>CM057450.1:1256050526-1257493026 GCA_016271365.2 Neoceratodus forsteri | reverse complement strand
GAGGTGCATCCCTCAAGTTGTACCTCTTCACAATTCATATGTGGTTCTGGCAAACAGTGGTTCTTCTATGGAGGCACCTGCAGTGGAGACCAAGGAGGATGCTGGGAACCTCCACAAAGAAGACCCACAGGAGGGTAACACGAGATGCCACAGGGGAAGAAAACAACTCCTGGTGGGGGACTCGATCATTAGGGGAGTAGAAGTAGGGGAGGAAGGGGATAGGAAGGTGAGGTGCCTGCCTGGTTCCACAGTTCGGAGGGACAGGAAGTGAATCCTTAGAATCATGGGAGCAGCTGCATGAGGGAGGGAGCTGGATGCCATTGTCCACCTAGGGACAAATGATCTGGCTGTGAATGGGATCAGAGCAGTGCAAGAGGAGTTTGTGGAGTTGGGGAGGGGCCTTAGAAAAGTAGCATGTATGGTAACCTTCTCAGAGGTGCTGCCTGTCTATGGCAAGGATGATACTAGGGTATTTCACACCATGGGATTCAACGAATGGTTGAAAAACTGGTGTGGAGCTCAGGGTTTTGGCTTCATTGGGAACTGGGGAGCCACCTGGAGGGATGCAGGCTAATATTGGAGTGATGGTCTGCATCTGTCATGGGGGGAACCAGGATCCTAGGTGACAGGTTTAAATGCTTCATTGGCAAGCATTTAAACTAGCCAAGGGGGGAGGCACTGAAAAGGAGCAGGGAAATCCCAGCCTCCCTCCACAAAACACAGTAGTTAGAGAGGTAAACACCAAGGTAGAGAAGCCAGTACTGAGCAGGACAGGGATAAATGCTGAAAAAGGCAGTAAGGACATGGATGGGGCTAAAAGGGATAAGGCCATAAAAAATAAATGGAAGGGAATGAGTACCAATGCCCACAGTCTGTGCAACAAGCTCCCTAAATTAGTGGCCTTGATGGAAGAGGGATGCCTGGATATTGTGGCAGTCACTGAAACATGGTACACAGAGCCATGACTGGGATGTCAACATACCAGGATACACAGTCTACAGGAGGGACAGGATGGGTAAAAGAGGAGGAGGAGTAGCTCTCTATATAAGGGAAGGGATTAAAGCAACAGAACTAAAGAGTAAACAGAAAGTTGTTGAGTCACTATGGGTCACCCTGGAGACAAAAAATAGCACCACAATCTGCATGGAGGTTGTGTACAGACCCCCATCTCAGGGGGAGGAAATGGACAAGAAAATGATAGAAGGCATCCTTAAAATGGGAGAAAAAGGTGAGATATTGTTGATGGGGGACCTGAAAATGCCAGTTGTTAACTTGAGTACCTTTGCTGCAGGCACATCCAAGAGCAGTATCATTCTTGATGCCCTACAGGGGGCATGCCTCAGACAACTAGTGTTGGAACCCACTCGGGAGGGAGTAATCTTAGACCTGGTACTCTTAAATGGAGAAGGAGAAAGGATCTCAGATTTAGAAGTGGGTAGCCATCTGGGAACAAGTGACCATCAAACAGTGTGGTTTACAATAAACACAGCCATAGAGTCAAGCCATACAAAAACAAGAGTATTGGACTTTAGGAAGGCTGACTTTGGGAAAATGAGAGCGTGCCTCAGAAAAGCACTAGCAAATGGGCAAGAAGGAGGGGTGGAGGAACAATGGGGAATAATCAAAACAGCCATCACAGAGGCGACAAGCCTTTGTGTGAAACAAATCAAAAAAACAAAGGAAAAAAACACTATGATTCTCAAAAGAGGTGGCAGGGATGGTTAAGGAGAAAAGGATAGCATTTAGGAAATATAAGAAAACACAGAAGGAGCAGGACATAGAACTTTATAGCAAAGGCACAAACTGAGGAAAAGATAGCCAACTCTATTAAGAAGGGGATAAAATCTTTTATTGGTATATTAGGGAGCGAAGAAAGACCAATGGAGGGATACGGAGACTTAATAAAGGGAAGGGAATGTGGGCAGAGGGTGACAGTGAAAAAGCAGGGATATGGAATGAATATTTCTGCTCAGTATTCACAGCAGAAGAGGAGGGGGAGGTAACTACTATAAACCAAACAAGAGTGAAACTCTAAAAAGGGAGGTTGATACCAGTCCATTAACAGAAGAAAGGGTTTTGAAAAAACTCTTGAAACTGAGGGTGGACAAAACAATGGAGCCTGATGGAATTCACCCAAGAATTCTAAAAGAACTAAGGGTAGAACTGGTAACACCACTGACTACTCTCTTTAACAAATCATGGGAGGATGGGATGGTACCTGAGGACTGGATGAGGGCAAATGTGATTCCACTTCACAAAAGTGGGAGCAGGGCAGAGGCAAAAAACTAAAGACCAGTTAGTTTGACTTCAGTAGTAGGGAAAATGATGGAATCACTTCTGAAGGAAAGAATTGTTGAGCACCAAGAGGCCAGTGGGGCACAGGTCCCAAGGCAGCATGGTTTCACAGCAGGAAGGTCATGTCAGATGAACCTAATAGATTTCTTTGACTGGTGACCAACGTAGTAGACCAGGGAGAGGCTATGGATATGGCCTACCTAGATTTTAGCAAGACATTTGACACAGTCTCACACAAAAGATTAATATACAAGTTAGCCAGCCTTGGAGTGGGTCCAAGGATGGTAGCCTGGAAAAAAAAACCTTGTTGGACAACAGGCCACAAAGGGTAATAGTAAACAGAGTCCACAGTGAAGAAAGGAGGGTAACTAGCGGGGTACCACAGGGTTCGGTACTGGGACCAGTCCTCTTTAATGTCTTTATAAGTGACATTGGAGAGCACCTGGAAGGAAAGGTATGTCTCTTTGCAGATGACACAAAGATCTGCAACAGGGTTGATACACAAGATGGGGTGGAAAGAATGAAAAGGAACTTGGCAAGGTTGGAGGAATGGTCAAATATGTGGCATCTCAGATCCAATGCAAAGAAGTGCAAGGTAATGCATCTGGGAAACAAAAACCCAGGGGAAGAGTACACAATGGGGGGTGAATTAATAACAACAACAAAAATTGAAAGAGACCTAGGAGTAATTATATCAGATGACCTAAAGGTGGACAAGCAATGTGAGAAGGCAGTAAGGAGGGCTGGGGGATACTGGGATGCATAGGGAGAAGCATCAACAGTAGAAGACAGGAAGTTGTTATCCCTCTGTACAGACAGTTAGTGAGACCCCATCTGAAGTACCGCATGCAATTCTGAAGACCCCATCTCCACAAAGGCATAGACAGAGTGGAGGCTGTTCAGAGGAGGGCAACCAAAGTGGTGCAGGGTCTGCACCAGAAGACATACGAGGAGAGACTAAAGCAGCTTAATATGTATACCCTTGAGGAAAGGAGGGAGAGGGGGGACATGATAGAAACTTTCAAGTATCTCAAGGGAATTAACAAAGTGCAAGAGAGCAGTATCTTTCAGAAGAAGAGATGTGCAAGAACAAGGGGGCATAATTTGAAGATAGAGGGGGGACGGCTCAGAGGTAATGTTAGAAAGTATTTTTCCACAGACAGGGTTGTGGATGCATGGATGCAGCCTTCCTGAGGAGGTTATGGAGTCAGAAACAGTGGGATAATTCAAGAATGCATGGGACAGGCATAAGGCAATTCTAGTGGGGGGTAGGAGGAAGTAAGCTGTTGATTAACTAGGGTCTGCAGCTTATCTGTCAGGTAGGGGAAATGGGCAGACTAGGTGGGCCAAGCAGTCCTTATCTGCAGTCAAATTCTATGTTTCTATGTTTCTAGTATGTCATACTTCACTGAAGTCAGAGAATTGGAGGCCTATAATGCATCTGAGTCAACTGGGTCCAGATGCCATCTCTTCCCATCTGCTTTGCCCTGAGCCACCTGGCCACAGTTAGTCTTGCACTGCATGTCCAGAGTATCTCCTTTACTGATTTAAAACTGTTTAGGTACTAAAGAATCTATCTGAAGAAGGTAATTCAAGTCGGTGTAGGATGGAACTTTAGACTTAGTCAGCCATGTACACGCTGACATCACTGGAAATTCCACCACCCCATAATATTAAATACATTAGGAAACTTTGGTGTAGGGAATTATGCACTAGAATAATTTAGAAACTACTTAACCAAAAGAAAATTCCCCTCTTTATTTTTCCCCACAGTTCCTAAATTTCCCACAGATCCTCTATCCCTGCCATGGTGTCCCTGAGGCATTCTCCGATTTTCCTGAAATTGTCCCTCCTGATGGCCAGGCCACTCATCTTAGTGTGGCTTGGTTCTGGGCCAGTCCTTATATTGAATCACACTGTACGGTGACTGCTGGACCACAGATTGCCACTCACCATGACGTCAGCAACACTGTCCTCGTTTGTCAGTACCAGGTCCAGTATCACTCCCTCCCACAAGTGGGTTTCTTAAGAAGTTGCCTGAGTGTAACTCGGGTGTTGAGTGCCAACAGGCTACTATCCCTGCGTGCTGCCCACAATACAGGTTGAGGGGCCTGGATTCAGGTTTTGACGACAAAAGGGGCTTGTTACCAGTAGAAAAACTATTTGCACAGTGCCTGCACCCACAGTATGTTTTAAGTTGATCTGATGATATGCTAGTACAACCCTTTGGAATGCTGTATTTACCCAGTGCCCCAACAAGTGGTCCCACATATGGATTACCATGTAACAGTTTACCTTGCATTCAGTAGTGCAGTTATTGGCAATATCTAATAATATGCTCATGGTGACTGCAAATAATATGCTAACAGTGATTGCACTTACCGATAGAGTTCTGACTACTGCAACACACCCTGTATACCTAAAAGGAATGGTTATCAGCAATAACACTGCACCTTTCAGCTAGAACAGTAAACTGGCACTCAATAATAATATGCTCATGGACAGGATTAACACTAACAATAAATCTTATTTATTAGAGGGATAAATAACAGGGTACGGGGAACGCAAATGAAAGGCTGGGTATTTGTGTTTCTTTTGGTATGGCAAGGCATTTAAACAACAATTATTAGTCCACATGGACAGTCCCAGATTTCATCACTGGGTACCCAGGCTAGAATCATTGCAGACCTGGTGCATTGTAGCTGATTGGTCAGCATTAGGGCCTTTAAACAGGAGATTTGATTTATTTTTGTAACCATGCAGAATGATTTATCACTAAAGAACAAATAACTTGGCTCTTTGACAAACTGGTATTTCTAATCCTAGGCAGATGGCCTGCAAAACACTTTAATAACACATAAAAAAAAATTGCTGCAGGGCAAGCCCTGAAATTACTCATGACTGCAGCTTTCTAGGCTCTGATTGGCAGTTGAGGTGAATGGCTCCCTTGGGCAGTCTTAAACCTCTGGAGTCTCAGTTTCATAGGTTTAAGACTGCCCAAGGACCAGGGCTGGCTTGACTCACCCCCATGTCTAAGCATAACCCCCAAGGTGACCACAAACTAACACTAGCTGTTGGGTCAGTAGCTGACTCCCCACGCTAGTTCAGATGCAGGTTTAGTTCAGGATGCAGTCTTTGCAGCTTCGCTTTGGCAAACAAGATGCAGTTTCTACATAAACAGGCTTTTGCAAACTCACTCTAGACTTTGCATAGGCAGTCCCTTTTTGGCAGGTGTAGCTGTCAGCAAACACAGTTCTCTGGCAGAACAGAAACAGTTCTCTGGCAGCTTGACTTAGAATTCAGTAGGTCACTTACTTGGGTTGGGCTATACCAAACATTATCTGACACAGTTTTGGCAACTCAGCAGAGTTCAGCTTATGGATAAAGTTTTTCCTCTCCTTTCAGTAGTTTCAGCAACTGCTGCAGATATTGGAGTTCAGACAAACCACTTCTGGGCTATTTGGTTGTGGAAACCCAGATGGGCCTCCAAACTTTCTGTCAGAGCACACAGTCTAAGCCCCCTCACTCTCAGAAGTCTCCTTCAGAACTGCACTGTTCAACTGTCCCTTCTTAACTGAAGAAAACACAATACTGCAATCCAATTGGGAGATGAGGATGTCAATCACAGTTCTAGCACTCTGGTTGGCCATTAAAGGGCACCAAACACACAGTTCTCTATTTCTCCCAGCAGCCATTGCTGAAGGACCCCTTTAGGACCTTTTGAGTTGTGATTGGCTGAAACCAAAGGTCAAAGTAACAACATGGCTGTCGTATGGCAGATAGATAAACAATCCAAATTTAAAGTCCATTTTATATACAAACAGCTTAGTTTTAAGTTTAATATACAGTCTACTCCATTTATATCGCCCACGATTAAAACGGGCAATCGTCTATTTCGGGCAAAAGTGCAAAACCATTTGCCAAGTCTCATAGAGTCAAGTGTTACAGCAATTGGTTATATAGATCGTTATCCGCCTTCTATAGCGGGCTGATTCTGCTTTTGTTGAAACTTTTCACACCCTATTAGTGCTTTGCTCATTGTTAATTGCTCAGCTCAAGCAAAGCGGTTTACTATTTCCATTGCAAAGAGGTGCTATAGCACCTCAGTGCAATCAGTTTGTGTCATGACTGCTGAAATAATGGCTGGAAAATGAAAGACGATGTCCCTAAGCCAAAAAATTGAGTTCTTTAAAAAGATCGACGAGCTGCCCAAAATGAGCCAGCGCGACTTGGCTCAACACCTTATTCTACCCAAATCTACTGTTGCTAATCAAAAAGAGAAAATTTCTGTTCTCCTTTGCTGTAACATGGATGGCTCAGAGAGGCTCGAACCATTGGTTGTGGGCAAGTCACAAAACCCATGCTGCTTCCGTGGAATTCATAACTTACCTGTTCTGTACCGAGCAAATAGTTTGTCTTGGATGATTGGTAACATTTTCACAGACTGGGTGCAAACATGGGACAGAAAATTGAGGCGGCGCAAGATCGTCCTTCATCTGGACAACTTTTCCGGTCATCCAAATGTTGCAGGTCTGAGAAATATAAAACTGGTGTTCTTGCCACCAAACACCACTTGCCTTATTCAACCTCTTGACATGGGCATTATTTATAGCCTAAAACAGCACTATGTTCGCACCATGCTCAAAAAGGTTTTGGACACTCTAGATGTCAGCCCAGAAATGCATGCATCTCAATGCATAAGGCAGATCACACTGTTGGATGCTGTAAGACTTTAAAAGCACTCATGAGCCATGGTGTCTGATCTTATGATCCAGTGCTGTTTCAAGAAGGCAGGATTTGTGTACCCTGAGGATGCCTCTGCAGAGCAAGCTTCTGTGTCCAGTGAGTCTTACCTATCTGCCCCCGAAGTGCTGGAAATATAAACAGTAGCTGTTCCAGATGGACTGTCTGAGGAGCAGTTTAAAGAACTGTGTCACCTTGGTGATAGCGACTTTCCACCTGAAGGAGAGCAAGATGACATCCAGGAGGTGATTGGTGCACTCAGAGGTGACGTAGACGAGGACAAGGACCCGGAAGCTAGTCGGGTGGAAGAGGAGGCTATTGTAACCACCGTTGATGTTCAAGGAGCCCTATTAACATTACGTCGTGCCATGGAACAGAGTGCTGAGTATGAGCCGAACTGGGATATGATGCTAAAAACCGAGGAGACATGGCATCCATACAGCCAAAAACAGAATATTCAGACTCGGATCACAGAGTTTTTCACGGGACATAAGTAGGCTTAGCATCACAGTTTCTGTTGCACTGTTACTGTGCTGTAGTTTTACTTTTTTTTCACTCAATTAATTAAAGTAAAGAAATAAGAAAATAAAGAAGATTAGTATATTAAAGTACTAGTGTATTATACTGTCTTTACTAAGTGCTTTCAATTACATTACTGTAGTGCTTTTGATATCGACAGTAGCATCATTTATTGGGTTCAAACTGCTAATATGTGGTAGCATTTGGATACATCGTCCGTCTCCTATAACAGGCAAAAAGGCTTGACACAAACATGCCCATTATAAATGGTGGGCACTGTATACAGGATTTGAGAGACCTCCCTCTGCACTATTAAGCAACTGCAGAGTGAAGTTTCAAAGAGCACTCTCCAGCCAGTCACAACCTTTGGATACTCGGACCCGGCACAGGCTATGCACATTATATACAGGGACTGAGCTTCTTAAAGCTACGAACATACAAAAATTGCCAGCAGAAAAAGGCCTTATGGTCTACCAAGTCTGCTCGAGTGTGCAGCTAGCAGCCATTATTCTGCAGCTGCCCCTTGTCCCAACTCCCATGACCCTCCCTCTTACTCTGTACAATGCCCTTTTGAAGCCACCCAATGAGCCACTGGATACCACATCTGTCTGTACGCATGCCACCCGGCCATCACCCTCTCCATAAATAAGCATCTTCTTATCTCCTTCCTGAACCTCCCCCCTCCAATCTCATATCATGGTCTTAGGTGTCCCACCCCTCCCTTAGTTTGAACAGCCCCTCCTTGTATGACTTGTTTATTCCTTTCATGTACTTGAAGGTTTCAATCATATCCACCTTTCCCTCCTCTTCTCCATGAGAACATGTTCAATTCCCCCAGCCTACTCTCATAAGGTAAGTCCCCCAGACCATGGATCATCTTTGTCACCTTGCGCTGCACCCCCTTGAGTAATTTAATGTCCCTCTTCAGGTATGAACACCAGTACTGTACACAGTACTCCAGGTGTAGTCTAACCAGTGATCTATAGAATGACAGAATCACCTCCCCCCTCCTTGAGCTACAGTACAATGGCACCATTTTGTACATTTGCACAGGAACTATGGATACAGCATCACCTTACAAGGATTTACACTCTTTGCTGGATATTAGCCCAGGTACCAAGGCAGAACTTAGGGCTGGAACATAGCCAGACAGGGGGCAAAATAAGAGCCCAGAGCCAGCACAGTGGCACTGAGGGCTGAGGCTGTGGATGCCTTGCCTCACACTACACCAACAACCCAGGTTTGGGAACATCCTCGTGTCACCAGTGAGCCTGCATGGGAGGAGGGTCAGAGTGGGATTGAGCTGCCATAGGCAGCTCTCCCCTCCTGGAGTGGTTGTCCGCTCCCCCAGTAGTTCTGCTCCCAGCAGGTGGAGTTCTGGTGGGAAGTGTAGGCAAGGGGAGGGTGGTGGCAAATGACAGGGATGGGGTGGAAGGGGCTGAGCCAGTACCCAGCATACACGAGTGCCTCCACGCATGCACACATATGTGTCTGCCAGGATTCCGGGTCTGGGGGCACAGAGAAAAAAACATAAAAATTACATATAGAAACATAGAAACATAGAATTTGACTGCAGATAAGGACTGCTTGGCCCACCCAGTCTGCCCATTTCCCTACCTAATGGATAAGCTGCAGATTCTAGTTAACCAGCAGCCTACTTCTTTCTACCCCACCCCCTAGAATTGCCTTATAGCTGTCCCATGCATGCTTGAATTCAACCACTGTTTTTGACTCTACAACCTCCTCCAGAAGGCCGCTCCATGCATCCACAACCCTCTCTGTGACAAAATACTTCCTTACATTACCTCTGAGCTGCCCATCTTCAAATTGTGCCCCCTTGTTGCCCCCTCATAGAAAATAAGAGCCTGGGGAGACAATTTAAGGTAAGCCCCACTGCTTGGGAAGGGTTATACTCTCCACAGCCTAGGAAACTTGGCATCCACAGCAAGTCCATAATAAAACTGGCAGTTACAGACAATAATATTTTACTATGTACACAGTCTAGCTAGACATTAAGTATCTATCTACAGTACAGCATGCTGTAACACCAAGACTTATTTAAATTCTGGATGTCCTGAAATAACTTAAAGATATTGACATGAAATTGCAAATACAATAAAGCATACATTAAGCATTTCAAAGTCATATTTGGTGAAATTATTTGACACCTTTTACCAGTGCTCTTCCTATTATCCCCCTTCTTCTACTTATACTTCTATTTTTATTTATTTTATTTAAAAGTTGGTAACCAGGAAAGGCACACTGAGCTGAGGCTCATTTCCAGGTGCGACCTGGGGGAATGACACAATACAGGGTAAAAAGACAATTGGTGCAGTACATAGATTAGTACAAGTTAAAAGGTTACAGATCAAAGGTATATACAGAGGCAACAGATTAATTACCATAATACATGTTAATATAGTAGTGTATACATGTACAAACTAGTTGCAAGTATGGAGTAACAGCACTTAGTCAGACAATCATAGTTTTGGAATTTTTAGTTAAGAGAACTAAATGTTTCAGAGGAAGTTTGACCAAGTAGAAGCTGACAATACAATGGGGGTCAATTCAGGGAGACTGGGACACAGGATTTGCAAGGATGCTGTACTAATGAATGGAGAGGAGGCAGAAAAGGGGGAAGGGGGAAGAGGATTTGCAGGTGCATGTATTGGCAGGGACATCTCAGAGCATGGATTTTAGGGCTGAGAAAATATGGGAATGGCAAAAGTCCCAAGGAAGTTGATTTCAGAGATGAAGGAGATGGTAACTAAATGCTGCCTGGCCTGCACATGTGCAAGGGTGTGAAAAGGAGAACATTTGAGCACCCCTAGATCGAAGGGAGTACATGGAGGAGCTAGCTGGTGATAGGCAGAAGTTTAGGTAAGGGGGAGAGTCTCAAACCAGAAATTGCCAATGAAGTGAGGCTATGAATCTGGCACTTGATGGGTAAAGGCATTAGGCAGAGGGAGGAGTAGAGGATGCAGTGATGACTGAGGGGGAGAGGAGGTGGAAAAGTGGCAAAATTAGTTGAGTAGAGTATCAAGTCTAGCTAGGGAAGTAACAGGAGCAGAGCCAAAGACAATGTCTGCATAGTCTGTTATAAGGAAAATGGTTTTGGTGACTAAGTCTTGACGAGTGGACAAAGAAAGACATTCTTTGTGTCAGTAGAGGGCACCGAGTGTAGGGTGAAGTTTGGTACAAGTGGAGTCTATATGGACTGAAAAATCAAGGCTGCTATCCAGCCAGACACCTAGCCATTTGAATGAATTGACAGATTCTAAAGGTGAGCCGTCCAAGGTGGTGAATGTTTGGGGGGTTAAGGAAGTTAGACCATATTTGCCTTGATCCAAAGAACATTGATACTGTTTTTTTGGAGTTTAGTTTTAGCTGGTTTTGATGGAACCAATGTTGTGCTTTGTCAAAGTCGCACTGCAGGGTGGGAGTTATTTCTGCTACAGAGAGACCAGTGAAGTAAATAATGGTGTTGTCCACATACATATGCATTTTAGAGGGGGAGCAGATGGAGGGGAGGCCATTTATGAAAACTGAGAATAGAATGGGACCCAGAATGGAACCTTGGGAGATGCCAGCTAGGATTGGGAGAGGGGGAGAGGGGGAGAGAGGACATCACCTACTTGTATTGATTGCTGTCTGTATTGAAGGTATGACCTGAACCAGTCAGTGGCAGCTGGAGCCAGACCAGAGTAGTGGAGTTTCTGGATTAGAAGGTCTTGAGAGACAGAGTCAAAGGCTTTTGCCAGATCCACAAAAATGGCAGAAGTTACAAGGCATTTGTCCATGGCTGACTGGATTGGGTCGGTGACATGGAGCAGGGAGGAGACAGTGAAGTGCTGCTTCATGAAACCAGACTGTAAGGGAGACAGACTGTTAGTTGCAGATAGATGTTCCAGGAGCCTTGAGTAAAAAAAAAAAAAAAATACTCCTGGAGTTTGGCAAGAGCAGGTAAGAGGGACATGGGCCTGTAGTTGCCGGGCAAGGTAGTATTCCCACCTTCATGGAGGGGGAGCACTTTGGTTAATTTCCAAGCCTGGGGGGCAATACTGATAGTGAGGGAAAGATTACAGAGATGAGTAAGGGGGCAGAAATAGCAGGTGCTGATAATCGACGAATCTTGGAGTGAAGGCCATCTGGGCTTGTTTTAGTAGGGTTGAGTGACATAAGTGCCTTGAAAACCTCTTGGGAAGAGATGGGGGGGAGAAAAAACCAGACCCAGCAGGGCCTACAGCAGTGTTGGGAAGAGAACTTGTGAGGGGAAGGGGTGATCATGGAAGGTGCAGGTTGTAAAGAAGGTGTTGACGGTATTGACAATTGAAGCAGAGTCAGAGAATGTCGAGCCTTCGTGTTTTAGGATTAGGGGTGCTTGAGCAGAGGGAGTGTCTATTAGGGAGTGGAGAATTTCCAATCGTTAGTTGGAGAACTGGATCTTGCCTGCAGCTGGGACTGATAAATAAGTTGATTTGGCTAATCTGATGGCCTTGGTGCAGGCATTTCTAAGGGATCTATACAGCTGAAAATGTGAGGGTAGAAGGGAGGCCTTGTAGTGTGTTGAGTTGGTCTTGGGTTCTGCAGAGGGAGAGGAGGCCTTGGATTATCCAGGGGAGCTGATGACCCTTCACTCTTGCCTTTTATAGGGGGACATGGAAATTCCAGATACTGGTTAAGATTTCAGTGAATAACTGCAGAGCTGTGTCAATGTCATGGGCTGAATAAAGTGGAGGCCAAGCAGCTTGAATTAAGTCCTGGAGAAGGGAATTTAAGTCCGGGGTGGCAAGTGGGCAATACTATATGTATCAGGGTGCTGATTGGGGGGGGGGGTTGAAGCTTTTCTCAAACAGAAAGTAATGCAATGATCACTGAGGGCATCGGGGAGTACTCCAGTGGCAGAAATGCAGTAAGGGTGGGAGGAAAGCACCCAGCTCAGGAGAGAGTGATTTAGGGATTTGGTGTTTAGATGTGTTGGCTCTGAGATCAACTGAGAGAGGTCTAAGGATTCAATTTTTAAGAATGGAAGATTTGAAGGATGGGGAGAGCCAGTCCAGATTGAAATATCCTAGAAGGATGAGCTCACTTTTGCCTGAGTGAGAGGTGATGGTGAAGATGCACTCAACAATGGAGTTATGGGATGCTTTGGGTGGGGAGTATAGTATGGCTATATAGACTAGGAGGTGGAAGGAAGGGGAAGGAGGACAGTAGAAAGCTCATGGGAGGAGATGCAGGTATCTCGAAGGCAGATGGAGCACTTGAGAGATTGCCTGGCGTAGATAGCTATGCCACCTCCACGCTTACCATGGTCCTGCTGGTATAGGTCAGGGATAGTGAGGGATGAATCTGGGATCCAGGCAGAGAGCCAAGATGCAGTCACGCACATTACATTGTGGGAATGTTGGCTGATCCAGATTTTTAGGGTGTCCATTTTGGGTAGGAGGCTTCTTGCATTTAGATGGAAAATTTGCAGACCCTTTGGCAGTGCTGCAGAGGTTTGAGAGGGTGAGGGACATGGGTTTATTTCAACATGCCCAGAGAGGAGTAGGAAGAGTAGGTAGAGGGAAAATTAGGGAGGGTATTTAGACATTTTAGTGGAGCATGAGTGGAAGGGGGGAGAAGAGAGGCAGACACTGTGGAGAAGGTCCTCGAGGTTCAGAGAGGAGGACGAGAGTAGGCTAGGGTGAGTAAGTGAGGGAGAAGGGGAGAGAGAAGGGGAATGAGCAGCTGGGATGTACAACAAGGGTGGGAGGTTGGGAGGTGGGGGAGACAGGGACCAGCAGCGTGGGGTGGGCAGGTCTGGCTGGGGAGTAGGGAAGGAGAAGGGGTCAGCAACAGATGAAGGGAATGGTAGGAGGGGCAAGAGGAGGGATTGAGGAAGAGTAAGAACAGGTGGAAGGAGGTTGAGAGAGGAGGGGAAGGGGGAGAGGGTCTTAAGGAGAGAAAGCAGAGAGAGATTAGGAGAGGGGTGCATGGTGGAGTGAGAGAGAAGTGGGAGGATTATAGTCTATGCCAGAATACTTAAGACAACCTCATAAGGCAGTAAAGGGGGAGGGGGATATAGACACTAGGTGGCAGTATGGCACAGCACGGGGAGAGAACTGTAGGAGTTATTGAAGATCTTGCCCGATACTAGAAAGTGTGTTGCAGTCTAGTGGATAGAGCACTGAGTTGGGGATGAGACAGGAGACTTAGACCAGGGTTCAAACCCAGAGCCTCCACATGTAACTCAAATGATTTGGGATTGGTGGAAAGAATCTAAAGGAGAGGGAACCTTTGCTAATAGTTAAATCAGCCAACAAGCCTAAAAATTAGGAGAGGGTGTCAGGGGAGGGCCCACTATTATTTTCAGGGAGGGGTGCAAAAGTGGGCTGATTGGTTCTAACCAAATCTTTAAAAGCAGCACTACCCCTGGATGGGAGGCTGGTTGGGGCAAGTTGAGTCGGCAAGCTCAGTGCAGCCCCTTTTATATTGCATGGAGGTTTTTCTTTTATTTGAGGCAGTGAAAACAAGCCTTGGCAATGAATTGGGCATGTTGTATACTCCTTTGTGCACAACATTCATAAGAAGATCCACAGGATTGCCTGGGGTTTTATACATGAATTTTAAGAAGGGTTTTAAGAGTTCTTTCAGAGCAATGATGCACGTCTGGCATTGGCACTTGCACTTCTTCAGCATTCAGTTTTTCTTTTATTTGAGGCAGTGAAAACAAGACTTGGCAACGAATTGGGCATGATGTATACTCCTTTGTCAGAACAATCCTCAATAAAGCCTGTAGGCTTACCCTTGGCACCAACCAATTAACACGTACTTGTGAACTCTATTCCCATGTTGGGTGGCTCAACCAGGAATGACTGCTAGCAAAAAAGACTACTCTAGGGCTCACCACCCCTGGTCTATGTGGCCTCCTCTGCACTATCAACAATACCAGAAATACTAGAGAAGTAAGTAGCAGATCCCTAAGAGTACCCTTCCGCCGGACCTCACTAGGGCAAAGGTCATTTGGGTTTAGGGCCCCTAAACGGGAGGCAGTAGAGCGCAGTAGTTTAAGGCTCTGAGCTTCAAATCTGGAGACCTGAATTTGAATCCCACAGCCCCCACTTGCATACTGTGTGACCCTGACCAAGTCACTTAACTTCCCTGTGCTCCCAAGTCGCACCTGTAAACAAGCTTTCAGCTTAGTGTGCCACTCCTGGTTAAACAATTGGGGAAAAAATGGCTAAATCCCCTCAACAAAGACCTTATTGCATGCTCTGATGTTGGCCTCTTTAAGTCACTCCTAGGTCTCACCTGTTGACCAACAATAACAATTGCTACTGTGGTTCCTAAATTCCCTCTCTTCGGGATGACAGTCCACTGCCCCACCCTTTGCGCATTTTTACTTTACCACCACACCCTCTCTCCCTTCCTAATCCCCCTCCTTCTCACTATCACCTAGACAGGGCTCAAATTGAGCTGTCCCTGCATCTCCTTTCAGGCTATTACATGTACCTAGGTCTGCTTCACCACTGATTTCACATATCTCTGCCTACTAACTTATACTCGCTTTCAGTGATAATTTCAAGTCCTACTATCCATTCCCCTGTTTCGCCAACTGTACCATCAGCCTCTCCAGGACACTGTTTTTAGCCTAATACCAACTACATGTTATCACTAGTTATAAGGCCAGCTGGACTTTAATCTGTACCTTAATGTGTTGCTTTCTTTGCTTCAATTTTTGTAATGTATTCTCTCTGTAACATGTTATGTGCATTTTCTCTTTTATGACATGGAATCTTTGTAAACAAGCTTTTGGCTCAAAGGTAGTTAACTTCTTGGGTCCAGTAGCCACCATATGGTGTCGGAACCATCCATTGCTGAACCTGACCCAAAATGGCCACCTGGACTCAACGAGTTAATCCAAGATTTCAATAAATAAATAAATAAATTCAGGGTGATCAGTTCACATTTGCTGTCTGCCAATGAAACAGTTTTGATAGGAGTGGGTACCACTGCACTCTCTGGATTCTATTACTTCCAGGCTCGTCAGGCTCATCCTCATCATTTAGGAGTATATCGAAAAATTCTGAATTATTCAGTACACATCTCCCATTCTCAATTTCAGTAAGACTTTCTCTTGACTTAAACAAATTATTCAGTCCATCTAGCCTAATTTCATCACTTGGTTCACTTGGTTCAATATGGCAAGGGGATTCACTTATTTCAGATCTTATGCTGGGCAGCATGGGGTCAATATGTTGCACGGCAGAATGCCGTGCAGCACAATCGTGTTGCGCGATTACTTATTATTTATTGTTCTGTGGGAGGCTCCACCCCACACACCCCCATTATGGGGGTTGCACCTCCTGGCCTCCACTAAAGATTCCAACTTGGGGGTCCAACTCAGAGTGTACAGGTCCGGTTTCACCATAATGCCGTACGCTATTAAGCGTACGGCATTATGACCCAGTGCGATGCTGGGTGCATCATTGTTTGCCAGTTCAAGACTAACAAACAGGTTAAAATCATTAGCAGACACTTGATTTGCAGTGGTATTGCAACAAGAAGACTGAAGGAACCCCTGGAACAGTCTCACAATTTCAGGAGATGGATAATAAGCAGCACAGAACTCTTTGTCTTCACTCAGATTCAGTATCATTAGGACTAGCTGCAGTATTCATAGAAACAGTAGTCTGGGTAGCAGGAGCTTGTTGGTTTTGTTGCTTATTTTATGTAACAGACCTGGTCACAGGGCATCAAGGGGTACCAGTTTCTAGAACTTCATACAACAGTATCTGACCAATTGGTAGTAAGTGAGTTCTGTGAATAGTCTTTACAGCATGAGTGTCTCCTTCTGGCCATACTGTATACACTGGCAGTTCATCAAGCTTGGCTATTACAACATAAGGGGTATGGCCCCATCAATCAGCAGTGGTGGATTCATGTCATGGCACGACAGCGTACGCCACCCCCTTTGATAAGCCAGATAAGCTGGGTGCGCACCATCACCTTTGCGTAATTCAAAACTGGTGGAGATGTGTTGTGTCTTCTTCCTCTACAAAGTAATTCAAAGACAAGCAGGCAGTCACTGATTGCTGCTTATGTTTGAATAATGCAGGGGAAGAAGACACATACCAGCTGTATACTGTAAAGCTAGCAAGGGGCCAGTGCTGGTGACAGTGCGGCTCAGGCTCTGAATTGACAGAGCCTGAGATTTACAGTTCAGATTTATTAACTAATTGGTCCAGCACTCCACTCATGTTTCACATGCACAAAGTATGAAGAGTGAAGCTGCTGGACCAATCAATACAGATCATTATGGCCTGAGGAATGTTTTTTTTTTTTGTTTTTTTAAATTCCCTCCATCATGCTAGCTGTCCTGAGGTGTATAAGAATGCCTCAGGGGCTGCTCCAAAGGCTTTGGTCAGTAATACTGCTGTCTCACTAGCCCACCTGTTCTCCCCCACCCAGCTCCAGTCTGAATACTAAGTGTGCTGCCGCCAGCCCATTTCCTTGACTGCCGCCATCCTAGAGTGCTTTGAAGTGCTCTAAGTATGTTATGCTATTGCACTGCATCTGAGTTCTGTCAAAGGCATCCAAATTGATTGAAACACATGATTAAACAGCAGTTGTCATGATGCCTCCTGCACTGACATGAAGAGATTTAGGGTTCCATAATGTTCTGAGAACATCATGGAAACCTAAGGCTCTGCATGTCAGTGCTATTAACCATTCTTATTATATGTAGCTGTTTTAAATTCTGTCATTTTAAAACATCAGTAAAATCAAGCCCCATATATAGCAGATTTCTGGCACTAAATGAAATAGTCAAATGTGCATTCATAGCCAAGTTAACAAGTTCTGGTCCGAGCCGATATGGCTGTGAAGTGCTTTTGGGATGCTTTCACACATTATTTCTAATGAATTGCACAATGCAGATCTGTGAAGAGGCAGTTTTAATGTGGTCTTCCTTTTACACATTTTTACAATGTATTTTCCTGGAATATGCCTGCTGATTGCTACATATTTAGCCTGGATAGTTCACAGAAGAAATGGCATCTTATTTTCAGTGGGGTTCTACAGCTACACAATATTATGCTGCATTGTGTAAAATCAGAATGCACTAAAACAATATTTTACATCTGGGGGGATATATTAAGTGCTGGATCAATGCATGAGTGGAAAGATGCATTGCACAAAGAGGGTGCACCGTTCAGCACTGAAGCAATCTTCAAAGAGAATGCGCCACCAGTACTGGGTGTGCATACAGTGAAACCCACCAGGATGAAGCACAGCACTGCAGAATTCTGCAGTAAAGTTATTGCAGCAAACACAACAGTTTCAAAGGGAGTTAATCCCTTTTGTCATGCAATAAACCTGTGACACTGTACTTCATCCTGGTGGGCTTCATCATTCCTGTTGAACATGTGACCCTTGGCAGGAGTCATAGTGCAGGTGGCCACCAAGTCAGGTGCATCGAGGGTTACCCTGACTGAATATCTTCCAGGGGGAATGTGTGGTACATACTGGTATGAACCACAGCCCCCATGCGTGATATTCAGCCCAGGAATGCAAATGAACTAACTGAGCATGCATGGTGCAAAAGGGCCTTATGCATGCTCATTACCAGCCCATTTGCATGTTAGCATGGGAATAAATGCACCAGAGCAGCTCTTGCCCCAAGCCCCAACCCTGATCGCTCCCATGTGGGACAGGCCCTGAAGTCTCTGGTGGTATAGTAGCACCACCCCACCTGTTCCATCAGCACCGATTGTACCGGAGTCCAGGTTCTATAGGTTCCATATTGTAGGAACCCCAATGCTATCCCTAATTGCACCTGAATACACCTATAGTCCATGTCCATAATGTAGTGGCCCCTGCTTCCCCTCAACGGTGCACAGACACCCCCCCTCCCTGCCACCCCAACCCATCCCATTGTGACAACTGGCTCTGTAATGGGATTGTACCACTCTATCGGTGGGTGGCAGAGCACTCACAGTAGGATGCTAGAATGTGTTGTACATAGGCATGAGCTGTGTGTGGGTGATAACACCCAGTGGCCATACTCCTCAGGCACTGGCATGCAGATCTATCATCCCGGTGCCATTGCACTGCTCAGTGTGGGTGATGGCCAATGCTGGACCCACTCACACAGGTCCCAAAACAGGCATGTTACAGCTGATCTCCCATTCATTTGTAAAGTTGGGGAACTGAGGATGAACTACAGTGGCGTGAAAAAGTATTTGCCCCCTTCCTGATTTTCTCTATTATTGCATATTTGTCACACTGGATGTTTTCAGGTCTTTAGACAAAATATAATATTAGATAAAGGGAACCTGAGTGAACAAATAACACTTTTTTTTTTTACTTATTTCATTTATTTAATGAAAAAAGTTAACCAACACCAACTGGCACTGTGTGAAAAAGTAATTGCCCCCTAGTTAAATCAACCCAATTAAAAGGATAATTAGAGTCAGCTGATTGAACACAGCCAGGCTTGATTACAGCCAGCCCTGCTCAATATAAACCTCACTTATTTTGGCCCTTACCATCAGAGTCACGCTGCAGCACAAAGATTCAACCAGCACATTATGCCATGATCAAAGGAAGTTCCTGAAAAGATCAGAAAAAATTTGTTGCCTCTTTCAGTCTGGAAAGGGTTACAAAGCTATTCCTAAGGCTCTGGGACCCATCGAACCACAGTGAGAGCCATAATCTCCAAATGGAGAACACTTGAACAGTAGTGAATCTTCCCAGGAGGGGCGGCCTGCCAAAATTACTCCAAGGGCACAGCGTAAAATCATCCAGGAAGTCTCAAAGGATCCTAAACAACATCCAAAGAACTGCAGGCTTCTCTGCCTCAGCTAAGGTCAGTGTCCATGACTCCACAATCAGAAAGAGACTGGGCAAAATTGGCTTCATGTGAGAGTAGCAAGGCAGAAACCATCATAACCAAGAAGAACATAAATGTTCGTCTCTCATTTGCCAAGAAGCACCTGGATGATCCACAAGCCTTTGGGAAAATGTTCTATGGACAGATGAGTCCAAAGTGGAACTTTTGGACGACATGGATCCCATAATGTCTCGCGAGAAGCAAACACAGCATTCCACAGTAAGAACACCATACCAACAGTCAAACATGGTGGTGGTAGTGGATGGTGTGGGGATGCTTTGCTGCCTAAGGACCTGGATGACTTGCCAAAATTAAAGGAACCATGAATTCTGCTCTGTACCAGAAAATTTTAAGGAGAATGTCCGTCATCCTTCCGCAGCTGAAGCTGAAGCGTAGTTGGGTTATGCAGCAAGACAATGATACAAAACACAAAAGCAAGTCCACATCAGAATGGCTAAAAAGAAGTAAAATTAAAGTTTTGGAGTGGCCTAGTCAAAGTCCAGACTTAAACCCAATAGAGATGCTGTGGCAGGACCTGAAACGAGCAGTTCATGCTTGAAAACCTATCAAATGTTACTGAATTAAAGCAGTTCTGCAAGGAAGAGTGAGTTAAAATTCCTCCACAGCGATGTGAAAGACTGATATTGAATTATAGGAAGTGTTTGTTGCAGTCATTGCAGCTAAATGTGCGTAACCAGTTATTAAGTGTAAGGGGCAATTACTTTTTCACACAGTGCCAGTTGGTGTTGGTTAACTTTTTTCATTAAATAGGTGAAATAAAAAATTAAAAAACAAGTGTTATTTGTTCACTCAGGTTCCCTTTATCTAATATTACATTTTCTCTAAAGACCTGAAAACATCCAGTGTGACAAATATGCAATAATAGAGAAAATCAGGAAGGGGGCAAATACTTTTTCACACCACTGTATCTATAGCCTGAAGCATACACTACAAATGGCATTACAGGATACCACACCCCATGCCACCCAGGATACTACGGCAGTCCAGAGGTTTGCATGTTACACAGGGAAAGAGGGGAGAGTGTGGACCTGCAGCAGTGTATGACAGCAGAAAGATACAGTATCAGCAAGGCATGCATTAGAAGTATGTAAATTCCCTCTTCAATTTGCCGGGGACGTACACATGGCTGTATACACTGGTGGATCCACAGCTGGCATGGTGCCCCATTGCATGGTATAGCTAGTTGGATCATTCCAGAGTGCAGGTCCCCAGCCTGGGTTCAGTGCAGTCAATGGCTGGCCATGGCAGGGTGTGGAGGGCAATGCTAGTCTTTGCAACAGGTTGAGTATAGGGGGGAGTGAGGGTGTCTGTGTACAGGGGTGGTGGATGGGAGTCTTCTAGACTATGGATATGGACCATGGTTTCCTCTGGTGCAATCGGGTCTGGGGGGCCCTACACTATGGAGCTATTCAGGGATGGAGTTGACTAGATTGGGGATGGAAAGGGGGTACCTCTAGTCCACCAGGGCTGCCAGGCTGCTGTGCACCTGGGTGCACATCTGCAGCCTGCCCATGGGTGGCTAGCCAGGTTAGGCCAGCTATTCGTGGCCTAACTGTGGGCCGCAGTGCTCTGGACTATGAGAGGCACATTCCCACTGAATATGCTGCAGCATGGCATATGCATGGGATTGCCCCCTCGACTTGAAAAGCATACTATTTGTGTGTGCCCTGGCCCATTCCCTTGTGGCCCGTACCTTCCTCACATTTGAATATCATACTGCTGCACATTGTTGGAGTTGTGCAGCACATCTCCCTTTTCCACTGGGATGCACTGCATATCTTCTTTGAATATGGGGGCCCTGGACTAGGTAGTCTGAATAAATACATTATAAAAATGGTAAAATCATGACCCAACTGAAAACAAGATATTGCATCTAATCTGGGAAAGCCTGAGTAAATACAGTGCAAAAATGTGTAAATAAACATCCCTGTGACAATGAGATGTAGCATCTCCCTGTCCTATCCAGGATACAAAATATAGGATAATAAATATTCAGTGCTCCGAGATCCAAATAACCATTACTCTGTAAGAAACCTTCATTTTCCCAGTGTTTTCCCCACAAGGGCAGAATCAAATCCCTGCATAAATCCCTGTAGATTTGTCCATAAGTCACTGGTTCCTTATTTATGACTGTTCTTTATTATATCTGCAGCCTTTTATTAGGAAAAGAGCTCTGATTTGCTGCTCAGTATTAATATTATATGTCACAATGGCCTTGGAATGATTTGGATTTACATGCTATGCATAAGGCATAATGGGGGACGATATGAAATAAATATCAAGCTCATTATTTCGTGAACTATACTCAAAATTAGTAATCACAAGTCAGACAATCTTTCAAAAGATACTAATAATGCCTGTAAACACATTTATTGCAAATACATACATATTTATATATATATATATATATATATATATATATATATATACATACACAACACACACACAGATGCTATTTTTGCATCTTATAGTTGTTAGTTTTCAGACAAATTCTTATAGACTTTCTTCTGTCCACCTGATGTAATCTTGAATGAGTTAAGTAAATGTTATTATTTTATCAAGTCCCTGATTCAGCAACTCAGTAAATACAAACTCAGTATATCATATTGTAAAATGACAAAAACAGTCTTCTGTTTGCAGTTGTTTGGTCAGGAATTTGATAAATGGTATAAGTTATTTTTGTTGCATCAGTGTTGGTACTATAAAAGGTATGAAATCATTTGTTTCTGTATCACTCATGGTTTGTCAGCAGTGAATTCATTAGAAGAGTTCTCCCTTGCCAGAGTTTGACTATTTCTTCCCCCACCCACACACACACACACACTCTCTTACTATAAGAGATCTCAATAGCTCTTATCTGTTAAGTTTGGGAAGCAGGCCGCATTCTATCAAAAAATAAATATATATATATATATATATATATATATATATACACATACATATATGACACATTATTCCACTTAAACTTACATAGACCTTTACTTTAAAGGATGGGTATAAATACTTTAGTTCTTCAGCGAGCCTTTGATTTTGTTAGTTTCTGGTTATCTACATGTTGACTTCTCACCTTAGCACTGTGTGAATGTGTGTGTGTGTGTGTGTTTTGTGTGTGTGGTGTGTGTGTTATGTCTGTGTGTGTGTTGTATTTGTTGTGTGTGTTGTGTTGGTGTGTGTGTGAGTTGTTTGTCTGTGTTGTCTGTGTATGTTGTGTCTGTGTTGTATTTGTTGTGTGTGTTGTGTTGATGTATGTGTGTTGTTTGTGTGTGTGGTGTCTGTGTGTGTCTTGTGTTGTATTTGTTGTGTGTGTTGTGTTGGGTGTGTGTGTGTGTGTGTGTGTGTACACATGTATGTGTGGGTGAGTGTGGCATGGGGCAATTTTATGTGGGTGTTGGGGTGTTTTTTGTGGGTATAGTGGGTGTGGTTATTGTGGTTATATTTAGTTAGGCTTTTATTCAGGCAGATGACATAATGGTGTTGCAGTGGCTAGGACTCTTAGTTCTCATATATAGTGAACATTTACTTCCTTCTACTAATTGTTGTAGTGGTTGGATTACATACTGTCACATTTTTAAATCTGTTTATATTAAGATGCAAATCTCATTTACATGGGGGTTCATAAAAGGTTCAATTCCTTTGGGTAAATATTGCAAAGATTGGTATGAATGATGATGTATTAGGGCTCTTGTACATATATCTCATTCCAACTGGTTATCTTTCCCAGGGAAAGTGGGGGGTGCAGAGGATTTTATTCCTAGGAGTTTTGATTTAGATTCCTTAGGCTGATTCTGTACATGGTTGTTATACACTGACACTGTGTTGAAATCTGTACATATCAGGTTCATTGTTTCATTTTCTTGGGGGTCCTTGACAAGTAGTTTTGTTTTTTTGTTTTTTTACCTGGCACTTATACTTACAATTGATATTATCATGTATTAAATCCTGTTACAACACTGAAGGCCTTAAGGTTTATGGAATATATTAACTGGTTGAGAATATAGTTGGGAAAATGTCTCAAACTAAGTTCTATATTACATTTTGTGTGAAACATTTGCTCACTTTGAGTAAACTTCACTTTAAACCTTCTGTATGCCATATATGTATGTGTATATGTATGAATGTATACATATATATATGTGTGTGTGTGTGTATATATTTATGTATGTGTGTGTATATGTGTGTATGTATGTGTGTATGTGTATATGTGTGTATGTTTAATTTGGGGCTTGTTTTCAACTTGCATTAGGCCTCATTTCAGCATTTTGCCTTTCAGTGTCTGTTCTTTAAAACACAAGGACACTTGCAATAAAAGTTGTAAGCTCATCTTACATGTAATTAGGGAAACTAGTATTCCAAGGTTTTGTTATCAGTACAATGTTTCTTTGAAAGGTACTGAGCCATTTTAAAATTTATGTGAGAAGAACCCTCTGCTTGCTGATATTTCTTGGGGCTTCTCAGCTAAAAGCAGACTGGTGTTAATTAGCTTCTCTGAAGTAATCTTCTGTTATGTTTTAAATGTGTATGTTAAACCAGTGAGAATTATTTCTGTTTTGTATGCATTATCTGGGTGTTAATAGTATACGATTTTCTAAATAACTGTCATAAAACTTCTGAAGAAGGACCTGGTTGGTCCAAAAGCTAGAGCACTTTGTTCTTTTTTGTGCAACATCTATGTTGGTCCAAAAAATGGAGTATCAAATCATTTGCTTCTGGATCTTTTCTGTCAAAAAGAAATGTATGTATTTAGTCTGTGTAGTTCACTGAAGACCTGGCATTTTATTAGATAGGTCTTAAGAGGTTAAAAACAGTGTAAATCTTTACAACATTTGCTGGGAAAGGGTAACATTTATGAGGTATGAATCTTTCTTGAAAGATATTCATCTGCAACTGAAGTTAGTAGTAAAAAAATGTTTAAATGCTAATCATTTAAATGTGCAAGCTGTTGCATTCCGAAGGGGGTAAACAAATTTCCAGTTTAATAGGCAACCAATATTTAACAAGATGTTTCAGTTTCCTAATGGCCATCAGATAAGCAGCTTGGAGTTTGTCTCCAACATTCTAAACAGAAAGAAGGGATTATTTTATTTTAGTTGTCATAATGATTTGTAGATGTGAAAGGATACATTGAAAAGTCCCAAAAAATGTGTTTCACAAAACTCCATTTTCAAGCTACAGATAGCAAAATGGCTGTCGGCTCTGCCCACAGCCATAAAAAGAAACTGTATAGTTGATGCAAAGGTAACATAAATAAACAAAACAACTCAAAAGACATTTTGATTCCTTCATTATTTTTTCAAGCTATAAAGTATCACATCAGCGACAGACAATCTTCTTCACTTTCTAAGATCACCTGTGCTAGTACTGTCAAAAGGTTGTGCCTCGTAATGTCAGATGATTGAATCCAACCATCAGTGAATCCATTTTAAATTTTTACAAGGTAGATAGCAAGCCTTTCCTTTTTGTGTGATCATGACATTATTTTATGCTGCATTCCTGTTTTACTGAACATTTGAATCTTATAATATGTTGATGTTTCTTAAAAGAGATTAAAAAATGTGATGTTATAGTTTGTGATATGCAGTTTAACATTTAGAGTTTTAAAGGTTGATGTTTGCATGACCGGAAGAAAGAGTGAAAGCAGGCCAATTGTCCTTATTTGACAGAATGCGCACCTAGGGGAAAGGGAAATTATCAAGAGCAGCCTCTCAAGTGCCGCCCAGTGGCAATTTTTCAATAAAAGTCACAACCCAAACTTAACAACTGAAGAAATAGGACACATGGGTATCATTTCTGCACCTCTCTACTGCTCCATTCCAGTTATGTGAAAGCTGGAGCTTTCAAATTAATGGTATGTTAAATAATGCTGTAGCCACAGGAACTCACTTCCTTTGTGTCAGAGGCTTAAAATCCTGCTCAGGACTCTTTTGTTTAGTATTTCTGGTAATGTGGTATGATTTTATTATTTTACAGTTCTGTAAAGTTTATGATAAATCATCCTATTTACTCAGTGCATGCTAGCAGATGAGTTCATAGTTTGCCAGCTATTATGAAACTTGCTTAAATCATTCTCAGTTTCATCTTAAGAGAAAGCTGGAGCAGTCCATTACATAGGAGAGTCATTCAAGGGTCATATATAAGAAGACACGTTTACTTGCAGATTTCACAGACTGGAATTAGTAAAGATGGGGGCACCTGAGAGTAATTTTCTGGGCTGAATTTGCTTCCACATAACTGTGACAAGAAATATCCACTGGAGGTAGTAGGAATGTGCAACCATTGTGATGCCCTTCAGATTGGCATCAGTAGCAATTCAGTGGTGCTCAAGATACTTAAAGAGGGACTACAGTCAAATTTTCTATTATCAATAGATTTCAGAATTTGAATCAGCATAGCCCAATCAGCCTCATGCCAAAAATGAGATCTCTAAGTTACTGTTTAGGGCTGTGGGCAGAGCCTACAGCCATTTTGCAAGAGCACTATAGCTCTGAAAACAGCCAATCACAGAACCCCTTCCATTGGACTTATGGAAATATCTTCTGAAAGCCCAATGGAGCTGAAACCCCTCCGCCATGATCAGTGTACGGAATAACAGTCATACTGTTTTAGCTGTTACTTCCGCATTCTGATACATGCACTGCACATGACCAAGAGTCGCACGCATGTGCAGAGTCGTGCACATGTGCAGTGCTGCGGTGCCAGCATGTTGCAAATGGCACAATGCCATTCACTATTTAGTGCCCTCCTCCACAAGTCATCCCCAATATGTTATGTCACAACACTGGGAGCCCACCCAGTGTGCGGAATGTGTTTTTGTCTGTAAATCAGAAAACGGACCCTCATCTCATTTCTTTTTTCCTGGTGCCACCTGCCCATGCCATGCCCAACATCGGGATGCCCAATCTCCATGTCGGCATTCATGTGGCACACTGGTAGCCCACCCCAGTGTGCCTAAATGTTTGTTTTGCAGTAAATTAGAAAACGATCCCTCATTGTCTCTGTGAAACAGAAAATGGTCCCTCGTCATTGCTGCGGTCCCCCCCCTTCCCCACCCTCCCACTGAGCACCCACCTCCCCACACACCCCTTACCCCATACTTACCTCCAGACGTCAGCACTGTCATCTTCTCTGGACCAGGACACGTCTGCACTCTTCAAAGCCCAACTGCGAACTGAAGAATTAAAAGTAAGCATGCTATACAGCCATTCAATGGGATTTTCAACTTATGCTCATATTTCAGCCATTTTTGGGAATTTTTGCCCCAAATTTTCAACATGGGGTTCTTGGGGTCCCGCCTCATGAAAACTGTCACTGTCATTTTGTTACTCTGTCCTGAAAGGTGATTTCATGGTCACTGCATGGAATCACCTTTCAGGACCGATTCATGAAATGACAGTGCCACTGTTCATGAGGTGGGGTCCCAAGAAGCCGATGTTGCAAATTTGTTGAAAAAATTCCAAAAATGACTGTGTTACAACCATGCATTGCGCAGTTTCTATGCACACTCCTAACATTGCTAATTTTTTATATTTTCGAACCACATTTTTAACATTGCATTTTTGCACACCTCCTTTACAACAGTACAGCTGTCATTTTCTACAACCTGTCCAAAATGTGATTTCACACCTGTGGCATAGAATAGTGTGTTTGCTCTGCACAATCACCTTTCAGGACAATTAAACGAAATGACACTGGTGCTGTTCGTGAGGAGGGGTTCACAAAAGGCCATGTTGAAAATTTGTTGAAAGAATGCCCCAAAATGATTGCGTTACGTGCCTGCATTGCACAGTTTCTATGCACACTTCTAACATCGCCAATTTGTTATATTTTCACTTCACATTTTTAACATTGCCATTTTTGTACACTTCCTTCAACACAGTACAGCTGTCATTTTCCACAACTTTCGCAAAACATGTTTTTGCACCTGTGGCACAGAATAGCACGTTTGGTCTGCATAATCACCTTTCAGGACAATTGAACAAAATGACACTGGCACTGTTCATGAGGAGGGGTCCAAAAAATACCATAATGAAAATCTGGTGCAACACCTCCAACATATGGCCAAGTTACACCTGGGCATTGAATAATTTCTACGCACATGTGTAACTTTCAACACTTGGTTGCGCTTTACAGCCCTATTGACTCTGGCCAGAGTTTGTTTTAAGTTACAAGTCATTTTACAACCCTAAATTAACTGCCTGTTCAAAAGAGCCAGTTTCAATGAAGAACTGCTGATGGTGTCATCTCCAGAACTCACAGTCTAGTCTTCACTGTCAGCAAACTTATAGAACCTGTTTCTTCAGAGGTTGGAGTTCATGTGCAATAATTTTCACAAGTAAAACAGGCAGCAACATTCAAAAAAACAGTGCTATAAAAACTGTGTGTTTCAGGTTTTGTAAAAAAGTTGACAAATGTGTATTTTTTATTTATTTATTTTGGTGCCTTTGTGTTGTAGTCCTTTTCTCCAGGGTTACTGAATGCTGAATCATAGCACACTGTAGTGAGATTAATTTCAGTTTCAGTTTTTTTTTTATACCCGAAAGGCATATGAGCAAAATTTTCTGTTTTCACTGGTGAGGTTTGCAGACTGAATAATTTTCTGATGTGGTGGAAGGCTGTGATCATTCACACCTGTCATTCAGTTGAGGTGATTTCTCAGGATGGCACTTTAAAACAATTATTCTACCTCCCTTTAAATGGGGGTGGGAGAGGTAATGCTGTTTTGAAACCTTACTATGAGTTTCTATGCAGTAGCCAGCCTAGTGCCAGATATTCAAAACTTTGCCCCAGGGCAAAATTAGCACTGCACATTGGACAAAATTACTCTTTGCACGCCATATTCAAAGGAATACCCCCGGGGTTAAATGAGTTGAATATAGTGTGCAAATGAAGATGTGGAACAGGACAGAGAGTGCAGTTCAACAATATCCCACCAAATAAGACAGCACTGAATACAGAAACTGAGAGCAGTGCAAACTGCAACAGTGGCCCAGTGCACACAGAGGTGGAGTGAGGTAAGGCTGAACAATGTGGGCAACGTGTGTGCTAGCAAAGCAGTGGAGCACAACAGCAGCAAACAACAGTGCAGGCCAAACACTGCAGAACCATGCAATGGAACATTACAGTATTGCGGCACTAACAAGTTTGCATGGCACTGACATATTTGCCTGGCGCAATCCCGTTTGCCCAGCGCTAAAGTTTGCCGTATTCAAAACTGCAATGTAAATGAGCCTACTCAGGCAATCCATGGGCTACAGCCACATTAGCATCTCATTACAGTGTGCTTTGCATGTGAATTACCCAGCACTATAACATGCTGCACATAGCTCCACCTGTAGATCTGACTGGAATTACAGGTCAGTAGCCATGTTTCTTTCTGTGCTCACAGCTCCACCTGTGGGTCCAACTGGCATTACAGGTTGGTTAATGTATTCATTGTGTGCTCACAGCTCACACTCACAGAACATTAGCTGCAGTCTTGGTTTGGACACAGATGCAAAGACTAATGTGGCCTGTGGGGGTAGCACTGCAAGAACGGGTGGTCGTGCTGCATGCCAGAGGAAAATCTTTGTTCCTGCCACAGTGTTTATCAGATGGTACAGTACCACAGCAGGTGATACTGTGAGGTACACAGCAATGTCTACAGTGTGTCAGGTAACAGTGAACGGTGCTATCTACACAGTGACAAGCACAGCTGGAATATGTGGTCTTGTCTGTGTCTGATTGTATGTTGTTTTGTATTTAGTACGAGGTATGAGATGTCTTGTGTAACTTTTGTATTTGTAGATTTATAATGAGTTTTTATACTTGTGACATCTAACAGGACTTGTCTTGTAAACAGGGATTTATCCCTAATGACAAATTGCTATCCTGCATAAAAATAAAAATTTTACCAACCTACCTACTTACCATACTGTCCTGTGACCCTCATGTGCTGCTCCAGTGGTGTGGGATCCTCAAAATAGCATACACATGGTTGTCTGTGTGTGTAAGGATCCCAGACAGGTGTAGGGTATGTGCCCCTTGGGGGGGCACACATACATCACACAGGCACACTGCTGTCAGGAGCAGTCCCATCAGTGGAACATGTGGACTGTGTGGATGGTCCCAGCCATGTGGCAGTACCTACTATGTGGTGCAGCCTGGCCACCTGTACACCCTCCACTCAACACCCTCCATTCCCCCAGTGCAGCATGTGTCTGCTAGATTGTGTTGGTGTACCCCAATGGAGGAACTGGAGGTGTGTGCTGCATTGACTCACTGCCATGGTGTCCACTAGGTGCTGGGGCACCCACTAATGTCTGGCAGGGTTAGGACCAGTGCCAGATGATGGAGACATGGGCGGTGCCATCTGTGTGCAGCATGTCTCTGCCATTCATGTGTTCTGTTCATTGTTTTTTTATCACCTTGTTTACCAGGTAAGCACACTGGGCCAAGACCCAGTGTCAGTAATGACCTGGAGACACTAACTGTGTGGCTGAGATGCAACAGTGTGCAATAAAGCCAAACAATGCACAATAACAATACACAATACACAAATATCCCATTAGGTACTCATTACAATACATTACAATACCGTACAAATAGTTTGTTGCTGCAAGTGGTGTTCTAGCTCCATGTAACATTTACATGAGCGTTCACTTCACAGCACTGTTGGGGCATTGCATTCCACAGTTTGTGTGCCTGTGCATATGGAGTGGCCCAGGGTGGCTGTCCACCCGCACTGCCTCCTCATTGGATGCATACAGCCTTGTTCCCTGTTGCTGCTGTGTCCATGCCCCCATCCTGGGTTTGCCTAACATTAATACCACCTTTTCATGGGCAGTAATTTGCACCATGCTACATGTTGCGCTAATGCATGTTGTGTGGTGCTATACTTTTGACTATATCATTGCGCCTGTATGCATGCCCCCACCCCTCACTTTGTGTCACACATACATTATCCCATAGCGTTGGTGCTAGCATGTTGCATAGGTGCTATTTGGCCTTTTGAATATAGCACTGTGGGGCAAATGTGGTGCAATCATGGTGCAATCAATTTCTGCAAGGTGCAACGTTTTGAATATCTGGCCCCTAGTGTTTTCTTCCTGATAGGCTGTTATGTAACCTACATTCATCTATGTTGTATTCCACATTAAAACGATAATTGTACCAGGTCTAATACTTCAACCACTAACAGGAATTAACACATATTAGGCCCCTGTTTAAGAGCACCTTTCATGATAGTTCAAAAAGTTACATCTTGTAGTCATTATATGCAGTACTAGACCTGAAAGGGTGCATGCCTTTGTTATTTTTGGCCAAGGTTTACTCTGCCTTCCATAATTTGGATTTGTTTTTGGGTCTTGCTTTAGCCCTGCTGCACTTGCCTTTGTTGTTTAGCTGCTGGGCTGCTGGTTCCTGATGGTATCACTGTAAGGCAGAGGAGAGACTCACACTGTGTAGTACAGTGCAGTCACAGCAATTTTGCAAGGGAAAAATGTACATACTATGTACCCCCTTCCCCAATACACCCTGTAAGTAATGCATTATGCCAAAATCCAAATACCTTGCCAATATGTTGCTTTTTTATTCATAAAATTAACATTCTTCTGCTTCAGTAACAAAGCATGGGGACTGAGAGAAAATAGAGTTGCTGTCAGTGTCTTCCCCAGTTCTTTTGACTTTCATGCAAAAATGACCCTGTTTTGTGAAAGAAAGGACATGAAACTTACAAGAACAGGAGGCTGAGTTTCAACTGGTAGGAAATGCCATCTTATAAAACAGAGCAAAAGTTTGGTGACAGATAGAGAGAAATTAAGATTTAGAGCACTTTTCCCAGTCCTTTTGACTTTCATGCATATATTACCTCTTCTTGCACTGATTCTGGAATTGCATTTCATTCATTTTGCCAAATGCAAAAACTAGCTGCAGAGGACAGTAATGAAATACAATTCCAGAATCAATGCAAGAAGGGGTAGTTTATGCATGAAAGTCAAAAGGACTGGGAACGGTGCTCTTTAAAACTTGTTATAAAGCTGACATTGACAAACAGCAGTGAAGTTACCAACATTATGCAATACTAGTAGCAATACGACTTCCTAACAGACACAGTAGAGTAGCACCCCAAATTGTATCAGCAGCCTGGAGGCATGCTTACTCAGCATTCAGCAACCCTGGAGAAATGGACCACATCAAAGAGGCATTAAAAATATGAATCTGTCAACTTTGTTCCAAAACCTGAAACACACATAGTTTTTATAGAAATATGTTTTGAATGTTGCTGCCTCTTTTACTTGTAAAAACCATTGCACATGATGTTTAAACTTTGGATAAACAGGTCCTGTAAACTTGCTGACAGGGAAGACTAGACTATGAGTTCTGGAGATGACATCAGCAGCAGCTGTTCATTGAAACTGACTTTTTTTTAACAGTGAGTGAAATCAGGGTTACAAAATAGCTCATAACTTTAAAATGAAGTAACACAGAAACCTAATTTTTGGTATGTGATTTTTGGGGGTATTTATTTATTGAATTTTGTTGACCCAGTAAGCCCACTGGGCCTAAAAGTCCCTTTTTCAGGGGTGATGGGGGAAGGGAGGATACAGATGGTAAGCAACTGAAATTGAACCAGATTAAGCTGTGGGTGGTATTTTTAGTGAATGGGAGAAATTTGGTGAGGACAGCAGGGAAATTCCCTTACTCTTTTTTGATTAGTGCCATGGGATCTTTAGCATCTCCCTGAACTACCACCAATCCAGGCAGATGGGACCTCAATTTAACGTCTCATCTGAAAGACGGCACCTCAGAAGTACAGCACCCCCCTCATGCTGCACTACAGTGTCAGTACTGGGATATTAACCCAAGTGCCAGATGCGGAAACTGAACCCACAGTCCTCTGATCTCCCAGCCTCAGAGGTGAATGTGCTACCTACTGAGCCACTTACACTGCAACTGGGGTATGTTTATTCTAATTCTGCAAAGTAGCACTTTTGACCGGAGTCCCTCTTTAAGACTCTGGATACCATACAGAAAACACACTTTTAAATGACAAGAGATACTTAACTAAAGGAAATAAACATGAGAAGGGGGTGGTCTTTAATGAAGGGCAATCTCTGTGTGCCACTTAAAATACTTTTTGATAAGAGCTTAAACACAGGTAATATTCCATTTGGATGGAAACATGCAAATGAGATTCCTCTGTTTAAAAAGGGATCTAAAAATGTTCCAGACAATTATCGTCCTATTAGTTTAACACCTATTTTTTGTAAAATGTTTGAATGGATCATTAAAGATGATTTAACTCCAGCAGTTTCAAGATTAGACCAAACCCAGCATGGATTCATAAAAGGACGTTCATGTACTACAAACCTAGTGAGTTTTTATAACTTTATTAGTGAAAATGTGGACTGAGGTAATCCATGTGATGTTATTCTTCTGGATTTTAAAAAGGCCTTTGATTCTGCACCTCACTGGGCCTTGATCCAGAAGTTAGAGCTCCACAATATAGAACCAATATATATCAGATGGATTGTAAATTGGTTGACTGATAGGAAGCAGAGAGTTATAATAGATGGTCAGGCTTCTACATGGAAAGATGTGAAGAGTGGTGTACTGCAGGGATCTGTCCTGACACCACTATTTTTTCAGGTTTTTATATCCGACTTATCAATGAACATTGAAAGTAAGATAACTAAATATGCAGATGATTGCAAAATAGCTAACATCTGCAAGAGTGCAGCTGATTACATGGTTATTCAGAAAGATCTGAAGACTTTACAGTCCTGGTCCATAAAATGGAATTTATTTTCAATATTTCTAAGTGTTGCGTCCTGCATTTTGGGAAAAAAAATCTTAATAATCAATATTATCTATATGATAGTATTTTGACAAGTAAGGATCGTGAAAGAGATTTTGGGATTACCATTGATTTATATTTGACATTCGATTCTCATATCACAAATACCATTAGCAAAGCTAACAAGATATGGTGGGCAATTCACCACAATATAACATCAAAAAACCCAGATATCCTGATGCCTCTATATAGAGCATATGTGAGACCTCACTTCGATTTGGTTTCTCAGTTATGGAGTCCTTATAAAATGAAAGATATAGCTAGAGTTGAGAGAGTTCAGAGAAGGGTTACGAAATATATTGAGTCCTCCAAATCTCTTTCATACCCAGACAGACTTTCTAAATTCAATTTGATGTCCCTAGAAGATAGAAGAGTAAGGGGTGCTCTCCTGCTCACATGGGACATCATTTACGATCAACACATATCAGCAGAATGTGGTTTGGATTTAAAGCAAATCAGGGTCAACACCAGAGGTCATCCTCTGCAACTTGCTAGGAACAAGTATAATACTAAGAAAAGGGCCTACTTTTTTTTCACAAAGGGTAGTAAGGCCCTAGAATATGTTGCCCTTGAATGTCATTGTTAGTGACAACAATGATATCTTTAAAAATAGACTTGACAGCTATATGAAATCCAGTAAGTTGTTAAAATACTATACGTAGATTTAAAGCATTATGGGCTTCCAAGCTCTCTGCTTCATACAGTTTCTTAGTATGATTCTTAGTATAGTCTCCACATAAATAAAAAAAAGTAGGAGCCCTTTTCAACAAGAAACAGCACTCAACCAGATGTGGGCTATATATGAAAATCAAATTACTTCCCTAGTAAAAAAAATGTGCCTACTATTAAAAAATATGAAAACCCCAGGGGTTCCACGCCATGGATGACAGTCACTGTTAAAAAACATATTACTAGAAAGAACAAAGCATATGTTATGGCCAAAAAAGCGTCCACCACACCTGTTGGGCCTTATATAGGAAAACACTTAAAACAGCAAATAGGGCAATAGCCCAGGCCAGGAAAAATCACGAGCTGAGCCTGGCTAGTAAAGTGAAGGATAATTATAAATCCTTTTATTCCTATATAAATAATAAAAGGAGTGGTGCTAAAAATATAGGACCACTAAAAAAATAGGGATGGCACAACAGTCACGGATAACGGTGAAATGGCCAAACAATATAATGAGTATTTTACATAGGTCTTTAATGTCAAATCCAAGAGATTAAAAAAAAATTGCCTATATCTGAAGAAATCTGTCTAGTTATAGACCTTGCCAATGTCAGAAACAGACTGCTCAAACTTGACCAGAATAAGTCACAGGGATCTGATAGGATACATCCCCATGTTATTAAAGAGCTCACATATGAGATTTCAGGCCCAATTACAGCTATTTTCCAGAAATCCCTTGATTCAGGTGAGGTATTGAAGGTCTGGAGATAAGCCGAGGTGGTGCCCATTCAAAAGAAGGGTTCCAAGCAGGCAGTGGGGAACTGCAGGCCTATCAGTCTGACTGCAGTTCTGGGAAAAATACTGGAAGGGGTCATTAAGGATCATATTGTGCAGTTCATGCAACAAATGGGGGACATTGATTACACTCAGCACAGCTTCACCAAGGATTGATCTTGCCAAACAAACCTCCTGGAATTCTATGAAAAAGTCAGTAACGCATTGGACATAGGAGAACCTATGGATATTATCTTTCTGGATCTATCAGAGGCATTTTACAAGATCCCACATGGGGAACTTGTTGATGCCTTAATTGGCCAAAATATCCAGGGTAACATAAGCAAATGGATAGCAGCCTGGCTGACTGGTAGAAAACAGAGGGTGTACGTTTGTGGGGCGTATTCAGAATGGTCAGAGGTCACTAGTAGGGTACCACAGAGTTTCGTGCTGGGGCCTTGTCTTTTTAATATCTCTATTTCCTCCATGAACCCCACAGAACTAGTCTGGGAATCCAAATTTGCATATGATATGAGATTGGGCTTACCAGTAAATAACCCCCAGAAAGCTGGAACACTACCATCAGCATTGGGAGAATAGGAAAGGTGGGCAATGACCCACAAGTTAACATTCAATCCTGAAAAATTCACTGTGATGCACCTGGGGACTATTAATCAGAAATATAAGTACAGGTTAAATGGCATTACCCTTAAGGTAGTCAATGACTAAAAGGACCTTGGTGTAAGAATATCTAATGATTTATCTTTTAAACTCTATTGTAATCAAGTAGCTAAAAAAGCGAGTGGTATACTAAATTGTATTAAGAGAGACATCAAGAGCAGAGACAGGGATGTGATAGTCCCCTCTTCAGTTCTCTCGTGAGACCCCACATGGAGTACTGTGCCCAGTTTTGGGTCCCAGGAGGGAAAACTGAAATAAAAGTGCTGGAGAGTGCACAGAGAAGGGCTACCAAACTAGTTAGCAACATAAAGGATCTGGAATATGAACAGAGACTAAAGGAGTTGGGGATGTACTCACTGGAGTACCATAAGTTAAGAGAAGATGTGCTATATATTTAGAGCACTTTCTGTCCATGTTTTGTGGGAAGATCTGAGCCTTGAAATTAAAATTCTAAATTGCAATATGAGACCACGTCCATTACAAATCACAGGTAGGGGATATCAGTCTACCAAAAGACAATACTGGTTCTCAGTAAGAGTGCAGAAAATCTGGAACAATTTGCCAGTGGAAACTGTGGCAAGCAATACTGTAGAGGAATTCAAACTTAGACTTGACAAATATTTAATGAACAAAAATATCAGGGGTTATAGCTAATATTGGCAAGCATTATGGACTTAGGTCTTCTTTGCTTCGGTAAACCTATGAAACCTCTATGAAACCAGTCACCCTACAGCACCAAGTGTCAGGCAGGACAATGGATCATTGACTTACATTCCATCAGTTCTTAGTAAAGATGTTATCAAGGTTTTGAGAAATCAACATGGAACATGCAGCAAGCCTTATGTTATTAGAGCAATTAATAATTAACAGAAATGAAATCGAATCACTAAAAGAATATATTGCAATTAATGGTGCAAGGATGGATGACATCATTAGAATTTTAGATGACATTCATCCACCTAAGGAATCCTCTTCAATTCCCTTGGAGGAAAATGAGCACTACCTTGAACAAACAAAGGCCATCAGACCAGATTTCTCTACAATTATATTTCTCCACTCATCCCTGTTGGAGTATGTGGGAAATAGACAAAGGAAGGAAAATAATGGAAAGGAAAAAATTAGAACAAAAACAAAAAAGAAAATGAAAAAAGCAAAAGATATGGGTAACCCTGACTTCACTTGTCACAAGATACCTAAGGAAAACAAAAAATAGGAAAAAACGTAATAATGCATGCATTAAAGAGAAACTCATCTCAAATAATACAGTGAATGTATTGAATAAAAATCTACAAAGGGTAGCAATCCAATAGAACAGGGGAACAGTTACTCAAATGGAAGCAGAACAAGAGGTAAAAATAGGTACTTAACAATATCTGCAGGAAAATTCAGCACCAATAAACAAATCATTTATTAGATTATATGGTTTAAAAAACTCAGGACTAAATAAAACACATTCTTTAGGTTCTGAAGGAAAAAATGGATCTTGAAATCTAAATAGATGATTTACTTAAAGTAAATAGAGCTATGGATACAGAAAGGGGTTCCTGTGTTGAAAGTGTGGACAGTTTGTGCTCTGTTGAGTGGATGTTGAATTATGTATGGAGAAATGTCCATAAAATATCAATGTTCAGCCCTACTGCTACTGTTTGATGGAAATCTTAGAGTATTGGATTCTGTTAATAACTATGTACAATCAGAGGTGAGGAGTGAAGTACAGATGGGACCAACTATTGGAAAGGATGTCTCAGAGACTGTCTCACTTAGTTTATTTGGATGTAACAAACTCCCCAATGAAATAAACTCTAAACTTGCAAACATTTTGTGCAATATGTTTGCGAATGTTTTAAACATCAGATTTGGGAGAAATGGAGTATTAAGGGTACAGAGACATATTAGCCACAAAGGGGATGGCCAAATTGATATTCCTCTTTAAAAACTCAGAGGTGGCCAGCAGGATATGGCAAAAACCAGAGAGACTTGATGCCATGGGTTTTTCCTGGCTGATCTTAATTGCCCAGAGGGTTGTCCCCCCCCCCCATACTTTATGAATAAAATCAACTGTACATCTGGGTCATCCTTTGTCCAGACAGTTAATGTTAATAGTTTTTTTTTTAAATAACAGCTGAAAATAGATATAAAGCACTGGCAAAGTATGATGACTGACTTGATATGGTATATCAATTAATGAATCAGAAACAAAAGTCTACTTTGTGCCTGTTGCATAAGTGTGAATGTAAACATAAAGTTCTCATCCCTTGTAATATAGCAGGTTATAAATCTAAATCATGTGACCAGGACTGGCTCAACTTTATTACCCAATAAGCTTACCCAACATGCTTTAATCTGTCTGCAAAAACCTGGCACGATGCCAAAGATTATATTTTTTTGAACGGCTTCTCCCTTATACAAAAACCTTGCATAAGAACAGTTAAAATGGACCGAAAGTCAGGTGGTTTAGCCAGTTACATAAAAACAGGAATCTTCCCAAACATGGAAATTACAAGTGAGGACAGTAACTTTATTGGGATTAGCTTGGTTCTCTCTGGCACTATGTTTTTGTTGTTTAATTGTTATAGTCCACCTCTGAAAACTAAGACATTGGCTAGTAATTTATGGGAGAAGTTGACAGATCCAATAAGAGATGTTCAGTGAAAAGCCCCGAGTGCTAACCTACTATTTGTAGGGGACTTTATTGCCAGCATTGGAACATATGATGGGCTCAAAGATACTATCATTCTTGGATTTCTGTATCCTAATATAACTACAACTAAAAGAGTGTCGTGTGGCACTAGACATGACTATAATGGACAAGATTGATATAATTATATGACAATCTAATCTGTAGTCTTAATGGTAGATTAGGAGGTAGGGAATGTTCTCCAACTTATTTTACAAGAAAGGGGGCCTCTGTCTTGGACATAATATTGTGGCAAGCTGGGTTAGATTTCTGGATGAACTTAGCCATCCATCCTAGGACAGAAAGTGATTATTTTTTGGTCACCATATATACAGCAGTTAATGTAACTGAAGTGAAACCTGTAAAGAATATGGCAACTATAACTGATTTGAGGGTAAGATACTCGAAGAAACTAGAATGGTCAATAACATTAGAAAGTGCCATAAAGAACCAGGTGACCCTCTTTTTAAACAATTGGACAAATCAACTGTCTGCCCATAACTGTCCAGAGCTTAAGTATCAAAAACTGCAGGAATTATTTCAGGAATTAGAGTCTAATCTTTACAGTATGTGGACACAACTCAGAGGAATAAAGCTATATCTTTTAATGGCTGTTTTGACACAGAATGTCAGACCCAGAAAAAAACATCTAAGACATATACTAAGGGAAGCAAAAAGGAAAGTTGATAAAGAAAGTGCTATTAAATTGAAATAAACCAGGAGGGCCTACAGAGCATTTCTAATACACAAGAAAAAGTTTATCATGATTTACAGTGCTGGGCTCGGTGCTGGGGCTGGTGTTGTTCAATGTCTTCATCAATGACATTGGAGATGGCATTAAGGGCAAAATGTGCCTATTTGCAGATGACACCAAGCTGTCTGGGAGAGTGGACACAGCTGAAGGGATACAGGACCTACAGAAATATCTGGAAAAGCTGGGAAAGTGGTCCAAGATTTGGCAGCATAGCTTCAATGCCAAGAAATGCAAAGTGATGCATCTTGGAGCCCAGAATCCTAGGACAGAGTACTACCTGGGTGGAGTCCGAGTATCTGCATCAGAGGAAGAGGAGAAGGACCTGGGAGTGATGATCACTAGTGACCTGAAGCACTCCATGCAGTGCAAGAAAGCAGCAGTAAAGGCAAACATGATGTTGGGATGCATATCAAGGGGGATCAGTAGTAGGAGAGAGGAGGTTATACTGCCCTTGTACAGGTCACTGGTAAGGCTGCATCTAGAGTACGGAGTTCAGTACTGTGCCCACACCTCAAAAATGACATTAACCTGCTGGAGAAGGTCCAGAGGAGGGCTACAAAGATCAAAGCTGGTCATCAGGCTAAGGCATATGAGGAGAAGTTGAGGGCACTGAACATGTACTCTCTGGAAGATAGAAGAGAGAGAGGGGACATGATTGGGACCTTCAAGTATTTGAAAGGAATAAATAAGGTTGATAAGGAGAGTATCTTTAAGCTGAGTGGCAACCATAACATGAGGAAGCACAATCTTAAGCTGGAGGGTGGGAGGTTTAGGAGGGAAGTCAGGAAGCACTTCTTCACAGAGAGGGTGGTGGGCACTTTCAATGTGCTGCTGGAAAAGGTCATCTTATCAAAGGCAGTGGGCAGCTTTAAGAGAGGCTTGGATAGGCATGGGGAAGGTAAATATCATGGGTAGGGAGGATGGGTGGAGTGAGGAGGGAGGGCAGGGACATTAGCTCAAGCTGTGGACCCTGCAATATGAGCAGACTTGATAGACCAAATGGCCTTCATCTGCTGGCTTCTTCAGATGTTTGTATGTACAGTGGGAAAATTATTACAAGCACAAACAATAATGATACGAAAGCCTTTTGGATAATGGTTGCCAAGGGATCTAAGTGGTGGAGAACAGACTTGGTCCATCAGATCGATATGAATGTCTGGACTAAATATTATAGTGAGATACTTTATGATCCCCAACTAGCCTGCTCTTGGAGAAAAATGCATATTCAAGAAATAAAGACTAATTATAGATACATTACAAAAAAACAGAAGTAATAGTAGCACTTCTAAATGTTAAAATTAGGAACAGAAGCTTTACCTGCCATTTATAGATTACAGCTCTGCATCTGATATTGCAAATAGAAACATGCTTTGTGACTTAATGTTAAAATGGGATATCTCACCAGTCCTGGTTAATGTAATTAGACATTTGTAGTCAGATACGTAGGCAAAGATAAGCGCTGAAAACCAAATATCTAACTCTCTCAAAACTAATAAGGGGTGAGACAAGGGTGCATTTTGGCACCCATGTTATTCTGTATTTATTTAAATGGAATACTTACAGAACTGCAAACATCAATGACTGACTCCCATAAAATTAATACCATACCCTGTGCTTCATTGGCATACACTGATGATTTGGTTTTATGCTCATTGTTGGTAACTGGGTTACTAAACAAACAATCCCCTTACAGAGCTTTTCGAATCTCTTTCTTAGAAAATTAATTTTGGAGAAATCAAAGGTATTGATACTGGGAGCTAGAAAATCCTAGTATTCATTGAAGATCTATTCCTCTAAGTTGGAAATAGTTAAGAGATATACTTATTTGGTGGTAATTTTCTAAAATAATATCGATTGGAATCCTCACTTTTAGTATAAAATATCTAAAACCAAAGTCACCGTAGATGCACTAGCAAGATTTAATCATCTGTATGGGGGGTCTACTAGACCGTTAGTGTATGCCTTACAAGCAAAATTCAATGCCCAAGCATTACATGGTTGAGAGTTGGGGTATTAATCCCACTTACTGGCTGGTAAAACCAGCAATACAATTATTAAGATCACCTCTGGGATGTCAGAAATCTACACCTGCATCCTTCATACATGTTGAGTTAGGTCTGATTAGACTACAGGGTTTGGTTGCCATTAGAATAATTAATTACTGGGTCAGAATTTTAAAAATTCCCAGTGATAGATGGGTAAAGCAATGCCTTCTTGAAAAAATTACTTAGGAAAAGAAAGGTTCTCAAGAATCAATGTGGTGCCAATATCTTAAGAGGTCACTTGAGAAATATGTGCTGGACTTCCTTTTGACATATGATTGTCAAGGCCACTGATTTACGGTGATTAAAACAATTAAATTCCGTTTTCAAGACTTAAGATTCCAGAATTTCACCGGTGATTACTACTCTAATTTCCGGATTTTACCGGGATTCTGTTATCATTCTTTTAGTATGTGCATAAATAATCAGAATTAAAGAAGGCTTAATACACAGAGCATTAAATAAAGCAAACTGAAAATAGTACAGGAAGGAATTAAAAGAAAAACACTCTTTTTTTATAGATTTACTGATCTGATAGAAAATGCCAGATTCCATGAAATCTTCGTTTTTTCCGGTTTTCAGGCAACCCTAATTCCGGAATTTTACCGGATTTTCTGGTAAAAACCGAAAAACAGTGGCCTTGATGATTGTGGGGGGATCAATATTAGTGATCAGTATAGGCCATACATTAAAAAGAAAATAAAATACTACAAGGACCTTGATCTGGCTTTAGTGGCGGCATTAAATTATATTAAACGTTACAGTACTCGCATAGTGACATCAAACATGGTTTTAGATTTTATTTGGGTGCTTTGGAGGACCCAAATATTCACAAAACTTTCAATCGCTTCAAATTGGAACTGTTTGAATCTAATCCGAAAACAGCACTATACAAGAAAATGCATGACCCAAGAGACAGGTTGCTTTGTTGCAACCAAGCAGAAAAAGAAGACTTGGTACATGCTTTGTTACAGTGCCCATGATATAACAAAAATAGGTCTAAGTGGCTTCAGCCAATTCTAAATTTTGCAACTCCAACAGATGAAAATGCCCTGGTCAGTAAATTACTGACCACAGAAGATCCGTTTGTCATACATAGAGTTGGGACATTTTTATTAACTATGAAAATAAGGAGGAAAAAGTCCAAGACACAGTAACTGCTGAGTGTAATATGTATTTTATTCTTTTAGTCTATTTATGTAGCTGTAAATTCTGTTTGAGTGATGTGCAATAATCCTCTGTATTTTGTATTTTTAATTTTGTAACAATCATTTTTAAAAAAAGACTGAGCAATAAACTTTGAACTGAACATACCAGTTCTTGAAAATGATCATTACTTGGGAACGAACCACTGTGCAATACGGCTCGGACAGGTATTCCTTCTATATTCACAGTAGTCTCCATGGAGGGGCCTACCAACTCTGCCCAGTCCAGGGAAGTACTTGTAGGAGCTTTAATAGATGACTTTGCTACAGAAGGTTTGCATTAGGGCTTCGCAGAAGATTTGGCATTGTTTTGTCGAACTTGATTTAGCAGCTTAATGGTCAACTTTCATAAGTCTTCAGGAGACTGGCACTCCTTCACAGTATGGCCATCTTCACCACAGCGATGACAGAAAATACCAGGTCTGGAAGGGTGAAGCCAAAGAGTCTCTTCAACAAGTTTTGCACTGACAGACTGGTAGGACTTAGAATTATCTGACTGATTATAGCTGCGATCATACCCGCCAGATCTTCTCCATGACGATGGCTGGTTAGTTGGCTTGGTAAGGTCATTCACTAAGGACCTCAATTCTCTCATTTCTTTTAACAGTTCATTATCAGTTCCCCCACTGGGGGCCTGAACATTTGCACCCCTCACAGATGGGTAGGCTTCGTATACCCCCCTGACAGCAACACCGGTGCAGCAAACAACACTACAGCGACTATAGCACCATGTCGCTGTAGTGTCCACACTGGAACCCAGCACTGTCTGTTGGTCTTGCACCCCCCCTAAATCAGCTCCGACTCAGAGTTGATAATCCTTAGTGGGGGGTTCGGGGGTGAAGCCCCCCAAAGAAAATACTTTGTTTTCTTTGGAACTGGCAGCCGACCACGAAAAGCTGTCAACCTGCTGGTTTCAGTGTCTGGTCATTCGACAAAATCTTTGTTGACAACCAGTCATGGATCCGGTAGGCTTCACCAGGCAGTTCAGCAGAACTTGTCCATGATGGCTGCCCTTTTGCCATTTCCAAAGCATCATTTGTACTTGCCTTTAACTCCCTCATTTCTTTTAATAAGTCTTTAAGCTGCAAAGAATCATTGACAGTCTCTTTTTTACTCTCTCATTAGTCTGAGTTATACGTGCAGCACCTGCATAAGGATCTCAAAGTTTCTCCTAATTTTCAGCCTCTTATATCTCTTTCATGAGCCAGCAATAAGCAGGAGGTTGTCCCTCCAGTCTTGCAATCTTAGTTTCAGAATTAAACACACTATAGAACCTAGCAGACTTTAGGATATGATCCAGTCTTACCTGATTCAAATCACTGGACAGAACACCACCTTTTCTGTGGGCTCTCTGCGGAGCTCTTCTCAGCTGAGTTACATATATAGACAAAGATTCCCTTTTCCAGTGTTTTGTGGACTATAATTTCCACATCAGGTCTTCACCAGATTCAGTGCTACCAAAAACACCTTCTAATGCAGAGAGATATTCTTGGGCTGAAGCAATGATTAGTGGACCTTAAAAAGTGAATAGCTTTAAGTGCAGAGCCCTGCAGACTTTCCATAATTCTTTTCCTTTTCCTTTTCTCAGCCTCTGTACACTGCTACTCTTGCATGAAAGGTGAGGCATAGTCCATCCATGTTTCCAGGTCATCCTCCCCATAAGGCGTGGGAAGGGTGCCAGAAAACACAATCTGTGGTAGGAGTCAAGGCTAACAGAGGATACAGAAACAGATGCAGGACCCAAGGGGGGGCTACCTCCATGAGTCTCAAACATTGTTTTCCAGTCCTCAAGGGTTTGACCCTCAGCATGTAACAGTTTATCAAGCTTTTCTTTAAGTCCTTCAGATTTAGGGGATCCCTTAGATTTAGGCATCACACTGTACATAGTTATAACTTTCCATGCCACAGATGAGTCTTCAGAGATAATGGGCCTGGGAACGTTTGCAGTGTCCATTGGATTACTACATTCCACTAGGGCAGTCAAAGCCTGTGTAGCCAAATCAGCAAGTCAGCCTTTCACAATGACTCAGCCAAGGCATTTTACTCCAGAGAGAGCTTCCTCTATGGTACCTTTATCAGTGCCCAGGAGTATACCTAGGAGTAAGAGGGCTTTTGGGGGGTCAATATCTTCTTCCCCACACCAATCAGGCAAATGTCACACAGCCATTTTACTGGAAGGGAAATCAACACTGGGACCAGGAACACTGTCCATACTGGTGGCAAGCTCTATGAGGGGGCCCAACTGGTAAACAGGAAATCCCAGTGGTGCCTCCAAAGATGCAACCCAGTTGCCATGTACCAATGGGCTACTACTTCTGCTGGCTGCCCACTATACAGGTTGAGGGGTCTGGGTTCAGGTTTTGATGAAAAAAGGGGCTTGTTATCAGTAGTAAAACTATTTGCATGGTGCCTCCACCCAGTGTATGTTTTAGTGGGTCTGATGATAAGCTAGTACAACCCTCTGAGATGCTGTACCAACCCACTGCCCCAACCAGTGGTCACACACATGTATAACCATATAGCAGTTTACCTTGCATTCAGTAGTACAATCATTAGCAACCGCTAATAATATGCTTACAGTGACTACAATTAATATGCTCACAGTAACTGTCAAAAGTACAAAAGCAGCTCCACTGCTATGTGAGGGTGCTTGGAAAAGCAGCTGAAACCCAAAAGTACCAAAAAACCAGCATTCCTCAACTCGGTTTAACAAACAGGCATACACTTTATTAATGACAAGTTTAAAAACAGCCACCTGTGTATGCCAACATCAGGAAAATTGCAACGCTAAACCCTGACCGGTTTCACACTAATGGTTCGTCATCAGGGGGTGGTTCACTACTGCTTTACACCAAGCATAAATAGGGAAAAATTTAAAGTAGCAGTATCATCTGTTGTAGCAGTCTCTGTATGTAAATGTGCTGATACATCAATATAAAGTGACAAAGTGCTATACATAAGATAATGTAAATAATAACAGCACCACACAGTTACTACATAAATTAATAATCACCCTGAATAAACTGCTAAAAACACAGCAATACGGCGGAAAGCATTAGTACTGTATCTTGTATTATATTTTACTATACTGAAGTGCTGCTCCTAGAATCCTAGGTATGCATTTCAAGGCTTCCCACACCAGAGAACAAATTTAATCATTTGCACCTAAAAAGAAATAAGAAAATAAGAAAATACACAATGTATATTACATATAGGGCTTATAACTCATATTCAAAAGCACAAAATGAGTGTGCACTGCAAGTACCGAGGAAAAGAGAAGGAATGGGGTGGGGGTAGGAAAGGGGGGAAGGGGGAAGGAGAAGATTAGAAAAAGACACAAAAGGAGGGAAATGGGAATTAAGGAAGGGGAAAAGAGGGGAGGGAAAGGAAAGAAAATAAAGGAAGGAAAAGGAAGAAAAGGTACAGCAATACTTAGCACTTTAATTCATTTATTTATTTAATTTCAGGCAAGATAGCAGATCTATCCTATCATTTAGTCCAGGGGCAACCAAGGCTCCTAATGTGTGGATCCAATATGATTCTCTATATTTAAGTTTATCATCTAGGTTGCCGTCTCTAATCTGACAATTTACAGGCCACAACATTTAAAGACATCTTGATTGTTAAGTCTGGTCATGTTACAATGGATGGCTAATGCACTCCTCATGTCACTACTGGCAATGGATCTACCAGTAAGGTGTTCTCCCATGCATAATTTAAGTGCCAAATAGTGAACCACTCCTTGATGATGTACCTTTAGTATGAAACCGATTGGGTTCAGCGTTGTAATTTTCCTGATGTTGGCATACACAGGCAGCTGTTTTTAATCTTGTCATTAATAAAGTATATGCCTGTTTGTTAAACCGAGTTGAGGAGTGCCAGTTTTTGTTACTTTTGAATCACAGTGACTGCACTTACCGACAAGGTTTTGACTACTGCAACACACCCTGTATGCCTGCAAAGCATGGTTATCAGCAATAACACTGCGCCTTTCAGCTAGACACAGTAAACTGGCACTCAATAATAATATGTTCACAGATGGGGTTAACATTAACAATAAACCTCATTAATTGGGGGATAAATAATGGGGTAAGGAGAATGTAAATTAAAGGCTGGGGAGTTGTGTTTCTTTTGGTATGGCAAAGCCTTTAAACAACAATTATTAGTCCTCATGGACAGTCCCAGTTATCTTCACTGGGTACCCAGACTAGAATCATTGCAGGCCTGGTGTGTTGCAGCTGGTTGGTCAGCAGTGGGGCCCTCAAACAAGAGATTTATTTTTGTAACCATGCAGGACAATTTATCATTAAAAACAAGTAACTTAGCTTTTTGTCAAACTAGTACTTGTAATCCCAGGCCCAATGGCCTGCAAAACACTTTAATAACACATGGAAAAAAAAATGGTTGCAGGGCAAGCCCTGAAATTACTCACGAATCTGCACCTTTCTACGCTCTGATTGGCAGTCAAGGTGAATGGCTCCATAGGGCAGTCTTTAACTTCTGGAGTCTCAGTTTCATGCTGTAAGGTTTTTAGTTTCTGGAGAGAGGAGCAGCAGAAATGACCAGGGCTGGCACAACTCACCCCCTCATCTAGGCATAACCCCCGAGGTGGCCGCAAACCAACCTTAGCTGTTGCGTCAGTAGCTGACTCCCCACATTGGTTCAGATACAGCTTTAGTTCAGGATATAGTCTTTTAAAATTTGCTTTGTCAAACAGGATGCAATTTCTGCATAAACAGACTTTTGCAAACTCACTCTGTACACTTTGCATAGGTAGTACCTTTTTGGCAGGTGAAGCTGTGAACAAACACAGTTCTCTAGCAGAACAGAAACAGTTCTCTGGCAGCTTGACTCAGAATTCAGCAGTTCACTTATTAGGGTCTAGCTGTACCAAACAGTCTCTGGTGCAGTTTAGGCAAAATAGCAGAGTTCATCTTACAGATAAAGCTTTTCCTCTACTTCAGTACTGTAGTTTCAGCAACTGCTGCAGTTATTAGAGTTCAGACAGATCACTTCTGGGCTATTTGGTTGTGGAAACCCAGATGGGCCTCCAAACTTTCTCTCAGAGCACACAGTCTAAGCCCCTTCACTCTCTGAAGTCTCCCTCAAAACTGCACTGTTCAATTGTCCCTTCTTAACTGAAGAAAACAATACTGCAGTCCGACTGGGAGATGAGGCTGTCATTCACAATTCTGGCACTCTGACTGGCCAATAAAGGGTGCCAAACACACATCTCTCTATTTCTCCCAGCAGCCATTGCTGAAGGACCCCTTTAGGACCCTTTGAGTTCCGACTGGCTGAAAACAAAGATCAAAGTAACAAGATGGCTGCCAGATGACAGATAAACAGTCCAACTTTGAAGACCATTTTATATACAAATAGTTTAATTCTAAGTTTAACATTTACAGCATTTGAGAGAGCTCCCTCTGCACTATTGACTACAGAGTGAATTTTGAAAGAGTGCTCCTCAGCTGGTTGCGAGCTCCAGATACTCATACCCAGAACAGGCTAAGAACACTATATACAGGGACTGAACATCTTAAAGCTACAACGTGACAACACTATCTCGCACTTTCATACAGGAACTATGAATACAGCATCACTTTACATGGATTTACACTCTTTGCTGGATATTAGCTCAGGTTCAAAGGCAAAACCCAAGGCTGGAACATGGCCAGACAAAGGGCAAAAGAAGAGCCCTGTGAGACAACTTAAGGTAAGCCTCACCACTTTGGGGGGGGAGTTACATTGAGGAATTCCCTGCAGGAGTCCCAGGGATGTCCCTACTTGACTGTTGCTGCAGCTGGTAGGGCTCTAATCCACCTCTGGTAGATTGAAGTCCCCCACCAGCAACACCTTCCCAAGTTCATGAGGTGGAATCATAAGAAGACTATGTCGAAAATTTAAAAAAACAATGAAGTTATGAAGGTACATTGATATTTTTCAACCTTTGCTTGTAACTTTGTTAATTTTCAATAATTTGATCAGAAATTTTCATCATAGCCATTTTTTCAATCCCACTCATGAATGTGACAGGTGTCAGGACAATGATCAGTCAGACTGATCATGTCACTCTTCTCTGCCTTATGGGCAGAAACATCATGGAGTTCACAGAAAAGAGCCACCCATATCACATTGTGGCTCTTTCCCTTGATCTGCATGATGCCACCCAGCATGCGGCTAATCGGCATCATGATCAGCCCTCACTTGGTCTCCCATCTCCACCTGTAGCATTTACTGGCCCCTTCATGATGCATACTCCAAAGTGCCTACAGTAGTCCTCACTTCACAGAACAATATACCCACCTGAAGCAACGATCCCACCCCCGTCCGATTGCATCCCATCCTTGGTTCCTATACAAAAACAAGCCTGCCCCCTTGCAAAAGTCTCACCCCCTCCTGATAGCATACCATCCTCGGTTCTTATACAAAAAGAAACCCACCCCCCTGCCAAGTGTCACTCCCACCTTCCCATCACTTCCCATGCCCGTGCCCCTTTTAAAAAGATCCCACTCTCTACCAAGTATTTCTCCCACCTCCTCATCATACTCTATATCCCATTAACATGAACCCAACACTGGAGTGCCCCATCCCCAGTGTTGGTACTAGAAATAAAGGAAAAACAGCCCTCAATGTCTTTCTTTGTTTTGTATTACACCCTGTAAAAAAAGAAGATGGTCCATCAATGTCTGTTGTCATCGCTGACTCGCCCCACCATTACCCTCCTACTACTAGGAATGCACACACTCCTAGCCTTTACTTTCTTACTGATGGTCCAGCACTGTAATCCTCTCTGGACCAGAGTCACATCTTCAGTCTTCAATGCTGGATGAGGAACTGTAGAAGTCAGGTAAGTGCGGGTCAATGTACTTCAAAGCATTTTAAACCTGTACTCATAACTTGGTTATTTTTATGTTTGCTTGCACGCATGGGCAAGAAACACTATGCAGCAGCTTAGGAGAGAAGCGGGTTGTGGAGGTGTGGCAGTGTGGCAGCCTGTGCCAGCACTGCATTTGTGGGCTTGGCAGTGTGCACCCAATGCGGGCCCAGTGTCCTGATGACACTATTTCTGCAGAAGTGCCACCAACTTTAAATGATTTGGCCGCTGCAATGAGGGGCTGCCTCATCATTGCAGCACCAGCAGTTCTGCTGGAATGAGGGAGTGACACATCATTGTAGGATGGTACCTTGCCTGGTGGAAAATTTCTGTGAACATGGCGGCAGTTATGCCACCACCTCACAGTTCCATGTAAGCCAAAGGGGGTGCCCAATCCCCCTGTCAGCATGCCAATGGCCCACTCCCTGTTGGCATAATGTCCCCCCCATATGTTGTGTGCCAAGGGGGTGCCCAGACCCCCTTGGCATCATGCTCCCCAAACAGTCTATCTGCCGAGGGTGGGCCCAATCCCCATTAGCTTAAGTTCCCCCTTCCCCAAAACACAGGCAGCACACTGGGAGCCCACTCCAGTGTGCACAACTAAAGCCTGAAAAAAAAACTTCCCGCGATGTCCTTTTTATTTATTTTGTCCCTGAAATAAAGAAAATGGTCCCTCATTGTCTGTCGTGCCCCCTTTCCAACCTGCACCCACCCTCTGCACACTCTACCTACCCATACACCCCTCATCCCATACTTAACTCCAGTGCCTGGCATGACAATCTTCGGTGGACTGGGAACATGTCTGCACTCGTCAAAGCCGACCACAGACTGAAGAAATGCTAGTAAACTATATAATGGCATAAATAGGGTTTTTTCAACTTATGTGGCTATCTCGGCCATGTTTTGAACTTTTGCCACCAAATTTTCAACATGGGTCATTGGGACCCATCCTCATGAATACAATCACTGTCATGGCATTATTCAGTCCCAAAAGGTGATTTTGTGGTCACTGCACAGAATCAACTTTTAGGACCGATTAACGAAACAACAGTGCCACTGTTCATGAGGTGGGTTCTAAAAAAGCCTATGTTGCAAGTTTGGTGAAAAAAAATCCAAAAATGACTGTTTTACAAGCGTACGTTGCACAGTTTCCACCCTCCCTCATACTTTCACAAACTTGTAATATTTTCACTTCAGATTTTCAACATTGGCATTTTTTCACACCTCCTTATGAACAGTACAGTTGTCATTTTATCACATCCTGGCCAAAATGTCTTTTTGCACTTCCAGAGCAGAATAACGCGGTTGCTGTGGGAAATCAGTGTTCGGGACACATTACAAAATCACAGTGACACTGTTCATGTGCAGAGGTCCCAAAATGCCTATGTTGAAAATTTGGTGACGGAAGTCCATAAAATGATTGTGTTACGAACGTGTGTTGCGCAGTTTCCATGCACCCTGATAACTTCCAAATTTGTAATATTTTCTCTACAGATTTTCAATATTGGCTTTTTCCACACCTCCTTATGAACAGTACAGCTGTCATTTTTCACATCCTGGCTGAAATGTGTGTTTGCACTCCAGTGTGGAATAGCACGGTCACTGTGGGAAATAAGTGTTTGGGACAGATTAAGACAATTACAGTGACTCTGTTCATGAGCAGAGGTCCTAAAATGCCTATGTTGAAAATTTGGTGACAAAACATCCATCAAATGACTGTATCATGAGCGTGCATTGAGCAGTTTCCACGCATCCTCGTAACTTCACAACTTTGTAGTATTTTCACTCCAGATTTTCAACACTGGCATTTTTCCACAACTCCTTATGAACAGTACAGCTGTCATTTTTCACATCCTGGCCAAAATGTGTTTTCGCACTTCCAGCACAGAATAGCACAGTCACTGGGGAACTCAGTGTTCGGGACAGATTAAGAAAATCACAGTGACACTGTTCATGAGCAGAGATCACAAAATAGCTATGTTAAAAATTTGGTGACGAACAGCCATGAAATGACTGTGTTATAAGCGTATGTTGTGCAGTTTCCACACACCCTCATAATTTTATGCATTTGTAATATTTTCACTCCTGATTTTCAACATTGGTATTTTTTCACACCTCCTTATGAACAGTACAGCTGTAATTTTTCATATCCTGCCTGAAATATGAGTTTACACACCTGGCGCATAATAGCATGGTCACTGTGGGAAATTAATGTTCAGGACACATTAAGAAAATCATAGTGACAGTGTTCATGAGCAGAGGTCACAAAATGCCTATGTTGAAAATCTGGAGAAATAATTCCACAAAATGACTGTGTTACATGCATGCGTTGCGCAGCTTCCAGGTACGCCTGGAAATTCTAGCATTTTTAATATTTTCACTTCAGATTTTCAACATAGCCATCTCTTCACACCTCCCTATGAGTGACACAGCTGTCATTCTTCACATCCTGCCCGATTTGTGTTTTTGTACATCTGGCACAGAATGGCACAGTTGCTGTGGGAACTCAAAGTTTGGGACACATTAACAAAATCACAGTGCCATTGTTCATGAGAAGAGGTCCCAAATGCTTTCATGAGATGTGGGTCACAAAAAAGCTATGTTGAAAATTTGTAGTGCAAATACCAACAAACACCCAGGGCATTAGGGGTTCTAACCATAATGTCCCACCCTGTACAGACTGATAGGCATCAGGGGTGTGCCTTTGGATACCCGACTGTAATGCTCATGCCATTCCACCCCCCAAACCCTGCAGCCAGTGACAGGCATTGAGGTGTGCCTTGGACTCTTCAGACCCAGAGTTCACCCGATTCTCCTATACTGCATCCATTTCAGCGCATGTCCTTCTGGAATGGGGTGACTGTAAAGCTGAACACCCCAAGGCACACCTCAACACTTGTCAGTGTCTGCAGGATAGGGTGAGGCAATGACCCAAATGCCTACCCCAATGCCTGTCTATCTCTGCAGGGTGGAGGTGGGGTTGGTGTGAAGTTCAGTACTTCACTGCCACTCTTATTCTGCATCTGTCTGACTCCTGCATTCCCAATGCTAATACCAGCAAGCAAACATTCGGCATTGACAAATGCTTGTTTAATATCTGTCTTCCAAATTTTGAACATGGCCTTTTTGGAATCCACCTCGTGAACATGGTAGGTGAAATTTTTCAAATTACGAGACAGGAGTCAGCACTGAACAGAGCAGATGCTCTTCACTGGAGGGCCATTTTCTTTATTTGTAGGTTGATTTTGTGGGTGCTGGTGAGGGGAGAAGGGTGGTGGGGCAACAGTGGGGGGTGAGGGGAGACTGGGTGTAATTAATAAAGAAAGTGGTACTGGGGCGGAGAAGGTGTGGGAATGTATTTGGGGGATGAATTACCTTTTGTTCCATCCACAGAGCCATAGCAGTGTGATGTTTGCCAGGGTGGGGAGAGCATGGTTGAGGGTGTCAGGGGTGTGCGGGAGGGGGTGTCATGTTTTACACCCAATTCGCCTAAGGAGTTGCCTGAAAATCGGCCATTCACCACATGAATTTGTCCAATCTGCCTTGTGAATAACAATGCAAATTGCAGTCCCCAGCTCCATGAATTTGCCAAAATTCACATATCTTTTAGTGGGGCAAATTTCAGTAACTTCGCATATCTCTAGTTGTGAGATATACATTCTACCAGTGCAACTGCAGAATTTTGAATTCCTGTCTTTCATGGTAAACTTTTCATCTTTTGAACATGTGGAGATACAGAAAATAAATGAAATTAGGTGAAGATAGGGAGACAATAAAACAAAAAAGTGGGGAAAGTGGGAAAATAGTTAAAGGAGACAGGAAATTTGTGTTGCTTTGCAACTGTTTACAGTGGTCTCATTTACAGAGATTAAATTCACCTTGCAACTGCTCCATAGGTAGCTCTAGTTGAATAAACACGGATGTAAAAAATGTGGTTTGCATTATTTTCTTGTCATGGGCAACACTCTTTACAGTTCCTTTCTTGGAAGCAGAAATTTGGAGTTTTGACTATGTAGTAGATTATATACCGAATGCTAAACATGAACTTTTGACCTATCCAAATAGAGTTAAGAGTTCCATACACAAACTGTGTCAAACCTCCAAATTGCTTGTTCCATGAAAGGGACTGCACAGTATGTTACCCATAAAAAACAGAATACAAAATACATTTCTTCACATAAAACTTTATTTAGATGCAGTTGGATAGGGACCATTTTTTTAATTTTTTGGATATGAATATCTTTTTTGAGCCCAGGAATCCAGGAACTTTACACAAGCTTTCAATTAGAAATGCCAAGGTAACAACAGGGCACTCTACACTAGAACTTTCAACAATCGATTGATGGCATGGTATAGAGAGGAGGGCTTTGGCTACACTGGGGATGGGAAACCAACCTGGGAGGATATGGGCCTATATAAGCATGATTATCTGCATCCTTCCGGAGAGGGACCACAGTACTTAGTGGATTTTTTAAATGATACTTGGATGAGCATTTAAACCAACTGGGGGGGTTGTATGACCAAGAAAGGCAAAAACTGCCCCCTCATATGATGAAGCAATGAGGAGAAAGGGTCCTAGGGAAGGATGCTCCCTAAAAGCAGGGGTGCAGGTAGGAAGAGTTGTAGGCGAGCTGTAGGGTAAAAAGAGCATTAATCAAACAGAAGAGGAGTAAAGGGGACAAGAAACTGAAAAGATAACAAGGAAAGAGGGTAGTTAGGGAAAGCTTTATGGAATGGCTTAGGAGGAAGGGGAGGGGAAAGAGAGGTTGCGGCCAGAGATGGAGTAAGGTGTGGAAAGCCATGTGTGTCAACGCAAGGAGTCTGGGAAATATAATTCTGGTCCTGGAGGCCATCATGGAGGAGGCTAGCCAGGATTTGGTGGCCATAACTGAGTCGTGGCACACAGACAATCATGACCGGGATATGGCCATACCAGGCTACTCTCTGTTCAGGAGGGACAGGGAGGGGAGGAGGGGTGTCTGATTATGTAAGGGATGGAATGAAGTCCATGGAGATACAAGGGAATGAGAAGGAGAGGGAAGGGCTGGGGGTGCTGTGGGTCACCCTGGAGACAGGAGTTGGGGCCACGTTCCATACAGGGGTAGTATACAAATGTGCAGCACAGGGAGAGGAGTTGGATAACGCACTAGGGGAAGCCATCATCAACTTCAACTTTCAACTTTTATTGGATATCAAATTGAGATAAAAAAAATCTCTTTTCCAATTGAATCCATCTCATACATAATACCACAGGTTACAAATATACACATTTATTTAATATAAAAACATAACACATAAATAATCAGGATAGTGTAGATAAAGTACAAATATCATCCAAAACAATTACAATGTATGTCATAAAGAGTGTTCAAAAATGACCTAAAACAATCAAAAGATTTTAATACAATAACATTCACTTGCTTTGACAATCTTTCCTATGTTTTTGGTACCAAACTTGACGTTTTTCTCCCAAAACTAGTTTTGCATTGAGGTACAGTACATAAAAACATATTTGATCCAAAGATCTTAGGTCATACGTTTGTTTTTGTCTAATTGCAACCGTCTTAAAGAGAAAATCTGGTAAAGACTGGGTCACAAATCTATATACCAGCAAATTCCAATGCATATCTCACCTATCTAATAATGAACATAAACCTGATTTCTGGTACAAAACACAATGGTGAGTTTTATATGGCAAATTTGTTGTGAATCTTAGAGCACTATTAAACAACACATTCAAAGAACCTAATACTGTTTTTTTAATATATTAATTGTCAAATTAATACCATCATAAGGCATATAAAAAAATCCTGGTAATAGTATGGCTCCTGGAGCGATAATACCACTGTTCCCGAGTGATAATACTATCATTCAGGAGCCGTAATACTATCGTTCAGGACCTGAATGATAGTATTATCACCAAAGATGAACAGTGCAAGTGCAAGTCTATCTTGTCAACGTCTTTTAAGCGTGCCTTCCGATTGGCGCGTTTCCAGCTGAAACAGTTTGAAAAACATGGCGGAGGATTCTCGCTTAGCGAGATGACACTACACGGAGTCCACAGTGATGAAACTTCACAGTTTTTTTAGCGTATCTACCAACAAAAATGTATCTTGCTGATCCTGTGCTCACCCACCCCCAAAAACAAAAGGTAAAAGAAAATTAAATGTTTGCTATGCATGTGTGCGAGTCGGGGAAGATAGGCAGACCAGGCTACACAGTGTGACAGGCTGTGGCAGTTGACTACGAGCACAAGATTTCTTTAGTTAACAGCCGACCGGTCACAGCAAAATGATTAAAAAAAAAGTCGGATCCATATATTAAAAAAAATAATAGGTAACTGAGCATTACTGGTGAGATACCATCTTGAGGTTCTGGACACGGGGAACCTCTCAAGCTTCACTCTCAAGCTTCCTATGTGTCCAGAACCTCTCGATGGTATTACTCACCAGTAATACCCAGTTACCTATCCATTATTCTATTTATTAGCAATTTTGTAGACCACATCAGGGTGGTTAACAAGAGGGAGGGAGGTGCTGCTAATTGGGGACTTCAGTCTGCCAGGTGTGGATTGGTCCATTCCAGTTGCAGCTTCAGCTAGGAGCAGGACCTTCCTTGACTCTCTACAGGAGGCATTTCAAATGCAGATAGTTTGCAAACCCACAAGAGATAGGGCTGTGCAGGACCTGGTGCTGACAAGCAGAAACTGCATGGCAGATGTTGTATTGGGCAACCCCCAGGGTACCAGTGATCACCATACAATGTGGTTCAACATTGAGACAAATTTGGAGGCAAACCACACTAGTATGAGGGTCCTGGACTTCACAAGGATGATTTTAAAGAACTGGGAGACTGCCTCTGAAATTCCCTAGTAGGGGAGGATTGACAGGGAGAAATAGAGAGCAGTGAGAAAAAATAAGGAGAGCATAATTAAAGGGAAAGTCCCCTCAGTCTTTTATTCTGGTTCTCTCTGTGGTTTATAGGTATGCACAATTATTGCCTCTATTTAATCCTCCTCATTTCATCAAGATTTAAATGTAAATGAAGGTACCACACATGGAGTACTGTGCACAAATGTGGGCCACTTATGGAGAGGGTCAAATAGAAAGATTGAAGAAGGTGCAGAGAAGAGCCATGAGGATAGAAGCCAATATAAGATCTCTAGGCTATGAAGAATGGCTGAAAGATTTGGGCATTTTCTCCCTAAGATATAGAAGACTTAGAGGGGATATGTGCCTTGTCTTTAAGGCACATGAAAGTTATGATCTATGGGAATGCTTGGGACTGGACGCAAGGACACATGAAAGGGATTTCAGAAGACACAACAGGCTGCTAAAAGGGAAACATTTTAAAACAGCAAAGGGGACATTGGTTCAATCACAGGGTTGTTTCTGTGTGGAACAGTTTACCAGCTATGATGGTGCATAGCGACAGTATGTCACAGTTCAAAAGAGCATTGGATTAACACATGAGGGGTAAGAGGAAGGTAGGATACTCTTGATTTAGTGGACAATTTTAGTGGACTATTTTTCATCACACTTGCACCTGAGACCTGCAACATGGAGGAGGTCCAGTGGCAAGCAGACTAGCACAAATTCCAACTAAAGCAGCCTAATAGACTGAACTGTGACTCCTGACTAGTCATTTGGAAGGCAACTTGTTTGCTTGTTCCCTGTGTGTAGCGGACTCGGGGGGGGTGGCGTCAGTCAGGCACATCACCTGGGGGCAGGGCACACTTGCTTAAAAACCTGAGCTGACAGCTAGCCTGCATTTTTCAACACACCTGCACCTAAGACCCAAAGCTCTACAGCATGGAGGAAGTCCAGTGGCAAGCAGACTAGCCACAAGTTTCAACTACAGCAGTCTAATAGACTGAACTGTGACTCCTGCCTAGTAATGCAGCAGGTAACTTGTTTGCTTGTTCCCAGTGTGTAGGGGGCTTGGGGGAACTGGCATCTAGCACGTTACCCGAGGGTGTGGCACACTTACTTAAAAGCCTGCACTGACAGCTAGCGCAAACGTTGTGTGAGCATGAGTGACACGAGCACCACTCGGACAAGAACATTTTATTACAAAACTTAACATATAAAAGTTTTTAAATGTTTATAAATTTATGGGGTTGCTGTGGAAAACTTCAGACCACCAACTAAGGTAAATTCACATTTTGCTTCGCTGTGAGTTGGGTACTGGTTTCTGTTTGTTTTCACGGATACCCCTAGAATTAAGGTTTTTAAGACAAATCTGTGAGTAAGGTTATTTTATCCTTTTTTTTAACTAAAATGCTGTGACTGCTATTATAATTTTTTGGGCTATAGGCTGGCACCATTTTATGGCATAATACTGTACTGAAATTGTGTGCCCTCATATCATATAAAGTTAGTTTCTGATAGCCTCTCCGATTCTCTATATTATAAAACATCTTGGGAGTAGAAAGTCCCTCTCTTTCCACTGATAGCACTATCTGTGACAAGGCACTTAAAGTGGGCATTATGTATTATTTTATTGGTGGGTATGGGGGAGTTTTGGGGTTTAGAGAGAAAAATAAAGTGGAGGTAAGGGGTGGGATCTACCCATTCAAGCAGAGTGGTACTATGGGAGTCTTAGATAGTCTTAATTACAAACCAAAAATCAAATATGAGTATCTTCAAGTATGCTAACAATAAATGCCAGGTCTGATTTATTTAAAGTGACAGCTCTACTACAATCAATCTACAATAGGGGTAATATGGCCAAAAGGCTAATTAGACCTGACGTAGGTGTGTCAGTATTTAATCTACAATTAAAATCATATAGTGGGTTTTGTGGTAAAATTAAATTTATTCTATGTATGCATTTGTTATTATGTGGGGATGTTCATCCCAATCCAGGATTGTGGAAATTGTCTTTGTAAACACAGATATACTAAAAGAGAATCTCTTTAGTAGTACACATTTCAATATAAGAAGTCTTGTCCCTAAAACTGATACAGTCAGAGAATGGACAATACAACACATCCACATTTCATGGTGCTGACAGAGACTTGATTAAATAATAAAACAGCAAATTCCTTTATAAACATCCCTGGTTATGATATCTGGAGGAGAGACAGAGCCAAGAAAGGGTGAAGGGGTGGCTATTTATGGTAAACCATTGTTCCAATACAATTTGATTAATTTAGCTAGAGCAAATGGCCAATCGAAATTGTCCATGTGCAGTATTTTATGATTTACAGGAGGCATTCATTTGTTTTAAGGACAGTCATGATATTCTTTTAATTGGTGATTTCAATGTGAATTGGAATTTGGTTAAACAAAACAATGAACTTTTAGATCTAAGCATCAATTGGGGATTAAAACAACTAATTAGAGAGGCTACTAGAATTAATTCTGAAGCCCCCACAACCTCCACTACCCTGGATCTTATATTTAGTTCAAAAACCTAACAGCCATGGGATTTCAACAGTCATTGTAGGCTCATTTAGCAATCACCAAGGATTCAACTGTGTTAAACTGAACATAAAAAAACCTAAGGGACCCAGTTTTGTATACTACAGAGCTTGGAAATCTTTTCACTATCCAACGTTTATGATAGGCTTAGAAAATATTCATTGGAACAGGCTTGCTCTTATTCCATATATAAATGATACCTGGATATAGATGTAAGAGGAATTTAAATTAATTTGTAACAAACATACAGTACTCCATTCAAAAAGAGGCTGGTAAAAGTTGGTAACACTCCTTGGTGTAATAAAGATTTGTATAAACTTAGGCATATCAGGGACAATTATTGGAAGCAGGCAAAAAAACAAATATTGTACCAAACTGGATGAAATACAGACATGCCAGAAATATCTATATCAAGGAGATCAAGACAGCAAAACAAAATTATTATAAAACTACATTTCTGACAACTTTAAATTCTTGGCCACGAGATTTTGGGGGGTTAGTGCGCACACTGCAAACTACAGGTAGCACAAGGTTATACCATTCTTTTCCTGTAAAATGGACACAAGGTTTTATTAGGCCGTGAAGCAGCAAACTGCTTTAATAAATTATTTGCAAATATGGGAAAGGATGTGTTGCATTCAGTAGTTAAACCATCAAGTAAATAGAGAATAAAGTATGGATCCGGGTGTGTAACAAGAATTTACACACAGGGGCCTGCATAGCATCTAACTTCGAGGGTGTGTGTAAATCATTTACACACACCCAGATCCATATTTTATTTTATATAATTGTTGGGTTTCTCTTTTTCACCTCGGCAATTATCTAAAATAAAAATAGGCTGATGTGCCACCACAGTCCGATTAAGCCATGGTGCATGGTCAGCTTTCATTTTTATTTCAAATGTTTTTTTCCCAGTATTGTGAGGGTGGTCAATCTGGTAGCCATGTGGTACATTTAAGTTTATTTTATGTTACTTACTACCGAGTGTCCATGGCAGTTTCTCTCCACGTTGGGTTTGTGGTTCAGGAAGGAGACAGCGATCAAGAATTGAGGAGCTCAAACAGGTGCATGCGCAGAGTGAGGGAAACTGTGCGCGTGTTTGCCATTATAAATGCTCCTTTATAACGGCAAATTATGCCACGGTTTCCCTATGGGAAAAAGAGGAAGCCATTAATTATTATCTCCTTGTTAACAGAAATAAAGTCAAATAGTAGTAAAAAATTCTATTTTCATGAAATAAAAGAAACATCAGTATGTGGTACACTGTTCAGACTGAACCCCCCCATAAAGCTATGGGATTGGATGGAATACCTGCAGAACTATTGAAATATATTGCCCTCATTTTGGCAGGTCCCTTGGCATATGCTTTTAATTTGTCTCTCCAAACAAGTGAATTCCCCATAGAATGGAAACGGCCAAAGCTGTCCAAGTACATAAATCTGGAGAAAAAGCTAATAATAATTATAGGCCCATATCTTTACTCCCAATAGTTTCTAGAGTTTTTGAAAAATCGGTTAGTAAGCAATTAACCTCATATTTAGAGGAGAATAATCTGTTGAGTATGCAGCAATCAGGATTCAGAGGAGGACACAGCACTACAGCCATGCTTTTGAAGATGGAATGTGACATCCAGGAATCTATTGACAGGAGGCTGATGGTGGGTGCTATGCTCATAGATTTAACAAAAGTGTTTGATATGCTTGATCATGAAATGTTATTGGAAAAATGGACATCCCTGGGTCTTTCTGATCTCTCAGTATGCTGACTCAGAAATTATTTAATGAATAGAACCTAACTGGTCTTCTTGAATACCCATATTTCTGATTGCTTATCTACTACCATTGGAGTTCCTCAGGGATACATTTTAAGTCTATTATTATTTAATGTTTATGTGAGTTCATTGCAAATCAAAATTCACCTTGCCAATTATCATCTCTACACAGATTACACTATTCTTTATACCACAGGATTCTCTCTTTTTCAGATACAGGAAACCTTGCAGTTATCTTTTAATGTCCTGCAGGATTTATTGAATCATCATAAATTGGTTTTGAATTAAAAAAATCAAAAGTAATGTTGTTTGGAAATCATGATAGTGATTCGGTATCTCATTGGAATCTAGACATTGTCACTTATCTAGGGGATAGACTTGAGTGGGTTTCATTGTACAAATATTTGGGACTATGGATCGATGAGGTATGTTCACATAGAACAGATTATTAAGAAATTGCATAGAAAATTAGGCACATCACATCGTGCGAAAAGTGAACCTACCTATCAAAGTTAGACACAGGATTGTTGAGATCTCCATATTGCCGATTATTACAGTTGAAGCCGCTTAATTGGGACACCCCCGTGGCCTGCAAAACGTCCCCTTTAAGTGGCCGTCCCGAATAAAGGAAGCACATATTTTTAAAAGTGTATCTACCTTCCTGTCTACCACACTACTGCACAACCATTAAAAACGCCATTACAAATACGAAACACAAAGTAGCAACAGACAACAACACAAATCAGTGATTTACAGATCTTTTTTGAATTTGTGTCTGTTGTACTTTTTTGTTTAAAAGGCATCTTTATTTATAGCGCCATACATTGCAGTATCATTATAACAACTTAAAAACATACCTGCTTGTTTGTCTCCAAGCTCTTCACTCGCTTTACTCGGTGGGGGCAAAATAATCCATAATTTTGCTTTGCTTCTTGTCTGATGCTAGATGGCGGTGAACAATCACTTCAAGCTCGAAGATGTGCTCCCAATAATCCATTTTGTTGTTCTGTCAGCACCAGTCTCTAAGAGAGCTGGCATGTAGAAGAGCTTCCTCGCTGGTGACATTGACTGGCGGAGCATCTTCATCGTCATCAGTAGATACCGACACACTGTCATCACGTAACGAGGAGTACAGGTCATCCATAGAAAGCTCACCTTCTGTGACTTCATCATCATCTACCGCCATGTACACCAGAAACTCATCATGTAACATCCCATCAGGGATTGGCACATCAGCTAGTGGGTCATCCACTTCTGGGTCTTCTCCTGTCTCGAGCGTGCTATGACTGTCAGACGGTATGTCCATGGAAAACCCTGCTTTTCTGAAGCAGTTTGCTATTGTCGATTCCTTGACAGCGGCCAATGCCTTGGCCATCATGTAGATTGCATCCAGTAAATTTACTGCTTTTGCAGTCTTGGTGGCCAAAGCAGAGGAGCCACTGTCAATGACACCGACTATGCGAGCAGTGAGAAGGGAGCGGTAATGGCCTTTGAAATTCCTAATCACACCCATGTCTAGTGGTTGGATAAGACTAGTGGTGATAGGTGGTAGAAAATGTAATCTTATCTGGCTGAACTTGTCAACAAAAGAGGTAGGGTGGGCACTGCAGTTGTCAAGAAAAAGCAGCACTCTCCTATGGCACCTTTGCAGCTTGTTGTTCCATGCAGAAAGCCACTTGTGGAACAAACTTGAAGTCATCCAGGCATTTGCTGAGTTGCGGTACATGACCGGGAGAGAAGCAAGATCCTTTGGTAGACATCTGGGGCACTTGCTGTTCCCGATCACTAAAAGAGGCAGTTTTTCATTCCCAGCTAAATTTGCACAGCACAAAAGGGAGACACGATCTTTTGCCTTCTTTCCTCCAATGAGCTCAGTGGCCTTGTGTGTATGCCTACGGTCTGGGTACCCACGGTAAAAAAAAACGGTTTCATCAGCGTTAAAGATGTCAACTGGTGGGTACTCGGCAAGCAGACCAGGAAGCACATTTTTTGCCCACACAGAAGCAGAGGGAGCATCAGCATTAAGCCGTTCACCCTGCTCACACTTCCACACAATGCTGTTCCGGTTCTTCCAGCGCATAAGCCAGCCATCAGTCACTTCAAAGCTGTCATGACCAAGATGTCTGGCTATGTCTTCGGCCTTCTGCTTTAGCACCAGACCAGTGAGTCGAACACCTCTACTAACGGCATGATTAAACCATGTTAGTAGGCCATCCTCAACCTCACTGTCCTTGCCTTCCCTTTTTCGTTTGCATGTGGGGTTACTGTTTTGTTGCCATTCAGCCATTAAAGAATCTCTGTTTTGGCTAATCCTCCCAGCCTGGCTCTTGGAAATGCCAAACAGCTTAGCAGTCTTTGCAAGGGAGGAGTTCGGTTGCTGAAGGCATTCCAGCACCTTAATCTTTTCCAACAGAGGGAGGTCTACTCTTTTAGTGGATGCCATTGTGGAGCTTGTACAACAAACAACAGTTTTTCAAAACTGGGAACAATGGTCAGTTATCAGTCACTGTTTATGTAATGAGGTGTTAACGAGCGCTAATGGCAGTTAATGATGAGAGTATCAGGCACCGCCGAAAAAAATCATCCCAATTAAGCGACTCAATGGTCCCGATTAAAGGGAATGAGCATACATAGGATATCATGGGCTCTAAATCGGTGCCCTAGAAATCATCCCCTTTAAGCGGCCGTCCCCTTTAAGCGGGTCCCGTTTAAGTGGTGCCAACTGTAATTATACAGATATTATTTATGGGTGTGCTACAGGGACAGGTTTGCACAAATTAGTCATTTTGTACAATGGATTTGCAAGATTTGTGCTAAATACACAGTGGAAAAGACATCATTGTTTACTCTATACAGAATTAAATTGGATTAGGTTAGAAGATTGCAGGAAACTGCATACTATAGCTATGGGCCCCAATATTCAAACTGCGCCCATAAAGGGCGCAAGTGGTTGCTCTTCGCAATTGAGTTGCGCCGGAGAGCAAAAGTGATTCAAACGAGTTGCACTACCACGCATCCCATTTGAATATGGTACAAAATGCCTGTGGTGCAAATGGGGGCCACTGATGATGGTCCGGTGCATTCCCCTGCCCGATCTGAATACCTGGAATGGGGATGTGTGGCGCATCTGCGGATGAGCCGAGTGCAATTTCAAGATATTCAGACTGAAACATCTCTGAGATGTGTGGGCAGCTATGCCGCATATCTCAGCTGAATATTGCGATCTGCCACATATGAAAGGGGAACTCCCCCTCTGGATACCCTGCATACATTATCTTTGTACTGCTGCATACTTGGAACTGCACAGCTCATCTCTGCCTTTTGAATATGCCCTGGGGCGATATTTGGGGATGCACCAGTGCAACTCAGTTGCGCCGAATGCATTCCCTTTGAATATCTCGGCCATGATGTACAAATCTTATAAAGAACAATTACACAGCTACAGTATACTGTAGAAAAACTGGAAATCAAGAAAGGTAGATCAAACCCGAGATCCTCAGAGGGGACTGAATACTGTAATTACTTAAGTAGGACCAAGGTAGGTAGAGCATCATTCAATCATAAAGGGCCACTTGCCTGGAACTCCTCATCAATCCAACCTAGAAGTAGCACAAGTCCAATATATTTTAGTAGTATAAAGAATTGGGTGACCCAAGAAAGTTTTAAACCTCAGAGCTGTTGCCCTGATTTTGGGATAGGGTAACTCATTTTCTTATTTTTTTGTTAATGTGGTAAAGCAGTCCCAGCCTTAACGTATGTAATAATAAATGTAATACATATGTTGTGAGTAATATATATAATTGGAAGTTTGCTGTATTCCATCTGTTTTATTATATGTACATGTATTATAAGTATCTGCAACACAGAAAGTGTTATTGCCTATGGTACCCATTATAAATAAGCCTTGTTGCTCAATTGGGGTCTGACCATGTTCATATTTCTTGTTTTGATTAACGTGAATAAAATTTTTACTTACTTACTATGTGGCGTAAGCTACTAGATTTGAAACATCCTATGAATCCCATTTAATTCTAGTGTGAAACGCTGGGTGACTCCAATGCAAAGGTCATGGCCTAACTCATGTAAGGCATCCTGGAATTTTATGACAATTTGGTGCTAAAACCTGCAGTAGTTACACTGTACCAGTAAGTGGTGTTGCTGTCCTGTGCAGTCCCTATGTTCTTGTCTTATGCTGGCTATGGAACGTTTTGAGGTATAACAAGAGCCCTACTGTTTCCTGTAGTTCAAAGGTAGCTGAGTTAGAAAAAATGCTTTTAGAGAATACAGGGACTTTATAAGACATGTAACAGAACTGAATGAGAGTACACCTTCTTCTGGCTTGTGCATGTATCCATCATCAACTCCCATGATGCCTTGCATGCGTGAGGTCATGTTCTTTGCAATAAAGACAAACAGGTTTTCACTCAAGGGCAAACCAGAGTGAAGCAACCTCATTTATATCTAAATTAGGATGACATTAGGGGGATGCAAGAGAGGGAATAATTGTTCATGCCTACACACTACACAGATATACAGAAAATAGGCTGAGGGGGCTTTCCCTTTAAGGCAGCTAGCCTCTGCATGAAAGAAGTGCGAAAAAGAAAAGAAGAAAGTTATGGTACTCAAGGGAAGTGACCAAGGTGGTGCAATAAAAGGGTGACATTCAGGAGGCACAAAGTAATGCAGTCGGAGGAAGACAGGGAGGTATACCAGGCAAATTAGAGGAAAAAAGGTAAGGCAGTGAGGGGAGCAAAGGTGCAGACAGAGGTAAGGATAGCCAAAGGAGTAGCTAAAGGGGATAAGACTTTTTTCAAGTACATACACAAGAAGAAGAAAGCAAGGGGAGGATTGTGGGGATAAGGAAGGGACTTCAGGGGTATGAGGAACTTGGCTGTGGAAAGCCCTACCAGCCAGCACTCCTTCAGCATCGAGAAGCCACCCCGAGCTGAACAGCAGAGTCGGGACTTAGGGGTCATGAGGGCAGCTGTGGAAAGCTCTCCCAGCCAGCACTCAGTTGCCAGACGAAAGCTCCTCTCAAGCTGAACAGCAGAGTCGGGACTTCAGGGGTCATGAGGGCAGCTGTGGAAAGCCCTCCCAGCCAGCACTCAGTCGCCGCGCCGAGAACCACCCCCAAGCTGAACAGCAGAGTCGGGACTTCAGGGGTGCAGGCAGCTGTGGAAGCCCTCCCAGCCAGCACGAGTTGCTACATCAAGAAGCCCCCCCCGAAGCTGAACAGCAGGTACGAAGCAGTTTCTCCTAAGCAGCTCGTGGTTTGTTAAACAAAGGACCAGCTTGTTTGGCACCAACTCCAATTTTAAATGAACTCTCCCAGTTAAAGTTGGCGTACATGTGCTGATAATTTTTTTTTTTTTTTGTTATTTAAACTCTTTATTGATTTTCCAGCACCAAATATACAATATCAAGTAAGTATATACATTTGAGAATATTAGGCACATCTTTTACATTAAAAAAGAAAGACATAAAGGAAGAGAAAAGATCCCACACCCTACCCCCCCACACCACAGACTACGCATTCTTACCATCATTATAACTGTAATTATATACTGCAGTCCTATTTACATTGTGATTTCCATATCGTCAGAATAGTCTCTAAGCTTCCCCACCGTGAGATAAAAGTTTTGCCTCTGTTTCGCATAAGTGCTATATGTCTTTCCAACTGTAGAGCCAAAACACACTCTCTATACCATTCCACTATTAGGGGTGCATTCTCATCCATCCAGTGCCTCACTATTGTTAGTTTGGCAGCTGCTGCCACCAAAGCCATATGCGCTTTCCTACTGTTTGGAGTATCTATCGAGAAATAATTTATTAGGCACACTTCTGGAGTAAACAGCTCCCTCAAACCGAGAATAGGGTCTAAGGAGTTGTTGATAGCCTGCCAAAATGTCTTAATGTGCGGACACAACCATAACATGTGATAAAGGGACCCTACATCCATCTTGCATCTGTTACACGTTGGTGCTTGCAAGGATCCAAATCTACAAAGTTTGGATGGTGTCAAATACAAATTATGCATAATATTGTAATGCACTAATCTGAGTCTATCTTGCTTAATAAGCTTATACAATGATATCCAAAGTTTTTTTCCACACATTAACATCCTCAGGGAGACCTAATTCTCTTACCCAATAAAAGCAGACGCTCGAGGGTAGTCTATTATCCCAATCTTGCAAAGTTTTGTATAGATTTGAGACTTTATGTGGCTGAGAAGCAACCTGAAGAAGCTCAATAGGATCCTTTTCTCCTATGTCTATTAATGGAGAGAGCCTATGAAACATGGATAGGGCCTTGCTAACTTGTAAATATTTAAAGGATTCTTTACACACAATATTAGCAGAGCCATATAATTGAGCCGGAGTAACCATCTTTCCATCCCTCCATATCTCCGAGACTTTACATTGTCTCAATCGAGACCAAAAGGCATCGGGTATCGGTACACTACCGATTTTGAAATGCGGGTTATTAACAATTGGTTGGTCAGAGGATTGGCTCCACTTAACTGCCAAATATACTTGGGCCTGATGAGAGGCTTTCATTGACCAGCCCATAGGGTTATTTCTAAGGTTTTTGGGAATATGTGATGGAGAGGCATAAAGCAAAGCACACAGCGAGCATCTTTCCTGAGATGCCAAATGTTCTTCAATAGGTAGCCACAAAGGGGAGTATGTTGTGTGGTCCACCTCTTTCTGCCAATAATATAACTTACTTAAATGTTGTGCAATATAATACAAAAAGAAAGAAGGGGCTGCCAGTCCTCCCCTCACTTTTGATGCTGTTAATTTGAGGTAAGACCTACGAACCTTCTTTTTGTTCCACAAAAAGGAACTCAGTATACCTCTCAGCTTAGAAAACCATACTTTAGGAAGGTACACACCCAGCATTCCCAATGGGTATAATATTCTAGTTAAGAGGTTCATTTTAATTATATTTAGCCTACCCCATAATGAAATAGGAAGTAATCGCCATCTCTCAAGGTCTTTGGAAATTATTTTAATGAGGTTATCTATGTTGTTTCTCCGAATGGTATTGGAATCCTTAAAAATCTTTATTCCTAGGTAAACTATAGAGTTTGTTTCCCATGCAAGACCTAGGGGGGCCAATTCCGCCTTATTAACTCTATGATTCAAGGGGATTACCATCGTTTTTTCCCGATTCAGTTTATAGTAGGATACTTTAGAATACTCCTCAATTTCTTCTAAAACTGCAGAGATTGAGATTTTGGGGTTCTCTAAATGTAATAAGACATCATCCGCGTAAACCGAAAATACATATCTAACATCTCCCACTCGAATTCCTGTAATCTTGACATTAGCCGCTAATCTAAGGAGCAAGGGTTCTAGGTATATGTTGAAAAGTAAGGGGGACAGAGGACACCCCTGTCTAGTGCCCCGAGCCAGTTTAAATGGAGCAGATAATAATCCATTGCATTTTACTCTGGCCGTGGGACAGAAGTACAGTACTTTAACCCATTTGACAAAGTCTCCCGGAAAACCAAAAGAAGTTAAAGTGGCAAAAAGAAAATCCCAGGAAACTCTGTCAAATGCCTTTTTGGCATCGCGCGAGATCAGCACCATAGGGATATCAGAATCTCTAGCCGCCACAATAAGATGCATTAATTTTCTCATATGATCTTGGGGTGACCTTCCAGCCATAAATCCGACTTGCTCGTGCCCTATTAATTTTATCTATAATTTTGGCAAGCCTATTTGCCAATACCTTGGCCAAAATTTTTATATCGGTATTTAGCAATGAAATGGGTCGGTAACTACTGAGATTCTGAGGATCCTTTCCTGGTTTTAAGATTAAAGATATCACAGCCTCCAAAACACTTGACTCTGACATCCCCTTATTAAACCAGTAGCCAAAAAGATCCTTTAATATAGGTGCTATGATACTTTGATAGGCCTTGTAAAAGTTGCTAGGTAACCCGTCTGGACCGGGGGACTTGTCCAAAGGTAACTGCTGGATGGCTTCCTGTATTTCCCCTAAAGTAATCGGGGCGCTCAAAAAAGTAGCATCATCCGTAGTGACCTTTGGCAGGGTCACAGATCTAAGATAAGTATTCAAGTCTGAGTCTACAGAAAAAGAAGACGGGGTTACTGAATACAAGCCTTGGTAAAGGGAACCAAACATTTCCACCATTTTTTGTGAGTCGGTAACAACTTTGCAATCTTTCTTGGAGTAAATTCCAGCAATAAATTGCAAAGTCTCTACTTGACGGATACGCATCGCCAGATGCCTGCTTGCTTTTTCTCCTACATCTAAGTATTGCAGTTTGGCCCTATGTAAAGATAACTCAGCTCTCTGCGCTTGTAAACCTGCATATTGGGCCTGCAGCTGATATAATCTGGTCCATAACTCTTCTGGAGAGGTGCGGGAGAGGATATTTTCTATATTTTTAATATTAGTTAGGAGCTCCTCTAACTGAACCCTTTGACGCTTAGTCCTATTAGACGTCATTTTAATAAATTCGCCTCTCACAGAGCATTTTAGAGCAGCCAAAACTAAGTCATATTTCTCAACCGTCTCTAAATTACAGGTGAGGAATAAACTAATCTGCCCCATGATATGTTCAAAAGAAGCTGGATCTTTTAACAGTTGGCTATTCAGCTGCCATTGTGGAGAGCGCCTAACCCCCACTCCTAGACAAAACTCCACGTCAACCGGTGCATGATCGGATATAACCCTTGCTGTAATTCCTACATGTGTAACCCCTGAAATTACATGTGAACTTATAAGCAAATAATCGATTCTAGAGTATGTTTTGTGCACCGCAGAGAAAAAAGTATATCGTCTTTCGGTGGGGTTAAGCACTCTCCATATGTCCACTAATGCAGCCGTGTCTATAAATTCTTTCAGTGCTCTTTGAGCTGGAGATAAACCCCGTCGTATTCGATTGGATCTATCTATATCCGTCTGGGGAACCAAATTCCAATCCCCGCCCAATAGTGCTGATAATTTTTTTTATACAGCAATCTTTACCCTAAACCCACTGTTTTACTCCGTCTACCAGTAGCCTTAATTAATTGTGTGGAGCATAAGTTTATCTGCTGATTTCCACTCCGTTTACCAGTAGCCTTAATTAATTGTGTGGGACACAAGTTTATCTGCTGATTTCTATCAGAACAGCCCTGTATGAAGTAACCCTTAAGTATTGTGGAGGACAAGCTGAATTTATTTAGATCTGTGGAGGACAAGCTTAACTGTTTCTGTCCTTAGCTAAAGAGCACACAGCCAGCCTGCTTGCCTGCTATTTTGAATTGCATAAATTACCTGGCTGTAGCATTGCTCCTCCCTTTCTGCAGCTTATAAAAAATCTCTCTCCTCTTTGCAGAGTCAGTACTTCAGGGGTCTCAAGGGCAGCTGTAGAAAGCCCTCCCCAGCCAGCACTCAGTCGCCGCATCGAGAAGCCCCCCTGAAACTGAACAGCAGATACGAAGCAGTTTCTCCAAAGCAGTGCATGTTTAGGCCCCACCGGCGCTGCATGCCAGCTCCCTGCCACCCCCACCACCGCCCTTGGTGAGCTCCTTGTTTTATAGGGCTTCCCACATGATTGAAGGGCTTCCCACATGATTGCAAAAACCTATCAGCCCACTCTCCCATTTGCAGCTTATCAGCTGCTACCACTAGAGGCTGCTGAACCTCTGACATGACATTTCAACACTATTTACTGCAAATGACAATGCCTTTTCTACCCCTGTTACTCCTCTCACTTACACCATTGACATCCCTCCTCTCAGCAGACCTCCCAAACAGGGAACCACCTTCTCGAACGACCCCCTGCCTCATCTCCCAGCCCTACTATGATGCCCATCATCAGCTACTTACCCATGCCCATGCTATTCTTCACAACTGGGAGATCTGCGCAACCATCCTGCCCCCCTCCTTTCTCCCTAGCCATTCTGCTCTCCTCACCCCAGCCCTCCATTGCCCACCACCCACAGTCTCAGTCCACACACCTACCACCTGCCCAAAATACCTCTGGCATAAAACCAAACAACTTATTACACTATTACTCCTTCTGGCCGGGGATATAGAGGCAAACCCAGGACCCACCTCCACAAACGCCCACACCCCATTTTCATTCCCCAAAGGTCTCAGGCTCCTGCACCTCAATGTCTGCAGTTTACTAAACAAAATCTCTGTGCTGCAACCTATTGCCCTAACCCATCGCCCTGACATCCTGATCATCTCCGAAACCTGGCTAAAACCACAGTATACCGATGCTGAGGCATCCATACCTGGCTACACAATCATCAGGCACGATAGACTAGGGAATAAGAGAGGCGGAGGAACTGCCATGCATATCTCCACTAGCCTGCAGTTTACTATAGTGCAAATTCCCTCACTTCCAGCCCACATCGGCTCCCTCCTAATCAAACTCTTGCTGCCATGCTCCACCGCTGTATACATTGTGATCACCTACTGCCCCCCTGGAACACCCCCAACGGACATCACTGCTCATCTGGACACCCTACAGTCCCTAGCCTCAGGTGGCGAGCTTCATGCCATCAGCGACTACAACCACAGCTGACTAGCCACAGATAAAGCTCACCTCAAAACAAAGATCAAGGCCCTGAACCTCACACAACTGATTGAAGACCCCACCAGGCTCAACCGCAAGATGCAAAATCACTCACTGCTGGACTGGGCTCTCTCCTCTCACCCACATAGGATCATACGGGCAGGCCTGTTCCCTGACTCCCTAAGTGACCACCACATGATTTTCCTGATCAGGAAAGTGCACAGGCCTGCAGCCCCCCCCCCCAAAGACACTGCACACAAGGTCATACAATTCCCTGGACCTAGCATCACTCCTGTTAGATCTAAGCCAAGTAGACTGGTCATTCATCCCAGTGGCCACATCTATTGACGCTGTGCTTGAAAATTTCAAGGCCAAATTTCTTAAAGCCTGGGACATACATGCCCCCCTGTCCACAAAAAGAGTCAGAGGCACCCACCTTCCCTGAGTCACCGCTGATATCATCAGTAAATGCCACTCCAGGGACCACGCATGGAAAGTCCACAAAAAACTGGGCACGCAGGCATCCTTCCAAAACTACAGAGCCTTCTGCAACTCCTGCACAAAACTCATCCGCCAGGCAAAAAATAATTATTTTCTCACAGCTTTTAGCACAAACATAAACCACCCGACAAACTTCTGGAAATCGTTCAAATCCCTGTTCTCCCCCCCACCCAACCTCCACCACTGACACTATCAGCTCAGGGCACCCACATCACCAATCCCTGCGAGGTAGCTGAGGCTTTCAACACCTACTTCTCCAGATGCACTGACTCACTTCTATTGACCCTCCAGCACCCACCCACCCACCCCGGACCCCCACCAACCTACTGCTCTCCCACCTGCCCTTCAGTTCTCTTTCTACCCTGTCTCCCAAGCCAAAGTCCTCAAATCCCTACAATCCCTAGACCCCAACAAAGACAAATGCCCTACATTCCTAGATGCCAAGATGCTATACTTGTCCACTCCAGCCATTGCCACCCCCTCTAGCCACGCTATTCAACCTCTCCTTCATGTTGGGTAAATTGCCTTCCAAATGGAAATGGGCTACCGTAATACCCCTACCTAAAGGGGGTGACTCCTCCTCCCCAGGCAACTACCGCCCCATCTCACTACTCCCGATTCTAGCAAAAATACAGGAACATCTTGTCCTCGCCCAACTCTCTCCCCACCTAGTTGCCTCATCCTTCTTCACTCCCTTCCAATCCGGATTTCGCAAATCCCACTCAACCATCACCTCCCTGCTACAAGTCACTGATGATATACTCACCGGTATGGACAAAGGCCACATCACCTCTGCCATCTTCATAGACTTAGCCAAGGCATTCGACACCGTCTCCCACACTCTGCTCCTCTCCAAACTAACTGAAGCCGGGCTCTCCAAACCAGCCACCACTTGGTTCCACAACTACCTGGTGGGCAGACACCAGGCTGTAAAAGTCACATCACACATCTCTAATCCCCTGCCAGTTACCGCTGGCATCCCCCAAGGATCAGTCTTGGGCCCACTGCTCTTCTTCATATTCATAAACGACCTTCCATCTGCCTGTTGCCACTCATCCATACAAATGTATGTGAACAACACAGTACTGTATGCCTCAGGCCCCTCCACAAGCACAGTGGCAACTCTCCTACAGGAGGATTTCAATGCCATCCAGGACTGGCTCTGATCAAACCAACTATTCCTAAACCCTAAAAAAACTGAGTCACTAACCTTCGGCTCACAGCAAAGACTCTCCCGTCAAGCCCCCTGCCCCCCTTTCAATACCCTGGACAGGTCCCTACTGGAACAATGCACCAGCTTCAGATACTTAGGCGTCTGGCTCGACCCACACCTCAATTTCACCACCCTTATTGACTCCATACACAAGAAACTTCTCCCTAAACTTGGCGCCCTATATAGAAACAAAAGCTGCCTCCCTTCTCCTGCTAGGAATGCTATTGTCCAAAAAATGATACTCCCAGTACTCGACTACGGCAACATATTCTTTACTACTGCTCCCTCCTCTGCCTTGGCCAGCCTTGACACCCTGTTCCACTCTTTTTGCCACTTTATCATCGACTGTCCACACACAACCCACCACTGCACCTTATATTGCTCCCTAGCCCTGCCGTCCCTCCAAGACCGTAGAGTAACCCATAGTGCGAGGTTCGCAGCAAAATTTTGGTCCCACTCCCTACCCCCCTACCTGGCCTCTACCCTCTCCCAACAACCCCCCCCCCACCGCTTACTCCCTCGGAAGCACTGACCCCAGGCTCCTCCTCATCCCCTTTATGTGCACGGCCAAAGGGCAGGACGCTTTCAAGTACATATCCCACAGTTATGGAACGCCCTGCCAGCTGATATAAGACACTCACCCAACCCCAGCCATCGCAACTGCCTACTCAGCACCCACTTTGCCTCCAAATGCTCTTGCTATAGCTAATGCTACATTATAATTGAAATTGTGTTCTGAGCTGATGTATCCATCTATATTGTATCATGTACTCAATCTTCCTATGGTCTGTATGTATCTGCCGATTATCTGTATGGCAGTTAGCCAATCACTGCTTGTATTAACTATGTAACTGCGTTTGTACTATTGTCTTGGGTCTTGACCCCCAGGTCGCATCTGGAATCGAGCAGCACTGCTCAGTATGCCTTCCTGGTTAAACTTGTAAATAAATAAATAAATAAAGGGGAGACTGTGCTGAGGAGGATCAAGAACAAGTAGACATCCTGAACAGATACTTCTTCTTAGTGTTCACAGTGGAAGGAGAGGGAAAAGAACACCAGGAAACAAAAGGAATAATGGGGGGGTGGACACAAGTCTATTTCCAGAAGAATGAGTCCAGAAGGGACATGCAGATCTAAAAGTAGACAAAGACAAGGCCATGGGACTGGACAGGATACACCTAAAGGTTCTAAAAGAACTAAGGGAGGTGCTTGCTGCATCACTGATGGCTTTATTCAACAGCTCACTAGAAATAAGCATGATTCCAGAGGCCTGGAAGAGAGCAGGTGTAGTCCCACTCCATAAGAGCGACAGCAGGGAAGAGGCTAGCAATGATAGGCCATTCCTTCTCACACCAGTGGTGGGGAAATTAATGGAAACTCTGTTAATGGAAAGGTTAGTAAAGGATCTTGAAGCAAAGGGGAAACAAGACAAAAGGCAGCATGGATTATGGGGAATGTCATTCCAGATGAATCTGATTGATTTCTTTGACTGGGTGACCAGGGAAATAGATCAGAAGAGGGCAGTGGTTATGGCTTATTTTGAAGGCCTTTGACACTGTACCACTCAAGAGACTGTTAAAGAAACTGAGCAGCCTGGCGGTGCGATCCAAAATGGTAGATTGGGTAGGAAACTGATGGTTAATGGACAGGCAACAGACTGTGGTGGTAAATGGCACTCACTCTAATGAGGGGAGAGTAACCAGTGGGGTGCCACAGGGTTCTGTGCTGGAACCAGTCCTCTTCGGTATCTTCATAAGTGACACTGCACATGAACTGGAATGGAAAGTATGCATTTTTGCAGATGACACTAAAATCTGTAAAAAGGTAGATATTCAAGAGGGGATGGAGAGAATGCTTAGAGACATCAGCAAACTCGAGAAGTAGTCAAAGTCATGGCAGCTGAGATTCAATGCCAAAAACTTCTAAATCATGTACCTAGGGTATGGAAACCTAGGAGCTGAGTACAGGATGGGGGAAGGTACTGTCAGTCACTAAGCTGGAAAAGGACTTCTGGGTTATCATATCTGATGACTTCAAAGTGGCAAGGCAGTGTGACAAGGCAATGGGATGCTGGGATGCATAGAGTGCGTTATCACCAGCCGGTGGAGGGAGGCGGTGTTACCACTTTATCACTCTCTGGTGTGACCCAACTGGAGTATTGTGCCCAGTTCCGGAGGCTGCACCTCACAAGAACACAGTCCAGGTGAAGACAGTCCAAAGGAGGGTGACTAAGATGTTACGAGTGTTGCACCATAAGCCCTATGAGCAGAGGCTGTGAGATCTCAATAAGTACACCCTAGAAGAGAGGAGAGCAAGGGGGCGACATGATAGAGACCTACAAGTACCTCAAGGGGGTGAACATGGTGTAGAAGGGGAGCCTCTTTCAAATGAGGAAGAGTACCAGGATCAGGGAGCATGTGATGAAACTGGAAGGGATGAAGCTTAGGATGGATGTGAGGAAGTACTACTTCATTGAAAGAGTGGTGGACACCTGGAACAGTCTGCCAGTGGAAGTGGTGGAAGAGAAAACAGGGGCCTCAAACATACATGGAATAGAGAAAAAGTAATCATAGTAAATAGGCAGGGAGGAAGAAGGGTCACCGGAGACCATTTAAGGTCTGCTGAGAAAGACTAAGCAGGGACCATCAGGGCAGACTTGCTAGGCAATGTGGCCCTTTTGTGCCAACAAATTCTGTCTGTCTGTGTTTCTATTTAATTATAAGGTGGGATGGAAATCAGGGATAACTGATATGACTTATAAATTCTGTATGTGATTTGTCCAGATTCCAAATCTAACTGCCTGAACTTGCTCTCACTGGTGCATTTCACATTTAACTTATGAGTCTCAAATGTGTTTAGACATTTAGGAAGCATGACATTTCCAATCCTTTTAAAATAATAAATAAATGATTGAAGGTACTTTCCATTCATGATCTCCATCTTACACATACATTTAATAAATCAAGCACTGTTCCGAGTTTCCATTTCTAGTTTTGACCATATAAATATCCCTTCCAATCCTTACCATCTTTTCACAGAACTGCACAGATAAAATTGAGGCTCATGGTCCATCTGAGGTGTGTGTGTGTGTGTGTGTGTGTGTGTGTGTGTGTGTGTGTGTGTGTGTGTGTGTGTGTGTGTGTGTGTGTGTGTGTGTGTGTGTGTGTGTGTGTATGTGTGTGTGTCTTTCTGTCTGTCTGCTTATGTGTGTATGTATGTATGTACGTCTGCCAGTGGACTGCTACAAAATTTAAAATGCATGTACCAGTATCCCATGCTACCATTCCAGGTGTGTGTGTGTGTGGGGGGGCATTGTACTGGTGGAATTTTGAATTCTTGTCTTTTACAGTAAACAAATGCACCATGTACTGAATATGTAGAAAGACAGATGACTGACAGATGGAAACCATTTATGGAGGGCTATTATTTGTATCTTTTTAATAGAGTATTTGTTTCTTTTAATGTACCCATTTTACATGCACAATATGACACTTTAGGGCACTCATTATACTGATTTTACTGCACTTTCAAGGGCGGAAGTCACTTTGCCTGCAGTGTTGTGCCTCACTAAGCCCCTGGGTGTGTGGTAAAAACAGTATGACCAGCACCCCATCTTGCCTTATTGCTCAAGCAATGAACTCCAAGCTTTCATTGAACAAATACAGTAGATCTGAAGGTTCTAAAGTTAGCCCATTTTAAATAAATTCTTTCAAAATGTCTAACTTTTTGAACCATTGGTGCTGAGAACCTACAGCCGCAGTCATCATTTCCTCCGAATGACTTCTCAGAAGTCGACCTTGGGACCTCCCCCCAGCACTACCACGTGGTGTCTACCTGGCAGGTATAAAAAGGGGAGGTCCCAACTACTCCTCAGTTCTTTTCAACCATGACCTGCATGCAACAAGTCCTTGTTCAGAGCTCTGCTTTCCTGTCATCAATGAAGAGTTCTACTGACCAACATTTATTACCCCTGAACTCCCTTGTTCTCCACCAGGTGACCCAACATTTTCAGACATTACGATCCACCTCCAGAAAACATTTGAATTCCAGGCCTCTGAGCAAGATGCCTCTAGAAAGAAACTGGCTCAGTAATAGTGTGTGCCGCAATGCCCCACATTCTGGTCATCCCCCCCTTTGGTGGATGCCTTTGAAGAGGTTATCTTGGCTGCACGGAAGCAACCTTTCAAGATTCCCTCCAATCCTTGTAAGGCTGATAGGATTTATTAGGCTCTGGTGGATCACCCCTATTTTATGTCTCCGCCTCAGGTGGACTCAGTGGTGATCAATGCCGCACATGATAGATCCTCTAGATCTCAGCACGTGAGTGCTCAGCCCTCAGGTATGGAATCCAAGAAACGGGATGTTATGGGAAAGATAACATCAGTACATAGGATGAACTCCACTGCTCCCTCAAACATTAGTTGCTAAAAACACAGCTCTTTTTATTTACCAAAAGTCCACACCAATAGTTGTGGGCAACAGTTTTGTAGCCAAATGCCACTTCTCCAGGATCCCAAACACAGTGTTGTTTTATCTTCTTCTTCTTTTGTGTTCAATGTATACATATCACTCTATTCAGATACATTTTGCAAGTTCATTCACAAAATAACCTCGCTACACGGTTGCAATTCCCCTCTTCCAGATTTAAAAATCTACCTCGAGCAGTCTCATGCTGGCTTTTAAAGCAAACAGACTTTTTTATTTCTCCTCAGAGTTTCATTCTGTGTATATACTTCTAACGTTCTTCTCGCTACGCAGTTGTAATTCCCCTCTTCCGGATTTGAGAAGGAAAAAAGCAGTGGAGTTCATCCTGTGTACTGATGTTATTTGCTGTTGTGTATTGCCATTTAGGATGACCCAATTACTAATATAAAGAAAAAGAAAGGGCAACCTAAACCAGTACACTGTACACATTTTGAGAAAGAGGATTTTTTCCTCGGCCACCTTGTTCCTACATATACTTAATTACATGGGGCACTTACTGAAATATCAGAAGGAAATCCTAGAGGCCTCCCAGGTGACAGTCCAGTCCCTCTCGGCAGATTCTGTCTAGGAAGAGCTAACGATAAAAATGCCTACCGCGGCAGCTGTATGCCACCACCTGCTAAGGGCCACTTATGGTGCCATTGACACTACGGCTTGTATGTCCTCTGCAGGAGCACATCTCAGATGACATGCCTATCTCAGGGTGTCAGGATTTTCACAGGATGTACAGCAATCTAGCCTGAATACTCCTTTTAAAGGGGTTCAGCTATTCGATCCACAGACCCAAGACATATTGAAAGACTTATAGGACTCTGATCGTACCCTTAAATCGGTTCAAACCCTGTACCGTCAAAAAGCCAAAACAGCTTTGGGGGCTCCTTGAGGGGGTTCCTCTACAGGGGCCATCCCACAGCTCAAAACCAACCTTCCGCTAAGGGAAAACCTCAATTACAATTGCCAGGTACTGGAAATGCTCTGAAATCCCGTTACATCCCTGCTGCCCCCCAGCGGGGCCAGCCTTCAGCCTGAAGGTTCTCTTCCAGTTGTGGGACTAGAGACCCTACCCACGGCCATCGGGGGGCAGGTTTTCCCTACATCTGCAAGGGTAGCAAGCTATGTCCTCTGACTAGTGGCTCCTGCAATTGATCACGACAGGGCACACACTGGAGTTCACAGAAATACCGCTTCCTTTGCCACCTAGGGTCTCCCACTACCTCCCCCCCCCGACCAAGCATTGGTCTTATGGACCGAGATAGATGCTTTGCTCTCAAAAGTTCACCATTCACTAAGTTGTGGAAGGAGCAAAAAAAAGGCAGAGGCCCATACATAGCTCCTTTTTAAGACAGTATATAATAATTAACATTTCTACCCGTAGAAATATATTTATCAAAGTTTTTTTTTTTAAGCTTTCTCTACTTGGACTGGATATTAAATCCAAAGCTTGCCTATCAACCTTAGTTTGTAATCGATGACCCCTTGTTTCATAACTATCATCTTTGTAGTCGACATTTAAGTGAACCATCAAGCTTGGATCATTTAAGATGTCATAATATAATAACAGATCACCCCGTGCCTCCTCAGCTCTATACTGTACAGGCCCAGGGTGGTCAATCTGTCACCATAATCTAGCTCCTTTATGGAAGTTATTGATTTGGTATACCATCTTTGGGTCCTTTCTAATTTATTTATCCCATAGTAGTATAAGGATTCCATAACTGACTCCCATAGTCCATAATGGGTCTTGCATATGCTAGATAAAGTGGTAACAGGACGTCAGCATTCCTACTTTTAATATTTCATTTTATTGCATACATAGTTCTATTTGCTTTGGAGATAACCTGAGTGCTCTCTTCCTTAAAATTCAAACTATTATCAATAACTATCCCTAGATCTTTTTCTGGGATTTTATATGAGAGGGGTGTGTTATTTAATGTAGGTATGCATAGAATTATGTTTCCCCATATGTATGACACAACACTTTTCTATGTTAAGTCGCATTGCCCATTTTTCTGTCCAGGTAGCAACTAAATCTAAAAAAAAACACAAATCCTCCCAGAAAGTTAAAAGGAAGAAGGGGGCTCAAACAGGGAACTGCACTAGTACCCCAGAGCTGAAAGTGAACTCCATGAACAAAAAATACAAACGAGTGGTCAGCACTTCATATTACAAAATCTTTAATATATACAAACCAGTGCAAAAAACACACATAAATAAAGCTGATCTCACCCAAGCAGGAGTAGAGCTGCAGGCATAGTGGTAAAAAGCCAAAATCTCAGGTATATATATATATATATACAGCCAGTGCAAACATCATGGAGAAAGCGTATGGAAGCCACTGAACCAGTTCCCCTTTCTCTGAAGGGTGTGGGATTTTACTCCCACTTTTTCCTGGTTCCCAAATGGACAGAAGATTTACTCACATTTTGGATCTGAGGTGCCTCAACCTCTACAACACTTACCAAAAGTTCTGTATGGTGTCTCTTTTGACACTTCTCCCTTTGCTAAACATGGGAGATTGGCTCTGCTCTCTGGATATGAAGTATGCGTACCTCCACATCATGATGCACCAAGCCCACAGACGGTTTCTCTGTTTCATGTTTCAGGGTCATCATTGCCAGTTCAGAGCCCTCCCTTTCAGCCTTTTCTCAGCCCCGATGGTATTTACAAAATGCCTAGCAGTGGTTGCAGCAGCCCTCCGCATGGATGTCCTCTATGTCTTTCCCTACCTGTATGACTGGCTCCTGAAAGCATCCTCCAGCCAACAGCTGTTGCTCATGCTTTCTCGAACCCTGCAGTTGTTCGCCCAAGTGGGGATAGTGGTAAACTATCCCCTACACAATGCCTCCAATATATCAGAGCCATGTTAGACACCTCTGTGGGGACAGTGTATCTGCCCATAGCTCGAGCGGATGCCATGATTGCTTTGGCATGCAGATTAGAGTCCAGCAGATTAGTCTCAGCAAGAGACTACCTCCGCCACCTGAGACATTTGGCGGCCATGATACTGAAGGTCCCCAATGCCAGATTAAATATGAGGGTCCTTCTGTGGTCCCTCAGAGTTCAATGGGATCAGAAGGAGGATGATTTTGATGGCTCAGTTCTGATGCCTCCACTGTCTCTTCAAGCTCTACAATGGTGGAAGTCCAGAGACATCTTAATGCAGGGCATGCCATTCCATTCTCCTGTCCTGAGTCTCATTCTGACTACAGATGCCTCCTTGATGGGGTGGGGTGCTCATCTCCTACATGTCAGGTCCCAAGGATCTTGGATGCCAGTGGAAGCCTGCCTCCACATCAGTGTCTTGGAGCAGAGGGCAGTTCTCTTTGCCTTACAGGCATTCAAGACTCACCTCCCCCTGGTTGCATTCAAGAGCAATCAGTCAGTTCTTAGTTGGTTATCTACCTAAACAAGCAAGGAGGCACCCATTCCTACCCTCTCTGCAAAGAATCAATGAGGGTGTGGTATTGGGCGATCCAGAGAAATATCCATCTTCTGGCAGTGCACATCCCTGGGGTGTCCAACACCCTGGTGAATGACCTGAGCAGATCCACTTCCCAAGCCCATGAGTGGGAAATCCTATCCAATGTTCAAAATTATGTCACCCACCTGTGGGGCTGACTGGAGTTGAACTTATTTGCCTCTCCACAAAATGCAAAACTGTCACTTTACTGCTGTCTTGTGTGAGGTCCTGGAACTGTGTGGTGGGATGCATTATCTCTTTCCTGGTCAGGAAGGTTTCTTTACATCTTCCCACCCTTTCTGCTCATTCAGAGAGTACTACTTAAACTGGTCCAGAACGGGGTTTCTATGATTCTCATGGTGCCATTCTGGCCAAGACAGATTTGGTTCCCTCTACTTCTACAGCTCTCAGAACCAGATCCATACCTCTTTTAATTTGCCAGGCTTTACTGTCCCAGGCACAAGGCTCCCTGCTACACCCAGACCTTCACTCCCTCCATCTGCATGCCAGACTCCTAAAGGATGTAGTCCTCTCACACTTCAGGGTGTCCCCAAAAGTGGTGGAAGTTCTCTGCGCTGCTAAGAATCGGTCTACTTGGTCTCGGAAACACTTCTCTATTTGGGTGTCCACACTGGACCTAGATCCTTATGAGTGTTCCCCTCAGCGCATTTTAGATTATTTGCTCTCCTTGTCGGAGGGTGGACTGAAATATTTTTCTGTGAAAGTCGACCTTCCGGCCATTGCCACATTTCATTTACATATGAACATCTCTTTGTCCCAGTTGCCTTTGATTCAAACCTTGTTAAAAAGTATTCTGCGCCTACGTTCCTCTATCTGAGATCCAATCCCTGTGTGGGATTTGAATTTTGTGCTTGAAAAATTGACTACGTGTCCATTTCAGCCCACTGAATCCAGCAACCTTCATTATCTTTCTTGGAAAACTATGTTTTTAGTTGCCATTACAGTACATCAGGCAAACGTGTCTCAGAATTATTAGGAGGCAGTATAGTGCAGTGGTCTAAGGCCCTGAGCTACAAATCTAGTGATATCCAGCAGACCAGACCTGGGTTTAAATCCCACAGCTTCCACTTGCATACTGTGTGATCTTCAGCAAGTCATTTAACCTCCTTGTGCTCCCAGGTCGCTCCTGTAAAAAAGCTTTCAGCTTACTGTGCTATACCTGGTTAAACAACTAAATAATAAATTACTCGCACTAATGTGCAAACCTCCATATCTGCAATTTTGTAATGATTGGGTGTCTTTACGCACTAACCCATCATTTTTGCCAAAGGTTGTTTCTTAATTTACTTTAAATCAGACCATTCAATTACCAGTGTACTTTGAGGAGCCTATGAATCCAGGGGAAGCCCTGCTTCATACTCTCGATGTGCATGGAACATTAAGTATTTACCTTCTCCCCACTTCACAGCTGCAAAAAACTGAGCAACGTTTTGTTTCTTTCACCCCTGGAAACCAGGGCATTAGTATTTCAAAGCAGTGCTTGTCCACATGGTTGGCCACCTGCATTATGTTTATCTATGCAAAATACAAAAAACCTGCCACAGGCTGTACACAGGTTGGGCAAAACTCCATTATTCCAGAGGAATGGCTGCCTCTACAGTGTGTTTCCAGGGAATTTCTGCTTTGGATGTTTGCAAAGCCACCATGTAGTTTACTGTACATACCTTCATGAATCATTATAGTCTAGACATCGCCTCTAAGAAGTGGACCATTTTTGGATGTGCAGTCCTGCAAGGCCTCCTGTCCTAAGTCCTAATGATTCACTTCCTCCTCCCACTGGGTACAAGTAAGCAACAATACCTAATAGGGTGGGTGGTATTGGGCTATACTGGACTGCTCAGGGGTGTAATGAGGCCTGACACTACAGGCAGAGGGCCTTATAATGCCTGGAAGGTCCAGTATAGCCCAATACCGCTCACCCTGGAGGGTATTATTGCACTTAGAAAATTGGCCACTGTATTATATATGCTTGAAAAAAATATTATTTTACATTTAAATGTTCAAATTTTTAGCTGTTTCATTTAGTTTTTAATAAAATAGTTCTTCTGCCTGCTTTAGAATGCTGTTTTTTTATATGCTGGATGTGCATAGAAGAAGTTCTAGCGTGGTGGCAGAAAAAAACAAATTAAGCTTCTGTAAAACAGGTACTTGTCTTCAATGTACTTTTGACTTTACTGTGCAGTGTCTAGCTGTGTTAGTTTGCAGGAGTACCTTTTCAAGAGGTCAACAATTGGGACAATCAGCATGAGAGGGCAAAACCTTCAGTACCAAGTTTAACATAGAACAGTTTCCTTTGTTGTTTCAGATTATTAAGTGCATTATTTAGTTTTGTTTTTGCCAGTGTGTAAACAAAAAAAATACAGTACTGAGTTTAAATTAGTATAGTTTCCTTTGTTTTATATTTGGCATGACTGCGGTACCGTTAGTGGAGCAAAGGCACTTGTGGATCTCGTGGATGCAGCCAGCCAGAGAGCAAGTGCTGCAGTTGCAGTTTCGTTTTCAGTGCAGGTTTGGGGTTTAAGCAATTTTTCAACAATCAGCGTGTATGATCATTGTTTACATATTCACAGTTCTGAAAAACAAAAGCCAGTTTCACCTTTAATGATACAGTATGATGTGAAGAGTACTGTAAGCTGGGGAGTAATGTATGGAGTGGAGCAGGCAGCGGAGTCCAGGACGGTTAGGTGGTCATCGGAGAGCGGCTGGTTGTTCATTTTTTTTTATAAAAAATGGAGGAAGAAGGAAGAGAGATGAGTGAGCAAGGAGGAGTTTTACAATGGTGGCAGCAGTTTCAGGGTTCTGGGAACAGAAAAAGAATTTTAGTGTATTAAAGTGCAGGTACTTTTTGTGTTTCTGTGACCATAATTGGGTGTGTAGTTTTGAGGGGGGTAATTAGCAGGGCTACTATTATATTGTTAAGTGATCGTAATAATCAGGATGACCAGCAGTGGTGCACTTTCTTAACTTTGGCTCCCTGGACATGGGACACAATGCTGGCTTGCACCACATACTACATTGGTCGTTTTTTGGAGTCCACCGTGACATAATGTGTCTCATCACATTAGTCTGTTGTGGTTGAAATCTTAATGTTATTTTTAGAACATGTGTTTTCATGTTGGTGATATTTCAGATTGGGTATATATGTGTGTGGAGGGGTGGGGGTGGAGAACTGCAGCCTAATGTTTTGCTTGGGGAATTTACATTAGCGATAAGAAAAAAATAGCAATCTGCCATTTCAAAATTGGCAGTGTCCATTAATACTGGTTATGAGGTCAGTTTGGTCTGGCACTTTTAATACTCTGGTTCTGTTGTCTAATAGATGCCCATCTTGGCAAGGCTATCAGCCAATCACAGCTTGGAGATTTCTTGGCCCATTTTCTATTAACTGCTTGGGAATCTTCCCATGTGTTATGACCTGCTGCAAGAGATAGCCTTGAAGAAGTTAGTATGGTTGCGTAAGAACTTACCATAACAGTAGATCTTCGAGAGTATCTCTTGCAGCAGGTCATGCAGCCCTGCCCTCCTTCCCTCTTGCTGTTATTTCAGAAGGGGTCCTTGATCCTGTCATTTATGACTCCATGAGCTGCTGCCTTGATTTCCCTCTTCAGTTCCCATTGGAGGCATAGGATATGTTTTTACATTTGATCATCAGGATGGGAAAGAACCGAGGAGTATCTGGGAACTCCCCTTTTATTCCTTCCAGGTAGACACCATGTGGTAGTGCTGGGGGGAGGTCTCAGGGTTGACTGCTGAGAAGTCATCTGGAGGAAATGATGCCTGCGGCTGTAATCCCATTTGTTATGACCTGCTGCAAGAGATACTCTCGAAGATCTACTGTTACGGTAAGTTCTTATGCAACCGTACTATATGGTTTTCATGTGTCCATACATGTCTATTTATATTAATATACTGTATATAGAAAAAATATATGGGTGACTGTGATAAAAATAGAATTTCATGGCAGATAAGGACCATTTGGCCCATCCAGTCTGCCCATTCCCAACTATCTACACTATTACCGCAGACTGGACATGATCTACAGCTCTTTCTCCCTCCCCCCTTTCCTTCCACTGTGATTCTCTTGTGCTTATCCCAAGCATTCCTGAACCCCACCACTGTTTTCACCCCCACCACCTCTGCTGCAAGGCTGTTTCAGGAATCCATCACTCTTTCTGTGATGAAGTACTTCTTCACATCTCTTCTTACTCTACCCCCCCTCCAGCTTCCTAGCATGTCCTCTTGTTGTTGATTACCTTTTCATCTGAAAAATACTTCTCTCCTGTACCTTATTTATCCTCGTGAGGTATTGAAAGGTCTCCATCATATCCACCCTATCCCTCCTCTGTTCCAGGGTGTACATTTATTTATTGAAAAGTTTCACCAAAATAGTACACTGAGCAATCGAAATTGCTCATCTAACAGTAAGTTCTGGGGACATTCTGAGTTCCTTTAGTCTCTCCTCATAGGGCTTTTGATGCAGACCCTGCAGCATTTTAGTTGCCCTCCTCTGGACTGCCTCCACTCTGTCTCTGTCCTTCTGGAGATGTGGTCTCCAGAACTGGACACAGTACTCTAGGTGGGGTCTTACCAGCAATCAATACAGAGGTAACATCACTTCCCTCTTTCTGCTGGAGATATCCCTATGCACCCCAGCACTCCACTACAAGTGTTAAATATTTAGCAGATAAGATCTATTGTAGCTATTTTATTCCACTAAATCATGTGTCTCCATTTTTGTAACCTAACAGCAGACCATTGCCAAGAGGAGTTTACTGTTTTGGAAATTGTTCTACCGGAAAGTATGCTGTTTCTGGAAAATTCATTTACAGTGTTGGGCAAAATTAAAAAGTACAAGATCAAGCTATCATAAAGCATGAGGCCAAAGGCTAAGTGGTTTATACAGGCAAAACACACCAAGAGTGTGTAACAGTTAACCACATTTCTATAATATCTGGTTGGATCTGATATCAACCAGAATCACAAAAAATAGCAGTGTGAACAATGCACAGTATCCGACTGACATTGTCACAGACCGGTTTGTCTTTCTGTGACAGCATAACAGCTTCCCCAGTCAGCAAGTGTGTTGAGGAACAGTGAGAGAGAGTGAGAAAGCATGCTCGAGAAAAAGAAAGGGAGTCAGAAAAAAGTGAAAGTAAGTTTCAGTCAATGGCAGTGGTGATTGACTCACCCAGCACTTTCTTTTTATCAACCCAGTGTAACATTATGCCAGACTGACATGGAGAAATGTAGGGTCTGATTTCTGAAAAATTCAGAAAGTAGTCACTTTACACTTGTCACTAGATTTCAGATAAGAGGGTGCCCCTTACATTTTCTTTGAAAGCCATTTCAGAGGACAGAACGACTGGATCAGGGCTCCCTTTGAAAACCTAGGAATAAAGAAAAATCTGAGGAAAACATTGTGTTTCTTACCCAGTTTAATCCACTTTCTCAAGAGACTGTAAGAAGTGTATGGGAAAATTGGAAAATACTAGACACTAGTCAGATATTAAAAGGGAAAGCTGGTAATGCCCAATTGGTAGCTTATACAAGGGTACAACATCTGACAGACAAGATCTGTAGTAGCCATTTTATGCCACCAAATAATTTGTTTTTGTAACCTAACAGCAGACTATTGCCAATAGAATGTTACTGTCTTGGAAACTATTCTACCTGAAAGTATCTGTCTCTGGAAAATTAATTTGCAATGCTGGGCAAAAAAAAGAAAAAAGTACAAGAGTAAGCCATTTTCAATGTGCAAAAGCAGCTATATCATTTATGTAATTTGGTGTAGCTGCAGGGAAAACAATACAATTTTCAAAAGTGAGGATACAGGAGCCCCACAGAGCAGTCACTGACATACATTTTGACAGCTCTGTGGGCTGTCATTTCAAAACAAGACATAATGAGCACGTTGGTTCTTTTATATTTATTGCAGTACACCATATTGCAGCACATCCCGGGGGGGGTAACAGAGACTGGACAGTGGAAAAGACAGAATGTGACTAGATTTCCAGGAAGAATTCAATGGCACCAGGGGGTCTAATTGAAATGATAACGGAAAATCTATTTGTATGAAAGTGGTATTTTGATTTAAGATCATTACCTTGTTTGAGTGCAGGCTTGTTTGAATGAAGTTGCCCATTGTTTGATTTGAATGCACATCTGGGTTGGCAGCAGTTGAATCCAGCGAGAGCCCTCCATAATCGGCTGCATGGATTCAACAGCGAATAATTCACAATGATGATGCACCAGCTCTGCATGCCTGTAAGTGCCCTACCACTTTGAAAACATCTTTTAATATGCTAGTCTAAGTGCTTAATATCGTTTGTGATACAATGTTTGAACATCTATTTTGATAAGTGTATAATATTTGGTAAATAGTACAGAACTAAGTGATTTAGTACTTTCCATTAAAGGGGAACAGCCAGCACAAAGAACCCCCACACTCAAGTGTGGGTCTTGTCCCAATGTGTACTACTGTATGTGGACAAAAACATTTTGGTTTACTTATTGTTTACTGTAGTATAGTAGATTGTATCAGACCAATTTTGTTTACTTCTAGGCTGACATCTTCTGTTACTACAAATCCCAGAATCCCCTGCAGCTGACATCAGAGCAGTAGGCAGCAGTGGTGTAGTGCCCCAGAGCTGGGAGCACAACAGAAAACAAAAGAAGGTGCCCCAGCAAGCAAAAGGTGCCCCAGAAATGCCCAGGTACCCAAGTTACAGATACAGCCAATGCCTTGGAAAAATAATGAATCCTCCAGCAGCACAGCTGCAGAAAAGTAATGCAAATCCAATTAAAATGCCACGTTAATACTGTTATGCCAGCATAGGTAAGCACTGTACCCAAGATAGAATGTTGTGCTGAGCTGCACATGCCCAGCTTCCAGAACCAGAATCATAACCCAGAGTGTTGCTTTTAAAATTTAAAGTTGTTGCAGGAGAATAGTGGTGGCTATAGAGGAAAGAGGATGCAGAAAGCATGGCGGACGAGTAGAACTTACCTGGAGGGTTGAAGCTGTCCCTGAAGGTTTGTTTGTGTGCCTCAGCTGCCTCCAGCCACTGAAGACTGTCCTCTTGCTGTGTTGCATGGTCTGCAATGCAGATGGATGTGCTGAAAAGAAGAAGAGATGTCCCACTTTCCATTGGAAGGGCTTAGTGCCCCGTTTTGTTATTTTTTATTTTAAAAAACTAAATTACTGGTCCCTCAGAGGCAGCGGTAGCAGTGCTGCATCGTTTGTGCCAGGACAAGACCTTACAACATCCCTGGTCAACTGCCGAGCTGCCCAAAGCCCTCCCTCCCTCTGCAAGCAACTCCTCCCACCTCCCGATCCAGCTTCCCTGCATCCCAAGCCGGGGTAGTGAGTCAGCGGCAGCACACCAGCAAAGTGCTGACCGCCAGAAAACAAACAGAAAGTTTTTTGTTTTGCTTTTTGGCAGCACTAGGCACAAAGTAAAGCGCCAACAGCCAATAGCAGGAGCGCCAAATCAGCATAAATTAGTATTCGGGCATGGCAATGCCCAGGGAGGTCCCAGCCTGCAGGCCCAGAAGGTGAATTGTATAAATATTTAAAACATGGGCAGAGCAGGCGGGTAGGCACAAGTGATAGACAGGCCCTGAATAGGCCTAACAAATATTTAAAGGGGCGACAAGGCCCAAAGGAGTTCTAAAAAGGGTGACCAGGCCCAAGTTAATGCAAGGAGCATCCAGGCCTGTAAATTAAAAGGGACTATTAGGCCCGATATTAAAGGGGCCCAGCTACACAGGCCTGATATTTAATAGGGCAACGTTAGGCCCAAGATAGCTCAAAGGGGCCGAGCCACATAGGCCCAATATTTAGAGGGGCAACATTAGATCCAAGGTAGTTCAAAGGGGCTCAGCCACAGTAAGCCCAAAAGTTAAAGGGGCCTAGCCAGCCACAATAGGCCCACGGGTGTTAAAGGGGCTCAGCTAGCCATATAGGCTCATAGGTGTTAAAGGGGACTAGCCAGTCACAGTAGGCCAGTTAGTTAAAAGAGGCCCAGTGTATCTATAGTGGGGCCCACCCAACTAGTGTACCTCACAGTCCAAAGAGGCCATCCAGTGTTTAGCCGCCAGTGTACCCACAGTAGCAGGAGAGCCTGTTTTAGTTAGAGGGACCCCACTGCAGTTAGGTCCACAGTTAGCAAGGGCTTCACCAAGGAAGTGCCCTAAGAAGCAACCAAGTACCTGTTATTTACTGTGGTCTTTGCATTCAAAGACTGTGATACTGAACAAAATTGTTGGAACTGTGTCACAGAGCAACACTGTTGGAACTGTGACATTTAATTGCAGTATACCAGCATCTTGTGCTAGTTTTTTTCCGAATCAGTCTTCGGCAATCCTTCAGAGACATTTATTTCACCAGTGTGTTTCCAAATCAGTCTTCGGCAATCCTTCAGAGACATTTATTTCACCAGTGTGTTTCCGAATCAGTCTTCAGCAGCCCTCAAAGAGGTATTCCGCAAGTGCACTCCAGAAGCAGTCTGCAGCAGGACTCCTGAAGAGAAGAGCCGTGTTCGTAGCCGTACGTTTGCAATGTCATGTTTATTATTTTCCTCTAACAGTCCCCAGTGTACAGCCTGGCCCAGTGCAGAGTCTGACATCCATTTTCTTGTTTTGTCATCCACACCAGAGTGCCATCCAGATCTTCTGTTCCAGTTACCCAAGTCAACATACTATTTATTGTTTTACATCAGTCCTTGGCTCATCTGGCCTTGGTGCACAGAACACTGCCATTCTCTAGCATCTGAAGACTTCTTCATCCTGATTTCCATGGGGTCCTCCCATTTCTTCCTTACCTGGCAGTCCACCAGCAGGCTGTGGCAGGGTATTCTGCATCATCTTCTTTACCCGGCAGTCTACCAGAGGGCTGTGGCAAAGTGTTCTGCATCATCGTCTTTACCCGGCAGTCCAGAAGCGAGCTGTGGCAGGATGTTCTGCATCTTCTTTACCCAGCAATCCAGAAGTGGCTGTGGCAGGGTGTTCTGCATCTGCTTTACCCAGCAGTCCACCAGCGGGCTGTGGTCCACAAGTGGGCTGTAACAGGGTGTTCTGCATTGTTTTCTTTACCCAGCAGTCCAGAAGCAGCTGTGGCAGGGTGTTCTGCATCTTCTTTACCCGGCAGTCCAGAAGCTGGCTGTGGCAGGGTGTTCTGCATCGTCTTCTTTACCTGGCAGTCAAGAAGTGGACTGTGACAGGGTGTTCTGCTTCATCTTCTTTACCTGGCAGTCAAGAAGCATGCTGTGGCAGGGTGTTCTGCATCTTTTTTACCTGGCAGTCCACCAGCAGGCTGTGGCAGAGGTGTTCTGCATTGGCAGTACCCGGCAGTCCAGAAGTGGGCTGTGGCAGGGTAGCCACTGTATTGGTCATGTCAACCCAGCTGTTCACCAGCGGACTGTGGCCAGATCATTGTGCTTCTTTTCCAACAGCCCTCAGTGGGTTTTAGCAGAGGAAATCTTAGTGCTCATTCTTAAACTCCAGGAACTCAGGAGAGGTGGGTGTTGGCTGAGGAACTCATGGTCTGTTTAGAAACCCTCTTGGTATCTCCCTAGTTTCTCAAGAAGTCCCCAGAGACGCACTGGCCAGCCAGTCAACTTGTTCCTTGTTATGCCAGTTTCTTTGGCCCTGTTCTCTTCCCAATGACAGAGAAAGTACAACCGTGCATGAATTGCCATTAGTAACATGTACAGAATCTTGCTATAGTATGCTGTATGTTTCATAGTGTGGAGTACTCCAGGCAATAGGCCATAGCTAGAGGTGCACCTTGGGGGTGAGTTAGAAGGATTTGCATAAGACACTCTTATAGCATAGCTGTTATAGTCAGTTTGCCAATTGTGCCAGTTTTGCCATAGATTCGCCCTCTTACAGGGACTTTAGAGTTAGAGACACTCTTATAGTGTAGCTGTTACAGCCAATTTTACTTTACAGTTCTCTTTGTACAGGAGGTTAGAGATAATAGTTCCCCTCCCTTCCCAGTGACAGTGTCTTCCTTTCCCTTGTTTGAAAAATAAACCCTGTCAAGCATTTGAAATCTATTACTGACTCGTGCCTCTCTTTGTTAGGTGACAACATCCACCTCTTGGGAACCTGAAGTGTCCTCCCGCCATTCCACCTGCAGGGAGCGGCACTGATGTTGGTAAATTGTGTGCGATTTATTTGGGTCATCACGACACTGTTGCTCTAATCACCCTTTTATCTTAGGGGATCCCAGCACACACTACCATCAGGGCACCACATAACGAGATTTAATAGCCGGCAGTGCATGTTAGAACTTTTATTGAGCTCCAATCAGATGTTTTCAGGGTCTGTTTTTCTTCAGGGGCTAAGTATAGTCCTCGGTGACTGTACTTAACCCAGAGAGGACAATGGGACTAGCAAACAAAAGATCAGAGCTTATATAAACCCTAACATGCACTGCAAGCTATTGAATCCCCCACTGCTGCTACTGCTCTGATGTCAGCAGCAGGGGATTCGAGGATTTGTAATTACAGAACATATCAGCCTACAACTAAGAAAAATTAGTCTGATGAATCTACTACTGCAGTAAACAGTAAGTAAACCAAAATGCATTTGCACACAAAGTGCACATTAGGACCAGACCCACATTTGAGTGTGGGGACCTTGGTGTTGACTCTTCCCCTTTAAGGAGTGTAATTCAAGTTGCTGTTCAATATTGCTGCTGCTAGTGACTGATTTTAATTTCACCTGTCACTTTTCCTCACAGTTGTCCTTCCCCTTAGTCTCTGTCAGTAGAATTGAACATGTGTAATGATTACTGCTTAGTAGAGTGGGGGAACTAGTTAAAATAAATAAACAATTAGCTTAACATGGGTACATAAAAAAGTGCAAGTCCATTGGCGGAGTCCCTCTGTGTGGCCATGCATTAAATTTCCTTTTTAATGCACAGTTCCATGGAGGGACTCGGGGCAGCAGGCATTGGCACTTGTTCCCTACTTGAAGAAGCTGAAGCAAGACAGCAGTCATTAAAGCATGTGGGGAAGTGAGAGATCCCAGCTGTCAAACTAGTGTATAATTGTTTAATTGTTCATCAGTGTACCTGTTGTCAGCTGTGGCTCTCTGTCCCCGATGCAGCAATGCAGTGCTGTTTTCCCATGGATGGAAGTGCTGGCACATCTTTCTGTCACTCTGTGGCTTTGGAGAATGCCGGCACCCCCCCCCACCCCTGCAAAGCTGTAATGTGCACTCTGTGTGAGAGGTGTCTGGTGCCTTACTCTGCTCCCTTAGTGTCCTGAATGAACATCCACAGTTCTGTGTAAGAGAGAGACAGAGCAATAGACACAGACAGAACAGAGCGGGTGCCTGCCTCAAGAGTCCCCAGCCAACACCCCTCCAACAGGGGCGTCATTTCAGCAAAATCATAGGTGTAGCAAGGTGGGGTGGGCATGATGTGGGCGGGGCCACGGTGTGGATGGGGCCAGAGAGGGTGGCATTTGTCAATGTGACATAGAGCTAGTGAGCAAGTAATTTAAAATTGGGTATGAAATGGATAGTAAAGTCTGAATATAAATGTGAAATGGGTCATTACAGATGTTGATTCAAATTAAATAGCTAGTTTTCATCAAATTATGGAATCATCAGTATAATGAAAGTCCCATTTCTCAACTGTACAAATATTAAACATAGAGGATAACATATGGTCCTCTATGGGTAACCAGTCTGTTAACTGGGTGATTTCCCAGGATGATGATTTCCTAAGGTTAACAGCGTTCTAACATACATTATAATATTATAATGTATGGGTAGCCCTTATTACTCATTGAAATCAAACAGATTACAACTTTGTAATCCCACTGTTGTGATGTCAGAACGGTATAAACCTATCTCATCTATGTCATAGCAGTGGGTTTACAAAACGGAATGCCAGTGTTATTCAGTATTCACACCCAGAATGTGACTGTTAGTCTCAGTACAGTATTCAAATAACATTCCAATTGTCACAGTTTACTGTTACTGAGGTCTAGCAATCACTATGTCGGATAGAGATTTTAACTCTGGTTCCTTTCTATCACAGTGCAGTGGCAGGTTGCCTTGCAGGTGTGAGTTTTGAAGATGCCTGGAGGGACATGAGGAAGTATTATTTTACAGAAAAGGTGGTGGAACCATGGAGCAGTCTACTTGCCAAGGTGGTGAGTGTTAAAACCATTACTGGTTTCAAGCAAGGTTGGGACAAAGTGAAGGGTATAATGGTTACTCAAGGCAACAGATACTAAGAGGGGACTAGTGGGGTGGATAGAGAGGGCTAGGGCCCTGGATGGACATTAGGTCATGGGATTAGATAGGGAACCATAGGCAGAATGGATTGCCAGTAGTCTTTTTCTGCCATCATTGTCTATAGTAGAACAATCAACCATCTCCTGCTGCTTACCTCCTCTCATCCCTGTGAGGTAGCCATTATTGTTAGCAGCTGCTCTATGATGGAAAGGAGGCAAGAAGACTGAGGGGTGAGCCACATTTTGCTCCTGAACCTGATCCTAAAATGCACCATTTCACACATTAAGTATGTCAGAAATACATTTCTGGCAAAAAACTATAGGATGAAATTTTTTGCCAACTAACAAGTAATGCTGCTTTAATGAATTTATCATTTTGTTGGTGCCTTGCCGAAATAAAAGAAATAAGAGTCCCAGAATTTGTTTTGTCTTTTGTTCTTTATATTCTTTTTCTTGCTGTGATGTGAGGGTTGCAGATTGAGTGATACAGGTTAAAACCATCTCCACAGTGTTTTTATGTGATTTTTATTCAGTGCAGACTTTGTGAAAGGGTTTGATGGGGTAACTTTTTTGTTCTCTGTTTAAAAATCAAGACTTCAGAGGACACATCAGTTAAAATAATGTTCAGTTTGTTTCATGTGGGCATGAGTAGGCTTTAGTGCAGGCAGTTTTACCATGCAGCAGTGACAGCAGACACGGAGACATCCCTGACAGCAACAGCTGCATTGCTAAGTGTCAGCAACACGGTGTCAGGGATGCCTCCGTGTTTCCATCAGGGTGCTGTGTGCCTAAACCCCCCCATGTGGGGAGCACCACACCACCCAGTCTCTAGGATTCCAACTCCGCGTCAGAGTTGGACCGGGGGGGGGGGCAAAACACCCTGAAAGGCAGTCCCCTGGTCGTGCAGAAACCATCGCAGCAACATGCGGATTTTGACCAGATCCTGTCGCTGTGATGGTCTTCGCTGTTGGGGAGTCACTGCGGCAATGGTATACCCTTCTTTAAACGCTACACTCATTCCTACCCGCCATGTACCCCCAGGGTCCCACAGTCTGCAAGGTCACCCAGTACTCCTCAAACTCTCTCTCATCCCTCCATTTCTCTTGTTTGTTTCTCCATCCCCAATCCCCCCTGTATCCTCTGAACCAGACACACCAGTCTGCTCCCAAGACCCACTCCCACAGTTCTGCCCCTCCCATGACCCTTGCTATCCCATTGTGTCCATATTCACAGGTAAGCTATCATTACCACTGTACTGCCCTCTCCCCCCCGTGCTCCTGTATTCTTGGTACCAAACACACCAGTCAGCCCCCACTCCCACAGCTCTGCTCTATCCCCCATATCCATCATGACTCCCAGTCTGGACAGGCCAGTCAGTCCCCTTCCCCCATATGCCTTCTGCTGTCTCAGTGTCACTGTCTGCATTTGCAGTAAGCCACACCCCACAGCAGTGTCTCTTGTAGGGGGTCACGTGATGCAGAGGAACTCAAAGCAGCTTTCTGAGCTCCCACCTCCACCCTTAAACTACTTATTTTGCCGAGACAACGCTGCTCTTTCAGCCAGATCGGACCTGAGAGTTTTTTGGGCATTCCTGTTTCATCTGTGCCGATTAGTGTGGTGCTCTGCAGAATTTAATAAAGCCTACTGCGATGGATTCAGAGATGAAGGTGGCTGGGTGAAGCATACCCTCCTGCATCGCCAGAAGGCACCTAAGAAGGCCAGAAATGCAAACCGGGACAATCAACCAAACAAACGGCTACTGAACCACCAAGCAATCCCTTAACAGAGGAACGTTTCCTCCAGGAATTGGCTCCTTCAGGGATACACTCCAGGAAATCTCGAGTGAGATTAAATCACCAGAAGTGACTTCTGCAGATCTTTCGAGGAGGGTAGGAGACATGGAGGCAAAGACAGTCTCTCTGGAGCACTGAGGCACAAAACAGACCCAGAAATTACTAAATTGAGACAACAAATCCAGAAATTGCAAGCCAAGACCGAGGATCTGGAGGGCAGGAGCAGGAGGAACAACGTCCTAATTTTGGGCTTACACAGAATCAGAGGAAGGCGGAGACACCATTACCGGCTTCAGCAATTCCTCAACAAAGTAGTTGACCCTCTCCTATAAACCAACAATACCATATTGAGAGGGCTCACAGATCTCTCAGCCCAAACCTCCGTCCGAACTCCCCAGACCAATCATTATTAAGTTCCTTAGCTATATCGAAAGACAACATCGTCCTAGCTAAAGTTAAAGAGTTAGAAGCTGTCCACTGGAACCATTTCAAGCTGAGAATTACCCAGGATCTCCCTTACGAGGTTAGACAAAGAAAAGCAGTATTCCATCCGATCGTCAAGAAACTTATTGCAGCAGGCAAGGGTTTTAGAATGGACTATCCAGCAAAACTCCTGGTTTCTATAGATGGTACCTGGCATGCTTATGAAGACCCTGAGCAAGCTCTCAACCGATTTATCCAAAAGTTTTCCGGATCTGTTTAAATGAGACTGATTTCACTTAGGACCATCTTCTTTCTTTACGCTCTAAGTTGTAATATTGTTACAGTTAAAGCATTTTTGATCCTTTCTTCTGGATTAGGATACTGTCTGGGTGATTTGGTTATTAAGCTTACCTGGTTCTCGAGGGCTCGGAGTAGTTCCGAGGCGGAGGGAGGCAAGGATGGAGTAGGCTGGCGAGGCCCTACGAGGCCCTGATATCTGCATGGCGCCATACGCATCCGTCTGGTTTCTGTCCTGGCATTGCTGAGTGTGAGTGTGTGTTTCCGGGGACTTCTAATGGCGACTGCTTGGTCCGCTAGTTGGGCTTCCGATTTGCACTTCCTTTGTGTCCGGTTTCGTGAAAGGCGCCTGTATCACTCTCAAGGCTTTACCTTGGACATTTTTCTCATTTGGCTACGAGTCCACACAGGTATTTACTCCTTTTTCCCATGCCTAGTCTAGTTAGTTTAAAAGGGGCAATATGGGCTCCGGTTCTGGTTGATACTTTTGGCGTCCTGTTGGCCTGCATTATAGTCCTCACCGGGTCAGCAGTCTAATTATTGGGGAGGTTGGAGGTGGGAGTCGTGGGTAGGGTAAGCTTCGAGCCCTGTTTGTTGACTACAGTTGGGGTGAGGGGTATCATGGCCAATTCAGGTTAGAGTGGCGTGGAACCCTTTCTATTAGTTCAGGAGAAAGTATGCGATGGTCTCTTTAGTTTCTGGCCACGATCCTAATCCCATGTGGACATGGGATGAAACCACGGTACCCTGGGGTGGGGTTTTGGGAGTATGGTACAATTGTTTGGTTCTTTAGACTAGTCTGTTCGGGGGTCATTTGTAAATAGGTTTTCATGTAAGGGAGGGCAGGGGAGTAGGGGTGGGGGAAGGGGTGGGGGTATCCTTCTCACACATTGGTTGTATCAGGGCTGAGAGCTTTGTCTGTGTACTGTTCAACCTTGCTAATGTACAACTTATTTGCCTTAGTGATTGCTGGTTTATTTCATGAGATGGCAATAATGGGGAGGGGGTGCTCCGGGAGGGCGGAAGGTGTCACCGCTAGCAAGTCTGGTGGATAATATCATGAGGCTCAATCTGTACAAATGCACTCAATTTATCGCTGTAAATGGTTTTAGGCACATTAAAATTGCCACTTGGAACGTTAGGGAATACGGAGGCAACTAAAAGGTCAAATATTTTAAATTGTTCCTTAATTGGTGTGGATATTCTCTTTCTACAAGAGACCCATGTCACAGTTGCGGAAGCAAAATCTCTGCGGTCTAAGGGGTCCTCACAGGTCTTTGTGGCAGGCTGGGCTACGGGGACTAAGAGGGTGCCCATCATGATCAAACGTAATGTGTCTTTTATACTAGAGAAATGCATTCAAGACCCAGAAGGCAGGTTTGTTTTTGTGAAGGGGCTGCTCTGCAATATTGACGTGGTCCTTGGAGCCATATATGGTCCCGTTGGAGGCAATTCTAACTTCTTAATGCAGTTAGCAGATAGACTGAGTGCCGTTCTGCCAACGTCATTTATTTTAGGGGGTGACTGGAACATTGCCCCATCGCAAGCGCTAGACAGAACCTACAGACCCCTGAAACCCCCCTCGTCTTCCCAATTGGCTCTGAAGGAACTATGTCGATGTTAGGCCTGGAGGATCCTTGGAGATTGCTGAATCCTTTTACTCGGTGCTATACCTTTTACTCCCCAATCCATAACTCCTGGTCGAGGCTAGATTACATTTTAGTGAGTACCAACCTTCTTACTAATTCTCTTACGGGTATTGAGCCCATTGTTATCTCGGACCATGCACTGGCCTGCTAAACTTTCACCTAATCCCCAGTGCAACGAGATACCTCTTGGAAGCTCAATACCCAGATTTTGAAGGACGAACAGACTACTTCCCACTTCCGATCACTGATCTCATCCTTTTTGGAAATCAATCAGGGGTCAATACCCAGAGATGATCCGGTGTGGTGCTCACTGAAATGCTTTCTTAGGGGAGAATTCATAAAAGTGTTCTCAAGAAGAAAGAGGCCGAGGGAAGAGAAAATTATCTCTTTGGCCAATCAAATTAAGTTGGCTGAAAAACTCTCTCCTCCTCCAACTCTCAAAAGGCTCTCGAGAGCTTATTTAAACTCAAAGATGAATATGAAGATTTAATTAAGGAAAAAACTGAATTTGCTATTTTAAAATCTAAAACAAAATATCTTGATCAGGGTGAGAAGCCCGGAAGGCTACTAGCTCTTAGACTTAGGGAAGTAGAGAGTTCTAGATTAATCCCTGCCTTAAAAGCGAGGGATGGTTCTATTAAAACAGCCCCTAGGGATATAGCGGAGGTCTTTGAGGCTTTTTACCAGGACTTATATGGGAATAGGACTTGCTCGACCTCAACCTCAGAAGTAACAGCTTTCCTAGAGAATACCCCCCTCCCCAGACTTCAACCTGACCAATGTGACTTACTTTCAGCTCCCATAACTTTAGGGAAAGTGGAGGAAGTCATCCAAAGTTTAACTCTAGATAAAGCTCCGGGTCCGATGGCCTACCCCTAAATTTTATAGGACCTTGTACAAAATTAGCACTGGCTCTCTTAACCTGTTTAATTACATCCTCACTTCTGAGCCATTGGATCCTTCCTTAGAAGCTATTATAATTTAATCCCTAAGTTAGACAAATCCTCTCTGGACCCAGCCAGTTATAGACCTATCTCGCTGCTCAACTATGATGTCAAAATCTTGACCAAGATCCTCTCACTGCGAATTAAGCAAGTATGGCAATTGCTCCTGAGCACAGAACAAGTAGGTTTCGTCCAAGGGAGATCGGCATCAGACCATATGAGGGCTCTCTCACATATTTTTCATGCTGCTCAAGACGCTCCGGCACCCATGGCCTTAGTTGCCTTGGATGCGGAAAAAGCCTTTGACTGCGTCAATTGGGATTTTTTATGGGCCACTTTAAGCAGGTTTGGTTTCCCAGTTAAATTTATTCGTGGATCAAGGCGGTTCACAGTTCACCTTCGCCAGAGTTTATTGCAATGGGTAGTCTCATCCCGATTCCCTTGTACTCTGGTACTGCCAGGGTGTCCACTCACCGATTTATTTAACCTCTATTTGGAACCTCTCTAGTCAGTATCAAATCCTCACCCAATATCTTAGGGTGTGTCATTGCTCAACAAACACTGCGTTGTCGGTGTTTGCAGATAATATTCTCCTACACCTTACCAATCCGGTCATTTCTTTGCAGGAGGTCTTGAGGATAGTAGAGCAGTTTGGTGTGGTTTCCAATTACAGGCTAAACCTATTTAAATCCGAAATATTCCCGCTCAATTCACACCTGTTCCACTCTAGTGTGGCTCAGTTTGGTATGAAATGGGCCCCGAATCACCTCAAGTATCTGGGTATCTATCTGGCCCAAGATGAAGACATGATCAGGAAGCTTAATCTAGAGGACTTAGTGGACAAAATCCAGACTGATCTTAACAGATGGGATAACCTTCCTATAGCCATGGGAGGAAGGATCAATATACTCAAAATGAACGTACTTCCGTGCATATTCTATCCCTTGAATCTGTTAGATATTTGGCTCCCTAAATCCTTCTTCCAGAAGGTCCATTCAATACTGACTAAATTTATTTGGAGAGGGAAACGCCCCAGGAGGTCCTTCTTTAAGCTTTGTTTGCCTAAAGAAAAGGAGGCCTCCGTTTGCCCAATTTTGAATTTTATTACTGGGCCAGCCACTTAACTAAAATGGTTAAATGGCTTTTGCCCCCAAATATTAATTACACACCAAATGAGCAACCTAGACCTTAACCTTTTGGAAATGCAATATTGATCCTCAACACATTTTTACTACAGTTTCTCTGCTTTACCTGAGCCTATAAAGAACTCAGTGGTAGGGTTATCCGTGAGAGTCTTAAACCAATATTATACCATTGTTAAGATTCAGTATTCAAAGATCCGGTCAGCCACTGATTCTCAACCCTAACATCAGGATTGAGGTCTCGTTGGCTGACACCGTTATGGTTACCATGAGATTCGGGACTGCTCAGTTGAGGATCTGTACATACAAGGCTCCCTTGGCTCCTCAGGGGACCTGATGACAAGTTGAATATTCCTTTACAGAGTATTTTCAAACTGTATCAATTGAGACATCTCATAGGTAAGAATTTGGACTGGTGTCGACCACTACTAATATTAGGCCTTGTCTAGATCAGTTAAAGGAATTGTGTTGCAAAGCCACAGTATCTCTAACCTTTTTATATACCTTATGCTTATAAAGTTCGAGCGTTGACTGGCTCCAAAGTTTGGGCATCTGTAACTCCTGGGCCTTTCATATCTTGGAATCAAGTATGGAGAGACCTATTCGTTTCTTACTTTAGATAGAAATAGACTCATACAGTTTTATATAGTTAACAACATGTACTACACGCGGTTGAAATTGGCCAAATTTGATAAGTCTAGATCTGCTAACTGCACAGGATGTGGCAAGGAACTGGGAAGTATACTCCATGTGTTCTGGTTTTGTGTTAAAGTTGCCCCATTATGGAAAGCTATCCGGGACAGCCTGGATCCAATTTTAGGTCTGGAAGATCTATTTACTCCCGAAATTTGTATACTAGGTATTTACTCCAGTATCAAGGTTAAAGAGAGAAAGTACCATATAGCCTTTATTTAGATTGTTGTTAAAGATTAGTCCTCCGACATTGGTTAGACCAATCAGAGATTTCCTATCAAGACTGGGTGGAGGAAATGTCCTGTGTTTCAAAGTGGAAAAGTTAATTGCTAGTTCCAGGCATGTTTTATCTGCTTTCCAAAAAATGGGACAAGCTTTATGCTTTGTACCTTCACTAGAAACTCAGCTCTAGTTCTCTCTGATGTTTACTGTTCTGCTGTTAGATTTGCCTCCCTCCCTATTACTTCCGTCTCTGGACTGGGTACAGGTAATTAAGATACCTGTTATTCAATGACCCCAGGTATAGGTTGAGGTCATCTTAGGTGCATGGTGTTTTAGCTGTGACGCTCCGGGGGTGGGGTTGGGGGGTTATACGGGTCCTATGTACTGTTAATGCATTCGGCTTTTGTGGGGTTTCCTGTATGTTTTATTCTGGTCTCTGTATTTCATCCTGGTGTTATGTAAAATGAATAAACTGAGAATTTCAAAAAAAAAAGGCAGTGTCTCTTGTAAATGGTCTGCCCCAACTCCCTCTGTCAGAGGCTTACCACCTTTTAAGAAGCAAGCAAAAGGAATGAAAGCAGTTTTTTTTCCCTTTATTGTTTGTTGCTTACCTCACTGCTTGTACTGTTCTTGTTCTCCTTCAATCCAGGCTTCTCCAAATCTCATCTGACCACCTCTGTCCTGTCTTAGACCAGTCCCACATCGTCATGTCTCCAACACCTCTGAGGCGCTCCGCGGCCCACGCTCCTACTGCTCCAGTCCTGTCCTTTCCTCTCTGGCCTAGACTGCACCCGGTGTGGTACCTGGCTGCCTGACCGATCGATGAAAAATAAAACCCCAATCTGACACCAGCCCCACCTCCTAGATCCACTTTCCTGGTGCCTCAGCTCTCTAGCTAGCCTTCAAACTGCTACTTTCCCGCTGCCTGTCCCGCCTCCGAAGGGATAACCTGTCTGCTGCGCTCGCCTCATCCACCACCGCAAAACGTCATGACTAGTCCCACCCACTGGCCTTCCTATCCAATCGCGGTAGTGCCAACCCATCTCAATGCACACTGGGACTCTGGGACTTGGGGAGTTTTTTTGGGGGGGAGGCAGACACTTGTCTCGGCTCTCAGGGAGGCAATTTGGCAAAAAAGTTTTTTTTTTTTTTAATTCATCCGACCATGGTGGCCAATGGCCAAGCAGTGTCCATAAGCCATGGCAGCAGGGGTCTAAGCCCTGTCATAGGGGCTCAAGGTCTTTCATAGGGGCGTGAATGCACCTCGTGACCCTAAATGACGCCCTGACGGCCACAAGTAATGTGGCAGAGATTGAGAGACATCTGTGGGCAAGGTAACAGTCCCCTTCGAGTAATGAGGCAGAGAGTGAGAGACATCCATGGGGCAAGTGATGCAGACAGACAGAAAGGGAGAGAGCAGTCACTTGAGACAGGGTCCCTGGCCCCACCAATGATGTCTGGCAGTGTCCCCACCATTACCACTAGAGAGAGAGCGACTTTCAGTCCTCAGCAGTAGTGACAGTGCAGACTGGGCCAGCCACACCCGACAATCTCCGCTCCGCATCCTCCAGTCACCAAGAGCCATGCTGCAGGAGAGAGAGAGAGAGAGAGAGAAGAGAGAGTGAGATAAAGCCAGCAAGCGGTGCAGTGAGCTCCACAAACATATGCAATTTGTGTGCTGTGACAGATTAATTTCACAGTGTGTAGTCCATTGGAGAGAGAGAGAGAGAGAGAGAGAGAGACAGAAGCGGCAGAAAGTGAGTGTAAGCCAAAGTCACTCTTTCTCTGTGTCTCTCGCTGTGTCTATGGCGTGACAGTGTGTCACTGTCTGTGCAGCATGGTGAATATTGCCAGTACATCATGGGGAGAGGAATCATGGTGGAGGAGAAATCAGAGTGTCAACAGTGAACAGGAGCAGCATGACACGAGAGCAAGGTACTGCAAGTGCTCTGTCATCTCGGCATATGTGTGTGTGTGTGTGTGTGTGTGTGTGTGTGTGTGTTCACCGGTGGCGAGCAACTGTACACAAGATGAACAGCAATGTACAGGTAGTGACAGAGACACACAGACAGGCAGCAGCTGAAGATCATGAATGAAGGGCAGGTACATGAACCCTGAGAATGAAAGTGGGAGAGGGCTCCAACCTGCCCCACAGCATTGCTTCAGTTTCTGTCTCTCTCTCTAGCGGTATAGTTTTCTGTGACCAAGAGAGAGAGAGAGACAGAGAGAAAGAGAGAGAGAGAGAGAGAGGTGCTGTGAGAGGTGTGTACTGACCGTGCCACAGTGCTCGCTGCTTACTGCCATCTGTTCTGTGTCATTCATTTGCAAGGATGTGTCCTGTGTGTGCAAGGTGGGAGGGGGGCGAGCGACAGTAGTAGGTAGTAAAATGTGTTTTGTTTTATAACTTCAAGCCCCCAAAGTCCTGAGATCCCCAATGGCAATGAAGCTCTGTGTGTGTTTGGGGGGTTGAGGGGGAGCAAAGTAATGGCTATTGAAGGGTCACACAGAGTACTATGCACATTAAATGTCACAAATCCCTGTATTTATGACATTTGTATGTGCATAACATAATTGAGGTATGTGTAGCTTGCTGGGGACTATTTTGCAAGGTCGCAGGATACTGACCCTTTTCGCTATTTAAACAAGGGAAAATACCCTTTCTGTGAATTTTTTCCATGTTTAAACATAATCCACATTATAACTGCAGTAACCCACTCCAGGGTATGCAGTTATGAGGATTTAATGCATGGCTAAGGTGCTGTGAGGACACTCGGCCTATGATCTCGTGCCTCACAACACACCCAGCCGTGCATTAAATCCCCATAACCCCATACCCTGTTGTGGGTTATTGCTTATGTAAGATGTGGATAGTACTAATAGTACTATTAAAAAGTATACAGTAAGGTTCCCATAATACTATCGAATAAATCCATTGATAGTATTACAAGGTTCTGTAACACTATTGATGGAATTCCTAACACACTGCCATGAGAATCCTGCTTCCCTCATGCTGCACGCACATTCTCCACAGCCGCCAGCAAGCCAGTTTTTACTGTAACCGTCATGTACTGTAAAAGCCAGTCATCACTACTGCTGACATAAGTACAGATTTCAAAATGGCTCAAAATTATGAAAACACCCTTCAGTAAAGCCACCCCTGCGGCTGTTTGTTAAAATAACCCGGGGGCTTTATATGCAGGTTCGGGGGGTTGGCAATGCAGCAGGAGGCAGTGGGAGCTGCCAGATGAAAGTTGCAGTGTGGCTAAGTTTAAAACATTCAAATGGGCTTAATTTAATTAAATAAACTTGCATCCATATATTACAAAAAATAACAAATAGGGAACTGTGAACTACTTGGCTAAAATACCCTCTCGATGTTCTGGAGACATGTTGGAAACTCTTGAGCTTTGCTCTTGAGGTTCATATGTCCCCATAGCCTCTCATGTTATAGCCTTGTAATAAGTCTCATATCTGGCATTCTGTTTATATTACTGTAGTAAACAAAAGTGATTATTATCACAAACTCACTCAGCCGGTCAGCCCTCTACTCCCAAAGTGCCAACCTCTGAGCGTATGATTTGTGTACAGTGAACAGAACAAGGAAACCATCTTGTCTGTTTTGTGGGTTCAAGTCACCTTAGTCTCAAGCTCTGGAGGGATTCAAACTGATAACCTCTTGTTAACGTACCCAATTATCAGGCTCAGATAATTCTGTCTTCGGGGAGCCAATATATCTTTGCTATGGGCACCCAACCAGGTCTTTCAAATGAACCCTTAGAACTCTATGCAAGACTTTAGAGAACTCTATCCATTTCCCAGTTTGGTATATCAATAAGCTTAAAATACAGTGTCACTTATAACCACTCTAAGCTCTACTTAAATAAAAAGAAATGTCAAGGCACACCAAGCAGTTTCCGTGGTAAAATATATCTTTACTTTAAAATATCAAAACAGAACAATAAATACATAACAAAATATATCCCAACACATACAGCCTTAAAACAAACAGATTTACAGGGCAAATTCCTACAAATAATAACTTCAGACTAATCTTGTCTAAGGTCCTTACTTCAGTGCTTTGATGGTCTCTGCTCTCTCAGTCAGAAATATTGTCTTGTGTTCTCTGTCCAGGTTCTCTCAGCAATTAAACACAGTTCTGAGCCTACCTTCTCATGAGGTCACTAACTCCGCCTTGGTGTAACAACATCTATATTTTATCTCACAGGATGTTCAAATAAAATATTTAAAAAAACATAATAGGTGACCTCACTGCCTTTCCTCCCTCAGGTTAACCAGATCAAGCCGGTTTGTGCTCTGCTACACATACATCTCAAAAGTTTCTTTGATCTAAGTCACTGTATTCACGCAAAAGTGTATTTGCCTCTTTAATCCCGTCTAGACCTTGGATTCTACACCACAAAGGTCTCTCTGATGTAATTCAAGGGTTCACCGGGAAAGTATATTGGACCTTCCAAATTCGTCTGGGTTCTCCCTGGCTCAGACATCAACCTCTCTTCAATGTCCATTCTGGCTTTTCTCTGACACCCCTCCCTCTCAAGTTCTTCCTGACAACTATTGTAAGTCAAAGGATTTTCCCTGAGGGAATTATGAATGGCTAATCTTATTTCCTGGGATGAAAGCAAATTGACAAGGTAATTGCACCCCAGATATCTGCAGTTTAGCTATGTTCTGTCCTTTGAACTTATCCCCAGGGGTCTTGATGTGTCATTTCCAGTAAGACAGTAGTTTCCTCAAACTGACCTTCCCATCACATATTTTATATGTAATAAAAAAAATTGATACAACAATCACAGCTGGCTGTCTACGTCCCATATAGCAATACTATTTGTTTCACTTTTCAAGGATAGTATTGATATATGTTTTTATATCAATAATGTGAAATGTAGGCTATGTCCTTGCATCAATATACACATCATTATATTGAATAATCATTTTATGTATCAATATTTAAAAAGTGAGTAGTTTTTAATAAGTAATTTGACATTGTAACGTTTTCTGATTTTTGGTTCTGCTACACATTATACATAGATACATAGATTCAGATGGCAGATAACATTTCAGTCTAGCCAGTTTGCCTATTTCCAACCTAACTCTGTGTCTGACCTGATGTCATACTGATGTTACTGGGCCTCTTGTACATCCAGTGCCCCAGTGCTCCCCTCCACTGACTGTCCACCCCCCCCTTCACCACGTGTCTGTCTCATCCATGTGTAATCCCCCACCCATGGGTTGCTGTGCCTTTAAGACTCCATTGTTTGCTTTTGCATCAAAGGTATTCACTGCTGCCAACAGAGCTAAAACTTCCCTGGTAGCGAGTGAACTAAGAATCACTTACTCTAACCCTCAGCCACACCGGACATGAGTGTGCACCTTCCCAAAAATGGTCAAGATTGTGATCCAGTGTTTAACCTGTGTACTGTGTATAAATCAGGACTTCTGCCGAGACTGCTTTTGGTACTATAAAACAGCTTCTGTGGATGCCACCCTTTGACCTGTCTTTCTATGGTGATGGGATTAAGGGGTCCTGAACAAACCAACTGGGACTGACTGCCAACTCTGGGAGTTATAGGTGCTCATGGACTACAGGTGGACCTAATTAATTGAGGTGCCTTTGCAACCAATCCCTGTCATGCTTCAGACCTCCAGGACTGCCCGTCATGATTGACAGCCTGAATAAACTAATCAGATTTTCTGCTGTCCCAATGAAGTGCATGATTAGATCTGTCCTCAAGGCAGATCTGTGGAGAAACTCCTTAAAGATGGATCACTTTCACTGTCTTGGGCCGAGAGCTATGCTATGACAGTTAGTGCATCTGCAGTAAAGAAACTGAGCATGTCTGCCTGTAATTGCCGTGGAATCCACCAGTGGACACAGTAACCTAGTACCAAGCTGTTACCACCCAGTGGGCCAGTGTGTCTAGATGTGGGGGTCAGTCTTGATCCATGGTGGCCTTACTGAGCAGAGGATAGCTGTACCTTTGATGTGTATCACCAGTACTGACATGCTGTGAGAGAGTAAATGAAAAGAAGTTAAAGTGTGAAACTGCTGGACCAGACACCTGAGGACTTATTACAAGCTGTGATACTGGAGCCCTCCGAAGAGAGAGAAATCCCAGTCTGATAGAACCATGAGTAAAACAGGCCTTGAGCCTGCAACTGGAGAACTGTTCATTACTTGGGAAACGTTTCACTGGATTCGGTCAGCTGGCCTAGGATTTACAAAAACCTACGTCTGAAGTTTTGCCATTTTTGCAGTTGCATGGCATTTGTGTTTGGGGATTAATTACTGTCACTGGGCATTGCAGTTATTTGATTTAAAGTGCACCAAAGCTGGCAAACCAGTGTGACAGCAGTGGGCCTATACCAGTTCTGTAACTGGATACCCAGTAACTTCTGAGGAGCTCTCTAAAACCTGGTATTAGCTGGTAGAGGGTAGTGCCTCCAGTACAGGAAACCAAGAGCAGTACTGTATTTTGCATTGTGGTGCATGAGTAGACTGCATGAAGTGCTGTGCCTAGGAGGGTATTCTTAGATAAAATCCAGAAAGGTGTTTAAGTTTGCCACGTCTGCTCAGGGCATGTGACAAGCAGCTACCGTGTTAAGCTGAGCCTACTTAGGGCAACAGATAATTCCCCCCTTTTTACTTCTACTGGGTTTGCAGCATAAACAAAGCTGTTTACTGTCTGTATTCAGTTTTCTACTGTACCATTATATCTGTGGCAACCCAGTGCCAAGTAAGGACATGGGTAGAGTTGCTTCAAATGCACCAGATGGAATCGGAATTCATGGATTCCGATCCGTTTTTAGGACGAAAGAATTTTGGACCCCAAAATCTGAAATCCTAAAATTTGAACTGGAATCTGATTTCAGAATCTGATTCCAAAATCTGATCCTGCCATATTTGGTCCGCAGACAGGAAATGGAAACCTGTACTTCCTACCTGCTTGTCTTTGTTGTTTTCTCAGTTCTCGGTGGTCTGTGTCTGTCTGACTGCCTGGTTGTGATTACTGGAACAGCAGGACTATTTTTAGCTCACAAAAGTACTGTGCTTCTTGTTTAAAAAATGAGTAGTTTATTTTACAAATTTATATACAGATCACTTAGTTCTAATCACTTTTAATGTGATAGTATTTATTTTTAATTTTTTTGTGTGCATCAACAAGCCAGATCCTATGCAGAAGAATTAAGTGGAACTGGTAATGAGGCGGAGGGGGTGTAGAGCCACTGAGGGAGGTGATGCAGGGGAGGCTTCTTCTTGTGAAAGTGGTATGGGAGTAGTAGTAGCGCCTAGCAGTGTTGTAGTATACATGGAACATCTTGTGCATTGGGCAAGGTGTGCAAGTTACTGATGTTGAAAAGCAAGAATGCCACTGAGGAAACAGGTGTTTCTTGTTCCCTGCAGTCTGACCAAACAATTTGTGGAGGAGGAGCTGAAGTTTTTTTTGTTTGTTTCTTTTTCCAATTGTTTTACCAGGAGTAGCACACTAAACTGAAACCTTGTTTACAAGTGTGACCTGGGAGCACAGGGAAGTTAACTGACTTGCTCAGGGTCACACAGTATGCAAGTGGGGGTTGTGGGATTCAAACCCAGGTCTCCAGATTTGCAGCTCAGAGCCTAAAACCACTGCGATATACTGCCTCCCTCTAGGTGCTGGCAGTGTTGATAAAATGGTTTCTGAGGAGCATGATTTGGGGTAAGTCGTAATGTTTATTAAGCCCTATCCCGATATTCAGAGTGATTTACATGATTATAAATAAAAAGAATAAATGTAGCATAACTTAAAACAGTACCAATAAGTCAGTGCATAAAAACAGCATCATTAAACCAATAAAGCCCTAAAAATAATAACAGATTGGCTGGTAGCAGCTGGGGAACTATGAGGCTACTAACTAATGTCAAAGGCCTCTTGAAACAGAAGAATCTTCAGTCCCCTTTTAATAGCCTCCACTGAGGAAGCCTTCCTCTAAGATCTTAATAATTTGTTCCATAGTGCTGGGCCAGCTGACTCAAAAGCCTGTTCAAACAGCAATTTCAGTCTAGCCCCGGGAACAGTGAGGAGGCCCACCTTGGAGGAGCAGAGGAGAAGAGAAGTCTGATATGGAGTCAAGAGGTCTCTCAGGTAACCAGGACCCAGTCCGTATAGGGCATGTAGGTCACCAAACCAACCTTGAAGGTGATTCACCATTTCACCAGCAGCCAGTGCAGTTCATATAGGACCAGAGGTGTGTGACAATCCTTAGAAAGGCCCATCAACAACCATGGTAGAGAACTAAAATAAACCAACGATTGTAATCTGTACTGGGCATGCACACATGCAGTACATAAGTGCATTGGTGCAAGGTCTAGTACCACCATGCCTACTGCACCACCAGCTGAGCTGGTGGATAAATCCAAGGCCTCTATAAGTTGTGGATGGTTCCATGTCCATAACAGTGATGTGAAATAAGCTAGTACATCCTGACAAACACAAATACAACACACAAACATACTCGCCAAATACTAAATCAGTGCATATCTAAATACATGTTTAATGCAGCGGGCTGTACCCCCACACCCCCCTAAACTATTATAACCATCTCCAATGGGGGGCAGACACTGGAGGAAACATGAGGGACCGAGGACAGCAATAACTTAAAAAATAAAACACCACCTGCCAAAAACAAAATAAAATACCTGTCCGTAGTCCTGAACCCAAGCCCACCACCACTGCAGCCGATGTCTCTACCCACTACATTACATGGGTAGCTTGGCAGGATCATGCTCCACACCACTAGTTATCCCATCCCTCTTCCTCCCACTTCCTTCTGTCCCTTCCTTCTGTCCCATCGCTATTCCTTCCCTCGCTGTTTCCTCCCTCCCCCTCCCTCGCTATTCCCTCCTTCTCCGTCCCTCTACAGCTGCCAAACATGAGAGTGACCAAAATAATGTGCTCATTTATGAGTCGCTCATTTTGGTTCGCTCTTTTGACATGATACCATTGTGGACATGGAAGAGATGGCTCATGTGGAGGAGGAACATTCTACAGAACTGGATGTAGTAAAAGAAGTCAGTGATACGGAATAAGTATCTGACAACAGTAACATGAAAAATGTTCCCCCACTACAATTGGGCATTGAAGATGAAGAAGAGGAGGAAGACAGCATTGGAGGTGCTGGTCAAAAGAGGAAAATGTAAATGAAGAAGATGAAATTAGTTGCAACTCCAGAGAAGGCAAATGGGGAAAAGACTGCTAAAGGCAGGTCAACAGCTGCACCCCCCTCAAAAAAAAAATAGGGCTGCCGAGTCTTGTGTTGGGGGTGGAGCTGGTGGTGAAGATGACCCTCCATCTCTATCTCTATTGCCCATACCAGCCAAACTATCAAAAAGGGTCTGGTGTCTTAATGTATTTTGAGATCTGTCCAAGTGACTTCACACATGCTTACTGCTTGGTGTGCTTGGCCAAAATCAGTATGGGTTATCAACCAGCTCTTGGTACCTCCAATATTCACACCCACTTAAGCACTAAACACCACTGTGAATGGGCTATAATGACTGAGGTCCATAGCAAGGTAGCCAGGAATGGCAGTGAGCAGGATGGGTCAGCATTTCCTTCCCATCCACAGCCAGACACCAGTGCACAGGAGGACAATCCTAGTCTGAAGAACCAACCACCCCATCTTCTACTGAAATTCCTCTTCCCTCAAGGCACCAGGTGACCTTGCAACAATGCACAGAATGCACAAGGAAGTTCACATCTATACATTCCAAGGTCAAGGAGATAAACAGGGCAGTAGTTGATCTGCTGATAGAAAACTTACTGCCTTTCTCCTTTGTCTCCAGTGCAGCATTCTGCAGATGGATGCATACAGTGAAGCCAAGGTACTTTGTGCCATGAAGGCATTTCTTTACTTGGGTTTCCTTGACTGAGCTCCAAAAGAACATGTGTACCAAGATTTGCCTTAGCTTGCACCAGCCCAGCATCCCTCACAAGTCCATCTCACCAATAAGATTTGGACAAGTAGTCACAAATGTTATTGCATGACAGTGACAGCACATTAGATGTGCCTGACTAACACAGAAGGGAAAGGGCTGGAGGGTGCTTGCAGCAGTGGCTCAAAGTCTAATACTGCATTCAGACATCATGCAACTCTTTGAGTTGTTGGGTTTGATAACACCCATACTCATTGGTCTGGCCAAAGGAGGTCAACAACTGGCTGACAAGTAAGGGACTGGAGGCTGGGGCTGTGATTTATAATGACGCCAACATACTGAAAGCTGTGGTTGAAAGCGGGTACATCCACATGCCATGTCATCCCACTGCCTACATTTGGTCATGCATAATCTGCTGAGCAAGAACAGAACTGTGGAGGATATAGTGGGTACAGTGAAAAAAATCTGTACCCACTTTTTACACACAATGAAGGAGTGGAGGACCTACTTGTACTTCAATGAGAAAATAAAATGAAGAAACACGCTGTGCTACAGGACTGTGTGATAAGGTGAAACTCAATATACCATATGTTGTAAATGGTTCTAAGAGCAAAAGCTGGTAATTCATGACTACCTGATCCATAATAAAACTGGTGGAGCTGATGTCATGGTGCCTTTGAATCATGGGATACAGTGAAGACAATATTGGAGAGCTCGGAACTATTCAATGCCATTATGAGGGAAGTTAGTTCCACCTCTTCGTGCTGCATAAGCATGATCCAGTCACAGCTCAGATTCCTACATGTATTCTTGTAGCAGAACAGTGTCCAGTATGGACATGATGCTACATCACATGGCATGAAGACAGCTATAAACTCGCTCTTGAATTTCCTATGTATCAATAAATGAGTGCAGTAGATGTTTGAGGAGAACCAGTATGCCCCTTCCACAATGTTTGACCCATGGTTCAGTGATTAACTCAAAAATATACTGTCTCCCAATAGTGAACACTAACAAGATGTTCTACATCAGTGTTTGTTAAAGATGGTGCATTCTTTTTCAATCAAAGATCATAAGGTCAAGGAACATTTGTGACGCACAGAAGAACAGTCGAGTGGTAAAGAGGAGCCATCACCTGCACCAGGAATGTCACTACTGGATTGCATGTCTGTCATGAATCTGATGGTGAGAACCACAAAGAAATCAACACCAGGCTAACATAAATCTGTAAAACTTGATACTAACCTGGAGGAATACTTAAGGAACTGCCATAGTTTCGGTTGTGGTCCCGATCCGCTTCAGTATTGGAGCTCCAAGATATATGTTTGGCCAGAGCTGTTTTGGCTGGCTGTCTTTTTTATCGTGCCCATGCTCCAGTGTGTATTCACAGCATGCTTTTGGCACTGCTGGAGCCATCATAAGAGACAGATGCACAAAGCTAAGCATGGCAAATGTGGAGGTGCACACATTCCTTAAAGTAAATAAGGACTTTAGCAAATGTCCTTCTCATCCTCTGGGTGACAGTTTTGACAGTTCTTCCCCTAGAAAGTCTCAAGGTGTAAGATGCTGCAGACACTGGCTTGTAAGATGAAGAAGATGAGATAGTGAGATACTAGAAATATTTGGCACAATGGCTGAAGGACAGCACCCCATGTGCCACCATGTCTCATCTGCTGAATCCACCATCTCTGTTTATCTGTTTTTGTCATGCTCACAATCACAGATTACAACAAGCATTTGTCAATGCCGAATGTTGATTGCGTTGGTCTGTTGAGCTCGATCAGTGGCCCTGTGTCACTTGCTCATTCTGTTTCTCCCGGTGCTGCAGACTACACCTGTGTATGGGGCTCCTGACTGCGTTGGCACATTTTTTCTGCCCACAAAGAAATCTGCAGCCGTCCTGACAGAGCTGTGTTGAGGTGGGTCACTCACCCTCTCTCAGTTGCTCATTCTGTTTCTGCTGGTGCTGTAGGCTGCCCTTTTGCACTGGGCTCCCACCTCTGTTAGCAGCTTTTTCTGCCCACAAAGAAATGCACAGCAGTCCTGACACAGGTCCATTGAGCTACTTCTCTCCCTCTCTCTCACTCATTCCATTTCTGCCGGCGCTGCAGGCTGGCCTTTTGTACAGGGCTCCTGCCTGCGTTGTCACCTTTTTCTGTACACAAAGAAATCTGCAGCAGTCATGATAGAGGTCTGTTGAGCTCACTCACTCCCCCTCTCTCTCTCGCTCATTGTGTTTGTCCCGGTGCTGCTGGCTGCCCTTTTGTACTGGACTTCTGCCTGCATTGGCACCTTTTTCTGGCCACTACGAAATCTGCAGCTGTCCCGACACATCTCCATTGAGGTCGCTGTCTCCGCCTGTCTCACTCTCTCATTCTGTTTCTCCTGGTGTTGCAGTTTGCTGTTTTGTATTGGGCTTCTGCCTGCATTAGCAGGTACTGCTGCCCACAAAGAAATCTGCAGCTGTCCCAACACAGCTCCGTTGAGGTGGGTCACTCCCCCTCTGTCACTCGCTCATTCTGTTTCTGCTGATGCTGCAGGCTGCCCTTTTGCACTGGGCTCCTGCCTCTGTTGGCGGCTTTTTCTGCCCACAAAGAAATCTGCAGCAGTCCTGACACAGGTCCGTTGAGGTAGCTCACTCCCCCCTCCCACTCGCTCGTTCCATTTCTGCCGGTGCTGCAGGCTGGCCTTTTGTACTGGGCTCCTGCCTGCATTGCCGCCTTTTTCTGCCCACAAAGAAATCCACAGCAGTCACGATAGAGCTCCGTTCAGCTTGCTCACTGCCCCTCTCTCACTCGCTCATTGTGTTTCTCCTGGTGCTGCAGGCTGCCCTTTTGTACTGGGCTTCTGCCTGAGTTGGCACCATTTTCTGCCCACAAAGAAATCTGCAACTGTCCCGACAGAGCTCTGTTGAGGTCGCTCACTCTGCCTCTCTCACTCGCCCATTCTGTTTCTCTTGGAGCCACAGGCTGCCATTTTGTAGTGGTCTCCTGCCTCTGTTGGCACCTCTCTCTGCCCACAAACAAATCTGCAGCAGTCCTGACAGAGCTCCGTTGATCTCGCTCAGTCCCCCCCTCTCTCACTCGCTCGTGCCTTTTCTGTCGGCGCTGCAGGCTGCCCTTTTCTACTGGGCTCCTGCCTACATTGCCACCTTCTTCTGGGCACAAAGAAATCTGCAGCAGTCATGATAGAGCTCCGTTGAGCTCGCTCACTCACTCCCCCTCTCTCACTTGTTCGTTCTGTTTCTCCCGCGGCTGCAGGCTGCCATTTTGTACTGGGCCCCTGCATGTATTGCAGCCTTTTTCTACCCACAAAGAAATCCACAGCAGTCCTAACAGAGTTCCATTAGGCTCACTCACTCCCCCTCCCTCACTCACGCATTCTGCATCTCCTGCTGCTAGGCTGCCCTTTTGTACTGGGTTCCTGCCTGCGTTGGCAGCTTTGTCTGCCCACAAAGAGATGTGCAGCAGTCCAGACACAACTCCATTGAGGTCGCTCACTCGCCCTCTGTCACTCGCTCATTCCGTTTCTGTGGGGGCTACAGGCCGTCCTTTTGTACTGGGCTCCTGCCTGCATTGCCACCTTTTCCTGCCTACAAAGAAATCTGCAGTAGTGATGACAGACCTCCGTTGAGCTTACTCACTCCTCCTCTGTCACTCACTCAATCTGTTTCTCCAGGCTGCAAGCTGCTCTTTTGTACTGGCCTCCTGGCTGCGTGCCACCTTTTTCCTGCCTACAAGAATACGTCAGCTGTCCCGACAGAGCTCCGTTGAGGCCACTCACTCTCCCTCCTCCCTGTCTCACTCACTCATTCGGTTTCTCATGGTGCTGCAGGCTGCCCTTTTGTACTGGGCTTCTGCCTCTATTGGCATTTTTTTCTGCCCACAAAGAAATCTGCAGCAGTTTCAACAGAGCTCCGTTGGCCTCACTCACTCCCCCGTCTCACTTGCTCATTCCATTTCTGCTCGTGGTGCAAGCTGCCCTTTTGTACTGGGCTCCTGCCTGCATTGCCACCCTTTTCTGCCCACAAAGAAATCTGCAGCAGTCAAGATAGAGCTCCATTGAGCTCGCTCACTCACTCCCTCTCTCTCACTTGTTCGTTCTGTTTCTCCCACCGTTGCAGGTTGCCCTTTTGTACTGGCCCCTGCATGCATTGCTGCCTTTTTCTGCCCACAAAGAAATCCACAGCAGTCCCAACTGAGCTCCATTGAGCTCACTCACTCCCCCTCCCTCACTCACATTCTGTGTCTCCCACTGCTGCAGGCTGCCCTTTTGTACTGGGTTCCTGCCTGTGTTGCTGGCTTTTTCTGCCCACAAACACATCTGCAGCAGTCCCGAGAGAGCTCTCTTGAGCTCACTCACTCCCCTTCTCTCAGTCGCTCGTTCCGTTTCTGCCGGGGCTGCAGGCTGGCCTTTTGTACTGGGCTCCTACCTGCATTGCCGCCTTTTCCTGGCCACAAAGAAATCCACAGCAGTCAGGATACACCTCCGTTGAGCTCGTTCACTCCCCCTCTCTCACTTGCTCGTTCTGTTTGTCCCGGCACTGCATGCTGCCCTTTTGTACTGGGCTTCTGCCTGTGTTGCCACCTTTTCCTGCCCACAAAGAAACCCGCAGCTGTCCCAACAGAGCTCCGTTGAAGTCGCTCGCTCGCTCCCCCTGTCTCACTCGCTCATTCCATTTGTCGTGGTGCTGCAGGCTGCCCTTTTGTACTGGGCTCCTGTCTCTGTCGGCATTTTTGTCTGCCCACAAAGAAATCTGCAGCAGTCCTGACACAGCTCCATTGGCCTCACTCACTCCCCCTGTCTCACTTGCTCATTCCGTTTCTGCTGCCGCTGCAGGCTGCCCTTTTATACTCAGGTCCTGCATGCATTGCTGCCTTTTCCTGCCCACAAACAAATCTGCAGCAGTACCAACAGGCTCCATTGAGCTCACTCACTCCCCTCTCGCTCGTTCTGTGTCTCCAGTGGCTGCAGGCTGCCTTTGTAGCTGGGCTCCTGCCTGTGTTGTCGCCTTTCCTGCCCACAAAGACATCTGCAGCAGTCCCAACAGAGCTCAGTTGAGCTCGGTCACGACCCCAGTCTCGATCCTAATCTGTCCCAAACACTGATTTCAGACAGTGACTGCAGTATTCTGCACCGGAAGTGTGGAAACACATTTCAGCCAGGATGTGAAAAATGACAGCTGTACTGTTCATAAGGAGGTGTGAACAAATGCCAGTGTTGAAAATCTGGCTTGAAAATGTTACTAATTTGAAAACTTACAAGATTGCATGGCACCTGCACAACACACGCTCATAACACAGTCATTTTATGGAGTTTCATCACAAAATTTTTAACCTAGGCATTTTAGGACCTCTGCTCATGAATAGTGTCATTGTGATTTTCTTAATATGTCCTGAACACAGATTTCCCACAGCAACCGCACTATAGTGCGCCGGAAGAGCGAAAACACATTTCAGCCAGGATGTGAAAAATGACAGGTGCACTGTTCATAAGGAGGTGTGGCAAAATAGCAATGCTGAAAATTTGGAGTGAAAATATTGCAAAGTTGTGAAGGTACGACCATGTGTGGAAACTGTGCAATGCACATTCGTAACACACTCATTTTATGGACTTTCGTCACCAAATTTTCAACATAGGCATTTTAGGGCCTCTGCTAATGAACAGTGTCAGTGTCATTTCATAATGTGTCCTGAACCGGATTTCCCACAGCAACCACACTATTCTGCGCACTGTGAAAACACATTTAGGCCAGGATGTGAAAAATTATAGCTGTACTGTTCATAGAGGTGCAGAAGAATGGCAATGTTGAAAATCTGGAGTGAAAATATTATAAATTCGTGAACTTATGAGCATGCGTGCAAACTGCGCAATGCAACTCATAACACAGTCATTTTATGGAGTATCGTCACCAAATTTTCAACATAGGCATTTTAGGACCTCTGCTCATGAACAGTGCCACTGTCAGTTTCTTAATCTGTGCGGAATACTGATTTCCCACACCGACTACGCTGTTCTGCGCGAAAGTGTGAAAAACACATTTCGACCAGGGTGAAAAAATGACAGCTGTACTGTTCACAAGGAGGTCTGAAAAAATTGCGAGTGAAAATATTGCAAATTCACAAAGATTCTGACGTCGGTAGCAATTCGCATAGCACATTTATAAAACAGTCATTTTTGGATTTTTCCCACCAAATTTGCAACATAGGCTTTTGAGAGCCCACCTCATGAACACTGGCACTGTCGTTTCATTAATCGGTCCCAAAAGGTGATTCCGCACAGTGACGCTGAAATCACCTTCGTGGCTGATTAACGCCATGACAGTGATAGAATTCATGAAGAGGGTCCCCAAAACCCCATGTTGAAAATTGGTGCCAAAATTCAAAAATGCCTGAATATCATCGACATTGAAAAACCCTATTTATTCCATTATACAGCTTACCTGCATTTCCTCAGTTAGTGGTCTGCTTTGAAGAGTGCAGGCGTGTTCCAGTCACGAAGATCATCGCTCGCCTCCGGAGATAATTATGGGGTGAGGGAATTTAGAGGCAGGGTGCGCAGTGGGTGGGTTCGGGTTGTGGGAGGGCAGGGAGATTGCCGAGGACTGTTTCCTTCTTTACAGGTAAAAAAATGACATTCTGGGACCGTTTTTAATTTTACAGGGGAATGTGGCAAGCTGGGGTGGGCTCCCAGCGTGCGCATGAAGTCTTCTGTTTGGGGGGCAGCTGTGGCCGATGGGGATTGGGCACCCGTTGGCAAACAACCAAAGCGGGGGTTACTTAATGCCAACCAGAGTGGGCTCCCCGTCAGCAACATACAGTGTGGGGCACATGCTGCCAAGGGGGATTGGGCACCCCCTTGGCGGCGGGGTTTAATATTGTTTGTGAACATGGCGGCCATGTTCATAAACAATATCACTGTTTCAGGGTCCCGCCCTGCAATGACGGGTCACTCCCTCATTGCAGCGAATGGCTGACGTTGCAATGATGAGGCAGCTCCTGATTGCAGCAGCTAATTTTTTACAAGTTGGTGGCACGCTGGCTGAACTAGTGTCAGCAGCAGCATGCCACGGCATTGGGGGAAGCAGGACAAGTCTTTACAGGCTGTGGGGGCATTGGCCACAACAGTGCCGCACCTCCAAAACCTGCTTGTGGAGAAACCTGCTGCAACATGCTTCTTGCGCATGCGCACAATCAACATAAAAATGATCAGTGTAATTATCCTGTACTTGTACGTACTGTGCAGTAATATCCTTTCTTAATGTCCACAAGACTACTGGTTCCATGCCATAGCCAGTGTGCACAGAGTAGGATTTCTATTCAAGTGCTCTAGTTGGACACAAGCATCCCCACTATGACCTCTGTCTCACGTAAGACAGTGCTCCAGGCATCTCATATCTCCCTTCTCATTTGGTTGTATGCAACATGAAGTGGTACTTGAGTAAACAATTGAAAGCAGGAAAGGGACTGCAATTCGGTAGAGCGTTATCTACAGACCCACAATGCAGGGGAAAGGGGATATAGAGCTTATGGAAACCATGCAAAAATGGTGGACAAAGGTGAAACAATACTGGTGGGGGTCTTCAACTTGTCAGATATAGAATAGGGCCCATTTACAGCAGCATCAACTAGGAGCAGAGATTTTCTAGCAGCACTGTGGGAAGCAGGACTGAGGCAGCTAGTAAATTCACCAACGGGGGGAGGGGTTGCTGTCTTCAACCTGATACTTACCAACAGCGATAAGGTACATGACATACAAGTGGGACACCATCTCAGTTTATGTGACCACCAATCGATATGAGTCAAGGTCAAAGCATTTGAGGACAATAGTCACTCAAAAACAAAGGTTTTAGATTTTATAAAGGCAGATTTTCAAAAAATGAGGGTCTGCCTGGAAAGTAACCTTTTCTGTGTGTGTCCATTTTCTCATTAGCAAGTTATACTGTACTGCCACTACAGGGACACAATATTTACCTAAAGCAATCCCTGCATGTTGTTCATACCTTTGTAAACGAGCCTCCGGCTCAAAGGTTTTAAACTGATGTTAAAATAAATAAATAAATAAATAAATAGACTGTGAATACCTCTCCTTTTCTCTCTTTAAGCATCTGTTAAATAAAGATAATCAGACCTAGCACCCATCGCCTTGCTCCTCCCATCTTTTTTCTTTTTTTCTTACCCCTACTTGCAGAATTGCTGCTCTTATATAGAGATCATATTGTTACACATATCATGCCCTGCAACACAAAACTCCTTCTCTCCTCTCCTCTCTCTCCCTTTCTCTACTCCTAGTACTTTCACTAACCCCTCCGATTGGTCTTTACTCGCAAATGCCGAAAAACTCGCCTTCTGCACCCTCCTATCGCCAGTCCCCTACTTACATCCTCACTATTACTCCCTCCCCACCCTTTGAACTATGATCATATTCTCCCTCTATCTCTCAGCTTCATTATTAACTGTCCCACCCTTCTTTGCTGCTTTTCATCTCCTGCTCCCCTACTCTCATGTGCACTACCCTGCCAGTTTCATTGGTTCCTCGACATCTAACTCTAAATACCCCAAGCTTCACTTCCTCATCTTAGCTCTATTCTTGCTCTCCTGTGGAGATATCTACCCCAACTCTAATCCGTCTGCATCTCATGCCCTGAATGCTCCATTATCTACTGCGGCCCCTTCTATTGCTCCTGCTGTCCTCCCAAAGGGTTTCAAGATACTTCATCTAAATATATCTAGTTTATTGCAAAAAACTGACCTTCTACAAACCATGATGGCCACTCTAAAACCTGACATACTGATCATCACAGAAACGTGGCTAAAGAGCATGATCCCAGATCTCTCGGTCTCCATTCCTGGCTACTCCCTCCTGAGGCAAGACCGAGCAAGTAGAGGTGGTGGCGTCACCATGTACGTTCTTACCGCCCTCCAATATTTTATTATTTAGTCATCCACTAGCCCAGTATCCATTGATGCACTGGTTATTCATTTAACTCTGCTCTTCACCCTCCCCACCTTTATAGCTGGTATTTACTGTTGCCTAAATGTCCAGCTGTCTATTGCTCTCGATGTCATAACCTCCATCGCAGCCCTTTCTCACTTTAGTGAACTATACATCTTAGGTGACCTTAACTTAAACTGGCTGTCTCCCAAGACATCCAAACTATGCAATGATCTTGGAGCCCTGAACCTCTCACAATTGATCTCAGAACCCACCCTCCCTAATCATAAGACACAAAGTCACTCCCTGATCAGCTGGGCTCTTACCACCCACCCCCACAAAGTAATTAGCTCTGGCATCCTCCCAGATGCTCTCAGTGACCACAACCCAATATTCATTGTTAGGAAAATGCACAGACCAAAATCTACACAAAAAAACTTGCAGCTTCGCTCCTTCACATCCCTAGACCTTGAGCTTCTTCTGCGCAACCTATCTCTCTCTCTCTTACTGGTCTCCATTAGCCTCCTCCCTCTCAGTTGATAAGGCTCTAGCATACTTCAAAGAAATATTCCTTGCAAATTGGAACGCCTTTGCCCCTCTCAAACAAACCAGGGTTAGGGGTAACCGCGTGCAGTGGATTACTCCAGAATTCTTAGCCTGTCTTAGGGCCCGAGATCATGCCTGGAAGTGCCACAAATCCTCCCAGCTTCCTAGCGACCTCATGGACTACCGTAAGCTCCGAAATACCTATAACAGGGCAACAAGGCTAGTTGAGTCCAATTACTTCAAAATGCTTTCCTCAATAACATAAATTCCCCTTCAAGTTTTGGAAGGTGGTTTGCTCACCCTCTTTACCCCTCAGTCCCACCCCCTTACCCACTGCTAAAGGTAAATGGCAATCGTGTAGCTGACTCCCATGCTGTAGCTGTGGAATTTACCTCCTATTATACCTCCTGTGCAACTAAACTGCTAAAGTCCCTCCCTAATTACCCCTCCTACCTCAAATGTCACAGCTGCCCCATCCTCCCCCCAAAAAATGCTCCACTTCCTATTTTCTCACACCCCTCCTTCTCATTCTCTTCAGTCTTCCCCACCGATACTCTAAATGACCTACTCACCATCAACCCCTCAAAAGGATCTTCCCCAGATGACTTTGACCCTAAACTCCTCTATCTCTCAGCCCCAGCCATTGCCTCCCCCCTCTTCTTAATCTTAAATCTCTCCTTCTCAACCTCTGATGTCCCTACCACATAGACGCATGCAGTGGTCCTGCCCCTACCTAAAGGTGGAGACCCCTCATCCCCTGGCAACTATCACCCCCATCTCACTACTCCCTACCCTAGCCAAACTACAAGAATATCTAGTCATCTCTCAACTCACTTCCATTCTATATGATAACTCCTTCTTCACCCGATTCCAATCTGGTTTCAGGAAAAAACACTCTACCACCACCTCCTCAGTGATTTTTGTTTTCTCAGAAGAAGCCAGAAGGGGAAGGAAACAAATTAATTTCAGTGCTTTACATTAACTGTTCATTGCTATTTTTGTTTTAAACTTAGATTGTGGGCTTTTAGTGACACTGTAATTTCTTTGCTGTCTTTACTTAGAATTGTTTTTGGGCTGTTGAAAATTTAAAATCTAGTTTGGTGTGCTTGTAGTGGTGGTCTATTCCTTTGCTGTCTTTAATTGCTGCAAATTTTCACCCCCCCCCTTCTCCCAATTCTTAATTATATGCCCTGTTAAATCTGATTGACAGGAGCTAAGCACAGGGGATAATAGGGGTTCTGGAATAGGAGGGGCATAAGGGTGAAGAAGCCCACCCTCAGCATGGACAAGTGTTTTGACTCATTTTTTTTATTTCTTTTTTTTTCTTTTTTAAGGAAAAGTATCTGAGGATCAGTGGCAGGATTTTTAGGACAGTAATTTAATAAAAAGGGAACTAGAAGAGCTTCAGTAACAGACAAGTAGTGGAATAGCAGTATAATTGCAGTATAATGTGGGGAGTGGTGCAATGCAGTAGCAATGGGGGCATATATTCAGGCAGACCTTCTGGGCGCTGGTGCTGCCCCTATCTGCATGCATCTCTGGACTGCAGGATGAGGTAGCCAGACTCAGAGTGGAAGTAAACTGGGTCAGGAGTACCATCACCTCTATCCAGAGACCACCCAGTCCAAAACCACTGCCTCAAAGGATGCCGAGAATGAGGAGCACTTGGATGACAGTGGGCTCAGGGAGGATTAGGGTGGTCAGGCAGAGCACATCCAGATCCTATTCCACTCAAGAACTCATATGCCACACAGGCGAAATGGGGACAACCAAATAGAGGTACCCAGAGAAGTGGAAGGAAAGGTTGTGGAGGTTAGCAAGAGGTGACCTCAGTGGGAGGCAGTGGACCCCACAGGAGGAGGAACGGAATCCTGGTGGAGGACTCCATCATAAGAGGGATCCAGCTAGGAACACAGGTGGGGAGGACAGGGACATGAGGTGCCTACCAGGTGCCATGGCATGGAGAGATGGAAGGAAGATCCTGGGGATCACTGGGAATGCAAGACGGGAGGGTGAGCCAGATGTCATTATTCACCTAGGTACTAATGACCTGGCAAATGGGGAGCCAAAGGAAGTTCAGGAAGAGTTTAGGAAATTGGGGAGGGGTCTCAAGCAAGTAGCTACTTCTGTCACCTTCTCAGAAGTACTACCTATGAGAGGCATGGGACAGCATAGGGGTGCATGCACCAGAAACTTCATGGTTGAAGAACTGGTGCTGTGAGGAAGGGTTTGGATTCATTGGTGACTGGGGAACCACCTGAAGGGATGGAGGCTCAAGCCTGACAGCCTGCATCCATCCTGGAGGAGAATCCAAGCACTCAATGATAAGTTTAAATGCTACATTGACAAGCATTTAAACTAGCCAAGGGGGGTGGCAGGCCAGCAAGTAGGGTACCTAGTTCCCCACCCCCCACAGCTATCAGTGGAACCAGTGAACCGGAGGAGTGGATATCTCTACAAAGCAGTGTGCAAAACATAGAGATAAGCACCCAAGAGGTGGATAGGCAGAAAAGGGGCAAAATTCAACAGAGGGGCAGACAGCAAGGAGATCCAGGGATAAATGACAACCAGGGAAGGGGCTGGAGTAGAACAGCTAAACAGTCTAGGGAGGTCAAATCATGGAAAGCCATGTGTGTCAATGCCAGGAGCCTTAGCAACAAGATGCAGGATCTGGAGGCTGTCATGGTGCAGTCAGACCTGGATATTGTGGCCATCACAGAAACCTGGTGTAATGAAAACCACGACTGGGAGAGGGCCATACCTGGCTACAACATATTCAGAAGAGACAGGGCAGGTAGGAAGGGAGGAGGAGTGGCACTGTATGTGAAAAATGACATAAGGGCCACAGAGATCCAGGAGGAACAAATTGGGGGAAAGATACTGTGGGTTAAGCTGGAAAGGAAAATGGGGCTAGCCATCTGCACAGGTGTGGTCTATAGACCACCAGCCCAAGAGGAAAAAACAGATGAGAGCTGATGCTAGCCATCAAGGATGGCAGACAAGGAATGAGGTAGTGCTGGTTGGAGACCTCCAATATTCAAGGCGTGGGCTGGAGCATCCCAGCAGCAGCATCAACTAGGAGCAGATTTATCCTGGATTCCCTTCAGGGTACCTTCCTCAAGCAACTGGTCATGGAACCAACTCTGCAGAAGGCAATACTGGACCTAGTGCTCACAAACAGGGACAGTGTGATGGGGGTAACAGTGACCACCAGTCATTGTGGTTTGAAATCATAGAAGGAGCAGAACCAAACCACACAAAAACACATATCCTGGATTTTAGGGGGGCAGACATTGGGAAAATGGAGAGATGCTTGAAAGAGGCATTAAGGGGAATGGGGCAGGAATTAGGGATTGAGGAACAGTGGGCAGTATTTAAAATGGGGATTACAAGAGCAACAGAATTATGCATTAGGCAGGTTAGCAAGGGGAAAAGGAAGAGGAGGCCATTATGGTTTTCCAAGGAGGTAGCGGAGAAAGTGAAAGTCAAAAAGATTGCATTCAGGCAATACAAAAAGACACAGGCAGAAGAGGATAGGGAGAAGTACCAGGAGAAGCAAAGGGAGGCAGGGAGGTCAGTAAGAGAAGCCAAAGCTCAAACAGAAGAGCACATTGCAAAATCAGTGGGTAGAGGGGACAAAACCTTTTACAGGTACATAAGTGAAAAAAGAAAGGCAAAGGGAGGGACAGTGAGACTGAAGGGGAAGATGGGGGCTGCGTGGAGGATGACAACAGTAAAGCTGACATATTGAACAGGTATTTCTGCACAGTCTTTACTGAGGAAGAAGAAGGTAATGGGTCTGAAGGGAGTACAAGGGGTGGGAATGGTGCAGAAATGGACACAAGTCCTTTACACGAAAAGTCATGAAGGAACTGGAAGTAATAAGAGTTGATAAAGCAATGGGGCCAGATGGGGTGAATTCCAGGGTCCTTAAAGAACTAAGAGAGGTGGTGGCTGAACCTCTGGCAATCCTGTTTAGCTCAGTCACTGGAAACAGGAGGTACCCAAAGACTGGAGGACAGTAGATGTAGTCCCCTTATACAAAAGTGGGAACAAAGAGGAAGCAGGAACTACAGACCAGTCAGCCTCACCTCGGTAGTGGGGAAGATCATGGAAGCACTACTGAAGGAGAGATTGGTGGAACATCTGGTTGTCAATGGACTACAGGACCCAAGGCAGCATGGTTTCACTGGGGGGGGGGTCATGTCAGATCAACCTCATTGAATTTTTCGACTGGGTGACTAGGGAGGTGGATCAGGGCAGGGCAGTGGACATGGCCTATCTGAACTTCAGCAAGGCCTTTGACACAGTGCTACATAGAAGACTGTTACACAAACTGGGGAATATGGGTGTGGGCAGGACAGTAGTGTGGTGGGTAGGTAACTAGCTGGGCGGCAGGACACAGAGGGTGGTGGTAAATGGCTGTCACTCCACAGAGGGAAGAGTGACCAGTGGGGTACCACAGGGATCAGTGCTGGGACCTGTCCTATTCAACATCTTCATCAGTGACATTGTGCAGGACCCAGAAGGCAGAATTTCCCTGTTCGCTGATGACACAAAGCTCTGTAACAGAGTAGACACACCAGAGGGTGTAGACAGAATGAGAAGGGACCTGCAGAACTTGAAGAATGGTCAGGGGTTTGGCAGTTGAAATTCAATGCAAAGAAGTGCAAGATAATGCATATGGGGCACAAAAACTCTGGCACAATATATCAGTTGGGGGATGAGGATATAGCATGCACCAAGCAGTAAAAGAATCTTGGGGTTATCATCTCTGATGACCTCAAGGTAGGCAAACAGTGTGACAAGACAGCAGGTAAAGCAAATAGAATGCTGGGATGCATAGGCAGGGGCATCACCAGCAGGAAAAGGGAGGTCATAATTCCACTATACAAGACACTAGTGAGGCCCCACCTGGAGTACAGTGTACAGTTCTGGAGACCTTACTTACTATACGTAAGGACATAGACCGGGTAGAGAAGGTTCAGAGGAGGGCAACAAAGATGGTACATGGATTGCAACCCAAGTCCTATGAGGACATGTTGAAGGAATTGAATATGTACTTCCTGGAGGAGAGGAGGGAGATAGGAATATGATAGAGACATACAAGTATCTTACAGGGAGGAACAGGGTGCAGGAATACACATATTTTAAAGCGAAAAAGATGTTCCAGGACTAGAGGGCATGGGATGAATTTGGAGGGAGGGACGATTCAAGAGGAAACATGAGGAAGAATTTCTTCACAGAATGGGTGGTGGACAAGGGAACACCCTGCCAGAGGAAGTGGTGGGGCTGAAACAATCACGGGATTTAAGAATGCATGGGATAGACATAAAGGAATTCTGGAGGTCAGGGTTAAGGGGCAACAGACTTCTAGGAAAACATAAAGTGAACTTACAAGCCCAAATGAGCAAACTGGGTGGGCCGTAGGCCCTTATCTGCCAACACTGTCTATGTATCTATGTATCTACCGCCCTACTTCAGCTCACTGACTCCATCCTCTCCGGGATGGACAATGGCCAAATCACCTCAGCCATATTTGTCGACCTTGCCAAGGCTTTTCACACTGTTTCCCACTCCCTTCTCCTTGCTTCCCTCTCATATGCTGGTCTAACACCTCCTGCCACTAACTGGTTTAAGGCCTACCTAACTGGTAGAGCACAATCAGTTAAGATCACAGATGTCATCTAGCCACCCCTCACGATCTGCACTGGCATCCCTCAGGGCTCTGTGCTTGGTCCCCTTCTATTCTTCATCTTCCTAATGACTTGCCATCTGTCTGCTTCCCCTCCTCTGACATACACATGTATGCTGATGATACTGTCCTGTATGCACCTGGCTCATGCCCAGCTGAGGTTACATCCAGCTTGCAGCACGATCAACAAGGCCCAGCTCTAGTTTGCAAACTATCAATTATTCCTCAACGTCAAGAAGACAGTCTTCATGACCTTGGCACAAGGCAGAGACTCTAGGCTTCCTCCTGCCCACTTTCTGCACTCTTGATGGGACTTTACTTAAGGACACTCATCCTTCAGATACCTTGGGGTTTGGTTAGACCAACACCTCAACTTCTCTGGACACATTTATTTAGTTATTAGTTTTGATAACTGGGTAAGTGTGCTAGGCAACAAACCTGCCTATTTTCAGACACGACCAGAAGAGTACACACTTGAGAAAAACAAGTAAGGACAACGGTACCGAACAGACACATAGGAAACAGTGAATACAGTCAGAGCTAAACTTATAGTCAGAGCTACAATAAATAAGTAGTAGAATATACAGAAATTAATATAAATGCACAGATAATAGTGACAATAATAACCACAATATACTGTAGGATACACTTAGGAGTAACACGCTAGTACCAGTCATCTAGCCAATCTGGGGAGAAAAGCACAAGCAGGCAAGTAATATCCGTTAGACATTTACACCTAATAACTTGATACCACTGGTACGGCTCCATTGTTACATGCAGTCGCAGTTACCCCAAGCATGGAGGAGAGCAAACAGTGAATGCTTAAAAGAAAGGTGGGAAGAGGAGTTCTTAACATGAGGAGGGAGGGAGGGAGTTCCAGAACCTAGGAGCAAAATAGGAAAAATCTTATTCACCCATTTTAGTTGCGCAGGGCCAAACGGTCAGCATTGGGATGGAGGAGGACCTAAGGGAGCGGGAGTGAGTGACCAGGGCAAACATATCACCCAGAGTGGCTGGATGAGGTGATCTGGTATGGAGTCAATGAAACACCCTAGTGCATATGACCGGAGGGCATTGGAAGACAACCAGTTTAAGGCAGTATAGAGTAGGCAGTGATGAGTTAGGTGAGGAGCAGATAAGGTGAATCTACAGATACTGTTATAAGTAGTGTCCCACTTGTGGAGAACACTGGCATTGTCTTGAGAGAGTACAGGGAGGGCATAATGGAGTTGAGGGAGTAGAATGCCTCTGGCTACAGAGATCCTGGCTGCAGGGGTGAGTGAGTGGCACACACAGTAGGCCGCGCCAATTTTAGCATTAACTGCTCAACATACTTCATTGACATGAGCCGCAAAATCAAGGGTCTGGTCAAGCGTAATCCTGAGGTATTTGAAAGTTAAGGTGTTAGTGATGGCAGTGCCATCACAGCAGTGGACCAGAAGCTTAGGGAACACAGTGGGTAGTTTCTTAGAGGACCCAAAAAGCATGGCCTGGGTCTTACCTATGTTTAGGATTTGATGGTTAGCTGAAAACCAGAATTGTAGGGACTGAAATTCATGAGAAAGATTTTGATTTATTTCCATGATTGACTTGGAGGCAGAATAAAGCACTAGGTCATCAGCGTACGTGAGCATACAGCTGTGAGGAGAAGGAATAGGGATGTCATTTATGAAGAGAGAAAAAGTAGAGGACCTAGTATAGAACCCTGGGAACACCATGTGACAGGAACAGGGAGGAGAGAACCTTACAGAAAGAGACAGCCATAGAGCATTATCCAGATAGCTACTGAACCAGGATAGGGTAGCATTGGAGGCACCTAGAGCTTGCAGCCTAGCTAGTAGAAGTGGGTGATGAACCATGTCAAATGCTTTAGAGAGATTAATGAACACAGCTCCAGTGAGTAAGCCCTTGTCCATGTTACCTTTGATATCACTTGTAAACTGGGTCAGGGCAGTTGTTGTGCTATGCCCAGCTCTAAAGCCATGTTGGATAGGGGATTGAAGATTGAAATTGAGAAGGTGCTCAGAGACCTGGTGATGGACTAGTTTTTTGAGCAGGGACCCATTGGCGGGGAGTGACCATGCCACGGTCTGATTCTGCCTGGACCTAGGAGGGCTAGAAAGCTGCACAAAGACGGAGGTAACTGACTTCAGGGGAACAGATTTTAAGGAAATGGGAAGGATCCTTGAGGAGCATTTGGATGGGATTGGGTCAGACATGGACGCTGATAGTAGGTGGGAAATAATCAGGAGAGGGGTGCAAGATGCTACCAGCACCTGTGCAAGAGTAAGATGAAAATGTGGTAGGGCCCGAAAACCCTGCTGGTGGACCAGGGAGGTCCAGAAGGTGGTGCAGGGAAAGAAGGCAGCCTATAGGCAATTCAAGTGCTCAAGGAGTGAAAGGGATCAAGGGGAGTATGAGCTGATTGCTAGAAGGGCCACTAGGGTGGTGAGGGCGGCTAAGGTAAGGAAGGAGCAGAACCTGGCCAGGGAAATCAGGAGAGGGAACAAGGGGTTCTTTAGATACATTGGGGAAAAACGAAGGGTGAAGGGGCAGATTAGCAGGATTAAATCAGGGGAGAGATGGGCACAAGACCCGGGGGAGCAGGCTGAGGTACTAAATGAGTACTTCACCACAGTTTCCACCAAGGAAAATGGGGGTGCTGCATCATACATGGGAGGAGACAGAGATACTGAGGAGGGGGGAACCCTTACCGATCGGCGGGTCTGCGGAGAGAGGGAGGGAGGCATCACTGGCAGGAGGGGGGAGGGCTAAGCAGGGACAAGAGGTACTGGAAGTGGAAATCACAGCAGAGAGAGTGAGGGAAGCCCTCAGCTCCCTTAAGACGGAGAAAGCACCGGGGCCGGATAAATTACATCCCAGAGTGCTGAAGGAACTTGCAGATGTCCTGGCGAAACCCTGGTGGAGCTTTCACCATCTCTCTGAGGACAGGGTGGGTGCCCCAGGACTGGAAGGTGGCATATAGTGCCTATCCATAAGGGGGGATCAAGGGAGATGGTAGAGAACTACAGGCCTGTCAGCCTGACATCGGTGGTGGGCAAGGTGATGGAGGGCATTGTCAAGGAGAGGCTAGGGGGGGACCTGGAAAAGTCAGGGTGCCTGGACGATAGACAGCATGGATTAGTCTCGGGGAAATCGTGTCAGACAAACCTTGTGGAGTTCTATGACTGGGTGATGAGTGCCTTGGACCTTGGTAGACCAGTGGACGTCCTCTTTCTAGACTTCAGAAAGGCATTTGACTCTGTTCCTCACATGGGCCTGTTGGATAAGCTGGGAGAAATGGGAGTGGGGAACCAGATGACCAGATGGATAGGCAATTGGCTCCAGGACTGGACCCAGAGGGTCGTAGTTGGTGGGATAGTCTCATCCCCAAAGAGGGTCATTAGTGGGGTCCCACAGGGATCAGTCCTTGGGCCACTTCTGTTCAACGCCTACGTCTCTGACATAAGGACAGGAATCAGGAGTGAGATGAGTCTCTTTGCGGATGACTCAAAACTGGGGCGGTGGTGGATGGGGAGGAGGGGAGGGTGACCCTACAGGGGGACCTGGAGGCTCTGGAAAGATGGTCTAGAAAGTGGAAGCTGAGGTTCAATGCAGGGAAATGCAAGGTACTCCACCTGGGGGCCAGAAACCCGGGCCAAGTGTACACCCTGGGGAATGCTACAAGTCTCGATGGCTGAGAGGGACCTGGGGGTGGTGGTGGATGTCAAAATGAACAACTCGGAGACTTGTAGGAGGGCAGCAGCCAAGGCCAACAGGATGCTGGGATGCATCGCTAGGGGGATCACCTCCAGATGGAGGGAAGTGATGCTCCCTCTGTATAACTGCTTGGTGAGGCCACACCTTGAGTACTGCATGCAGTTTTGGAGGCCACACTTAAAGAGGGACATTAAACTCCTGGAGAGGGTCCAGAGGAGGGCAACAAAATGATTTGGGGCTTGGGGGACAGGACCTATGAGGAGAGGCTCGAAGAGCTAAATATGTACACATTGGGAGAGAGAAGGGACCGGGGGACATGATAGAGTCTTCAAGCACATGAAGAGAGGTAAATAGGGGAGGAACTGTCAGGGTGCTTCGAAGGAAGGAGGAGGGGGCCACTAGAGGGCATGGGTGGAAGCTGGAGGGGGGAAGATTCAGGGGAGAAAGGAGGAGGTGCTACTTCACTGAGAGGGTGGTGGAGCCATGGAATGCACTGCCTAGGGGGCTGGTGGAGGCAGAGACGGTGGAGGGGTTCAAGAGGGGCTGGGACAGGTACAGGGGAAGGGTTCTGGAAGCAAAATCCAATGCAGCAAGAATATCCGGAACTGGGAAGAGAGAAGCCAGAGAAGCGAGGGGGACAGCAAGGTCAGCCCCCAGGGTAGGGGCTGACCAATCGAGCAGACTCAAAAGACCGTTAGGCCTATTCTGCTGGCATTTTAGTATGTTAGTATGTTACTGAGCTCCATCCAGAAAAAATTGCACCCCAAGCTCGGTGCCTTGTTCAAGGACTGTAGTTGCATCCCTCCTACGGCTAAATGTGAGCTTGTCCAGAAGATGATCCTCCCCATTTTTGATTACTGTGACATAGTTTATGGTGCTGCTCTTGAGTCCTCCTGACCAGATTGGACACTCTGTTCAACTCCTTCTGCCCTTGCCTCGATGCTACCTCTCGCACCCACCACTGTGACCTCTATCGAGCCCTTTCTTTCACCTCCCTTACAAATTGATGCCTCTCACACTGCACTAAATTCACGCTTAAACACTGGCTGGGTGAACTCCCTTCCTACCTCCCCTCACTTATGACACCCCCTCCTCCTTCTTCCCACTCCCTCAGATCTACTGACACTGCACACTTATCTGCCCCCGCCTCTCCTGCCAGTCTGGGTACTCACCATTTCCCTAAAATATGGAACTCTCTACCTCCCCAAATCCGACATTGCTCCTCCCTCTAGTCCATCAACACTGCCCTCTCCAACTATCTTACACTTCACTGTTCCTGTTACGACCCACCTTAATTTCCTTTGTCTTGTTCCTTACAGTTCATCCCCCTTCAGAATTTACTCAATGCCTCTATTGACTCTACTACTTCCACTGACCCTAGCCCCTCCTAGGTGCTAGTTCTCATTCCTCCCTCTGTTCCCCTACTCTCCCCCTTTTTCCCTAGCCTTCACACTCCCCTTGCAGGGTTCTCAGCATCCTGAAGGGGTCCTATAGTGCCTAGGCTTGCCATCTTTTCTTCCCTCATCTACCTATCCTTGGCCGTCCAGGTCCCCTTGCAGGGTCCCCAGCATCCTGGAGAGTTCCTTAGATCAGGCCTCATCCCCTCCCAGGTGTTATTTCTCATTCCCTCCCTCTCATTATCCCTCTATAGCTACAATACCTAACCGCAGGAGGGTTTACAATCTCTTGAACTTCCCTGCCCCCTTGCAGGGTTTATCGCATCCTGAAGGGTCCTTTTTTTGGGTCAGGCCTTATTTCCCCTCCTAGGTGTCAATCACACTTTCTCTCTCTCTCTCTCTCTCTCTCTCCTCTCTCTCTCTCTCTCTCTCTCATATATATATCCTACTCCAGTCTCCTGTCCGCTTGCAGGGTTCCCTGTATCCTGAAGGCGTCTCTCTGGGACATGACTTTGCACTATCTGTTATCTCATCCTCTCTCCTTCACACCTTATTTCACGATAGCACTTGTTCACTTATGATCATTGCACTTATTAATTGTTCTCAAAATTACATATGTATGCAACACTGTTTGTACAACTGCCTTAATTAATTGCATGTTATGTTGATTTTATGACTTGAATATAAAATGTCTCATCCCTATTGTAGCCTTCCTCTAGGTCTCAATGGGAGATGAGCAACCTGTTGCTCAGTGTGCCTTCCTGGCAAAACATTTCAATAAATGAAAATAAATAAGCAAAAAAGAGAAGAAAAACACTTTCGTTCACAAGTGAGGTGGCAACCAAAGTGAGGGAAAAAGACAGGCTTTCAGAAAATTCAAGGAGTCCACATGGGAGGAGTACCAAGAGACGTATAAAGAAAAACTGAAGGAAGCAGGTAAAAAATTCAGGAATGCAAAAGCTAAAATGGAACTAAGCACAGCACAGGGAGTAAAAAGGGGGGGACAAAGCCTTTTTTAGATATATCAGGGAGAAGAGGGAGAAACAGGGGCGGTATCTTGAGACTCCCTAAAGAGAGGAGAGATTAGTGTAGGAGGACAGTGAAAATGGGGAGGTCCTAAATAAGTACTTCTACTCGGTTTTCAGAAAGGAACAAGTGAGAAATGGACCTACTCAAAGGACAAAAGGATTCACAATAGCAGGATAGATACAAGCCCCTTCACAGTAGAACAACTACTAAAAGCTCTAAACAAGCTAATGGTACAGAAGGCCATGGGCCCAGATGAGATACACCCAAGAATACTGAAGGAATTAGCACAAGAACTAGCGGCCCCTCTGGCAGAACTATTCACCAAGTCCCTGAGGAGTGGGATCATTCCAGAGGACTGGAAGAGGGCAACAGTTGTCCCTTTCCATAAGTCGGGAAGCAAAGAGGATGCAGGACACTACCGGCCAGTCAGCCTCACATCACTGGTGGGCAAACTGATGGAGTCTTTACTCAAGGAAAGGATACTAGAGCTCCTGGAAAAAAATGAGCAGCAGGACTCAAAGCAGCATGGCTACATAGCAGATAGATCCTGATAAAAACCTGATTGACTTTTTCAGCTGGGTCACCAGGACAGTGGACCAGGGAAGAGAGGCGATAGATATACTCTACCTGGACTTCAGTAAAGCATTCGACTCTGTCCCACACAGGTGACTGATAAATAAGCTGAGAAGTATGGAAGTAGGGCAGGAAGTGGTAAACCGGGTAGGAAACTGACTAAGTGGGTGGACAGAGAGGGTGCAGGTAAATGACGCTTTGTCTGAGGAGACAGAAGTGACCAGCGGAGTGCCCCGGGGTCAGTGTTGGGACCTCTCCTCTTCAATGTTTTCATTAACATAGAAACATAGACTTTGATGGCAGATAAGGACCACTTGGCCCATCTAGTCTGCCCATTTCCCTACCTACAGGATAGGCCGCAGATCCTAGTTAACCAACAGCCTATTTTTTCCTACCCCCCACAAGAATTGCCTTATGTCTGTGCCATGCATTTTGAATTCTCCCACAGTTTTAGACCCCACAACCTCCTCAGGAAGGCTGTTCCATGCATCCACTACCCTCTCTGTGAAATAATACTTCCTCACATTGCCCCTGAACCCCCATCTTTAAATTGTGTCCCCTTGTTCTTGCACGTCTCTTTTTCTGAAAGATGCTACCCTCTTGGACTTTGTTGATTCCACTGAGGTACTTAAAAGTTTCTATCATGTCCCCCCTCTCCCTTCTTTCCTCAAGGGTATACATATTAAGCTCCTTTAGTCTCTCCTCATACAGCTTCTCTTGCAGACCCTGCACCATTTTAGTTGCCCTCCTCTGGACTGCCTCTATCCTGTCTATGTCCTTGCGGAGATGGGGTCTCCAGAACTGGACGCAGTACTCCAGATGGGGTCTAACCAATTGTCTGTACAGAGGGACAACAACTTCCTGTTTTCTGCTGGTGTTGCCTCTCCCTATACATCCCAGTATACCCCCAGCCCTCCCTACTGCCTTCTCACATTGCTTGCCAACCTTAAGGTCATCTGATATGATTACCCCAGGTCCCTTTCCTTTTGTTGTTGTTACTACCTCCTCCCCCATTGTGTATTCTTCCCCTGGGTTCTTGTTTCCCAGGTGCATTATTTTGCACTTCTTTGCATTGAATCCAAGCTGCCATACTTCTGACCATTCCTCCAACCTTGCCAAGTCTCTTCTCATCCTTTCCATGCCTCCTTGTGTATCAACCCTGTTGCAGATCTTTGTGTCATCTGCAAAGAGGCATACTTTTCCTTCCAGTCCCTCTGCAATGTCACTTATGAAGACATTAAAAAGGACTGGACCCAGTACTGAACCTTGTGGTACCCCACTAGTAACCCTCTTCTTCAGAGTGGACTCCATTTACAATTACCTTCTGTGTCCTGTTGTCCAGCCAATGTTTTACCCAGGCTACTACCCTGGGACCCACTCCCAGGCTGGTTAATTTGACTATTAATCTTTTGTGTGGGACTGTGACAAATACCTTGCTGAAGTCTAGGTAGGCCATGTCCACAGCCCCTCCCTGGTCTACTACTTTGGTCACCCAGTCAAAGAAATATATTAGATTTGTCTGACATGACCTTCCCGCTGTGAACCCATGCTGCCTTGGGTCCTGTGCCCCACTGGCCTCTAGGTACTCAACAATTCTTTCCTTCAGAAGTGACTCCATCACTTTCCCTACCACAGAGGTCAAACTGACAGGTCTGTAGTTTCCTGCCTCTGTCTTGGTCCCACTTTTATGAAGGGGAATCACATCCACCTTCCTCCAGTCCTCGGGTTCCACTATCCTCCCATGATTTATTAAAAGAGTAGCCAGTGGTTTCACTAGTTCCCCTTAATTCTTTTTAGAATTCTGGGGTGAATTCCATCTGGCCCCATTGCTTTGTCCACCTTCAGTTTTAGGAGTTCTTGCAGAACCCTTTCTTCTGTGAAAGGACTGGGATCGACCCCTCTCAAGAGTGCTTCTGTTAATTGGATTAGGCACTTCCCTCCTCTTTGTGAATACTTAGCAGAAATATTCGTTCAGTATCCCTGCTTTTCACTGCCCCCTCTGCCCACCCACTGTTCATTCTATTCAGCCTCACTATCCCTCCGTTTGTCTTTCACGCTCACTGATGTACCCATAAAGGTTTATCCCCTTCTTAACTGAGTTGGCTATCTTTTCCTCAGTTTGGGCCTTTGCTATTCTGACTTCCTCCTGCTTCCTTCTGCCTTAACTGGTACAGCTCTCTGTCCTGCTCCTTCTGTGTTTCCTTATACTTCTGGAATGCTATCTTTTTCTTCCTGACTTTCACAGCCACCTCTTTTGAGAACCATTGTGGCTTTTTCTTTCGTTTTGATTTGTTTATTTGCTTCACACAAAGGCTTGTTGCCTCTCTGATGGCATTTTGATGATTCCCCATTGTTGCTCCACACCTCCTTCTAGCCTGTTTGCTAGTGCTTTTCTGAGGCACTCTCCCATCTTGCCAAAGTCAGCCCTCCTGAAGTCCAGTACCCTCATTTTTGTATGGCTTGACTCTGTAGCTGAGTTTAACGTGAACCACACTGTTTGATGGTCACTTGTTCCCAGATGGCAACCCACTTCTAGATCTGAGATCCTCTCACTGCCCCCGTTTGAGAGTATGAGGCCTAAGATTGATCCTTCAAGAGTGGGTTCCGAAACTAGCTGTCTGAGGCCTGCCACCTGTAGGGCATCAAGAATGGCTCTACTCTTGGATGTGGCTGCAGCAAATGTGCTCCAGTTAACAACTGGCATATTCAGGTCTCCCATCATTACAGATGGGTTGGGGAGGAAGGTGAATCTATTCACAGACGACACCAAGATTTGCAACAAGGCAGATACCCCTGAGGGGGTGAAGAAAATGGAACTGGACCTAGAGAAGTTGAAAGCATGGTCTAAAACATGGCAACTAAAATTCAATGCAAAAAAGTGTAAACTGATGCACATAGGTAAGGGCAACCCAACAAGGGAATACTACCTAGGGGGTTAACTGGCAGCAACCAAACAAGAAAGGGACCTGGGTGTCATTATATCAAAGGACTTGAAGGTGGCAAAACAGTGTGAAAAGGTGACACTGAAGGCTAGTGGTATGCTGGGGTGCATCGGAAGGGGCATTATGAGCAGAAGGAAGGAGGTGGTACTGCCACTGTATAGGTCCCTAGTGAGAACCCAGGTGGAGTACTGTGTCCAGTTCTGGAGGCCACACCTCCAAAAGGATATAGAGATGCTGGAGATGGAACAGAGGAGGGCTACAAAGATGAATCAAGGACTGCACCACAGGCCATATGAGGAGAGACTGAGCGAACTAAATTTGTACTCACTCGAGCAAAGGTGAGAGAGGGGTGATATGATAGAAACATTCAAGTACCTCAAGGGAATAAACAGAGTACAGATGCAGGACCTCTTTCAGATCAGAGACTGCACAAGAACCAGTGGGCACAACATGAGGCTGAAGGGGGGGATTCAGTGGGAATATGAGGAAGTACTTTTTTACAGAAAGAGTGGTGGAACCATGGAACAGTTTGCCCCATGACGTGGTGGAGGCTAAAACGGTCCCCATCTGCCATCACATTCTACTGTATGTTTCTATATTTCTATGTTAAATGTGTATAGTTTTATATATTGTAAGTATTTTTTTTCCTGATGTTAAAAGCTTATATAGCTTCTGGTAGCATGTTGAAGCACTGTGTAATTTACTACATGCAGGTATATATTTTTAAGTCACTGCATCATGGCACATATATGTTAAGACTCGTAATGATTCATGGCATGACGGACCTTGTAAATATTGTAAATATTTTATACGCCTTGTCAGATGACATGTGATTGTGTTTGTTAATATGTAATCTATTTAGTCTGCACTAATACTAAGGACAGAGGTAAGATCATGTGATATAGTATTGTGACAGACTGGTCCCTCCAGACTCAGTCTATACCCTGTTACCAACTTTCTCAAACTCTTCAGACACTTGCCAGGGTACTTAAGTAGCTGCCACCACTCAGCATAGACACTCCCTCTGGGAATCTCTAGAACTGAATTCCACCAGAGCCACTGCCCATCATTCCTTACCAAAGGCCAAATGACCCATCCCTCTGTCACAGCTCAGAACACCTCACTTTAGAAACAAAGTATGGTAACTTTACCTTTCTCTTCAGAGACAAAAACACGGGTTTTGTCATTTATAACCTATGTATCTGTACCTCAAAGGACTCAGTCACAGAAAAATGAAGTATAAAAAGTAATATTTTAATACTTCAAGATATTTACACGTATAATACCATATACTACACTTAGGCAGGTAACAGTACATCTACGGAGACAAAAATAAAAATATTTTGAACAGTAGAAAACACACACAGAAAATTCTTACTACACTTCCTAACTTTCCCAAAATAGAAAGATCTTACCACACAGGACATCTTGGTGAATTAGGGCAGACTCATACCTTAGATGTTAATGTTAATGTTAACTGCTGGGGGTCTCAGCTTAACTAACTTCTGTCTTGCAAAACCTGGATTAACAAGGTTCCCAAAAAACAGTTTTCACCCACCCTCAGCACACATGTCCTATGACATCACTTCCAGGACAGTTCTTTGTGTCTTGAAAGCTGGATCCTCTTGGGAAACTGGTCTATGCTAGGCTTGTGTCTTCCAGAGGAGACCCCTTTGTCCTACTTCCTGTTTGCAGGAGTGATTTCTTCAGTCATTAGCCAGGGCCTCTCCCATAACGTGAAAGGGCTGTTTTAGCTTTGAAGACTAAAGGGCTGTTTTGACTTTCACCTCACCCATTAAAGGAGTGGTCTGCCCAAAATTTGCAAAAACATATGCTGTGCAGTGTTTTTCTTTGTGTGTGAAGTCCTAGTATGTCCTTCTCTCTGTCTGCTATTAGGAGCATATGGTAATTTTATGACCCCTAGGGATCTCCATCTGAGCTAACTTTATTGCATTCCTTGTTCCCACAATGCTTCCAGTCTCATGTGACAGTGATGTAGCAGAGACCCAAGATTCAGCACACACATGCCAAACAAACGAAATATATTGGAAACTTTACAAGCTGCACAAAAATGACCAGCAGCAAAGTTGTTCAGGACAGAAAGACCTTTACAATGAGGGTAGTCACTTCCCTGAACTCTGCATAGATTTTAAAATATAGCCATCTCTACTGTTGTGAACTGATTGTAGAGCAGTGCTTTCTGCTGAATTTATGGTCTCTGCTATATCCCTGTCACATGAGACAGGATGCATTGTAGGAACAAGGAATGCAATTAAGTTATCTCAGATGGAGATCCACAAGGGTCGTAAAACTACCATAAAGCTAGCAGGCTAACTTTGGAAAAACTCCTAATAGCAGACAGAGGGAAGGACACACTAAGACTTCACACACAAATCAAAACACTCTGCGCAACATATGTTTTTGCAAATTTTGGGTGGCCTACTCCTTTAACTGGCCTGGGGCTCCTGTAGTACAGGACAAGAGAATGTAATCACTCTCCAGAGTCATCTGGTATGCACCTGGTAACTAACTTTATTTTATTTCCCCTCACAGATCCATTGAAACTTATCAATACAGCTAGAATGAAATTTTTAAAAATACAGTACAAAATTACATGGCAAGTTACTACACCTGAAATGAAAAAAAAAAAACTATCTTTTAGCACCCTAAATAATGTTTTTTTTTTCTAGTGAGCTGGGGGTTCCCACTGCCATGCCTTCAGGTTGGTTCTTCATATGAACCCCACATTAGTTTCGCACAGTGGGTCTCACAGTGGTCTCCTACTTAAAAAAGGGGGTACAGTATTAATTATTGCCTGGACAGCTTGTTCACGTTGCCATGCTGTGACCCACTGCAGTGGTTAATGTCCACATTACAGGACAGGAGCATCAGGCTCCACCTTAGCAATTTTGAGTTCTGTCCATCGGCTCCATGCAGCCATGTAAGGGGCTGTGGTCAGTGACCAGGGTGAACTCCTCCCATACAAACAACACTACAACTTCTCCAAAGCCCAGATTATACCTAGATACTCCTTCTCTATTGTGGCTTAGGCCTCCTCTCTAGGCAGCAGCTTCCAGTTCAGGTACATGACTGGCAGTTTCTCTCCCAAGTGCATAACCTGATTCAGAACTGTGCCTAGCCCTTGATCAGATGCATCTACGTGCAGAATAAACCTAAGAGAATAGCCCATGCTGGCGAGCACAGGTGCCTGACCAATGCATCCATCAGCTGGTGGAATGCGTATTGCAGGCCCAGATTGCAGGTTTCTGTTCACTTAAACGTTTCCATCATTTTCTTCCTGGTGAGATTTTACTTCAGCAGAAACTTACAGTAGTACTCTGCCATCCCTAAGAAGGCCAGTACATTTCTCTTGGTAATGGGCGTGGCCCATCCCTGTATATCCTCAATTTTCATTGACTCAATCTGGATGTACTCACTCCCCACCCTGTGCCAAAGATCTGGCACTTCTGCCATTTCTATCTGGTACATCTCTGCCTTGACTGTCAGCCCAGTATCCTGCAGTTGGTGGAACACCTCAGTCATATGTCTGACGTGATCCTCCCAAGTCTGGCTATATAAATGGTGATGTCATCCATGTATGTCAGAGCAAAGTCTCCTTCCCCATTCAGAATGCTGTCCACAAGCTGTTAAAAGGTGTCTGGCGCATTCTTCATCTCCAATGGCATTACTCTGAACTCGGGTTCATCATTCAAAGATGTGCTCCTACTGCTAGCTGTTGGAGGGACTGCTTGGTGGAGGTCAGTGGAACACTGCAAGCTGCTGTTGTCTGGGAAAGCACAGAGAGCAGGCTCTATTTTATGCTTTAAACATCTTTATTACAGGTGCACCACCTATGTTAAAATAGAGCTTTCCAGAATTTCTTGTGTGCTCCTACTGACTGGTTTGCAATCTCAAAAAACATTCTCTTTACCCCCTAGGAGGAACGCCAGAGGTGGAGGCTGGATCTGGGGGAATTAGAGAGGCCCTTCAGGAAGGCCTGATTTTGTGAAAAGCTGCCAGGAAAATTAAGCGGCTAAGAGGTAAGGCGCTGACGAACTCCGAATTTCAAAAGGAAAGGAATGGAAAGTAAAAAGACCGAGTCAGCTGTCGATGAGTTATTTTATCTTTGATCAGAAGTACCGGACTTCTCTTGAGTTGTGGTGCTTGTGGGGGTTGCTGTTGTCGCTATCTGCTACTTTTAGGTCCTAGCATTTTTTGTTGTTTTTTTTACTTTCATATGTGCACTGTGTTTGTTTTTTGTCTTTTTCCCTATGAGAGCTGAAGTTTACGGGAGTCTAGACCAGCTGTTTTGTGTTTTCTTTTTTTGATTTTTATTCGAGTAATGTTATTTTTTTACTTTGTGAGCAACTGAGTTGAACTAAATTATTAGTATTGTCCATTTAACATTATTCGTTTTCTATCTAGGTTTCATATTGTATTTTTGTATTTTTATATATGCTTTTTTATTTCTCGTTCCAGCATTTTTAAATTTCATAACTAGGTTTGTGATTGCTGGCATCGATCACATGTACTTTCTGTATAAGAGCGCATGCGTGGCATCTCTTTGTCAGATTCGCCATTGATCGCTATACCTTGATGTGGAGAAGTAGATTTGGGAGCTTTCCTATTCCTTTTATTACCGTGCCAAGTTTTTTAGCTTTTTAGCTGTTTAAATTGCTGAGGCTGGAATTGTTTGTCATTTGTTGTTTGATGAAGGCTGCTTTTTTGCTGTATAAGGCTATCGAGATCTCAATGTTAAAGTAAGTTTTTTTCTTCTCTGTATTTTTACATGTTTCTCTTGTTTTTTTTTTTTATATTCTGGATTAGTGGTTAGTTGCTCAGTGATTGATTTTTTTTTAGTCTTTTACTTAGACTTGGGTGTGGTTTATATCCTGGAAAAATCTTGGAACCATTTTTGCCCTATCACTGGAAAACCAGGTGGAAGTTGTGGCCTAGATATTTTTTCTGAGTCAAAGTGAGGGATAGGACCTCGATAACCTTCTCAGTCTACAGATCTACTGAACAAGTTCTCCCATATAGTACTTCAGAACATTTGGGGAAAATTGTGTTTTTTTTTTCTGTTTTTTTTTCTTTAAGTGAACACCTTTTTGTGTTGTTTTACTGCCCTCTGCCTTGTTGATTAATTATGGTAATTACCAGGAAACGGCACAACAGGATCATATTACCTTACCTGAGATGACTATTATTGATGAGAGAGAGTTGAGCAAAGGGACTAAAATTGGATCTGAACATAAAACTAAAATAATGGACCATAACATTTATTGAAGGACAAGGAAAATTTCAACCCCAAATCTGCAGTATAATAAAGAGCTTACTAATGACTGGGAAACATTTACTGCTGAAATGGCTGTTAATACACCTATTAAGGCAAATAATTCATTCATTTGTAGCAAGGATCTGGAACAGACACCTTTGTTATATTTTCTAATGTTTCAGATGATTCAGATGCTTTAGATGTTTCTATAGCTCCTAATGCTGTTTATTCTATTTATGAAGATAATGAGTCTCCATTAGATGTATCATTAACAGCTTCAGTTTCAGAAAAACTTGTTAGAAGCTTGTTGGGTTCAGGAAATTCAGGAACCTTAGAAGATAGATTAAGCATGATCAGTATAATTTCAGATCCTACCCCAGTTTTAACTAATAAATTTAGAGCAATTTCTGCAGATCTTCAAACTACAATTGAGGGCCTTAAATTACTTAATCTGCCACAATCCCTATTTGATGATGGTGAATATGGTTTAGTATTTAGGAACAACCAATATTGAAAGAGAATATAGTATATTTTGGGATAATATTAAGTATCATACATCTCTGAGTAAAGATGTAACTCAGATGCTTAAAACAACTTTCTCTGTGAATGTCCTCATTATGGGACAATTGGTGGCCATTAGAGAGGAAATAGGAATGATTAAAGCTGGTATATTTAATAATCAGATACAAATTGAGGAAATAAATGGAAAAGTGGATAAAATAGTACCTCCCTCAGAGAAATCTGAATCTATTGTACAACATACAGAAGATAAGGGCAGAGATAAAAGGGAACAATTTTCTACACTAACTATACCAGATTCACCTAAACCAATAATTTCTTTTTATTTTTTTACTTATTTAAAATTTGGTGACCGGGTAGGCCCACTGAGCCCTGAAGGTCCCTTTTTCAGGGGCAACCCGGGATAACAATACATATTCTCACACAGAGAAAGACTTGGGTTACAGAGTAGTTTCAGGTGTATGAGCAGGTTACAGCCATGGTTATCATCATGCATCAGTCCTTACAAATATGTTGACAGTAGAATTAACAAAAGGTGCAGAAGAAATGTAATTTTACATGGTAAGCTCGTTGTTTACTACTGGCATGGTTCAGTGGAAAGTTAGCTGTGGTACTATGCCTAGAGGGAAGCACTGTGGAACCTGATAAGGTGCTTGGAGGATCTGGATATTAGGAGGATAGAAGCAATTGGGGGGGTTCATGAGCCCTGGCAATGACAAGTGCTAGTATCAGACATATAGGCTTTGAGTCTGGTGCGGAAGTTCACTGGTGAGGAGGCTTCCTGCACTGGGGGAGTTTGTTCCATAGGTAGGGGGCTGAGTAGGAGAACAATCTGCCACCAGCGTTAGTCCTGACTCTGGGAAATTCAAGCAGTGTATGTCCAGATGTCCGTGAGCTCCTGGGGTTATGTTTGAATGTGATAGTTCCAGCGATGCTGGGTGGAGCTGAAAGGGCTGAGTAGCTTGAAGGTCAAGCAGAGAAGGGGTAGTGGAGATGAGAGGTCAGCAAAAGGGCCAGCATAGCTGGGCAAGTGTGTCTAATGGTGCCTTTGTGAGTGGTCCTGGGTAGCAAACTGGGCTACCTTGTTATACAGGATTTGCATCTTGGTGACTCCTGCTTGCTTGGCCATGCCCTGTAAGATCAAGGCAGCATAAGTCAGGGTGGGGAGGAGGACACTTGTGGTAATTGAGGTCCTGGCCTCAGGGATGAGCTGGTCTTTTAGCCGGTACAGAATAACAAGTTTGCGGTGTATGGTCTTGGTGACCTGATCCACGTGGTACTTGAAGGTAAGGCAATGGTACAATGTTAGATCTAAGTACTTCAAGGAGGGCACAACCTCGAAGTCATTTCCTGAGAGAGCAGTGAGTTGCAGAGATTTAGACCTGTCGTGTCCAAGGGCGTTGCATCCGAATAGCATCACCTTAGTTTTGCCTACATTTAGGACCATTCTAGTTGCTCTCAGCCAGGCCTTGAGAGATGCTAGGTCAGCTTGGAGAAGGGGACCTAGAGCTGCAATGTTATCCAGGGATCAGTAATGATGAGTGTCATCCACATGCTGAATGACCGAGCTTCCCCACAGTGGATGCTTAGGTTGTTAGTAAATATGGAGAAAAGGAGGGGCTGAGGCCCGAGCCCTGTGGTACTCCCTCTGTAGGGGTAGAGGACCCGAGGTGGCACCCTTCCAGATGACCCTCTGGGATCAGCCCAATAGGTAACTCCCAAACCATTTGAGGGTGAGGGGGTCTAGGCCAATTTTATCCAGTTTTAGTAGCAGGAGTTTGTGATCCACAAGGTCAAAAGCCTTGGACAGGTCTACAAAGATGGCACCAGTGGGTGTCCCATTATCTATTGCTCTGATCAAGTCTTTTGAGAGATGGATGAGTGCTGTGTCAGTACTATGGTTAGTTCTAAAACCATGCTGTGAACGTGCAATTAGCTGATGGGACTCCAGGTAGTCACGGAGTTGGCCATAGACTAACCTTTCCAGTAGTTTTGCAAGTGTACTGAGCAGGGAAATAGGCCTGTAATTGTTTATGTTTTCTCTGGAGCCACCCTTGTGAATAGGGACCACGTCGGCCTGTTTCCACTGGTCCAGAACAGTTTCTTCAAGTAGGGATCTGTTTATGAGCCAGGTCAGGTGTCTGGTGAGGGATCGGGTGCCAGCCTTAAGTAGCCGAGGGTTTATCCCATCAGGACCTCCTGAGCCTTTGTCTTTCAGAGCCCTTAGGAGGGACTGGACCTCTTTTGTCTTCACCAGTCTTAGATGGAAGGAGGGAAGGTCAAGGAAAGTAGGCTCGATAACATTCGGAGCCGATGTCGTCGAAGGAAAAGAAAAAAGAAAAATAGGTCAAAAAAGAATAAAAAAGGCGGAGACTGTGTTCTTTCAGTTCTTGAGACTGACCAATTGGGATCAACAGGATCAATAGAGGATAGCCCGGTGCATACTGTTATTATAAAAGATCATAAACAAGAGGCTGTGCAGGTTAATAAGACAGGTCAACTGGCTTATCCCGGAATACCCTTCAGAATCTTGTATAGATCCCATAGCTGTTTGTGATAAGTCTAAGTGTAATTTGGGGGCTAAATTGAATGATAACTGAATGGTCTTTGGCTATGAAGGATCCAAAAATGAACACAAGTACCGCTGAAGTTATACTAGAACATCCCATGCAGATGAATAATTGGACTGGAAGGATGGTAGAGGGATCAGTCCAAAATAAATCTGCTAGTAATGGAAAAGAGTAGAGCTCTGTAGGGGAAAAGAGACTTGAGTTGAATCTCCTAGGATTAGGCTTAAAGGGACACCTTATTGGATACAAGGGACTGAGATGGAACTTAAGAGGCAATTCATTTGCTTTTAGGATTAACATCAGGGTTCTTATGGTGGAAACTGATATACAAAGTGTTGAGCTTTGTACTGATATGGCTGGAGACTCTGGGTGGGATATTCAGACTGTGCCAGGCAGGGTCGCAAGCCTGGGTGCAGCTCAACTGGGCTGAGCCAGGGCATGGACCAGGTGATATGCAATGGTGCTGTGCCATGGCTCAGCACCATTGAATATGGCACTGAGGGTGCATGCACTGCACGTGGCGCAGTGGCACTGCACCAGCGCAAGTAGCAGAGGAGTAGCAGGGGGCTGCACCAGCACAAGTGCGGTTGCGCTAGGCGCAACAGTGATATTCAGTTGTGGGCACGCAAATGAGGCCATTATGCATGCAAGGCACAAATGGGTCCATTTGCATGTCATTATGGCCCCATTTGCATGTGGTGCACCAATCCCCAGTGACTTGCGCCTAGCGCCCTGCCAGGCCGCGCCGTTGGGGACCGATACCCTGCTGCCTCAGTGGGCTTGGCTCCCATTCACCTGATCACGGGCTTATGTTAGAGTACTCCCTGGTGGTCCAGTGGACCAATCCCCTTCACCTGATTGTGGGCATCTGTTTAATTAATCACTGGTGGTCCACGGACTGATCCCCTTTGCCCGATCATGGGCATATGTTTATTTAATCCCTGGTGGTCCAGTGGAATCCTCCCAGTACCTGATCATGGGTGGAATGAACACAGGACACACTGGTGGTCCAGTGGTACTCCCTTCCCCACCTGCCCACTGAGGGCCCCACCACCCTGCACCCCCAGTCACTGGCAGGTGGCAGCGCCCCACCCGCAAGCTGCCTGCCCACCCGCCGACTGACAGCATACAGTAGGGTCTGTACACCTATTGGTCCACTGCATGGGCCAATGGGCATACAGACCATACTGTACTACACAGGCCTAAATCGGGTGACAGATAGCGGTCCGCTGGACCACCAGGGATCTATGTAACCGGTGGGACACGATGCCTCCTGGGCAGAGGGCATGTGGACTGTGTCCTGGGTGGTCGGGTGGCCACCCACAGCAGGCGGCTGCCGTGTTGCACCTTGCAATATGGCAGCTCACCTGTGGGTGGCCAGAACTTGCTCCTGGTTTTGCCAGGCACAACTTTGCACCCCCTGAGCAGCGCATGGTGGGTAAGTGCCAGCAAATTCGCCGCACATCCTGGGTTGAATATCAGGATGTGCTGCATATGCATGGGCATGCCCCCCGCACTTGGGCCGCATACATTACTGGTGCACCCCAGCGCATCGGGGGTTGTGCAGTGCAACTTGCCCCATTGAATTTTGCACCTGGCTTATCAGTGGGTTGCACCATGCACAACCCTTTTGAATATCCCACCTCCTGACTGCAACATTGTTTTATACTCACCTAGACCGGTTAATGATATCTGGTATAATGGTGAAATACTGTATGAGTTTGGAATACAGTTGACCTTTGTTAATAGGAACCACTTTACCAAAGGAGCCTATGATATACCAAAATTAGAATGGAAAAATAAAATGGATACAGTCTGGTTAAGTATATTTGGCATCCCTAAGATTTATAATGAGAGCAATAGAAAACTGAAAGGAGTTCTGAGTAACTACTTCAGTAATCTACTGTGAATACCCTTAGGAAGGGATGACATCCTAGAAGTGATTAGGTGTTCAGATGGAAGTCAGATAGATCTGTTAATTAAAAATTCCCAGATTGCTGATAAGATACAAAGTAAAGAAGGTATATTGGATGCCATGGGTTTTCATGTGGTAAATATGGTTGGCATTTGGGTTGACCAATCCATAAATAGAGTTAATGAGCTGAATATTATGAAAAGCATTCGGTTGGAAACCTTTAATAAATTTCAAAATCTGGCAGGTTACACGGATTGACTACAAATTGAGATAAACGACTCCTTTGATAAAAGTGATTCAATTTCTAATTTGATAGGGAATTTTATCGTTCTTTTATGGAACATAGCAGGATGGTCCACAAAGATAGTAGATAGCAGTTGGAATAATTATGTTACTCAATTTGAAATATTATGCTTTCAGGAAACTTGGCATGGGATAGATGATTTAATTAACATTAATGGTTATGTAACATTTGCTCATGATGGACATAGGGAAGCCAACTATGGTAGGAATTCAGCTGGACTTGCAGTACTTTGTAGAGTTACCTCTGATTTGAAGGTGATCACCCTTTGTAATATGCAGAATTTTATTACTGCGCATGTAGAGAATTTGAATCAAAGGTTAATATACATATATATATGAGATTAATAAATATAATCAACATTTTCCTAATATTGATATCCTAGTGATTGATGACTATAATGCCAGGACTGGTATCTTTGATGGCTTTATAGACAATTCCTTTTTGGTATATAATTCCAGTCATCCCCCTTTAGTACAAACCTCTCAAAACCTGGGTGTTAATAAATCTGGTAACATCTTGATTGAATTAATGTCTGATTTTGATTTATACCTTTAAATGGTCAAATTTTGGGAGATGAGACTGGAATTTTACTTATGTTAAAGCCATCATAAATCATTATTGGATTTAGCCTTATTTTCAGGAGATATAAAATTTAGATCTTCTTTATGAATTCCAACTAGGGTTTAAAGTGACCATTTTCCATTACTGTTGAGTACTGAACAATGGGGTAGGGATGTCATAAGTACACATATTGTGGTCCCTTTTGAATGTAGAGTTAAAAGCGTATTAAATGGGATGACTGTTCAAAAAGTAGAGTGATGGTCCTGGTTTTATTTTATGATAAATCATTGAGCAAAGATATATGGTTGACTCGATGCAGAGAGTATATGGGAGACTGTAGAAACTCTTTTTAAGGAACTGAGGATGAGTTTGTATAAAGATGTATTAATTAGTAAATGTAAAGAGAAACAAACATGGTTTGATCAGTAATGTGCCATTTTTAAAAATGATTTAAGGAATAAGATAAGATAAGGCAAGTGAGAGTATATAAAAATGAACAACTATCAAAGCAGCTTAAGGTGAAGAAAAAGGAATATAAAATAATGCTTAAAAAGAGAAAGGATTTTCAAACCATGAAATGAGCCCAAATGTTGGATATAATTGAAAGAACGATAAAGGTTTCTGGCAGTGTGTGTCTAAGGGTTCGTTAAACAGTAAAACTAATGTTGATTGTTATATAACAGAATCACTTATGGTTAGAATACTTTAAGAAGATATTATTTGATCCTTTCTTTGAGGAGTCTGAGATAGCAGTGCCCAACAAACATATTACTTTTCAATTTACAATTAAAGATGTTTATTTTTCTATAAAAGCTATGAAATCGAATAAGGCCCTGGGCAGAAAATAATCCAGCAGAGTATATAAATGTAATGTCACATTCTGGAGTCAAATTCTATTCTTCTTCTTTAATAGATACGTTGAAACGCATTACTTTCCTCTTTCCTGAAAGAGGCAGAAATTATTCCAATACATAAAAAGGAGATATGGGGATCCAGCTATGTATCGTCCCATTAGTTTAATGGATGTTAGTCTTAAAATATTTTCACATATCATCCTGGAACACTTAAAAACTCAGAGACAAATGACTGGAGGGATAAGTGATGCCCAAACTGTTTTTTGTTGTGGTACATCAACAATAGATAATTATTTTATTTTGAATCATTTAATTCACAAGTATGTTAAAATAAGGAAGCAAAAATTATATACAGCATTTATTGATCTGTCTGCTGCTTTCAATGTGGTCTGTAGAGTTCAATTATGGGAAATTATGTATAAAAAAGGAATAGATCAGGCCTTAATTTTGATAATTTCTGCTCTGTACAGTAATACCTGGGCTAAGATAAGGTTTGGTATTGCTGGGGAGACAACTAAACCTTTTTAGAATTAACTGGGGTGTAAGGGAAGGTTGTATATTACCTCCCACATTGTTTAATCTATATATGGATCCGCTTATTAGGGAACTTGAATAAAGTGATAATGATACACCAAAGATTGACTCAAGGATGACATCTATTTTAGCATATTCAGACGATTTAGTTTTGATTTTTCAAACTAAAAGTGGCCTGCAAAGGCAACTGGATACTTTGAAAATGGATGCAAATCTTCTGCAGTTAAAAATAACTTTATCTAAGACAAAAACCTTAACATTTGGGTCTAGTTCTGTTGAACCTCTCTTTAAGTTAAATAATTATAGAATAGAATCTGTTAAACATATACATATCTGGCAGCGACCTATACAAACAATCATAAGTGGAAACAACATCAAGAAATTGTATCTGAGAAAATGCAAAAAACAATGAATGGATTGAAGAAGTTCAGTTATTCATATGGGGCCTTTTCTTTAAAGCCCTTGCTTAAAACTATCAAAGCTAAATGTTGGGCTCAGATGATGTATGCAACTGAAGTATGGAAGTTAGATGATGCTGAAGTGCATATGACATCAGTTTATAGAACATTACAGGCTGAATTATATGTTACTCCGCCTTGCCCTCAGTTTACTTGAGAGCTGAACTTGGATTAATTAATGTCAGTGCACTTAATAAGGGAAGAAAACTTACATATTGGTTATATTTAACTAGACTAGATAAAGATAAATTATAGAAGAAATGCTTTTGGAACAGCTTTGTTGGGTTAAAAATGAATGTGGATAAAATGTCGGATGCAAGATATACATAGTAAATTGGATCAATATGGCCTCTCAGTGTTAAAATCATATTTCAAAAGGAACATTAAGATTAGCCCTAACTATAAGGTTTATATTCAAAAAAGGTTAATGAATACTGGATTAATCAGGATTTAAAGAAAATTTGATTATCTAAGTTTTCTAGATGGTATGCAGAAAATAATGATAATATTAAGTACAGGGACTATTGGGACATACTGGAAAATAAGATACTTAGAAACATCTTTTTAAAGCTAAATTAGAACTATTAGAGAATAATATTCTGAAAACTAGGCCCAGTTATTCAAAAGGGTTGTGCATGGCGCAACAGTGTTGTGCCATCGCAACCCAACTGATCGCCCTGGCACGATAGTCAAACGAGCAATGTGCCTGGCACCGAATCGATGCGCCGGCGCATCAGTAATATATGCAGCACAGGTGGGGCGTGTCCATGCATACTCTGCACATCCCGATATTTAGCCCAGGATGGCTGGAGTCCATCACTACGCAACCCTACTTCAGCCGCATAAAGTTGATCCAAAAAGGAACAACGGCTGGCCACCCACAGGTGAGCTGCCGTATTGCAGGGCACAACACAGCAGCTGCTACCTGGGGGTGGCCACCCGAGCTCCAGCTGCACCTCTGTGGCGGCGCCCCCCATGCCCGATCGCGGGCATCTGTTCAAAAAATCACATCCTATATCCCTGGTGGTCCAGTGGACTGCTGTCAGCCCGATCGCAGGCTTAAGTATAAATAAAATGCTTTCCTATATCCCTGGTGGTCCAGTGGACCGCTGTCAGCCCGATCGCGGGCTTAAGTATAAATAAATTGATTTCCTATATCCATGGTGGTCTAGCGTACCCCCCTCCCACCCACCAACTGAGCCCCACCACCTGCTCCCCGGTCAGCGGTGGGTGGCAGCACCCTCCTGCCTCACTGCCCCACCGCCCACCTATTGACACTGTAGGTAGGCTGCACGCCCATTGGTCCACAGCGTGAGCCAATGAGCATGCAGCCGATACTGTACAACACATTCCAGATACATGAATGGATCCATTCACATATCTGGAATGTGTAGTACGGTCAGAGGTCAGGGTGTCACAGGATACAAGTAGGATAGCAGAGGTTAGGGAGAGGGGTGGGATGGAGGAGGCATTAGGGAAAGGTGAGCAAGCAGATGGTGGGCAGAGGATAAATGAAGGTGGTAATGTTGGAGATGATGGAGGGTTGGGAGGACAGACAAGAGGAGTGGGCAGTGGGGATATCAGTGGGCCAGGAGTGGAACAGCCAGAAGGGGCCAAGGCATTAGGCTGTGGGGTGGGCGGACGGGGCTGTCACCAGGGCTGTAGTATGCATGCACGCTTCCATGCACATGCGTCTCTACTTCTGGGGCCCCAGGTTAATGAAGAAAAAGAAGGAGAAAAAAGTCCCTGGCAGCAGAATGAAGCCTGACCCCCTTGCAGGCACCGCTCCTGGGCTGGGCATAAGGTAAGCCCCGGAAATTCTGGGAGTCGGAGCTGGGGGGGGGGTGGTCAGGCTGATGGGGGCTCCTGGGACAGGAGATACATCAATAACAAAAAAAAAAACAGCCTTCAGAAGATGGAAGGGGTCCAAAGAGAGGAGGATAAGGAGGAGTACACAAGGAAAACCAGGGAGGTGAGCAGGGCTGTGAGGTTTGCCAAGGCTTCAAAGAAGTCTAAGGCTAGCAGAGGGAATTATGGAAGGACAAGGCCTTCTTCAAGTACATAAAGGAGAAGAGGAACTGCAAGGAGCAAGTCATCAGGATAAAGAAGGATGGAGATTGGGTAGAGAAGGGGTTGAACAGGCAGAGGTGCTCAGTGAGTACTTCTGCTCAGTTTTACCAGGAGAGAGATAGGCCATACACTGCAGGGCAGGAAATACTGGCATGGGAGGAGATAGGATAATGGATGAAGAGATCCCTGTGAACAGAGTGCTTGAGGGCCTTAAGTCACTGAACATGGACAAGACTCCAAGGCTAGATGGGCTGCACCTTAGAGTCCTGAGGGAATTGGTTGAGGTCCTGGTGGCACCACTGGCAGACTTGTTCAATACCTCCCTGCAGACAGGGTGCATGCCTCAGGACTGGAGGATGGCACATGTGGTACCCTGCTCAAGAAAGGTCCGATGACGAGCCTGGTAACTATAGACCAGTCAGTCTGACATCCATTGTGGGTAAGCTCATGGAAATGATCCTAAAGGAAAGGTTGGTGACCAACTTGAAGGTGAGCTGTCTTATGAACGACAAACAGCATGTTTTCATCTCTGGGAGATCATGTCAGACAAACCTGGTTCACTTTTTTGATTGGGTGACAAAAGAACTAGACACTGATCGGGCCATAGATGTCCTGTAACTGGATTTCAGCAAGGCCTTTGACTCGGTACCACATGGCAGATTAACTAGTAAATTGAGGAACCTGGGAGCAGCAGAGAAACTGGTTAAGTGGGTTGGAAACTGGTTGGGGGACAGACATCAGAAGGTGGTTGTTGGGGGGACTCTCAACTCATAGGGCAGTCACCAGTGGGGTCCCACAGGGTTCAGTGCTGGGGCCAGTGCTGTTTAACATCTTCATAGTTGATATAGCAGTTGGAGTTAAGAGCAGAATCAGTCTATTCACGGATGACACCAAGATAGGGGCAGTTGTGGATGGGGTAGAGGGAGGAAAAGGCTCCTAGAAGATTTGGGAAGGCTTGAGCAGTGGTCAGACAATTGGCAGCTGGGTTTCAGTGCTAAGAAGTGCAAGGTCATGCACTTCGAGTGAGGAATCTTGGGTACAGTTATCATCTGGGAGAGGTTCAACTGTCCATCTCTGAGGAGGAAAAGGATTTGGGGCAATGGTCACAAAGAATATTAACCACTCGTCCCAATGTAGGAAAGTGGCAGCAAAATCCAATAGAATGTTGGGGTGCATTGCTAGAGGAATCACCTCATAGAGAAGAAGTCATTCTGCCACTGTACAGGTCACTGGTGAGGCTGCACTTGGAGTACTGTGTACAGTTCTGGAACCCATACTTAAAGAAGGACATCAGGCTACTGGAGCGGGTACAGCGGAGGGTGAATAAAATGACAAGAGGTATGCAGGGGAAGCCTTATGAGGATAGGTGTGAGGGACCTCAATATGTACTCATTGGAGGAGTGAAGGGAAAGGGGTGAGATGATCGAAACCTTCAAGTACTTAAAGGGCATCAACAGGGTTAGTACAGAGGGCAAGTTTCTATTAAAGGGAGAAGGGATTACTAATGGGCACAGCCTGAAGTTGGTGGGGGGGGGGAGAGTCAGGAGGGAGGCGAGGAAACATTACTTCACGGAGAGGGGTAGGGGATGGATCACGCTCCCTGAAGAGTGGTATCTCTTAAAACAGTGGAGAACTTTAAAAGGAGGTGAGATAGGGTTAAGAGCAAGATAATAGTCAGTGGGATGATGAGGGAGAAGAGGGTGGCAAGGGATGGGGGGCAGCAGGAATCTAACCTCTGTGCTGCACAATTGAGCAGACATGATAGACCATTCAGCCTGTATCTGCTGGCAGTTTCTGTATGTTCGTTAACAGGCCAATGAAGGCTGGCCTCTCTCTGGCTTTGAGGTCAGGAGCTACCTGCCAAGAGTTCTTTGTCAGGCCTATGGTGGACAGGTTAAGGGCTTCCCCTAACCTCTTTAGGACCTCATCTGTCCTGGGCATGGAGTATGCATCTGACCCCATGTAGCTGTTGAGTTTGCAGTAGTCCATGCAGAACCTAGTGGTCCCCTCCTCTATGGGGATCAGTCAGGGACTCCTGGATCACCTAGAGAGCCAGCATCGCCTTGATCTCCCCCCATGGCAAGTCTTACTCCTTTTGGGACTCTGAAGTGTAGTTGTCTCAGTGCGGCTTGGGACCATGTATCTACGTGGTGCTCTGCCAACATGGTATACCCCGGCTTCCCCATAAACATTTCACTAAATGTATGCAGCACCCCACACACTTCAGCAGCTTGGTCCAGTGTCAGTCACTCTGAGAGAATGACAGCATCCACTGAGTATTCTCCCTTAACCTCTGCCAGGAGATCAACAGGTGGGTCTGCTTCTGCCTCCTCCTCCTCCTCCGGATATCTGCACACAGCCAGGACCATCTCGTCTTCATCATGGTAGGGCTTCATCTTGTTTACATGGTAGACTCATTGTCTCACCTCCTATCTGGTAGCTCCACAATGTAATTAAAATCATTCACCCTCCAGACCACCAAGTAAGGTCCCGCCCAAGACATATATAATTTGTTCTGCTGGATGAAAATGAGAATCATCACCCATTGTCCAACTTCATAGTCCTGGGCTCTGACCCCATGATCATACCATGTCTTCTGCCTCTGTTGTGTAGTAGCTGTGTGCTCCTGGGAAAACCCCATCAGCTCCTTGAGCCATGATCTGAATTCAGGACATATTCCACAACAGATTCCCCTTGGAGAGCAAGCTCACCCTCCCATCCCTTACAAAATCAAGGATCCTCTTACTCTATGGCCAAACAGGAGCTCAAAGGGTGATAACCCTGTGGACTCCTGAGGGACTTTCCTATATGCGAATAAGAGATGAGGTAAGTACTTTTCCACTCTCTCACATGCTGGTTGTTAAATACCTTTAACATGGTCTTAAGAAACCCATTGAATTTCTTTGACCAGACCATTAGTCTGGTGGTGCCCTGAGCTGCCTTACCCACACATCTTCCAAACACTAACCATCAGATCAGACATGAAGTTGGTACCATGGCTCAATAGAATCTCCTGGGGAAAACCCACCCAGCTAAATATCCCCAGCACTTTGACAGATACCTTCTCAGCCTCAATAGAGGACAAGAGCACTGCCTTTGGGTACCTTGTGGCATACCCGATGACCACTAAAATGTGTTGCTTGCCAGTGTGACTTGGGGTAGTGAGTGGCCCCACAATGTCTGTGGCAACTTACCAAAATGGCTCTTCCATAATTGGTAGTTGAATCAGTCACCTTAGCCTTGCTCCCAATCTTTCTCACCCTCTGGTACTATGGGCAAGTCCAGCAGTAGTTTGTCACATCTTGAAAAACACTGGGCCAGTAAAAATTGTTAATCAGACACCTTTTTGTACAGCTAACCTCTAGGTATCCAGAAAAAGAATATGTATTGGACTGAGGCCAGAAGCTGCTTTCTATATTCCCTAGGAACCACTATCTGCCAGAGAACACCTTCTCCAATCCTCCCTTAGGAACACATGCATGGTACAGGAGCCCATTCTCCCAGTACACTTCCTTTTCCCAGAACTCAGAGTGTCACCTTTCACACTGGTGGCTAACTCCTATATTTTTGCACGGATGGGTCAGCTTGCTGAGCTCTCCTAGTTTTGCATGCCCGACCTTTCTCCAAAACACACTGTGCTGTGGGAGAGCCACCCACGGCTGAGCTCTCCTCAGTCTGTAGCTGTGGCTCAGAACAGCTGCTCCAAGCTTGTTCTTCAGCTATACCTCTCTTGCTACTGAGCAAGGGCAGGTCTGGTACAACACCCCCTCTCATATGCCCTGGCCACCTTCCCAACTTAGAAAGAGCCAGGTCATTAGCATTGAGACTGCAGGACCCATCACTCCTCTAATCCTAAACAAAATTGGCCAGGTAGAATCTGTTCCTCCTGAATCAAATCCTGCTTCACCACAGAAATGGAATCCCAGTGCTCCTCGATCACTGGGCCACCATCCATTTACAAACACAGGGTTCATGTGTGCAGTGGAGTGAGAGGGCACTGCATTCTGTATACAGGCTACTAATTGCTGGGAGCTTCCTGAACTACTCCCTCCAGCTGCACTCACACCTTCTGACATATTTTTTGGGCAATCATATGACAAATGCCCCAGTTTCTGGCAGGAATAGCACCTGCATTCACCTGTATCCTTGCTTTTGAAACCCGGTGACTTCCCTTTTTGTTGAAGCACAGGCTGGCTTCCTTTAGGTTGCCCACCCAGGGTTCCCTTAAAACCACCTGGTGTTCCTCCCAATAACTTTTGCAATGAGAGGATGGTCGGCTGGATATGAACTGATCAGCTCTCTCAATTGCCTTCTTCACGGGGCTCAGAGTTCAATCTAGCAACCGTATACTCAGTTTCTCAGCTACAGTTTTTAGAAACTGCTCCAGAAGAAATAAATCTTTTATTTTCTCTACAGAGTGAGCTCAAATTATGTAGCTGCACATACATTTAAGCATAGCTATCTACCAGTGCCTTTCCAGACCCTCTAAATATTTGCCTATACACCTTGGGATTTAATTCAAAACACTTAGCAGGCCATTTTCACTGTATCATAATGCATGCAGTCCTCATTGCCCATTCTGTGAAAGCTTTAATACCTTGCCTGTAAGCAGTGGCAATAGGTAAGTCACCAATAAGCCCTACCCAACTCAAATTGCCACAGATTTTCTTGAGACATCTTAAAAACAAATCAAGATCACCACCTCTTGATATCTGGGAAACATTTTAGAATAAATTTTGGCTTCCTGGGTCTAACCTCTCATGCCATTATTAACAGTTTGTAGTGATGTCCTCTGGCACAGACTCTCCAGCTCTCTCTCATGCTCACACTCTTTCTCTCACTCCTCTCTCAGCTGGATCTCATGCTGGCACTACCTCTATCACTCCTTTCACTCCTCTTGCTGGCAGTGCCTTTCTCACTCCTCTTGCTCTCACTGACACTGCCTTTCTCCTCCCTCTCTCAGCTGGCACTGCCTCTATCACTCCTTCCTCCTCTTGCTGCTTTCTTTTCTCACTCCTCTTGCTCTCCCTGGCACTGCCTTTCTCATTCCTCTGGCTCTCACTGATACTGCCTCTCTCACTCCTCTCACTCTCTTCTCTCTCTCTCTCATGCTCCCTTAGCTGGATCTTGTGCTGGCACTGCTTTTCTTGCTCCTCTGTTTCCAGCTTTCTCCTCTGCAGATCTGCATCTGCCTTTCGCTTCTCATTGTCTGCCTTCACGTTGACCAGGGTGAGCTCCAGCTCCAACATTTGTACCCAGTCTGCTTGTGCAGCTTCCCTAGTCATAGGTTCTGGCTCATCTGAATTTTCCCTAGGCTGACCCTCACAACTTTTGCTAGCAGTGACCACGTTTGCACCACTTCCCTGGTCACTTGTTTCGAGGATGTCCATGAGTTCCACTCATTTTTGACCTTCCTCATAGCCCAGTCCTCTCCTTCTGCACAGTTCCTGCAGGTTTGACAGTGTGCATATCTCATATGACCAAGACATAATGCCTCCTGTCTATCTACTCTTGCTTATAACAAAATAAAACTGGCAGAATATATAGTCCCCTTTTGTATATCCTGTTATGTGACTGGACAGATAACCTTTATACTGTCAAAGCTGTTTCAGATCCCAACTGCTGCCTCCAGTTTGTGACAGACTGGCCCCTCCCAGGCTAACCCTGTACACCTTTGTCACCTTTCTCAAACCCTTCAGATGCCAGCTAGGGTACTTCAGTAACTGCCATCATTCAGCATAGACACTCCCTCAAGGTACTTCTATGTCTAAATCCCACTGGAGCCACTGTGTACACAGTACAGCACTCATCACCAAAGGGCAAATGACCTACACCTCTCTGTCACAACTGAGAACACTTCACTTGAGAAACAAAATATGGTAACCATAGCCTTCTCTTCAGAGATGGAAACACATTTTTTGTCAGTTACAACCCAGTTATTTTTACCTCAAAGGACTCCGCCACAGAAACAGGAAGTATAAAAACTAATATTTTACTACTTCAAGATATTTACACATATAATACAGGATACAACACTAAGACTATGGTGAACAGTACTAACACAGAGATAAAAACACATATTTTAAACAGTAGAAAAAATACAGGAAAATCTCACTATACTTCCTAACCTTCTTAAAGTAGAAGGAGCTTATCACACATGACACCTTGGAGAGCAAATTTGAACCTTAGATATTAACTGCTTGCGGTCTCAAAGTACCTAACTTGCTAGTCACAAAACTGAGTTTAAAGGTTTCCAAAAACCAGTCTTCACCCACCCTCAGCACCGTCTTATGACATCACTTCCAGGCCAGTTCTTTGTGCCTCGATAGCTGGGTCCTCTTAGGAAACCTGTCTGATCTGGACTTCAGGGGTTTCCATAATCCAGAGGAAAACCCCTTTGTCCTACCACCTATCTTGCATAGCAGGAGTGACTGCTTCAGTCATTAGCCAGGGCCTCTCCATAACATAAAAGAGGTGTTTTGGCTTTGAAGCCTGAAATGTCTGTTTTGGCTTTCAGCTCTCCCATTAACTGGCCAGGCATCTGGCACGCTTCTGGAAACTAATTTTATCTCATTTCCCCTAATAGATCCATTCAAACTTATCAATAGAGCTATAAGGAAATAAAAAAATACAGTACAAAATAAAATGGAAAGTTGTTACAAGTATACTCCAAAAAACACTAAAAATATTAAAAATACCAAGAAAATGCAAAAAATATATAAAAAAACACAAAATGAATTTACAGTAATGGCATGTCATTGTTTTTCATCATATTAAAGTAAGTGCCAGGGTGAGAGACAGCTCAACATTACCAACTAGAGTGCCTCCCGTAGCTGAGAAGACTTCCTCCACCAGCCTACTCAGCAGCTTCACAAATTTTTTGCAAGCTATATCTGTGGTTTAGCTGGCAGGAGATCAGGGGTGAGTCGGCAGCTGAGCTGCATAACCAGGGGGTGGGGCTGTAGTATTACAAAGACCTGTACTGCCCAGCAGCAGTTTCCTGTATCAGTCTACAGTGATGGTGAGAGACAGTTCAACATTACCAACTTGACTAACCTCCAGTAGCCAAGAAGACTCCCTCCACCAGCATACAGCATATGCTGCAGCTTCATGAATCTGTTGCAAGTCATATCTGCAGTCAGTTGGCAGGGGGCTCGGAGGCGGGTCAGCCAAGTAACCAAGAGGCAGCGCCAAAGTACTACAAAGGCCCACACCACACAGACGTATAAGCGAGTGGTGCAAGCGCCACTCCACAAGAAAATCAGAATGGAGAGTTTGTTACTTAGTAGCTACCCCTAGAGGACTTCATTTTCTGTTTTATTGAATTTTAAACTGACCAGCAGAATGCGAGCATCCTGATTTGAAGCGAGAGACCGTCTGAGAGTGAATGCTTTGACCCTGTTCACAGTGCAAGAACTGTTTTTCTACTTATGTCATTGCCCGATACCTCTGCCTATACAACTGCTGCTTATTTCAACTTGATGAACTGAACTGAACTGAACCTGTCACCATGTTCACGTGAGATAGCACTAACCTATTCACAGACTCTGATTCCCATGCTTCACCCTATTCCCTGATGCATGTAAGACACCCCAGCGGCAATACCACTGTAGTCTACCCCCTTGTTTTGTGACTGGCCCTAGCCAAGGTAGCAGCTCAGCAGTGCTAGGAGTCAGGTCAATATTAAAAATACTAACTCGTACAGATTATCAAAAATGTTTCATCATTGGATAAATAAATTGTTAAAAACCAAATTCTGTCAAAATTCCGTGGCAGTGTCTACAGTAGTGGCTAAGTGGTACTCAAAGTGGAGAATATGCAGAAGTGTGGTAGATTCCCAGCAGACCCTAATATAGAGCACCTTTTTTTTCACCTTGCCTGATTACCTTCCAGTGACCACCAGAAGGAGAGCACCATAAGTTGAAGGGAGCGACCATCTGAGAGTGAACACTTTGTTCCTGCTCACAGTGCAAGAACTGTTTTACTACTTATTTCAGTGCCTGACAACATCTGCACCTCTGACTATTCATCTGCTGCTTATTTCAACCTGCTGCTGACCTAAACTAAACTAGTTGCCATTTTACGCATAGCAAAAGCACTAACTAGCTTACAGACTCTGCATCCCTATGCTTTACCTTGTTCCGCTGATACTTGTAAGACACCCCAGCAGCAACACCACTGTAGTCCATTCCCCTGTTCCGTGACTGGCCCTAGCCAAGGTGGCAGCTCAGCAGTGATAGGAGTTAGGTCACTGTAAAAACTAACCGACACAGATGCAGCAGCTAAGTGAGCGGCAAAGTGGGGAATCTGCAGGAGTCGGCAGGAGAAGCTGGGGCTAGGTCCAGAACTTATGTGTGTTACGGTGGTAACTGCATATATTCTTTTTAACAGATCAGACTCAGCCAGCCCATCAGTGCAGTGGTTGGATTTCCACTCGCGATGCTGGTGACCTGGGTTCGGGAGCAGACACTGGAGTCAGAGGGCCGGCTGGGTACAGGATGTCTGAGCATCTGATGGACCACTCAGCTCCTCCAGGGGGGAGGGGGCACACTGGCTTGGGGATGGACTAACCTCTGGCGACAGCCAGAGATATCGCAGCCCTGATGCCCACACCAAGAGTAGCGAGCATTCTGGATGCCAGTGTAAGCCATGGCACATCATGCTGTGGGAGAATATACACAGAAAAATGCCTCTCCCGGCATGACACTGACGCAAGAACCCGATAGTGGGTCCTCACCTGCCTGAGGCTGTAGTACCGCTCCGGATCCCAACAATGTTTGATTCCTCTGGGGAGGGAGGTCAAGGGCCCCCCCACCTGTGTCCCACCTGGGGGATAAGCCAGAGCTCCATGGAGGAGTCCTCGGGGAGGTGGCCAAAGGTAAGGTATTCAGGTGACAGTGCTGGGTTAGGGCAGCGATAAAACAGAAAAAAAAAAAAAAAAAAAAACAGATCAGACTCAACGTTTCAATATCATACTGCTAAAAACTTTTACTTAGGGACTTTTGTTCTGGTTTTCTTTTATTATTGGGCAATTTTATTTCACTTTTGAATCTCTCGTATCTGAATCAGCTACCTCAGAATTGTTTTTGATATGTTCTTTTTAATTTTCCATGAGTACTAAGTCTTTATTTCTTGACGAGAGACTAAAACTAATTCCAGAGAGACCAAGTATCCAGTTCTATAATGTACTTGAGAGTCCTTACATTACCTCACACAAGGTGAGTCCGATAGTTTAGAACTTCTTCTCAATCATTTTGTAGTTTTTAAGAATCATTAACAATGCCAAAAAAAAATTCTTGGACTCTAATTCATTAGTTTATGTTTGTTGCATTGAGATTATCCGAGTACAACTTCACAGTAGCAGACCCAAATATACAGCTGCTTACATGCTAGCCTGAATAACCACCAACAATCTCACTTATCAAGAAAGCTTGATAATTTGCAATTAAATTATAAAACCGCAAGCTTAATTTCATATAACAACCTTATTTACTTATATTGTGTCGGACAAAAATTTCTGTCATACCTAAAACATTTCATAGTTAGGCAGAGAACACATGTCAGAACATCTCTATAGTGTAGGAACATCTATTTTATAGTATCAGTTTAACAGTTTTATTTTTATGAGGAAATCCACCATATATGAATGCAGAGGCATCATGGTATGCAAATACGTAATTGCCTGGTATTGCGTAACACACTACAGTGATACCAGACAATTGATTATTTGCATACCCATGATGCAAACCTTTCACATGGGGAGTGTTTTCTCAAAAAAAAAAAAATTATTAAATTAAAAATAAAACTGTACAACTGATACTATAAAATAGATGTCACTACACATAAAAGGATGTTCCAACACTTGTTCTCTGCCTAATAGCCATCTACATGTGCTCATTTGTGTCTCACAATGTTAATAAATAAGAGCAATTATATAACAACAATAATGCACTCAAAATATGGGTTGTGTTGGAATAATTTCACAGGGAGGTTGGGGTGCAGGGGTTTGCACTTAGTCTCTGGTTTTTTATGTTCACTTTCAGGTATGAGAGTTATTCTAGCACAACACACATACACTCTGTTGTGCATTATTGCTTAATTATCAGACATCTGAAGTAAAATGTAGCACATTTTACATTCCCTATACTACACTTAAGAGCATGTTGATTCTTATGTTACTTCTTGTTTCTTGGTCACTATACCCTAACCTGGATGCTGCAGATGTTCCTACCATGGCAGTAAATTAAGTTCACTCATTTAAACATGGTGAGTCTGCTTGCCAAATAAGAAAAGCCTTGTGGCCTAGAACCATCAATTTCAATTTGATTTTATTGCCCTCACAGAAATGTAGTCAAATTAAAAAAAAGCAGATTCTTTGATAAACCTTGATGGTTATAACAATTTTCATTGTGACAGGAAAGGCCGCGGGGAGGAGAGGGAAGGGGTATATTTTATGCTAAAAGTCGTTACTCTGAAACACAGCCTGAGTTCAACAACTGTTCCTCTTCATGCGAGTTTTGACCTTTAACACTAACATTTGGCCAGAATAAGATCATTTCTCTGAGAGTAATTTATGTTCCCCCAAGGCATCAGGACGATGGTCTAGATTTAATATATAGGTTTAGGGATTCTTCACTGGTAAATCATGAGATAATTATTTTGGATGACACTGTTATTAATTGGTCTGAGAAAAGTAGTTCTAAATACAGAGGTGATCTGATACGTAGATACACAGACACTGTTGGCAGATAAGGGCCTATGGCCCACCCAGTCTGCCCATTTGAGCTTGTAATTTCCCTTTACGTTTTTCTAGAAGTTTGTTGTCCCTTACCCCTGACCTCCAGAATTCCCTTATGTCTATCCCATGCATTCTTAAATCCCATGATTGTTTCAGCCCCCACCACTTCCTCTGGCAGGGTGTTCCACTTGTCCACCACCCTTTCTGTGAAGAAATTCTTCCTCACGTTTCCTCTGAATTGCCCTCCTTCATCCCATGCCCTCTAGTTCTGGAACATCTTTTTCACTGGAAAATAGTGTATTCCTGCACCCTGTTCCTCCCTGTAAGATACTTGGATGTCTCTATCATATCCCCTCTCTCCCTCCTCTGCTCCAGGGAGTACATATTCAAGTCCTTCCTCATAGGACTTGTGATGTAATCCCTGTACCATCGTTGTTGCCCTCCTCTGAACCTTCTCTGTCCTGTCAATTTTTTTATTTTTTTATTTTAGTCTCTAGTAACCGGGTAAGGCCCACTAGGCACAAGTGCCTGTTTTCAGGGTCAACCTGGGAGCACTGGGCAGTTCAGTGACTTGCTCAGAGTCACAAAGTATGCAAGTTGAGGTTATGAGAATCAAACTCTGGTCTGGTCTGCTGGATGTATCAAGCTTGTTCACACCTCATTCCACTAACCTCTAGGCTATGCTGCCAGCCTTACATAGGTAAGGTCTCCAGAACTGTACACTGTACTCCAGGTGGGGGCCTCACTAGTGTCTTGTATAGAGGAATTATGACCTCCCTTTTCCTGCCGGTGATGCCCCTGCCTATGCATCCCAACATCCTATTTGCTTTACCTGCTGCCTTGTTGCACTGTTTCCCTACTTTGAGGTCATCAGAGATGATAACCCCAAGGTCCCTTTCCTGCTTGGTGCATGTTATATCCTCACCCCCCCCCCCAACAGATATGTTTTTCAAGGGTTTTTGTGCCATATATGCATTATCTTGCACTTCTTTGCATTGAATTTCAAATGCCAAACCCTTGACCATTCTTCAAGTTTCTGCAGGTCCCTCCTCATTCTGTCTACACCCTCTGGCGTGTCCACTCTATTACAAAGCTTTGGGTCATCAGTGAACAGGGAAATTCTGCCTTCTAGGTCCTGCGCAATGTCACTGATGAAGACGTTGAATAGAACCGGTCCCAGCACTGATCCCTGTGGTACCCCACTGATCACTCTTCCCTCTGTAGAGTGACATTCAGTAACCCTAGACTTTTTCAAATAATAGAAGGATCAAGAAGGACTAACTATAAAACTGGCATTACATCAACTATACACTGGATTTTGATCTCTGACACCTTAAAAATAATGCAGTCTGATATTTAACCCAGTGGTGTCAGCACTCACTGCCCAGTATATTGTTGCTGGTCTGCAACAAAGAAGGCAGTGACCCACTGCTATATTTACTTAAGGAGTCAACAAAAAATTGGACATCTCCAAATTTCATGAGGCTTTAGCCTTCCTTGTCTGGGCTTTTCTGAATTCACTAACATAGATGAAGAACTAGGTGGATTCTGCACTAATTTTAACTCAATTTGTAACAGATTTATTCCCACCAAAAAAGCTGAGGATAAGGGGAAATAAATAAGAATGGGTTACTCCAGACTGTTACAAATAACGCTACCAACTTTCCGAGGCCTAAAAGTGGGACGGTCCATCCTGACTATGACCCCCCTCCCACTGTGTCACTCCCACAGGCACCGCCGCAGACAGTACTGTGCACATTCAATTACATTTTGCTGCTTGCTCTAGCCATGCCGCCCCACAGTAACACCAGTAGCAAACATTCAGATTAAAACAATACATCATTCTGCTGCAGCAAGTTCCAAATCATGATGTATAGAAAGTTCATTAGAAGCAAACCTGCGTTAAATTGTGATCAGACATTCAAGCTGCATGTATTGCTTCTCCTGACAGCCCCATCCAACCAGCTCCCACTCACCTCATTTGCTGAGCAAACTTTACTATAGTGACTCCCACCACCACAACAGATTGTTTTCACACACTTCTCTACAGCTGATCAGGTTTGGGTACCTTAGTTCCCTGCTGCCAGTCCTTTCTTTGTCTGGAATCCCTCTCAGCTGCTGGCAGGCAGACATCCACATGTGCTTATTTGTGCTACTACCCAGCCTAATCTAACAGGAAGGAACATGCTTTACTGCGCTTCCACTGATATGCTTGCAGTGCAACACAGGCACAGGGGCTGAAGTTGCAAACTGCTGTCCAGCCTGTGCAGCGCCACAGTGGTGCTGAAATAACTGTCACTCATGGATTAGCAGTCAGCAAAAAAAAAGGGGACAAAACTGGAACAGTAAGCAAAAAAGGGACAAAAGTGACATTTGCAAAACTTGTGGGGACAGTGGGACATGCTGCCTAAAATAGGGACTGTCCTGGGAAAACAGGGACTGTTGGTAGCTTTAGTTACAAATGATATGGGCAGATATCCTAAATGGAAGGCCTATAGAAGATCCCAGAATAATTTTACCCTCTTGGCCTACAAGCAAGCTAGAAATAAGTATAAAGCCAAGATTAGGTTCTCCAGGCAACAGTTCTATATTCAAAACCAAAAAATGTTTTCAAGGTAAAAGCATAGCTTCTATATGGGATATCATAAATGAGATGCTAGAAAAAAAAGAATAAATCAGGCCCACAGACATTAACTATTCACTCCAAGTCAATTATGGAACTTCAAGCAATTGCTCAAGAATTTAATAACTTTTTTACAGATTTGTCAAAATACATTCCCAAAGACATTCTTGGGGTAATGGATGGCCTTACAAAAGAATTTTCACTTTTTAAGTGTTCTGATCCTGGGTGGGGGGAAATTCAGAACTGGATGCATGCGCAAAATGGTGCGCCATGCATATAACCTGGGCTGGTCAGCTCTGGCGCCATATTCAAACAGGTTGCACAGTCCAAACAGCCCTCACAATCTCTTTGAATATAGGACCCTGGATGCATGGCCGAATAGCAAGGGGGTAGCCATGTGCTGTGCTGTGCAGCAACCAGGAGTGCAGGGGTGACGGCTACCTCCATAGGGAAATGCAGTGCACACTGGTATGCACCATGGCCCCCATGGGTGATATTCAGCTCAAACATGCAGTTGAGCCCATTAAGCATGCATGGCGCTAAAGAGGCCATTTGCATGCCCATTATAGAGCTTATCTGCATGCCACCTAATAGTGTGCTGCTGTTCCCTGGTAGTCTAGTGACCTCTGCAGCCTCGATCACTTTGACAACAAGGATAGCACCCGATTAATGTTTAAAGAAAATATCTGCCCTTATCACTGTTACAATTCTAAAATCCCAATCCCTATTCAGGGATAGTCTAATGTCCCTCCCCAGCCCCAATCACTGTTTCAACAAATATATCAGTACTGATCCATGTGAAAAGAAATATATCTGCCCTGATCACTTTTGTAATAATAAATCCCTGATCCCCTGTTCCCTGATAGTCTAGTGGCCTCCCAGTCCCGATCACTTTAGCAACAAAGATAGCAGCCCCGATCAATGTTTAAAGAAATATATACTGCATGCTCCAATCACTGTTACAATTCTAAAATCCTGATCCCCTGTTCCCGGGTAGTCTAGTAGTCCCCCATCCCAGTGAGCGACTCACCACCCCACCCCCATCCGACCAGAGCTGGCAATGGCTGACGCCTCCTCACCCTGCCACAGCCAGCTGGACTGAGTCTGTACCAGAGTGCGTGCAGTATATAGCACATGCTTTCATTGGGTCCGGGGACCGACCAGTGAGCATGTACTGTACGTACTCTCAAGCCACAGTTGATGACAGCTGGCCATGGCAGTGAGAGAAGAGCTGTGCCAGTCCTGGGCTATGGTTGGGATGGGGGGTGCAGGATAGTGAGTCACTTCCTACAGGGGTGGGGGGACAACTAGACTACCCTGGAACAGGGGATCAGAGATTTTGGAATTGTAAAAGTGAATGGGGCAGCTATATTTCATTAAACATTGATCAGGGCTGCTATCTTTGTTGCTAAAGTGATTGGGGCTGGGGGAACTCTAGACTACCAAGGAACAGAGGATCAGGGATTTTAGAATTGTAACAGTGATCGGGGTAGATACTGTATATTTCTCTAAACATTGATTGGGGTTGCTATCGTTGTTGCTACAGTGATCAGGGCTGGGGAGGAACAGCCGATCAGAGATTTTTTATTACAAAGGTGATCGGGGCTGGGGTGGGACCGCTGTACCACCAGGGTTCCCTGCTTTAAACAGCGGACAGCCTGTTCTGCACACTAGTTAGGGCAGAGTTTCAGAACTGTAATCCTGCACTCTTGCTGGGGGTCGAATTACGCTTCTGAACATTTCAGTATTGTTCTGCACGGCATATTCATGGGGGACCCCTCATTTGCATAGGCGCAGCACAATACTGTGTGCGTTGGCACTGTCAGGGGTGTGCCGCGCATCTTTGCCCTTTGAATATGGGCACACCCCCGACAGCCGGTGCATTTCCAGGTTTGTGTGTTGCATCCTGAGTTTACTGTGCTCCCACTTATTAAACTCTCACCCTGACCATTAGCCAGTGAGAAAAGGTAGATTTTAGATTAATAAAGACCACTGCTGATATTTGTTTTCCTCTAAAACAAATATTTAATTTGTCCTTGTGCTCAGGGCAACTCTCCACCATTTGGAAGAGTGCAGTTTTGTCCCTGTTTATAATCACGGGAGATCAGGCAAATGCCCCAAACTTTCACCTAATCTCTTTGCTGGCTCCTCTGACAAAGACTTGGTGCATATTGTTTTTAACTATATGCTTATTGTTTTGAAAGCAGACATACAGTCAAAGATTTTCCATACAGAGCTTGTGAATATATACAGTAAGTAATGAGGACACCATTCCTAGTACTATCATAATGTTTCCTAAGGAGGAAACTGAGATGATCAGACATACCGAGGTTTACATATACAGTAATAATTTGTGTACACATGGGCTATTACTTTGCATTTCCAAATCGCTGCATATTAAAAAATAACTCTTAGACACTTCTGCATTCAGAAAGTTCAAAACCAGCAATACTATGAATTACTTAACATCTTAAATACCATTCTTCAAAACGGTGAAGGCAAACCTTCAGTCCAGTAAAGGTTAAGGCACATCACCTTCTTGAGCTCTCAGGGAAAAGTGTTTCTGCCTTCAGATTGAGACAGAGAAACGAACTGCGCCATCTGGCTGATTTAACACTGGAGCCCATAAATGTCAAATGTTGCAATGCAACATTTCAAACATTTCAATGAAAGCACCAAAGTAAGGTGTGTAGGTCCATCAGTACTCAAAACATTCAGACAGTGGTTGTATCTTGAGCAAATCCTGCAATTTACATAGATACATAGATGTTGTCGGCAGATAAGGGCCTTGTGGCCCATCCAGTCTACCCTATTCCTCTTTCTAATGCTTAAGGTACCCTAGATGCTACACCCCCTTCACCTCTAGCTTGATAATTCCATGTGCCTGTCCACACATTCTTGAATTCTGGAACTGGCCACCCCACAACTTCCTGGGAAAATGTTCCATCTCTCACCACCCTTTCAGTGAAGTAGAATTTCCTCAAGTTCCTCTAAGTTTTCTACCTTTTAGTCTCATGCTGTACCCCTAGTTCTGCTATTTCCCTTCATGTGAAAGATGCTCCCCTCTGGTACCCTGTTGATCCCTTTAGATATTTGAAGGTCTCTATCATGTCCCCAATCTCTCTCCTTTCCTCCAGGGAGTACATATTTAGAGCTCTGAGTCTCTGCTCATATGACATGCTGCATCCCCGACACCATTTTTGTCACCCTCCTCTGTACCGTCTCCATCCTGTCTATGTCTTTTTGGAGACGGGGCCTCCCGAATTGAACACGGTACTCCAGATGATGCCTTACTAGGGAGTTGTACAAAGGTACCACCACTTCTCTCCTTCTACTTGTTATACCTCCTATGCACCCTGGCTTTCTGTTAGACTTTCCAGCTGCTTTTGCTCTGTTTAGCCACTTTGAAGTTGTCCTCTATGACTACCCCTAGATCCCTTTCCTCTGTGGTGGCCTCAGTGTTACCCCATCTAGTTCATACTCAGCCTTAGGATTCCCTCTCCCTAAGTACATAATTGTGCATTTTTTGCATTGAAACCCAACTGTCATTCCTTGGACCATTTTCTAGCCTCTTTAGATCCCTCCTCATTTTTTCTATACCTTCCTGTGTATCTGCCCTATTACATACAGTAGCTTTGTATTATCTGCAGACAGGCTAACCCTTCCTTCTAGACCCTCTATAATATCACTTATGAAGACATTGAAGAGTACTGGTCCCAGCACTGATCCCTGGGGTACACCACTTGTTACCCATGCCTCCTGTGAGCTAACCCCCATTTACCACCACTCTTTGTGTTGTTACTCAACCAGTTTCTAACCCATGTGACCATCTCTGTCCCACCCCAGATTTGTCAGCTTGTGGATTAGTCTCCTGTGTGGGGCTGTGTCAAAGGCCTTCCTGAAGTCCAGCTAGGCCACATCTACTGCTCTGCCCTGGTCTATTTCCTTTGTCACCTACTCAAAGAAATCAGTCAAGTTGGTGTGGCATGACCTCCCTGCATTGAATCCATGTTGCCTTGGGTTCTAGCAGCCCCTTGTCTCTTGGTAAGCCACCAGTCTTTCCTTAAATAGGGTTTCCATCATTTTACCTACTATCGAGGTCAAACTGACTGGGTGGTAGTTTCCTGCCTCCTCCTTGCTACCACTTTTGTGCAAGGTACCACTTGTGCCCTCCTCCACTCCTCTGGAACCACGCCTGTTTCTAGTGATCCACTGAACAGCTTAGCCAGAGGTTTAGCCAGTTCCTCCTGGAGCTGCTTTAGGATCCGGGTGTATCCCATCGAGCCCCATAGCTTTATCCACCCTAAGCTGTTCTAGTGCTCTTTTCACTCTGTCCTCTGAAAAGGTCTAATGTCCACACCTTCTCCGTGTTTGTCCTTCTCCATTAATTTACTCATGTTTCCTCATCTTCATCCTCTGACCCAAAGTTCTGTGGATCCTCTGTTCTCCGGTGAGAGGGCATGTGTCTCTGCTCACTTGAGAGCATCTGCTGGGTCAGGGTATGAAAATTTTCCCTGGTGTGCTATGCAAAGACTGGCTGGGAATACTATACCATAACCTAGCCCGCACCCCTTCAAAATGCAAATTTTTTCTGACACGTTGCATAACTCAGGTCCAGGTACAGCTGAACTGACTGTCCATGATGAGCAATGCTGTTTTCTGATGTGCCAGAGCCAGCAGGAATACATGGGTGCCCACTTTGTCCAGTACCATGACAATGGGTCTAAGAGCTTTGTTGTTGTCTGGTCATCCTGTCAACACCACCCAGTAAGCCTTTCATATCTGCAGATGTCTCTCTTTAATTGGGTCACCAAGCTGTAGTTCCAGCCACGTGATCAAAAACAAAGGTAGGTGGTCACCCTCACTGCCTAAAGGCATGCTGACTACTCAAATGCTGAAGGCTCATGCTTGATTTTCAAGTGGCCTTGGTGGGATTTCAAGTAAGTATTCTTTTTGACTAGATTGGGAGTAACTCCCAGAACTGGCTGGAATCTCTCTTCACACTATAGATTCAATCATTACAAAGTCAAAGTTGGTTTCTAGGGTAACCACCCTGTCAGTCAAGGTATCAAATGTTTCAGATAGTCCAGCCACTCTTGTGATGTATGTTTATTTTAACTCCCAAATTCTGGAACATCTCTTTTTTTGTCCTCTAAAGTGGTTGTAGCACAACAGGGCACACCTCAAGGCAGGAGCTCCAGTGTTAGTTTTGCTCTAAGTTCTGTCACCCTAGTTTTTATCTACCTGACGATGGCCTCACTTGGTTACCTGACAGTGGCCTCACTTGGTTACCTACAATGGTCTCACTTGGTTACCTGACGGATGGCCTCACTTGGTTGAAAGCTCCACTTCTCTCCCACCTCAGATGATGCCACCTTCAGCTGATCCTCCAACTCCCTCTTATCTAATCAGTCTATCTGTTAATATTTACTAATTTGATGTGTATAAGTTCAAATTTTACTATTACTGCCTGTGTATATGCTTCAATGTTTTTTCTCTTTTTTTTTCTCTGTAAACCTTGTATTTTTGTAATGTTTGTTCAACACTGATGTGGAACCTTTGAAAATTAGTCCTTGACTCAAAGGTATTAGTTCCAAACTGAAAAAAAAAAAAATCTTCTGTTTGGGCTGCCCATCCTGGAAAGCTGGTCTTTCAACATGGTTGTGGAACATTTGAGGTATAGAAAACCTCTCAAAAATGGATTAAGTACATTTATTATAGAAGAGGTTTGCAGAGCTTTAAACCTGAATAGCCATCTGGCTCGGGTTCCACAGCAACCCCCTCCCCACCCGGAGCATACTGGTTTTTAACCAGCTTCTTGAGTATTTAACTGAATATGACACCCTGGCCCCAGCCCAGCACAACTTTCACCCCGGACATAGTATGGTAACAGTCTTAGTGGAGATCATGTAAGTGGTCCATGAGGCCCTTGATAAGGGCACATTTTTGTGGCCATCTTTGTGCAACTCACCAAGGCGTTCGACCTTGTAAACCACCAGCTATTACTGGTGGCTGTAAGTGAAATGGGTTTATTGGAAGATGTGCTGGACTGGCAGAGAGTATATTTATTTCATTTTTGTGCAATTAATAATACAATGCCTATTTTCAGGCATGACCTGGGGAAATACAACAATAAATACAGTAGTACAGTGGTATAGTGTTCAAAGTTATAAAACCTATACCTTTTGAACTTACAGAAACCATAGTGCCTGGGTAAAGTCACTAGAGTGGAGCCAAAGGTCAAGTTAGTAATTAGTCAGTCCTGCACTAGGCCTCAGGCACCATGGATGTGTGCTTTTGTGCTGTTCAAATAAAGCTGTTTAAAATGTATCTGAGAGCGGACTCTACTTTACAAGTGACACAATGGAACAAAGACAATCTTACATACATCAGCAAGAGAGGTCAAACAATACTGTAATGCAGAAACTTACAGTACGAGCAGAGTACATCTTAAGTACAGCTGTAAAAGCATGCAAAAGGCACATACAAGTAGTGGTACAGAGCATCAGGTACATGAGAAATTATCAGAGGACCACAGAAACTTGCAAAGTTCATTCCTGAAAACTAGATGTGTCTGAGAGCTCGTAAGGTTACTTAGCGGAAGTGAGCTTCAGAGTTTAGGGGCAAAAGCGGAAAAGCCTGCTCACTCATATCTGTAGTGCATTTGAGTACAGACAGAAGTGACGATCATTAAATCTCAGGAGTAAGCATGATCAGTTTCCGTGAACATATCGCCCAGGGCAGCAGGTTTAGCTGATGTGATAATCTTGTCGATGGTACAGCCTAAGGTATATAGTCGACATGAGGTTTGGAAAGCCATCCTAGGCTGGAGTAAATACAGCAGTGGTAAGTCAGATTGCACACAAATAAGGCAAAGCAGCAGATGTTATTATAACTGGTGTTACATTTATTTGTTACATTTGTTTGCCTCAGAATAAGGAATAAGCCCATAAGTGATGCTAGGCAAAAATACCCCGAGCAACAGCAAGCCTAGCAGCAGGAGTCAGGGCATGTCTGACCCTACAAACAAGTCCTAGCTTTGAATTAACACACTTGTAGGCATTAGATATGTGCAGGCTAAAGTCAAGGGCAGGATCAAGAGTTAAGCCAAGGTATTTGAAAGAATCAACAGCAGTAAGGGGAGAGCAATCCGAGCAGTAAATAGTTAAGGCAGGGGAACAAGTCCTCAGCTTTGTTGCCGAACCAAAGAGCATGGAGTTCAGGAGAAGCCTGTTTTGAGTTAGCCAAGACTGAATACTCCAGAAGTCAACATTAAGCCACAAGTTAATTTTAGTAGTTTTCTTGGAGCTGGTATATAGCACCATATCATTTGCATAAAGCAGGGTGGAGCAGGAAGCAGTGGGCATGGGCAGGGTATTGATAAATGGGTAAAAAGCAGCAGACCTAGTATGGAGCATTGAGGAACACCAGTGTTAATGGTGGAGAGGTCAAATCTGGCTTCACTGAATTTAGCAAACTGCTGTGAATCACCAGGGTAATTCAGAAACTAGGTATACTGGCAGTATAGTCTAGAGGTTAGAGTAAGAACCGTGAATGAGTTTTGGTACATCCAGCAGACCAGGGTCTGAGTCCCACAACCTCAATTGCATACTATGCGACTCTGAGCAAGTCACTTAACCTCCCAGTACTCCCAAGTCACCCTAAAAATAGGCACTTGTGCCTAGTGGCCTTATCTGGTTACTAAGGAATACAAAAATAAAGTAATAACAGAGGTGAAAAACCAAGGGTAGACAATTTAATTTTGATTAGGAGTTGTCACCAAGATCAAAGACCTTTGTAAGGTCAGTGAAGACAGCCCTGTGGAAACAACCCTATCCATGGTCCCTTTTAAACTAGATGAGGGCAGTTGACATACTACAGAGCCTGCCTAAAGCCATGCTGAGCTGGAGATAAAGGCTGTATTTTTCAAGGTGCTGAGCAACCTGAGGCCACTAGCTTCTACAGAAACTTGTTTAGCACTGACAGGATTGCGATAGGATGGTAGTTTTCAGTTTGCATTGGATCATCTTTTTTGCAGACCGGCACCACTTTAGCAGCCTTCCAGATTTCGGACACCACCCATGAGGTGAGAGACAAGTTAAAAAGTAAAGTTACTGGAGAGGCTAGCTGGGCTGCAGCAATCCTGAGAAGCCTAGGCTCAAGGCCTTCATGACCAACACTACTACAGGGAGAAGTAGCCCTTAAAAGGTGTAAAACCTCACTGTGAGTGATAGCCCTGAGGTAGAAAGGGGAAAGGGGAACTTGTTTAACCAGGAAAGGCACACTAAGCTGAAGCTTGTTTCCAGGTGTGACCTGGTAACACAAGGAAGTTAAGTGACTTGCTCAAAGTCACACACTATGCAAGTGGGGGTGTGACAAGGTATACCTGTCACGGAATAATGTTTCATACTTTCTCTTGGTTGCAGCTATCTATCTTCTTGTCTTCTAGAGCTATCCCTTTTATTTTCCTGATAAGGAGGCAGGCCACCTCCTTATCAAGTAACCTTCCCCCCCTTTAAGTCTTCTATATTCTTTGCCCCTCTTTTTTATTCTCTTCCTTCCATTGAAACATTATTCACAAATTTCCAGCATAAATCCACCTTATACTGGTTAGAAAAGGGTTATGGCCCCCCTTGAATAATTGATGTAGTGGTATAATGCCCTTAATGAAGAAAGACATATCCCCTGTACTTTTGTGGTAAAGACTGTGGGAGCTTTGCAGTTTATAAGGTCCTTAAGTTGACCAAAGGGTAATAAATCTGTTTGGGCTTATTTTGTATGCTTTTATAGCTCACCCCTTGTCCTGAAGAGAGTGCAGTGACTCTCTGAAGTGCTTCCTTGTGTCTAGAGTAAACACTGCCGACGGCTTAGCCTGCCAGGTCTGCACTGAAGCCAGCTGTCTAGCCTGCATAAACATAGTTTCTTCCCGTTTTCTTGCTGCAGGAGTCTGTGCTTCCCAGTGGAATGGACCTAGTGGCAGAAGAGGGTGGGCAGTCTTGGTAAACAAATAGTGTCCTTGCAGGAAGCCCAGAAAAACACTGTGAAAATAAGTATGAGCCCCAGTTCTTAGTGAGAGCTTTTCATTTGGTTTTTTCTTTCCCCTGGAGCAATATATTAGCAGTGTGGCTCCTACTTTTACACTCTGCACTTTGAAATGTCCCCTTCAGTTATGCCACAGTAGTAGAAATTTTATATTCCAAAATAAAGGAATAAATAAATTGTACCTTAAGCATGCAGAGATACAAAATGGAAGCTGCTCTGAGGATTAGCTGTGTCATTCTGGCAGGGAGCTATAGGGGAATGGCGGCCCCTAGTGGGCTAGATTTATGGTGTTGCAAAGTCATGTATAGGTGATTGAATATACTTAGGCTTTGTATATCAAAATTGGTTACAAAAAGGACTTCTACAATTCATTTAAGCATTGTACAGCAATTTATGTGTACTCTAAAATGCTAAGATACGTTTTAAAGAAATTCATTGCTTGTTACATACTGAATCTAAGTCACATGATTCAGGGGGAGGAACTAAATGTCCTTTAGTAAGCTGCCTTTTTTTTAGATAAGGTCAGTGCTTGCTGATCAGTGGTGGAGGAAGATTCCACTGGTTTGAGGATATTCCATTTGTGATTTTGTTCGTATTTTGTTCTACAAACTGGTGCAAGTGGAAGTGAATGCTGAAGAAGGTGCCAAAGCTAAGACTGTGATTTATATTGTTTTTTTTTTTTGTTTATATTATTTTTGTTTTATAATAAAATTCTCACTTAACCAGGTGGATTGCACCTTATTCTGGAGTGTCTGTCCATCTTTTATATCCCACACCGTAACAGGGGGGCTGTGGGATTCAAACCCAGGTCTGTAGCTCATTGCCCTTAACCACTGTGCTATACTGCCTCCTAAAGGGCAGAGGAGCTGGTTGTTTTACTAGGGAAACATAGAAACATAGAATTTGATGGCAGATAAGGACATCTTGGCCCACCTAGTCTGCCAATTTCCCTACCTAACGGATAAGCTGCAGATCCTAGTTAACCAACAGCCTACTTTCTCCTACCCCCCACTAGAATTGCATTATGTCTATCCCATGCATTATTGACTTCCCCCACTGTTTTTGACTCTATGACCTCCTCAGGAAGGCCGTTCCATGCATCTACAACCCTCTCTGTGAAGAAATACTTCCTCACATTACCTCTGAGCCATCCCTCCTCTATCTTCAAATTGTGCCCCCTTGTTCTTGCACATCTCTTTTTCTGAAAGATGATACCCTCTTTGACTTTGTTGATTCCCTTGAGGTATTTGAAAGTTTCTATCATGTCCCCCCCTCTACCTCCTGTCCTCAAGGCTATACATCTTAAGCTCCTTTAGTCTTTCTTCATATGTCTTCTGGTGCAGACCCTGCACCATTTTGGAGGGAGTGTTGGTCAGTGGCACAGCAAGACATCTTGGAAGGTCCCAGAAGACAAAAGTCACTGGTCACTTTTCCTCATCCTCTGCAGTTGTTATGGGTGTTCCTCAAGGGTCAGATTTAGGTCCCCTTTTATTTAGCTTGTTTTCAAATTCACTTCCCTCACTGTGCAAAAACACAAAACTGTTACATTATCCTGATGACACAGTGATCTTTCCTGGTGGGTCTTGTTTAACTGAGCTACTTGAGTTTATTCAAGCTGATTTTGTGAACATAAGGGAATGCTTTCTAAAGAAAAAACTGGTACAAAATGTGAAACCCGTGGATTAGACCAGATTTGCGGAGTGGAGCGGATCCATGAGTACACTGACTTTGTTTTTGCAGTCTGTCAGCTTTTAGTCTGACCGCTGAAGAAATTCTGCCTGCATTGACTATCTGCATTGACTACCTGAGCTTCGAGGGGTGAGGCCTACAGTCACTTGCTGAGGGGCCACTGCCCCACCAGGCTCGGGTCCAGGAGTAAGGCCTGTTTTCCAGCTGCCAAGAGTCGGAGGATGAGCATGGTGCTGCCCTAAGTTGTCTGTGGGAGTTCAGCCTGAAGGCTGACTCTACGGATATCTGTAACCACTGGTCTCTTGCCTGGGGGGAAGGAGCAGTGGATTTCCCGGTGGGGTGGCCAAAGGCACTCGATCTTGGTTGGCTTTGTGCTGCTGGAATCTCCTTGATTGGTAGTCGGAGTCACAAAGACAGTGAATTCCAGGCTTAGCCCTGTCCGGTCAAAGATTTGAATTTATTGATTTACTGATGTGCTCGTTGATGTTTTTATCCTTGCCCCCCATTCGGCATTTGCTTGCTGTGTATTCCTGAGGATTATCCTGTTTGGCTCTCCCTAGTGCAGCAGTTTCTGGAGGGTGGTGAGAGTACCATATTTTATGACTTTTTCAAAACTTCCAAGTTACTTGCTGGCTTCTTCTCTATAGACTGTGTGAGAGACAGTGGTGGATTTGAAATTTATTATCGTACCTGGAGTGGTGACTTTCTGGTCACTGACTTTATTTTAGTTGCACTCTTTATGGTGACTGATTGCTCCCCCCTGATTTGTGTCTGCTTCTGCTGATTTCTGCAATCTCTGGACTGGCTTTGTTTTTTAATTATTTGTTTTTTCTTTATGATTGTGAGTTTGTTTGTTTTTTTGTTATATGGTGGATTTGCTTTGGGTTCCTCGGTTTTAATAGGATGTGTTGGCATCCGGCTGTCCCGGCCAGGCACTACTCTTCCTCCGAGCTCTGGAGCCTCCGGCCCTTTAATTGCCCTTCACTCCTGACTGTTGTTTATGGGAGGTGCAGGGCTTTTGGGATAGCAAGAAAAAGGAGAAGGAAGGCTGGGGCTCCGAACCTTGGGGGAAGAGTGAGCAGGGGGGGCCGAATTGGGTTAGTTAAGCCCAGGAGATGCCCTGGGGTGGAATGGGTTCCAGATCATGGACCATCTTATCTGGTCCTCATACCCAAGGGGCTCCTGTAAGTCAGGGCCAGTAGCCCAGACGGCTCCAGAACCTCATCCGTCTCGAATGGTGTTGTGTAATGCAAGGTCTATAAAGAACAAGACAGCTATTATAGCTGATCTTGTTGGAACAGCAGACCTGGCATGCATCACCAAGACCTGGCTGGATGGAAATGCTGGTCCGATTGTGGGCGGCTATTCCAGCCGATGTCTCGGTGATACACCATTCGAGATTGGTTACTGAGGGCAGGGGTGAAGCTATCTGTTTTAGAATGGAATTGGGCCTTGCAGAGTTCAAGTTGTGGGTTACAGATCATTTAAGTGTACTGGGCTGCAGGTGTGGGTACAGGTTCACCCCATTTACGGCCCACCAGGGGTGAGAGCACGCTCCTGCAGGAAGTCGTGGACTTCATCACCTACATGGTGTTGGAGTCACCCAGGTTGATGATACTGGGTGACTTCAATGCCTGGTCAATGATGAACTCACAATTTTGTCAGGACTGCCTCCAACTTATGAATATGTTGGGCCTCACAGAGGTTGTTGCCTCTGCGACCCATGTTCATGGTCACTCACTTGATCTGGTTTTCCTCTTGGGAATGGAAGCCATCGACTTGGTGGTGAAACTGGTTGGTTGGTGTGACCATTGCACTGTAAGATTCAATTTCTGAGCACCCCCCTATAGGCCTGCCCCTGTGGAGATGGTCAGATACCGCCCTTTGAGGTATGTTACTCCCATTGGTCTCTCGGTGGTCCTTGACCTGTCGGGATGTACAGCTGCCAGTGAGGGTGTGGAGCCCTATTCCAGGCCTATAATAAGGCTGTGGGGATGCCCTGGATTCCATCACTCCCATCCGTGTTCGCCCCTCACTCTCTGCCCTCGGTCCCTTGGTTTGATGGGGCCTTGAGGGAGTTGAGGCATGTGGGGTGAAGGATAGAGCATTGCTGGCAGAGATCCGCCCTGAATGCCAACTGCCTTAGATTGATGGGACATTGTCAATTCTATCAATCAACAATCTCCCCATAAGAAGGCAGAGTTCCTGTCCAGTGAGATTGCTGAGGCCCAGAATCAACCGGTTCAGCTCTTCCGAACTGTGGAAAGACAGTGCAATCCAGCCTGTCTTCGGGTCTGAAGAGCATTTTCACAAGATAAGTGTGATGAGTTCTCTCAATTCTTTGCCAATAGGGTGGCCGACGTCGGGGCTGAGATCCATTCAGCACGCTCTATGGGGGTTTGCGGTGGTCAGTGTAGGGTTACTACACCTCGCGGTCTTCCTGGGATCACTTTGACCAGCCAGCAATCTATGATGTTGTGCAGATTGTCCAAAGTATGCAGCCTACTTGTTGTAGTCTTGACCCGTGCCCTACACACCTCATTTTGGGGTGTGTAGATGTCATTAGTGCTGTCCTAGCAGAGATAGTTTGGTGCTCTTTAGAGTTAGGTGAGTTCCGAACTCTCCTAAAGAAACGCAGTAGTTACCGCTCCTTAAAATCTTCTCTTGACCCAAACTGCCTGCTAACTACAAGTCAATCTCTAACCTTCCCTTTATTGGGAAGTTGATAGAGAAAGTAGTTGCTCTTCAGTTGGATAACCACCTGACCATCCATGACATCTATGATTCCCTCGAGTCCAGTTTTTGGAAAAGGCACAGTACAGAGACCACTCTGGTTCGGTGCCTCAATGATCTCCTGATTGCTAGAGATCAGAGTGCCATTCAATCTTGGTTCTTTTCGATCTCTCTTCAGCCTTTGACACCGTGGGACATGGGGGCTGCTTGAGTGCCTGAGAGACATCTGTGGCCTGTCAGGTACAGTCCTCAGTTGGTTTAGATCTTTTCTCACTGGCAGAACACAGAGAGAGTGGTGTCGAGGATTTATTCCTCAGCTTCATTCTCACTGCCATGTGGGGTTCCTCAGCAGGCCCGCATGACCCCTATGTTGTTAGTGTATTTGCTGCCGTTGGGAGATATTGTAAGATGGTATGGGCTGTGGTTTCACTGTTATGCAGATGATACCCAGCTCTACCTGTCATTTGCCCTGACCAGGATAGTGCGGTCTCCGCCTTTATAGCTGCCTTGCAGAGCTCCAGGACTGGATGTGGGCCAGCTGGCTAAGGTTGAACCCTGATAAGACTGAGGTGTTGGTGGTGGATCCAGGTCATGGGATAGAGAGGACAGCAGCACAGCTTGACTCCGGGCTGTGGCTCAGAGGTAGCCAGCTCGTGTTCTCTGTTCAGGGGCAGAATCTAGGCGTCATATTTGATGAAGGGCTGGCACTTCATTCGCAGGTGTTGGTGTAGTCAAATCTTCTTTCTTCCATTTGAGGAATATCACCTGGATTAAGCACCTTGTTCCGTCATCGATCTTCAAGCGTTGATCCACACCTTCGTGACCTCCACGCCTTGACTACTGCAGCTCCTTATACCTAGGGCTTCCGGGGTTGATATCCGCCACTTGCAGCTGGTGCAGAACGCTGCAACCAGGTTAATGGTTGGGGTTTCCAGAACTAGTCATATCACCCTGTGCTGCACAAACTGCACTGGCTGCCTGTTTAGTGGTGAATCACCTTCAAGGTCGGTTTACTGACCTATAAGGCCCTGCATGGACTGGGTCCTGGCTACCTGCAAGAGCTCCTGGTTCTTACTGTCCTCTCTGCCCCTCCGTTCAGCCCGATGATGGATTGCTAGAGGTTCCCAGGGTTCGACTGAAAACTTCTGGTGCAAGAGCATTTATGTATGCAGCCCTGACCCTGTGGAATTTCTACCTCGCGGATTAGAGAGTGCCTGACCATGGAGAGCTTTAAAACGGCTTTAAAACATATTTATTTAGCGTTTTGGGATTGTTGAAGTTGCAATACTGTATTTTATTGATCTTTTAGATATATTGTTTATTTGTGATTTAATCCCTGTACAGTGCTTTGATACTTGTTGAATTGCACTTTATAAATAAATGTTATTATTATTATATCATTATTAAGACCATGATTTTCATGGTCCTTAGTTGAGTCGGTCCACAATCCAGTGATCCCTTGAAGAACACTGAATGGTTCTGATACTGAACAAGTGACAATGATCAGATATCTTGGTCTCACCCTGCACAGCTCCCTCTTCTATGAACTGCACATATTATTGATGATTAAAGCTGTACATCTAAGATTGGGTATCCTGTATAGGACAAATTCATTATATGCTACCCTCCACTAGGAAGTTGTTAGCACAGAATATTTTGTTCCCACTTATTGATCATGGTACTTTGTTTCCTTTTTCAGCAGGTGAGGGTTTGCTGTCCAGGGTGAGAATTCTTTATAATCAAAGAAATACAAAATTACACATATCCCTAATGCAAAGCATCATGGGATGTATATGCAAATCACCATGACATTTTAGGCTGGTTCAGCTTTAAGCAGAAATGCATGGTGCCAAAGGGCCTCCCACACAATCTGCAAAAGGAGCAAACAGAAGACACAGACATGTGTTTCATCCTACCTAGGACTCATCAGTGTGCCTCGTCTGTATCACACCCAGGGGAAATGAACCTGCCCTAAGTTGGTCATGCGGGTTTGGGTCATGGTGAGCCCAAAAAACAAAAAACAATCAAAAAGACAAAGAATCTCGGTGCAAAAATGCTTTTTTTGCACTGAGGTTCTTTGTCTTTATAATCAACTTGCTTGTTTTCTTACACAGCCACAACCTCGGACACATCACTGTGTTTTATTTCATAATCTCAGTTGGCTACCATTGGACCAAAGATAGTTCTCATACTCAGGTTCCTAACCAAGAAAATCATTTTGGATTTTGTCCCAACTCTTTTTCATTCTATTCTTAAAAAACAAAATAATATACAGTCAACAAGATCAGCCTCCCACTGCTTTACTCATGTATCCAGTATGAGGACAACCCTTGGACAAAAATACTTGTGTTACAGACAGTTTTTCAGTACATTACTCACTTTGTTTAAAAGTACTGTCACCATAGTTACCAGTTTTAAATATGATTAGGAAAAAAGTTTTGAGCAGATAGTTACTGCAATGTTTAGCAGGACAGAGTACATTTATGTACTGTATTATGTTAATTAAGATTATATATTGTATATCTGTCTGTATGTTTTATGTTCTGGTCACCCATGAAAACAAGCCTTGGCTCATGGACTCACCAGATTTTGAATAACCAAATCAAATTAGTCAGTGTCAATGGCTCAGTAGGTAGCACACTCGCCTCTGAGGCCAGGAGATCAGAGGGCAGTGGGTTCAGTTCCCACATCTGGCACTTGGGTTAATATCCCAGTACTGACACTGTAGTGCAGCATGAGAGGGGTGCTGCACTTCTGAGGTGCCGTCTTTCGGATGAGACATTAAACTGAGGTCCCATCTGCCTGGATTAGTGGTAGTTCAGGTGGATGTTAAAGATCCCATGGTACTTATCGAAAAGTAGGAGAATTTCCTGGTGTCTGGCACAATTTCCTTATTCACTAAAAATACCACCAACAGCTTAATCTGGTTCAAGGTCAGTTGGAATTCACCTGTATCCCCTCCTCCAGGTCGCCTGAAAATAAGCAGGATTTGTCTAGTGCCTTACCGGTCAACAAAACTAAATAAATAAAATCAAAATCAAGGTACTTGTATTTTAAATACCTAATTTAGTGTTATGTGTTCCCTTGCATCTTTCTTTGGTAACATTACCCTACCGTACTTTAATTATCATCTGAGTTGCTGTCTACCTATTATAAATTTCTTTTGTGGGACTGGGAAATTATTTTCATTTAGTGACGCCATATGTGTCCTGTTATGTATGGACTACAACCTCAAAAATGCTGAAATCCTACAGCATTTGTTCCCTCAGTGAATCACCTTGTAAATGACAAACAACTACATTTCTCCCAACTCAAGAAAGTGGACATTTATTACAAATGTCTGGGGGTGGCAGTCATGTGCTGTTGTTAAAGATTTTTTTATGGTGGTGTTTTTTTTCTAATAAAGCTGACTGGCCTTAAAGACCTAATGTAAATATGCTCCTTTGCAACTGCAAATCATAACTTTTGCAGCCTTGTTGTTTAGTCTTTCTTAAATCTACTGTTCTGAAAAGAACATTACATAAAACTGCTGTTAGGCATCCAACTAGGATATCTCTTCTCAACACCACACTGTCGTCCCTCTGTGCTACAAATTTGATTATGTTCACTGTATCCATAACACAGTATTTGCAACTCTGCATGTACAGTACTTTTGTCTCTGAAAAAAAGAAGTGCAGTATGTTTTAAATTTTTCACTTTTTGTCATGTAGGCAGAACATATGAATGTGCCGTCAAGTAAAGACAGCACTGCCTCCAGCATCCTGACCTCTGGTAACAGTACAGGACTCGTGACTAAAACACAGTCACCAGTCAGCCAGCAGCACTACATCTATTGACCCAGTCTCTGGTACCAGCATAGGACCCATGACCAAAACACAGTCACCAGCCAGCCAGCAATCAGTACTACCTCCAGTGACCCAGTCTCTGGTACCAGCATAGGACCGGTGACCAAAACATAGTCACCAGCCAGCCAATAGCACTACCCAAAACACAGTCTCTGGTACCAGCATAGGACCCATGACCAAAACACAGTGTCAAGCCAGCAGCACTGCATCCAGTGACCCAGTCTCTTGAACAGCCTAGGACCCATGACCAAAAATAGTCGCCAGACTAGCCAGCAGCTCTACAGTACATGAGCAACCAGTCTCTGGTACATCTCTGGTACCAGCATAGGACCTGTGACAAAACACAGCCACCAACCTGACAACCAGAAAAATTGCCTACAGTATGCTCATCTCTGATACCAGCTTTGGACCCAGTTAAGAAACACAGCCACCAGCCAGAGCCAAGAGCCAGCTGCACTACTCCGGCAACCCGGTCTCTGGTACCAACATAGGACCCGTGACCAAAACAAAGCCACCAACCATCAGCAAGCCAAATTATTACCTTCTGCAACCCTGTCTCTGGTGCCAGTGTAGGATCTATGACCAAAAACATAACCACCAGCCAGCTAGCATTATTACCGCCCAGCAACCCTGTCTCTGGTACCATCATAAGACTAGTGACCATAACACAACCACCAGCCAGCTAGCCAGCAGGACTACATCCAGCAACCTGGTCTTTGGTACCAACATAGGACCCATAACCAAAATAAATCCAGCTAGCAGCACTACTTCCAGAACCATGGTCTCTTGTACCAGCATAAGACCCATTGACAACAACCATTGACATGGATTTCTCCACAGCAACCTGATCTCTAGTGCTTGTGTAAGACCCACTGCCAACAGCCAGCCACAATCAACTCCCTCATGCCAGCATAAGGACTGGTGCTAATAACCAGCCATAATGAACTTCTTTTCAGTAAACCAGTATCTTGTGCTGCAAGGATCAGTGCCAACAGCCAGCTGAAATGAACTTTCTTCTGGCAAACCAGTCTCTTGTACCAGAGCAAGAACCAGCAGTACTAGCAGCAAGCACCAGGGACTCCAGTACCAACATCTCTTCTAAAGGTCCCTCTTCACCTGCTTTGATAGTGAATGTCTGACAGTTTCCCAAAACAACCATTATTAATAATGGTGCTTTCAAACCCCAGGAAATCTTACTGTATTCTGACAAGTGCAGTATGGTCTCACCATAGGACTGCCCCAGAGCCATAATGGTTAATAGAACCTATGCTAATAATGGAATGTTAGGTTTGAGCTCGGTTTTCAAATTACTGTCCCTGGTTGCACTTCCTGCAGCCATCAGATTCTTTACTCCACTTGCCTCAGTAAGACGTCTCCGGAGAGCTCTCCTTCACTTTGACTGAAGAATATTATTTTCTCAGTTTATTCGAAAGTCCATTCAATTTATTCAATTTTTGAAGCACTGTTCTTGGTCACAGGTAGAATTAGTCTGGATTTAGAGTTAATTTGGTAAGTTTCTTCGGTTCCTCCTCGGTTCTTTCAACTCGGAAGGCATTCGCAAAGGCAGATCCTCATCTCATTTGTGTATTTTGCCTGGGATTTGACTACCTCGAGGAGGACTGCGAGATTTGTAAAAACTTCCCTCAGTCGACGCTTTACAGGCAATTTAAGCGACTGCAGGAGAAGATGTCTGAAAAAGCCACTGAACCGGCAACAGACAAAATGACTGTGGGCCATAAACAACCTAAGGATCAACCCTCTGACAAGGGTGATAGCTCTTTCTCAAAGAAAAGACCTGACAAACTAGCTGCTAACCCAGCACCTGCAGGGAAATGAAAAAAGAAAGAAAAACGTTCAGGGATTGAACCACAACTGAAGGCATCGGTTCCAACCACTGAAGAGATAGCGAACGCGATTCACATTATTCAGTCGCTTGAGCTGGTTAACCCGAATCTGGTTGAAAAGTGACTGCATTTGACTACTTCAGGCTCTACCTCGGTTCCCAGTTCCTTGGAACCCTAAGTAGAGACCTTTGAGGAAGAATTCGACAAGGATGCTGACGATGACGAGGATGAGGACTACGGGGAACCGATTGAACCGGATATTTCCCCTGATCCTCATCATCCTGACTCCCCTGATAAGGGAACTGAGAACTTTACCTCACATTTCCAATTCATCAAGCAAGTAGCCCAGTCCCTGGACCTCTCTACCCAGGAATCAAGCGATGAGGAGGAGGAACAGGACTACAGGGAAATGATGGATGTACTAGCCTCTAAAAGAGTTTTGTTGCCCATCCTTAAAGAAGCAGGCTATGAAAGTCCGGCATACCTCTACTTCTATACCACCAGTGGATAGGTAGGTGGATAAAATGTATTGGGTGACTAAGGGTGGAACGGAATTTTTATTTGGACACCCTAGCCATAAGGGGGTGGGGCAGGCTTGAAGACTTGTGTGGTCAAGGCGCTAGGGGTTGTTGAACTGAACTCCTGTGTTCTTGTAATCTTGTGTGCACTCTGAGAATTTAGTAAAACTACTTTAAATCAGTTTACAACAGTGCAATGTGGTTCCTTGCACTGTAGTAAACATTGGATCTGCAGCCTGTGATAAGGCAGGCATTCCTTTAGCATCATACCCTCCAGACAAGGATTCCATGAAACTGGATTCCATTGCCAGGAAGCAGTACTTGTGTTCCTCTCTGGCCATCAGGCTGGCCTCTTATATGGCATATGTGGCCAGATACCAGAAAACCCTATGAAGCACTGTGATGGAGATCACTAAGTCGGTTCCAGCCCCTATGGCAGCGGACCTGGAGGAGGCTGCAATAAGGGGCATAGAGGCTCTAAGGTCCAGTTTCGAATGGCAGTGGACAGCAATGACATTGCAGCCAGACAGATGGCTTCTTCAGTGTCATTAAGAAAATTTTCTTGACTCACGACTACTAATCTACCCAAGATACTCAGTCAAATGGACTTCCCATGTGAGCCTCTGTCTCTATTTGGTGAGCAAACAGAGGCTTACATGAAGAAAATGGATGAATACAAGATGGCATACCAGAGTACTGTTGCAAAGGATAAGACTCCTACACCCCATAAACAGCAAGCCAGGGGTCATGGAGCAGACCTTACAGACCATTCTTCCAGCCCCAAGCTTACCCACAGTATCAACAGCAAAGGGGCTACTTCAGAGGCAGGGGCAGGAGAGGTGATAACCGAACAGGCCCCAGCACTCAGTCAGCATCCCAACCCAAGCAGACACCCTGAGAGATCTGCTCAGGTCACCTCCCTAGTCCAGGTTCGGGGCAGGCTGGCCCACTACCTCCAGGTGTGGCAATCCATCACCACAGACAGGTGGGTCCTGGAGGTAGTGGGCCAAGGCCTGGCTCTCAGCTTCAAACTCAGACCAAAGCTGAGGTCAAGGGTTTTTTGATCCTCTTTCCCATTAGAAACACTGCTGTTAGAAAAGGAAGTATTAAATCTATCTTTGGGAGCAGTGAGTCAGTTCCCTCTGCTACAGAGAGGAAAGGGCCTCTATTCAGGATACTTCCTCACAACCAAGAAAACAGGGGTGACAACCATATTGGATCTCAGGCACCTAAACAGGCATTTGCTGAAACCAAAATTCAAGATGGTCATCTTGACTACTATTCTGCCAACACTAAGGCAAGGGACTGGTTGGCATCCCTAGAACTAATAATAATAATAATATTTTATTTGTATTGAGCCTTTCAAATACCAAGCGCATTCCAGTAAAATATGATACAAGCAAGATACAAACAGTAATACAAAGGACTATTAAAAACAGATACAACAACTAATCAGTACCACCATAGGTTTTTTATTTTAAGGATACATACTTCCACATCCCAATAAGACAGTCTCACAGAAAATTCCTCAGGTTCAGACTGCCATCAGGCCACTATCAGTTCAGGGCAATGCCTTCCAGATTTACTTCTGCTCCCAGGGTGTTCACAAAATGCTTGGCTATAGTTGTGGCACACCTAAGGAGACAGGAGTGCTGATTTTTCCTATCTGGACGACTGGCTGAGTGGTGGGACAGTCTCCTAGCAGGTGAAGCAGTCCCTGGGGTTTCACAGGAAGTTTTGCAGTTCCTGGGGTTCTTGATAAACCTAAAAGTTGGTGCTACAGCCAGTTCAGCTCCTGGAGTTCATAGGGGCCAAACTGAATTCAGTGAGAGAAAGGCTTTTCTTCCACAAGAGAAGGCAAACACTTTGGTACAGCTGGCAGGCTCCTTCAAGCTTCACAGTCTCAGGCCAGCCAGACACTTTCTTCAGTTGTTGGGCCATATGGCAGCTTCAGCAGTTACAGTGTCAGGATCAGGGTTTTGGGATGGGGATATTCAATATCACCTCAGGCAATACTAGCACCAGAAAAAGATTTCTTGTCAGAGCTGGTTCAATTACTCAAGACTTTCTGCAAGCTCTTCAGTGGTGGTGGACATGGAAAATCTCAGGCAGGAATTCCATTCCTCCAGGAGCAACCCTCCATGGTGCTCACAACAGATGCATCCCTCCTAGACTAGGGGCAGACCTAGGGAGCATACTGTTCACAGCATGGTCCGGACAGGAGTCACTTCTTCACATCAATCTATTGGAGCTCAGAGCAGTCTTCCTAGCACTGCAGGCATTTGCCAACATGCTCCAGGGAAAGGTGATCCAGGTCAAAATAGACAACACAACACAACCAGTACTACATCAACAAACAAGAAGCCACAAGGTCCATGCCCCTGTGCACAAAGGCCATGAAAACATGGAGTTTGGCCTATTCTCTGGACATTCTGCTATCAGCAGTTCACCTGCCAGGGAAGACAATGTGCTAGCAGATCGCTCAGCAGGATAAATCAGAACCATCACAAACAAACAGGTACTGGACAGGGAAATTCTTGCATGCCTTCCCCATTTCCTTGTTACTTAGAGTCCTGATCAAGCTCTAGATCCAGCCGGCCATGGTGATACTCATTGCCCCAGACTGGGCCAGGCAGCCATGGTACTCCCTGGTTCTGGCACTATCAGTGGTCAAGCCAATCAGCCTCCCAAGGAGGCACAACATGCTAACTTCATCCCAGGGCAGGATCCTGTACCCAAACCTCCAGTCTCTTAGGCTCAAGGCCTGGTTCTTGAGGACCTAGAGTATGCCAACTTGCATCTTCCAGAAGGTGCTATGGAGGTCCTTAGGGTTTCTAGAACACCAACTAGCTAGTGAGGCAAGTAAGGAAGTCCGGCGAGCAAAGGCACAGAAGGAGCTGCAAATTGCTGCAGGAATTAAGAAGGGGGAGAAGGCTTTCTTTCACTATATAAGTGAGAAAAGGGACAAGAAGGAAGGGATTGTTAGGCTTAAGAAAGGGGTGGAGGGGTGGAGGATAATGGAGGAAAAGCAGAGATACTAAATGAATACTTCTGTTCTGTCTTCACCATGGAGAAGGATGGACCAGTGCCTTCAGAGGAAAAGAGGAGTGGGGGAGGTAAACACAGACATAGTGATAGAGGAGGATAGAGTGAGGAGGGTCTGCTGGCATTGAAAGTGGACAAATCACCAGGCCCGGACAGAGTACATCCAAGGGCACTAAAGGAACTGGCTGAGGGCTGGCAGGGCCACTAGCAGACCTATTTTAATAGTTCACTATAGTCAGGAGACTAGGACTGGAGAACAGCATATGTAGTGCCCTTTACAAAAGTGGTCCCAAGGATGATCCAGGGAATTACAGACAGTCAGTCTGACCTCCATTGTGGGAAAGCTCATGGTGACAATACTAAAGGAAAGGTTGGTGGCATATCTAGAGGAGCATGGTCTCCAGGATGAGAGGCAGCATAGGTTCATGGGGGGGGGAGACTGTGTCAAACAAATCTGATTGACTTCTTTGACTGTGTCCCTAAGACAGTAGACAGGGGCCAAGCAGTAGACATCCTCTATCTTGATTTCAGTAAGGCTTTTGACTCTGTGCCCCACAAAAGATTGACCAGGAAGTTGGTAGATCTTGAAGTTGGGGAAGAAGATGGCCAGACGGGTGGAAAACTGGCTGAGGGACAGAACCCAGAGGGTGGTGGTGGGGGGAGAGTTATCTGGCACCAGAGATGTAACCAGAGGGGTCCCACAGGGCTCTGTACTGGGGCCAGTGTTGTTCAATGTCTTCATCAATGACATTGGGGATAACATTAAAGGCAAATATGCCTATTCACAGATGACACCAAGCTCTGTGGGAGAGTGGACACAGCTGAAGGCTACAGGAAGATCTGGAAAAGCTGGGGAGGTGGTCCAGGATCTGCAGCTTGGCTTTAATGCCAAGAAATGCATAGTTATGCATATTGGCACCAAGAATCCCAGGACAGAGTATTACCGGGGTGGAGTCCAAATAGCTGCATCAGAGGAGGAGAAGGACCTGGGAGTGATGATCACTAGTGACCTGAAGCACTCCATGCAGTGCAAGAAAGCAGCAGCAAAGGCAAACAAGATGCTGGGATGCATAGCTATGTAGATCAATAGTAGGAAAGAGGAGGTTATACTGCCCTTTTACAGGTCACTGGTAAGGCCATATCTAGAGTATGGAGTTCAGTATTGGTGCCCACACCTCAAAAAGACATTAACCTGCTGGAGAAGGTACAGAGAGGGCTACAAAGATGATAGCTGGTCAGCAGGGCAAGGCATACGAGGAGAGGTTGCGGGTACTGAACATGTACTCCCTGGAAGACAGGAGAGAGAGGGGGGGGACATGATTGGAACATTCAAGTACTTGAAAGAGATAAATAATGTTGATAAGGAAAGTCTCTTTAAGCTGAGTGGCAACCATATCACAAGGGGGCACAGTCTTAAGCTGGAGGGTGGGAGGTTTAGAAAGGATGTCAGGAAGCACTTCTTCACAGAAAGGGTGGTGGACACTTGGAATGCGCTGCCGGAAGAGGTAATCTCGTTAAAGACAGTGAGCAACTTTAAGAGAGGCTGGGATAGGCATGGGGGAAGATAAGAATCATGGGTAGGGAGGATGGGAGGAGTGGGGAGGGAGGGCAGGGACATTAGCTCAAGCTGTAGACCCTGCAATACGAGCAGACTTGATAGACCAAATGGTCTTCTTCTGCTGGCTTGTTCATATGTTCGTATGTTCATATCTACCAGGAAGATTTACACTTCCAAATGGAAGAGATTTTCTATTTGGTGTCAGAATATGAACTTGGACCATAACCAGGCAGGATTGCCTGTGGTCTTGGATTACTTAGCCCATCTTCATTCTCTGGGCCTAAGGCCCTCAACATTGAAGGTGCATCTAGCTCCGGTCTCTGCTTACCTGTCAGCAGGTAAGGCATCATCTCTGACCTCCAATTCAGTGTTTAGAAAATTCTTTGAAGGGCAGCTACATTTGCACCCCCCTCATAGTACTCCTTCTCCAGTGTGGGATTTGAACATTTGCATAGCACAGCTTTTGCAACCTCCTTTTGAGCTCATGTCATCAGTCAATCTTAAGTATGTAACTTGGAAGACTGTGTTACTAGTTGCCATTACTTCTGCCAGAAGGATCAGTGAGAGTCAGGCCTTGTCCATGGAGGCTGAATATGTAGCTTTTCATAGGGACAAGGTCATCCTTAGGACCAACAGTAAATTCTTTCCTAAGGTGGTTTCTCACTTTCATATTAATCAGTCCATCACACTACCAGTCTTCTTTGCAGCCATTCCTCATCATGGTGAGCAAAGACTGCATAGCTTGGATGTTAAAAGAGCTATGCGTTACTACCTAGAGCATACAAAAAGTCATAGAGGACATGACCCTACTTTTATGACTTATGGAGAAGTGAGAATGGTAAACCTGCCACCAAGAGATCCATAGCAAGGTGGATTGTGGCATGTATCCAATTCTGTTATGGTAAACTGGGCAAACAGCCCCTCATGGCTTAGAGCCCACTCCACCAGAGGGACAGCTGCAAGAGACATCCCTTTGTCAGAAATCTGTAAAGCAGCTACCTGGAAAACAGTTCACACATTTACCAAGCCTTAGTGCCTGGATACCCAGGCCAGGAGTGATGCCAGGCTTAGCACAGCAGTTTTGCAGAGCCTATTTCCTAAATAGGTCCTCTGCCTGCAACCAAAGGCATTGCTTGGGTAGTCTGCACTTGTCAGAATACAGTAAGATTTCCTGGGGTTTGAAGAAAACATTACTTACCATAGTAATATTGTTTCTTCTAAGGGAATCTTACTGTATTCTATGCTCCCACCCTTTCTCCCCTGCTAGGACCTACAGGACATTGCACACTGTCTGTACAACTATTTTGGAAACCTGTGGGTACCTATTAGTCTCTTGGGTATCTGTTGACTTGAGTCTTAGAGATGCCCCCTATTATTTAAGAGGTTTTAACCCTAAGGAAGTGTATTTATGGTTAGTTAAGCTTAGATTAGTTAATTAGTATTATTAGCTTCTGCATGCTTCATAAGAATCTGAGGTTGCAGGAAGTGCAACCAGGGACAGTGATTTGAATACCAAGCTCGAGCCTAACATTCCACTATTAGCATAGGTTCTATTAACCATTTCGGCTCCGGGGCAGTCCTATGGTGAGACCATGCTGCACTTGTCAGAATACAGTAAGATTCCCTTAGAAGAAACAAGGTTACTATGGTAAGTAATGTTTTCTTTCCTGCACAAGTTTGTCTTGGGAATCCTGGCTAAACACTTACTGCCCCTTCACTAAAACTGTATTTTTCTGTCCCCTTGTGTCTCCCTCTCCTGCAGGTATAATCACTGGCAGCAGCAACAACAAAACCTCCTCCAGCACCATAGCCTCATTCTGCAAACAAACATGGTCTCCTGAACCAGCATAGTGACCGGCACAACCAGGAGAAATCACCACGGCTTGTAGCACCAGCATGTAACCTAAGGGTCTTTCTTTGTCTGCTGCAATGGCGTGTGTCTGAGTCAGGGTCCCAGCAAACACTCTTATTAATGGCACCTTCCCTCCACACAAGATCATCCTGGGAATCCCAAGCTGTTAGTGCCTCCTTAATAAAACTGCCCTCTTCTGTCCCCTTGAGTCTCCCCCACCTGCAGGTGTAACCATTGACAGTGGCAGCAACAAACCCTCCTACAGCATCACAGTCTTCCTCCTACAAACAAACCTGGCCTTCTGCACCAACAGAGTGACTGACACAACCAGCAGCAAGCACCAAGGCCTCTAGCACCAGCATGTACCCAAAGGGCCTTACTTCATCCGCTGTGATGCTGAGTGTCTGAGTCAGGGTCCCAGCAAACATTATTACAAATGACAGACTCGTCCTGGATTCCAGGCTGCAGACTTAGTGCCCCTCTACTAAAACTGTCTTTTCTGTCCTCTTGTGTCTCCCTCTAATGTAGGTATAACCATAGACAGTGGCAAGAACAAAACACCTGCAGAACCACAGCCTTCCCCATCCTCCTGTACCAGTGTAGTGACCAGCACAACCAGCAGCAAGCAGCAAGGCCACCGGCACCAGTATGTATCAAAAGGGCCTTTCTTCATCTGCTACTGGGGTGAGTGTCAGTTAGGGTACCAATAAACCTTATTACTAATAGCACTTTCTTTCCACAGGTTCTCCCTGGGAATCCAATATGTGCAGTCTTAGCACCATCTCATTAAAACTGTCTTTTCTGTCCCCTTGTGTCTCCCTCTCCTGAAGGTACAATATAACTATTAACAGCAGCAATCAATCACAACAACCAAAAATCTCTTACAAAACTACAGCCTGCTCTTCTTCTTACAAGGGACAAAGCTGGCAAGTGAAGACCTCCAGTATCCAGTCCAGATGATACCATCACACATCCTTCTCCTACTCCTCCTCCTACAGCAACTACGATAATGGCGGCACTCTTGCAGAAAAATAATAAATGCAGAAGTAATGACATGAAATCAATCTTTATTTGGAAAGAGGCATGGCACTAAAACTAGCACTTTGCTTCATATTTGTGAAGCCCGTCCAGGGGCGTGGCTTAGCATCGCTGACTGACTTAAAAAATATAGAATTAAGACACATATCAGGAAAGTCAGTCAAGTTGTCCAAAGCGCATCAGTTTTAACAGCCCCTGTCATTTCTGCATTTTTATTTATTTATTTAAAATTGGTGACTGGGAAAGGCACACTCAGCCGAGCTCATTTCCAGGTGCGACCCGGGTACAAGGTGTTCACAGAAAGCAAGCAGAGAGGTACAACAATTTCTTGATTACAGACGTTAAGTACAAACAGCAGTGTCCTTGCACAGAGGTATGCAGAACACTGCAACAAATTACTGTTCGGACTTGAATTTCAGCATTTGGACAGGTCGTGTCTAAAAATTGCGAAAACAGCAATTATTATTTAGCATTTATTATTATTTCTGCAAGAATGCTGCTGTTGTGTCATACTTGACCTGCAAAGAGATCACATACTCCAGCAATTTCAGCACATTTTTAGAATCTGAAAATGAGTAGGCCTTATCAGGATAAGGTGCATTCTCCCTGGCGGAGCTAGGCAAACAGTATACTGTATAAGACATTTATTTTACTGGCAGTTAATTTTCACTATATTCACTATTATGAAAATACAGCAAAAATTTAATGCCAGTGAAGATTTTCTGACACTTAATATCTTATGTATCTACTGTATAGTATGTTGCATTTGTAAGTTTTCACTTCTCTGTTTAATAGCAAATGAATGATTCTGTCCTACCAACTCCATTTCTACACGTTAACTCCATCACCACATTTGTTGTCCTGTTTCAACGCTCCTCTGGTCATCCTCGCCAGTTACCCTCACCCGTTACCCTGATCCATTCCCCTACAAGTCACAAAGCCACATAGACAAAGAGCTGTACTGTATTTGCTGGCAACACTTTATTTAAGTGCTTAAATGAAATAAGAAAAAAGAAAAAGAAAGATTTTCGGTCTACATCCTGTTGGTTCTGAATTCCAGGCTCTGCTCTCCGCGTTCTCATTCATTGCCCACATGGTTGTCATCATCACTGTTATCCATGGTTGTACCTATGAGGAAACAAATTTGGATTATAAAACATGTGTCCTGATACAACAATTTACAGTGTAAGTACAAAATAAATGTACCCAACAGAGGCAATTACTGTGGGCTTGTAAAATTCCTGCCTCAGAAAACCCATGGATGCAGCCATCCTTGCGAATGGCAAGCTCAGCAAAAGCTCGCCTCCAGCCAAGCAGCATGACGCTCTTTAATGTGATGCTGCTTGAAATCAATGAGGAATTCCTGACTTCCCTTTGCCAGCGTGTCTGCTATAAACTCAGCATACCAAACTGTGAACTGTTTTCTGAGGCTGTCCCTAAAAGTTTATTTATTGCAATGTCCAGTGCCTGCAGTAAATCCGTACAGTAGGCGGGGATGAATATTAGCACAATATTGTTTAGTTCTAGTGCATTCAATACTGCGGCTGTTGTGTGTGCTCTAAAAAGATCTAAGAGTAAAAGAGCTTTTTGTTCAATGGGTAGTTCAAGTTTTTTTCTGACAGAAGCAAAGTAAAGGACAATGACATGTGTGATATACCGGAGGGTTGTCGCCTCATTAACCCAGTGATTGGGGGACTGAGTGATATCAGAATCAAGATAAAATATGTAGGCCAGGTTACAGGCATGGGTTTTATCCTTGTAGATTACCTGTGGAGGCAGAAAATGACCCAATAATGTGCATGCCAACACCGTGGAGACTTGTCGCTTGTCTTCCAGGCCAGCAACGAACACCTGTTTTGAGCCAGTGGCAGCCATGGTCCATTCTGAAATGGGGACCATACTGACACCAGTCTCATCCAAGTCCATGACAAGTTCAGCTGGTATGAGTTCTTGGCCTACACAATTGGCAATGTGGGTGAGAAAGGAGGCCTTCAGATGAGCAAAATCAGAGGGTGTCTTTCAGGCGGTTTTAGTCCCTTTCCTCCTGCTAAAGCCAATTCTATTAAGGAACTGACATGCCCACTTCATGGTAAGTTTTACAGTTCCTCCATTTTCCTTTAAAAGGTGTGGGGCATCAGATTTAACAATTCCTTGAGCTAAAACAAGAAGCACTATATCATTTACAACCGCACCCTCACTTCAAAGGTTACAACAATCTTCTGCAATTTATCAATAACATCAGACATCAATAATATAGGTCTGCCTCTAGCTTTGCATGGCAGTGCGGGTGAAAGCTTAGAGGGTCTGGATTTTTCAGCTGCTCCAAGTAATCCTTCTTAAAATTGCAAATGGTGCTTTCATTGATTTCATTTTTGTTTTCTGCTGATAATACCTGACAGCATACTACCCCATGCTGAGTGGCATATTGACCAAGCTCAAACCTCAGCTCGGGGTACAGTGAGCATAGCTGTTTGGTCTCTTCTTTTTAGCCACAGGAGGGTTAGAAAGCTCCTTCACAACCACAGCAGCAGCTTGCAGTTCAACCCTGAGGTCTGTGCAAGTCATTCTGGGTTAAGCTGGTTAAGCTCACACACTTCTGCTGGATACTTACGCTTGACAGCTTTAGGTTTGAGCCAGAACAGTAAAGACATTGGCCCAGATATTCAAAGGTTGTGCATGGCACAACAGTTTTACCTACATCACGCAACCCACTGATGCGCTCCTCGCGATATTCAAAAGGGAAAAGTGTGTGGCATAAATCCCGATGCACCAAAGTGCATCAGGAAATGTATGCAGGCACAGGTGGGGCGTGCCCATGCATACCCTGCACAGCCTGATATTCAGCCCGGGATGTGCAGAGCCATGCATACGCTCACTCTACCTGTGCCAGCACAAAGTTGTTCCAAAAAAAAAAAAAGGAACAATGGATGGCCACCCAGGTGAGTTGCCACATTGCAGGGTGCAACACGGCAGCTGTCACCTGTGGGTGGCCACCCGAGCTCCGGCTGCAACTGACGGCGCTGTCCGATCGCAAGCATTTGTATTAAAAATAAGAAATATGTCCAATATCCCTGGTGATCCAGAGGACCGCTGTCTGCCCGATTGCGGGCATTTGTATTAAAAATAAGAAATATGTCCAATATCCCTGGTGGTCCAGTGGACCGCTGTCTGCCCGATCGCAGGCATTTGTAATAAAACAAATTAATAATACCAATATCCCTGGTGGTGTAGCGGTACCCCCTCCCACCCGCCACTGGGCCCCACTGCCCCATTCCCCGGTCAGCGGTGGGCGGCAGCACCCACCCGCCTGCCGACCCGCGCCTGCCGACCGCTTACCGTCAGTGGGCTGTACGCCCATTAGTCACAGCGAGAGCCATCGGGCATGCAGCCCATACCATACTACACATTCCAGATATGTGAATGATTCATTCACATATCTGAATGTGTAGTACGGTCATGGACTGCATGCCCATTGGCTCACGCCAGGACCAATGGGCGTACAGCCTCACCGATGGTGTCAGTCAGAGGGCGGCGGGCGGCGGGCGGCAGGCGGGAGGTGCTGCCTCCCGCTGGCTGACTGGAGGAGGCGGGGAGGTGAGGCTCAGTAGGGAGGCGGGTCGCAAGACCCCTAAGGATGGTTGACTATACAAATACCCTTGTCGAGAGACAATACTGGACCACCAAGCTAGAACAGATGCTTCATTTTTCTCATAAATACCCTTGATCAGATTCTAAACGTACGATGACCACGGCTGCGGGGGCGCCGGTCCTCGGATGGCTACTGCCTGGCAGGGCGCCAGGCGCAAGTCATCGGGGATCAGTGCACCTGCATGCAAATGGAGCCATAATGACATACAAATGGCCCCATTTGCACATTGCATACATTATGACCCCATTTGCATGTCAAGTTTTGAATATCGCGGTTGCAGTGCATAGCGCAATGGAACTTACGCTAGCGCATCCCCATGCTCCACTGTGGCCACTTGCATTGGTGCAGTGCCACTGCACCATGCACACTGCGGGTGGCCAGGGTGCGATATTCAATGATGCTGTGCCATGGCGCAGCTCCGTTGAATATCGCACAGTCCACACCCCTGAGCAGCCAAGTTGTGCTGCGCCCAAGCTTGTGCCACAGCCTGGCACAGTTTGAATATCTGGGCCACTATGTATTGTTGTGTGTGCAGGCAAAAATACTGTACAGCACCAAACAAAGGCAAAACAATTATGGTGAAGAAGGCTGATTTTTATTGTATGAAATTGTGTCAGTAGGTGACATTTGGCACCGCACTAATTCATTCTGATGCGAACTTGCCGCAGGATTTCGACCGTGAATTCTAGTGGTCATGAATTCAATGTCTTATATAGCATTAGCAAGCTTCAACTCTTTTCTAACACTGTTAAATGCCTTTCATCATTGATGGGTCAAGTATGACCAGTCTTGGAAAAACATCACTCATTGCTCCCCATCTTTACAGTTGTGAATTTGGCGCCATAAGAACTTGATAGACAGGAATTATACCAGCATGGCTCAGGGGTATTAGGTTTGAGTGACCACTCAGCACAGAGGTATGTGGTCAGCCCACTCCAGTGCAACTGGGCTGTGAGGTGCAGTTCTGCTTGCAACCATTACTCTATAAAGGCCAGTACATCAGTCCTCTCTGAGCCATCCAATATCCCCAAAATTCAGAGATCGCAAGCCCTCAGTAAGTTCTCATTAATGTCTAAATGCAATTGTAGGAGGGTATTTCCTTTCACTAAGGATGCTGTAGCAGGTAAACCTCGGTTGGTGGTTTTATTTGCATCTGCCACAGTATCTTTAATCTCATCCATTCCAGTTGCTGCTCAGAGGCGGTAAATCTGGTTGTAATGCTGTCTGTTTTTGTGTCATTACCTGGATGGATTTCCAGAGTTCTGAGACCATCTTTGGAGTGCTACAAGTGCCATTCCAGTGCAACTGTCAGACAAACCCATGGCTTTGGAGCCATCCTGAACTGCGCCATGTGGCTGAAAGAAATGCGTGAGGTTTGACCCTGTGCAGTAGCTTTGCGTAGGTTCCCCATCATGAAATTGATATCGATCTGTACCTGTTATAGTGTTCTCTCCACTGAGCACTGTGGATTCAAAGAAAACAGCTTCTATAAAGTAAAATATTACTTATAAAGGTAATTTTAGCAGGAGCTCTGCAAACGAGTTGAGCACTGATAGATGGCTGGCCACGCCCATCCAGTTATTATCAATGTTTCAGAAAAAAAATCAGATTTTTATTGCTAAGAATTGCAACTTTATGCACTGCACTGCACAATTTATTTTAGCTTAGACATAGGCAGTGATTATTCTATAATTATACCATGGTAAATCAGTGTCCCACAACTATCTAAAGAAATGGGTAAAAGCAGGATCCTATCAGAAAAGAGATGTTGCCTCTCAGATGGGCTATCCTGGGTAAATACACTTGAGAGACAATGTGCTAGTTGGGTCACTATATGAGGCAACAATGCATTTGTCAAGTGAATAAAGTATGAGGCCGAAGGTCAAATACTTTATTTTCATGAGACAATCACATTATTGCATCTTATAAAATGGGTAAGGAAGATAGTGCATCCTAATCGGTTGGGACCTGTGCATTGAGACAGCATAATACATGGGTAAAAGAGACACGTAGGACACAGAACACTAACAATATCAGTGACTTTTTATGTTTGCTTGTGCTTAGCAGGAAACGTTTTGCTACAAGAATGGCATTTTAGAGGTATGTCACTGCCGAGCCAATTGCAGCTGAAACTGCAATGGACTCGGCAATGTAGGCCAATGATCAGGCACTCTGGTCATGACACTAGTACTGCTTGCTGGGCTGAAACTTTGTTTAGTTGAAAGAAATGAACCGCTCTAATGAGAGAGTGCTTCCAGTGCTTTCATTTACATAAAACCATCCGCAATCAGTGGGTAGGTGTCGGTATGCCACAGTGTGTGTTTTCTCCTAAATATGCCTAAGTTGGTGTCAGAATACACTTTATAACATGGGGTACGAGTTGCCAAGGTTTCTCTCCTTAGAGGGAACCTGTCTCTGTGATGCCTCTGCACAGCTACAAATGCTGCAAGGATTAGAGACAGTGTCTTGCCTTGTCGGTCCCCCGCATCCAGCTCAGCAGCCGCACAGAAGCTTGCCATGTATTATTGTACAGTGCAGCGAGAGATCCAACACACTGTCACCTCTGTCCACACAGACATTATGAGAAGGTGACCACTTTCCTATGTAGCTGCCTTTGAGCCAGTGATGTAGAGAAAGGAAAAATGTTCTTTGCTCAGGTTTAGTATGGGAGAAGCGCAGGTCTGCAGAGCTACTCTACACATGCTACAAGTAGTAGCTGGGGTTTGTCCCCTTACAGTGAAACCTGACTACATGATGCCTTTGCCCAGGTACAAATGCTGCAAGGATTAGAGGCATCGTCTTCCCTTTGGTCAGTTCCCGGTCCTCTCGCAACCAGCAGCCACACGGAAGCCTGTCAATTAACTCATCGACCAAAAAAAGACAGCGCTGCAGGCTGTATTATACCTTTATTTAACTGGTTTCCAGCATTTCAACACATATAGTATAGTTCTCACAATTTTCTTCTCAACTGCATTGGTCTCAGTACAGGTTCTCCTTCTGAAAAGGAGCCCAGAATCATTCCTCATCATCCCAGCAAACCTGCATTCTCACACTCCATAATAATAAGTCGGGTGCAGATTCATTTCACAAATTTATTCCATAAGGAAAAACAATTATCTCTGGGCCAAATGAGCAACTGGTCAAAGAAGACACAGCACAGTCAAAATACATCCTCACTGTGCAATATTCATGTGATGGCAACACTATTTCTGTTCCACTGCATTATAGTAAATGGTATCAGCGAATGTCAGTGGACTGCCGACTCACAGAACAAATGTACAGTTCATATAGGGTGTACAACATAACATATAACATAAATCAGGATCCAACTAGGAGCCATTTATAATCAGTACCTGGAATCAACTGTCTGTGACAAGAGGTAACAGTTCACGAGAAAGCTATCCCTAAAGCACTAAGACTACAGCCATATAGGTTGTTCCCCACTCTGCATGTAAGTTTTCTTTTAGAATTTTTAAAAAGCTTACAAATAGAAGCCCCACATACTGAACTGTCAGCAGCTTAATGGAGTTTAAACATAATAAAAGAGCAGAGGAGACAGCACAGAGCTGACCCATGGAGGGAGCAGCAGTCGGCCATCTTGCTACTCCACCCCTCTTTATGCCCCTGAAAAAGATAGGTCAAGAAGGTGGGTGAGAGAAAACTTAAGGGATCATTGGTGGGAAAAAGAGACTTTTGCAGGGTCATTGGTGGGTATGGGTGACTTTTGCAGGGTTACTGGTGGGTATGAGAGGCTTTTTAGGGTCACTGCTGGGTATGAGAAACTTTTATGGGGTCTCTGGTGGGTTCCTTTGAAAAAAATCGTATTGGTGAAACATCACAAATTGTTGATCACCACTGTTGGAATCTGTTTCTGTCTGTTGGATATGCAAATTGAATATGGTGAAGTACATCATGTCTGGAAATTGCCTATTTTCTTTAGCAATTGTGTGAGTCTGAGTGCCATGACTTGAAATAGTGTGTCTCTGGTGAGTACAAGAGGCTATGATGGGGTCATTAGTTGGGAAGGAAGGGTTTGGGGGTCACTGACAGATACAGAGGACTTCTGTTGGTTCGTTGATGGGTATGGGGGACTTGTTTGGTGCAACTGATGGATATAGGCACATTTGTGGGGTCAGTACTGGATATGAAGGAGTTTTGTGGGATCACTGGTGGGTACAGGAGCATTTTGTTGGTCACTGTTGAGTGCCAGACCCTTTTGGGGGTCACTTTTGGGGAAAGGAGTATTTTATGAGGTCCCTGATGGAACATGGAGCCTATTGATGGATCCCTAGCGGGTACAAGAGTCTCTTTCTAGAGCCACTGATGGGTACAGAAGCCTTTTGATGAGCCACTGATGGATACAGGAGCCCGTAGTTAGTGCTGAGTAGAGGAGGTACACGGGATGTGTAGGTAGACACACAGAGCCAGAAATACTTGACATGGTGCCAGCTGGCATACGGCACCGAAAAATCAGTGCTTGGCTCTGGTTACACTCATAGAAAGCACTGTGCTTGTCTTGAATTCTGTTTACTAAAACTAAATATTTTCACAGCAGAATTTCTTTAACCTTTCCTCATAACTAAGATTTTTGAGGTCTGGGAAATGCTGTAGAAGGAGTCACATGCACCCACATGATGCAAAACACTGTGTCACGTCCCCACTCTTTGGTGTGGGATTTTATAACCATGTTGTCATTTGCCACTCATCCCACATTTATAATCTTCCCCCACCCTCTACTGAAATGGGCACAGACTTCAAATATATATTTTTTGTATATTCATTTCTTACAGTAACATAACAATTTGAGATATTAAAGTAGCAATATCTGTTAATAACCATATAGTTGTTTTTTTTCAGCAATAATGTGATCCTGGCAAAAATATCAGACCACCCATTTTTATTTTCATTTTCTTTCATCCCTGAACCAAGATATTGGATTTTGAAGATTTGAAATGTTCCTACTCCTGTGCCACACCAGTTATGGAAAAATTAAATATCTCAGTACAGTGTTGTGCTCTTTACTATCAGAAACATATAGTAGCACCATCCTAATACACCTTCAGTACAAATCTAGCATTTACATCCAACAAGTACTGGTAACCACAACGGACACATTTTTTAAAACTTGCGAGTGGCAGCCATCTTTAATGATGTGGGTCATTAATTACAAATCTCTCTGTAAAACGTTTACTGCTACATTTGAGACATTTGTCTTTGCAAATACATGCAAGTGAATGTTTGGCATTGACAAATGTTTGTTTTAAATTTGTGATTGCCTTTACAATTATGGCTGCCACTTTAAGCAATATAAAGTCACTTAAGCCTTAAAAATTAAACTCTCTCAAAATAAAAAGAACAATCAAACTGAGTAAATATAAGGAATATACAATGGTGAGCTGTCAGATAAATGTTTATCTACACAAGTGCTGTTTGACCTCGGGTAACCTCACGGTGGCGTAAGCCACGCAGGTGAGGTGTCCGAGGTCAAACAGCACAAGTGTAGATGAATCATTTATCTGACAGCTCACCATTGTATATTTCATTTATGCAATAGGGATGCTTCTTATCAGTGCAGGAACATTTGGTTTTGACTGTTTATCTTCTTTTTTTAAATGATCATTTCTGGAACTTTCGGTTAACTTACCTAGTGTATGTCCGCCTAGTGTGGTGGTTGCTATTAAATGAAACACCACTCATTTTGTGAAGAACTTCTTGCTGAACAAATTTTATGGTCACAGTATCATACTACTTTTTGTTTTAAAATTATTCACATTTATTTGTCGAAAAAGTGAAACAAAATAGAATTTTATGCTGTTTTTGCTAATTATAAAAAAAAACTAAAAGGTATTTATTAATGAAACACCATTAATTTCGTAAATATTTTTCTGCTGAACATTTTTCCTGCTCACAGTACCATGCTATCATTTTTACTTTTAAAGTGATTCACATTTGTTTGTCGAAAAAGTGAAAATAAAATTGAATTTTATTCTGTTTTTTGCTAATTATGAAAAAACTAAAAGGTATCTATGAATGAAACACCACTCATTTTGTAGATATTTTTATGCTGAACATTTTTCGTGCTCGCAGTACCATGCTATCGTTTTTCATTTTAAAGTTATTTATATTTGTTTGTCTGAAAAGTGAAAAGAAAATTGGATTTTATGCTGTTTTTTGCTAATTATAAAAAAACTAAAAAGGTATCTATAAATGAAACACCACTCATTTTGTAGATATTTTTGTCCTGAACATTTTTCGTGCTCACAGTACTATGCTATCATTTTTCGTTATAAAGTTATTCACATTTGTTTGTCAAAAAGTGGACAAAAAGCTTTGATTGACAGTTTGCATTTATCCACATATGTGGAATAAATCTAGGGTGGTTAGATTTATCCCACATATGTGAAATAAATAGTTTATGCAATTGCTTTTGGTTTCACACCTATGCATAAATAATTTTTCTTTATATTCCCCTGTGTACATACATTATGCAAATTAAAGTGAAGTTTGTTTTACAACTCTTTACAGTTTTATTTTTTTGGAGCATTTTTCTGACCATAGACCCCCCCAATTCCTTACCTGCATACCAGGAGAATCTCTGTTGCTTGCTCTGCCACAAAAACAGTTGAATCTCCAGCTTTACTGAAGCCTTCTGTTGTGTGCGTTTATGTGAGGAGAACATTCAGCCAGTAGAATACTGCAGACATTTGAATTCCTGCATTCCAAGATAAACAAAACATTCTATCTGTTGAATATGTGGATAGACAGATGCTTGAGAGCTGGGAAGGAACTACATTTTACTAGTTACTTATAGCAAAAGAAAACAGAAGTTTTAATTAAAAAATCTTTACTGTTTTTGGTCTTTAAAATATTCTCAGTTTACACATTTTATAAGTGTGATAAGACACTTTGAGGTGAGCATTGTGCTGGCACAATGCCGAGAGATGAAAGGCACTCCACCTGCAGCATTGTGCCTCACTATGCCCCTGGGTGTGTGTTGTGCCAGCACACCACACCCCATTGTGTCTTATTGCTTACATATAGTGACCCTGAAAGCAACTGCAGGTAACTCTGTGCTGCATGCAAAAGTGCCCACCACCAACTTTGATTAAATCTATCCCCTATGGTCAGTTTCTTAGACTAAAATAAACTGTTCAACAGAACAAGCTTTTGAAGCTCAGGCAGAGGAAATGTTTAAGCAGTTATGTGATAGGGGCTATGATACAAAGGATCTTAATAGGGCATTGGATAGGACAAGGTCACAGAGGAGGGACATTATTTTGAGACCAATAGTAAGAGATACAGAGAATGATAACAAAATGAAATTTGTTTTGGAATATAATTGCATTTCCCCAAAGGTTAAACACATTTTGTTAAAACATTGGAATCTACTTGAACACTGTAGTGTGCAAATCTCTTCTCTGTTATTTTGTCCATTGGAAGTAGGCACTGGAATGGCGGTGCTTGCTGATAAATTCAGTAATCCAAACACAGAGAGCAGCAGCACACACCAATCACACTGGATCAAAATCAAAGAAAGGAAACAGGATAAATCCATCATCAGTCTTTTATTAGGCTGCAGACATGGCTCCAACAGGATAAAAGGACTGCAGTGAATGCACACTGCTTGCTTACGTATCACCCCACACTTAGGGATTCCTCAGAGCTAGTGAACCATTGCTAACACAGGTGCAAGTACCAAACATAATTAATCACATGTGCTAGATTGAGCCAACTGCATTGCACAAAATGAAATAAGTGTATAGGCAGTGAAATAACCCAGTGATTGGTGCAACTTAAGAGTCGTATAACAAAATTAGTGTCATAACTTACCATAATATCCTCACATTGGTTATTAACAAATAAGCCATACTCTGCTTATTTATTATTGTTTTCAAGATTATCCTCGTATATCCGGGCTTCAGTTTATGGGGAGATCCTATAACCTAAAACATATAAACAGGACCATTAGAAACAATATCTTATAACCTGTTCCATACAGAAATTTGAAAAAATATCATAGATATCTGTATACAGTTGATATCTATATACAAATTCATTAAGAGATATGCCCTTTGTATCCACAATTATTGCACTAGAAAGTCAGGAGGTCATTTGATACAACACAATGCAATACACTGAATGGGAGGGGCCGGGGTCTTAATTTACCTCTTTCCCCTAAGAAGGAATGGTGAAATTTCGAACTTTCCATTTAGTCCTCAGAACTGCAGGGCTCCCTGTCTTATATATCCATTCTCATTCTCAACAGTTAAGGATCTCTTCTCTGTTATTCCTAGAGTTACTTTCAGTAAAGCAAAGAATATAGGAGACATCATCTCAAGTAGCCATTATATCCCTGATAGGTATGTCTGCAGCCCTAGCTGCTAAAGTAACCAATCGGCTGTTTTAAATGTGGCCACTGCACGCCTGTAAGCATGTGGTGCAGGAAAGGCAATTGCCCACCTGACAAAAGCAATCAGTGTGGAAATCTTTGATTTGGTGAATTGCTCCACTGACCACATTGTTTACGTGGCACAATGTCTGTGCAACTTGTTATATGTTGGTCGCACAATCAGATGTGCAGAAGAGAGATTTCTGGAACATTTGAGGGACATTAGAAACAACAATCTGGAATCCTCAATAGTCATGCACTGTGGGGGTAATTCTCCAAGGGGTGGGAAGTATGTGCCAAAGGCGTGTATCCTGGCTCCATAGCCCCACACCTATGGAATGATGCGTGTTGACCATATTCACTCCACCATCCACTGCAAGGCCCTTCCATGGCCCCACCTCCTGGTGGGTAGGTGGGTGGGGCTGTCCAGCGAACTCAGGGGGCATCCAATGGGATGCCTGGACCCGATCCACCACTGGTTCCTTACACTGCGCAGTGCCATGGCTGCAGGGACAGTCTGAAGGTCGCACACTCCAACACTGGTCAAGTGCACAGGCAGCCACCCCTGCCTTTGCAGTGTTCTAGGGGCCTGGGGCAGCATGTTGGTGGGGCCCTACAGTGTTTGCTGCTGCTGGTGGCATACCGTCGGGGGGCACACAGCGGCTATGGCTGCCCCTAGAATGTGTAACCTGTGCCCCCCCCTTGCCCGGTACTCTGTGCTTTCATGACTAGCGTGGAATGTGAGCATGCCCCCTGCACCACCCATGCATACAGCTCAATGGCTGGCCAGGGGATCTGGTGTGTAACAGCCTCACGCATCGGTGGAGAATGGGGCACAGGGGCATGGCAGCTGTGGAGTGTCTATGCCCACAGATAGACAACACACAGCCACACCACTGGAGAATAGCCCCCTATATGAGCATGCATGACAGTAATCCACAGTCCCTTAGATTTACCATCATAGAGTATGTGAAACCCTTTCCCAGAAAAGGAGACAGAAGGCAGGTCCTTTACAAAAAGAATCTAAGTAGATCTGCACATTAGATACATTGTTACCTAGGGGACTGAATAAGGTTCCAGATCTCGTGTGCATCTGTAATGTAACTGCTTTTGGTTTTGGTTACCCTCTTAAGCTTGCTGTTATTTAATTTATCTGGCATCTATACCTTTTTGCATTTTACTATAGATACTGCTCTAAGTTCATCATAGCACACTACAGAGTATTAAATAACTTGGATAAACCAAATGTTTTGCAAATAAAATATTAATACTGATGTTGTTGATTGCCTTTGGGCAGATCATGACAAAACGTATGATAAATCTGTATGGTAATAAATTTGCCACCCTGCTGTTTGCCGTAGAAGTGCAACATTACAGTGTATGGCTTGATAAAATAAAGAACTAGTAAAATATTAAACTGTATTAAAGTTCTTTATTTGAATTTATTAAAGAACAAATATACATCAGTTTACATTGTAAGTTGATATGTTGCACCATATGATGTGAAGAACAGCAGGTGTTTACGTAATTTTAAGTTTTCTTTTGTATGATGGTATTTGTTATAGTAGCACTTCATATATTGGCTAGTTTTGCACTTTATTATACATCCTGCCTTGGCACATCATAGTACACAGCAGAGTATTAGATATTCTAAATAAATCAAATATTTTGCAAAATCTATTGCATGTAAAATATTAACATTGTTGCCGTTGATCGCCATTGGGCAGATCATGACAAAATTATAACAAATTGAAGTTAATATGGTGGTGTATTTATTACCCTGCAGTGTGTTTTGAAGTGCAACATGAGAACGTATGGCATAATAAAGTAAATGATTAGCAAAGCTTGAAGGCATACAAAAGTTGTTTATTTTATTTTATTAAAGAACAAATATAGATATGACTGAATGGAAAGTTGATATGCAGCACCACAATGTAAACAATAGCAGATGTGTTTGTAATTTTAAGTTTTCTTTTTTGTATAATGGTACTTGCTATGGTAGTACTTTAATGGTCAGTTTGTGCACTTTGAATTACTTCATTATAATATGGCTATTTAAGAATGCACTTTGTTATGTGACTCCACCTCCCTGCCCCCACCCAATGAAGAGGGTTCTTGCCCTCGAAGCACCGGGGAACCATTTTAGTATGTCTCAATAAATTTATATATTGCTTTGGAGCCTTTCTCCTGTGCTGATTGCTACTTTTGATGTTTTTTTGTATAAAGCACTCCACCTGCAGCGTTGTACCTCATTATGCCCCTGGGTGTGCATTGTGCCAGCACACCACACACCCCGTTGTGTTTTATTGCTTACATATAGTGACCCAGCCAGCACATTATAACTATTAGTAGTAGTTGTCTTTATGTTATGTGGCACACTACTCCAGAGGCTCAGGGTGCCACTACAATCTCAAGTAGTAGCAGCAAATTAAAGGGAAGGTCCCCTCAGCCTCTTTTCTATATACTTGTGTAGTTTGTAAGATTGAACAATGGTTCCCTCTCTTGTATCCCCCTAACATTATCCTAAGGAGACCTATCACCAAAAAAAAATAAATACTCCTTAGAGGTGTCCCCCAAGGATCCATACTTGGTCCACTTCTCTTTGCCATTTATATTAATCAAATCGACACTGGCCTAAAGTCATCTAGTATCCATCTTTTCGCTGATGATAAAGTGCTATACATTGACAGATCAACTCTGGATCAGGCCATTTTGGACCTCCAGAGTGATTTTGACATCCTCCAAAAAATATACTCAACTTGAAACTCCTACTTAATGCTAAAAAACTAAGGCCATGATTTTTCTCCATTGGCCCCTCATCTCAAAAAAAAAAAACCCACAGATAAGGTTCCTCACATAAGCATCCTTTTGGGAGAAGCCCTGGAGTGTGTGGAACAATTCAAATACCTGGGGGTCTGGACTGACTACAAATTGTCCTTCACTGATCACATTGAAGAACTCACTAAGAAACTGCATCAAAGGCTTGGTATTTTCTTCAGGATCAAGCACTCACTAACCCAGAAGGCTAGAAAACTCCTAGTCCAAGGTACCTTCCTGCCTCTCCTAGACTATGTGGACTTCCTTTATGGCCATGGTACTAGCACAGCTCTCTCCAAGTTTGATACCCTATACCACAGAGCCCTTAGGTTCATTTTGGATGCCCCTTATGACACGCACCACTGCATCCTCTATTCTTCCATAGGCTGGAGCTCCCTTAGCTTCAGAATACAAAAGAATGTTATTCTATAGACATATAAGGCAAACATTCATTAATTACCTCAGTGCTTCACAAGTTGCCTAACTCCCTGCATCCCTAGGCCCAGATATTCAAACTGCGCCAGGCTGTGGCGCAAGCTTGGGCGCAGCACAACTTGGCTGCACAGGGGTGTGGACTGGGCGATATTCAACAGAGCTGTGCCATGGCACAGCATCATTGACTATCGCACCCTGGCCACCCACAGTGTGCATGGCGCAGTGGCACTGCCCCAGCGCAAGTGGTCAGAGTGGAGCATGGGATGCGCTAGCACAAGTTCCATTGAGCTATGCACAGCAACCACGATATTCAAAACTTGACATGCAAATGGTGCCATATGTAGGCAAGGTGCAATAGGGCATTTGCATGTCATTATGGCCCCATTTGCATGCAGGTGCACCGATCCCCGATGACTTGCGCCTGGCACCCTGCCAGGCAGCAGCCATCAGGGACTGATGTCCCCTACAGCCGGCAATGTGCTCCATAGCCCGATCGCAGGCTGCAGTACAAAAATGGAACAGCATAAATCCCTGGTGGTCCAGTGGACCGCTGTCTGCCCGATCACAGGCATTTGCAAAAAAAAAAAAAGAGTAATGTCCAATATCCCTGGTGGTCCAGTGGACCGCTGTCTGCCCGATCGCTGGCATTAGTAAAAAAAAGAGTAATATCCAATATCCTGGTGGTCCAGTGGATTGCTGTCTGCCGATCGCGGGCAATTGTAATTAAAAATAAATAGTACCAATATCCCTGGTGGTCTAGCGGTACCCCCTCCCACCCGCCCACTGAGCCCCACCGCTCTGCTCCCCAGTCAGCTGGCAGGTGGCAGCACCCCACCCGCCTGCTGCCCCGCTGCCCGCCAACTGACACCGTTGTTAGGGCTGTACGCCCATTAGTCCACAGCGTGAGCCAATGGGCGTGCAGCCCGCACGCATTCCACATTCCAGATATGTGAATGAATCAAACCCCTGTGGCATCTGTTGTGTGTCTCCCATAGAAAAGTCCTTCCTCCCTAGGTCATCATGCCCAACCCTCTCCTATCTCATCTAAGCTTCCCTCCCCACTCCCTATACTCTCCTCCCCTTCCCACCACACTTGCCAGGCCATGCCTACAGTACTTATCAAAGGACTCTTACATCTCAATCTTCTTTGCACTTTGACACTAAAGGAACTGCCACTCCTGCTCACTATGGCTCCTCCAGTGATGTTTAATGTGTAAACTTTAGCTCATTACCTTACATCCATATATCTGTATCTATGCAATTGTATTTAAATGGCACTACCTCCTGTTGAGCCTATTGCTATGTTCTGGTGGAAGTATCTTGTTACATGTAATGGTTATATGTTATTATGTTGTTGTTATTACTATGTAATTGTTATGTATGTTCACTCAACCTGTTATGTCTTAACCATGTTGGCAATTGTTTTGCTCCAGGTCCATCTTGTAAATGAGCTTGTCTCAATGATGTTCCACCTGGCAAAATAAAGATTTTGATTGATTGACTGATTATTTTTATTTTTATTCACTATCTTTATGTGCCTGTATGTCTCTTTCTTTCTTTTTTCCTTAGGATGCAGAGATTAATAACTATGTTGGTACCCTAAGCATTATTCAAAAGATGGAAATAATGAGAGCTGGCACCTTTTGACATCTTGTGGTTTACGACATTTTCTATGGATATTTATGGTTTATTTAATCAAATGTTATTTGTAGAAGTACTATTGAATGATAAATAGGAAATAAGCTGCTGTGTATAAAATATATTTTACTATTTCTCTTCATCTCCAGTTAATAATTGTGTATTGAGCTTTCGATTAATTAAGATGCAATTGTATTATGTATTGTAGGAGGAGATGTGCAAATATACATATTTTAGGGCACTGTCACTTTATGAGGAGAGATTTAGGCACCTTAAGATACTGTCACTTTAAGAGATAATGGTAAGTCTTGTGATACTATTGGTTTTACCTCCTGGTAACGCACGAGTAGTGTGGAACCGTAGAGGTTCTTCAGACTGGATGTGATTGTATCACTGGAGGTAATTTTAATTCTATTATTAAAGCTGAGTATTGCAGTCCCTGAGTGGTGCTGTATTTTGTATTTGATTCTTTACGAGTCAGGTCCTGACCTTTGTAATGGAGTCAAGCAGCTTTTCAAGCCAGACTTAAGAACCATCCTTTACACTTAAATCCTGATGAAATTAGGAGGGTGCAATAGAGGCAATCATTGTGCATGCCTACAGACTACACAGGTAAACAGAATAAAAGGCTAAGGGGACTTTTTAAATAAAACATATCAAGAGACATAAAACAAATACCCAAGAAATAAAATTGTTTAAAATATAATACTGTGTTGTCAATAAATAAATTCTTAAATAAATTACTCATTATTTAAAACTGGGAGTATGCTTTGATTATGGTTCATGTGTTTGCTGCTGTGAGTATAGGCCAATCAGAATGAAAGAAAGAGGATGATTTCACTAGTGTCATTTTATTGAGCATAAAATGACTGCTGTGAGTTTGCTAAGGAATAAAGTGTGTAAAACCCTGGCTTCTATTGGAGGAGAGGGCTCAGATGTTGTATAATTAAGTAATAACGTGCATGCCTCAGGTAGGTTGAAGCACAACAATGAAGGCAGAGTGCTTCCACCACCTGAGAAGTGCCATTATCCCAGCACAGTACACCCCCTGGAGTGCCTTGTTACAATTATGAAATGGGCCCATTAGCAAAATAAAATAAAACAGATTTGATTCATAGTAAATTATGTTAATAATAAAAGAAAAACAAACATTATACGTAAATGAAAAAGTTGTCCTTTTGACTGTTACAGTACTTTGAACTTGGGCAATAGATGGCACCCACACTGCATGTTTTCTGTCTGTATTGAGTAAGGGGAGTGTTGCGTGTGTAAGGGCATGGCATGGGTGGCTTCAACACAGCAGTATAGAACAAGTGACCAGTTGAAGTTTTGTTAGTGTGGGATTTCAGCCATGATCACACTGGAGCCATGGCTGCATTGGGCTCCACAGTTTCAGTTCGATAGGCTGAGCATAGTACGGACTCAGGGGCAATGTGCTTCTCAATAGGCAGTTGTTTCACCCGGAAGTAGACTATGCAGATGGCAGCTTGCAGTACTAGATAGTTACATTAAGTAAAAGAAAAAAAATGTAATAAGCCTTGCAGGGGTTGCTGATGTCCTATATTTGTTTAACAAATGTTTGCATTGTCCTGAAGTGCAGTTAGTGATTTGAATAGATGCAGGCAGGCTGGGAGGGGCCGTAAGTTTGGTCACTGGCATGCAGTGTTTGGCAGTTTGGCTGGTGCCAGGGTGTATGAGGACCTGAAGTCGGTAGTGAAGGAGCATGAGGAGCCAGTCAGCGGCATCTTTGAAAGCAGCAGGTTAGTTGTACTGTGAAAGCTACAATCAGTGGTACTGGGATTTTACAATACATGAACAAGATTGAGGCTATTTGATGACTCTCAGTCAGAAGAGTTTATGGTGAGCCAGCACAAGTGGGTAGTCAGCAGCATAGGTGTTTTTTTTATGAGCCAAGGCTGTTTGAACAGTCACAAAAGAGAGTTTAGGGCTTTTGTTCTTTTTTATGTAAAGGGATCAGAACCAAAAATGGGAAATTGTAAGACAGAGATGATTTCTATTTAGGTCTGTACATTTACTAATCTGATGGCAGGGCACTCAGACTACAGTTGTAACAGCGTGGTGATTTTTATGGTAAACAGTCAAGACAGCTGACTGAATCCTTTTCAAGTGCTGTTGTTCTGGAATATAGTCACAGGGTTCCGAGGTCCTCAGCCAATCAGCTTTCTAGATTCTTTTCTGTCCATTTCATAATTTAAAATAACATCAGTGTTAAAGGCTAACTAAGAAAAACTAAGTCAGAAACTAATTGGGCCACCTTTAGAAAGATTCGGAATCACTGCACTAATCTGGTCAGATCAGAAAAAGCTAAATATTATCAAAATATGCTTGCATCATCCAAGAACAATACCATCAAGTTCTGGCAGATACTGAATGAAGTTGAGGGACATAAATCAGCATCTTCACTGCCAAACAAAATCAAATCTGGTGATGTCATTTGCACAGACAAATATGATATTTTAGAGGCCCTCAATAATCACTTTGCCACTGCTGGCCTACCATTTGACTCCTTCCCTTTATCCAAGCTGCTAAACCAGCAAAATAACAATGACTCAGTAAGGCACCCAAATAATGCCTCCTCCCACTTGCCCAAATTTAACTTTATGCCAGTCACACTCAAGCAGGTAGAAGATCTGCTAAATTCAATAGATAGTAAAAAAAATGCAGGGGCTGATCAAATCCCTCCTTCCTAAAATTAGGCTACTATCTCCTAGCTCTGCAAATTACTCACTTCTTTAATATGTCCCTATCAGAAGGGGCCCTCCCAACCATGCGGAAAACAGCTGAAGTTGTTACATTGCTCAAGTCTGGCGACCCGAGCGACTTGAATAAATACAGATCAATTTCCCTTCTACCTACTCTGTCAAAATTACTCAAAAAATTGGTTAATTCCCAATTAAGAGATTTCCTGGAAACACACACACCTTAAACCCTACAGTCTGGAGTCAGGCCTAATCATGGCACGATCTCAGTGCTTGCCAAAGTCACCAGCGACTGGCAAACTGCACTCAACACCAAAAATCATGTAGCCACTCTATTCCTTGACCTAAGCAAAGCATTTGACACGGTAGACCACAACCTACTACTGTCCCAACTGCAAAGCCTCGGCTTAGATGGTGCTGCTAAAATGGTTTTCCTGTTACCTCATCGGAAGGCAACAACAGGTGAAAGCAGAGGGTGACATTTTTCTTCTCAAACACTCCAAAGAGGAGCCCGCAAGGTTCCATTTTAGGCCCTCTTTATTCACATTTACATCAATTATATCAACCACACACAGATACGGCCAGTGTTCATCTATTTGCAGATGGCATGGCTCTTTATATTGCTCAACCCACTGCTGAATCCGCATGTGAGGAACTATAAGAGTTCAATATTCTGCAGAAAAATCTGCTACAACTGAAACTACTACTCAATGCCAAGAAAACTAAAACCATGTTCATCTCCCCATTCCTAAGATCGGCAACCACAGGAACTCCACCCACCCAATCTCACATAATTACCATGTTGGGCGAAACCCTGGAAAAAGTAGGTAGATTCAAATACCTAGGGTTTTGGCTGGACTGTAAGCTTACGTTCACCATCCATGTTGAGCAGCTAACTAAAACGCTAAAACAAAGGTTAGGATTATTCTTTCATATCAAACAATTGCTCACCTACGAAGCAAAGATAAAACTTGTCCAAACAACACCTCTTGTATAGTCACTGCCCAAAGTCTATCCTTGCAAAGCTGGACGTGCTGTACCACAGGGCCCTAAAGTTTATCACTGACTCTCCATTTAAAATATACCACTGCATACTATACAACCTACTAGGCTGTTCTTCCTTAGCTACCAGAAGGTGGAAACATGCATCTATCTGGACATTCAAAGCCCTGACCAATAAACTTCTCCCTTCGCTCACCAGCCTCTTCCAGTTTACCCCTGTACATACTCCCTCAGGAAATATAATATATAGCTTGACACCCTAGGGTACGGTCTTTTGGCCCATCTTCTATTAGATACGCTTCCCGATGTTGTGAATCTCCTACAATGTAGCCTAAGACTGGTTTACTTCATCAGCCTATCCATTTTCAAATCGCTGCTAAAGCCTCTGCTGATAGAAAAATGCAAGTGTTAGAGCTAGCCCCCACTCAGAAACCTCATTTGTGCTATTACTAACCCTGCCATTAAGAGCTGTGTAAGGCACTTATAATCTCAACACTCCATAGCGGCCCTCTGTCCCACCCTTTGTAACCCCAGTTTGTTCCTATCTTGTCTTGCAGTCCTTTTCCTCTAGCACTTTTTTTTTCCTTGTCTCCCACCCCAACTCTCCTATCTTAGCCTCGTCAGAAGAAGCCAGAAGGGGAAGGAAACATATTCTCTTCAGTGCTTTACAGTAACTGGTAATTGCTATAGTTGTTATTAAACTTAGATTGTGGGCTTTTAGTGACACTGTAATTTCTTTGCTGTCTTTACTTAGAATTGTTTTGGGCAGTTGAAAATTTAAAACATAGTGTTGTGTATTTCTTTGCTGTCTTTAATTGCTGCAAATTTAGTCTTGGCTTGTCTGACTTGCCCTGTAGTCTGGGTGAGGGGTGCTAATTGTCTGGCCTCTGACCTCAGCTACATGATAACTGGAGGTGGGGCTTAGTCAGAGTTGAGGTAGTAAGTGATTTTTGTTTTCTCAGAAGAAGTCAGAAGGGGAAGGAAACATGTTCATTTCAGTGCTTTACAGTAACTGGTAATTGCTATTTTTATTAAACTTAGATTGTGGGCTTTTAGTGACACTGTAATTTCTTTGCTGTCTTTACTTAGAATTGTTTTTGGGCTGTTGAAAATTTAAAACATAGTGGTGGTGTATTTCTTTGCTGTCTTTAATTGCTGCAGATTTAGTCTTGGCTTGTCTGACTTGCCCTGTAGTCTGGGTGAGGGGTGCTAATTGTCTGGCCTCTGACCTCAGCTACGTGATAACTGGAGGTTGGGCTTAGTCAGAGTTGAGGTAGCAAGTGGCAACTATCGCCCCCATCTCACTACTCCCTACCCTAGCCAAACTACAAGAATATCTAGTCATCTCTCAATCACTTCCTTTCTTTATGATACCTCCTTCTTCACCCCGTTCCAATCTGGTTTCAGGAAAAAACACTCTACCACCACCTCAGTGATTTTTGTTTTCTCAGAAGAAGAAAGAAGGGGAAGGAGACAGATTCATTTCAGTGCTTTACATTAACTGGTCATTGTTATTTTTGTTTTAAACTTAGATTGTGGGCTTTTAGTGACACTGTAATTTCTTTGCTGTCTTTACTTAGAATTGTTTTTGGGCTGTTGAAAATTTAAAATCTAGTTTGGTGTGCTTGTAGTGGTGGTCTATTCCTTTGCTGTCTTTAATTGCTGCAAATTTTCACCCCCCTTCCCCAACTCTTAATTATATGCCCTGTTATATCTGATTGACAGGAGCTAAACACAGGAGATAGTAGGGGTGTGAAGTAGGAGGGCATAAGAGGAAGAAGCCCACCCTCAGCACGACTGTTTTTTACTCATTTATTTATTTATTTATTTATTTTTAAAGAAAAGTATCTGAGGATCAGTGGTGGGACATTTAGGACAGTAAATTAATAAAAAGGGAACTAGGAGAGCTTCAGTAACAGACAAGTAGTGGAATAGCTGTATAATTGCAGTATAATGTGGGGAGTGGTGCAATGCACGGGCTGCAGGGCAGCCATATTCCACTAGACCTTCTGGACACTGAGGTGCTGCCCTATCTGCATGCATCTCTCTGGACTGTGGGATGAGGTAGCCAGACTCAGAGTGGAAGTAAACTGGTCAGGAGTACAATCATCACTTATCCAGAGACCACCCAGTCCAATGCTGCTGCCTCAAAGGATGTCGAGAACGAGGAGCACTTGGATGACAGTGGGCTCAGGAAGGGTTAAGGTGGTCAGGCAGAGGCACATCCCAGATCCTATTCCACTCAAGAACTCATATGCCACACTGGCAAATGGGGCAACCAAATAGAGGTACCCAGAGAAGTGGAAGGAAAGGATGTGGAAGTTAGACAAGGAGGTGACCTCGGCGGCAAGAGCAGTGGACCCCAGAGGAGGAGGAAGTGAATCCTGGTGGGGGACTCCATCATAAGAGGGATCCAGCTAGGAACACAGGAGGGGGAGGACACGGAGGTGAGGTGCCTACCAGGTGCCATGGCATGGAGGGATGGAAGGAAGATCCTGGGGATCGCTGCAAAGGCAAGACAGGAGGGTGAGCTGTATGTCATTATCCACCTAGGTACTAATGACCTGGCAAATGGGGAGCCAAAGGAAGTTCAGGAAGAGTTGAGGAAATTGGGGGGGTCTCAAGCAAGTAGCTACTTCTGTCACCTTCTCAGAAGTACTACCTGCGAGAGGCATGGGAGATCATAGGGGTGCACGCACCAGGAACTTTAACTCATGGTTGAAGAACTGGTGCTGTGAGGAAGGGTTTGGATTCATTGGTGACTGGGGACCCACCTGGAGGGATGGAGGTTTGTTCAAGTCTGACAGCCTGTATTCATCCTCGAGGGGAATCCAAGCACTCAATGATAAGTTTAAATGCTACATTGACAAGCATTTAAACTAGCCAAGGGGGGTGGCAGGCCAGCAAGGAGGGTACCTACTTGCTCACCCCCCACAGTTAGCAGTGGAACCAGTGAACTGGAGGAGTGGATATCTCAACAAAGCAGTGTGCAAAAGATGGAGATTACCGCCCAAGAGGTGGATAGGCAGAAAAGGGGCAAAATTCAGCAGAAGGGCAGACAGCAAGGAGAACCAGGGATAAAGGACAACCAGGTAAGGGGCTGGAGTAGAACAGCTAAACAGTCTAGGGAGGTCAAATCATGGAAAGGCATGTGTGCCAATGCCAGGAGCCTTAGCAACAAGATGGAAGATCTGGAGGCTGTCACGGTTCAGTTAGACCTGGACATTGTGGCCATCACAGAAACCCGGTGTAATGATAAGCATGACTGGGAGGTGGCCATTCCTGGCTGCAACATATTCAGAAGAGACCAGGCAGGTAGAAAGGAGAAGGAGGCACTGTATGAAAAATGACATAAGGGCCACAGAGATCCAGGAGGAACAAAATGGGGATAGATACTGTGGGTTAAGCTGAAAGGAAAATGGGGCCAGCCATCCACACAGATGTGGTCTATAGATCACCAGCCCAGGAGGAAGAAACAGATATGGAACTGATGCTAGCCATCCAAAGGATGGTAGACAAGGGTGAGGTAGTACTGGTTAGAGACGCCAATATTCCAGACGTGACTGGAGCATCCCAGCAGCAGCATCAGTTAGGAGCAGATTTATCCTGGACTCCATTCAGGGTGCCTTCCTCAAGCAACTGGTCATGGAACCAACTCGGCAGAAGGCAATACTGGACCTTGTGCTCACAAACAGGGACAGTGTGATGGGGGTAAAAGTGGGGGAGCACCTGGGGAACAGTGACCACCAGTCATTGTGGTTTGAAATCACAGAAAAAGCAGAACCAGACAACACAAAAACATGTATCCTGGATTTTAGGGGGGCAGACTTTGGGAAACTGGGGAGATGCTTGAAAGAGGCATTAAGGGGAATGGGGCAGGAATCAGGGGTTGAGGAGCAGTGGGCAGTATTTAAAATGGGGACTACAAAAGAGCAAGAATTACGCATTAAGCAGGTTAGCAAGAGGAAAAGGAAGAGGAGACCATTATGGTTTTCCAAAGAGGTAGCAAAGAAAGTGTAAGCCAAAAGATTGCATTCAGGCAATACAAAAAGACACAGGCAGAAGGATAGGGACAAGTACCAGGAGATGCAAAGAGAGGCAGGGAGGTCAGTAAGAGAAAACAAAGCTCAGACAGATGACCACATTGCAAAATCAGTGGGTAGAGGGGACAAAACCTTTTACAGGTACATAAGTGAAAAAAGAAAGTCAAAGGGAGGGTTAGTGAGACTGAAGGGGGAGGATGGGGGCCACGTGGAGGATAACAACAGTAAAGCTGACATATTGAACAGGTATTTCTGCTCAGTCTTAACTGAGGAAGAGGAGGGCAATGGGTCTGAAAGGAGTACAAGGGGTGAGAATGGTACAGAAATGGACACAAGTCCCTTTACACAAGAAAGGGTCCTGAAGGAACTGGAAGTGATAAGAGTTGATAAAGCAATGGGGCCAGATGGGGTGCACCCCATGATCCTTAAAGAATTAATAGAGGTGGTGGCTGAACCTCTGGCTATCCTCTTTAGCCGATCACTGGAAACAGGGGAGGTATCCAAAGACTGGAGGACAGCAGATGTAGTCCCCTTATACTAAAGTGGGAACAAAGAGGAAGCAGGGATCTACAGACCAGTCAGCCTCACCTCAGTAGTGTGAAAGATCATGGAAGCACTACTGAAGAGAGATTGGTGGAACACCTGGTTGTCAATGGGCTGCAGGACCCAAGGCAGCATGGTTTCACCAGGGGAGGTCATGTCAGACCAACCTCATTGAATTTTTGACTGGGTGACTAGGGAGGTGGATCAGGGAGGCAGTGGACATGGCCTATCTGGACTTCAGCAAGGCCTTTGACACTGTGCCACATAGAAGACTATTACACAAACTAGGGAATATGGGTGTGGGCAGGACAGTGGTGTAGTGGGTAGGAACTGGCTGGGAGGCAGGACACAGAGGGTGTTGGTAAATGGCTGTCACCCACAGAGGGAAGAGTGACCAGTGGGGTACCACAGGGGTCAGTGCTGGGACCGGTCCTATTCAACATCTTCATCAGTGACATTGCGCAGGACCTAGAAGGCAGAATTTCACTGTTCACTGATGACACAAAGCTCTGTAACAGAGTAGACACACCAGAGGGTGTAGACAGAATGAGAAGGGACCCAGACACTTGAAGAATGGTCAGGGTTTGGCAGTTGAAATTCAATGCAAAGAAGTGCAAGATAATGCATATGGGGCACAAAAACCCTGACACAATATATCAGTTGGGGGGGGGTGAGGATATAGCATGCACCGAGCAGGAAAGGGATCTTGGGGTTATCATCTCGGATGACCTCAAGGTAGGGAAACAGTGTGACAAGGCAGCAGGTAAAGCAAATAGGATGCTGGGATGCATAGGCAGGGGCATCACCAGCAGGAAAATGGAGGTCATAATTACACTATACAAGAGATTAGTGAGGCCCCACCTGGAGTACAGTGTACAGTTCTGGAGACCTTACCTACATAAGGACATAGACAGGGTAGAGAAGGTTCAGAGGAAGGCAACAAAGATGGTACATGGATTGCATCGCAAGTCCTATGAGGACAGGTTGAAGGAACTGAATATGTACTCCCTGCAGGAGAAGAGGGAGAGAGGGGACATGATAGAGATATCAAGTATCTTACAGGGAGGAACACGGTGCAGGAATACACTATTTTAAGTGAAAAGATGTTCCAGGACTAGAGGGCATGGGATGAAGTTGGAGGAGGACAATTCAGAGGAAATGTGAGGAAGAATTTCTTCACAAAACTGGTGGTGGACAAGTGGAACACCCTGCCAGAGGAAGTGGTGGGGGCTGAAACAATCATGGGATTTAAGAATGCATGGATAGACATAAAGGAATTCTGGAGGTCAGGGATAAGGGCAACAGAGTTCTAGGAAAACAAACTGAACTTACAACTCAAATGGCAGACTGGTGGGCCATAAGCCCTCATCTGCCAACATTGTCTATCTATGTATTTATATCAATATCCCATATCCTTTTGACTTATCCTTCTCTCACCTCTCTTTCTCATACAACCAAGCTTCACTTGATAGACCTTCCTTATCCCACAATCCTTTGTCTCACCCACACTGTTATCCTACCAAATGTGTGTAGTAATTCTTCAATTTATCTTTTTCTTCCTTCCCCTGTGCGGTATCATTGATTTACCTATTATTCTATGTATGTACCCACACTACTCTACATTAATCTTACTGTATTGTTGCCTGTAACACATTGATTATATCATGTCATTTTATATCATGTGTATCCCTCCTGGACCCTACTCTGTATACCTTCTTGTATTGTGATGTGGTTCATGTGTGTCTTCCCAGGACCACCTCATAAATGAGTATCTCTATGGTGTTCTCCTGGTAAAAAAATAAATTTGAAATTGAAACTGAAAATTGGAATTGAGAGATTTTCTGTCAGACTCTCCATGCCTCAAGTGACCTTTTACCAAAATTGATATATGTCCTCCATCTGTAGAAGCATTTGCTCTGTGTTTTAATTAATTTAATTATTCACTTGCAGAGGATACTTATGAAAGAAAATAACAATCAGCCACACAGTAAGTCAGCATAGTGAGTACTATCAGGTAAACAAAGAGAAACATAAAATGGGTAAAGGAAACCAAGACCTCTGATCGGTCAGGTGCAATCACATGATAGTATGTTATTTCACCAGAGCTGCACAGGTTAGAAATACAGTACTTAAGTTTCTAAACCTCACTACCAGTTTTTTTAAATAAAAATAGGAGGTACCATTTTATAATTGCAATAAGGCACTCCACAGTGTGCGTGGCTGTGGGATAAAGGCACTTCTCAGGTGTGTGCAGCATTCAGCATTGCCTCATGCCTTACTTTCCAAGAAACGTGGTTATCACAGAATAATGCACACCCTGTCATGTCTTATTGGCCAAAGGGACACTGTCAATCACCTTAGGCTTCAAAGTGCCCCTAGTTTAAAAGACAAATATTATGATTGTTCACATTCTGTAGAGACTACTGATATAGCTGGTAGTATTGTTCTGATTCCTTTTTTCTTTAAAAAAGTGAAAAACAGACTGCCCACCATACTGCTGTTACCAGGGCTGGCATTAGGCACCTGCAAAACCTGTGGCCGCGGGGGGTTCCACATGCAACAGGTGCCCTGTTTTAAACCACCTTTAAACTGTTTGGGGCTTTGATGAGCTGCAGATGGCATCTGCACGAGCTCAGCAATATTTCATCCTGCCTGCCTGTCTCTTCAGCCCTGCTCCTTCCCCATAGCCTCGCTGTCCCATCCTACTAGGCTGAGCCCCCACCACCACTACCACCAGCTGTAATGCCTCCATGATTATTGGAAAAAGTACATGTCACAGTACTGAGGAGCTGGAGCCAATGAAACTCTGTCTAGCTGAATCGAATTCACACGTGCCATTCAAAACATCCTTGTATCTGCATCAGGGAGCTGCTGCCTTTAAATGCAGGGTGAAAGATTTGAGTGTCTGTATAGTCTGCCTGTGCTGCCCCCGCCCCGCTCAGTACTGTGTAGGAGACCAGTGGCCCTGGGTTGTTGTTTTTTCGGCTGCTGCTGCATGGTGCTTCTGGTGGGAATGTTGCCCTCCCCTCAGTGTTGTTTCTGCTGTGAGTGAGCAGGGTCTTTGGCACATGAGACCGGAGCTTGAGTGGAGGACCAACCGACTTGAGCCAGCAGTTTTGAGCAGCATGGTGCAGTGGTGGAGGTTTACGAGGTAAGGTGGAGAAACGTTGCAACTGTCCATGCCGGGGGACAGGCTCTGCATGGTGCAGGACAGGCAGCTGCTATATTTACTTCTCTTTTTTGTCCCTAAATCACTCTTCCTCTAGTGTATGCTGCAGAAGTGAAGACCAGCAGATTTATCAAATCTGGTACAGCACCACACAAGATCAGCAGATAACACTACTGAAGATTGTCTTGTTTGCTGGAGTAGGTGAAACACTGATTTTTTTTCTTTATAGAGAAACAAGGTAACTGGATAATTAATGTGTTTCTTTTTCTCTGCTACGAGGTAGTTTCAATTGGAATTTGGGGTGGCGGAGTCGTCAGGCCAACAACTCTGAGTCTCCCCCAACCCCGAACTCTGACTGAAACCACCTGGAAGCAGAGAGAGAAAAACACATTAACTACCTGGTTAGCTTGTTTCTCTATAAAAAAAATATCAGTGTTTCACCTACCCCAGCAAACAAAGCAATCTACAGCAGTGTTATCTGCTGATCATGTGTGCTGCTGTACCAGATTGGATAAATCTGCTGGTCTGACTCCTGAAAACACTGAAAGAAAACACATGGAGAGCTACAGGCCCGCCACTACGCCGCTTGCGCCCGGTAGCGGATGCAATCCGTTATGGCGGAAGCGGTGCAGTGTCTTCACACCTCGGCGGTGTCCGTTACAGGACCGGCACACGCTGGTCCCACATCGGGATCTGGGTGACCGTTACAGCGGTGTCAATCCCACAATGCAGCTTCGCGCTGCACTTTGTACCCTGCGGGGACCATTACCGTCAGTCCACACTACGCGGTAGCGGTCCCAGAAGCGGGACGGTTTCTTAACCGTTGTGGAAACCACCTCATAGGTGGTTTCCACAATGATTATGAAAACGCCTCCTGTAATGTTACCAGTGTAAACGCACGCCATTACCGATGCGGTTTACACCCTCGGTAACGTTACAGAAAGGTTTTCGGGCTGCAGTGTGGACAGGGCCACAGAGTCAGACCACATCAGGTTAGGTCAAGCAATGTTTTAACTACTACACACACTGCTTTAATGTGTAAAATACTTAAAATTAAAGGGACTGTATTTGTTTATGTGGTGCTGGATGTGACCGTTGGTGGTAGTTGGTGCTTACTATCAGTGGCAAAGTTGTGAGGGAAGCAGAACTGCTAACAGAGTCGAGACAAAGATGAGCTTTTGTTTTGTTTTTTCATGTCTGCCCCATAGGAAAAACTAAACTCATATACTGTACTGTTAGTAACTGCAGGTCCGCAAAAAACTAGCATTTGGCAGTGCCGAATGTTTGCTTGCTGGTATTAGCATTAGGAATGCAGGAGGTAGACAGCTGCAGAATAGAATGGCAGTGAAGTATTGAACTTCACACCAACCCTCCACCCTGCAGAAAGGACAGGCATTGAGGTATGCGTTTGGGTAGTCTCCCATAACATTCATGCCGTTTCACCTCCCTATCCTGCAGACACTGACAAGTGTTGAGGTGTGCCTTGGGGTGTTCGGCTTTACAGTCACCCCACTCCAGAAGGACATATGCTGAAATAGTGCAGTATAGGAGGATGGGGTGAACTCTGGGACCGAATGGTCCAAGGCACAACTCAGTGCCTGTCACTGGCTGCGGAGTGGGGGTGGAATGGCATGAGCATTACAGTCGGCAATCCAAAGGCACACCCCTGATGCTTGTCAGTCTGTACAGGGTGGGACGTTATGGTTAGAAACCCTAATGCCCTGGGCGTTTGTTGGTATTTGCACTACTAATTTTCAACATATCCTTTTTGTGACCCACACCTCATGAAAGCATTTGGGACCTCTTCTCATGAACAGTGGCACTGTGATTTTGATAATGTGTCCCAAACTTTGAGTTCCCACAGCAACCGTGCCATTCTGCGCCAGATGTACGAAAACACAGATCAGGCAAGATGTGAAGAATGACAGCTGTACCACTCATAGGGAGGTGTGAAGAGATGGCTATGTTGAAAATCTGTACTGAAAATATTAAAAATGCTTGAACTTCTGAGCGTATGTGGAAACTGCGCAACACATACATGTAACAGTTATTTAGTGGAATTATTTCACCAAATTTTCAACATAGGCATTTTGTGACCTCTGCTCATGAACAGTGGCACTGTGATTTTCTTAATTTGTCCCGAACATTAATTTCCCACAGCAACCGCGCTATTCTGCACCAGATGTGTAAATGCTTATTTCAGGCAGAATATGAAAATTGACAGCTGTACTGTTCATAAGGAGGTGTGGAAAAAATGCCAATATTGAAAATCTGGAGTGAAAATATTACTAATGTGCAAAATTACGAGGGTGCATGGAAACTGCGCAACACACACTTGTAACACAATCATTTTAAGGACTTTCTTCACCAAATTTTCAACATAGGCATTTTAGGACCTCTGTTCATGAACAGTGTCACTGTGATTTTCGTAATGCATCCTGAACACTGATTTCCCACAGTGACCACGCTATTCTGCGCCGGAAGTACGAAAACATATTTCAGCGACGATGTGAAAAATGACAGCTGTACTGTTCATAAGAAGGTCTGAAAAAAATGCCAATGTTGAAAATCTGGAGTGAAGCTATTACAGATTTGAGAAGTTACGAGGGAGCGTGGAAAATGTGCAATGTACGCTCATAAAACAGTCATTTTTTGGATTTTCTGTCACCAAATTTGTAACATAGGCTTTTTGAGAGCCTGCCTCATGAACAGTGGCACTGTCATTTCATTAATCAGTCCCAAAAGGTGATTCCACACAGTGACCGTGAAATCACATTTTGGGACCGAATAACTCAATAACAGTGATTGTATTTATGAGGAGGGGTCCCAATAACCCCATGTTGAAAATTTGGTGGCAAAAGTCCAAAAAATGGCCAAGATATCCACATAAGTTGAAAAAATATTTATGCCATTATACAGCTTACTGGCATTTCTTCAGTTTGCAGTCAGCTTTGAAGAGTGCAGACGGTTCCTGGTCCACTGCTCCGGAGGTAAGTATGGGGTGAGGGGTTTGGGGAGGGGTGCATAGAGGTGGGCGTGGGTTGTGGGAGGGCCGCGACAGACCTCGAGGGACCATTTTCTTTATTTCAGGGACAAAATAATAAAAGGACCTTGTGGAGTTTCCCCCAAGCTTCATTTGTGCACACTGGGGTGAGCTCCAGTGTGCTGCCTGCGTTTTGGGAAGGGAGGACTTAAGCTGATGGGGATTGGGCCCCCCATTGGCAAATAAAGACTGTTTGGTGGTCATGATGCCAAGGGGATTGGGCACCCCCCTTGGCACACACCAAATGGGAGGGGCGCGACACTATGCCAATGGGGAGTGGGCTCCTCATCAGCAAATTAATTGGGTCATTGGCATGCTGACAGGGGGATTGGGCACCCCTGTTGGCTTACATGGGACTGTGAGGTGGTGGTATGTTCACAGGAAATGTTACACACCCAGGCAGGAGTACGCCCTGCAATGACGGGTCCACTCCCTCATTGCAGTGGAATTGCCGATGCTGCAATGATGAGGCGGCCCTCATTGCAGCGGCCAAATCATTTCAAGTTGGTGGCATTTCTGCAGAACCAGTGTCATCAGGACACTGGGCCTGCATTGGGTGCACACCACTATGCCCACAAATGCAGTGCTGGCATTGGCCGCCACACTGCCGCACCTCCACAACCCTCTTCTTGCCTAAGCTGCAGCATAATGTTTCTCATGCATGTGCGCAAGCAAACATAAAAAACAGATGTGGAATGTCAAGGATGGAAATGTGGTTTGATATGAAGCAGCTATAGCACAACCCACAGTTATACTTCTCTGAGTTCAGTTCACTTGCAACAAGACTATTGGAGTCTCTGACAGCAGAGACCGGCATAGAAAGAATAAGCTAATCTAGTGTGTAATAAGATAAAAAGAAAAACAGACCTGAAAATAGAATGAGTAAAATAGGAATACAAATTGGAATTATTTTACTAGCTGTCACTGTCTATCTTCTCCTTTATATAAATAGTAAATACAGATACAGTAATTTTAAATGTGGGGACCGTTTCTGAGTTGTCTCTTCTATGCCACATTGCTGTGCCAATAGCTTGATTCTGTTGTTTTGACCTGCCACTGAAACTGACCATTTGATATGGGTCCCTAAAAATTCTAATTAAAATGATTTTTTGATGTGCTATTGTAATTCTAATCATAATTCTCCCTGTCTGATAACAGATCAGCTTACATAATGTGAAGAAATGTTATTTTTATGGCCATGGCTCGTTGGGTGCAAGTGGGTGCAGAGAAACATTAAAACAAATGTGCTGTACTCGGCATGAACTGCAGCAGAGAGTGGTAGTTCCTTTCAGCCACACTAATAATCTTCCTACCACGTAGGGACTCCATAGTTCTCTTGTTCTACTGTTATAATCTGAGGACTCAAAACAGTCTAAAGCAATTGCTGAGGTGCAGCAAATGTAGTATACAGAAAGTCAGTGCTGGAATTACAGGGGGTCTTGCCAGGGCTCGGCCCCAGTAGCTCTGAAGTGAGCCCGGTAGTTTACATATCACTGCCATTGACTTATAATGGGAAGGGGGATTAATTTAAAGATAGGACCCTTATGGGCCCCAGCTCCCAAAGCAAATAAAGTATAATTCCAACACTGCAGAAAGCTACAAATACATTACTTGTGAAACAAGATGGATTCAGTTTACTGATGATGTGAACACAGTCTGAGATATTAGGTGGCTGCCATTGTGTTTTTTTTTTGCATTTTGGTCAGAGAAGCTGCTAGGAGTGGAGATGCAGAAATAGTTAACAGGCTTGCCATTAAAAATGTAGTTTGTACAGTCTATACAAAATGTGACTATTTATTGCCATACAGTTTAATGTTGATGGCAGGTAATTGTGCAGTTGCCCCTTCCCCATATCCTGTGGAGGATATAGAGAATACTGAATGAGCAACTATGCACAACCAGTGTGTTCTGCCACAGAGGGGTCCTGATACCCTCTTCGCTCTCAAGGTCTGTGTGGGAATCAGAACCCTGAGGTGGCAGAACACACTGGTTATGCATAAAGTTGTTCATCCTGTATTCTTATAGTGTATAGTATTATGTGAAATGTGTGCATTGTGGTTCTTTCTCTTTCAGAATGATAGTGCACAAGTCTATCTAGAGGTTCTAGAATGCTGTTCTACCACAGAAGGGTACAGTCACATTCCATGACCTTTGAACTGTGGTACAACAGCATTTTGAAAAGGATGGATTTCTATATAGAACATATAGGATAGTGTATGCCTCGCTATACCCAACAAGGTTATTCTCAACTGAGTGGTTACTGTGCCGACCAGATGACCTCGAGAGCGGCTCAAGAGGTCTCAATGGTTAGCATAGTAACCACAAGGTTGAGATTAACCTTGTTGTGTATAGCATGGTATTAATTGTTCTATAGTGTATGACCAGACATTGCACCACCACAAAATAAAACAGGAAGCAAATGGGTATCTTGCACAAACACCGATACAGTACTTTACTAAGTTCTTTATGCCTAAAAGACTCATTCATTATTGACTGAATATGGCACAAACAAACAAAAACAATTTCCCAAGTGCTGTGTGTTCAGTCAGTTGCCATGGATATGTCCTGTGTCTACCAACGCGGTGGTCTGGAGTTGTGGAGACAGAAAACTGGAGCAGGGAGGGAGAAATCGTGTTAGCTTTTAACTTACAGCAGCAGCTCAAAATACAGGACACAATATGAGACTGGAGCTCCAGGTCCTCTCATTGCTCACTCTAGCAGAGAATCCTGACCACACTGCCACATTAACTGAAGGGGAACTCTGAGAAAACAAAAAAAAAAGGGGGGTCCCCATTTCAGATTGCACTGCGACATCTGACATTTCAGGAAGTACTTCCCACACCCTGCATAATTCCTCCATGTTAGCATAAATTAATCAAACCGCTATGCCCGTATGTCTGTGACTAGAATCGGAGTTTTTTTTTTTTTTTTAAACTGGAATGTCAGTTGTTGGCAATGGACCACAGTGTCTGGTAGAACAAACTGCCTACTTGCATTCTAGCTCATGGTCATTCTGTTGTGACGTCCGTAGTGCAACAGAACGAAAAGTCATTCTGCTGCACTACGGACGCCACTACTAACGCAGAACAACATTTTAGACCTCATTGATTTCTATGGGTAACAGCATCTAGTCATACACTGTAATGCTTTACTATACACTTTATATGCTTCAGTAAGTACAACACCAGGTTGGCTTTTCTGTATCAGCTGTTGAAAGTAAGTGTTTTGGCATTACCTGCTGAGAAGTGTAGAGATCTGGATCTAATTCACATGACACCTGACATAAAGTAATGTTAGTTTGTGATAACACAAAATATTCTAAACATAGATGAAAAACAGAAGTGTGTGTGTGAGTGTGTGTGTGTGTGTGTGTGTGTGTGTGATTTAACACAGTGCATACTGTTTCATTTATCAATGAGATTGTTTCTAGGCTTAAAATGAGATTTAGCACCTACACGTGCATTGGTATTTTAATTCCATAAAATGTGAGTAAAACATGGGCCACATGTAAAAAGATAACTGCATGGGAGCCTCTGTCATTAATTTCACTGGGGGCCCCAAAATCCTAAACCGCCCCTGGCTGTTATCATACAAAAACATGTTTGTTTGCATTCCACAAGCAACTCCACTGCATTTTTGCTGGACATGGGACGCCCAACACAATTAAACCATGCATAATGCAGTGGAGAAAGGAGACTATTACATCATGAGAGGCTGCACTGCTGGGGTTGTTCTGTGTGTTCAGGCAATATGCAACAAGAATACGCAAGAGATTTTAAAGAACAGTTTCATACTTCTCATCCCCCCCCTCCCCAGCATAATCAAATGCTTACTTAGCCCCAGGTTGTCTGCTATTCGATTTCCATTTATTTCTGCCAGGTTTACAAACTCCAGAAGATCGTAGTTGGCTTCATGGAGCTGACAGCCAAAACGCTGCCACTTCTGAATTGCCAGACAATGCTGGCCCCATGTTTGCACATTTTGTGATTTAAAAAAAATGAAAAGTGTGGGGGCACACTCCATAGAGTTGGATGGGGATGGTTTTTACATGCATTTTATTATGATTTACAGTTCTGATTATAAAAAATCAGGGCCACCGCTCGACTAGCAGGATCTTTGTTAGTCGAGCGTGGCCTTGATTTGTTATAATCAGAACTGTTACCATAAAAATGCAGTAAAACTATCCCCATTCAACTCTATGAGTGCGCCTGCGTTTTTCTATTTTTGACATCAACAAAGCATATTTACATGGGGGTGTGTCTGGCAATAAAAGAAGTGGCAGCATTTTGATGCTAGCTCCACAGAGACAACTAAAATCTTCTGGAGTTTGTAAACCTGGCAGAAGTAAATGGAAATTTTAATAGCAGACTGGGCCAAGTAAGCTTTCGATTATGCTTTAGGGCAAAAAGTTGGATGGTATGAACCTGCTCTTTACACAAAACAAGGTTGGGTATAATTATAACATTAGCATGCATTTCAGTTATTCTAATAAAAGAAGCAGATACAAAAAGCAACATCAATTAATTTTGAGAAAGTAAGCAATCCTAAAATGTAGGTTTTAACTAGAAATAATATGATGCATAAAAGATTGGCAGTGTCCTTTAAATAACTAAGGACAATTTCAGTTTAAATCTAATATGATGCAAAACAATTGACAGTGCCCCTTTAAATAACTATTAAGAATAATTTCAATTTAAACCTGATTTGCCCAGGACAGCCTAACTGAGATGCAACCTCTCCTATGACGTGGAAGCTCTCCTTATGCCCAGTTTTAGAACTGTGAAGCACTGTAACACATTGTGGTCATGTGACTTGATCCGGGCCACACTGAGTCAGTGGTTGTGTTGGGATTTGAACCTATAATCTCACATTTCACAGTTCAGTGCTTCAACCACTAGTACCTTCCCTATCTTATGAGAAACTTAATGAAAATACATTATTTAAACATGCTGTTTGTCAAATTTTCAAATCCATTCTGTTTAAAAATGATGTTTAGAGCCTAAAGGCAGATTGAGCACAACACTGCATACTATGGTGAAAATGTGGCCTAAACTGTAACTTTTTACTCTGTTTACTATGTGACCCTTGTCCTTCTGTCTTATGAGATGCCTTTTTCCCTATTTTGAGTCTGTTTTAGTCATGTTTTATCATTTAAAAAATAGGAATGCTCCTTTAAATATGGAAAACCCCAGGTCTCGATCTTTATTTTCCACTGTTTTGAGCACATACTCCAGAAGGTTAGTGAGCAGTGTTTGTTGTATCCTAGTTCACCTTAGACCCAAGAGGGTGATTTTGCATGATAAGTGTTGAAAACAACTGGGAATAATGATAAAACCTGAGGGCTAGCCCTATTAAAAGAAGTGCTCTTTTAAGAATTTTAAATGTCAAAACAATGATAACTTGACTCAAAATGGATATAAAAGGCCATTTTACAAGAGAAGAACAAGGTCATTAAATACATTTAAAAGGTACAGATCAAAAATGTCACTTTAAAAGTGCACTGCTGCTTTATAGAGCTAGTGCACTGCCTGGAATTCATAGTAACATTCTGAAGTAGTCCGCTATCATTTCTTACACTGTATCTGAAATATTTTCTTTTCTGTTTTGCAACTTAGAAGATTTTCTATCTGACTGTACTAGCTGTGATGTGGGGAGAGCACTCTACCTGGAGGCTGACACAGTCATTTCTGTTCCTCCCTATCAGCATCAGCATGTGTGACAAGTGACACCACTGACTGTGACATCACTAGTAACTAAGAACAACCACTCTCCTGCTGCTTAACTGCTAACTTGTGACACATGTTACTAATCAGGCAGCAGGGCTTGTGATGTAACAATGACTGAGATCACATGCCGATTATGTAGTGGGAAGAACTGAACTATACAATGTATGTCTGCTTCCAGGTGAAGTACTGCTTTTCACATCCCACCCAATACTATTAGATAGTAAATGATTTAATGAGCACATAGAAAAACAAATCTACCTCAGAAATAAAAAGTAGTGAGGAACAACTTTTAGAAATTACTAAAATTTTATGGGTGCGATTTTTATGTCACTACTAGCTCTTCAATATAGGAAGAAAAAGTATTCTTATATACAACATAGTTGTTGAGTGCTTCTATACAGTACTCATTTGGCTTATTTTATACTTGTATATTCATTTTCTGCCAGTCAGATTCCTAGGTACAATAGTGGTGGTAAAACGTTTGCTGCTTATGCAATGCTACAGCTCCACCTAGAGTTGTAATTGGCTTCAGCTGATACGGACCTTGAGAGAAATTAAGAGCTGGGAAAGTGAAGTACATGAAGCATGAAGTCCTTCATTTATGGGACTTGATCTTGACCATCTAATTTTGAAATGATTTAAATGTTCACTTACTTGGGTCTCAGTTCAGTAGGGGGGATATCATATCATACACCTATAGTCAAGGCCCCTAAGGAAACTAAATTCCCCAATGGGCACATTTTCCAAATGCAATAAAATGCTGGAGCACCAATTTTCTGAACATATCCCCTTTGCAGTTTTTGTGAATTTAGGACATTCCTAACCAAGTTTAATTTTCACAAGTCTAACTTTTAAGTAGGGGTGTGCAGTGGGTCATACAAGAGAATCGGGGTGACAGTTTTTAATGGTCTTACTAGAATTGTTTTTTGGCCAGTCCAAACCAATTTCGGCCCAGTCCAGCACCTCTGCCCCACATAAGCAAACATACCCCACCCCAAGTAAATCTTCCCCACCCTAACCCCTTTTCCTCTTAACAGATGATCAGAATCCTTCAGGGCAGAGCAATGGGTGCCTCTAACCAGTGCACCACCTCATCTCTGAGATGGATGCATTCTTTTCATGGCATGTTGGCACTAAGTCTGACTCCCACTGTCTTTTTAAATTGGATGCCCTTATGTAAATCCTACCCCAACACTGCACCATCATAGAGGAAATCCACTTTGGGAGAAGCATCTAGGTGTTGTTGGTAACTGAGGATGGGAACAAATGCAGCTGTACACCCAAACACTGGGGATGAAGGTTTTACTATAGTGGCAGATGATGTCACGGAAGTGGATCTAGCATCAGTGCTGAACAGTGGAGATGCTAGTGCAGACATGCTGCAAAACAAATGCTCATCCCTCTCAAAGAAGTGGATGGGGTCTGGGAACAGAGGATGGGGCATACATTGCTGTGCCTAGGGGAAGTGGTTAACTCAGTTTTTATTGTTTCAGATTTTTCTTTTTAGTTTATTTACCCAGGAGTCATGCTGAGATGCACCATCTTTTTTCCAGTGGGGCCTTGCTTTTACCCATATCAGCAGCTGGGTGGAGCATAACACTGAGAGGTTAAGTGAGTTGCCCAGGGTCACAAAGTGAGTATTTTGCATGAGCAGGGTTTTAATTTGCAATCTTTGTGTTCCAAAGCTGGTACTCTAATCATTGTATGCCCCTGATGATACTTCTTTGTCTTTGGTGCTGAGCCACTGTTTGGCTGAGATAAATGATTGCATGGCCACCAACTGGTTGTGTCCCAACTCAGGCAAGACAGGGGTCATAGTTATTGAACCAGGTCATCGGAACTTGCCTGCTGATGGAGGAGTTGCCTTCCCTGTTTTGGCTGACCAGCCCCTTTCAGCAGTGAGTGTGGTCAGAGATCTAGGGATCATGCTGGACAACACATTGACCTTTTAACAGCAGGTGTCATCTGTTGTTAAGTCAGCCTTCTGTCATCTTCATAATATAGCTAGGATCTGGCCATTCTTAGCTCAGGATGACCTAGCAATGATTATCCGTGCTTTTGTCACCACAAGGCTGGATTACTGTAACAGTCTATACCTAGGGCTCTCTTGAGGTTTGATGCATCAACTGCAACTAGTTCAGAATGCCATGGCTTGGATGTTGGTGGGTTCCTCATCGAGGGATCACATTACTCCTGTTCTGTATGCTCTACACTGGCTGCTTTTGCTTTCGCGCATCACCTTCAAGATTGGCTTGTTAATATACAAGGCCCCATGTGGACTGGGACCAGACTACTTAAAAGCGCTCCTGACTCCTTATCAAACACTCCACCATTTCCACTCTACTGAGGCTGGATTGCTGGTGGTCCCCACCTCAAAGCTCAAGTCATCAGGTGACCGAGCCATTGGGGTGGTGGACCCAATCATCTGGAATTCAATCCCTTATCACATTCATGCAGCCAGCTCGTGGAGGCCTTTAAAGCCACTTAAGACCTTTTTATTTGAACAAGCTTTTCATGGGACTTACGTATTTTAGCTTCATCTTCCTAACTTATTAATAACTCATTGTCTTATGTTACATGTGTAAAGCACTCCGAGCCCTTGATGGATTGAGAGTTATATAAATAAAGTTTGCCTTGCACTACCTTGCCTATACCACACTGCCTCTTCTTTTTATTATGCATAAAAATACTGGTACTAGTTCTGATTGCCCAGTCTGATCCAACCCACCAGAACCAGAAAAGCTGACCCACATACCACTACTTAAAAGTACCTAAATATCTATGTTGGGAGATAGCACAGGAATTTGTCATCTCATATAAAAGTATGCCAGCCACTGGTCTGTAGTTCTGCATTTTGCTGCCACAAGGGAGAAAAGGGTCTGAGTGTGCGAGACACAGAATCCCACTTGGGTCTGTCTGAGGGCCATATCCCAGAAATGAGGTGCATGGCTCTTGGGGAGAGGGCACCTGACCCATCCGACATTCATGCACAGCAACTTGGGGTAATATGGGATTCAGCTGTGAAGGCAATCACTTGTCTCTCCTCCATGTTAAAGGAAGGTTTGCAGCCACCGGGGGGGGGGGCATGCCAACCACTATCAGAGGTGCTGTGTGTGTTGCCACAGGGATCTCCCTGCCATCATTTCTCTTGATTAAATAACCTTTGTTGTTCAGAGGCAGTGAGGAGTTTGGGTCCTTTTACTAGAAACTCCACCTGTTTTGTCAGATTCCTGGTGTGGACGGACCAAGGCATGTAACTCATAACTGGAACCAAAGAATACCAGTCGGTGATGTTATCTGCCAGAGACACAAGTGCAGAGTTTTGATGGAAGTCTGACTCCCCACAGCACTGTAACCCCTAGGCAGTGCTATTCCTAGAGTTACTATCCCTGCCTTGCCTGGCCACAACAAGGTTGAGGGGCCTGGATTCCCAAGATTACATTAAACTGGTTCTTTCCATGATATTACAATGGCATGGTGCGCCACTCAGAGTTTAGCATTTAAGTGGGCTAGCTTTCACCTGGTACAACCCCCTGGGATGTCATGCCATGCACTATAACCATTTGCCACCCCAACACAGTACCCAATACACATTTCCCCACATTTCAATACCTGGTGCAGTTATTGACTGGCTCCTAATAATATGCTCATGACACCATCATCTGCAAACAACAACATGTATTTACAAGGGGGACTAGGGCTTCAGAGAGGGGGGAAAGGAGTAGAGGCTATACAGTACTATTATTATTTACAATATTTATAGTAGAACGGGTTTTGGTTTGGTGCTAGTAAAAAACCTCCAGCTGGGTGGATACCTGTTATGCAGATTAGAACAACAATCACACATTTAGCCAACGCTAATGACCAGAGCCCTGGCTATCTAAGCTGCGTAAAATTAGATGACACACAATATTATTTTCCACAACTGGTACCAGTTCCCCAAATTTGCACTGGAACCCCACAATCCCAATATTTAAACCTGAGTACCCCATTACCAAAAGTCCCTGAGGGTGCAGGCCTGATGGAAGTTGCAGCTGTACCTTGGCCGGCTTGATTTAAGAAAGATTTATTACTTGAACTTGAAAGCATCAGGCAGTTAACTATTTATAGTCATTGGAATCCAAGAATGAGTGCAGGGAAGGCCCTGCAGTTTGTAGGCTGAACAAGGTCAGGGTGCAACTAGCTGGTCACATCGGTTTGGAAATTAATTATTATTTCTGAACATCCATCAGATTTATATGTTTTGGTACATTCAACACATTTATATTCTAGACACATCCAGTATATTCAAAGAAGATGTAGCGCCTTCAACCGGGGCCAGGATGGCAGCCTTGGTCCTTTAGACTTAAATCTGTGAGCGCTTGTTCCCAAATCTAGGGGGACCGTGCTTCTTTGCATTCCACATGAGCAAACTTGAATCTTTAAAACAGTCATTTCCAAGACAAAGTAGTCAAATCTGATAGACTTGAGGTCTCAATCCTATTTGTGGCACATGGCTGTAGTTTGCAACTTCACTGGACATCTTGACCGAACAATTAGTTGATACTGGACCTCCCAGGCGAAGTTAGGAGGAGCCCTTTATCTGAGTGCTCCCCTTCCAGTCCTGTAGGCTCCCTAGCAGACAACGCATATTGGTGCATTTATACATTGTAGCTGGACTCACATGGGTCCCTTAGAGCAGTTAGGTCCATCTGTGCTGGGCAAGACTTAGGCACACCAGATGCAAGGTGAAGACCAATTGGACAGTCTCTGATGGGTCCACCCATGCTGGCCAAAGGTCAGGCACAGCAGGATGGCGGGTGCAGACCAGCGAACAAGATAAATCAGCACAGTCTCTAGGGCATGGGCAGCCCCAATAAGCAATCTCTTTTTTCTTGCACTGGGGTAAACGAGTACTCACTCAGGCTCCTCATGGTAGGATCTCCCAATGAAGGCTCCTGATGTCTTCAGTTCTCTCACAACTGAGGCAGGATCAGCTCTCTCACAGCTGGCTTGATGTCATTGAGTTGCAGGTCCACATCTTTCCCAAACGTGGAAGGAGGCTAGCTCCGGAGGACATTCTGGCTATCCCGGCTAGCAGGTTCTGCATAAAACTAAATTACTTTAAAACGAAACTGCAAAAAAGTCACTAAGCCCCTCCTGGGTGGAGGGGCTAAACTGGATACCAGGTGCAGCTGCATGGCTGGGGGCCTGAGCTGCCACCTCTGTAGGGGGCTCCCGATCAAATCTCTCTCTCTGACTGCTTGCACAGCTAGAAACACAGTCTTTTTTATGGGGCTCCCCTGAGGCTCTCGATTGTCTGAAACTATGGGATGCTTGGCCTCCGATAGGCTGGAGGGCCTGTCAATCAAGAAAATGAATTATGCATGAACCTCACCGATGCACAGTTGGTCTATTGTTTTGGTGCCTGAAATTACGTCCCTGCAGTCCCCATGAGCACTGGGCGGTTTCCACGAGCTTTGGCCAATGTCCCACAAGTCCTGGATTTAAAATCCTAGCTTTCTGATTAACTGTGGCTGCTTATAATGGCTGTTTAAACACACAGTCCCTGAATCAGAATAGATACAGTCCCAAATAAAGTCCTGGTGCAGCCAGAATAATTACTGTAGTTGCCCAATTGACCCACAGTTCAGTAGCCACTGGTGTGTCCTTGTAATCACTGCCCAGATTTAGTACTTTACTCAGTCCATTAGCCTGTCACCACTGCCGATATTTTAGCTCCCTTTGCAGCAAGCAGGCTGTTTTTATCTGAGTCACAATATTATACTGGTGCAGCCAGGAATATAGCATTTAGTTATTTAAACACTGTTCCCCTTTTAAACGTGTGCCCCTTTTACCCATCCCCCCCCAAAGCACATACAGCAGTTAGAATTATTTTATTTTTATTTACTTTTTCTTTTTCAGCAGTTGCCAAAATGCAGCTTCCTTGGGGGCAGAAGTGCCCTTATGCATATGTATGCGATCGGAGCTCTGTGCTCATTAATATTCATGAGCCCCGATCATTACTGCCTCGTGGATTTCATTAAATGTTTCGAAGAGCGGGCTCTCTTAGCTCTTCCTAAGGTCTCTGGGTGCCACTTAACACATGGGGACACCCGACCATCAACTCTATCCCGCCGACCACAAAGTAAGCGGTCAGGAGATCATAGGGCCACCTTGAACAGAGCGGATCTCCAAGGCACTGGGGTGTTGCACGGAAGTGGGAGGTGTGATTTAACTTAAGGAGCCCCACTGGGCTGGATTGTATACTGGAGGCTAGGATGGGGCACCAGGGCACAGAATGACTTGGGCCAGAGCGGGGGACCAAGAAAAAAAAATTGGCATTTAGGAGGCGCCTGCAGGAGAGCAAAACAGGAGCTACTGAGCACAAAGGTAAGCCCCCAAATTGGTAGGAGGGTTACAGCATGATTATCACATTAACTATGTAACCCCTTCCCCAATAAGGGAGAGTTACTGTTCAGATCCTGCTCTGCACCTACATGGTTAAGTCCCTACTAGTTATTGCTCCCAGCTATGCATCAGTGGCGCACTATAAAGAGATTTATTTTTATTTTATTTAGTTTTTGTTAACCGGGTAAGTGCACTAGCCAGCAAGTGACTGTTTTCAGGCACGACCGGGAGGTAAAATTACAGAACATAACTACAGTAAGGATAATTAAAATACATGATGCACAGAAATACAGGAAGATACATATGGCAGGATACAATGCATGACAAAGGAAAATACAAGGCAAAATACATTTCAAAGACTTTTTCCATTGAGCGATACATACAGTGCATTGAAGGACCTAGGAAAGGGGGAGGATAGGTGTAGGGGTAAGCCAGAAACAAGATGGAAATGACAAAAGGAGGAAGTGGGAGGTGAGGAAAGGATAGAGGGAAGGATAGAGGGCACGGGCCAAACGGGGGCTAAAGAAATGGCTAAGAATATAAGGACAGAGAGGCGGTGGCAGGAATAGGGAGGTGGATGGCCGGAGAGGGAGGGAGGGGAGTGAGGGTTATAGAAAGCCGGCAAAACGGCATGGCGCGATATAAGGTTCCAACCTGCGGCCGAGGTCGTTGAGCCAAAGACGGCAAGCGGAGAAAGGTGACAGGTGGTTACGGGTAAAAGACAGCAACAGCGGCAAACGTAGCAGAATGCGGTTGGGCTGGTGGAACCGATAGACGGCAGGGCAAGGGTGATGATGCTGGTAAGAGGAGGAGAGAAGGAAGAGTTACGGCAGAAGCGAGAAGGGTAATAACGCCAAGCCGAGCCAGTGGAACCGAGAGACGGCAGGGCAGGGAAGAAGAGGTCGGTAGGAGGAGGTAAGTTTATGGCAGTGGAGGTATTAGGGAACAATGCTCAGCTTGGAGGGTGGACGAGCTAACAGGGCAGGGTGACTCAGGAGGAGGTAAAGGCGAGGCAAGCAAGCAGAGAAAGGAAGGGGAGGCAGAGGGGAGGGGAAAAGGAGAGTGCAGGAGATGTGGTCGGGGGAAGAGAGGAGCAGGGAGTTGAGTGAAGGAAGGCTGAGAGGTGAGGGAGAAGAGAACAGGGATCAAGGGAAGCCAAGTGGTGGCCGAAGTAAACAACAACTTGTAAATGGCAAAAGCTAATATTTGGCATACAGTCAAACAGATTCAAGCAGCAATTATAGTAAAACACCACATAAAACAACCATTGGGAAAGGCACAAGTGCTAGCAATAAGAAGTGGGAAAACAGGTTAAGAGCAAGGGATCAGGTAGGATCAAAGCAAACACATTTGTCCAAAGCAGTAAGAAAAGTCCTGAGTTTGCCCTTAAAGTTGCATGAGTATGGACATCCCTTAGTTCCTGAGGCAGCAGGTTCCACAGGTGAGGAGCAGCATAATGGAAGGAGCCCATGCCCTTTTTGTCCGACAGAGGGGATGGATAATAAGGTCTGATCTGCAGATCTAAGGTTCCGTGGGAAAGCTGGTCTAAGGAGTTCTGATAGGATAGCAGGTTTGGATGTCCTTATGATGGTATCTGATAGATTGTACAGGTAGTATTGTCTGGTAGAGGAGGAGAGAGCCAGCCAAGGTCTTGATATAGTTGGCAGTGATGCTGCAGTCGAGGTGCTTTGGTTGCATACCTGCATACATTATTGAAAGTAGTGTCCCACAGATGCATTGCAGATTTATTGGCCAAGACAGAATGGGACAACTCATATGAGGGTTGGCAACAGAGCATTCTCTAGCTACTGCCAGTTTAGCAGCAGGGTAAGGAGGTAGTTGGTTCTGTAGCAGCCCTAACTTGCAATTGACTGACTTGCAAGTATCCTGGAGTGTGTTTTAGGTCCAAGGTTTGGTCGAGGTGGATGCCCAGGTAACGGAAAGAAGTGACAGGTTCTAGTGGGTTCCCATCAATGTCAGGAACAGAGATAGTCGAAGGACATGATCTGAGCTTGTGAGTGAGCCAAATAGCATGACTTTGGTTTTGTTTGTGTTTAAAACAAGGCGTTGAGAGTTCAGCCAGTGTTGTACCGAGTGAAAATCAGCAGTGAGGGCAGCATTCAGTTCCAGAACGTTGTCAGAGTGAGCATAAACGACCAGGTCATCCGGATACAGCAGTGAGTGACCAGTGGTTACCATCTCTGGGAGATTATTTACTAATAATGAAAATAGAAGAGGGCCAAGTATGGACCCTGAGGGACACCAATGTTGATGACAGCACTGTCTGAAATCGGCTGAATTAAACTTCACAGCCTGGGTTCTGTTGGTGAAGTAGCTTTTAAACCAGGTAGTTGCTGGAAGGAGAAGCCCAAGGTACTGAGGGTAGAGAGTAGTAATGTATGATCAACCAGGTCGAAAGCTTTTGTTGTCAATGAAGACTGCCCTGTTAACTTCCCTCTATCCATGTTTGTGGACAATGTCAGAAGAGAATTTTACAAGTGCAGTCATGGTGCTGTGATGCTTTCTAAAGCCATGTTGGGCTGGACTGAGCAGATTGAAGTTCTCAATGTATTCTGTGATTTGTGTTGATACTATTTTTTCCAGGATTTTGTTCAGGACAGACAAAACACCAATAGGCCGGTAGTTAGATGTGTCATTTTGCTACCTTTCTTAAATACTGGAGTGATTCTGGCTGCTTTCCAGACTTCAGGGACAACGCCATTGGAGAGAGAGAGAGGTGAATATTCTTGCTAGGGGCCAGAGATGTAGTGAGAAGCCATTTTTAGTAGCCTTGGTTCCAAGCCATCGGAGCCAGTGCTGGTGTTGTCAGAGAGGGCTCTGAGCAGCTTGAGAACTTGATGCCTAGACACTGCCCTGAAGTAGAAGGGGTTAGGTAGGTTAGATGGTTCGCCAGATGAGACAATACTCGGCTATGGGGGAGATTCTCTCAAAGATCTACTGTTACAGTAAGTAACAAGCCTTTATGAAGAGCAGTAGAAAAAAAAAAACAAATGCCTTTCCTTTCTAAATTTCAGAACCAGTCCCCCCATCCCCCCCGGCAGATAAAAATTAATTAGTGGTTTCAAGCTTGCAATAAATGCTTGAAACATCCTTCATTCTTAAACATTGGTACTGTTTGCTGTGTTTAAATCATACCCTCAGAAAAAGGGAACAAAAAGAGCACTCATATGGGTATTCCTACTGAAAATTGTTATCAGAAGGGAGAACTATACCTACCTACTTAACACTTTCCCGCTTGGTGCCGGTCTTGGTCCACATGATATTGACATATAGTTAAGGCACTAGGCACCAGCACCCCCCTTTAAAGCCTGCAAATTGTTTAAAATACTCAATGTTCTTACTTGTCATAAATTTTGGAGGGTTCTTGTGTCATCAGCCAGCTGAATTATGATTAAGCCAACCACTGCAGCAAAGTGACCACCTCCATCGGTCAGAAAAAGCATCACATTTTATCTTGCCATTCAGAGCTGTGGACCTCTGTTTCCTCCCTCCGCCTTATGGGGAGCCACTTTTGGCTTTATTACTTATGTAGTGTGCTCTGGCTAATAAGGGCTCACAGGTGTTTACTAGAGAGCTCACCAATTAGAAAAAGGCCACAATTCTCCTGCATTCAAATCAGTGTAAAGGGTTTGGCAAAACAACTCCTGCATTTACAATGATTCTTAGTAAAATCTGTGGGGAGGCACCCGGTGGGTGACCAAACAAAAGACATAGTTAAGGTACCAGAGTCCCTCCAATGGGGGTGGTCACTTGCCACCGTGCTTGGCTTAATCATAATTCAGCTGGATGATGAGACCAAGAACCCTCCAAAATTTATGACAAGTAAGAACACTGGAGGTATTTTAAACAATTTGCGGGCTTTAAAGCGATGGGAGTGCTGGTACCTTAACTACATGCTTATTTTGATCACACACCAGGTGCCTCCCAGCAGATTTTATTAAGATGCATTGTAAATGCAGGGTTGAGCTTGCCACATGATATCAAACCTAGAATTCTCCAGCTAGGCACCTCCTTTCTTGTTCTCCCCATAACTCACATTTTTTACCTATCCCTCACCGCTGGCACTGTCCCCACTTGTTGGAAAGTTGCAAACATAGTACTGGTACCAAAAAAGGGTGACCCTGAAGCTCACCTCCCAGTATCACCCCATCATCATTTTCCCTGCCCTCAACAAGCTACTTGAAAAGTTAATAGGAATCCAGCTAACTGAGTGCCTCAGAAGTATAGCCTTATCAGGCCCTGTCATAGAAATACAGAAACATATAAGTTAACAGCAGATAAGAACTGCTTGGCCCATGCAGTCTGCCCATATACATGACTTTCATAAAGGGCGTAGTACCACCACCACCCTCCTTGTCCAGCTGACTAATGACATCAAGGCTACCATGGACAAAAGCTTACTCACTGAAGCAGAAGCAGTTTTCATCAATCTGTCCAAAGCCTTTGATCTCATGACAATACCCTCCTTTGTCACAAATTAACTGAAGTTGGTCTCTCCACATATGCCTGTTCCTGGTTTGTGCCAGTTACCTTCTGGGCAGGCAGCAATTTGTTAAATTTGGCAATGTTGCCTACAGTCTTGTCCCAGTCAACCAAGGTGTCCCACAGGGCTCTGTACTTGGGCCACTTCTCTGTCCCATTTTCATCAACAACCTCCCATCAGTCTCTACCTCCTGCTCAATCATTACGTATGCTGATGATATTACCCTGTACCACCACAGCTCCCCACACCCTTCACTCATAAACACCTAACTCAACCTCGACTTCTCTCACATTCAGACCCGACTTGTTAACAACAAACTAGTTCTCAATGCCACCAAACTCCAAACCATTCTGTTTGGGTCAGAGGCATGCAGACTCACAAGCTCTAACCACAGCACATAAGATGCAAACGCACTCAAAAATAGCAAAATACATTTGAGTTCATTTACAACTTATGCACTGTAGTTTATATATTGGACTTTGGCCCAGTTTATGCACCACCAAACTTCAAACAGTTGTGCTGGTTTATCAGATTTGGCTTTGGTTCACAAACCCCAAGTCTCTGTCCATTCAGTGCTCTGATGGCTCTCACCTCTCTCCTGTGCAGGAGTTCAAATACCTTGTCATCTTTGACTCTGTCCTTTACTTCTCCACTACATTTCTACCATCATCAAAGCAATTAATTCAAGAGTAGGCCTGGTCTACCATCTCTGTCACTTCCATATTCCCAAAGCAAGGCTAGCCTTTCCCAAGGTGCTCTTCTCCTGCCTGCAGTAACATAGAAACACAGAATTTGATGGCAGATAAAGACCGCTTGGCCCACCCAGTCTGCCCATTTCCTACCTAATGGATAAGCTGCAGATCCTAGTTAACCAGCAGCCTACTTCTTCCTACCCCACCCCTAGAATTGCCTTATGACTGTCCCATGCATGCTTGAATTCCACCACTGTTTTTGACTCCACAACCTCCTCCGGAAGGCTGTTCCATGCATCCACAATGCTCTCTGTGAAAAAATACTTCCTTAAATTACCTCTGAGCTGCCCCCCTCTATCTTCAAATTGTGCCCCCTTGTTCTTGCACACCTTTTTTTTTTTTTTTTTTTGAAAGATGCTGCCTCTTGGACTTTGTTGATTACCTTGAGGTACTTGAAAGTTTCTATCATGTCCCCCCTCCCTCCTTTCCTCGAGGCTACATATTAAGCTCCTAAGTCTCTCTCTTCATATTTTTCCGTGCAGACTCCTGCACCATTTTAGTTGCCCTCCTCTGACAGCTTCCATCCTGTCTATGTCTTGGCGGAGACTGGATTCCAGAACTGCACGCAGTACTCCAGATGGGGTCTCACCAGCTGTCTGTACAGAGGGATAATAATTCTTGTTTTCTACTGGTGATGCTCTCCCATGCATCCCAGTATCCCCCAGCCCTCCTTGCTGCCCTCTCACATTGCTTGCCCACCTTTAGGTCATCTGATATGACTACTCCCAGGTCCCTTTCCATTTTTGTTGTTGTTAGTATCTCACCCCCATTGTGTACTCTTCCCTTGGGATTTTGTTTTCCAGGTGCATTACCTTGCATTTCTTAGCATTAAATCTAAGCTGCCATACATTTGACCATTCCTCTAACCTTGCCAAGTCCCTCTCATCCTTTCCACCCCACCTTATGCATCAACTCTGTTGCAGATCTTTGTGTCATCTGCAAAGAGACATACTTTTCCTTCCAGTCCTCTGCAATGTCACTTATAAAGACATTGAAGAGGACCGTCCTATTACTGAACCCTCGTGTACCCCACTAGTAACCCACCTTTCTTCAGAGTGGACTCCATTTACTATTACTCCTGTGTCCTATTCTCCAACCAATTCTTTACCCAGGCTGTCATCTTGGGACCCACTCCCAGGCTGGCTAACCTGTATATTAATCTTTGTGGGACTGTGTCAAATGCCTTGCTAAAGTCTAGGTAGGCCATGTCCACAGCCCCACCCTGATCTACTACTTTGGTCACCCAGTCAAAGAAATCTATCAGATTCATCTGGCATGACCTTCCCACTGTGAATCCATGCTGCCTTGGGTCCTGTGCCCCTCTGGCCTCTAGATACTCAACAATTCTTTCCTTCAGAAGTGATTCCATTATTTTCCCAATCACTGAGGTTAAACTAACAGGTCTGTAGTTTGCTGCTTCTGCCTTGCTCCCACTTTTGTGAAGGGGAATTATATCTGCCCTCCTCCAGTCCTCGGGTACCACCCCATCCTCCCATGATTTGTTAAAGAGGGTAGTCAGTGGTGTCACTAGTTCTACCCTTAGTTCTTTTAGAATTCTGGGATGAATCCCATCAGGTCCCATTGCTTTGTCCACCTTCAGTTTTAAGAGTTCTTTCAGAACCCTTTCTTCTGTAAATGGGCTGGTATCAACTTCTGTATCCAGAGTGTTTCTATTGTTCGTTTTAGGTACCTCCCCCTCTTCATTTGTAAATACTGAGCAAAAATATTTGTTTAGTATCTCTGCCTTTTCACAGTCACCCTCTGCCCACCCCCCTCCCCTTTATTAAGCCTCACTATCCCTCCCTTGGTCTTCCTTCGCTCTCTGATGTACCTATAAAAGGTTTTATCCCCCTTCTTAACTGAGTTGGCTATCTTTTCCTCGGTTTGGGCCTTTGCTGTTCTGACTGCCTTCCCAGCTTCCTTTTGCTTTAACTGATACCATTCTCTGTCCTGCTCCTTCTGTGATTCCTTGTACTTCCTGAATGCTTTCTTTTTCTCTTGAACCTTCACTGCCACTTCCTTTGAGAACCATAGTGGTTTCTTACATCGTTTTGTTTTGTTTATTTGCTTCACACAAAGGCTTGTTACCTCTGTGATGGCAGTTTTTATTATTCCCCATTGTTCTTCCACCCCTCCTTCCTGCCCATTTGCTAGTGCATTCCTTAGGCACTCACCCATTTTGGCAAAGTCAGCCCCCCTAAAGTCCAGTACTTTTGCCTTTGTATGGCTTGACTCTATTGCTGTGTTTATTGTGAACCATACTGTTCGATGGTCGCTAGTTCCCAGATGGCTACCCACTTCTACATCTGTGATCCTCTCTCCATCTCCATTTGAGAGAACCCGGTCTACAATTGTCCCTCTCGAGTGGGTTCCAATACTAGTTGTCTAAGGCATGCCCCCTGTAGGGCATCTAGAATAGCCCCACTCTTCGAAGTGGCTGCTGCAACTGCACTCCAGTTAACATCTGGTGTATTCAGATCACCCATCAGCAATATCTCCCCTTTTTCTGCCATTCTAAGTATACTTTCTATCATTTCCTTATCCATTTCCTCCCCCTGAGAGGGGGTTCTGTATACAACCCCTGTGCGGATTGTGGTACCATTGCCTGTCTCCAAATTGACCCACAGTGCTTCTTCTCCTCCCTGTTTACCCTTTTGTTCTGTTGCTTTGATTCCTTCTCTTATGTAAAGAGCTACTCCTCCTCTTTACTCTCCCTGTCCCTCCTGTAGATAGTGTATCCTGGTATGTTTACGCCCCAGTCATGGTTTTGTGTACCATGTTTCTGTGACTGCCACGATATCCAGATGTTCCTCCTCCATCAAGGTCACTAATTCAGGAAGCTTGTTACCCAGACTACGGGCATTGATACTCATTGCTCTCCATTTTGATGGCTTACCTTCTGTTGCAGCATCCCCACTGACCTTTCTACCATGTGTCTTTCTCATTTAGTACCCTTTTGTGTAGGGAGAGGCTGGGATTTTCCTGCTGCTTATCAGTGCCTCCCTTGACTAGTTTAAAAGCTTGCCAATGAAGCATTAAACCGATTGCTCAAAAGACTTGTTCCTTCCTGGACAGATGCAGACCATCCTGCCAGTATATGCTGGTGTCCCTCCAGGTGGAACCCCAGTACCCAATGAAGCCAAACCCCTGTGCTCCACACCATTTTTTCAACCATTCATTAAACTGCATGGTGCAAAGTACCCTCGCCTCACCCATGCCATTGACAGGCAGCACCTCTGAGAAGGATACTGTGTGTGCTACTTGTCTTAGGCCCCTCCCCAACTCTACAAAGTTCTCCTGCACTGCTCTAATCTCATGATGAGCCAAGTCATTTGTCCCTAGGTGGACAAGACGTCCAGCTCAGACTCCCATGCAGCTGTTCTCATGATCCTGAGGATGCGCTTCCTGTCCCTCCAAGCCATGGCACCAGGCAGGCACCTTACTTCAGTTTTCCCTGCTCCCCCCAGTTCTATCCCCTTAATAATTGAGTCCTCCACCAGGAGCTGCTTCCTTTCCCTGTGGTGTCCTCTGCCTCCTTCCTGTGGGCCTCCCTTGTGACAGTTATCTTCCGCCTCCTTAGTCTCCTCTGTGGTACAGTTCACTTGTTTACTCAAGTGCCTCTAAAACACACCTCCACAAATGGGATGTGGTCTACAATAATATCTGCTGGTTTGCTCTGTTCTCCCCCCACTTGACTCATGACTGCACACTCCATTCCTCACTAGGTTGGCTGTTGTCATCTGCCCCTTCCTCCTACACACTGGGGTGCTTTACCTTCAAACTGCTCAGGTCAGCCTCCCTGCCCCTGTCTCTCTGATGCAAATGTTCACCCATCTCATTCACTCAGATTCATCGATAGTACCTCCTTCACCATCAGTAATGTGCTACCAGAATGGGTCATAACATCTTCTCCTTGCTTGCTCCTAGGCTCCAGCATCCCTACCCCCATACACAACTCACCCACTCAGTTATTCTTAAAGATTGCTCCGAAGAAAATTTCCTTACACCCTTAGTCTGTAACTTCTCCTAACCTGTACCTCTTCTCCTGTGGCATAACTCTCTGTCCCCTCCTAGGTGGTGACCTGAGTCCACCCTCTCTAAGTCACCGATCCCTCACTGCACTTTGTTAGCAAATTACCCTGTTCTAATCATTAGCCCAAATTGTTTTGCATTTTCTGTAGCATTAGCTTATCTGCATTGCCTAATCACATTTGTTGTTCTCGCTGCAGTTCAGCATTCATATTTCACTTACATTGTATTTGGCATTGCTCTTTATCCATATGTATTCCCAAAGTGTCTTGCATCCATTGTTATATTCACTTAACTGCTCTGTCTAATGCTATTTGTTCTTGCTGTGATCCTGCATTTATGTTTTCTTACACTGTAATTGGTATTGTTCATTGTCTAATGCCTGCATTTGTACTGTCCTGGGTCATACCTGAAAATAGCATTTAATTGCCTTGTGTATTTACCGGGTTAACAAATACCAAATAAATTAAACTGTAAAAAAAATAGGTAGTGAACCAATCAGGTGGCCAGAATGGCAAACATTAGAAATCCACCACTTCAAGGAATTGTTGGATCCTACCACAGGTTATCTTAAATCTTTCTCTCAGCTGCAAAAGCAATACTCCCCCCCCCCAAATAAACACCACTGGCAATACCTGCAACTCAGGCATGCATTGTCTATCATACTGGCAACACAATACAAAGGCAGAGCAGGGCTGATGGCAGGATTTTTGCAGAGGGGTGTCTTTTACTAAGGGGTAGAGCGATGTTGCGTGCATAGAGCGCAAAAAATGTTTGTAAAAATCTGTGGGTCTAGGGGCTTCTACGTTCCCAGAAGCTCTGGAGTTTTAGGTGCTTTGTGGTGCATTTTAAGGCTTACTGTACACTGAAGATAAAACAAAGTTCTGTTAGGTCCTCCCTCTATCCTTGACTCCAAGGAAAACAAATATAATTCTATGGCTGGTCTTGGGTACCATGAGGTTCCAAAACAAATGTTGTACTGTCTTCTAAACTGTATGGTTGGGGGTTACATTATTTCAAAGGATACTGTCACTCCTGTATCCTGTTTAATTTTAAACATGAAACTGCTGAACAGTCTGCCCCAGTTCCACCCACCTCCTTCTACAAGACGGAAAACAACTGTACATTTACTTAATAACCATTTCTGAGCAGGCTTCTAGGAAGGATTTAAGGTTCTTGGGGACCATTACCCAGTTGGCAGAGATGGATGAGGGGTCCAACCTTGCTGGGTAAAACCAGCCAGGTGCTGCACATGCACAGAAAGAGACAGAGCCAAGCAAATGGAGAGTAAAACCCTATCCTGTAGCACTTGACCCGATACACACTTGCATCAAACAGGCCTGGAATTACACTGTCTTGGAACCTATACACAGCAGTAGCCATGGGCCCCCACCACATCACCCAACCTCAAAGGTGGCACGGCAGCACCCCAACCAAATCAAAGGATGGCATGGTCTGGCAGTTTAACACTTTGGTGTTACTGAGCCCAAGTCCTAGTGTGGGAACAGAACCCATGACCCTCTGCATACCTCTCAACCTCCTGCCTCATAAATCAGAGACAAGGCTTAAAAAATCAAGTACAAAGGACCAAAATCAGGGACACTTCTTCAAATTGGAGATATCCACTCAGGAAGCTGGCAGAATAAAGGGCTTAGTGTAAAATGCATTTTCTAAATAAGAACAAGTCTGTAACTTTAATGCTTGACATTAGTTTGTGCTTATAACCCCCGCTGTTTGGTCATGGAAACACAATTTTTAGGAGGGACAGAGTAAAATTTTGAGGCAAAATCAGGGACGTCCCTGAAAATCAGGGACAGTTGAGAGGTATGACCCTCTGTCCCAGAGGAAGATGTGCTGCCAATTAAACCACTGGCTATTGTGGCATGGCTGCCAGCTTGATTCAGCCAGCACAGACTGAGGCACAAACCAAGCCCAGTCCTGGTTAATCCATAAAATGTGGTAATCGAACCAGAAACAAAAATAATCAGTGAGACCAGCAAGTGAATTGATGATCTCCACACATGACATACAGCTAACAACACAGATTCAGTAGGGTGTAGTCCAAGCAGGTCAGGGTTTAGGTAAAATGTCAAAGCAGTGCAGAAGAGTTATCAGGATAAATATAATATGATAAAATAATACTACTTTTACTAGACCTAGGTTAAAGGTTGTGATTTTCACCCTGTATATCCCAAAGAGTAGACTGCTCTGGGTCAGGGGTGTAGCCAGAAATTTCTGTTTTGTACACACAATCTCCAGCTGCTGCCCCCCATTTAAAGCAAATGTACTTATCCTCTCCAAATGCTACCCCCATTGCAAACAAATCAAATTGTTGTCAGATGACTCCTCTATTCTAAAAACAGGTTATACACATATGTCTCCTAAACAATACATGTTTAAACAGAGACACTACTTAGTGGCCTATGCTAAATCACATACTACAGATTAGAATGATAATGTTAACAGAAAGGCATATGGTTTGGGACAGGCACGCAACAAAACTGTACACAAATGTGTACAGTGAGTATGCTTGCCTACACCCTTACTCAGAGTCGCACAGTGTGGCACAAAGGTTGAGATGGGACTCAAACCTGCACACCACCTGTGCTACAGTTCAGCTGGCCTCCAATCTATATACTGTAGCTATAGATACGGTGTGTGTGTGTATGAGACATGTATGAGACATGTATGAGACGGAGAGAGAGATAGGGAGAGATGGAGATATATATATATATATATATATATAGAGAGAGAGAGATGTATAAAGATATATATATATGAGATATATATATATAGAGAGCGAGATAGAGAGATATATATATATCTATCTCTCTTCTCTCTCTTCTCTCTCTCTCTATATATATATATATATATATATATATTAGAGGCAAAAACTCCATTTAATACATTAGTTAGGGTTGTTCCACAGCGACAAAGTGAGGAATTCGCTGTTAGGGTTGAAACCCTAACTCCGACCCACCCCCAGCACCACACACACACAGACACACACACATTCAAGTATGGGGAGGACCAAGTCAACACAACCAATGACAGACATCCAGCAGCAGGTGACAGAAATAACAAACAATTGTCTAAATGTACTACGAGACATCCCCACCCACCTGACCAGGTACTGCATGCTCAGTGGAGATCAACAGCAAAACTGAGGCCATGTACACCAAACGTACACATCCCTGATTGCAGCTGCACACACGTACCACACATTAGTAGTTGCATGGTTTCCTACCGATGGCTTCACACCACACCACACCACTTGTGGTGGGCCACCTGAACAATAGAGTTAAGCAAAACCAAGGAGTTGTACAGGTATAATATCTCTTATTATAACAAGGGTTTGAAAAATGCAGCTTTCTAATTGACTGTAAACATTGTAACAGCCTTATGTTTAGTTTTTATTAACATACATGTAGAGCCTAACCATATGATGAACATGGTTTAATGTTGTTTAAAAAACAGTTTTATTATGATAGCAATAAGCCACTCCCAGGTATTATGTTAATGGTCAGTTTATCACTGTCTAGCGACATGTGGCACTTTCGGATATGCCTCATTCAACATTAAACCCCTACAGGGTGATTAACAGACCATTTAACATAACTGTTGGTCATGCCTTATTGCTTAATTGTCTTTATGAGTAGATACTCTCCTCTGCTAGGCACTGCAGCAGCTTTGGTAACACAGTGTCCCACCCAGTTACACCATACACTGTCTAGTTGCTGGAGAATGGCTGTGAATATGAACTCATGAAGATGAACAGTGTAACTTGATCATTACAGTCATCGAAACCCTACTGTGATTATAACTGACAGACTCAGTGATAGAGGATAACCCTGCTGTCCTAGTACATTTACCCCATTATGAGTTAAATCAATACTAAAAAGACATTCTGTTTATATCTACACCATACCTACTTGATTCCTGTTGTGGCAGAATTAACATAGTTATCACTTTGATAGCATCAGTGACAGAAGTGTGGCAAACCCAAACAGTAGGATACAGCCTGAGTATGAAACAACTGTTAAAAAATCACACTGTGTCCATAGTGGCATAGATCACTCATTGCAACAATAGCAAATGTATTACTATTTGAATAAGTTAGTCACCACAGATGCAATGAGAGTGTCTTTATCAGGTACAACATACTCAGTAAGTGCCTACAGGAAAATCTATCCTATATACATGTCCGATACAGGTACATCATTGTTGGCTCAGTAGTGCTATGATATTTAGAAGTTGTCACTTGATCCATGCAATTACAATCTTTCTTACAAAGAATACTTACTGCATCTTTAATATTGAAACACACTGAAGGTCTATGTATGTACATCAGCAGTACACCTTCATCAGTAAGAATGCATGTGATACTGACAGTACCAATTTCACAGTGTTGAACAGGCAATGCTTTTCCATACGTTTACATCAGCCTCTCTATGTTGAGTAAACCATTGCAGTAAATGTACTACTATGTAAATCACCTACTAAATGTATCACTACTTTTATCTTGAGCATGCTAGTGTCTTGTAGTTAATTTATGTGCTTCTCTTAATTAATGTATACTCAGTAGTGTTAAACCTTTTACAACTGTCATCATGCACCTTCAGCATTTATATTGAATAACGGCACAGTACCAGTTGTGGTGTGGTGTGGGCATCGGTGAGTGAGCCATGCAACTACTAAGTGTGGTACGTTGTGTGCAGCTGCAATCAGGGATGTGTACGTTTGGTGTACATGGCCTCAGTTTTGCTGTTGATCTCCACTGAGCATGCAGTACCTGGTCAGGTGGGTGGGGATGTCTCGAGTACATTTAGACAATTGTTTGTTATTTCTGTCACCTGCTGCTGGATGTCTGTCATTGGTTGTGTTGACTTGGTCCTCCCCCATACTTGAATGTGTGTGTGTGTGTGTGTGTGTGTGTGCTGGGGGTGAATTCGGAGTTAGGGTTTTCAACCCTAACAGCGAATTTCCTCACTTTTGTCGCTGTGGAACAACCCTAACTAATGCATTAAACGGAGTTTTTTGCCTCTAATTTCCCTTTTTTTGAGAATGATATTGAGAAATAGTGAATGTAAGGGCCCCGCGCGCCCGCCACATGATGTCTTGTGGCATAGTAACAGGAGCAGCAATGCAAACAGAAATGCTAACAGTGGCACACATGGTAACACAAGCGCGAATGATAACAGAAAGGGTAACGCACACGGTAGCGTAGATGGGAACGGTGTGCCACGTGATGTCTGGTCACATAGTAACATGGTGCCTGTAAATGGAAATGTCAATGGGCATGGTGACGCAAAGTGAAACAGAAAGAGAAACAGTGCGGTACACACAAATGGCAAAAAAGTAACAGAAACGCAAGCGCAAATGAAAACGCAAAGGATGACGCACGTGGTGGCATTGGGGTGTGCATTGGGATCATCAGCCCTAACTCTCACCCCATGACCTGTGTAAAGCAGCAGAAGTATAGGAGAATGGGGTGAGAGTTAGGACTCATGATTCCAATGCACACCCCAATGCCAGTTGGGGGGTGGGTGGGGTGCAAGGGTTTTTCAACCCTAACAGCGAATTTCCTCACTTTTGTCGCTGTGGAACAACTCTAACTAATGCATTAAACGGAGTTTTTTGCCTCTAATTTCCCTTCTTTTTGAGAATGATAACAAGAAATAGTGAATGTAATGCAGCAGCGGGAGGGCCCCGTGCTCCCGCCACATGATGTCTTGTGGCATACTAACAGGGACAGCAACGCAAACAGAAATGCTAACAGTGGTGCACATGGTAACACAAGCACGAATGAGAACAGAAAGGGTAACGCACATGGTGGCGTAGACAGGAATGGTCTGCTACGTGATGTGTTGTCACATAGTAACATGGTGCCTGCAAACAGAAATGTTCAATGGGCATGGTGATGTAAAGTGAAACAGAAAGATAAACAGTACTGTAGACAGAAATGGCAAAAATAACAGAAATGCAAGCGAAATGAAAACGCGAAAGGATAATGCACATGGTGGCAGACGCCAACGTGTAAGTGAAACGGGTACAGAACTGCAAGCGGAAAGGGCAACAGTAACAGTAATGTGCTCACAGGCTGGTTTTCCCCAAAACCTGCATTGAGAAAGACAGTGAGTACAAATAATGTATGCAAAATAATGAGTATCGGCACAGAAAATGAGATCTTGGAATACTAAATACATTATATCTCAGGAACCGTACGACGTAGAAAAAAAATTTAAAAGTCATATTATTTACAACTGTCCTGGCTAATTTAAATCTTAGCCCCATTATGGGGCTAAGAATTTGTCCGACGAAAAGTCCGTATCTCGCACCGTTTCCGAGATACGGGCCCTGAAAGGCGCGGCGAACGCCGTAATGTTATCCTATGGGAAAAAAAGAAAAGTTTGGAGCACCATAACTTTGCCTCCCTGTAATGCTTTTTTACCAAACCACTGAAGGCACATCTGTGGGCTGTTGGCTGTCTTCCCTCCAAATTTCAGGAAAAAAGACCAAACCGTTATTTTGCAGCAGGGATCCAAAGGATTTCTGTTATGCGTTGGGCGCCGTAATGTTATCCTATGGGAAAAAATGTCAACTTTGGAGTGCCGTAACTTTGCCGCCGTGTGATAGTTTTTCACCAAACTACTGAAAGGCACATCTGTGGGCTGTTGGCTGTCTTCCCTCCAAATTTCAGGAAAAAAGACCAAACCGTTATTTTGCAGCAGGGTGCCAAAGGATTTCTGTAATGCGTCGGGCGCCGTAATGTTATCCTATGGGAAAACTGTCAACTTTGAGTGCTGTAACTTTGCCACTGTGTAATATTTTTTCAATACAACACTGAAAGGCACATCTGTGAGATGTCGGCTCGTTCCTCCAAATTTCAGCTCAAAACTCCCTAACGGTTCTTTTGCAGCGCAGTGCCAAAGAATTGCTGTCATTTTCCCACAGACTAGAAAATACTGTTGCACTTATAAAGCTTTCGTAGTGGTTTACACACTTTCGTGAGCACGAAAGTAATTTGCGAAGTACTTTTCCAGAAATTTGAAAACATATTTCTGGGGGTGTTACTACAAAATAAAGACATGGCAAGCATCCTCAGGGCCCGACTAGGTGAATACAAAAAATTAGGTTGCTAGAGGGTCCCAGATTTAAATGCCAACCATTTTCTGATCACCAACTGAAAACAAAATGGCCGATTTGCGAAAGTAACAGGCCCATTTGCGAAAGTAAAAATGCATTTGCGAAAGTGTTGAACTTTTGCTAACTTTTCCCATTGACTTATAATGGGAAACTGTTTTTTGAATAACTTTTGAACCGTTTAATATTTTTATATGAAATCTTCAAAAGGCATATCGGGGACCCTGGCTGCACATTCCCTGAAGATTTCGGGCCAGTCACGTAAACCGTACGACCTGTAGGCGCGACCATAGAATTCCTGAAAAGCGTAAACGTGTGCACAGATCACACTTAATAACTCCACAGCCGTATATCTGACCAGTATGAAACTTGGCAGATACCAAGGCCTATGGTTCTTGATCATAAATTCCAAATTTCAGGCAAATCCATCAAACGGTTGCAAAGTTATTAAGGTGCAAAGTTTTGGGGTTTAACATAGAAATGGCTCCTCAACCCTAACTATGGTAGCACTACCGAGCTACCATAATATATATATATAGAGAGAGAGAGAGAGAGATATACAGTATATATATATATATATATATATAGAGAGAGAGAGAGAGAGAGAGAGAGAGAGAGAGAGAGATATATATGAGAGAGATATATATGAGAGAGATATGGAGATGGGGGAGAGAGAGAGATATGGAGATGGGGGAGAGAGCGAGAGAGAGAGAGAGAGAGATATGGAGATGGGGAGAGAGAGAGATATGAAGATGGGGAGAGAGAGAGAGAGAGAGAGATATGGAGATGGGAAGAGAGAGATATGGAGATGGGGAGATAGAGAGAGATATGGAGATTGGGGAGATAGAGAGAGATATGGAGATGGGGAGATAGAGAGAGATATGGAGATGGGGAGAGAGAGAGAGAGAGAGCGAGAGAGAGATATGGAGATGGGGTGGGGAGAGAGAGATATGGAGATGGGGAGAGAGAGATATGGAGATGGGGAGAGAGAGATATGGAGATTGGGGAGAGAGATATGGAGATGGGAGAGAGAGAGAGAGAGATATATGGAGATGGGGAGAGAGAGAGAGAGAGAGATATATGGAGATGGGGAGAGAGAGAGAGAGATATGGAGATGGGGAGAGAGAGATATGGAGATGGGAGAGAGAGAGATATGGAGATGGGGAGAGAGATATGGAGATGGGGAGAGAGATATGGAGATTGGGGAGAGATATGGAGATGGGGAGAGAGAGAGAGAGAGATATATGGAGATGGGGAGGGGAGAGAGAGAGAGAGATATATGGAGATGGGGAGAGAGAGAGATATACGGAGATGGGGAGAGAGAGAGAGAGAGATATGGAGATGGGAGAGAGAGAGATATGGAGATGGGGAGAGAGAGAGAGATGAGATGGGGAGAGTGAGAGATGGAGATGGGGAGAGAGAGAGAGAGATATGGAGATGGGGAGAGAGAGAGAGAGAGAGAGAGATATGGAGATGGGGTGGGAGAGAGAGATATGGAGATGGGCGAGAGAGAGAGAGAGATAGGAGATGGGGGGAGAGAGAGAGAGATATGGAGATGGGGGAGATATATGACTATGATATTTTAGGTTGCACCCATAGTAGTAAATCATATTCCTACTTGTTGACCTTGAGGGTTTGTCTTCTCATCTGGTCTCCCTTCATCTTCGGATTTGCTTCAGTAGTCTACTCCCAGACCACTTTTCCCTCTTGACACAACCCCATCCTTACACACTCCACGATGCCATCTGCCAGCCAGGATGCCCCCAGTCCACTCACATGCACCTCGGCCAGTCAGCCTTTAGACCAAACACAGCAGTTAGTACTAGGTAGCCTAGCAGCCAGTCTATTCCACAGTGCAACCCTGGCACAGAGTCCCAGATCAGATCCCTATTTTTAACATTTAAAGTTAGTTCTTTCTCAGAACTCTTTGGCCAGCCCATTCACCCAGTCCTTACTATCTGTGACAGACAGTGCAGTACAAATACCTACTACTGCCTGCCCAACTACACTGTGCTCTCCATCCAATGGCTCGATCAGCGACGTGTCTACACTCCACTCCATTCACAGTTCCTGCTGACAGCAGCAGCTGCTTGCTCAGATCAATCAGATGGCACCAAATGTAAAGTTACCATGCCCAGCTGGCATTAGAGAGAGTGCTTCCCAAATCAGCAGTGAACCAGGCAGCCATAGAGCAGCATGCATGACCTACTGGACATCAGCCGTGACTGGGGGGGGTGCACTGGAAGGAGGCAGGGGAAAACACAGAGCAGAGGGTAACTGCGTGCATGCCACTAAAGTGTTGCTGGCGGGGGGAGATTTAAAGGGGCAGGCTCAGACAGTGTAAAACTGTCAAAAACAAAAAAACAAAATAAAAACGGAGGTTCAAGGAAGGGGGGTTCATTCAAACCTGACAAACCCCATGGGCCTGCAGAGCCAGTACCCCAATCAAAACACTGACACAAGCCAAGTAAACTCCAACTAAGGGGAGCCAAATCTACTTCGCCTTGGTCTCCATGCAGCCAGATCCAACAGAGGCTGCCTTCCAGAAATGGAGAGAAGAATTGGGGCAAGGAATATCAAAGATGACATGGGAAGTTTGCTGGGTGACCCTGAGCAGAGACATAAAAGACACTGAAAACAGGCTTACTCAATTCAAAATCCTACATACGTAGATGGTACAGGACACTCCAAAAGTTCTAGATGGATTCTGAAGATGTGGACTTACAGAACACACTATTAATTATCTGCTCTTGACCTGTCAGTAGCTTAAAAGCTACTGACCAGCTGGTTGAACCTTAAGGGTAGAATCATTTATCAGACCTGCCTACTTGCAAAATTAAACAGCCTCGGCCTTACCCCACTAGCCACCATGTATCTTCTCGCCCGAGTGCGCAACCCACGCAATACCCATAGTGCATCCAAATAGGCCTTCCTAGTTCCCTTTTGCCATATCACTCGGGCTCAGCAGACATTTATGTTCAGAGCACTCAGCCTGCTGAATGGCCTCCCCTCAGACATCCTTGCAAAACGAAGCTTGGTCCTTTCAAGTACAAACTCTGCCAACATCTCACTGCATTTAGCAGCTGTGACTGTCTTCCATAAGTTATCCTGCCACTCTTCCTACCCATATCCCTCTCAACACTGTCTCTTGCCCCCACCCATTAATTCCTTCCTTCCCCCCTCCTACATATCTAACCTTGCTCCACCCTGCTAGTTACAACGTTAAACCCCTAAACCCTCCTCACTCCTCCAACTCCCCTTATATTCTCTCTCACACTTCCTCTCTCATCATTCTAGCCTTTCTGGGGACCCTGCCTCCTCCCTTTTTACCTAGCTCCCCCTATTCATCTCCACCCCACCCCTTCTATTGATTTCCCAATTAGTTCTCCTCTTCACTCATTTGCTTTTGACAAGGTCACTCTACTGGCTGCTTTATAGTTTCTCTGAATTTTATTGTTTGTACCTTGCCTATAACCCTGCTCGTAGTAGTTTAATCTCCCACTGTGGTTATGTTTCCCACGGTGTGTTAACTGCCTGTCCTTCCATGACATGGAACCTTTGTAAATGAGCCCTGGCTCAAAGGTATTCATAATCTGAGAAATAAATACATAAAAAACAATGGTGCAGGAGGTTTGCGCCCCGATAACAACTCAGGAAATAAGGTTTGACACCACACTAGTAATGTTAGGCATGTGTCAAAGGCTAATGCCACCCTCAAAATAGTTAAGTGTCCTTGTCACTGCGGAATGAATAATACTGAGGCACTGATAATGTGTGTCCATGTGGTGTGTTTCATCCAATCAGGAGACAGCATTTTTCAGAGCTTTCTCACCAATTTTATATGTAAGCCCCCCCTTAAAGGAGGGGCTTCTGCTTTAATTTTAGGCATTTTTTTACCCCACCCACACCCCCAGAGCTAGGAAATGCATGTGTGCTTTGGGGGTTAATACCTGCTGGATGCCTTGAGGTGGCAGCAGAGGGCAGGTTTAGGGAGGAATATAAGGCTGGAGACAGGAAGTTTGGGGCCATCATTAGCCTAGGCATTAGGCCTGGGGCTGGAAGGGGGGTGGCTGCAGGAGCAGAGTAGGCAGTCAGGAAAGGGAGCTCGGTGGTTCGGGTGGGCCAGCAAGGGAGGGCCCCCCTCAAGTGCAGATAGGGATGGCTTTTGCAGTGACATGGCATTAAGAAGCCAAAAATGAAGCTCCATGGGGGGAGGATGGTAAGCCAGGTCCTGTGTCATCAGGGTAAGGGAGGTGCAGGTGGCAGTAGGAGGCCAGGATAGGCAGGAGCCCTTAGAGATTTTGTAAAGTAGTTAGCTCAGGCTGCCAGGGCTGTGGGAACTGTGGCAGGGGCCTCACGGGGAAAGGCCAGTGGCAGTGGCTTTTTTCTATACCTGGTGTGGCAGGATGACTTAAGGGCAGTTGGAGCCAGGGGGCCCTTTACTCACTAAGGTGGCCTGCTTGGAAGTGCAGGCTCTGGGGTGTTTGCATTAAAGGGCCAGGCAGGTCATAGGTCATAGGACAGGCCTTGGAGGGTGGCCTCAGATTGGAGCTTACTGCAAGCCCAGGATGTGTTTGATAGGGATGTGGGCCTGGGCATCGATTTTTCCAAAAGGGTTAGCTGGGAGCATAGAGAGGACTTTGGCACTATTTTTAGAATTGCTGGACAAACTGAAAATATTATTGTAGGACTGTGCTACCGCCTCAAGATTCCACCCTGACATTAATGATCAAATTATGGTAGAACTTGAAAAAGCTTTGTAGTTAGGTGAGACCATGTTTATGGGTGATCTGTACCTCTGAGATATATGCTGGACAAAACTATCCACAAATTCAAATATTTCAAAATCTTTCCTACACCTATGTAATGAATTATCTTTAATCAAACATGTTCAAAGTCCAACTCCGAGAAACAACATTCTACATAGCCTTTAATATCTGAAGACATCCAGATAACTAAATGTTTAGTTTCCCGCTCCATTAGGAAACAGTGACCACAACAGGATAAATTTTGAAGTCAAAACTGAAGTAAAACAAATGTTAAAGAAACTGAGATGTACTTGTACTTGTAGAACAGAGTGATACTATTAAAATTAATGAACTACTTAATAAAGTAGACTGGAACAACCTATTCCAAGAAAAAAAACACTGAACAAATGTGGGATTCTCTTAAGACAATTAAAAATACAGCAAAAAGTAGCATCCCAACAGTAATCAAAAAAAAAATTATGGTCCCAACCACAACCCAAAATGGCTGAATAAAGAAAAAAAGTAAAAAATAAAACTGATTCGTAGAAAAAAGAAAGTATACAAAAATAATCTTTCAAACAAGTCTACCTAGCTGGCCCGGTGGCGCAGAGGGCTGAGGCACTGGACGTCTCACCTCGTGGCACGTCGGTGAGCCTGGGTCATCAGAGGTCAGCACGGGGGAGAGCAGGCAGAGCAGGATGGATGAGCCATACAGGAAGCTCTCCTTTCCAGGGAGGTGGGGTGGCATCCCTTGCTCATGGCTACCTCCTGGTGGAGGCAGAGGGATTGTGCAAGCAAGGGTGCTGGTGATAGGCCAATGGGGTGGGTGGAGAGGGTTGATACCATGGCTGTAAGGTGCATGCATGCCTCCACATGCATACGTCCCTTCTCCTGGGGTCCTCGGGGCATGGGGAGAAAGCGGAAAAAGGCAACCGCGGCAGGATGGCGACCAACTCTCCGCAGGCACCAGTCCCATACTGGGCATCAGGTAAGCCCCGGTAATTCCGGCAGACAGAGCTTGGGGAGTCAGTCAGATAGGGGGCCATACGGAGCAAGGAGAAACACAGTAGTGATTAAAAATAAATAAATAGTCTACCAAACTTTGGGAAGAATTCAAACTAATCCAAAAGGCTTGTAAAAAAGAAATACGAAAAACTAAAATTAAATTTGAACAAACTATAGCTACTTGAGCAGAACAAGGTGATAGTAAATGCTTTTACAGTTATATAAATTCCTTAACAAAAAAAAAAACAACAAAGTAGGCCCACTTTCAACTGAAACTGCTACAATTCATTCCCCTTTAGATATTTAGATATTAGATATTTAGAACTGCTTTAATATGACATCTGCCAGCCATTTATTCCAAGTAACCAGCTAGAGTATTCAATTTACAGAAGAAGACATCGTTAACAAAATTAAATTATTAAAAGTAGGCTCATCCCCAGGCCGTGATGGTATTACAACAGACATGATTAAATTCATGCAAAACCACCTCATGTTACCTTTAAAATTATTGTTCAGCAATAGTTTAAAAACAGGTCACATCCCAGCCGATTTGGAAAAAAGCAAATGTTATGCCATTACAAAAAAGGAAACAAAAGTAACATAGACAATTACAAACCTATCGGCCTCACCTCAGTAATCCTCAAAATATTAGAAGGCATTATAAAAGACAGAATTACATCCATATTAGAAACTTTGACCATGCACAACATGGTTTTACTCAATCGATCATGTACCATAAATTTACTTTCTTTTTATGAAAAAATCAGTTACAGTTTAGATAATAAAACCCCTTGTGATGTGGTCTTTCTTGACCTTTAAAAAGCTTTCAACCCTGCCCCACACTTGCTTTAATTCACAAACTCACCTCTTCTCAAATGCACAACCGGTTCATTAGATGGATACAAAACTGGCTAGACTATCACACCCAAAGAGTTATCATAGACAATCATATCTCAAATTGGAGAACAGTAACCAGCGACGTCACTCAAGGGGCAGTCCTGTCAACCCTAATATTTCATCTATTCATAGCGGCTCTAACATTAAATATTGACAGCTGGTCTATAAATTATGCGGACAACTGTAAAATTGATAGACCGTGTAAATCTCCACAAGACTCAGAATTGCTGCAAAAAGATCTTGACAATCTGACAGCTTGGTCCAAACAGTGGGGACTGACTTTCAACACAAATGTGTTATGCATTTAGGATTACATAACCAAGAACAAACTTATTTCTTGGATGTATCTCAACTTAAAAATAACTAAAAGTGAAAATGATTTAGGTGTCTTCTTATCTAGGGACTTAGCGTTTGATAACCAAATAACTGAAAAATTTGCTAGTGCTAGTAAAGTGTGGTGGTCCATAAAATGAAATTTTAAATCCAGGAATGAGGAGGTAATTATTACTTTCTCACCTCTGTTTGTATGTGTTCCATAAATATGCACACCACACTCCTGTGTGATTGTTACAAGTAAATATTTGTCTCGCCATAGGGTTGAGCATTTGAGAAAGAGCAGTGTGCTCAGGGGCAGCCCAGGTTCCAGTTGTCTCAGTGGTGCAGCTGGTTAACGCAATCGGAACGGTATTCTGGGCAGCCTGGGTTCAAGTCCCAGCTGAGGCACTTACTACTTTCTCACCTCTGTTTGTATGTACTTCTCCCACTTTATAGAGCATATGTTCGTCCTATTCTAGATCATGCTTCCCAGCTATGGTGTTCATATCATAAAAAGCTATTACCAGACCCTAATGAAATTTTGATCTGTTACTGCTCTTTTTAACATTTTTGACACGGGCATGTCCTGCCCTATAATGTATTTCAGTCTTAGTTAACCAACTTCTGTGTACATATGTTTACTCTCTGTATCTACCTTCATTGTCCTCTGTATCCCTGACATGGAACCTTTGCAAAGGAGTCCTTGTCTCAAAGTTGTATTCCGATTATTGAAATAAATAAAATAAAATAAATAAATTACTCAACTAGAAAAAATTCAATGTAAAGTAACAAAATATATTAAATGAGCTTCAGCAAAGTCTTATGAGAAAGATTAAATAAATTTGGCCTTATGTCCTTACACAAAAGAAGAATGTGTGGCGATTTATTGTTTGCTAGAAAAATGATAAACAATGAATATCTTAAGAATGAAATAGGGCTTGAATTTAAACAAATAGACATTAACACTAGAGGGTACCCTCTTCAGCTAAAACGCAATATTGCTTCTACTACAAAACACGCATTATTTTACTCTCAAAGAATAATCAAACCACGGAACTCATTACCCCTTGACATTGTTATTGGCGAGTCTAAACTTACCTTTAAAAATAGACTTCATGAATTTTTTGTTGGAAAATAACACACTAGTTTATTATGGATGAATGACAGAAGCTTTATGGGATTATTGACTTCTGCTTCTAAACCTTCTAGTGAATCTAGTGAAATGGGCTGCTCAAGGGGTCTGGGCAGTGGCAGGGCCCAGGGGCTCTCCATGGCAGGGCAGCCTGTAGAAGGGCTTGGGTACAGGAGCAGGGCCAGGTTTGAGAGCCGCTGCACCAGTGGAAGGGAGTACAAAGAAAGACTAAGCTGCAAGGAGGGAATGGGTGCCAAGTTTGAGAGCACTGAGGTTTAATTTCCTGTTTAAGTCAAAAATGAGGGGTTACAGAGGCTGGGTCAAAAAAAAAATGTTGGTACCCCTTGAGATTTGGGCCAAGGTCGAGGGGCCAGGTGGGGAAAGCAGCACACTTTTTTTCCATGCCGGAGATAGGGTATCAACCAGTGCCAAAGTGTACAACAAATGTGTAACCCAGGGTAAAAGGGAAAAATAAAATTGGCTTACCAGTGCCAGGGAGCAAGAAGCCTGTAGGTTTCTAAGTAGAGAGGTGCCTTGGGTAAATCATCCAAGTAGGTAAAACCAAAGAGGACCTGTTTGCACTGCTTGTAAACCATTATTGCCACTCTAAATGTCCAGCCTAAATGTTTTGTAAAAAAATTCAAATAGCCCCATGGAGCTGCTTTATTTCATACAATAAAAAATGTGGCCCTTGCATTCTTAAAATCATTTGAGGTGCAGGAGCTAAATAAAAAGGCTAGTTTAAAAAATGGTAGTAAATGATGCCTTATTTAAGCTGAAAGGAAGACTAAATAAAATAAAAACTCCCCCTCTTTGTGTCTAATTTATCTTATAAGTTTTAATTCCATAAAAGGTTTTTGCAGCATGCTGCCTTTGGGATCAAGGGGCTCTGAGGCTTAAAAAGTCAAACGGTTGCAGCATGGAGATCCTGGTTCCAATGTCAGCGTTCGGGAAGATTCCAAATTTTCGGTGGTAAAATCAAAAGTGCACTTGTAAATAAAGTCACCAAGAGGTAGGACCACCATTTTCCTATCTTGTTTAAAGGTGCACTGGCTCAGGTGTAGGCGCTTAATGTAGCCCCTCTCTAGTGCCCTCTGGAACAACTGTGACAAAAATGTATGCCCCTAGATGAGGGGACGGGGGGGGTAACATATAAATGTTGAATAGTAAGTGACTCTTTCAAATAGATTGTATACTCCATGAGGTGACAAGTAGCCCCAGCTAGGAACATTGTTGCCCATGTTAATGTTGTATTATTTTATGTACTGTACATTTGAAATAAAAAATGAAATGGTAAGAGTTAAAAAAAAAAAAAAAAGTCAGCAAACACATTCTCAGACCCAAGGTGGCTGGTGCAGCCATTTAGTGTCCTAGCAGACACTCATATATCTCCAACTGTACTAATTTACTCTAGTTTCTGATTGTTAGCCTTCACTGTTTCCTTGTATTCATTGCTGAATTTGTTTCTCATTGGATTATGTAAAGTCTGTCTGTACTGAATTTCTGTGACGTGGAACCTTTGTAAATGAGTCTTTGACTCAAAGGTATTTCCGATTCCTCAATAAATAAATAAATAAACACTGCAACTCCATCAAGCTCTCATAGCAACCCCTTCTTGGACATCTGCTGTGGTCTTTCCAACCAGCCAGCAAAGTGGGCAGGAGCTGTCATGCAAATGGGATGTAGGGCCATACACAAAGGCAATGATGGTCCTTGCAAGCCTGATCACTGCCTCCTCTGCTTTCCTCAGGTTACTGCCTGGTAAAATTAGGTGGACATGGGAGGCAGTGCTGCCCACCAGACGGTCAAAGAGGAGAGCAACATCACTGCCCCACCAGGTGCAGGAACACTTTGGGGATGGGGGGCTGCCAGATATCCTGAATTAATCATATTTGGGGTAGTGGGTCAGGATCCACTAGACCATCGGGCAAAAGACATTTGAGCATGGGAAGGGGGACCACTGGCCCACCTGAGCTCCTTCTGTAAGCGAGATGGGTTAGTGAGTGGGACACGTCTGGATGGAATGCCCAAGCAATGTCCATTGTGACTGTGTCACAGTATGTCATTGCCTTACGTGTCTGATGCAATGCCATGCTGCAGCAATCCAGTCTGTTACTGGATGCAAACCCTATTTAAATCCTCTTAACTGTTGCATTTGCAATGCACTTACACTGCTGGTAGTGACACTTCCTCAGTGGCATGCATCAGCTTTGTTTATGGCGTTATCTGGTGACGTGGAAATGGTGCAACCATAATCTACATTTTTTTTCTGCTATCCATGAAAGCCTCTGTAAATGGTGCCACAATATATTTAAATATATGGTTCATACCTATAACGCTCATGGCAGTCTCTAGACCAGGTTGGTATCTGCCAGAAGCTGTTAACAATGGATGGCTTTTCAGTGGCCTATGGGAAATGAGTTGTGGTGGTTCTTAGTCCAGGCAGCTTACACATCAGAAAAAAGGCCAGTACAAGCCACACCCTGGCTAGAACTCTCACTGGAGACAGAGGCCAAGGACTGATGATGTAGTATAGTATGAACTGCTCTCTCATGTACTTGAGGTGGCCCTGTTCTACCTGAAGAGAGTTTGCTTAGAAGTCTATGTTAAGTTAACTGTAGGGGTTAAACAAAGGTTGCTCTCCTGAAAATGCTGTTTACCGAAATGATCCATGCTGTCTAAATGAGCTAAAACTTTATCAGTTTCAGGTGTTCCTTGTCTCTGTGTACTATGAAAATTGTGGACTGTGTTACAGCAGCGTTAGGCTTAGCAAAGATTTTAAAGAGCAGATGAGGCCTCTGGAAAGATATTAAACAACACATTATTTAGACACAACAGCATGTTTTTCATACATTTTCCATAGTTCTCTTCTTATCGGTCTTTTTGACTGAGGACATCTGCTTGAAAATGGAGTCTTCGTCCCTTAGAGTTCAGTCACTCTTGCTGCATATTCCTCACTTGAAGTGATATAACCCTCTGCTTGTGCCAACACAATCTGTTGCTATGGAAGTTACTGTGCTGCAGTAAGCAAGGCATTACAGTCTCAGATGGGGACAATGAAGCTGGAACAGATCAACTCCAGGAGACAATGGCCATATCTTCATACACAGTAAATGTCCTCAATATAAGAGCATTGTGGGGGAGGAATACAGATAAAATGTGATCTATAAGATGAATTGGGTCTAAATATTATGTTTTTAAAAGTTGCTGGCAAAACATCAGCTGCACTGTAAGATGTTTCTCTTTATACAGTATACATAGTTTCTGTTGATACAAATTTAGCTCACCAGCTATTTCATGAGCTCCTAAGAGTCCCTGCAGTATTAAAATCCAGCAGAGAAACGGTTACAGATAGAAAACACCCTCAGTGTAGCTAGTATTCTGGATTTGACGCTGCCACCCCTCGGCTCCTCTCTTCCTACCTAAAGGATCATTTCTCCCCTTCCTGCACTTGTGTTTAATTCCTACTCCCTTAGTTCTGCCTTCTTGCTAGTTATAGAGTTTAGCACTTGCTTTATGTTACTCATCTGACTGATTGTTAAATTGGTTCTACCATATTCTGTTTGTATATAACCACTGTTATTTTAGATTGTATCATCCTGCTCTCGCTAACTGTATTGTTTGTTTCATTTTATTTGTATCTGTCTTTGCTTTTGTATTTTTACTGTTATCCCCATCCCCTCTCCCGGATGCATCCGAAATGGGCTTTACTGCTCAGTATGCCTTTCCTGGTGAAACATTAAAATGAATGAATGAATGAATAAAGTATTCAGTAAACAGGAAATGGATAGGGGCTTAGTGTATAAGCGGAGACCCTCTAGAAGATTTAGTTCGATCTATGACAGTCAGGGTGAAAGAAACAAAACAACAGTAGCTCCCCAGCTATAGCTGAGTTCACAAGGCATCTGGAGGTCTGGGTCAGAGGTAATCCTGCCAGGCCTGGATGTAGTAGCAGGGCTCCAGAGCTGAGTTGACAAGATCCTGGTCTCCTGAGGACCTTTCAGCAACAGCCAGAAGTACTGTATGTAGCCCAGCAGAACAGCAGAGCTGGCATGGAGACTCCCAGAGGAGAGGTGTGTGATTCACAGGGAAAAGGCTCTGTAGGTTATTCAGTGATTAATCCAGGAATGCTAGTGTGGCTGCCTTGCTACCACCAATGAACTATGGGGGAGAAATCCAAGCTCAAAGAAGGGTGAATAACCTAATGGCTGCTAAGGTATCAGAGAGTAACTGCAAAGTAAAGGAAAAGACATAGAATGTGTGTTAGATCCAAGGGGGTACAGAACCACGTACAAGCAGAATGTATAACGATAAGAACCCTGTTAGAAAGTAAAGCTGTGTGCCAAAGTTAGGGAAGTTGTGGGAGAACCTTAGTAATATTTTTTTTATTTTATTTTTTTGAATCTAGGATTACAAGTACCTTTGAGCCAAAGGCTCTTTTACAAAGGTTCCACGTCAGATGAGGGACAAATAGTAGACAAGACAATTAGAAACAGGACAACTGGAAAGAGCAATGCAATTTGAGAAGGCGGATGCAAAACAGATTACAGTCAAGAGAATCACTGCTTACCTTGGATCTGGCAATTGTCTTACTGATGTATTGCGGGCTTCAGGCATCCTGACTACTTTGAAGTAGAACAGGGGGTGTTCAGCAGGGGTGGTGGTGGAGGTAGGGAATGTAGGCGGGGGATCTGCATCGAAGTTGTTTGGTGGGAGAACACTACTGATGTCTGAGAACACAATATTGAATGTGTTGGCAGTAGTAATAGGGTCGAGAGTTCTTTCCCCATCAACATTCAACATGGTAGGAGAGGTATGAGATGCCTTTCCAGTGACTTCTTTGACGTTGCTCCAGAAGGATTTCCCCTTACCCCAGGAGTTAGTGAGAACTTCTTTATAGTATGTACCTTTGGTCTTGTGGATGGATTTTGTGCACTCATTACGAGCTCATTTGTAGTTGAGTATGTAAGATTGGATCCGTTTCCCAAGCCCGTTGCCAGAGATGATCCTGAGCTTTCATTAGTGCTAGGAGTTCTGCAGAGAGCCACGGATTTCAGAGGCCTTTTACTTTGCGGTTTTTGACAGGGGCATAGGAGTCACAGGCAGCACTGAAGGAACTGATGGAAAAAGTCCAGGGCCAAGTTGACATCTGTTGCGCAGAAAATCGTAGACCAGTCATGTTGCCTGAGTTCTGATTTGAGGTGTTTCAGCTGACCCCGGGAAGGACTCTACTGTTGATTAATTTGGAGGGGGGGGACATGCAGAATTTATTCGACCATTGACAGAGGACAGGGGAATGGTCACTTAGTGAGTCGGGTAGGACGGACACATTTGAGATACATGATGGATGGCTAGCCAGGATCCAGCCTAGAAGGGTACTAGAGGCAGTTTTGTAGGGGAGTCAACCATCTAGGCAAGATTGATTGCTGCAACGACAACCTTGAAGCCCCCTGTATCTGATGCCAGCCAATTGATGTTAAAGTCACCCAATATTATTGACTCAGAGCCTGGAGGTAGGGAACGAATGAGGTCCAAGACCGAGTTGAGGCCTTTAAGTTGCTCTTTGGGGGGTATATATACAGCAGCAACTGTCAGATTTGTTGTGGGCCCCAAGCAGGATTTTGATGGGAAGAATCTGTGAGGAAGTATCCGAGATTGGGGAACATATAGGGTGGCCCAGAAGAGACTCCTTAAGGTATAGAGCACAGCCACCCCCTCTTTTAGAGCTCGCGTAGAGTCTAAAAACATTGTAGCCAGGCAGGGCAATTGCCATATCAGGAATTTTTGGAGAAAGCCAGGTTTCAACAACTGCAATAATGTCAGGATTGTGTAGGGTAGAGAATATTTGCAAGGCATTGAGTTTAGGCAGGAGGCTACAGACATTGAGAGTTGCAAGGGTGAGCCCCAGAGTGGCGTTAGATTGGGGGGCTGAGCGAGTGGTATTTGGTCTGGGGTTAGGATGAATATTCCCACACAGCAGCAGCAGCAGCAGAAGGAGGAGAAGCTTCAGAGTGCACCAGCGCAGTTGTTTGAGGAAGCATTTGTTCTTACGTTTCATGCAGGAGCGGTGGCGATGAGGTAGACTACGGTCCCAGAGCGAGGTAAAATATGCCAACGCGGAGAAAGGGAACAATCGTACATACAGTACACACCCATAATTCTAGTAGTGTTGCCAGCCATTCATAGATTTGGTTGAAAATGGGGGGACCAGGTCTGCAGGACCAGTGCCATTATTTGAGTTGATATGGTCAATACAGTAGCTCAAAGGGTGAGAATGGAGAGAGGTCCCAGGCAAGTAAATTAGAGGAAAAGAGGAAAAGGATAAACAAACCGAGAGGTAGATGGTACCAAGCCATTTCGTTCAGAAGGGATAGGAGGTATAACTAAGGGAAAACAAGGACAGGAGAGCTTGGTAGTGATGGCAGGCAAAGAGACAAAGGGAGGGGGTGTTGGGGGGAGAGGGAGGAGCACTAACGAGGGCCTAAGAGAGCGAGTGAAAGCTGAGGGGAGAGAGGGAATGGGGATGGACAGAAAGAAAGGAGGACCAAAGAATGATAGGTCCAATAAGGAGAGACAGGGTGGGACTCAAGAGTGAGACGGTGGAGCTCCAGCCTATATAATTAAGGTAGGAGGGTGGGGAAGGGTGGGTGGATGTAAAATTTTGGTCAAAACCATACAATGCTATGGTGTAAAAGCCCAGAAAATCAAAAGAAAGAACAGAGTTTGCAGGGCCTATCAGAGGCCGGGCAGAAAGCGAGAACCAATCAGTGCTGATCTGCAGCAGGCGGTGTCAGGCCACTCAGTGCTTCCCGGTGGTGATGAGTCTTACCCAGCTAATGGGGTGCTCCAGGTGGCATGCTGAGGTGGATCGGTTGGTTGGCTGTGGTAGCCGTGGCCACTCAGGAGATAGCCCAGTCAGGGGCTGGCGTGATCTGAGGGTATGGAAGGGAATACCTGAAATGTAGAATCTCTGTTCAGGTATCAGAAGTATGTGAGTGGCACCTTAACTGCAAGCATATACTGCAAAAGCCGGGTCCCCTAAATGCTAAAGAAAGAATAGCACAGTATGGATTAGCCATGGGTAACAGCTCTGAGACACAAAGTATTCTTAGAGGATCCCCACTGAAGTGCTCCAAAATTACAAGATTGCTCATTAATGTACAGTGTATGGCCACAAGAGTAGAGCTGTGTGGGGGCCAAATATTATTTCCCGAATTCCATGAATAGTAGGGTTCCCAAACAGGGGACTATTTATAGTAGTCCAAAAAACACCTGCAAACAAACGGATGTGGTGTGGTGCGGATCCAGGGGCTGGCCAGCCCAGAACAAATGACAAGAATTCCAAAATGGTTGCACTCAACTGAAAGAACTCGACGTGCAAACAAAATTCAACTTTGCAGGCTTTATTGCACAGTATAAAGCGGTGAGTGCTGTCGGACAAATGGAGACCAGTACTTGACCCGGCGCTTCAGGTACTCTAACCCTTCAGTCAAGTGCAACCATTTTGGAGTTCTTGACAATTCATAGCACCCACTGTCCTCCCCCAGCCCAAACCTAGTTAAATGCATCCCCCGTTCCCCACTCTCTGTCAAAAGCCGAATCCCACCCTCCTACCCTGCAGCCCTACAATTTGTATTAAATTAATATTATGAAATGCGATAATCCCATGATGGTTGACAGACACAACCCGCCTGCCTCCACCTTGGACAGCGAACTAGCATCCCCAGTGTTGCTGCCAAATTTGGTCAAGAAAGCACTACACTGGTGGACCCAGGGGATGAACCTATCAAAGGGATCAGCACCTCAGCAAATACAAGACATAATGATAGACATGAATGCAAGCCTGTTGGGATGGGGCACCACCCTAGCCCACAAAATGGCCCAGGACAAATGGACCAGATCAGAAGCCTCATCGCCTATCAATGTTCTGGATGTGACAGCAGTATACAATACCTTGATCCACTTCAAATCTACCATCAAAAAAAAGTCGATCCTTATAAGTTCAGACAACTGGGCCTCAATTGCCTGCATCTCAAAACATGATTAAACAAAGAGCCAGAGACTTATGAGAGAGGAAGCCAAAGTACTCAACTGGGCCCAGAAGAACCTAACACATGTGTAACCCCTAGGTGGCGCTATCCCAAGGGCTACTGCCCCTGCCTGCTTGGCTAGTAGCAGGTTAAGGGGCCTGAGTTCTGAAACAGGTGCCTCCACCCAGAGATCAGGGTTGGTAGTGGTCAAGCTAACCTGGGCACAGCCCTCCGGGACACTGTAACCCCCTCTTTCCCCTCTAGTGGCCTGAACACTGTACAATAATCACTTTCACAACACCCCTGGTACACCACACTGTTTGTACTTACCACCATGGCTGGTTCCTCTGGATCGACCCTGGGGACCCCCTGTAAAACAAGGTTATGCACAGCAAATAGCAACAGTACAGTACTTTGAGCACAAACTGGAACCACAGTCAGATTAAATGTTGGAAAAGTTAGATCTGAGTTATTCAGGGGACTTGAACAAGGGAGGGGCAAAATCAGGTTAATTAGCTTAATGGTTATATCAATCAAGCAGTTATGCATGCGCTTTGAGTCCCCCCACACAGTCCACCTCTGGGTACCCAGGTGGAGAAGAGATGAGCTAGCCAGGACCGATTCCCGGGGTTGCAGCTGGTTGGGGCCCTGTGATGGAAAACACAACATTCACAGTACACAATATTTGTAATCTAGAGCCAGAGGGCTCAGTTCGTAAAGAAAATGAAACAACAAGACAATCAGATGACACACTTGGATTAAGCTGTTGTTGCAGGAGCTACCCTGGTATTTACTCATGATACCCAAGACTGGACACAGGCCGGATGAAAATAGAGACTGCAGATGGTTGATCTGGAATGCCAGGAGAAGCAGGGCCCACATGAGTCGCAGAGGCATCTTTCCTGTTCAAGTGTGGAGCAGGGGGCTGATCCCCAGGCAGGTCTCTTGTCGATGGCTTCTCTGTGCAGTGGTAGTCTGGCTGGGCCAGTCTGGCAAGGCCCAGACTGCATGGAGACAAATTTGGATGCAGTCCATTTTGGTCTGGATACAGCTTCCAGCAAGTAGAACACAGTTCACACAGTGGGGGACTAACTCACGACCCACTAGCAGCTCATAGCACATTTACATGTAAGGGAATTCTACTGTACCAGGCAAAGCGCCGCCCGGTCACAATCGCAAAGTCTGCACACACCGGGAGCTTGGGGGTAGCTGGAACTCCTGACAGGCCGATTGCATTCAGCAAAATCTTCGGTCTTCTTCAGGTTGAGCCTGGCCCACTTCAGTAGCTTACTTTAGTCACACAAACTTGGATTTAGTCCAAAATAATTCTCTTCTCCCCCTCTCAGGAGCAGCACACCGATATGCAGGCCAAAAATGTAGCCTTTTCAGAGTTCTCCCATGAATCCACTCAGGATTGCTGTTCAGAATCACTTCAGCTCTTCTCATTTCACTTCCCAGCTCAGAACTAACTGAAAACTGCAAGCAGCCCGAGACTTCCCCAAGATCCAAAAGATTTGGTTGGCTGATTTGGCTGTCAATCAAAGCAAGAGCTCCCCCTTCAGTTGCAAAAAAGGCACAAAAAGTTCAAACTACAGTTCCTACAGATTTTGAATTCAGACAGCTCCTGTAATCCGGCTACATTTTAAGTCCCACCAGTACTGATTGGTCCAATTTGCAGTCCAGGACCAAGATAGTGGAGACAAACAAAACAGTCCTTGCTACAAAGAAAGCAGGTTAGACAAACTAAATTATCATTATCACTCTAAATGATTTTCAGTAAATAGTTACATCTTTCAACAGAGCTCCCTCTCAGATTACTTAAGCTGCAATCAGGCAGCTCTTAAAGAGACAGTACACAGAGGCTATACAGGCTCTGGTAATTTAAACTGCTAAAACGCAGGACACCAGCCTGGCAGTGAGCATTTAGGCAAGCTCAAGGAAGACTTTTGGGAACCCCCATTTGTAGGGGGTTACACATATCAGCCATCCACCTGGCAGGCAAACTACACATGACAGTGGACTGGCTGAGTCATCAGCAGATACACCTGGGAGACTGGCACTTACATCCACACATTTGGCAAGTGTTAAATGAAAGACAGGGACCTATCGGTGGATCTCATGGTCTGAGCATAGCGTACAAACTCACAACTTCTTCTCCCAATTCTGGGAGCGTCAATCAAGCAGCATAGATGCACAGTCACAATAATGGGCACTCAACAAAGCCTTTGTCTTCCTCCATTGCCACACATACCACAAGTACTGAGGAAGATTCACCAGTCTAGGGCAACGGTAATACTGTTAGCTCCCTGCTGGCCCTGGCATGCATGGTTTACCATGGTAGTAGTCATGGTGCTCAAACACCCAAGGTATCTACCCCAACAAGATGGACATACTAACACAAGGACTAATCAGGCACCCCAGTCCCCACAACTTCAAGCTAACAGCCTGGCTTCTGAAAGGAGACACTGTTGAGGACAGGGTACCACACAAGGTGATTGACACATTTCTTCAGTCAAGAAGATCCTCTACTGTTTCCACAGTAACCCCCAAAAAAATGTGAGGCATACCCGTTGAACCATGAGAGGCTCAGGTGGGTCCACCTGTACTCTGACTGGAACTGGTGTTGGAGACCAGGTGAAGAGGATCTGGAGTTGCAGTATTCTTGGCGCCATGCCACTGATGAAAGGGATGCACTCACATCTGTAGAGGACTGAACTATAGAATGGGAAAGACAAAATAGTACATCAAACCAGGAAAGGACATTCTTAGAATTGATATTGCAAAAGAATTTAGAACAGTTAGAGAGCCAACTAGGAATGACAAGACACTAGATCTAATCCTGACAAACACACAAGTCTTTTTGTTGGTCCTAGCATTTTCCAATGCCCATTGTCCTGATCCTGCAGTGCTTTTTTTTTCTACCTCCATCCTCCTACTATTTTCCTTTTCCTATTCCCTATTTTGGGTAATTGATACCCAAAGGAGACACTAATATGCACAACAGTGCACTCTCCCTTGTGGTCACTAAACCTAGGTTTGCTTGGTACAGCAACCTACAACTTGGAAGTCAATTGTGTATCCAGAGTTGGGTCCATCTGGCCTTTCCTTTCCTTCAGACTTACACTGTAGTTAAACTCTCCTTTGTCCCCAGGTATATTAAGGGGCTGGTGCACCTTTCAGCTAATGGATTCAGCTATTGCTTTATCATTTGGTATAAGCAGGAATAGTTTGTTAAGTAGTTCTGGATTATCCTTATTAAAAGGTTCAGAATGGAGAGTAGCTGGCTGCTGGGGAGGCAGGAGGGGGCTGGGGGAGCAGGCTTGCTAGGGATCATACATCATTATGAGTAATTCATTTCAATTCATTTCTCACAATGTGAATGGTGAAGCGTTGCAGAACATTAATGGCCCTTAAAAAAAATTATAAACCAGATCTGCTGTTGTTACAAGAGACACATCTTTCTTTGGTTGAGCACCAGAAATTGGTGACGTTCAGATCCTCCCAGGTTATAGAATCAGCCTACTGAAGGGGTCACCGTACGGGGCGGTCATCTTGTTCCCCAAGAGGGTCCCTGTTCAAGATAACAAATCAATATTCAGACACTGAGGGCAGGTTGGCACTGGTGGTAGATGTGCTACAGAATCAAGAGTATACGGTGGCTAGTATTTACGTACCCCCCGGGCAGTGATGCCTCATCTATCCAACAGTTAATTTATATAGTGATTTCCTACAAGAGAGGAATCTTGATTATAGGGGGAGACTTTAATTGCCTCCTGAACCCCACCCTAGATGCCTCTGCATCTAGACCACAGCCACTCACAACAGGCCAGCAACATTTCAAGAGACTTGTAAAGGAGATCGGCCTTGTAGACTTGTGGAGACATATTTAACCCTCCACGAGGAAATTCACCTTCTATTCCCATGTGCACAAACACTACACCTGCCTTGGCTATTTTAGCATAAGCAGTGAACACCTTGAAAAGGTCAAATTAGCTGATATCCATAATATCTGCTTGTCGGATCATGTTCCTATTACTCTAGATCTAGACGCATGACAGAATGGAAAAATACGTTCTGGAAACTTAATAACTCGTTACTCTCGACCCTGAATTTAAAGATCTCTTACAAGATAAAATCCCAGAGATCATACAAGACAATACATCCCCTCAAACATCCCCACAGCATTTATGGGATACTTTAAAACAATGCTCAGAGGCTATATTTAGCCAATGCGACCCAGAAAAGCGTAGAATGGAGGCTAAACTCAAGGATTTACAAGATCAGTTGCGCTTCTTGCAGGAAGCAGATATGAAGGGAGATGCCTCTGTCACAGACAAGATGGCCTTGACCCAGGAAACCATACAAAAATTGCTTAGCGTTAAAACAGAACAAGCCTTGTTGTGGCTACATCAGAAGTATTATGAAGGAGGAGCTCGGGCCTCACAGGTCTTGGCCTATTGCCTCCGGAAACAAATACAGTGAGTCATGGTTCCCAAGCTTAAGGATCCTGAAGCGGCCAGTTAGCTTTACCACTGCTCAGATCCTCCAGGTTTGGATCTTATTATGCTAAATTATATACTGCTGATCCTGCCCCTCCCCCGGTTGAGGCTGAATCTTTTCTCTCTCACCTCTCTCTTCCCAGACTGAGTCCCACGCAGACTCAGGTATTGACCCAGCATATCACTCAACAAGAAATTCATGCTGTCATTACAAATCTTAAGAACAGCAAAAACCCTGGCCCAGACGGCTATGGGGATGAGTTTTATAAAGCTGCCTGGGAATTGATTAAAGATCCTCTGTCTCTGGCAATGCAGCATAACCATGCGACAGCCGAATACCCACTATCTTCGGCACAGGCAACTATTTCTGTGATTCTAAAGCCCAATAAACTGGCTCATCTCTGTGATTCTTACCAACCCACTTCGGTACTCAACCAGGACTATAAGATCTATACAAGCATTCTGGCCCACCGCCTGGACTCCTTAACGCCCCTTCTAGTACACCCAGATCAAGCAGAGTTTATAAAGAATCGTCAGACCTCAGATAATATAAAAAGAACCCTTTATCTAGTTAAGCATGCATTTTTATCCCACCTTGCTCATTCTTAGCATTGATGCCCAAAAGGCTTTTGACTAGGTGGGCCAAGCGGTCCTTATCTGCCGTCAAAGTCTATGTTTCTATGATAGGATGTCATGGCTGTTTTTTACAGCAGACCCTGATAAAGTTTGTCTTCCCAAAAGATTTTATTAATGAGACTGGCAGTATAGCCTAGAGGTTAGAGGAACAAGGTGTGAACAAGCTTGGTACATCCAGCACACCAGACCTGAGTTTGATTCTCACAACCTCCACTTGCATACTGTGTGACTCTGAGCAAGTCACTTAACCACCCAGTGCTCCCAGGTTGCCCCTGAAAACAGGCATTTGTGCCTAGTGGGTCTTACCCAGTTACCAAAGTGAAAAAAAAATAATAATATTTTGGGTATCTACTCTAACCTCGGGGGCATCTGGTTAATACACACAACTGAAACAGCGATAACATTTACAGCGCATACATAATAACATAGCCAATTACCACTACATGTAGAAAACAGAGCTGTTCTGATAATAGCACATTCTGTTTCTCTCTCGGAGCACCATTGTTTCAAGTAACTCACAACCCACAGTCGGGATCAGATAAATGATATGATGTTTCTCGCTCGGAGCACCATCAAAAGTTACTGCACTTCACTTTGATCCCCCCGTTAATGTCCACTCTTGATAGTTTCGAGATCAATGGCTCCTGCTCTTCCAGGTTTCCCCTCACTAGGGACACACAGTAGGGATGCCCACTGTCCCCATACCTGTTTGCACTTTATGTAGAACCAATGGCACAATTTCTCAGACAACAAAAGGGAATTAGGGGGATACTACATTTTGGACCATGAACACAAGGTCTCGCTTTATGTTGGTGACTTCTTGGTGTATATTACTGATCCAGAGGTCTCCCTCCTGATATTAGAACAGTGTCTGGGGGAGGTGGAGAGACTGGTGGGGTACAAAATAAATGCAAACAAAATGGAAACACTGTATATTGGAGGAAACCCTTCTCCAAATCTACAAAGTCGTCCCCCTCAATTATAATAAACATTTCTCCCAGATACAAAAAGTCCTAAAATCATGGATACGTTTAGCAATCTCACTTCTCAATAGAGTGCAAACAGTTCAGATGAACCTTCTACCATGCTTATTATAACTGATGCAGACAATTCCTATGGCATTCACAAGGGGGGGAAGAGGGGAGGTGGAATAGGGTGATTGCCAGCTATTTGTGGTGGGGGGCCATGGATATCCTCTTTAGACTACAGGCACCTAAGGAGAGAGGGGTACTGGCACTCCCTAGCTGGTTGGGATATGCTGTAGCATCACAATTAGCACACATGTCAATGTGGCTCTTGCCTTCATCGCAAGCGCTGCAGTGGCTTATGGTCGAGAGGGCAAGCTCATCTTTTGACTGGACCACTCAACTACATTTCAGTCCCCTTCCCAGATACCCAAAGGTGAGAAGTCATTGTTTACCAGGAGTTATTTGAAGAGCTGGTGTAACTACTTAAGGCTTCCTAGAAAAAAGTACGGGGTGTGGTGGGTCGGGATGCCGGCTTGGGATGCCTCATTCTTGCCAGTGAGGATGGACCCGGGGTTCAGGAGATGGGGAACATATAGATTATTTCACACCTACCAATATTATGATCAGGGTGAATTTAAATCTTTTCAACAACTACAATTAGAATTCTCTCTCACACAAAGGGATTGGTATCGGTATTTACAAATTAGGCATTTTCTGGAGACCATCCTAGGTCTACACCTGAGTTCTTTAAATATAACCCCCTTACTCTCTCTACTGATCCTTGTTCAAGGTGAAGAGACTCCTAGACACCTGGTCTCCCACTTCTACAAAGTGGAGATGTCTTCTGCTAACCTCCATGGGTAAAGGTACAGGAGTCTTGGGAGGCGGACTTGCTGGTAGACCTAACACAAAAGGACTGGTTTGGGATATGGCCACCAACATCGCATCACAGGGTCATATTCTTGATGTGAATTTGGATGGAAGGTGACTGCCAGATATTTCTGTACACCCCATATCACGGCTAAATTCTCTGCCTCCTGGGACTCCTTGTGCTGGAGGGGATGTGGGGCTGAGGTCTCCACCCATGCCCATGTTTTCTGGTACTGTCCCTGTCTTTCCCAGTTTTGGGATGGAACTGCCTGGATATTTGCAGATTTGTTTCCGGCAATACCTCACTTAACTCCCGAAATGCCCATTTTGTTACATTTCCCTCAAAATTTCAGGCAAAAATAATTGGTATATTTGGCCTCAGTGCTTTTAACAGCAGCAAAGAAGGTTATTACTAGAAACAGGTTGAACCCTCCCCGGGTTGAAGCAATGGGAGGATTTGGTCTATGAGATGTATACTATGGAAATTATGCCGCTATGCTGCAGGGGACATTAGATAAAGTTGGGAACCGTGGACAAAGTGGTTCCTGAATACATCAGCACACAGATCAGATCTGGTGCCCTAGAGTTTGAAGACCAGGTGGGGCTTGGTGTTTAGTGATGGTCTGGGGAGGAAGATCCGGGTCTTGCATGTGAGGGATAAACCCCCCAGGTGACTGACACCTGGGGGACAGCCAGATGACCACGGGGCCGGCCATCCACCAGTCAGCAGGACACAGACAAGCTATAGGGCTGGGGCAGAGGAGGAGGGGCCCACATCTCATGCCTTGTTCCTCCCAGTTGGGTCCTCTCCCCGCCCTGCGGTGGTGTAGCCAGCAGTCAGGGGATATTTATTTTTACCCATGATGGTCTTTATTTCTTTATGAATATGACATATTTAATGATGACAATGGACGGAACTGCTTATATTCAAGTGAACTTTACACATTATAAGAACTTCTATGCTGCACATGTATATGTACCAAGATCCTGCTTGTATTCTGTACCAGTACCCATTTAAGAATGTAATAAATACTTAAGCGTCAAAAAAAAAAAAAAAACACACGAGTCTGTGGAGAATGTTGAGATTATAGAACCACTTGCTGACAGTGATCATAACATGATAATGGCTACCATACAACTGGAGCATGAGGAATTTGGGGGAACAACAGTATTAAAATGTTGTAATGAAGCTAAGTACTATCGAATGAAGTAATATTTAGCTGCATGGAACTGGAATCAAGACCTGATGGGGGAGAGTCTAGAAGTAATTTGGATGAAAATTAGGAACCAAATTGACCACTGTATTAGTGAATACATACCTGAAATAAAGAAATATAATACCCATAATAGAATTCCAAAATGATTTTCTGGAAATATTAAGAGAAATATTAAGAAGAAAAGAAGCTATATAGAAAATATAAACTGCATTCTACTAGTGATAATTGGGATAACTATAAGAAACTTGCCAAAACTGCAAGAATGAGATTAGGAAGGCAAAAGCTGCTAATGAAATCAGGATGGCATCTACTTCTATGGACAACAAACAATCTTTTTTTAACTATATAGGGAGTCTTAACGGTGGTCAGAACACTGTGGGATCAATTAAGCTGGACGACTATGTAATAACAAAAGAAAATAGTATGGTGAACTGCTTTAACAAATTCTTTGCAAGTAATTTCAGAACAAAATGTGGGGATACTGCTGAATGGATATCAGATACAGATGAACAAATAAAAGAAATTATAGCAGCGGAAATATATTGGAAACTAATAGAGCTGAGAATTAATAAATCACTAGGACCAGGTGGCATTCATCCCCGACTTCTAAAGGAGTTGGCCAAATAGTTGGCAGGGCCATTAAGCATACTCTTTATTATATCACTTGGAGAAGGTAGGACAATATCTGAATGGAGGTGTGCTAATGTGACACCTACTTAGAACAAACATTTGTCAATGCCGAATGTTGGCTTGCTGGCATTGGCATTGGTAGTGCAGGAGTTAGAAATGCAAAATAGGAATGGCAGTAAAGTACTTAAGTAAAGCCAACCTCTCTTCTCCCCCCCCCCCACAGAGACTGAAAGGCGTTGTGAGTGTGGCTTTGGCTTGGCCATAACGCTAACTCCATTCCACCTCACCCCACCCTGCAGAGAGCAACAGGTGTCTGGGTGTGCACTGGGTCTTCGGCCTTATGCTCATCCCATTCCATAAGGAAATAAGCTGAGGTGGGTGCAATATAGGAGAATGGGGTGAATGTTAGAGTGATGTAACCCGAGGCATATCTCGATGCCTGTCAGTGGCTGTAGGGTGGGGGCGGGGGTAGAATTCTACAACCATTATTGACGGCGAACCCAAGTTATGTCCCCAATGCCTGTCAGTCTCCACAGGATGGGTGTGTGGTTGGAAACCAACAACGCCCCAGGTGTTTTGTTGGTATTTTCCTCCAAATTTTCAACAGTGGCTTTTGGGACCCCACCTCATGAACAGTGGTGCTATCATTTCGTTACTCAATCCTGAAAGGTAATTTCACATAGCAGCGGCGCCATTGGGAGCCACAGGTGCAGAAACAGATTTCGTGTAGGATGAGAAAATGACAGCTGTTCTGTTCATGAGGAGGTCATTCAAAAAAAAAGCAATGTTGAAAATCTGGAAAATATATAACCCATCAAGCGTCTTGATGTGTATAAATACTGTGCAACGATGCCCGTAATGCAGTCATTTTTGGGATTCTTTTACCAAATTTTCATTTTGGACCTCTCCTCATGAACAGTGGCACTGTGATTTTGTTACTCTGTCCCAAAAGTTGATTTTGCACAGCGACTGTGCCCATTATGCGCCACAGGTGCAAAAACACATTTCAGGCAGGATGTGAAAAATTACAGCTATACTGTTCATAAGGAGGTGTGCAAAAATGGCGATGTTGAAAATCTAGAGTGAAAATATTAAAAATATTAAAAATTCTCGAAGTGATGAGCGTGCAACGCACGCGGGTGACAGTTATTTTTTGGAACTTTTCCCAAAATTTTCAACATAAGCATTTTGGTACCTACACTCATGAACAGTGTCACTGTGATTTTTTTAATCTGTCCCAAACACTGATTTCCCACAGTGATTGCGCCACATGTGCGAAAACACATTTCAGGCAGGATGTGAAAAATGACAGCTATACTGTTCATAAGGAGGTGTGAAAAAATAGCAATGTTGAAAATCTGGAGTGAAAATATTAAAAATTCTCAAAGTTACAAGCATGTGTGGAAACTGCACAACACACGCTCATAACAGTCATTTTTTGGAATTTTTTCACCAAATTTGCAACTAGACTTTTTGGGAGTCCACCTCAAGAACAGCGACACTGTCATTTCATTAATCAGTCCTAGAAGGGATTCTGCTATGACCATGAAATCCCCTTCGGGACCGAATAATGAAATGAAAGTGACTGATTTTATGAGGTGGGGTCCCAAGAACCCTATGTTGAAAATTTGGAGTCAAAAGTCAAAAAATCCACCTAAGTTGAAAACTCCTATTTATGCCATTATACAGCTTACCGGCATTTCTTCAGTTCATGGTCAGCTTTGAAAAGTGCAGGCGTGTTCCGCTTCTCCAAAGATCACCGCCGACCTCTGGAGGTAAGAATGGGGTGAGGGGGTGTGAGGTGGGGTGCACAGAGGGTGGGGTGGGTTGGGGAGGAGGCGCCATGGACGAGGGACCATTTTATTGTTTTGCAGAGGGGGAAAGTCAGGGGAAGGTTTTTGTTTTTACAGGTGACATTAAGGCATTTGGGCACACTGAGGTGGGCTCCCAGTGTGCCACCTGGGGTTTTTTTGGGGGGAGGACTGGAGCCAACAGGGATTGGGCACCCCATCAGCAAATAAAGAGTGTCTGTTGGGGGGGCCTGATGCCAAGGGGAATTGGGCACCCCCATCGGCAAACAAATTGAACTGGGGAGGGGGCATGCCGACAGGGGGATTGGGTATTTGGCTTTCTAGGGATTGTGAGAGGCAGACAGCAAGAGCCACCACCATGTTTATTGAAATGTTTCACCAGGAATGGCACATAATAGAGACGCTTCAGATCTGCCGCTGCAATGATAAGCCTGTCTCTCATTGCAGTGGTGGATTTCTTTCAAGTTGTTGGCACTCTCTGAAACTGCTGTCACCGCAGCATGCTCACTGGTTGGCAGCTGAGGGACATACTGGCTACAGCATCACCTGGATTCGCCACAACACTAGCACACAAGTAAACATCAAAAGGGTGACAGAAGCAATATTGCAAATTACTGACCAGTCAGTTTGACATCTGTCATAGGTAAGGTGATGGAAGAGTTCATAAAGATGTTATACAGGGTCATATACTGGATAAGGGATTGCTTGATGTAACACAGCATAGGTTTTGTCAGGGCAGGTCATGCCTAAGAGACTGCTGGTTTATAGTGTTTTTAGACTACTTGAAGGCTTTTGACTCAGTGCCTCACCATAAGCTTATAGAAGAACTGGCTAAACTGGAATTCCATCCATGTGTTATATCATGGGTTAGATCATGGCTGAGTGAACAATCTCAAAGAGTAACAATCAGGGGGCACTGCTCGGACTGGATAGAGGTGATGAGTGTGGTGCCCAGGGGTGGGTCTTGGGGCCTGTATTGTTTAATATTCTCATAACATCTATACAGACCTCTGGCAGCTCTTGGCTTTGTAAGTATGCAGATGATACTAAGATGGGAGCTATTATTAATAATAAGAAGGCAGCTGTAAAATTCCAAAGGCATATAGATAATTTGGGAGTATGGGCATGTGAGCTTGGGTTAGACTTTAACATACACAAATATAAGGTTATGCATTTGAGCCATAGTAACATCAGAGCCCAATACACTTTGATGAACTCGACATTGAAAACAACAGAGTTAGAGAGAGACTTAGGAGTTTACATCTCCAATAGCCTGACATTTGATGTCCATACTAGGGAGATGGTGAAGAGAGGTAACAAAATATTGGGCTGTATACTGAGATATGTTAAGAGTAGGCAAAAAAAGGTGATGGTTTCTCTTTATACAGCCCTGATTAGGCCACATTTGGAGTACTATGCCCCAGCTATTGCACTAGGCAGCATTGGGAATATGAAGCATATAGAGGGTGTCTAGCGAAGACTCACAAAGAAGATCCATGGACCAGGGAGCATTGGCTATGGGAGAGATTACAGACACTTGACACCTGTTCAATGAAATACAGAAAATTAAGGGAGATCTGTGTTTTGTTTTAGAGCATTTAAAGATAAAATGCTGTGGAAATGACTGGTCTGTGTGTTGCTGACAACAATAAGAACACTAGATCCCATAAGAAGCAGCTTACAGGTGAGACATGCAAAACCTCTAAGAGGCAGCAATGGTTCAGTCAGATGGTTGTGAGAATTTTGAATTCTTGACTAGAGGCGGTAGTACCTTGCAATACAATGCATGCATTTAAAGCAGGACTTGACAGTTACAGTGTATGGGTGCCTCAAAATTACTGTATTACCATTGATAAATGACAAGTCATTAAAGGGCTTCTGCCTAAAGACTTGATTCCATACTATGAAACTACAGTATGAAACGGATCACTGCTGACGTCACCAATGCAAACCAGCTTACCAATTCAAGTGACTAACTGTAAAACAAGAAAGTAATGCAGCATCCAGTAAAAATTAATTCTGTGAATGTGGCATTCTTGGTACCCAGTAACTGAGTAAAATGCAGTGTATTACATGGTTATAAAGTAGTGTTAAAAGTGTTTGTATTACTGTGGGATACCACTACAAAGGATAGTAGGGAGGTCTAACAGTGCATAGGCTGCAAGGGATTGACTGTGTAGGTGCTGGGAGGGATGTGCTATTTCTGTGGAGAGGCCTGACAGTGAAGAGATCAATTGCAGAGGGACTCCATACTACTGACTGATAGTATTAGGTTATATGCCAGACATCTTAATAATTGTTTATTAACCTGATTACATAATAATCTTCCTTTCAGGACCTGATCCTGCTATTATTAAAGTCCTGTTATTCGTTTCTTAATTGTGTGTGTGAGCATATTATTAGCAATTTCCTTTAATTCTGATACAAAGTATAGTTCTGTAAAAGGTAAAGTGTGGGTACTTGCTGGTCTTGTGAGGTTTCCTGTATCCACTGTGGAGGTAGATCGGTATGGCATCCCAGGGGCAGTATCGTACTTTTAATCTGGCCTATTACAGTATTTAGTTTCTCAGAGTGGAGACACCACATTATTCCTTTGTTTTTCTTCCAAACCAAAGTACCCCTTTAAAAAAGTTTAATGAGCCTAGGTCCCTTAACCTTGCTTGGAGTCCAAGACTGCAAGGCAGGGCAGTAACCATGAATAACACCTTGACATCTACATGGCAACCCAGTTACATCATTAGAGGCACCACTGGGCTCTCCTGTTTACCAGTTGGATACATCTGGGACCACTGAGAGAGTGCACACTACTGACTCACAACCCTGAGCAAAATTGTGGAAAATTTTGGAGAAGTTTTAAAGAACAGCTGACACCTGCAGGACAACTTTAACAAACCATAATATTTAGACACAGTACAACTTGTATTTCACATTAGTTCTGTGTTCCTCACCTCATTATTTATTACTGAGGTCATTGCATTAAAACAAAATCTTTGTTCCTGAAGAGTTCATCAACTTGTGTGCCTTCTCCCTACCTGAGGTCATAATGCACTTGTGATATCACAGTTACTCACAGCAATACATTGTGATGTCACAATAGAGGATTATGACAAAGTAGGGAGTAAGCTATAGATGCAGATGAACTCTAAGGGAACTCTAAGGGATAAAGATTGTGTAGTCATGCAAATTTACTCAGTAATAAATAACGGGGAAGAGAAACATACAGAATATACAGTATATGGAATGAAAGCTGAATTGTACCAAATTATTATGGTTTTCAAAGTTCTCTTTGAGATGTCGATAGCTCTTTAAAATTAAAAATGGCACTAAAGGAAGTTGAAAAAATGTTGTTTGCAAAAGTGTATAGACCCCAAGAGAGTGTTATTGGTCAGCAGTGTCTCTAAAGACAGGGGCTCCATTGAATTTTTTTTTTTTTTTTTTTGAATTTGCTGGAATGTTAACTGTCTGGTCAAGGGAGAATGAAAATATAGAATGATGTGTGAATATCTGACAAGAGTCATAAGCTTGTTTGTGGAGAGTGAGAAAAACCTCACAGCTATTGCACTACCTGCTTCATTGATTCCAAGTGAGGATGAGTTATGGCACCTTTATAACAAGGGGAGCCCTGGAGCTGGCTCAAATGGATCATGTTCCCTAGGGAGTTGGAGGGAGAAAGTAAAAAGAATTGTTGGAACAGGAAGGCAAATCAGAACAGGACTTGATGGACTGATTGAATGTGAAAGGTCAGAATTCCCAAGCCACCAACTTGCTAAATGCTGTGAGGCACTTGGTGGAAAAGGTATGACAACCAGCATGAGAATATAAGGAATATAGGAGGCTTTGTCTTACAGTATTTGGATGCCAAAAAAAGAGCCCGGATGGAAGCATGTATCCAAGGACCTGCTATGGATGCTATAGTTGCCCTCAATGTCACCAGTTTGAATGTGGCTGTTCAGAACTACTTGGCAGCACCTGAATGGATGTGGGGCTGAGTAGAAAAACATGGAACCGTCCTCATGATTTTTTTTGTACACTTTATTTCTACTCTGGGGACCAGGGCATCTCTCAGGAAGTGCCCTCTCAGCCACTACCTCTACTCCTAGCCTGAAAACTCTGTACCACTGGGAGACACGTTCCTGAGCAAACCCTCCTGACTCAAGGTCCCATCCAGTCCCTGGATCACTCCCCGTGGAGGGCCCACCTCATCTACCTGGCGGCCTATCTGTAATTAGAGGGATGGTCCAGGTCCAGGGGCTCTGGAGTGCTGATGGTTGGCAGATCCAGTGACAGGATGTAGCCCTGGGCTCTTTGGGCCTCTGTTGTCTCCCTCAGTCCTCCAGCGAGTTTCCTTGTTATGTTCCCCCTTGCGACATGGCATGCAGTGAATCCTACATGGCTTTCCCACCACACTTCTTACCGCTAGAGCCTGCTGTTGTCCCGCCCCTTCTACTTCCCATGCACTTGTGCTGTCTCTGTTCTCCTCCAGAAGTTGCTACAGCACCAGAAACCCCCTACAACCCACCCTGGGATAGGACAGGAGAGCAGTTCTCTGGATGCTCAATCCTCTCCCTCCCCCCCCACCAACCCCTGATGCCCAGGTGCATTTCTGAACCTGAGTAGCCGGTGTGGCATGAGGTGTGGCATCCAGCACCTCAACCCTCAGCACCACTGGGCTGTCCCAACCCTCCTCATGATGTTGTCCTTGTCTGAACAGCAGGAAGAAGAACAGTTGTTGGACTTCTCAGTAAGGCTGGAAAAAGCTGTGCAGTTGGCCTACCAGAAAGGATGTTTGGGTGGATCCTGCCTGTGCTACACATGTATTAGAGCAGTGTATACTGATCCGATCTTGTTAAATATTCATTTGAAGGATCAAATAGACAAGCTGCCACCCTATGAGCTTATGGGAGAGGTACAACAACAAAAGGAAAGACTTCTGATAGTCATGAGAGCCATGACCACCAACCAAGCAACTGGAGCTGCCCCATGACCACATTGTCAAGGCCTATCAATGAAGAGCCTGACAAACTAATGCAGTTGGTAACTGAGACAAGAGTAAGTGCATATGCAACCACTGAAGCCAGTGTGGCCCACTCAGTGGGGGCAATGTGTCCAGCTGACATGATTCATAGGAGAGAGAGTTTCAGTCCAAAGACTATCTCTGGATGCCAAGGTGGTGTAAGGACATCATTTGTTATGGATGTGGTGGCAAAGGACATCTGAGGAGAGAATATTGCAACCCAGAAGATCTCAGGAGGGTAAATGAGTTGCTAATCAAAAGGCAACAGGAGCAGGAATACTCTAACATGGCCTGATAATGGAGTACCCTGGAGCCCCGGAGATGAGACATTCCCACGTGAGGCCAGCCGTACCTCAAGCAAGCAAGAATGTAGAGACCAACTGATTGGGTAAAAACTGTTGTGCCCTCATCTGAGATAAATGTAAAAATTGAAGGGAGGTCCACCGGTGCATTGCTAGACATTGACTCATGGGTCACTGTTGTCTTCCAGGACCGCTATGACAAGTTTCTGAGCCACATACTGATGGAACAGTGGGATGCCAATGCATGACACATTTTTATTTGAAAGAATAATAAATTCAAGAATAGTGGATACCACGTGTATAGTATTAAGGACTGTTTCTATTAATTTAAATTTGTAATAGTTTGTGTGCCTAGAAATAGCTCTAACATTCTGAGGAACGTCAATAAATCTTTGCAGAGTAAGAATAAATTTAGGTGTAAAATTCATAGCACTATGCAAAATACATAGCAGTTGAGAGCTATGGGGCAGTGTGGGGAAGCCTAACGGCAACTGCCAGTGCTTTCCCCGTCATGTGAATAAACGGAATACTTCAGTCTTTCATGTTTTCAGTCTGGCCCCTTTCAAGGTCATGGAAATTCAGTGCAAAAAAAAAGGTCCAGTTATGCAGATGTCAGGTCTAAAGTCAAACCATTTTGAACTACAGTACATTTACAATACGTAAGTTACAAAATAGTTCAGAAACAAATGTTTTGAAGTTGACTTGATTTGAACTTGGACTACCTTGCACTTTTTTTACCTTTAAATGATATGCCGTTATGTCTTATACCTTTTGATTCCAATGTAATACCAAAGCCAAACAAATTACATTATGCAGTGCATTCGCTAATGCTCTAAAATTACTGAACATGAAGTACACTGTACTGAGTGGAGAGTCCAGGCATTCACAGCCCACACACACTTGAAGCTGCTTGCTTTAACACTTCAAACTGTCCTTGGAATAAGATATTAAAATGTTGCCCTCTTGTATGTGTAATACAACAGATAAGATATTAAATGGAAGCCCCCTCTGTATACAGTATTTCTTCTGTGTGAATGAAGGTTGTCTCATGGCCTTGTTCAACAAGAGTTGACTAGAGTCAATATGCTTGCACATCCAGCATGTGACCCAGACACAGACATACACAAATACAGTATGTGCAGACAAAATCTACTTTCCACCCCACCAGACAATGAAGCCAGGGGAGACCTAGGATATTCTTTAGGGCCTGAATGCCCTCACCTCCCTCTCCACTAGTGAATGAAGCTGAGACGCAAGCAGCAGATATTGCATGTCTTTAGGTGTTCTCTGTACAGATAGCCAGTAATGGGAAAGCAGAAGGAGACATAGATTCTTTAGGGTCTTGGTGTTGTCGGTTCCAATGAAAGAGTCCTGGTCCTCCCATTTCTAAGGAAGAAATCCTACAGCAAACAAAAGAGGACAACACACTGGGAATGGGGTGCTAAGGATATCTAAGCAACAATGTAAAAGAAACAATCCAGCACTCATCAGCCTCATTGAAGACTGTAGGTGCTCACACTGTAATGTGGAAAATGCCAAGCTTGTTAAGGTGCTAGGTTAAAAAAAGGACCACGCTCTAATGCGTTTTTAGAAAGAGATTCCTTTTACAAAGGAACCTCATATGAAATGCGTTAGAGTGTAGTCCTTTTTATGTTGGCTTGCTGCGCTTGCAAGTGAACATCTTGGGAGAGTGCAGATTTGGGGGCGCGGCGGCTGTTGGGCGAATGCAGGGCACACATCAGTAGGTGCGTCCCTCATTCCCCAATCAGCCTGCTTGCCGGCGCCACACCATGCATGATAATGTGGAGAGCACATCTAAGGAAAGGTCCGCTGCAATCCGAGCAAAGCTCATCAGACGCAGCGGACCCTTCCTGCGTGCTGCCACATTAGCGGCCGCCCAACTGCCAAATTCAGGAGTGCCCAATCCCCCAGCCGGCTTTCTGTGGCTGCACAAATTTGCCAATGGGGGAGCCCACTCACAGTCAGAATAGAGCAGCCCCCCATTTCCTATATGCCAAGGGGGGTGCCCAATCCCCCTCTGTTCTTGCTTCCCCCACTTTCATTGTATGCCGATGGGGAGCCCACCCCGTCAGCATAAATCAGCCCCTTCCACACTTCTTATATGCTGAGGGAGGTGCCCAATCCCCTCAGCTTGCCTTCCCCCGTCATTGTGTGCCAATGGGGGTGCCCAATCCCCATCGGCATACATTCACCCCCCATTGTCTGCTGACAAGGGTGCCCATCCCCATCGGCTGCAGCACCTCCCAAACAGTTAGGTGGTACGCGAGAGCCCACCCCAGTGTGCCAAGTTCCCTGAAAACAAAACTGTCCCAGGCTGTAATTTTTTATTTCCTGTAACAAAAACGGTCCTCGTAGTCTCCTGACCCCCACCCACACCCACCCACTGTGCACCCTGCCTCCCCACACCCCCACCCCTCTCCCATACTTCTACTCCGAGTCCGCACTCACGATCTTCGCTGGACCGGGAACACGCTCTGCACTCTTCAAAGCTGACCGCAAACTGAGGAAATGCCGTAAGCTGTATAATAAATGAAAAGGGTTTTTCAATCTAGCTGAGACTCAGGCATTTCTTGAATTTTGGCACCAACTTTTCAACCTGGAGTTTTTAGCCCCTCCTCATGGTTCTACCACTGTCATGGCATTAATCAGCCTCGAAAGGTGATTTTGCAGTCACTGCACGAAATCACCTTTCAGGACCCAGTAATGAAATGACAGTGCCAGTGTTCATGAGGTGGCCTCTCAAACAGCCTATGTTCCAAATTTGGCTGAAAAAATCCAACAAATGCCTGTTTTATGAGCATGTGTTGCACAGTTGCTATGCGGGCTCGTAACTTTGTGCATTCACAATACTTTAACACCGGATTTTCAGCATTGTCATTTTGTACACCTCCTTAGAACAGTATAGCTGTCATTTTCCACATCCTGCCTGAAATGTGTCTCTGCACTAAGCGCACAACAGTTTAGTCCGCTGTGGGAAATCAGTGTTTGGGCCAGATTATGAAAATGACAGTGACACAGTTCATGAGCAGAGGTCCTAAAATGCCTATGTTGAAAATTTGTTGATGATACTCCATGAAATGACTGTGTTATGAGCATGCATTGTCAGATTGCACGCACGCTGGTACCGTCATGCATTTGTGATATTTTCACTCTGTATTTTCACCATTGCCATTTTCCACACCTTTTGATGAACAGTACAGCCGTCATTTCACATATCCTACCCAAAATGTGTTTTTGCACTTCCGGCGCAGAATAGCGTGGTCGCTGTGCGAAATCACTTCTTGGGACAGTTTCAGGAAACAACAGTGACACTGTACATGAGCAGAGGTGCTAAAATGCCTATGTTGAAAATTTGCTGCCGAATGCCCATAAAATGGCAGTGTTGCAAGCGTGCGTTGCATATTTCCCACGCACCCTTGTAACTTCACAAATTTGCTATATTTACATGCCATATTTCAACACTGGCATTTTTTTACATCTCCTTATGAACTGTACAGCTGTCATTTTTCACATCCTGCCCAAAATGTTTTTCCCACACTGCACTACCAAATACCCAAAGGGACACTCCAATGTCTGTCAGTCTCTGCAGGGTGGGAGTGGGTTGGCATCAATTCAATACTTCACTGCCATTCCTATTATGCATCTCTCTAACTCCTGCACTACCAATGCCACTGCCAGCAAGCCAACATTTGGCATTGACAAATGCTTGTTTTACCTAGCAGCTTAACAAATTTGGCATTGTTGTATATTACAAAATGAGAGCCTGCATTCTTCAGTGAGGTTGGTGAGTGCTGGATTGTTCCTTTTTTACAAGGAAGAAATCCTATTTGACAATAAAATGCAGACAGAGGTACAGGAGGGGGAAAAAGAGGGACAATGCCATATTGTTTAAAGAGTACCAGTTGTGTCTAATACTATAATACCCCCCCCCCAAAAAAAGGAGCCTTAACTCTGGATAAGGCATCAGACGTTTATAGATAATTTTTATGTGCCTCATTTTGGGAAGGGAAGGAATCGTATCTGGGCTCCATGGAGCCAACCGTCCGATCCCATCTACTTCCCAGAATGCCAGCTTTGCCATGCTTAGATATCTTGAGATGCCTCATTTGGGAGAACACGGGAACACACTCTATAGAAGTTAATGGGGGCTGTTTTTCAGGTAGATTTTGTTAAGGCTCTTGTAAGTTGAGCAGTGCCTCTGTGTTTTTTTTTTGTTTTTTTTTTAAATAAACATCCTTCTAAAATATAAAGCTACAGCTCCTGTTTGTATTTTGTTTTATTTTTAAGAAATTGGTTCTCTCTAAGGCCTGACTGGCAAAGGTTAGATCTTGGATTTAAGCTGCTCTGTCTTCAGTTTCTGTTTGGATAAATGTTTTATGTTAATACTTTTTCTGTTCTAGTGTAGGCTGTTGCTCTGACCCCAACCCCCAAGCTCTATCGCCTCACTCCTCCAGGGCTCACCTTTGATCCCTGGGGTTCCTCCTAGGGCTTATCCCTCTTGTGACTGGAGTCAGCAATCCCACTCAACCCACCAGCTAAACAAATCTGGTTTTGCCCAGAAGATCACCTGACTACCAGTGCAGAGCATGTGAAAGTCAGGACTTCATTCAGTACTGCTCAAGTGTTTTTCCCACTGCTGCACTGGGGATGCTGACTGGTACCATCATAAGCTTGTGCATGCACATGTGTGGAGTGTGATGCTATCAGGCATACCCTCCCCAGTGCTTTGTGCTGTCCCAGGTGTACTACCACCTGTGGTCACTCATGTGGCAGTGTAGCACCAGAAAACTAGCCAACCCCTTCCCAGAGGAGGACAATGTTTTCTGGGATGCTCGATTCTCCACCTCCAGCTGGCCCCTATGACCCAGGCTCATTCTTGAACCTGGGTCACCAGCGGTGGGGGCAGACAGGTAGCCTAATGGCAGCCATGAAAAGGATAGTTCAGTCACTGCCGAGGGCTGCAGGAGGAGGAGGAGGAGGAGGATCAGTCCACAGCAATGTCACATACCATCCAGAATACAGTCAACCCAGAAGATGGTGGCCCGATGGATGTAGATATGGTGGACCCTCATCAGCTGCAATGACTATGTAGAGGGGAGGCAAGGGATTGAACCATGACAGCAGTTAATGAATAGGGACAAGGTGCCACATACATATTATTCAAGATGCCCCAAGTGGGGTGGATGGTGGCAACCTAGACACTTATTTGATGAGACTCCTTTGCATAAGTCATGGGAACAAGGCTCACTGACAACTATCAGGTAGTTATTAAATCAGAAAGTAGTCACAGAAGCGCATATAAAGCACACAGTCCGATGACTGGGAACTGCATTTTGTAGGCTAAAAAACAGTTGGCAGGCAAACAGGGTGATTCACTAACCGGTTGAAGTTTCTATTTCCAAAAAGAAACGTTTATTGTTCACTGTTTATGTTTGTATTACTGACACAACCCACAACAATGTATTTGGTGTTTGACTCTGCTGAATGGGGGATGGCAGATGAAGCTGACCAGACTTTTATTCTGAAGTACCGGAAGGTTTCAATACCAAAAGGAATATTATGGAGTGAGGCCATATAGTAACTTATAATGTTACAGGTCTCAATAGCCCCATTAAATATACATAACAAGTGCCCTTCACAGTAGAGGAGTATAAGAAGGACATGGCAGGCAGGTTTATATCAATGAGGGAAATACAGAGACAAATCATGTACTCTTCTTAATCTTTATACCCCAAATGGGGATAAAAGAAAATACAGACTTCCTGAAAAAAAATTTAGGGCTGCACCCCTCCTGGGGAACTGTTTATAGTAGGGGGACTTCAACACTTATTTGACCCCAGACTGGATAAATCTGGAGTAACCCAGGACCAATTAGCCATGATGCATCCTCTGTTAAGGCCCTCAATAAAGAAATTGGGTTAAGGGATGTGTGGAGGCACATGAACCCCAAAGTGAGAGACTATACCTACTGGTCAGCACCTCATGGAACAATTCCAAGATTATACTTTTTCTTAATTCCCGTTGAATGGCTTCATGTAGTGACAGGTTGCTACACCAAACCCATGACTGTGTCGGATCACACAGCAGTGGTTATGGACATCCCTCTAAATGCTCAAGTTAAATATACACCTTGGAGACTCAGTGACTCACTGTTAGATAAGTCGGATTACAAAAAGTTCATGGAGCAATGCATTACAGGATACGCAGTCTCTAATCCTCTTGGGCATGCAACAGCAGCAATGTGGTGGGATGGGCTCAAGGCAGTGGTTACTGGGAGAACAATAAGTTTTGCATCTAGGCTGAAGAACAAGAGGCAAAGAATGTAATTCGAATTGGAAGATAAGATGGTCAGTTTAGAGGCAGAACATAAAATAGTGTTAAAAGAAGGTAAAAGAGAGTTAGAAGAATGCAGAGCTATATTAAAATATCAGATGAAAAATAGAAGGTGATCCCTGATACACTCACCAACAATATTATGAGGCAGAAAATCAGGCAGGAGACTACTTGCATGGCAGCTGCGCAAAGAGGCTGCCAGTAGGACAGTCCTGAGTGTTAGAAAGGGAGGCTCCAACAGTATGAATCAGAACCATCTAAAATAGCAAAGGAATTTGCACAATTTTATAAAAGCCTGCATTCACAAAATCAGGTGCCCAATTACCAAGAGAAAATAGATGACTTCTTTAGGAAGGTCAGAGTTAAACAGTTATCCCAAGAAGACATGGAACAGCTGGATGCTCCAATCAGCATGACAGAAATTATAGACACTGTTCAGGGGTTAAAGTCAGCGAAAGCTCCAGAGCCAGATGGCCTTGCACCGGAATTTTATAAAACATTCAGGAAAAAGCTCCTCCCACATCTGCATAGGGTGTTTGGGGAGATATGGGGGTGAACTGGCACCTCCTTCTGGCAATATGCCCAGATTTCTGTCCTACCTAAACCAGGCAAGGACCCAACTTTTTGCAGTTCCTATAGATCGATCTCTTTATTGTATATGGACCAGAAATTATACACCTCAATTACGGCCGAGACTACAGGACTGTGGGGACTCCAGTCTACCTGAATAAGACAGGTTTTATTAATGGAAGGCTGATCCATGATGATATTTGTCAGTTGTTGAATTTAATAGCTTGCTAATAGAACCTCCCTGAGCCAGCACTTGCTATTTTCATGGATGCTGAGAAGGTGTTTGACCAGGTGGACTGGAGGTGCCTGCACAGAATCCTGGAGGAGATGGGCTTTGGCCCAAGATACCTAGAAAGTATTAAGTCCTTGTACACTGTACCACAAGCAATTATTAAGGTAAATAGGGTATAAACTGAGAGAGTTCATCTTTACTGGGGTGCCAGACAGAGCTACCCCCCTCCCCCCTTCTATTTGCTCTATGTATTCAGCCTTTGGCAATAGCAGTCAGAGGCTATGATGCTATCAAAGGGATCACAGCAGGTGACAGATGACACAAATTCTGTTTCTATGCAGATGTTTCCCTCTTCTTCCTTACCTCTCCCCAGACCTCCATTCCAGCTTTTTAGAGGAACTGAAACAATTTGGAAAGTCTTTGGGGTAAAATTAACCTGGAAAAATCAGAAGCCATACAAATTGGGGTCACTACCACATTGACCTTATCACTAACTTCCCATTAAATGGACACCACAAAATATGGTAAGATACCGAGGGTCAGAATATCACCAGAACTGAACACTAACTAAACTATGGTAAACTATTTGGAGAAATTCGAGAAGACATAAGCAGATGGTCAGTTCTGCCTCTCTCCTTGGGGGGCAGAATAGCTACATTTAAAACAAATATCCTTCCCCACTTCCTATTCCAAGTATTACCTACCAAAGTCCCCAACATTCTCTGGGAACAAACTTACAAATATATCATGTCCTTTATATGGGCCAAGGATATGCACAGAATGTGTAGAAGGGTGCTATATCTCCCCAGGGAATGGGGAGTCCTCACCATGCCTCCTTTCTGCAATATCTTGACTTTACCCACTTATACTTGAACATACTGTATGATCTAATTATACTGTGATTGTATATTTTCTCTGTACTAATATGTGTTTGCCTTTCTGTAATTGCCTGTTTTGCCTTGTACCCTCCTGGGTCATGCATCAAAATAGGCATTTCTGAAAGTCTAGCGCACTTACCCGGTAATCAAAAAACAAATAAATAAGTAAATGCCAGATCTCAAACTGTATTACACTGCAGCGCAGGTGGCCCCTGTGGTGTCTTGGATTAGACAGCATACATATACAGGGTGGCATGAGATATAGACCCAGCAGTCGCACTCTATCCCTCTATTTGCATTACCTCGTGGCGACACTGACTAGACAGGTCTAGAAAGACATCACTAATCGGTGGACCAAGCAGATGCTCTGTATGTTAGTCCACACTAGAGAGATTACCAGAACTGCCAGGGAGGTTGGTCCTTTATCAATAATAATAGACAACCCTAATTTCACTCCTCCACATAGTGATCCAGGATTCATGAGATGGAATAGAATGAAGCTGACCAGATATTGGGCTTTGATCAAAAATCAAACCATTAAATCGTTTACAGAATTGCAAGAGAAATACGGTTTACTTTCATGTGACTTCCACAGATACTTACAGGTAAGACATGACATACAGTCTCACAACCTAATCATCAAAATAGACGGGGACCTCACACCCTTAGAGAACTTTCTGTATTGGGCGGCCATGTTGAGGGAGGGGGGGAACCATATGCCACAGGCATATTTTTATTTTATTTAATTTATTTATTTAGAATTTTGATAACTGGAAATGCACACTGAGTCGAGGCTCATTTCCAGGTGCAACCTGTGACGGGTAACAATACAGTACACAGGTTTATATATATATATATATATATATATATGTGTGTGTATAATCTGTCGCCCTGAAAAAGGGACCTTCGGGCTCAGTGGGCCTACCCAGTCACCAAAATTTAATAAATAAATACATATATATATATATATATATATATATATATATAGATACACAACACAGTGCCAAAAGCAATTCAGGTATGACTGGGTACAAGGTAAATTTTAACATGTTTAGAATGACAGGCTATACTTTACATAAAGTGCTAAGATGACTGTTTCACCTAACAGGTTAGACCAACTTTAATTACATTTGTTTACTGTTTCGTGGATGCTACTGGAGAAAAACCATCCAGAGTTTACCAACCTGAGGCAAAAATGGGAATCAGAGACAGGGTTTAACATACCAGAAAAAGAATGGGGAAAAAAATCTGGGAAAAGAGCTGAACAGTCACCGCTTCCCCCAGCTGGAGGGAGTTTAGATGGAAGTGTTTTAGCCGATACTTCCATACCCTGACTGTCTTTTTTTAAACCAGCATACGCGAACCTTTGCTGGAGGGGTTGTGGACAAGCAGGCTCACATTACCATACCTTCTGGGCATGCTTCAAGATCACTGCCTTCTGCTCCAGAGTTCACCAGGAATTGACCAAGATATGGGAACTAACATTCCTTATGAATTCAAACATCTTATATTAGGAATGAAAGTTAGTGAAACTGGAGAGAATAAGCAACAAGGCATGTTTTGGATATAAATTAGCTCAAACCTATGGCCCCTTCCTTTGACTCATGGATTAAAAGGGTTAATGGCATCCAAAGGATGTAAGAGATTACAGCCAAATTGAGATTTTCTTTAGAAAAACATACAGAATTCTGGGCTGGGTGAAATTCTGGAAGTATTACAACAACCCAAGGATGGGGAGGACCATGGATTGTGTTAGATTGAATAGGTGCCCATGGCACATCTTCATCTCCCAGGTCTGTCAGATCGGATAATGGATTTCATTACGTCATCCACCAGTACAATTCAAGCAATGGAGAACATTTAATATTACAGTTAGGGTAGTGTGCCATGTTGTATTTAGCCCAGCTGACACAGTTATAATAGTGTGGTTTATTTTTTTTTCTTATTTATACTACCTCACTGTACAGTTTTGTAAAGATGCAGAAAGTTGTATAGTCAAGAAGATATCATGAATTAAAAAAGTAGCAGGTGAAAAACACCTTCTTAAATAACTTAGGATTTATCTCTGTGGAATAATATCCAAGAAATTACATTTCCTTATTAATGCATTGTATGGCTTTCATGGAAGTGATGGTGTTTTACGACTATGTAACCAAGCCTTCTTCTTATAAAGATGAGTTTAAAAAAAAAAAATTCCCACTAAGGACTGTGGTCTCTCCTGGAAATATGCAGGCCATCCCTCCCACAGATCCTCCCACGTTGGTCCCCAGTCCCCAGTGTAGATGAAGCCCTCTCCATGCACCATCCTTTCAACCAATTGTCAAAACTCTGGTGCCAGGTATCCTATCGTCCCCTCTGCCCATATATAGGTAACACTTTGGCCAAAGCCACCATGTGAGCATTTTTAAAATCTGGGAGAAAATAGTAAGAACAAGTAAACAACATGGGCTGGATTTTCAGAGCCACGAGATTGCTACAAGTCCCAGGTGCACGGCACATGGGGCTTGCAATAATGTAACGCGATTTTCCATCCTGTGTGGCAACTGACGCAAGTTATACCATCTTTCTGTGGTCTAGCTTGTAGCTATCTTGGGGACCATTTTTACGGTGCTTGTGTCATAAATTTGGCACAAGCTGCTATAAATTGTAACAGCTGCACCTAACCTTAGGAAATCAAGTGGCATTGTGGCAAATGGCATTGGCATAGTGGTGATTTTAAAGTGGTGCAGTACAGGGCTTGATGCAGCCACCCTTTGAAAATCCAGCCCCATAGCTTTTTGGTAAGACACAGCTTGACACAGGTTTTAAATTGCAAACTTGTATTATTACCAATCCTTACTTTTTATACCCCAAATTTACTGTACCATTTTTACAAAGCTTGTGCAGTACAGTTACTATAGTAACAGCAGCAACTGAGTCTACAGTAGTCGGCTCACCCAGTTGCATTCTCAGGTCAGATTGAGGAAGAGTTGTTCGGGGGGGGTGGCATCAGTTTGGATCAGACGCAAGAGAGCAGCCTGCCCACTAGTTCTACATCTAGAGGTAGAGAAGGTATTCTAATTTGTGTTTCTTGGGTAGTATGCAAATGCACAAATTAGTAGTTGAAAATGAGTGAAAAATTATCATCTACTCAGTGAGTAACCCTGAGAAAGGCACTTAACCTCCTGGTAACCATGACTCTCTGTGTTATTTGAATCTCCCTGTGTTTCTGCTCTGCTGGATTGTGTTTGGGATACAGTTTTCTTGAAAGTTGCTATATAAACCAGATTCCTTTCCAATTCTATGCAAACTAGATTCAGACCAAATGGAAGTAAAACTTTCTGAAAACATTAAGCCCAGGACTATTCCTTATATAGGGTTATCACCTGTCCTGGTTTTGTGAGGACAGCCCTGGTCTGAGGGGCTATGCCGTACAAAAACAGGAAAAATGCTAAATGTTTTGATCTTAAACAAGGAAAGAAATTATCCTTATTTTCCTCTAGAAGGTTGCAGAAACTTATAATTCATTAAATAGAATACCTTCAATGACTGGAAACAATAAGCACTAAAAATTAAAAGACAGTCTTTGTTCTGACTTAAAAAAATCTGTTGCATCAGTCAAGGTTGCATATTGTCCAGTGAAAATTGTGAATGAAATGGACTGAGTTGGGCTTCTTAAAAGGTGGTTACCCTGTCTTTATACAATATGTCATGCAGCTGTTTGCATACATAAACCATGGATGGCCCTGGTTTTGCAGCAGCTTTGGCAGCATGACACATTCTTACATGTGCTGGCTCCCAGGTGAAATGTACTGCCTACCGAGCCACCAACACAACATTGGAGCAGTCTCATGAGGTGAATTTTGTTAAATGTCATCTCATCCCTGAAACCGGATTACATCTATGTATTCAGAACTCTGTGGGCTGGATTTGTCTTTATTTTCTGGAGGCCTACAATTACTGTTGGACTGTATAGGTTGGAGTTGTATTGCACAAACTCTGGGAAGGACACACTCACCATAACACATTGAAGTGCCCTTGTGAAATACTAAAGGACTTCTACAATGTTTCAGTTGTTTAATGATGGCCTTGGGAACAAACAAAGCAATCTTCCTGACTTTAGCAATGTCCCCACCCCGTTTAATAATAAACTTGATTGAAACAGGGTGCTTACTGTATGTGTATTTGAGCCAGCTAAAGTATATAGCCAAGCCAAGCTTATAAAAAAGTATTGTTCTCTCTCCCACACATCCATTCTGCCAGCATAGGCAGTTTAATTTGATGCCATGTAATAGGCTTTTAATGCTGAAACTTTTGACAGTGTTGTAATATGGAATGGATTGCTACTTTTGAATGTGTAGTTACTGCTGCTGATGTTTCCCGGGGTACTCTTGGAAATGCTGTTACTGCATCCCATAGAGGTTCTTCTGGGTAACTGTTTTCAAATGGATACAATCAACAAGAAACACATTCTGAAACTGCTGACATTTCAGCCTTGGAGTTGTATGATAAAACATTAAAGAAAACCTTTCACATTATAGCTAAGTTAAACATGAAATAATACCGAAACCAAAATGTAACACCCACTCATTTTTGTGGGGCTTACTGTTTTGTTTCCTGGAGCCCCCTTTCAAGGTCTTTCATCTGCATTCTGATGATGACCTGTCTGCTATGAGGGACCATAGTATGTGCTTCTGGACCCCAGGACAGGCAGTGGGGATACAGACAGTTTTTAAGCAACCAAAGATGCCAGTGAGGAAGATTAATCAACATGAAAACAAGCCATTGAGTGCAACCATATTTGTCCCATGATGCTTAGCAGCAGAGGCCACAGACCAGACCTACTGTACAACCAGTCAATAGAGGGGGCATCAAAAATGTTGGCACTGAAGCCGATTGATTATTTTTGGGACTAAGGTACTGTGATACAGTGCCAGCCCCTGAGGGACTGAGTCAATGAGGAACTGAGACTGCAAAAGCGAGAGCCTGGCTAGCCCCATTGTACAGCAGATTTTCTTAGGAGGTTTTTCCTCCTGGAATTTCTGGGAGGTCGTTTGCCTAGTGACCAATAAAACAATCCCTGGTCACTACCTTCCCAGGTCCACTGACTGCGAGGGTTGTGACCAATGGCCTTTGCCCTGAATTGAAGTGGGCTAGGAATAGCCTGGAGCAAGAAGGGGCAAAGGTCAGGCTATTTAGGGTCTGAGTAGCAGAGGATCAGCCTCTTTCTGCCTGGAAAAAAAGACTGAAAGCAACAGAGGAAGATCTGCTACAGAAGGAAAGTTTTGAGGTACGGTCTGAAAGGGGATGGGGCTGGTTAGGCCACGTGGAGAGGGGGGGTCCTTTCCCCCCCCGAAATAGCATGCACTGGTCTAAAAATGCAGGGGGACAGGGAGGTGTGTTGGTGGATCTCCTCCAAGAAGGGCGGTTTCACTTCTAGTTTGGTGCACACCAGAGCAGCTTTGGGGGATGCAGCATTATTGCAGTCCATTTTTAGCCCCACCTTGGCTGCCAGTTTTGCCACTTGTCGAGGATCAGGTTCCTGGTTGCGACCAGTGCTAGTGGGGCCTTGGACGCAATGGAAATGTTAGCAAAAATGCACATTTTTTAGTTCATAGCTGGACAGAGGATTTCTAGTGGGCAATATAAAAAAAAAGAAAAAAAAAAAAACAATAAAGTGGTAGGCTACTTACGGACCTGTTAGGCTCTAGGGGTTGGGTCTCTAGTCCGTGAGGATGGTTCGGGAGAGCGCACATGGGCCCTGGATCCAGCCGTTGTTTTTTTTCCAGCAGGAGTTGATTCCAGGGGCAGATTCTGGTGTGTTCTAGGGAGGCAGGATACTCCTGGGACCGTGTGTACTGATGCACAATGCTTGGTAGTCAGACAGGACTCAGTGAGGCATCGAGCAGCAACCAGCCAGGAGCTGCAGGCAGTTAGTGAAGCAATGAATGAAAGGAGCTCTGGGGCCCCTAATTTGAGCCACAGCATCTGGGGAATGGGAGCCATCGTGAGATTGTGAGACCGGTGGCGCTTGACATGCATGCACACGTCATTTATTTTTGTAGTGGTGGTCTGACAGCCATATTGGGAGGTCAAAATGGTGTCATCTCAGCAACAAACTGCAGGGTGACATGGGGATAGTAAGCGTGGATGGAAGATTTAATTGCAGGGTGTTTTAAAACAATATATATCTATTTACTAATAATCTCTCGCCAAATAGGAGGAATGTTGGAAAGCGGGCAGTAGCAGTTTAGGGCCTTGTGGTTTGAGCCTGGTTTTAAGAGGCAGGCACAGGGGGAGCCACAAAGGGTCCCTCAGATGGCCATCTTGCTGGAAGATACAAATGGTCTATAACTGACACAAGGGTAGCCACCGAGGATCCTTTAGTCGGCCATCTTACTGGAGGGTACTATAAAAAGGAAACCACTGGGGAGGGTACTAGCAATGGCATTCAAAACAAATACAACAAGGCATGATAGGGAAAATGGAATATAAGGGTTTTTTTTGTGCATGAGGGCAAGAAGGGGTCTGCTTCCAAGCCTGAGTAACATCACTATAGAAGAGAGATGGATCGGGCATTGGGGGTGGACAGGGTCCTGGGGCTTAAAATAATAATAATAATAATAAATAATAACAAGGAGCATCAATTGTATGAGTACTTGTTGGTCTGCATGCCTAGTTGATATGGTGGCTGCAGCAAAACAAAAAATGTTTTAATGATATGTATACCTATCTTAGATTACTGTTTGCAAGGGACCACACGGGACTGACATTTACTGATTAGGTTTGGGCCCAGTATACCAGACGGAGGACCAAGCAAAGTCAGCTTGCCATACAACATTAACCCTCCCACCCACCCCACCCTCCCTTAAAAGGATTTGCTGAGGCCATCCAGAAGAATAGGGCGCAAACACAATAATAAAGTTGAAGTATTTCTTTTTCCCCTTTGGCTTGCGAGGATTTAGGAATACTACTGTAAGCATGAGAAATACGGGCAAGTCAGCAGAGCAAGGGCACAGGGAGGCCCAGGCCTCACTGAACTCGGGCTCAAATGACCAAACCGCTCAGGAGTTTAGAGGCTCTGCAGTGACTGATGGAGCTGGGCAGCCCTATCTGGTTGCAGGCAGCAATGCATGAGGCACCGGGCAAGATGCCAAGGGTCCCCAGTACATCGTGGGCACAAAAGAGTTAGAAACCCTGAAACAAGAATGATGGAAGCCATGGCAGCCAGAGCTTGCCAGAGGAAATGCATGGCATTGAGAACACAAGCGGAACCACTGGAGGCACCTAGCAGTTGACGAACCGAATCCAGACGAGCAGCCCAGCAGTTGATGGCAGCCTGGACAAAGACCAGGAAGGACTTGCTGTGGCTCCAGCAACTGCAAATATGGATGGTGAGTTGGTGATGGGGCAGAGGTTATATGCGCCCAAAGAAAGATGAGGGTCAGGCGAGGTCAGTCAGAGATAGGCAAGGGGTGCGGAGCACCCTCTGTGGATTGGTGCCTCTATGCCAAGGCAATCAAGAATGCCTATGGCCAAGTCAGGGTCTGGGCCACACGTCCAAAAGCATGGGCAGGTGAAGCTCCAGCATGGGAACAGAGCACCCAAGGGGGGTCAGAAACCAGCAGGAAACTTGCCTCGGGGTGGTGGCCAATGCCAATCTCATGGTCCCCCCCCCCATACATGCCTGGCACAGCATCTGGGGGGGGCCCATTGCCATCTGGAGCTGAGGCCATGGTAGCAGGCCCTCCACCAGCAGCTTTCCAGGATGGCCATTGGCTCCATGGAGAGGATGACAGTTTTTTTTTTGGGGGGGGGCAATGTAGGAAATAACATTGCTGTGTCCAACAGGCACTCTCAGCCTGTATTTCAAGCTGTGGCTCAGAGACCACAAGGGGATGGCGGGCCACAGGGGGTCAGTGAGTCAAACCCCTTGGTGCAGCCTCCAGCACCGGTGGGGGAGAGGGCAGAAAATGTCCAGCAAAGTACAGCGCCCAATCAGGTGCAGGTAGACCAGATGGTGAGACAGGTTTCACAGAGTTTCACTAGGTAAGTAAGGAACAAAAAAGGCCAAGGCCCATACAATTGTTCCTAGTCAGTAAGAGTAAAGAATTCCATATTTTCTTTTGTGTTTATATAATTATTCAGATTCATTTTGAAGAATTTGTACTAGAAATTATTGATAAAGTGAGCTTATTCCAGAGGTTTGCTGCTCTTATCACATATAAGTACTTTCTTCTATTCGTTTTAAATGTCTATTTTTAATTGTAATGGGTGACCCCTAGTTTCTATTTGATCACTTTTATAGTCTGTTTTCAGTTCTGTCATTAAGTAATCATCGTTAAGAATATTGTAATATAGTAACATATCACCCCAGTGTCTTCTTACTTCTAGATTACGTAAACCCAGTTTATCTAATCCTTCCTGATACATTACATTTTCGAGTGAGTATATTGACTTAGAATATCTTCATTGAACTTTCTCAAGTTTATTTATATTTATTATTAAAAACGGACTCCATCACTGACTGCCGAAATCTAGTATTGGTCTGACATAGACATACATAATGGCATGAGAACATCCACCTGTCTACTTTCAATATTTATTTTTATTACAATGATCATTCTGTTTGCTTTGGTAATTACTGAGCTACATTGCTCTTTAAAAGATAAATTATTATCTACTTGTATCACAAAGTCTTTTTCATTTTCCTTCTATGTCATAGGGATACCTTCTATGGAATACTGATGTTTCTGATTTTTCTTACCCATATGTATAACACAACATTTTATGTTTGCTTGTGTACATGCGCAAGAAACATTTTGTCACACCTTCGGAGAGAAACGGGATTTTGGAGGTGCGGCACTGTGGGGGCCAATGCCCCCAGTGCCTTTTGAGACTTGACCCGCTTTTCCAGTGCAGTGGCATGCTGCTGACACTAGTTCAGCCAGCATGCCACCACCCTGAAAGGAATCCGCCACTGCAATGAGGGAATGGCCCATCATTGCAGGGCAGTCCTTCCTGGTGTAACATTTCTTGGAACATGGCGGCAGGCAGTGACTCGCGCCTCCGCCTCTGCAGCTTATTAAAGCTGACTTGGGGGTCCCAATCCCCTGCCGGCATGTCCCCATCCCCAGTTCACTTGCTGACGGGGTAGCCCAATCCCCGTTGGCATGATGTGCCCCCCATTTGTTATGTGCCGAGGGGGTGCCCAATCCCCCTCGGCTTATGCATTCCCACTCCCACTCCCACCCTTCCCCCTCCCACACCACACTGTATGGCCGATGGGAGTGCCCAATCCCCGTTGGCTCCAGTACCCAACTCCCCAACAAACATCCGTCCAGGTGGCATGCTGGGAGCCCAACCCAGCATGCCAAAAGTCCTGCAATGTCTTAATTTTTTGCATGCTGTAAAAAAAAAAAAAAGTCCTTCATTGGGCCCATGCCCCTCCCCAACCCATGCCACTGCATACTCACCCACTGCATACTCTACCTCCCCACCCATACTTACCTCACGGAGCAGCGTGATGATCTTTGGATCGGGAACACATCTGCACTCTTCAAAGCCGACACGAAATTGAAGACATGCCAGTAAACTGTATAATGGCATAAATGTTTTTTTTTCCAGCTTTGGTGCATCTCTCTGCCATTTTTTTGAATTTTAGCACCAAATTTTCAACAGGGGTTCTTGGGACCCCACCTCATGAATTCAGTCACTGTCATCTCGTTATTCGGTCCCAAAAGGTGATTTTTGCGGTCACTGCGGCGGAATCATCTTTCTGGACTGATTAACGAAATGACAGTGTCACTATTCAGGGTGGGCTCTCAAAAGCCTATGTTGCAAATTTAGTGAAAAATCAAAAATGACTGCGCTTTAGAGCGCATTCACGCAGTTTCACGCATGCTCGTAACTTTGCGAATTTGTAACATTTTCACTCCAGGTTTTCAACATTGGCATTTTCCACACCTCCTTATGAACAGTACAGCTGTCAGTTTTCACATCCTGGTCAAGCGTGTTTGCACTCCGCGCAAAACAAGCGTGATCGCTTATGGGAAATTGATGTTCGGACAGATTAAGAAAACACAGTGACGCTGTTCATGAGCAGAGCTCCAATAATGCCTATGTTGAAAATTTGGTGACAAAAGTCCATAAAATGACTGTGTTGTGCAGTTTCCACGCACTCTCATAACTTCGCAAATTTTTAATATTTTCACTCCAGATTTTCAACATTGCCATTTTGCCACACCTCCTTATGAACAGTACAGCTGTCATTTTTCATATCCTGCCTGAAATATGCATTTGCACATCTGGTACGCAATGGTGCGGTCACTGTGTGGAAATTAATGTTTCGGACAGATTAATAAAATTATAATAATTTATTTATAAAGCACCTTTCATTTTTTCAAAGTGCTGTACATATTAAAACAGTAGAACCAAACATTAAAATTCAGTAATAAACACATATAAAACCACAACATAAATAGTAGTTACAATACATTCAGCCATCCAAAAAGGCCATTTGCCAAAAATAGGTTTTCAGGTTGCTCTTAAATTCCTCCACTGAGGTACACTCACTTAACCGGTGGGGTATAGAATTCCAAAGAGTGGGTGCAGCATCAGAAAAAGCTCTACAACCTGATGATTTGAGACTCACTCTTGGAATCTCTAGCAACTCCTCGTTGGCCAAGCGGCACGATCAGCCAGGGCAGTAAGGCACCAGAAGTTCTTTTAGATAGGCCGGACCCTGATCATGAAGGGCTTTGAAAGTCAGTAAACTATATTTAAAGGTGATCCGCCACCGTATAGGTAGCCAGTGCAGTTCGCGCAGCACTGGGGTAATATGACAGGACCTACTTGTCCCAGTCAGAACCTGGGCTGCTGCATTCTGCACTAGCTGTAGGTGACTGATTTCAACCCCAGAAAGGCCAAAGTACAGGGAGTTGCACTAGTCCAGACGCAAGGACACAAAAGCGTGAACCAACGTTGGTAAGTCGTCAGACGGAACAAGGTGCTTAACTCTGGTGATATTCTTAAGATGATAAAAGGAAGTCTTGACAACTGCTGACACTTGTGACTGTAGTGTCAGCCTGTCATTCAAGATTACCCCCAGGTTACACACCCGTTCAAAGGTCAGAAGTGAATGCCACCAAGGAAAATTCCAGAGGGTACCAACAAGCGACCCCTCTATCTGACGACGACCCGGGTCCACAACCAAAACCTCTGTCTTTTCTGAGTTCAGCTTCAAAAATTATAGTGACAGTGTTCATGAGCAGAGGTCACAAAAGCCTATGTTGAAAATTTGGTGAAATAATTCCACTAAATGACTGCGGTACAAGCATGTGTTGCGCAGTTTCCATGTACGCTCGGAACTTCGAGCATTTTTAATATTTTCACTACAGATTTTCAACATTGCCATTTCTTCACACCTCCCTATGAATGGTACAGCTGTCATTCTTCACATCTTGCCTGATCTGTGTTTTCCACACATCTGGCGCAGAATGGCACGGTTGCTGTGGGAACTCAAAGTTTGGGACACATTAACAAGATCACAGTGCCACTGTTCATAAGAAGAGGTCCCAAATGCTTTCATGAGGTGGGGGTCACAAAAAGGCCATGTTGAAAATTTGTAGTGCAAATACCAACACACGCCCGAAGCGTTAGATTTCCAACCATAATGTCCCACCCTGTACAGACTGACAGGCATCAGAGGTGTAACTTTGGATCGCCAGCTGTAATGCTCATGCCATCCCACTCCCATCCTGAAGCAAGTGACGGGCATCAAGGTGTGCCTTGCACTCTTCAGCCCCAGACTTCACCCCATTCTCCTATACTGCACCCATTTTAGCATATGTCCTTATGAAATGGGGTGACTGTGAAGCTGAACACCCCAAGGCACACTTCAACACTTGTCTGTGTCTACAGGATAGGGTGAGGTGAAATGCTGTAAGCATTTTGGGCAACGACCCACAGGCACACCTCAATGCCTGTCAATCTCTGCAGGGTAGAGGTAGGATTGGGGTGAATTCAGTACTTCACTGCCACTCCTATTCTGCATCTGTCTAACCCCTGCATGTCCAATGCTAATATGAGCAAGAAAACATTCAGCATTGACAAATGCTTGTTCATTATTTAATTTCATACCCCATCTTTTTGTACATTTTAGTATAATGTTAATATCTGTTTGTATTGATACTGTTTGTTTCATTGAAATACAAGGGCCACATAGCTTCATATTATCAGCATATTTTGTAATATTATTGGTTATACCTTCCTCCAGATCCATGATAAACATTTGAAAGATAAGTGGACCCATTACGGAGCTCTGAGGTACACCACTTGTAACTGCCCTCTCTTCTGAGTAATAACCTCAAATGGATACTGACTGAACCCTATCTGGTAACCAATTTACTATCCATTTAATAACATTTCTATCTACTTTATACATTTTTTCTGCTACTGCCCAATGTGGTACCCTATCGAAAGCTTTACTAAAATCAAGGAGGACAGTATCTACTGGAGTTCCTTAACCAATAATTTGCTTATCTCATTATAAAAACATATCAGATTGGTTGTGCAAGTCTGGTTTGGGGTCTGGACACAGCTGCAGTGGTGCCTGCCCACAGCGTCACTGGACAGCAACTGCCGGCAGGGTCTACATCGGCTCCAATGACACCACCAGGGTGTGTGCGTCATAACAGTCTGCAGGCAGCCCCAGTGCATGACCATTGGGCTTATGTGGGGGTCAAAGATCCCATGGACACTCACTTGACCCCTACTATGAGGAGAAAATTTGGAAAGGGGAGTACATCAAAATTTTTGGACTATTGCATAGGGAACTCATGTATGTGGTGACATGGATAAAGTAAAACAAGATAAGCTACGGAGGCCTACAGTGCCACCCACATTTCAGAACTGGCTGGCAGCATATGATATTTTTATATCCATCTACTGCAGTAAGTTTCCACAGAAGATGGGACAGCTATTAAAATACAGAGACAGCAAAACAGCGCATTTGGCTTATGACGGAAATGTGTGGTTGCGATATGATGAGTTGTTTTGAATGTGGCTGACAAAAATGTGGAGGTAGGAAGAAGTAGGCTGTTGGATAACTAGGTTATGCAGCTTTTCCAATAGGTAGGAAATGGGCAGACTGGGTGGGCAAGCAGTCCTTGTCTGTTGTCAGTCTGTTTCTTTTTTTTCCCCAGTTAATTTGTTTCTGTCTCCTTCCAACCGGCCCCTTCTGCCAGCCCCCAGCCCTGTCATCCCAGCATCCACCAGACTCACTTCTGCTTCATGAGGTGCCAGCTGGTTGGGTACAGCACCAGTGAGGTGTCAGCATCAGTTGGATTTTCTTGATTTTACTTTTCCCCGACCCTGGGTGTGGAGAGAAGGCATGAAATGATGCCAATGTCTGAGTCGTGTATGCTTGCATGCTAGGCATGCCTAGTGTCTGCCCCACATCCTCCCCTACATTATGGGTCCATTGCACCAGCCCCTGGCTGCCATCAGGGGCCAGTCATGCAGTGGACTCCATCCCCACCCTTCCCTAGGAGAGAAGAGCAGTCCTCCAGACGCTGTATCCTCTCCTCCCCAGCCGACCCCCGCAGCCCGCCAGCATCAACACTGGTCGCTGGCATGGCAGGAGGTAAAGCATGGATGCCTTAGCCTCTATGCCACTGGACCAGCCCCAAGTCTATGTTTCCAGAGATGTGTCGGGACAAAATTGATCATGATTTGTGGTGCAGGCATATGATAAGGGCAAAGCCTGTGAATGTATCTTACACAGCGAGTGGCCACATGGTGTCCAAGACACATTGGGTGGGGCAGAAAGGTTCAGGAATATGCAGGCAGTATAACACAGGGAGATGTTTTCATGAATACTGCAAATTTAGACACAAGTGGGGGAAAGCACGAGTCTAGTGCGTGCCAAGGGGGAGGCAGTTTCAGGAAGGGAGACTGTCAGAAGTCTGACAACAAACAAGGGGACAGAGTCACCAAGAAGACTGGTGAAATCTCCAGTAAGAATTGATCGCATTACCATTTAGCTTGATTGCTACTATTGCAAAAAAGACATACCGCAGGTTACCTGCTGGACAGGTTCTCCAGTGGGTTCTCATGCCCTACCAGGGTCCACAGTTATCCACCACTGCATACAATCTAAAATCAGCAAATTCATTGAAAAGCACAGTGGCTGAAAACATGCACAAAGAAGTAGAAGCTGGTAGGATGGCAGGCCCATATGGAGAACCTCTGCTGAACTCGGTAAGGATTTCTCCATTGGAAGTGATCCCCAAGAAGGCAGATGGGGAGTATAGGTTAAAACACCATCTCTTACCCCAAAGGGTCATCAGTGAATGATTATATTAGCACAGAGGACAATGTGGTTACCTATGCATCATTTGATAAAGCGATCAAGCTCACTCAGAAAACTGGCAAAGGGGCTCATTTGGCAAAGAGTGACATAAAGTCTGCTTTTCACCTTTTACCAGTAAGTCCCAATGACTTCAACCTGTCAATGCCAATGGGCTGTTCTGTCTCAAGCGTGGCATTTGAAGCTTTCAGCCATTTCCAGGAATGGACTGCCATTTGGCACAGTGGCATCACCAGGATAACACACTACCCAGATGATATTCTGTTTATTGGGGCCCCGGGTATGGTGGAATGTGAGGGCACCCTGAGCGCCTTTGCATAGCTCATGGGCTGGTTTGGAGTGCCACTGGTGCATGACAAGACCAAAGGCCCAACTACCAGGCTAACATACCTCGGCGTTGAACTGGATACAGTGGAAATTATGTCTAGGCTCCCAGTTGATAAGGTACAGCAGTTGAGGCAGCTAGTGACAAACTCATTCATCCAAAAAAGTTACATTGAAGACACTGCAGTCACTGATGAGACACTTAAATTTTGCCTGTAAGGCAGTGTCACCAGGGAGGCCTTTTATGAAATGCTTGTCGTGGGTGACCAGGGATGCTTTACAACTGCACCATCACATCAGGGTGACTGCAGACATGAAGGTGGACCTGGTGGTTTGGGACAACTTCCTGCAGCATTTCAACGGAGTGTCTTTCTGGCAGTAGAGTGCTATGTTTAAACAAGATTGCCAAAAGGTTACTGACGCAGCAGGGGATTTTGGAGATGTGGTGTACTTTCACATACCTCTGAACTGTCCCTGATTTTCAGGAATGTCCCTGATTTTGCCTCAGAAATTTCTTCTGTCCCTCCTAAATTTGCAATTTCTGTCACTGAAGAGTAGGGATTTGAATCACAAAATAATTCTAGCCATTGGTGTTACAGTATAGATCTCATTAATAAAATACTTTTCACACTAAGAAGCATGTTGTACACAGCTTCTGGAACTAATATTATTACTTTTTCAGATATGTCCCTGATTTTGGACATTTGTCCCTGATCATTTTAAGCCTTGTCCCTAATTTGTGATGAAGGAGGTTGAGAGGTATGTACTTTCAGGGTTCCTGGGTTGCAGGCCCCTGAGACAACAGTTGGAGGGAGGGAGGCAGGTCTCACAAAAAATGTGACCCTATTGGAATTTTTCCCCATTCTGGCAGCCATCTTTGTGTGGAGGGACAGATTGAAAGACAAAAAGTTATTGTTCCAATAGGACAACATGGGGATGTTGGAAATCATAGACATGCAGTCTTCTAACTCCAAAGAGGTCATGAGACTGTTACGGGTGTTTGTGTTCAGATAATTTCAGCTCAATATTACATTTAGAGCAATACATGTTCCTTGAGCATTGAATGTAATAGCAGATGTGCTGTCTCAACTGCAGTTCAAGCGCTTCTGGCAGATGGCACCGGCGGCGGAAAAACATCCAATTCAAGTGCCGGCATTCTTGTGGGAAGCAGGGATCATAGAACAGCCGCACAGGTACAACACACTTTGGCCCCAGGAACATGGCATATGTAACAGGCACATCTGAATTCTTTGGGGGAATTTTGTGAGGATGGTAGGCATAGTTTTGAGATGCTGTAGCAGCCCGAACTTCTTCAACAGTTTGTGCATTTTTTTGGTGGAAGGCAGGGTGCCTGCGTACATACTCAGCCAGTTGTCCTGCATTGCTTTTGTAACCCCCCTGTAAATGGGGGTTCCCAAAAAGTCTTCCAGAAGCTTGCTTGAATGCTCCAAGCCTGAATGGTGTTTGGCGTTTAAGTCGTTTATCTGTGAGTGCTTTTAGAGCCTCTGGTACTGTCTCTTTAAGAGCTGTCTGCTTGCAGACATAATTATTTTCTATGGGGGGACTGTGTGTTTCCCTGCTTGAGTCCCACTCGAGCAGCTGCCAAATCGCTCCATTTCTGTCATCGCTAAGTGGGCAGAGTGAGCACTTTTCAAAGATGTAACAGTTTGCCAGAAATCATTTAAAGTAATAACGAAAATACAGTTTGTCTAACCTGCTTTTCTTTGCAGTCAGAACTGTGTTTGCCTAGCCCTCCATTCTGGTTTTGAACTGCTGAACTGGACCAATCAGTGTGGGGGGCATCTTTGAAATGGAGCCTGCTGCTGGCAAATCAGAACTTGGACTCTCATTGTGGAGCCAGTCACCTATGTACTATATGGCCAATGCCTCTAGGAATTGTAGTTTGGACTTCGGCGCCTTTTTGCACCAACAGAGGGAGTCTGATTGTGAGTGACAGCCAAACCAGCCAACTGAACTGGGAGGAAATCAAAGGAAATGCCTGGCTCTGTCTACTGGAAAGTCAGATGAGTTGAGATGGTGAAGAGAGAAGGAACTATGAGCTTCTGCGCTGTATAGTTTCACACGGGAAGCGCATGTAAGGCCCTGAGTTTTGGTCTGCAGCCTGTGCAAGCGCCCGTTCGGACTGAATCCGACCTATGAGGAGAATCAAGGAGATCTGAAGAGCAGAAACCAGGCTCACCCTGTAGAAGACTGGAGAAATTGTTGAATCGCGCTCGGTCTGTCAGGAACTGAAGCTGCTGTGTGTCCTCCCGGGTATCGTGCAGTAATTGCAACTGGGATAGAGAAGCAGCCTGCCTGGTATAGTACTTTCCTTTTACATATAAATGTGTGTAGTGCTTGTGGGGAATCGCGTTTCAAATTCCCTGTACAGTGAATTGAGTGCATGAAGCTGGAAGTAAACCCAGCTAATCCAGACTACATCCATTTGCTCTACACTGCAGTGGGGTCCAGTCACAAGGACCTTGTCCACAAGGTCTACTTCCTCCGCAATGCAGGACAATCTGCCTTCCATCCAGTTCCCAGCATTGAGTTTGTGAGTACAAAGCAGGGTAGCTCCCTGCCATCTGTTTATCGAATTGCAAGTGTGTCATCTAATTGTTGCTTTTGTTTTTTTTTTTTTCATTTCTTCACGAACTGAGCCAACCGGCTCCGGATTACAATCTGGGTATTGTGCAAGTGTTTTTTTCCATCACAGGGCCCCAACCAGTGGAACCAATCCTGCCTAGCCCCTCCCCCCATCCTGGGTACCCAGTGAAAGTGAAAATTTGGGACTCTGAATATGCCCACCGTACTGTGATTATTAATGTGTTTAACCTAATTAACCTGATTTCCCCCTTCCTTGTCACAGCTCCTTAAATAAATCAGATCTGTTGGTTTCAGCAAAGTTACACTGGCTGAGGTATTCATTTGTGTTGTACTGTGGTTTTTGCACTGTATCATCTTGTTTCACAGGGGGTCCCCAGAGTCCAGTCGATAGAGCCAGTCCTGGGGGTAAGTGTACATTGTGAAGATATTCCTGATGCATTGTGTAGGCCACTAGTGGGAAGAAAGGGGGGTTACAGTGTCCCAGAGGGCTGTAACCAAGTTAGTTTAACTACTGCAAACCCTGACCTCTGGGTGGAGGCACCCGCCATTGGACCTAGGCCCCCAACCTGTTAGTAGTTAAGCAGGCAGGGGTAGTAGCCCTTGGGATAGCGCCACCTTAGGGTTACACTTTTATAGCTAAGATCCATGGCCTTGACGGGGTTTTTTATTATAAGAAAAATGATCATGGCTTGAAATAGGATACAAGGAACGAAGGACTGGAGACAGCTGGTGGACAGCATGTTATTGAGAGAGATACTGGACACTCTAGCACAGGTCTGCTCATCAGCTAATGAAGCAAAGCTGTTTAGGGGTCTATTTGCTTGTGCCTTTTTTGGGGCATTCAGGGTGTCAGAATTAGTAGAGGACCCAACTTTAAGGGGGGGGCACCACATCCAATGGGGGGATGTTGGAGTCAAAGTGGATAGAATGGAACTATTGCTGCACAAGTAGAAGACAGTGCAGCTAGGGCCCCCCAAATTAATTACACTACACAAAGCTAAAGGGCATGGTCTCTACCTTTGGATGCTTATCAAGGAATACAGGGAACAGAGGGTGATAAGACGGGGCACATTTTTCTCTCATGCTGATGGAAAACCAGTCACCAGGTATCAGTTTTCTGTGCTTCTGGAAAAGGGATTCGGGCCACAGGCAGGGACCCAAGCACCTCAGCACCCATTCCTTTAGGATAGGTGCTGCCACCAAAGCCACTAGATTGAGTTGCCAGAGAACCACAGATTCGGGCCATAGGAATGTGGCAATCAAAGGCCTATAAAAGATATGTGGGCCCAAGGTCACTGTAGAGGTGGCAATTCTTGGCATTTTGGGCAGTGTCAACTATTAACATTTGTAATTTATCTTACAGATGCACTTCCACTTTAAAACCTTTTATGTGATTGGCCACCCTTTATGAGGAAAACATGCATTTGGGCAGCTCATCAGGGTAGAGGAAACCAGCTGGGCATACCTATGGTAAGGCAAGAGTTCACTGGTGCAGAGTTGAAGGCCTAAAATGGGTGCATTTGATACCTACTTTAAGAAAATTGGGGCTGGTCAGGGCTCCCCCACACGGCTTGGTCATACACTTGGGGGGGGCGTGATTTGGGTAGTTTGTCCTCCATTGATGTAATTCGAGGTGTTATGATTAACCTCAGTTGGGGTGACCAACACATGTTGGACACGAAATTGGCTTGGTCCAAGATAATGCCACGCAAAATGGAGGGAGGTCAGCGGCAGATCGCCTGAAAGGTTCACAGGAAGGTGACTCGAGGTGTCTCATTTCTGCCTTCCTCATGGTATCTCGACACTGGTCACCAGGACATCTTGCCTGTACATAAGGGGTTTTTCGATTCTGACAGGGTGCACCTGTCCAAGGTGGACAGGCACTTTTAACAACAGTCTGCAAGTGGTTTTAGAGTCTTGGATATAGGGTACTCACCTGGTGCATTGTTGAGAAGATGCGAACTGCATTACAGATCTAATGGTGGATGATTCAGAGATACAGAGAAAGTATGATATGGCTCAAGAGTGGGAGCAGACTGATCGGGGGACCGGGGGCTATGGTCAGGCAGTGAAGCCTGGAGGGCAGAACTGCATGGCAGTGGCTTCGTGGGTCCCGATTCCATCAAGCCTTGCTTGTCAAGGGGCTGGCCAGCCCAGTGGGGTCTGCCAGGCTCTCTCTTTGGCCTTTGGCTGGCTTGTTTAAGAAATTGGGATTTGTGACCAAATTCGTCTGCTGCCCTGGGGAATACTCTATTGTAATAACTGACTGTATGTGATATGTTTTTGTATTGAAACGAGAATGTTTTTTGATTATGTAATGTTAATGTTTTGTTGTTGACACTCATGTCGAGCGAACTTCGACCTTTTCTGCCAAAAATTTAAATGACGTCATGTGTGTTATTTAAGGGATTGGGAGTGGTTCTATCTGGGCATTTTCTCCTGAATTTCTGGGAGGTCATTTGCCCAATGACCAAAAAACCAATCCGCAGTCACTACCTTCCCAGGTTCACTGACCAAGAGGGTTGAGACCAATGGCTTTGCCCTGAATTGAAGTGGACTAGGAATAGCCTTGAGCAAGGAGGGGCAAAGGCCAGGCTATTTAGGGTCTGGGCAGCAGAAGATCAGCCTCTTTCTGCCCGGACAAAAAGATCGGAAGCAGCAGAAGACCCTCATACCCTCCCAGTGTATGAAGGACAGATGAGGTCAGCCAGGTTTGGGCTTGTATGTAACATGAAAAGATGGGGCAACAGGACGATTCAGAGATACAGAGAAAGTATGACATGGTTCAAGAGTGGGACTGGCCTGGTGAGGGTGCACTCCTGAGAATAGCACAACATGGGACAAAACAGGGACTCTGGAGGCTATGATCAGGCAGTGAAGCCTGGTGAGGGCAGCACTGCATGGGTGGACTAGCAGGTCCTGATTCTATAAAGCCTTGCTTGTCAAGGGGCTGGCTTGCCTGGTGGGGGCTGCCAGGCTGTCTTTGGGATTTGTAACTGAATTTGTCTGCTGCCCCTGGGGAATACTCTATTGTAATAACTGACTGTATGTGATATGTTTCTGTATTGAAATGAGAATGTTTTTGATTATGTAATGCTAATGTTTTGTTGTTGAGACTTTATCAAGTAAACTTTGGCCTTCCTCTGCTGCCAAAACCTAAATGACGTTGTTATGTGTTATTTAAGAGATTGGGTGGGGGTTCTGTCTGGGCATGATAGGTGCAATAATCTCTGCCAGAGCCATGTGTGGAGGCAGCCCTAAGAGCTTTGTTTGGCTTTGACTAAAGATTTTCCTTATCTGCCAACTACGTCTATGTTTCTATAAGGGGAGGGTGCAAGCCAGAGTCCAAGTACACTCTGGTCGTACCCATAGATATGGGAATTCTGGGCAGAATGGTGGGCCAATTGGTCCTTATCTGCTGACAACTTCTACGTTTCTATGCCCAGTGTTTGGAACTCCTTCACAGAGAGCAAGTGCCATTTTAGCCAAGACTGTGCTGTCATGATGGGTATCTGCCTGAAAGGTTGTGAATTCCACACTGAGCCAGGAAAAGGAGGATTCTGAGGTGAAGTGTTTTGTATTTTGCACCTTGCATTCCATGAGCCCATCAACTACTGTTCTTGAGGAAAACCAAACACAGAAACATAGACTTTGACGTCAGATAAGGAATGCTTGGCCCACGCAGTCTGACCATTTCTCCCTACCTACACTATTACTGCAAATCATGCCAATCTACAGCTCTTTCTCCTCCCCACTTACCACTATGATTCCTTGTGCCTATCCCAAGCATTCTTGAACCCCACCACTGTTTCTGCCCCACCACTTCTACTGGAAGGCTGCTCCAAGAATTCACCACTCTTTCTGTAAAGAAGCACTTCCTCACATCCCTCCTGCATCTACCCCCCCTCCAGCTTCATAACACGTCCCCTTGATCTTGAGCACTGAAAAATACTTCCCTCCTGCACCTTATTTACAGCCATGGGGTATTTAAAGGTATCTGTCTTATCTCCCTTCTCCCTCCCCTCTTCCAGGGTGTATATATTGAGGTTCATTAGCCTCTCCTCATAGGGCTTTTGATGCAGACCCTGCACCATTTTAGTTGCCCTCCTCTGGACCGCCTCCACTTTATCTATATCTTTCCAGAGATATCTGCAGAACCGGACACAGTACTTTAGGTGGAGTCTTACTAGCAATCTTACTGAGGTAATACTACCTCCTTCTTTCTGCTAGTGATAACCTCCCTATGCACCCCACTATCCCTCCCAGCTGCCTGCCTCACTGCCTGGCCACTTTTAGCTCATCTAATATAATAATCTCGGTCTGTTTCTCACTTGGTGGTCATCAGTACCACTTCTTCCATTCTGTATTCTGCCCCGGGTTGTTGTGCCACAAGTGCATTACCTTGCACTTTTTCACCCTAAAACATAGCTGCCACCCCTTGACCTCTCCTCAAGTTTTCTCTGGTCATTATTTCTATATATATATGTATATATATATATATACACACACACACACACACACACACTGGTCATCTGTAGAGAGACAGTGCTACATAACAGAGGCAGAAGAGAACTGGGAGAGTGCAAGTCCACTTCAAAGTGTTTAAGTTGAAGTCCCCTTGTGGGGTGAAGATTCAATGTACCTGAAAGGCATTTGCAGAGCTTGCTTCTGAACATGCCCATCACATGCAGCGACCATTGTGTGAATATAGACATTCCTTGTTCCTGTGTCTTCTGATTTGTGTTTCCGTCAAGGTTGCAGTGACTGAGGGATAGTGAGACTGAAGGGGGAGGATGGGGGCTGCGTGGAGGATGACAACAGTAAAGCTGACATATTGAACAGGTATTTCTGCTCAGTCTTTACTGAGGAAGAGGAGGGTAATGGGTCTGAAGGGAGTATAAGGGGTGAAAATGGTGCAGAAATGGACACAAGTCCCTTTACATGAGAAAGGGTCCTGAAGGAACTGGAAGTAATAAGAGTTGATAAAGCAATGGGGCCAGATGGGGTGCACCCCAGGGTCCTTAAAGAACTAAGAGAGGTGGTGGCTGAACCTCTGGCTATCCTGTTTAGCCAATCACTGGAAACAGGGGAGGTACCCAAAGACTGGAGGACAGCAGATGTAGTCCCCTTATACAAAAGTGGGAACAAAGAGGAAGCAGGAACTACAGACCAGTCAGCCTCACCTCGGTAGTGGGGAAGATCATGAAGCACTACTGAAGGAGAGATTGGTGGAACATCTGGTTGTCAATGGACTACAGGACCCAAGGCAGCATGGTTTCACCAGGGGAGGTCATGTCAGACCAACCTCATTGAATTTTGACTGGGTGACTAGGGAGGTGGATCAGGGAGGGCAGTGGACATGGCCTATCTGGACTTCAGCAAGGCCTTTGACACTGTGCCACATAGAAGACTATTACACAAACTGGGGAATATGGGTGTGGGCAGGACAGTAGTGTGGTGGGTAGGTAACTGGCTGAGTGGCAGGACACAGAGGGTGGTGGTAAATGGCTGTCACTCCACAGAGGGAAGAGTGACCAGTGGGGTACCACAGGGATCAGTACTGGGACCGGTCCTATTCAACATCTTCATCAGTGACATTGCTCAGGACCTAGAAGGCAGAATTTCACTGTTCGCTGATGACACAAAGCTCTCTAAGAGAGTAGACACACCAGAGGGTGTAGACAGAATGAGAAGGGACCTGCAGAAACTTGAAGAATGGTCAGGGGTTTGGCAGTTGAAATTCAATGCAAAGAAGTGCAAGATAGTGCATATGGGGCACAAAAACCCTGGCACAATATATCAGTTGGGGGGGTGAGGATATAGCATGCACCAAGCAGGAAAGGGATCTTGGGGTTATCATCTCTGATGACCTCAAGGTAGGGAAACAGTGTGACAAGGCAGCAGGTAAAGCAAATAGGATGCTGGGATGCATAGGCAGGCATCACCAGCAGGAAAAGGAAGTCATAATTCCACTATACAAGACACTAGTGAGGCCCACCTGGAGTACAGTGTACAGTTCTGGAGACCATACCTCGTAAGGACATAGACAGGGTAGAGAAGGTTCAGAGGAGGGCAACAAAGATGGTGCATGGATTGCATCACAAGTCCTATGAAGACAGGTTGAAGGAACTGAACATGTACTCCCTGGAGGAGAGGAGGGAGAGAGGGGATATGATAGAGACATACAAGTATCCTACAGGGAGGAACAGGGTACAGGAATACACTATTTTTAAGCGAAAAAGATGTTCCAGGACTAGAGGGCATGGGATGAAGTTGGAGGGAGGACGATTCAGAGGAAATGTGAGGAAGAATTTCTTCACAGAACGGGTGGTGGACAAGTGGAACACCCTGCCAGAGGAAGTGGTGGGGGCTGAAACAATCACGGGATTTAAGAATGCATGGGATAGACAAAGGAATTCTGGAGGTCAGGGGTAAGGGGCAACAGACTTCTAGGAAAACATAAACTGAACTTACAAGCTCAAATGGCAGACTGGGTGGGCCATAGGCCCTTATCTGCCGACACTGTCTATGTATCTATGTATCCAGTGAAGCATGTGTCTGATCTGTTCACTCCATGAGGTTTAAAGCTGTAAAAAATGTGAGTACAGTATCAAAGCCAGATTTTTCTGCTTTTGCATTTCAATTAGGTAGTTGGGTAGTCGGGCCTGTACAGTGGTGCTCAGCATCAGCTTTCCTCACAACTAAAGATATCATGATGCTGCTGTCACAGTCCATCACTGGTTGTTATGCTTGGTGTCACTTGGAGTCACTGTTTTGTCTGCTATAAATATATAGTCATCTACAGGTTTGTTAAAGGGACACTGTCCTTTTAAGCCTTAACATGTCTGCAGTTTACAAGAGACATTTTATGACTGTTCACATTCAAATATAGACCGTGACCCTTAACAGCATACAAATAACAGTTTACCATAGGCATTAACAAAATGTTCACGATCGTCCAACTTACCAGCAGGGTCTCTGGTCCTGTTGCATGCCCTGCAACCCCTGAAAAAGACAGTTTAGCAATACAACATGCACTTTTAACACAATCAATTTCAGGTCTATCACTTTAAGCCCAGTAATAATATGCTCATAAACCAGGTTAAAACGTGAAACAACAAATCAGTTTTATTAAGGGACGGAACAAGGAGGGGAGCAAATTTGGCAAGTGATTATTATTTGGTAAACCAGACTGATAAACACCATTAATTTAATCCTTCAACAGACAGTCCCTTGGCTACTGGGTACCCAGATTTTATGCTGGCTGACCAGAAACGTTTGCAGCTGTCATTGGGGCCCTTGAAGAGAATGATTAGTAAATGAAGCAGAGTAAACCAAATTATTTATATACCCTGCTGGTGGGGTTTTAGTCTATATAAAATTATCCAAAACTTAAACCACAAACAATAAGATGAAACCACAGAAAACACAAGTTGCCAGCTGCAGGGAGCTACCCTGAATTTACTCACTGTACCAGTCGTTTGCAGATGATGACCTGGCGAAATGAAGACCTGGAGCTAGAAGCTAATGCACATGGGGAAGCTGGGCTGGCACGACTCATCTCCACATCATGACCTTTCTCTGAAGGTGGCTGCAACCTGCAATGGCTTTCTGCACAGGGGCTGGATCCCCAAAGCTTGTCTCTCACCAGTGATACTGGAGTTGGCATAGAACAGTTGGTGTGGGCAGGTTTGGCAAAGGCCCAAAGCTGGATCAATACTTCTGGCAAAGTTCAATTTATTTGCTGGTGACCTTTCCAGCTGGCAGACAGTTGGTCACTAGTAAATGAGGGCTCCTTTCCGGTAATCGGGAGTCCCTGGGCAGCAGGCTTTGATCCACAATAAACATTCAGCACATTTAAGGAAAACAGCATTTAAGTCTCTACCTCTCAGTTCAGTTTCAGGCTGGTTCACAATAGCAGTCAATTCACTGAGCAAAACCTCTAAATCTGTAGACAGGCAGTTCCTAGCAATTAATCTCCCACTTCGAGAACACAAGAAGCACAACAGGCCCGGCTTGCAGGCCCAATCTCCGCAGAGCCCGATAATAGTTTGAGATGGAGTCCAAACATAGGGTCTGCTTTGGACTGCAGGCTGCTCTCTGCAGTCTCTCCCAGTCTGGTCTCTGAACTCTGCCCTGAATTCAAACTGTCCCTCTTAAACATAGGCAGAAATCCTTGGAATCCAATTGGCTGTTCAGGCTGCCTACAACAGTTCTAGTCCTTTTATTGATTGCAATTTAGGCACCTAAGCTTTGTCCCAGATAATCTCCCAAAAGTCTATGCTATACTCCCAAGAGTCTCTGGTTGAAATTCCAGTTTGTGATTGGCTAAAGCACTCCCCAAAATGGTGGCTGCTGCAAAAGATGCTGTCCTGTTTATGCAGTCTTTAATGTTTACAGTTCTGGTGCAGCCAGGAAATAAAATATTTACTTACAGTTTCCCCACACATATGTAGCCTAAACAATTTCTTTTAAATAAGCCCACTTTTATTAAAATATTCCACACTGTCTTGCTGTTGCTACTGCCTAAATACTGTCCCCCTAGGTGCAGACAGCAACTCATGAATATGTATTAGGGGCTGATAAATATTAATAGTCCTGTGAGCTGACCCATTCTCAAACTGTTTTTAAGCCCCAAAGCAGCTTCTAGGCTGCAGTATTTAGGTCACCAGCCCCATTTAGCTTAACAGGTGCACCAGGACCACTGACAGACTCCCTATTTGACTGCGATTCGAGTGATCGGCACATCAATGTGCTCCTTGCGCATACGCGGTCACCGGCAGTACCAAAATAATGTTGGTGACTCACAAGCAAGGATTTTAGCCAAAATTGGGCTAAATTAGAAGAATTGGCTATACGGGGCTTTTGGAGAAGCAAAGGGGCACCACAGGTGTTTAGGGAAAAGAGTGAACACTTGGGGAACGCCAGACAGTAGCGGGAGAGAAATGGGTGGCACAAGGAAGGCAATTAAGGTAAGCCCCATTGCGGGGGGGTGACATCTTTCCTTTGCCTTAAATGGTTGACGTCCGCGTCAAGACTATAATAAACCAGAATTTACAACAGCACTTTACCAAGTGCACTATCTACAATGTTAAGTCTTACATTTAACAGAAGTATATACACTGCATAGCATGCTATGACTGTAAAGGCATCTTTAAACACTTTGTTTAATTTAACCACTTAGCACTTTGTCATAACATTCTACAGGTAATTACAACAGTTTTCTGTATTAGTTAACCATATAACATCTGAGCTTAGCATTTACTTTTTGATACCAAACCTTAGCCTTACCATATTTCAGACTTTTTACATTTCCATTTTAGCATTTTATCTTCCATTTCTATACTGCTTACATAGTTAGACATATGCATTACACTTGTCTGTCCCACTTTTATACACACACTTTTGTATTAGGTATTTAAGCTCAACTAATGTGCAATGGTTATCAACTCCTAGAATTGCTACCTGCTTGGGTGAGAGAGCTTTTTCTTTGCAATGTCTGATTTTATGGAATATACTGCCTGATAATTGTAATAATGTCTCTAAGCAAGAAAGTTAAAAAAAAAAAGTCCTGTATTGTTACTTGCAATCCCTTGCTGCATGTAATTGTTTTTAGGAATTCTATATGTACTGTTTTGTTTATTATTGAAGTAATTTATTGTATTGTACATTTGTTTGTATTTTTGTATGTCAGTTTGCTTCTTTGATACTGAAGCACCAGGCCGATACTGAAAAAGGGCCTTGGCCCAGTTATGTTACCTGGTAAATAAAGTGAATTGAATTGTACACGAACCCACATGGCTGATAATATGACCTTGTCAGCTGACTTTGGGCTTTCTATAAACTGACCCAGGGAATACTGATTAGAGGGTTTTATCACTAACTTGGAAAGCTGCAGTGTAGCCTATCTTAGGAAGGGAATTGGCTGTAACATACATCCCTTTATGGACCACATTCATAGGAAGAGCTACAGGTGTTCCTGGAGTATCAAACGTAAGGCGTACTACTGGTGTGACATCTCTTTCAGAGCTTCTAGGTGGAAGGGTCACAGGCACAGTCCTTTCAACGTCTGCATTTGGGTTGGTCAGTTACAAGTTCTGTCCGCCAGTAACACAGCTTCTGACGAAAGGGGCATCTCTATACTCTGGTTGTTCAGAATTGGAAATATTATTTGCATCAGCATTTGTAGTAGCATTTGAATTTACTTGCTCTGTACACTCTGGTTCATTTGTAAGTGGTATTTCAACAAAATCTGAATCATTTGGCACACGGCTGGCACTTTCAGAATCAGCTTTACTGGTAAACAAAAGATCAGGTTCACTAGGCCCAGGTATTTCAGCTTCAAAGGAAGATTCACTAGTGGGGTTCTCACTTGCTTGATCAGGACTGGCTACTTCAATTTCAGACTGTTCCACAATAGGTAAAAAGTCAGCTACTTCTGAAGTTATATTTTGTACCTCACTATCAGGTGGCATTGGAATGGTCAAGTGTGCAAAATTATCTGATACTTTGTGACTTTTAGCATTGTCTCCCATATTACATAAGGGTTTTCTTTGGAACAGCTGAGCCAGTTCAAAACAAGGGTAATTCACAGTTCCAAAGTCACTGTCATCAGACTCAGAATGATTGTCATTAACTGCAATGAACGCTGGATGGAAGCTCTGGCTGAGGAACAGCAGAGGGCTGATTTAAGGGTTTCTTGTGAGCTGTAAATTGGGTAACAGACCAAATGGGAACATTAGCATGAAGTGCAGAGTCTATAATAATTTGCCCAATAGGTAAAAGGTGATTCAGGTATATTGTTTTTACAGCTTTTGGATAATTATCTTGACGCACTTTGTAGACTGGCAGGTCATCCAGCTTACCGATGATAATATACGGAGTGTGACTCCACCAGTCAACTATTTTGTGTTTTCCTCAAAAGCCCAAATTTCCCATTAATACACAGTCTCCAGGTTGTAACTCTTGAGCTTTAACATGTTTGTTGTGTCTTTGTTTGTTGGCTAAGTTTTTCTTTAGCAGCCATCAAAGTAAGTTGATAGGTTGAGATTGACCTGGGATTTCAGCTTTTGTACATACTGTAAATAGCTATCTGCCAGAATTCCACATAAACAAATATCTACAAGTAAACATGCTTCTCGACCAAACATTAGTTTATACGGTGAAAATCCAGTTGTATCATTAGTAGTACAATTATAAGCATGCACCAAGTACTTATTTGTTGGCTCCATCTTGGATTGTCCTTGTAGTGAAGTGTGCCCAGCATGTCCAACAATGTTCTACTAAATCATTAGTGCTGCAGATCTCCTTGTGGGTGATATGGAGTGGTCCTTGACTTTCTTATACCCCAGAGTGAGTATCTCTTGATTAGATGGCTTTCAAAGTCTCTCCTCTTCAGAATGGATCTGCTGTGGGACACCATAATGGCTGAACATTTTTCAACAAGCACTTTAGCTATGGTGGCTGCTTTCTGATACTTGGTTGGATAAGCCTGTGTGTAATGAGTGAAGTGGTCTGTCACGACAAGTACATTGCTAATGTTTTTTGACTCTGGCTCTAAACTTAAAAAGTCAATACATGCAAGCTCCATGGGAGCACTAGTGGTGATATTAACCAAGGGTGCTGCTCTCTGTTGCTGGGCCTTTCTTTGCAGGCATCTGCTACAAGTTTTGATGTATTGGTCAATGTCTATACCCATCTTGGACCAGTAGAAATGGGCACTGGTTAAGTCCAAAGTTCTTTCATAACCCAAATGTCCCATCTGGTCGTGGAGGATTTTCAAAACCACATTTCTGAACTTTGATGGTAACACCAGTTGTTTTCTTATTACTGTTCCCTTGCTATCAGTTAGTTCTCAGTATACCAGTTTCTCTCGAAGCTTGAGTTTGGGACCTTCTCCAAATAGTAGAACAGTTTTCTGATCATTGGATCGTAACTTGGAGACATCTTCCCCTTTGTACAAAGCATCTAAGACCGGTCTAGGCATGGGATCCTGATACTGTTCCTTCTGGATGTTAACTGGGGTGAGCTGCGGTAAAGCACTTGGGTCTAGTACTGCAAAATTACAGTAGGCTGCAAGCACATGGGTTTCTGGAGGTCCCAGGCAATCTACAGTTTCAGTGGATGGGTGTTCATCTTTGTCAGACTTGTGGCACAGGTCCTTCATGGATTGTTCTGACATTTTCACCCACTCGAGATTGGATGCATACCTTCTGGACAGGGCATCAGCATCAATGTGATTGAGGCCGGACAGTACTCCACTGAATAATCATATGTTTAGAGAGCTGACAACCACCAGAGCCTGGTGGCGTCCAATGTAGCTGATGTTTGGACATATGTGAGAGGGTTATTGTCTGTTTCTACCAGTATCTTGGTGCCATATAGATATTGATGAAATTGGTTGACTATTGCCCATTTCAAAGTGAGAAATTCAAGTTTATGTACAGGATAGTTATTCTCAGATGGAGTCAAGCTTCTACTGGCAAACGCCACTGGGCATATTCTTCCTCATATTCCTGATAAAGCATGACTCCAAGTCCACTCAGGCTGGCATCTGTGTGTAATACATATGGTTTAGTTGGATCTGCATAGGTGAGAATTGACACGTGTGAGCTGATAAATGACGTTATAAAATGCTATGTCACAATCAGGGGTCCATGTGGTTCTGAATGGTTCATTAGGCTTGAAGTAGACTTTATCACTTTCTTTTACAGCACTTCTTCTATACTTCTGATAGGTAAGTGGATATTCTTGGGTAAGGTTTAGCAGGGGGTGAATCACTTTGGTGTAATCTTTTACAAAATACCAATAGTATCCACAGAAGCCTAGAAATATTTGCAGCTCTTTAAGGTTGTTTGGCCTCGGCCAAGTAGTTAAGGTTTCTACTTTACTTGGGTCAGTTTGGATACCTTCAGAAGATATGATGTGGCCCACATACTTTACGGATTTCTGAAAAATGACACTTGTCAATGGACAATTTCAATCCAAATTCTTCTAACCGGTCCAGGACCTTGAACAGATTTAACCTCATGCTTCTGAGCATTTTGCCAAACACGATGACATCAGCCAAATAAACTGGGCATTCAAGGAGGTTTATGTCTCCTACAGCCAACTCCATTAATCTTAGAAAGGTTGCTGGTGCTCCAGTTATTCCTTGAGGATGTGCAAGAATTCATAAAAGCCCAAGGGACAGATAAATGCAAATTTCTCTCTATCTTCTGGGGCCATCAAGATTTGGTAGTACCCACTCCTGAGATTTAGGACAGAGAATCACTGACTCCCATTAGGACAATCAAGGGCATCCTGGATGTGAGACATTGTGTACTGGTCAGGTATGGTTCTCTGGCTAAGGGTCCTGTAATCCACGTACATTCTCACTGGGCCATTTTTCCTTTGGATCACTACAATGGGGGATGCACAAGGACTATGGGTTTCCTGGATGATTCCAGCAGCCAACATCTCTTGAAGGTGGCGTTGAACATCGTCACTGTCTGCAGGTGCCAATCTGCATGACCTTTCCCAAAATGGCCTCTCATCATGGAGTCTGATATGGAGCTCAGTGACTGTGATACATCTCACATCTCATTCCTTTAATGAAAATACTTTGCTTCATTGTGCTAGCTCACTGCTGATTCTGTCCTGCCACTCACCAGGGATAAGAGACTCTCCAAAGTCGAACATATCCGAGGATACTTCATCATCTTCCTCTCTGTGGCACTTGCTTGGCAGCACTGCAGTATCTGTGCAGTATACTTGGGCCAGGGTGCAGCGCAGGGGGACTTCAATGTCTCTGTTGGTCACATTGCAAAGTTGCACTACTACTCTCTTAGTGTAGGCATGGACCCTAACAGGTAGCAAATTGGGTTTAATTAAAAGTCCATTAGGCAGCTTCCCCTCCTCTGTGGCATCCAGCATAAGAATCTTGTTTGTGACATCTTTGTTGATATGCATCTGTCAACTGACACAACACTATGAATTAGGTTGTGAGATGAGAGGTGATGGTTCCTTTTTCCAGACATATCCCACTGGATCATCTTTGTCATTGACTTTGTTCTGCAGCTGCATCTTGTAAGCTTTTTGTGCTATTGCGTGAATAGGTAAAGCTCGTCCGGTTTTCTTAGCTTGTTTCACATCTGTGCTAAGTGGCCAAACGTATGTGCATTGGTGCCGATCAATATGGGAATCCCATCATATAGTCCAGTTGAGAGGCAAACCAAAGCCAATGTTTCCACGGGTTCATCCACGCAGCCACAGTAGAAGGAAAAGATAGCCATATTAATAAACCCCATACATGCAATCCATCTGGGGGATATAGAGGGTGATCCGACAGATGATGATCATACCGGTCTTTAAATATTACAGTGACCTGAGATCCGCTGTCCAATATGGCTCGAGCTGGGATACCGTTAATGGGCACCATGGTCTCCATGGAAGGACCTATTATTTTGGACCAGTCCAGAGGAGCATTAGCAGGAACTTGGACAGATTACCTAGCCACAATGAAATTGGATTTGGGATTGCCTGAACCTCTGCTGTGATCATTCCATGCACCCTTCTGAAGTTGCTTTGCTTTTTGAAGCTCTTGCTGTAGTCTGTCGATCACTTTTTCTAGGTCCCTTTCAGACCGGCAGACTTTTTTCATATTCTTGTCCTTTGCATAGTTGTAACAGAACACACTATCCCTAGCCTGTCTAGGCTGTGATGAATAATTGGGAATTGCCTGAATTTCATGATCTAGAAGGGGAAGGGATCACATCCATTTCAGTGCAGTAACTGCTCCTTGCTGCTTTTAAATTGCTTCTTGTTGATTTAACTTGGTAGCAAGTTATTTTTTTTTTCTTTTCTTACTACTTCTAAGGGGCTAGCAGGGCATTGTGTGGTGGATGAGCTGTGGTGCTTCATACCCCTATAGTTTAGGGTGATGCCAGATAAATCTGGAAGGAGAGGCTGGAGGCATACTCTAGAGCCAAGATGCAAGGTTTATTAGCCACAGTTGGAGCACACAGAAAAGTCTTAGCATTCACTAACACTATACACATGAGAAGGGGTGAATAAGGTTACCGGCACTACAAACTGGCCCCACTAAGGTCCTACAAAGTCCAGGTTATTCAAGTCTTAAAGGTGTAGCGATCCGATGCACCAAACTTGGGTTTCTAGTATTTTGGCCAGCCGACTGCTGAGGGTGAACCTAAGGAAGCGCTTCCTACACATGCCATAAAATAGGGCATCCCCCAGTGAACCAAAAATTAAGTTAAACACTGTAGGTCTCCTGGCCCTGGGAAGAAGGTGACTCCTGGCGTCACTGAGGCAATGTCGAAAGGAAAGCGCCTGGTCAAGGATGGGTGTTGATGCCAGGTTGTAGGGGGAAGAGAACCCTTATCTGGGGTTGTCGGCTGCGGTGACCTTGGGCAGGTGATCTCCAGTCGAGAAAGGATGCTGTGTGCGATGATCCACTGAGGCGACCTCTGGGCAGGTCCCCGAACCCTTACCACCTCAACCTGCAGCTTCAGAATCCGACAATCTTTGGTGTGACCTCTTGATGCATCACTGGAACACGAGCCACCTATGGGCAGTACAATCAAGAGTGTGACCCTTGGTGTGGCCTCTTGCATGGGCCACCGTACTTATGCCACCTCAGGGAATGGGGCACAAAGCCTGGCAATCCTCGACAAGGCCTCGGTATAGGTCACTGGTACTATTGCCACCTTGGGACAACGCCTATGCAGGAGGATGGGCAATGTGACTCTGAGTTTGGCTGGACATCTTAAGTCCCTCAAGCTAGAGCTGGGTGGCCCCTAACCTGACTCACTCTGGTGGGCCCTAGCTACCAGCTGGCTACCACTTACAACCAGCAACTCGAACCTGGGGCGTCGTGGATAACACTTGGAGTTGGTGGAGGTCATTGGAACTGAGTGCAGGTGATGGCTTCCAAGGGACCCTCCCTTGGTCGAAGAAGAGGCACCGAGGAATTCTAGATGAGGTGTGAGGTGTGTGCAGGATCCTGGAACAGAACAAAAATTAAAAACCTGAAAGGCAATTCCCCCTTTCTTGTATGACCGAAAGCCCTACCATTTGGGTTGGGTGGCCCCAAATGTCTTCAGAAGAAGAAGAAGTAGAAGTAGGCAAGTAGCAATCCATGCCTTCAGGGCAGTGAAGTCACATGGGACAATTGAGTAAATAAGGCAGTGCAGTCATGATACCCCAGGAATAAGGTAGTTCAGTCACTTAAACTCAATTGACTATAGCAGTTCAGTCACAGCAAGCAGTTCAACAACTTAAAACAGTTTGACTGAATACAGCAGTTCAGACACAGGCAACCATACCTCTCAACCTCCCTTGTCACACACCAGGGACAAATGACCAAAGTCAGGAACACATCAGATAAAATAGTAATATTAGTCCCAGAAGCTGTACACAATGTGTTTCTAAGTGTGAATAGCATTTTCTTAATGAGAACTAGACTGTAACATCAATGGCTGGCATTATTTTGTGACCCCAATCCGTACTCTTTAGTGCCAGAAATGCCAGACTTGGGAGGGACAGAAGACATTTCTGAGGCAAAATCAGTGACACCCCTGAAAATCAGAAATAGCTGAGAGGTAGGCAAGCAACAGGAGATTGCAGGCAGATAAAGAAAATACAGTTTGCTTCATGGCCATTGAAACAGTTGGATGACCCACCCCCTTTGTTAATATGGATCTGCTCTGGGTGCCTTCTGAATATGGAAGCCAGGGTACCTAGTGTCTCTGTCCCAGCTATGGGCTGCCACGCCCTTCTATTACATGGACAAAGGACTATGTTTTTCCCATTACTAGAACTTAGATTACCCAAGAACTCTGAGAGAAGAATGCACTAAGGCTCTGTCAGGACTTTAGTAATTAGCTTTTTACAGCTAAACAATTGGAAATTTAGCCTGAACATTTCCCTTTTTACCAGTAATACTTTGAGCTGGCTTTATCTAGCATTTCTTTGGTCTCTTGGCTGAGAGGGAGTGCCCCAGTCTCTCTATTTGGAGCACAGACTTCCTAGAAATAAATTAAACTAGCAGAGACTCCTTCAAGACAGCAGTTCACAAACACCTTTAATCTTGGTCCAACAATTATTTGGTTTGAACCCTCCTAGCTTCTGCCTTCTTGATTCTCATTTCTCTCTCTTTCTCTCTTTACAATTGGACAAGGTAAGCAGCTTTCCTCCACCGGGGGGGAGGGTACAATGGAAGCAATTTAACAATTCTAAACAATAATTACACAGTGCAACAATACAATTTCTAAATAAACAATCCTTCCCCCGGCTGGAGCAGGCCTAGCTATGACTAATTATTAAAGGAAATGCTGGCCAACCAGCTTACTCACCCTTGGAGTTTAACAAGGATTTCTGTACTTGGGGGAATGCACAACCACAAAGGAGTGATGAGGCCTCTTCTGCTGGAGACTGCTGCATGAAGGGTTCACTGGGTCTGTTTCTCAGCCAAATAAACTGACTCGACGCACTGGGAGCCTGACTAGATGGCAGATTTCTGCAAAAAGATGACAGAGGCTGCTACTGGGGATCTTCTGGAGGGAGTTGCATCAAAGGGTCCCAGGGGATTTGCTTCAACCTCCTAACAGGGAAGCCGACATCCATTACCTTACTGTCCTTTACCCTCCCTGGTCAAACTCTTTTCCCCCTCTCTCCAACCTGTGCAGAGCCTCCTCTAGGCTGGGGCGGTCCTGGCTACCTGCCAGGGGATTGGCTCATTCATCCAGTGGTCAGTGGCTTCAAAAAAAGTCTCCAAATTTGAATCTGCCCTGGCCACAGGGATTGGCTAAGAGGGCTCAGCCTGGCTTTCTTCTCCACTGTGGGACAGGAATGTGGCCCAGCTGGTTTGGCTTTGTCTGGCTAGGTGTTGGTCTTGAGCGGGGGTGGGAGGGAGAACCAAGGAAGGGAGAAGAAAGAAAAAAAATGATTTTCTTTTAAAACCCTGAATTTAGACTGCTAGGACTATGTGCTGGAGTTGGGCCTATTCTGTGTTTCAGAGGGTCGCCAACACTTTTCAAGGGGTTTCCATTGAGCTGCCAGGGTCCCCATAACTGCCTGACCCCTCATATCTCTGAGGGTCCCCTATTTTCTGTGGTGCCCCCAATTTCCCTGGGGCACTACAGATTTGGGCCTGCCTAACAATATATGTCTTCATGTATTTTCCAAATTTTAACCTTCTTAATCTTAAAACTCTTTGACAATTCCATCCATAAGCAATGACATATTTCTCGCCCGTGTTAAGGTAACAAAACATTCTTAACAGCCTACAGATTATAAACTTTACATTCTTAATTCTGCATTTTACTAACACTCTAAACATTATGGTAGTGGTTTTGTCAGTGTATGAGAACACATTAATGACTCCTTGCATCTTTAAAGCTCTGATTTACATCTTAGAACATTTCAATAAACCATATTTACAACTGGACAGTGGTCTTGGCTTTTCTTTCATTTTTCTACTCATATGGGGACACCCTTTGTACAGCTTCAGTCACATACCTCTGAGAGGGTACCCCAAAGATTGACCTCTGGGATTTACATTGAGAGGGCTCCACAGCAGTGGCTATTGGAGGGTGTGGCACCATTGGATATAGCCATGGGGTTAGTATTAGGGTGGGAAATGACTCTGGGGTGGTTTTCTCAGTTGGGAGTAGTTCCCACCTCTCCTCCAGATTACTGTCCATGAGGTGACTTTCAGATGGTGGAGCAACTCTGAAGGTTCAGGGTTTAAGTCTGTTGTGATGAACAATATGTGGCTGCTTCCTGCCAGACTCCTCTTGGATCTCATAAACAGGTAAGTCCGGGAACGGGATCTGAACAATCAAATATGGTTCTGACTCCAATTTGACATCCAGCTTGTGGCAGCGAGTCTTTCTTAATAGTACCCTTTCACCGATGGCCAGAGGCATTGCATGGGCTTGGACATCATAGTTTGCTTTCTGTCATTCCCTCACTTTCTCCATGTTTTGTTCCACTATTTTTCCAGCGTTTCATAATCATTGATGGTGCTCAGTCACCCACTCAGTAGTGGTATGGAGGGGTTTCACTGGGTTTGGTTTTACATCTAGAACCAAGTCCATGGGGAGTCTCCCATGATGGCCAAACATCAAATAGTATGGTGAGTACCCAGTGCTGCTGTGAGTTGTGTTATTGTCTTGGCCAGTGCAGTCACTGAGACTCTGGTAGGGTTCTGAGCATGTCAAGGATAGTCCGGTTGACCATCTCGCAGAGCCCATTGCCCTGATGGTGATAGGCAGTGGTGTGGATCTTTTGCCCTCCATACAAGGCACACGGTTCTTTAAACAAGTGAGATTCAAATGCTGAACCTTGGTCAGTCAGAATTTTGGCAGGGTGACCATAGGACTGTACAAACTGCCTCCAGAACTTTTCAGCAGTGGTTCAGGCTGAACGATTGCAGACAGGCACAGCAATGACAAACTTTGAATAGTGGTCCATCATGGTGAGAATATAGTTTAGGCCATTCCCACGGGGGTCTACTTTAAGATGGTCCAGGGCCACAAGCTCAAGGGGTGCATGAACAGTGACCGGAGGTAATGGGGCTCTTTGATCTTGCCCCGATGCTCACTTGAGGGTACATGTTGGGCATTTGTCACACCACTCTTGGATGTCCTCACGCATCCCAACCCAATAGAATCTGGTTCTCATATGAGCCTCTGTCTTTTTGCAGCCAGAGTGTCCAGATTTGTCATGATATGCCTCTAGGGCAACATCTGCAGCTTCACGAGGGAGGACAACTTGTCAAACTTGGTCATGTGTCTTTGGGTCAGTGATGGTGTGGATAAGCCTTCCATCCACAACTGTCATACGAGTCACATGTCACCATGGTTTCACAAGTTCTGGGTCAGCATGCTTTCTGTCCTCCAGAGGTAGGGTCTGCTGGTTACTAATGAAGGCCTTTAGCTGTTGGGTCACCGGACTGTGGTCTTGGATCTGCTGCCATAAGTCAGGGGTTTCCTTTAATGTTTAGGGCATGTGATCTTCCAGCACTTCTGCAGTTGCAGCTGGGCAGACAGCTGTGGGGAAGCTATAGCAGCAGGTTTGTACCACCTCTGCAGGGATCTGGAGAAAGGGAGGCATCTCTAGAGCTTCTCTGTGGTTATCATTCTCCTCCATCTCATCTTGGGTGGGTAACCTCAACAGGGCATCAGCATTTGCATTGGATTTACTGGCATGGTACTTGATTGTAAAATTGTAGTTGGCAAGTCTTGAGGCCCCCTCTGCTCGAGTGCTTCCAGTCGTGCAGTGTTCAGATGAGCGAGGAGGTTGTTAGTGTAGACTGTGAAGGGTGTGGCGGCTAGGTAAGCTTTGAATTTCTCAGTAACGGCCCACACTAGAGCAAGGAATTCCAGCTTGAAGGAGCTATAGCGATCATCATTCCGTTCAGCTTCACGGAGTCCATGGCTTGCACAAGCAATGACCCTCTCAACTCTATCCTGGTCCTGGGAGAGGACAGCCCCTAGCCCTCAATTGCTGGCGTCAGTATATAATTTGAAGGGAAGTTGATAATCCGGATAGGCAAGTACTGGAGCTTGGATCAACATTGCTTTTAGGCTGTTGAAGGACTCCTGCTGGGCTGAACTCCACTGCACTGGGCTGCTTTTGCACAGTTGCTTAGTTCCCATGAGCAATTCATGCAGTGAGGTAGCTACCTGGGAGAATTTGGGGACAAATCGCCTGTAGTACCCTACGAACCCCAGGAATCTCCTTTAATCCCAGACTGTGACTGGAGTTGGCCACTCATGCACTGCTTGAATCTTGTCTGGGTCTGGTGACACTCCGTGCTTGGATACAACATGTCCCAGGTAGTGAACCTCTTCTTTGAGCAGGTAACACTTTGATGGCTTGACCTTGAGCCCATGGTCCTTACCGACAGTTTCATGGTGCTGCAGGTGTTCAGAATAGGTTTTAGAGTAAATGATGAAGTCATCCAAGTAGAGGAGGACCATGTCAAAATCATAGCTTCCCAAGCAGTGTTCCACTAGTCACTGAAAGTCCCTGAGACATTACACAATTCAAATGGCATTCGAGTAAATTCATAGAGGCCTATGGAGGTCGCAAACACAGACTTCTCCTTGTCCTCTGGTACAAGGAGAACTTGCCAGTAGCCACTAGCCAAGTCTAGGGTTGAAAACAGGGATGCTGATTTCAATGCTGCCAGGGAATCCTGTATCCATGGCAATGGGTAAGCATCCTTGTGCGTCATTTGGTTCAGCTTCCAATAGTCGACACAAGAAGCAAATTTGCCCATCCTTTTTCTTGACCAGTACTATTGGAGCAGCCCATGGACTGTGACTCTCGGTGATGACCTCAGCATCCTTCATCTCCTGGAGCATGGTTTTCACTGGTTGGTACAGTGCAGGTGGAATAGGACAGAATTGTTCTCTGATGGGTGGGTGGGTGCTGTGCTGTGACTATGTGGTGCTGCACGTTCTTGGCATACCCAAAGTCAAGGGGGTGCTTGGAAAAGACTCTGTCTAGTCTCTCTAGCATCAACAACAACCCCTGTTTGTGTTCTTCAAGGGTTTCTTTGGTGCCCAAGTCAATTTCCTCAAGCCAGCCCTTGGCATCTGCTCCTTCAGGGCCTACAGCTCCATTTAGTTGAAAGACATTCTCTCCATGGTCTTCTGAGGGCTCAATTATGTCCTCGCTTTGGATCTTTATCAATCTGGCCACAGGCTGATTCCAGTATAGCTTAACAGGAGTTGTGCCATAGTTCAAGATGCAGATGGGGACCTGCCCCTTGGTAACTGTTGTGAGACTCTGTGCAATAATCACTGGCTTCTCCCCTGTGGCACTGAGTGGTTCAACTATGGCCACATAGTCCTTGCCTTGCAGTCCCACTTTGGCTTTGCACAGCAGTATAGTCCCTGAACCTGGGTCCAATCTGGCTGGACATCAAGAATCTGGATCTTCCCAATTTCTCCCTCAGCACTGGTGAACCACTGGTGATACTGCAATATATTGATTGTGTGCTGCCAGGCCTTTTGGCTGGCTTTTGGGAGCTGTGTCACTTGCTTCCAGAGGGCATCCAGCAATTCCTCATGACAGTTGTCCAGTACATTCATCCTCAAGATAACTGAAGGGAGGTTGTCATCATCAATGTTGCTAATTATGACCCCTTGTTGTGAGTAAACCTTTTCTCCCAGCTGAATGTCCATTTCCTGGTAGCCCAAGTAAGGGATATTCATTCCATTGCCTGCAATCAGGTTGGGCCAAGCCTTTGGAGGGCATCTTAGTTGGTCTTGGGTCCAGTGCTTGAGGAAATGGCAGCCTTGAATGGTGGTGACTTGGGAGCCGGTGTCCAGAAGTGCTGTAAAGGTGATATCACTGAGTTTAATGGGAACAGTCAGGCACCTCCCTACGTACTTTGACCGTTCCAGGTTTGGGTTCGGACCTAGGAGCTTTCTTCCCAAGGTTGGTCCACTGCCTCGAGGATGCCCTGTTTAACAACACAGTAACTTCTTCTTCCTGGATACACTGTTGTTCCACATGGCCACCGATGCCACAGCACCTGCAGATAGGTCACCCATGATCATCAAACCAGTCGGTGGGTCGCTGGCCCATACTCCTTTGGTCTGGTCTTACTGGGCATCGGGTATGGTCCATAGAATACCCTAGACCCCAGCTCCCCTTGAAGTCTTGTACGACTCAGCAAACTTCTGTTAGTCTTTGTGACATGGCCTCCAGCTGGTGGGACATCTCTCTGGTACTGTCTCTTGCCTGGTCACTCGGCTGGTCCTGGGCTTGAGTGACCTGACGATAAACTTTTTCTCTATCTCCTCTGGGGTAGGGGTCATATTCTAGCCAATCCAGTAGATAATCTTTTTCCAGGCTGAAATCCTTCTCTGCTCTCCATCTGGTGAAGGCATTGCAAGACACGCAGGGTTCAGACATTGGACCCCCAGTGGCCATGGCTCCAGCGACACCAGTCATCTGCTGGAAGGCCACCACCACATCCTCAAGTCATCCAGAGCCTAGGACTTCTATGGCTTCCTCTTTGAAGTCTACAAATTTTGCATCTGGGTTTTGGCAGTGTAACATCCTCAGCTTCTGACATAGAGGCTCTTCCCAGGCCCCCTCAATGAACCACTCTATCAATACTTGGTCTGGGTCATGGTCCTCACTCGGGTCTCATTTTTGCAGAGCCCGGTGCGCCTCTTGCAGGCTCAAGGCAAAGTCCCGCAGTGTCTCCCGGGGGCCATGTGTGACAGAGAAGAATTTCATATTGAGGTCTGAGACACTCCGCTTGTCAAAGATGTCACTTAGCCGGATCAGGATCTGTTCAGCAGTGTTCTTTTGTCCATCTGACCAGCTTTCAACTTCCCTCTTGGCAGCTCCTTCAAGCTGCCCAATCAGGATTTCCATTCCCTGTTGCTCTGGCACTTGGTGAAGATGAAGCATAGCCTGCAGCTTGGCACGGAAGTCAGTGAGGCTGCAAGTGTCTGAACTTCAGTCCCCTGTGTACCTTGGTAGTCATGGTGCCCCAAAGTAATAAGACATCATTATTGGGGTGGTTGGACTGCAGAGGAGGATGATGCTGGGGCTCCCTCAGTATCTGAAGGCATCTTGGGTTGGAGTTGCTCCAGCTTTGGACTCCTTGTTGACTCTGATCCTGTCAACTATGCCAAGTTTTTTGTGGTGGATGAGCTGTGGTGGTTTGTACCCCTATAGTTTAGGGTGATGCCAGATAGATCTAGAAGGAGAGGCTGGAGGCATACTCTAGAGCCAAGATGTAAGGTTTATTAGCCACAGTTGGAGCACACAGAAAAGACTTAGCATTCACTAACACTATACACATGATAAACAGTGAATAAGGTTACCGACACCACAAACTGGCCCCACTAAGATCCTACAAAAGTCCAAGTTATTCAAGTCTTAAAGGTGTAGTGATCCAATGCACCAAGCTTGGGTTTCTAGTATTTTGGTCAGCCGACTGCTGAGGGTAAACCTAAGGAAATGCCTCCTACACAGGCCATAAAATAGGGCATCCCCCAGTGAACCAAAAACCAAGTAAAACACTGTAGGCCTCCTGGCCCTGGGAAGAAGGTGACTCCTGGTGTCACTGAGGCAACATCGACAGGGAAGTGCCTGGTCGAGGATGGGTGTTGATGCCAGTTGTAGGGGAAGAGAACCCTTATCTGGGGTTATCAGCTGCAGTGACCTCTGGCAGGTGATCTCCAGTTGAGGAAAGGATGCTAGGTGCAATGATCCACTGGACGACCTCTGGGCAGGTCCCCAGAACCCTTACCACCTCACCCCTGCAACTTCAGAATCCGACAATCTTCGGTGTGACCTCTTGATGCATCACTGGAACACGAGCCACCTATGGGCAGTACAGTCAAGAGTGTGTGACCCTTGATGTGGCCTCTTGTGTGGCCCACCAGTACTTTGGCCACCTTAGGGAATGGGGCACAGAGCCTGGCAATCCTTGACAAGGCCTTGGTATAGGCTACCAGTACTATTGCCACCTTGGGACAACGCCTATGCAAGAGGATGGGCAATGTGACTCCGAGTTCGGCAGACAACTTAAGTCCCTCAAGCTAGAGCCGGGGCAGCCCCTAACCTGACTCACTTTGGTGGGTCCTAGCTACCAGATGGCTACCACTTACAACCAGCAACTCAAACTTGGAGCATCGTGGCGAACATTTGGAGTTGGTGGAGGTCATTGGAACTGAGTGCAGGTGATACTGGGCTTCCCAGGGACCCTCCCTGGGTCAAAGAAGAGGCACTGAAGGAATTCTAGATGAGGTGTGAGGTGTGCGCAGGAGCCTGGAACAGAACAAATATTAAAAACCTGAAAGGCAATCCCCCCTTTCTTCTATGACCGACAGCCATACCATTTGGGTTGGGGTGGTCCCAAATGTCTTCAGAAGAAGTAGCAGTAGGCAAGTGCAGCAATCATTGCCCTCAGGGCAGTGCAGTCACACAGGACAATTGAGAAAATAAGGCACTGCAGTCATGATACCCCAGGAATTAGGTAGTTCAGTCACTTAAACTCTTCAATTGACTATAGCAGTTCGGTCACAGCAAGCAGTTCAACAACTTAAAACAGTTTGATTGAATACAGCAGTTCAGACACAGGCAACCATACCTCTCAACTTCCCTCATCACACATCAGGGACAAATGACCAAAATCAGGAACACATCAGATAAAATAGTAATATTAGTCCTAGAAGCTGTACACAATGTGTTTCTTAGTGTGAATAGCATTTTCTTAATGAGAACTAGACTGTAACATCAATGGCTGGCATTATTCTGTGATCCCAATCCCTACTCTTTAGTGCCAGAAATGCCAGACTTAGGAAGGACAGAAGACATTTCTGAGGCAAGATTAGGGACACCCCTGAAAATCAGGAACAGCTGAGAGGTAGGCAAGCAATAGGAGATTGCAGGCAGATAAAATCTTCTCTTCTCACTCTATCTGAACACCCTGCCCAGTGCATGCCCTGGCAAAATTCTCCTGTATGCAGATGATGCTGTCCTTTTTGCCACCCACCGCAATCCCGTCTCCCTTCAGGACACCCTACAGCAGTCTTTCAATAATGCCGAAGCTTGGTTTAAGGAGCGCAGACTCGCATCAATCTTAAAAACCAAAGCTATGCTCTTTTCCACCCCAAACAAAGCTAGCAACCACCCACTCTATATCCTTCCTAGTACCAAACAGCCACTGGAACAAGTCTGCTCCTACAAATACCTTAGGGTTACCTTCGACTCAGCCTCACATTTCACAATCACATTGATGCCCTAACATCAGCCACTAGCACACGGCTTGGCATCCTCTACCGCTATAGAACCTGCCTCTCCCCAAATCGTTCCTGCCTGCCTCTGTTTTGTCCCTTGTAGACTATGGTCTCACCAGTCTATGGTGCTGCCGACTGACTGCACTCAAAAGAATTCATGTATCCCTGAATAAAGCCTGCAGATTGATCACTGGTGCCCCCAGGCTCACACACATCTGTCAGCTGTATGATGAGGCTAAACTCCTTACCCTGGATGAACGGCTCTGATATCAAATCTGCCTCCTCACAAAAAAAACCCTACTCGGGCTCTCCCCCCCCTGGGGTAACGGCATCCGTCCACCAGATCCCACCCACTATTGCAACATGGTCATCCAACAAGACCACTCTAATGGTCCCCAGATCAAGAACCAGCCATGGCCAGAGGTCCTTCTGCTACAGAGCCCCATCCTGGTTTAACTCTCTCCCTGCCCCCATCTCCAATGCCACCACCATCTCCAAGTTCAAAAGCACCCTTCGAAACCAACTCTTCAACACTCGTAGCTGCTCCTGTCTCTGAAAGTAGCCTCCACCTCGACTTCTCAAGACAACGCCCACTGGGTGGCTCTCCACCTAGCCATCCCCATCACCGCTTCCCGGTACACCGTACCTATGTCTAGCCTGGCCAGTGCCAGCTGTTTCATTGTATACCTTTTAGATTGCTCAATGTTTGATACCAACTTGTGTAACACCTGTTCTCAATTACATGTACCCTGTAACCTAAATGTATTTTGTCTGACCTCAGTGTGACGTGGCACCTCTGCTGAACACCTATTGTTTTGCAAACCTATGCTATGTAACCTAAAACTCTATGTATGTGACGAGGTACATTTGGAAATGAGCCTCTGGCTCAAAGGTTGTAAACTGATTTCACAAATAAATAAAATAAAGAAAAATAAAGAAAATACAGTTTGCTTCATGGCCATTGAAACGGTTTGATGACCCACCCCCTTTGTTAATATGGATCTGCTCTGGGTGCCTTCTGAATATGGAGGCCAGGGTACCTAGTGTCTCTGTCCCCGCTATGGGCTGCCACCCCCTTCTACTACTTGGACAAAGGACTACATTTTTCCCATTACTAGGGCTTATATTACCCAAGAACTCTGAGAGAAGAATGCACTAAGGCTCTGTCAGGCCTTTAGTAATTAGCTTTTTACAGCTAAACAATTGGAAATTTAGCCTGAACATTTCCCTTTTTACCAATAATACTTTGAGCTGGCTTTACCTAGCATTTCTTTAGTTTCTTGGCTGAGAGGGAGTGCCGCAGTCTATTTGGAGCACACACTTCCTAGAAATAAATTAAACTAGCAGAGACTCCTTCAAGAGAGGAATTCACAAACACCTTTAATCTTGGTCCAACAATTATTTGGTTTGAACCCTCCTAGCTTCTGCCTTCGTGATTCTCATTTCTCTCTCTGTCTTTCTCTCTCTTTACAATTGGACAAGGTAAGCAGCTTTCCTCCACCGGGGGGGGGGGTGTACAATGGAAGCAATTTAACAATTCTAAACAATAATTACACAGTGCAACAATACAATTGCTAAACAAACAATCCTTTCCCTGGCTGGAGCAGGTCTAGCTAGGACTAAATATTAAAGGAAATGCTGGCCAACCAGCCTACTCACCCCTGGAGTTTAACAAGGATTTCTGTACCCTGGGGAATGCACAACCACAAAGGAAAGATGAGGCCTCTTCTCCTGGAGACTGCTGCATGAAGGGTTTACTGGGTCTGTTTCCTGGCCAAATAAACTGACTCAACGCACTGGGGGACCTGACTAGACAGCAGATTTCTGCAAAAAAATGACTGAGGTTGCTACTGGGGATTTTCTGGAGGGAGTTATACCGAAGGGTCCCAGGGGATTCACTTCAACCTCCTAACAGGGAAGCTGACATCCATTACCTTACTATCCTTTACCCTTCCTGGTCAAACTCTTTTCCCTTCTCTCTAACCTGTGCAGAGCCTTCTCTAGGCTGGGGCAGTCCTGGCTACCTGCCGGGGGATTGGCTCCTTCATCCAGAGGTCAGTGGCTTCAAAAAGTCTCCAAATTTGAATCTTCCCTGGCCACAGGGATTGGCTGAGAGGGCTCAGCCTGGCTTTCTTTTCCACTGTGGGACAGGAATGTGGCCCAACTGGTTTGGCTTTGGCTGGCTAGGTGTCGGTCTTGAGCTGGGGGGGAGGGAGAACCAAGAAAGGGAGGAGAAAGGAAAAAAATGTTTTTCTTTTAAAACCCTGAATTTAGACTGCTAGGACTGTCTGCTGGAGTTGGGCCTGTTCTGTGTTTCAGAGGGTCACCAACGCTTTTCAATGGTTTTCCATTAAGCTGCCAGGGTCCCCATAACTGTCTGACCCCTCATGTTTCTGAGGATCCCCTATTTTTTGTGGTGCCCCCAATTTCCCTGGGGCACTACAATTGTTTTGGGACTGTTGGAATTTTGAAACCTATTTTGGTGTACTGTAAGTAGGCTGATTTGTCTTGTAGTTTCACTTGGTAGTAGGCTGAGTCTTTCTTCTTAAAATGGCCTAGCAGGGAACTATTTGGGAGCTGTTGAAACTTTGAAACCTATTTTGGTGTGCTTTAAGTGGGGCTGTTATTTCTTTAAATTGGAGGCCTGTTTCTTCTGATTCTTCTGATTTCAAACCTATTTTAGTGTGCTTTTATTGGGGCTGTTTCTTTGAATTGGAAACCTATATCTTCTAATTTCAGGCCTATTGTGTTGTTGGTGAGGCTGTTTGAATTGGAGACCTGTTTTGTCAGGTATCAAATCTATTTTTTGTGCTTTCAGTGGAGTTGTGATTGTTTTTTGCTGTCTTCATTAGCTGCAAAGTTTAGTGCATTGTGAGGGAAGGGTGCTAATTGTCTGGCCAGGGGCCTCAGCTATCTGGTTGTTTCTGGAAGGCACAGGCTGGTCCAACCCTCCCTGCACCTTGCCCCACCTGCCCCAGATGCATCATTTCATTTATACCAAGGGTTCTGACATCACTTCCTCAAAAGGGCAAAGGACATGCACCTCTCATAGCAGAAGCTGACATCCAGGAAAGGAACAACAGTGAGTGAAGAGATGACTGCTATCTCTGTGGAAGGGAAGTAACCTGCAACACAAGCAGCTTCCATGTTTACCTTTTTTTAGGAACTTTGGTGTTTGTATTGTGGAAAGGAGGGGTAGGAGTTAGAAGGAGGCTGTGCAATAGTTGCTTACAGTTTCTTTCTGGGTATGGACAGGAGGGATAGGAACTTAAAAGGCAGCTGCTCAGTCTATCTAAAGTGCATGACAAAGGCGGTAAGCAAAACTGAGAAAAGGACAAGAATGTTTTGCAATGATAGAGGGGAGACTTGGGAGAGCATTGGGTATCTTCATCTGGAAGGTGGGGAGTCGTTGGTAGGCAATGAGAGCAATGGGTAGGGTGGTAGTCTGCAACAACTACGGTGCACCAATCTTTCTAAAAAATGCATGGAGGGTGGGGGGATGTTTAGTGAGCAACCAAACAGAGAAACTTAAACAGGAGATCGAAGGTCTTTAAGAGGAGCTAAGCCAGGCAAGGCAGACTGGAGGAGGTTATAGCCCAACATTGGAGGGAGCCAGGAGGGGATTTGAAGAGGGAGGTCTTGTAGGGCCAACGGGGGGGTCATAAGAAGGGAAGCAGAGACAGGGGTCCCAGGTCAAGAAGAACAGTGTCGGGGGAACCAGGTCAAGGGGGAAAAAGACAACAAGAAGGAGGAGGAGAAAGGAACTGGTGAGGGGAGGAGGAAGAGAAGTGGAGTCAAAAGGATGGAATGGGCTACTATGAGGAAAGAGGAAGTAGGCATTGGAGAAGGGTCTTCAGAAACTCATTTTGGAGTACTAGAGTGAACGGAGGAGTAGGGAGGTGATGAAATTGGAGAAGAAACTGATAGAAGTCCAGTTGAAACTGCAGAGGGGAAGTTCTGCTGGGGGAATTACAACAGTGGCAGAAGGGGGAACTACTGTGCAGGAGGAAGAGAAGGAGCTGGGAGCAAGAGGTTGGGAGGAAGGAAGCAATCAGTAAGAGGGTGGAATCTCAGTGCTGGGGAACTCAATACTAAGAGGAGTCAAGTGGTGTAGCAAAGGGGGAGGCATAGTCACATTTGGGTGGAGGCCATGCCGGGAATGACAGTGGAAAGGGTGGGACAATCTGTTCTAAAATATGCTAGAAGGGGTAGGGAGTAGCCTCACTTAATTATACATTTGGGGACAAACAACCTTGCTGACAGGATGGTAGATATAGTCCAGAGGAGGTTTGAGGAACTAGAATAATTATGTGAGGGGGCAGGAAGATCAGTAACTTTCTCAGAGATGCTTCCAGGGCACAGGGAAAGCACAGCAAGAAAGCTGAAAAGAAAGGGTTTTAATGAATGGCTAAGCATCTGGTGTCATGCTAAAGGGTATGGGCTGGTTGGGGGGTGGGGAGGGAACTGGGAGGACAGTAGTCTCTATGCCAAGGATAGACTACACTTGAGTGAGGAGGGAAAGAAAGTGTTGAAATGGAGGATGGAGGAGTACATAGAGGAAGTTGGGAATTTAAACTAGCGGGGGTGGCAAGTGGGCAAAGGGCATGCAGAGACCACAGGTTGAGAAGCCATATGAGCTTACCCCCCAAAATAGTGACAAAGGACAAAGGGCAAGTACTAGTGGCAATCCAAGTAAAGGAGGGCAGAAGGGGAAGGGGTGAAAGGTGGTCACCCTAAATGCTAGGAGCCTTGGGAAGAAAACTGCAGACTCTCATGGCAGAGGGGGAGGTGGACATTGCAGCCATCACAGAAACATGGGCCATTCAATACAGTGACTGGGACCTGTCTACACCAGGGTGCAGGATATTTTGTAGTGACAGAGTGATTGGGAAAGGAGGGGGTAGCACTATATGTGAAGGAAGGACTGAAGTGTGTACAGGAGGGAGGGGAGGATGGTAGTACAGAGTCACTATGGATGCAAATCCAGAATTCCAAGAATAGAACTCTCAGGATGGGAGGGGTTTACAGGCCACCCTCTCAGACAGAGAAGTTAGACAGGGAACTAGCAGGACAGATCAAGAGGACTTTCGAGAAGGGTAGTGTGGTGATTGTGGGGGACTTCAACATGTCAGGAGTGGATTGGAGTACCCCAACAACCAGGAATAAAATGGAACAGGTACTGCTGGATGCCTTCCAGGACAGCTTCCTGATGCAAATGGTCAGTGAACCAATCAGGTTAGGGAATACCCTTGATCTCGTGCTGGCAAATGGGCAGTTTGTTAGGGGACTTAGGGTGGCAGGACCATTGGTGGGGAGTGACCACCACTCAGTATGGTTCACGCTGGACATTGGTAAGGAAGGAATGGAATTCGGCACAAGGGTGCTGGACTTCAGGAGGGCCAACTTCGGGAGGATGGGGGAAGTGGTAAAAGGGTGCCTGGCCAGAATTCAACCTTGTATGGGCACTAACCAGAGGTGAGAACTCATAAAGCTGGGGATAGTGGAGGCAACCAGAATCTGCAGCAAGGCCCAGAGCAAGAAAGCTAGGGCAAATAAACCTAGCTGGGTGAGCAAGGAGGTCATGGAAACGGTAAGGAGGAAAAGAGCTGCCTTTAAGAGGTACAAAAAAACAAGGAGGGGGAGTACAGGGAGGAGTACCTGAAAGAATCAAAGGAGGTGACAAGGGCAGTAAGGGCAGCCAAGGCATCTACAAAGCTCAGCCTGGCATAGGGCATTAAGAAGGGGGAGAAGGATTTCTTCAGGTTCATCAGGGAGAAAAAGAACTGTAAGGACCATATAGTAAGGATTAGGAAGGAGGGAGGTTGGGTGGAACCAGGAGGTGATAAGGCAGAAGCACTAAATGATTATTGCTGCTTGGTATTTACTAAGGAGAAGAGGGGGGTGATACCCAAGGGAGGAGGGAGGGCAGAACAGTGGGGGAGGGGTGACGAACGGGGAAATCATGGAAGGCAGGATGCTGGAGGGATTGAGGGCACTGAGGGTGGACAAAGCACCAGACCCGGATGGCATCCACCCCAGGGTACTGAAGAAGCTGGCAGAGGTCCTGGCAGGACCTTTGGCAGATGTTTAATGCCTTACTACATTCAAAAACATAGAAACATAGAAACATAGACGTTGACAGCAGATAAGGACCACAAGGCCCATCCAGTCTGCCCATTTTTTTTTCTACCTTATGAATGTGCCATCGGCATTTGCTTTGTCAATGGCCTATCTATTCATACTTATCTGCAGGACTCTAGATAAGATATTTTGGGATGAGTACTGTACTCCTCATTTTGAATTTGAGGTGAGTAAAAACAAATTCAGATGTGTACAAATGTCTGAATGAGTGGAGTGAGGAGTACTTTTTTTTTTTAAACAATGTAGTTCTTTTTCAAGATAAGAATTGATCAGGTGCTAACGATACTGCAGATAATGTTGGCAGGTAGGAGCAATTTATTCACTAGTTTTAAAATATAGTGAGTAAAACGAAATTGGGACATGCATGAGTGCTGTAAATCTGGAAAAAAATGCTCCTTTTGAATGATCAGTTATGTTATGAAGCACTATTCAGCACTATTCTTTGGAGTGTGGAGTATTTACAAATCTTAGATGAGTACTGGTACTCGTCAAAATTATTTTCTGAAGAGTATTTCCTAAAATGAGGTGAGTAAAATAGGTCTGTACTCCCCTTATCTGGACCCCTGCTTATCTGTAATGCTCCCTTATGCCAATCCCATGCCTGTTTGAAGCTCTGCACTGTATTCATATCCACCACTTCCTGAGATAGGCCATTCCATGCATCCACCACCCTTTCTGTGAAAAAGAACTTCCTCACATTACCCCCTAATCGGCCTCCCTCTAATCTCATGCTGTGTCCTCTTGTCCTGCTATTTCTCTTATATCGAAACATGTTAGACTCTTTCACCTTGTTAATGCCCTTAAGGTATTTGAATGTTTCAATCATATCACCTTTCTCCCTCCTTTGCTCTAGGGTATACATATTAAGTTCCATTAATCTGTCTTCATATGTTTTCTGATGCAGTCCCTGTACCACTTTGGTTGCCCTTCTCTGGACTGCCTCAATTTGGTTAATATCCTTGTGAAGGTGTGGCCTCCAGTACTGCACACAGTACTCCAGATGGGGCCCAACCAGTGTCTTGTAAAGAGGGATTATTACCTCCCTCTTACGACTTGTGATACCCCTACTAATACACCTCAACATCCCCCAGCCTTACCTACTGCTTTAGTGGTTTGCTTGGATGATTTCAGGTCATCTGTGATGATGATGATGCCCAAGTCTCTTTCTTCCCTTGTGACTGCCAGCAGCTCCCCTCCCAACCTATAGGTGGCTTCAGGATTTCTCTTCTCTAGGTGCATGATCTTGCACTTCTTTGAGTTAAACCCCAGTTGCCACTCTTCCGAACATTTTGACAGTTTATCAAGATCTCTTCTCATTCTGCCCACCCCATATGGATTATCTGCTCTGCAGATCTTGGTGTCATTTGCAAACAGACAAACTTTACCTTCCAGTCCATCTGCAATGTCACTGATGAAGTTATTGAAGAGGACTGGCCCCAGGACTGATCCCTGAGGTACCCCACTTGTGACTTGCATCTCTTCTGACTGTATACCATTTACCACCACTCTCTGTTTTCTGCCCATCAACCAGTTTGCCACCCAGCTGACCAACTTCTGATCCACCCTGAGCCTACCCAGCTTATTAATCAATCTTCTATGTGGAACAGTATCAAAAGCTTTGCTGAAGTCAAGGTAGGAGACATCAACTGCTCCCCCATGGTCCACCACTCTGGTTACCCAGTCAAAGAAATCTATGAGATCAGTTTAACAGGACATTCCTGTTGTAAACCCATGCTGTCTTGGATCCTGTGCTCTTATGGATTCCAGGTGTTGCACTATCCTTTCCTTAAGGAGTGCCTCCAAAATCTTGCCCACTACTGAGGTAAGACTGACTGGTCTGTAGTTCCCTGCATCCTCCCTGCTACCACTCTTGTGGAGTGGGATCACATGAGCCCTTCTCCAGTCTTCTGGGACCTCTCCTGTGCTCAGAGACTCACTAAACAGTTCTGATAATGGCTCTGCTAGTTCTACCCTTAGCTCCTTTAGTACCCTGGGATGTATTCCATCAGGTCCCATTGCCTTGTCCACCCTGAGCTTATCAAGCTCTTGTAGGACCCTTTCTTTTATGAAGGGACTAGTGCACACCTCACTGTGTCCATGGTGCTGAGCTGTGGGCCCTGCCCTACCTTTTCCTGAGTAAATACTGAGCAGAAGTATCTATTTAGGATAGATGCTTTTACATGGTCCTCCTCCTCACACACACCCTTATCCCCTTTGATCTTAGCAATACCCCCTTTGGACTTTTTCCTTTCACTAATGTATCTATAGAAAGTCTTTCACCTTCTTTTATTGTTTGTGCTAGTATTTCCTCAGTTTGGGCCTTTGCCTGCCTTACTGCCTTCCCTGCTTCCCTTAGGGAAGTTTGGTATGCCTCCCTGTCTTCATCCCATTGTGTTCCCTTGTATTTCCTGAAGGCCAGCCTTTTGGCTCTAATCTTTTCTGCTACTGTTTTTGATAACCAAAGTGGCTTCCTTCTTCTTTTGCACTTCCTTTTCTCTCTAGCACAATGGAATGTTGCTTCAAGTATTGCATCCTTAATACTTGCCCACTTTGCCTGTACCCCCCTCACCTGTATTTCTTCTTGCCAGGGCTAGCTTAACTCTGTTGGCCATCTTATCAAAATCATCTCCTCTGAAGTCCCACATTTTTGCCTTGGAATGGGATGATTTAGTTCTAGTGGTCAAACTGAACCATACCATGTGATGGTCACTGGCCCCCAGGTGGCCTTCCATCTGGAGATCTGTGATCCTTTCCCTGTTAGTCAATACTAGATATGGGATAGCCCTGTCTCTTGGGTTGTTATACCAGTTGTTTGAGGCTCTCCCCTTACAGGGAATCCACTATGTGTCTAGTTCTGGCAGATGTTCCTGCTGGTATTGACCAGTCTGTATCTGGCATGTTAAAGTCTCCCATTATCAGAACCTCCCCCTTAACTGTTAGGGTGTGTACCTCAGGACTGGAGGATGGCTCATGGGGTGCCCCTCCGCAAGGGTGGCCTCAAGGATGAACCAGAGAACTACAGACCAGTGAGCCTCACATCCATCGTTGGTAAGCTGATGGAGACTATCCTGAAGGAGAAGCTGGTGGCTCTTCTGGAGGCCAAAGGACTACAGCACAACAGACAGCATGGCTTCATAAGTGGCAGATCCTGCCAAACCAACCTGGTGGAGTTCTATGACTGGGTAACTAGGCAATTGGATGGGGACCATGCAGTGGATGTCCTGTACCTGAACATCAGTAAGGCATTCGACTCGGTGCCACATGGGAGGCAGGTAAGTAAATTAGAAGACACGGGGCGGGTGCAAAGCTGGTGAGATGGGTAGGGAACTAGCTTCAGGAAAGGCAACAATGTCACATTGTCACAATGTGGAGAGGCTTGACACCTCAAGCAGCAATATGGTGCCCCTTCAAACAGGCACAAAGTGAGAGAACCTTTTCAGCAGATGTCCAAGGGTCAGAGAATCCACAAGGGAACTCAGTGAAGGAGCAAGTGGAGGTCCCAGAGAGCCTTCTCCTTAACTCAAACCATTGCTGATGCAATTGCCCCAAAGGACTTCCCAAAGGATTGATAGGCCCACCTTAAGAAGTTTCTATTACCACTGAAGGAACTGACTGCAGGGAAATACTGGATAGTGGATCACAACTAGCAATCATTTTTCAGGACCAGTATGAGAAATACATTAAATGCCTGCCTTTTCATCCCTTGATGGACTGCCTGAGGGAGGGGCTAAGTTGCCTTAGTTGCAACTACTATGGATGGTGGTATGATTGGAGTTTCCACAAGAGATCACTGGGATTCAGAAGCCTGTAGAAATTGTGGCTCTTGTGTTCCTAGAGTTATCAATGTATGACCAGGTACTGATACTGACTGGAGCAAATGACAGCTGTTTGGTAGGTTGGCCAGCTGCTGAGAAATGAAAGTTCCCTAGTACCTGAAGTCCTCACGCCCATGACTTACAGCATAAAGTCTACAGAGTGGTGCATTATGTTTACCCCAAAGCCTTACCTTTGCCTCCTTCACCTGAGTGTACCATCACTGGAATAGGTAAGTTCTTTAAGAATGTAAGCCATTGAACAATGCTCATTGATGCACCTACAGAGCAATGTCTACCCATGAGACTGTTTGTCCAGAGAGATTTATGCCTGTCCATGATGACAAGGGTGCCACAACAAATGACTAATAGTGAAGAACATCACTGCCAAGTGGATTACCATCAAGAAACTAAGGACCCTGGCACATATAGTATCTATACTGCTGATTCTGTCACCAGTGCATCACCTGATTTGGACAAGCAATAGTGAGATCAAACTTAATGCATTCAACTAGTTTTCCTTGCCTGTGCTACACTACTGGAATGCATACTTCGGTAGTTAAATTGCCAAAAAGCACAAAGTATTCTTGCTTAGTGAGTGTAACATTGGATGTGTTCATGGAGCAGAGCACTGGATTAGACTTACTGATGAATGACTCTTCTGGGAAAGATCCCAACAATGTGCCCCTGTACATGTGGAAGATGTACAACTCTTTCTTCAGGAACTATGATATCAGGTATTATCAAGGAATCTAGGATCCCTATGCAGTTATTGTGATCTGAAAGAAGCATGAGATTATATACAAGTGTGCTGTCTGACAGACTGTGCCACGGACTTGGATATTTGTCCAGATTTCCCATAAATTCTAACTCTTGGTAATCTAAAGGTTACTAAACACATCAATATATGATGTCTTAAGTGGAGAAGGCCTTCAGGTGTTTGACTGAGAGCAAATGGATTTGAGCACTTGACCTCAGGGTGGATACTATCAAATTCCTATGCAGAGGCCAGAAAGAAAGTTGCTTTTGCCCCTTGAATTCTATCAATTTGAAAGAATGCTGCAAGGCAGTGAGAGAGGCAGTGTGATCTAGTTGTTCGAGTACCACTTAGTAATGAAGAGAATGCAGACTCAAACCCTGTTCGAGCCAAATACTCACTGTGTGACATTCGGCAAGTTTTAACCATAATTTCTAATACCAATAAATGTGGAATTATAATCAGCATATCTCTAGTAAGTCTGATACAAAAATGAGATCTCTAAGTAGCTTTGTTTGAAAGTTCCAGTTTGTTTTGTAACCCTAATTTCACTGCCTGTTCAAAAAAAAAAAAACTGGTGTCAGTGAAGATATATGGATGATGTCAGGTCCAGATCTCACAGCTTAGACTACCCTGTTAGCAACCTTGTATGACAGTTTTCTAAAGTTAAATGAAACTGTAGTTATAAAATTTTGAAAAGGAAAGCAGACACTAGGTGGGTATGTGGTGTATGTGGCATATATCTTCAGAATGTGTAGGTACAAGGTACTGAAAGATTTGTAAGCAATAATAGCCAACAGGGTGGGCAGTACTGGGAAATACCAGACAGCCCAGGGGCGTAATGAGGCCCAATGCCACAGGCGGAGGTTCTTATAGCCCCTGGAAGGTCTGGTATTTCCCAATACTGCCCACCCTGGAGGGTATTATTGCACTTAGAAAATGGGCACTGTAAAAAAAAAAAAAGTTTGATAAAATTGTTCATAAATAGTTAATTTTAAATAAGTTTGCAATTAAATAGATCCTCCACCTTCTTTTGTCCTAATGCGGATCCCATAGTTACAAAGTCGGTTGTATGCAGTTACCACCACCCACAAAGCAGACTTTTTTTTGTGTGCCCCCTTGCGTCATCATCATGAGAGAGTTTTATTCATTTGAGGCATTATTTGTTTCATTTCAGATGCTATATATGTGTGTTTCTGTTGTGCTGCCTTTTTTTTTTTTAATTGGGGCCAGGCGATGTTGCCGATCAGGAGAAGGAAGAGCATTTGGGAGTGTAAGCTTGGTCAGACTCTGGAGCCAGTGTTCAGCCTGAATTTTTAAAAAAGTTTCCCAGTCCTCGGTGTCTGTGGTGACAGAGTTATTTCTGTTTTGTTTTTGTTGTTATCTTTTTAATGAGTTCCCGGTACTTGCTGCCTTCCATGAGGACCGGGAGTACGAAGAGGCACACCCATTTTCTGCGAGTGAGCCTGTGCCAAGATACCACACTAGAGGAGCAAATGTAAAGCTAGTCAGCAGACCAGAACCCTCTGGTACTGTTGACTAGGGATACTGTACATCAGAAAATGTGCTGTGGGTATATTAGAGGATCACTATGCTGTGGCAATGTTTTGTTTTGTTTTTTTTTCTTAATTTTTTTAATAGTTGGGGACAATGGCACAGAATAGTGGTGAAGGCCTATAGCAGGGAGCTGGCACACCCAGTCATTCACTCATTAATTGAGCGTAAAAAAAAATGATTTCTGCCTGTGTCACTCTAAGTTCTGACCTCAAGATCACTGTAGTGATTTTATAATTTTGTTTTTGTTTTAAGAGGCAGCAGAGTGGCTGTAGGTAATAGGTAAAGAGTGTTTGGGTTGGGGGAAACCACTAGCTCTCGTTAAGCGGGAGAAAAACATGGTAGACATTTCAAATTTTCTTGGGTGCTTTCAGCCAATTACAAACAGGCTGGGCACCACTGTAGCCTGGTATGTGATGAAGTGGCACTTGGACTGGCACTTTTTTTTATTTATTTTATTTATTTATTTAGATTTTGTTGACCAGGTAAGCCCACTGAGACCAGAGATCCCTTTTTCAGGCAACCCGGGATTGAGTACACCAACCACTTTACATTAGGTGAGGATACAATAACACAGTTTCAGAGTACATTCACAGTCAGCAGGGTACATTTAGGCAATGTTGGTAAGTACAGTTTCATTGCAACAGGTCAACAGTAACATTGGTGTTTGCTTATAGGCAGTCCAAAGGGAGAGAGAGAGAGAGAGAGAGAGAGATTAATCAGTTGTCATTGAGAGGGGTTAGGTTGAGGACATGATCTAGCGGTTGAGAAATAGATGCCCAGGTTGGAGTTGCTTTTAGCCATTCAGAAGACAGAACATATTCTTGCCATTTTCTAATTTAGAAGAGGTGGTTTTGGAATGCAGCAAAAAACACTGCTTTGGAATGCCAAGGAAATGTGCAAGTTCAGAATACTGCACTGATAGGATTTCAGAATACCACCAGGATAAAATTTTTGAGTGCAGCATGAGCACACTTAGAAGATGGAAGGTGGTGACATTAGTGACTCTTTCTCTGGTTTTTAATCCTTCTTGACTACCTCTTGCAGTCTCATGAAGCAACCTTTAGTATGCTATATTTTCGTATCTATTATAACCTGTTCTTCACTTTCACATCATGTAACCTCTTTTATTCCTTTTTCCTAGTATCTATACTTCAAGCATATGCTTGTAGCCATGGTTTTCACTTTCCTTGATACAGAACTAAGGTAAGTTGGGGAAGTGGCAACAGTGATCACTAAGCACCCACAGCCAGTGAGGATGCCCTGGCTAAAAAAGACTAGCTCCCAAGGGGTGCTAAGACCTACAGCTAAGTTAGTTCCACCTCATCATGCATGAGCTTAATACTGCCTCGGCTCCAGTTTTTGCACATCTCATTGGAGCAGAAGAGTAGTTAATATGGGCAAGATCTGAGGAGGACTAGAGATGCCAAGTGGCTGAGCAACTGTCTATTGCAAGTCCTGAGAAATGACTGCATCCAGATGAAGTTCATCGAGGACCAAGAGGCTGTCTCTCTATGCTGGATCCATAATTCAAGGGTCAACTGGGGAAGAGACTAGAAGGAGAAAGCATCACCCAGGGATTCTGGTGCAGAAACAAACAAGTTACAGGGCAGCAAGGAATAAACACCCAGTTAACTAATAACTAAGCATCTCCCCAGCAGAAAAGATGATGATTTAATAATGATATGTCAAAAATGATCATTATCAATTATGTTCAAAGGGCATGTTAATGCTTCAAAAAAATCATTGTGATCATGACTAACAATGATTAAACATGAACGTTAAATGATCGTCAATTAAAAACTTTGTTATAGGAACAGTGATTGTGATTATTGAGGATCTCATATCATTGTGATTTTTCATAATTGCCCATGGTCAAGATTACTGTAATACATTAAAAAAAAAAGCAAATGTTTTTCTATACTTTTGGAATTTATCTTGTCTTCACCTTCCCCCATCCCTCCACCCCAGGCTTATCCACCCTTATTGGGGTGGTGCTGCTTTGGGATTGGTGGAAGGCACTACCAGGTGCATCCACTAACTTGTCCTAACTGAGGGGATTGTTCTTTGTAATGTTAGAGAGTGATAGAGTGATATGTAGCTCTGGTTAAAGAGGTGAAAGTTATAAACTTACAGATAGTAATGAGTTAGGAGTTAGGTGTAGCATCTCAAGCTGTAGTTGTGGGAAACATACAGATGGTGGGTAACGTAGGTAATGGTATCTTACGCATCTCTGCAAGTGGATTTGGTATTGTATTTTTAAGTAGGGACTGGACTGGTTAGAAACTCCTAGATAGTACTATATTTTGCTGTTAGTACTGATATCAGAACTGTAATTCTGAGGTAGCATTCAGGGAACTTCTCTCTAAATAGACAGTTGTTTCAGGTATAATAGTATAGTTTCAGGTATAGTAGTATGGTAGGTCTAGTAGTATGGTATTGTATAGATAGTTTAGAACTGTATGTTGACTTATATAACTGTACTGTACATATATCTGTACTTTTATTCAGTATTTTATGCTTCATGCAGGTACAGTGAGTAATGTAGCATATAGGTATTTTTAGTACTGTATTACATTTTAGGTAGAACTGTACTTTTTGGTCAGTACTGTGTAGGTATAGCTGGTAATATAACATATAGGTATTTTAGGTATCTTTGGTGAATATTGTTTTGTGCCTTGTGCAGGTATAGTCGGTACAGGGCTAGACTGGAACAATTGATATAGATAGTACTGTATTATCTTTTGTTTCATTAATAGGTAGTGCTAGCCATGGGTAGGATTGTGGGATTAATAGGTAGTGCTAGCCATGGGTAGGATTGTGGGATGCAGTGATTGTGGGGCAGCAGTATGCATGAACATATTGTGGAGGCTGGGAGGGTGCCCAGTCTACCACAGGCTGAGGAGGCTCAAGGATGAGGTGTGGTGGCTTGGTAGGGAGTTGGAGAGGATGAGGAGAGGGGGGATTCTAGGACAGGTGGGCCTTCACCAGGGAGTAACATGAGGACACCACATGGGAGGAACAACAGGTGGAAGGAAGGGATGGGGAGGAGGTGGGAGCAAATTGGACAGGAGGCCTAATGATAGAGGGTGGACTTGAGTCTGGCCTAGCACCGGGGGGGACTTGAGTCAGGAGGGAGGAGCCAATGCATAGCAGAACAGAGGGGTTAAGAAACAGGTTTGCTGTACTGATGACACTGGTGGGGGAGGAGGAGGAGAAGGAGGAGGAGAAGGAGGGTGGACTCCAGGAGGGGGCAGGAGAGGAAACAGGAGGAGATTGCTACAGGGAACAGTGCTCGGGGGGGGGCAATACTGGTGGAGGAGGTGAGAGGGTCACTGCAGAAGTGGGGAGGAGCTCAGGGCAGATGGGGAGGTGGAGGATTGCAAGTGAGCAGTTAAGGGGAGAGGGGATAGGTTAGGGGTGGTGAGGGGGGACCACTGGAGTGAATGGTACAGCTTCTAATATGGGGGACTCGATTAAATGGGAACCTGGGTAGAAGGGTGGGGGCAAGAAATGAAGAAGGGGTGTATTGGTACTGGTGGATGCCATACTTAAGGAGAGCAGATGGGGCAGCAAGGGAGAATGGCATAGTCGCATATGGGTGGAGTCCATACCAGGGTTAATGGTAGACAGGGCAGGGCAGTCAATTCTAAAGTGCACAAGGAGGGGGTAGGAGGAAACCATATATAGTGTTGCATGTGGGGATGAATGACCTGGTGGGGGAGACAGTGGTAGTAGTGAGGGAGAGGTTTGAGGGTGTGGGAAGGCTGTGCGAGGTGATGGGGAGTCAGTGGCCTTCTCAGAGGTGACCCCAGTACCCTGTGCAAGTACGGCGAGGAAAGGGAGGATTGGGAGTTCAACACAAGGTTGGGGGTGTGGTGTCAATCCAAGGGGTAAGGGGTAGTGGGTGAATGGTGCAGGACCTGGGATGATAATGATCTATATGCAGAGGATAGGCCACACTTGAGTGAGAAGGGGAAGTGGGTATTGAAGCAGAAGTTAGAGGGGTATATAGTGACAAAGGTGGAGTTGAACTAGGTGGGGGAGTAAAGAGTGGACAGCTGGTAGGCAGGGATCCCGAAGAGAAGAGCCAAACAAGCGTACCCCCCCAAGCTAGTAGGGAAGGATTTGAAGAAGTTGCATGAGGGGAATAGGAGGGAGGAGAAGCAAGGAGAGGAAGGGAAGGGGACAGGATGGAGGGCAGTCTCACTGAATGTGACAAGCTTAGGTAACAAATCAGCCGAGTTACAGGCAATCTTGGCAGTGGGGAGGGTGGATATTGTGGCCATCACAGAAATGTGGGCCACCGAGTACCAGGACTGGGATATGATAATCCTGGGGTATAGGATATTCAGGAAGGATAGGGTGGAGGGGAGAGGGGGGCATGGCAATCTATGTGCGAGAGGGTATATGGTGCATTAGGGAAGAGGGGGAGGAAGGCATGACGGGCCCTATGGATACAGTTCCAGGACTCAAAGAAAAGGACACTGAGGATGGGGGTAGTGTACAGATCACCAGCACAAGTGGAGGACCTGGACAGAGAGTTAGCTGATCAGATTAGAAGGGTCTGTAGGAAGGGGAACACAGTGGTGGTGGGGAACTTCAATCTACTGGCATTGTATTGGAGCACCCCAACCACCATGAGTGCAAAGGAACAAGTCATATTGTATGCAGTTCTGGACAGCTTCCTGGTGCAGTTGGTCCATGAAAAGACTAGGGAAGGAAGAACTCTGCACCTGGTCATATCAAATGGAGAGGCTGTAGGGGATCTGGAGGTGGAGGACCCTCTGGCTGGGAGTAACCACCGCACGGTGCGGTTCACTCTCAATATGGGAAGGGAAAAAGGGGGGTATGGGAACCAGGGTGATTGATTTCAAGGGGGTGGACATTAAAATGATGGGGGAGATTGTGGGTAGACACCTGGCGAGTATTCAGCTTTACATGGATGTTTGTCAAAAGTGGGAGATTATTAAAACAGGGCTGGTGGAGGCTACTGGGACATGTGCAAAGACACGTAGCAAGATGGGCAGAGCAAAGAAGCCCAGCTAGTTAACCTAGGATGTGATGGAGGGGGTGAGGGCCAAGAGAAAAACATTTCAGAGACTCAAGAAATCAGGAGGGGAAGGAGACAAGGAGGAGTATATGAAGAGGTCAAGGGAGGTAAGCAGACTGGTCAGAGTGGCCAAGGCTTTGAAAGAGCTGAGGCTGACACTGGGTATCAAGGATGGTGAAAAGGACTTCTTCAGATACATTAGGGAGAGATGGAAGAACAAGGACCAGATTGTGAGGATTAAGAAGGATGGGGGGTGGGTAGAGAAGGAGGGGAATCGGGCAGAGGCACTAAATAGGTACAGTACATCTGTTCCGTGTTCACAAAGGAGAAAGGGGGGAAGAAACCTCGGGGAAGGAGAGGGGCAAGCAGGGAAGGGGAAGGGGTGACTGATACAGGGATTACGGAGGCCAGGGTTCTGGAGGGGGTTAAGGGCACTGAGGGTAGACAAGGCACTGGGTCCGGATGGTATTCACCCTAGGGTGCTAAAAGAACTGGCGGCGATCCTGGTGGAACCACTGGATGACCTGTTCAGTACCTCCCTGAACACAGGATGTGTACCAGAAGACTGGAGGATGGCCCATGTGGTGCCTATTCACAAAAGTGGCCCTTGGGATGAGCTGTGGAACTACAGACCAGTGAGCCTCACATCAATTGTGGGAAAGCTCATGGAGACAATCCTGAAGGAAAGGCAGGTGGCATTTTTGGATGACGATGATCTCCAGGATGTTCAGTAACATGGGTTTGTCTCAGGAAGATTATGCCAGACAAACCTAGTTGAGTACTATGACTGAGTGACCAGGGAACTGGACAACAGCCATGCAGTGGATGTCCTGTATTTGGATTTCAGCAAGGCCTTTAATTTGGTGCCACATGGGAGGCTGGGAGATACTGGGATGAGAACAAAAATAGTCAAATGGATCACCAATTGGCTGAAGGGAAGGCAGCAGAGGGTAGTAGTGGGGGGGCTCTCATCACCAAGGGATGTGATGAGCGGAGTGCCACAGGGATTGGTACTGGGACCGGTGCTGTTTGGGGCATTCATAGCAGATATCTCACACAGAATCCAGAGAAAGATCAGTCTGTTCGTGAACTGTACTACAATGGGAGCCGTGGTATTTATTTATTTATTTATTTGCTTTTGTTAACCAGGTAAGCACACTAGACAGCCAAGTGCCTATTTTCAGGTGCGACCCGGGAGATTACAAGGTACAAAACTTGGTACATACATGAACATGAGGCAAATAGAAGTGGAGGTTTACATTACACAGAGTTAGCACATCTGGGACTTTACAAGCATCAGATTTCATCAGGCAAATAGTAGTGAAGAGTTAATATAAAGTAATCAGAACACAGCGACACCATAATACAACAACACTATAAACAGGGATTACAGTACAGTATTAAACATTGCAGTCAGTAGGAAGAAGTGCAGTGTGAGTTCAACGCTCCAGGCAGTAAGTTGTGAGGTTAGCAGTTGGAATAAATGGGAGTCATAGCAGGAATAGAGTGGGCAAGTACAAGAGAAAGAAGTGCACAGTTCTAGTGCTCCCCCTGTTAGCCGGTGGGCTTGAAAGGTCCATTTTCATAGATGCTATGAGAGCAGGAGGAGTATGAGCATAGATATGCTCTGCCCAAGTCATTATGTTTTGGTAGCAACTCAGTATGTTGGGGCATCTTAGGCAGAGAGGGTTTGTCTGGTGCAGAGTCAAGTGGCAGCCGTTTTGAGAAAACCCCTAAGGGAGGCTTTAAATCTCTGGTGTGAGGGGGAGGAGCGGGTGCTAGCTGGCAGCGAGTTCCAAACCCTGGGCGCGTACACTGTGAAGGCTCGGTCCCCCATTTGTGTGCGGGTTTTTGGTACCAGGAGGACATGGGAGCCGATGGATCACAGGTTGTAGGAGGATGTAGCGGGAGCAAGGGTCTCAGCAAGGATTTGAGGGGTGGCAGTTCTGACAATATTGTCAATGAAGTTGCCCACAACATAAGGGCAGTGAGTTTCTGGTGGGCGCCACTCAAGCTGGGTGTAAAGCTCACAGCGGTGAGTGAGGCATGGGACTGTGAGCATAAAACGGTAGATAATGTAGATGGGTGGAAAGGGCTGCAGGATGACCTGATCAAACTACAGGAATGGCCAGAAACATGGCAGCTGGGATTCAACACTAAGAAGTGCAAAGTACTGCACTTTGGAACTAGGAACCAGGGGAGGAACTATCAGCTTGGAGGGTTTCAGCTGGAAAGAACCAGAGAGGAGAAAGATCTCAGGGTGATCATAATGGGGCATATGAACAACTCAGCACAGTGCAGGAAGGCAGCAGCAAAAGCCAACAAAATGCTGGGGTGTATAGTGAGAGGTATCTCTGCCAGGGATAGGGAGGTGATCAATTCCCTGTACAGATCACTGGTCAGACCACACCTGGAATACTGTGTGCAGTACTGGTGCCCATTCCTGAAGAAAGACACAAGATTATTAGAAAAGGGTACAGCGCAGGGTGACAAAAATGATCCAGGGTCTGGAGAGTATGTCCTACGAGGATAGGCTGGGTGAGCTGAACATGTATTTACAAGAGGAGAGGAGGGATAGGGGGATATGATTGAAACTTAAATACTTAAAGGGGATTAACAAAACTGACACAGAGTGGATTCTCCAGATTAGCAGTGGGAGGGACATGAGAGGGCATAAATTGAGATTGGTGGGGCGGAAGATTCAGGAGGGAAATCAGGAGAGACTTTTTCACTGAATGGGTGGTGGATAAGTGGAATGCCCTGCCTGAGGAGGTGGTAGCCTGTAGTATGGTGGGGGGTTTAAGAGGGGTTGGGACAGAATGAGGGGAGGGGATGGGTAAATTAAGAGGAGTGAGAGGGAAGGTGGGGCAGCTGCAAGTTGAGGGGCTAGCTGCACAATCGTGCAGACTCAGTAGACCATGAGGCCTGTTTCTGCTGGCATTTTCATATGTTCATATGTTCAATTTAGACATCTTTATTGGAATCATCAGTTATGAGACATTTTGCTTTCGCTAGAAAGGTTAACGAATGAAATAACAGTGTTTAGAACCGGGTTTTTTTCTTAATATTGCAGTTTGGACAAACTGGTCATTTTAGCCACTAATGTTGGGGGGGCAGACCATTCGAACAAACAGGGCTAGCATGAGCTTCAAGAGGCTCAGGACACAGAACTGCAGCACGTGCCTTGCAGAAATGGCATTCTATCAATTTAGAATCAGTAAGCCATCTATGTTAAACCAGCTATACACAGCGTATCTAACTTTAGCCCATACAGCTGTTTCCACAGTTTCCTGGAAAGGGAAGCTGGTAGACCAGAACTAAGTTTTGAAACACAAACACTCACATATGAGCTCAGGAGCTCACTCAGGGAAGAGACCAGAGCAGTCTTTGAGGTGACTGGAGGAGCCAAACCAGCACAACAGAAGTTTATATTTAAAACAGACTTACAAAATTAAATTGTGTGACTGGTGAATTCTAAACCCTAGAGTTAAATGGTGTGGCCAGCCCATTTGTTTTGGATTTTGGAGGTTTGAGTTTATGTGTGCTTGTGTAAAACAACTGGACATGGTGCTCTTGGATCCTTATTTTTTCACCGATGTATAAACTTAGCTGAATCTTATGTATAATTCGTTCTAGATGCTCTACAGCTCAAAGTAGCAGATTGCTAGATTAAACCGAGATCTAGGTGCAGAAATAGGTAAAAGTGGGTAAATTGTAAGATGGTTATGTTTACAATGGAATAAGGGATAGAACTGAAGGGTCTACAGATTGCCTCACGTATCTAAAAAGCACTCCTCATAGAGAGGCAACGAAGGGAGATACTATATTTATACATGCTACTGATTTTACCTTTTATGCTCTGAACATTTTTTCTTAAAAAAAAAAATTAACATTTATAACATTTTTATGTGTTTTAATTTTGAATTTTCGCAGGCTTGTGGTCATGTTCTCTATTACATCAATCAAGCAGCACATATTTTGCGTTTAGCAGCTCTGCTCTGTTAAGTTTCAGTGGTGGCATTGCATTGCTGCACTGTGTGAAGCTGACTGGTAAGCAGATAAAGGACCTACAGCTCATTGCTTATGGTCTGAATAATTGTGAGGCTCTTTATTAGTAACATAACTTATTTTTCACTCACAAGAAGTATTTGGAGAGTCTGAAGGGCTGGGTATAAAAAGAGCAGTTTCAGTTTTCTGCTCTCAGATTGCTGTGGTGAATTTTCATTCTGAGGTAGCAGCGTTTTAGATCTGGAGGCCAATATTATGTGACAACTAGCACTATTCAACTCTTGGATTGTAGTGGATTTTCTAGGTCGATTGATGCTGATTTTTGACCTTTGACCTTTTAAGTGAAACAAACCGCACTTACACTTTTTAGAGCAGGAGAGACCTAGCAGGCTTGGAAGGCCTGGGAGAGCTGTGCTTCCTGAATTAATAATCGGAAACATCAAGGAGGAATTGTTTACCCATGTAGAAAAGAAGCAGAAGGGCTGGCCGTCTGCTGCAGCGGAAAGATTTATCGCTGCAACATGGGCAGCCTGGGTTCGGGAACAGACTTTGGATGCTCGAGAACTAGCCAGGGCAGAGGTGGACTGAGCAGCTGTTGCAAGCTCTCCACCTCTGAGGAGGGGAGGGGGGGTAGTGCCTCTGGTCATAGGGCTCCCGGGTGACCACAGGGTTCCCGGCACCGGAGTACCAGTTAACTCTGGGGAGGGTGTGTCGGACGCATGGTATGGTTATGCCACAGCATCCACCTGTCATCCCCCCCAACAAAACACATAAAAAAAAAAAATTCTGTCTGGTGAGCCCAATGACAACCCCCTCACATCACATCCCAGACACAGATCTGCTGGGGTTAGTGGGAAAGGGCTCCAGTGGCTCTGCCCTGAGTGTAATCCAAGGGGCACTGATAGCCGGGGTCCTGGGTCTGTCCACTGAGGGGGTCAGCCACCAGTGCATAAAGAAAGCATAGTTAAAAAAAAAAAAAGGAACCAGAGGAAGTTTATAAACTACTTAATAATTGTATAATTTTTTTGTTTAGGTTTTAAAGTTTTAATTTTTTAATCTCTGTCTCACTACAGGTTACTACAGGCTAGCTTAATGTCTAAAATAAATAATCTAAATGCTTTTAGTAACTGATATATAAGTGGCATAGCAATTATAATATAGAATATAATAGGTGGACCGTATTTAGAAAATTATTATTATTGTATCTATTTTTGTGTTATTAGAGCACCCTGGTACCCCTAAGGTGATTAGCAACTTATTATCCACCATGAAGGAGGAAAAAGAAAAGCTTCATTTAAACTCTATATGCATGTTACTCATACAGCTTTGAGGGAGCCACACACAGTGATCTGCTGAAGAGAGCAGAAAAATACACCAGGACCTCCATAAAGCATATGATATTCAGCTGGACAGAAGATATTCATAAGCATCCCCATGCTTGTTTAATTTATTAAAAGAGAAGTTTAAGGATTATCCCTTTCGTGAACTGAGACTGTCTCATCCATTATAATTTATTTGGGGCTCTATAGACTTTTTATTAAAAAGTATATTTAAACTATATATTTTTTCACTTGCAAAGATCACATTTGGGGTATGTTACTAATAAATGGGGAGTATGCAGCAAAGGTACTTTGTACAATAATGTTGTAAACGATAGTTTTCTTTACACTTGCAAATCGATGTTACCTGACATCGCTCCTTTGGCTACAATAGGCTAACAGAGGATTATTAGCTTTGAAGATGATTCCTTACACTTTTGGCTCTTAGACTAAATACTCAGTACATATATTCTCCCTTGAATTAACACAGTATTCATCCTTGGTTTTGAGGATAAATATTAGATGTGGTAAATTGTAAAAAATATGGATGGTGACGACATAACTACTAAGGAAAAGAAAAATAGCAAGAAAAGTAATGCTTTTGTGTTTCAGGGAAACCTCGGTATTACCGCCTTAACTCCAGTAGACATAAGAAACCACTAGCTTACTAAAAAACTCTGAAACTAGAAATACATAAAATTACAAGCTCAGAACTGTATCTAGCTCTGTAGGGAACAGTCATCAGTGACATAGCAATAGGAAAACTGACGTAGCCAATGTATAATCACAAAAACAGGAACATGAGTCATTTGACGAAAATCAATAGCAACCAAAAAATTGAAAAATAGAAAAACAATAGAAATCATCTGGAACCGGAGGTAAACAAAAAAGCGATGATCAAATTTTTTTTTTCTCCTGTATCAAATGTTAAGCTGAATACATGGAATCTTAAAGACAAAAGCAAAGGCAACAGTAATAAGTTAGATAAGACACCAAATAAAACACCAAACTTGTATTACTACTAAGAAAATCTTGCTGGGCCTTGCCCCCCCCCCCCCGAGTCTGTGTGACCTCATACAACCAAGAATCCACACCACGACATACCAGGGGATCGAAACCTCAGCTTCTGCAAGTCCTGCATTGCTACCAACACAGGACCAAAGATCCTTGCTTACCGGACCACTAGTTGGTACAACAGTCTCCCAGCGACACCTCATCTTCTATCGTCAGCACTTTTAAGACTCGCCTCCTAACACTGACTGCCTCCAACCTCTGTGACTGTTGTGGCTAAGCATATCTTTTGGTTCCATAGCTGAAGATGCCCTTTTGGACCCACATCTACTCCTGCACTTTGCCAGCACCCCCCACTTCCTATCTTTACCTCCCCTGCTGGCCCATGGCAAATGCCACCCGGCTGCATTACCTCTATTCTTATCCCCTTCCACCTCTCCTCTCTCTGTCCCTCCCCCAACCTACCTCCCCTTCTCTCCCATCCACTTAGTCTCCCTGATTTCACCCTCCTCCTTTCCCTTTCCTTTCCCCAAAGTTTTACCTTATTGTTCTTTTTTCATCTACAAGACTATGTGTTGTTCTTTTTTTTTTTATTTTATAAACTGTTATCTTTGCTTATGATTGTCTCAATTGTACCAATGATGTGGAACCTTTGTAAAAGAGCCTTAGCTCAAAGGTATTTGTAATCCTAGAACAAATAAATAAATAAGTAAATAAATAAATAAATAAATAAATAAATAAATAAGAAAGCTAAATCACAGGAAGAAATCATCAATCTAACCATGCAGATAGTGCCAAATGTAGAAGAAAACAAACTGGAATTTTTAGCACTTTGAATTTGTCAGACAACTCTTACAATTCACTAGTTAAATCTCAAGTGATAGAAGCCATGGAATCTGCTAAGAATGTAATTTTACTAGATTCACCAAATGCAGTCCTTGACAAGTTAGACAACGAAGCAGAGCAAACTGAATTGGAGCCTGAAATAATTGATCAGTGTCTAAACAACTTAATGTGGTGCACATTAAAAGCTCATGCACATCCTATTATGGCTCATGTAGTAATCATGGAAACTTTAAATGACATTAGAAACAGATCTGATCATTTCAGAAAGGAAATGGAAGAAAAGATGAATACCCTGACCAGGAAGATTGGCATCCTAGAAAGTCATGTTAATAAGCACAAACTATCACTTTCAACAATACTTATTCCAGAAACACCAAATAACAAAGGAAAAAGAAAAGGAAGGGAAAAGATAAAATGAAAGAAATGAAAAGGAAAGTGAAAATGAGGCAAAGTGGCAACAGTATAGTGTTACAGGAAAATCAGATAATTAGTAACCTATCCATTCCTATTAAAGTAAGGCATAAAGCAAAATACATAGGTGAAAATAACCCCCCAGGATAATTAAAAAAATAAAGTAGATATTCTACCACAGAATCAAGGAATGTCTACTGAATTTGAGATTATACCAGCTATAATAAAAGATAACACAATTGACTCAGCCAAAAAACAGGATGAGATGCAGTACAAACAAACTCGGGGATAATTAATGATAAAGAACTGGGGCTCAGTTTTCAAAAGCCCCTTAGATTGGTACAAGTTGTACTGAATCGTCACCTTCAGCAAAACCCTAGGTGTGCCAGGGACCCTGCTTCAGATTTTAGTAGAGAATCATTCCTAGCACCAATGTCCCATCTGATGCCGCAAGTGGGGATGCGTACCAAAAAGCTGGTGCACAGGAGGGGATTTATGGAGGTTCCATAAATCTGTGACATGAGTCACAGTGATCCAATGCAGTGTGGGTAAGCACCCCCAAGATGGAAACATGATGCCGCAAATGCAGATGGCAGGGGCAGATGGAGCAGTGACCAGATTGTAAACTGGTGGTATATGCCAGTGTGTACCCCCACAATGTCTGACCATGTGAACAAACAATGGGGTCCCAATTTCATGATACTACAGGAGTGATGTACATACCCACTCAACTGTCCTCCAGGCACCCAATCAAGAAATTCTGCTGGATATAGCCCGTGATGGACCACCACACCCAGCAGGGTGCTATCCAGTGGCCTGGCAGCTCTGTGCAGTCTACAGCAGTTGTGCTGGGGTTGGCAGAAAGTTGCGTGTATTCACATGGCACCCCAGAGTCCACAGCATGCCCATTCTACAATCACAGCAGGCATGTGATTTTTTTGGGGGGGTGGGGTGCTGCCATATAAAGTCCCAGATGGTGGTGTGCATAATGCCAATGACAATGACGTATGCTGAGTATGTCAGCTATGTCCCCTGTGCTGTTTTGTTGGGCATACTGATGGAATGGGAATGCTGTCCAATGTAAATGCACATTATCAGCCACTGCCCTGGAGCAGCTGCTGCCATTGTCCAGGAAGATGCATGTGGCTTTGGCATACCTCTTTGCTGTTGTAGGTGGCTTTTTCTTGCTGGATCATGCACAGCTTTTGTTGCTCTGTAACATTTCTCCCACAGTAGTGTAACTGCCAGGCTATATTGTGATTTTCTCCAGTTGCAACAGTGGTGAATGGGATTCCCCAACCCAGACCTGTCCCAACATCTGGCACATGGATTGTTAGACAAGCTCTGGCTAGTCTAACACCTTGTGAACTGTGTACCCCTAGGGAGGATTTGAGAATACCAACTTAGGGGATGGTGCGGCACCATGGTGACGCAAGTCCCTTTCTGCCATGGTACATCGCTGCATCTGTCACAAGGATGGCAGAAGCCCAGCTGGCACAGGTGGCCTCCCATGTGGCACAGGCTATGTCTGAAAATTAGGAATGGTACACAGTGTGGTACTAGGTGCTCCTTGCACCATACCTTGTTGGTGCAATCACCATGCGCCATTTCTGACCTTTTGAAAATTGGCCACTGGAGTCTTTAGATAAGTCTAGTGTAAATACAGCATATTTTCCAGACATCAGTCTAACAGGTCATGATATCATATTGAGGATTACTGGTATTTAAGATAAACACAGGAAACAACATCCTCTCTGATGTAACTAATAATACTACTACGTTTCCAAGCAGAGTTAGGAATAAGTAAAGCAAAGGATTAGACATCTTGTCACCTATGAGGCAAAGAGGAAGCTAGTACAAATTATGTTTTTACTTCTACTAGATTATGCAGACATTCTATATGGCCATTTCCCTAAATCTGCTCTAAGTACTGTAAACTCGACACCCTTTACTATCAAGCATTGAGATTCATCTCCAGTGCCCCTATTAACACCCACCACTGCATGTTATATAAGATGGTAAGTTGGTCCTCCCTTACCACTAGGAGGCAGCTAAACACATCTCTTTGGTTTCACAGACCTATACCTAATCAACTACCTTCCTATATTACCAATCTCTTTACATGCAACCTGGGATCCTACAATCTGAGACGTTACTCATTTGCCACGTTTAATGTTCCTAAGATTAGAACACATCATGGTGCTGCAGCCATTAGTTTTCCTCTTCCATCACTATGGAACTCCTTGCAAAAGACCCTTAAGTTCATTACCATCCCAGGATTCTCTATCTTTACATCCATGATCCCGCCTGTCCTGAAAGAAACTTGTACATGCCTCCATTAGTTATAGGAACTACAACTGCAACCCTTCCAATTTTGGCCTGTTATTACTCCTCCAGCACTACCACTACATCCCTCCTTATATCTCTAACCTGTACTACTTCCCCTCACTCTCCCCCCCTTTTCTCATCACCTCCTAGTTTGTTTATTTATTTATTAGTATTTCAGATAACACCTTTGAGCAAGGTTCTTTTGCAAAGGTTCCACATCAGATGATGAGAAGACTAAACGCAATCAGGAATGCATCAGAACAAATAAGACATGTACAGGTAGCCAGAGGCATTGTCAGGTACCATGGTTGGTTGGCATTTATGCATCAGGTCACATATTAAATAAGGGATATGTAGTATTAGAAGGAAGGGCAGGTAAAGATGGAATTAGCCAGAGGGACAGGAGAAAAGGAGGGGCAGAAGAAAAGGAGGTAGGGGTGAGGTAGGAGGGGGGAGAGAGAAAAAAAAGAGAGAAGAAATAGGAACCATTGGTAGGGGGAAGAGGGGGGAATGGAGAGAAGGAGGTGATGAGAGAAAGGGGTGGGAGGGCAGGAGGAAATGGTGGAGAGAGAGAGAGAAGAAAGGAGATGTTATTGGGTGGCAGGAGAGAGGCAGATAGGTCTGGTTTAGGAGAAGCAGTCACAGGAGGCCTTGGTGATGAGGTGTTGATGAAGATTGCACTTGAAGGTGCTCAGAGAGGTATTATTGGTAACTTCTGGGGGAAGCAAATTGTACCAGGATGGCACTCTGGATTTGAAGGAGCATTGTCCTTGATAAGTGTATCTGCGTGGAACTGAAAAAGTAAGAGTATTTGAGCTTCTGGTTTGTCTGGAACCTTCATGTGGGAACAGCAGAGTTGTAATTCCTCAAGGTAGTAGATACAATGTGGCTTTTTTGTCTAGGATGCAAGTTTGGTAGCACAATCTGCCAGATAGTTGGAGCCAGTTGGCTTGTTAGTAGATATTGCAGGTGTGCGTAAGGCAAGAGGAAGAGGTCTGGAGATGACAAGCCTTATTTAATGCGGTGGTAATGCGTCAAAGTGCAGTATCGGTGGTAGATTCGTATAGTACTTGCCCATAGTCAATTATTCAGGTAACTGAGCTCTGAAGTAGTGTAGTGTGCATCTCGGTGTGGGACAAGGAGTGCTACACCGTATGTGGATAAGCACTTTTTGCCTTTCTACAGCCTTATTAGTTTTTGTGTCTGTAGCTAGTTATTCCTATATTGTACAATAAGGTAGAACCATGACCTGTACTTTTCCTCATGCATTATTGTAAATGCTCACTTTACTTTAATTCATTGTTAAGACATATTTGTTTTTTTATGTATCTGTGCCATCAAGGATCATCTTGCAAATGACCTTACACAAAGGTGTAAAGCCTGGTTAAAAAAAGTTTGATTGATTGATTGCCAGTATTTGTTATAGAAAGACTATTGAGGGAAATGATAGTACCTTAGCCTCCTTTATTATCCCTTTGTTAGTCAGAAGCCTACAACTTAACACAAGTCAAAAGGATTTTCATTATATTAAGAGAGTTCATAACCATAAGGCTAGAAACCAAATTGATCTACATGTTAAATCAGCACAAACAGCACAATTGATTATAGAGAAATGAGCAAACTGGAATATCCAGATATTCTCAGAGTAGATATGAATAATTTAGAGATTTTGTCTGATCATGTCCACTATAACTTCTGATTCATTATATTTTCAAATAAAAGGGATATATTTAATGGCTCTTTTGAAGGGGCTAATGACAATGCCAGTTTTATTTTTTGGAATGTGAATGGGCTTATGAGTAAATTTCCAGAAAAGGAATGTTATACCCTCATTACTTCATTGACTGTAATTCTCTTTCAAGAAACATAGGCCACAGAAGTGGTAAATATAAATAGCTTTCAAGCAGTAAGTTCACCGGCAGCAAAGATCAAGAAATCTGGAAGGGCAACTGAGGGTCTTTCCATATATAGACAAAATAAGGGATACAGATTACCAATATTTTCAAAGTGGAAAAAAACTGCTTCATAATTGTATTCAAATGGGACAACCAAAATGTTATTTTAACAAATGCTTATACTCACCATAAAAACATTCCACAATATACAGATAATATCTGGACTAAGTTAAGTACTGACTTAGAAATTGTTACTTATAGATTCCCCAACACAAACTTACTGACTGTTGGTTAGTTCAACTCAAGGAGTACACATTTTCATAATATTGAACTATTAGAATCATACATGAACCTGGGATATATTTGAAAATGTAACAATAGTGACAACAATATAAATGAAAATGGTAACAATTGCAGGGGTTTCATAAAGGATAGTGCACTGCTCCTGTTAAATGGCAGGCTTAGAGGGGATGAGGACGGAAATACCATTTGTTTTGGCCCTAAGGGACAAAGTAGGTTTGATTATATAATGTGCAATCCCAAAAGTTATTATACATATGAATCTTGAAAAATAAACATGAGAGCAAAGAGCGATCATGCTCCAATCACTCTAAAAATTATTACTCAAAGTAATTATACTATTCTTGAAAATGTAGTGATTCCTCTTCCATCAATCACCATAACAGGAAAACAAAGGTTATGAATCACAGGACTAGCGATAGATTCAGTTAATGTTTTATAAGAACTTGAAGTCATGGAAATCACTGATAAGCTTAATAAAATCACACCAAGCATCAGTAATGGATATCACATAGACATCTTTATTTGTTCTATTATACCCAAAACTATACATAACTAGAAATAATAATCCCTTCAAAACATATTCCTGATGCAATGATTCCTGTAAACAAGCTAAGAAGGAACTTATGAATTTAGTCAGATGGACAAAACAACATCCTTCTAAAGCAAATCTTAATTATCTTAATGTGGTAAGGAAACAATGCAAATCCATTTTGAATAAACAAGGAGCAGATTTTCAGAAGAGAAAATGGCTTGAAATGTTTAATATTATTGAAAACAATTACCAAAAGAACTTTGGATTATGGTCACTAATTGTGTAAACACATTTCGCTCTTCTCCATCAGTTTACATTCCAAAGAAGACGTGGATAACACACTATAAAACAATCTTTACAACTGTAGGATCTATGTAAAAATGTCATGAAATACAGAATCGTTTTTCTGATCCTACTACCACACCCTTGGTCTTTACTATTATAAAAGTAGAAGAGGTCATATTTAATTTTGCAAAAACCAAAGCCCCTGATCCAGTTGCCATCCTGATGAGGAATATATAGAGAATATGAACTTCTGGATTCTTATTCTAATTAATTTCTTCAATACTAGTCTCAGGCAAAATTTCATTCCTCCCTCGTGGAAAACAAACATCATTTTTATTTATTTATTTAAAAGTTGATAACTGGGAAAGGCACCATGAGCAGAAGCTCGTTTCCAGGTGTGATCCGGGGACAGGGTAAACACAGAGGGTAGACAAATGCAAGTTACATGGTAGTGCATTGTACATCAAACAGAATCAAATGGTAATGATACATGTAAACAAACTGACAGATATTTACAAAATATGTACAGTACAATACAGAGTGTACATATTCGTATCTAACAGGGTGTTAACAGACATGAGCCTGCTAGCACCTAGAATGAGCAGAGCCTGCTAAAGTAAGGAAGGTGCTAAAGAGAAGTGAGCAGGGGGAAGAGAGAGGACAAGCATTAGGAGGCAGGAGAACAGATGCAGGAAGAGGAAAGGGAGGGTCTGTAGGGACAAAACCCTTGATGGAAAAATTTTAATTTTTATCTTCAAGAATTTATTTTTTTTAATTATCATTATTTTATCTGATTTTATATGGTATTAAGATGGGAAATGTTTACTTTCATTTCTGGTCAAAATTAATGTTGATTAAGTCTTAAAAACAGTAAAATAGAAATAATGCCATTTAAAATGGAGTCAGCATCAGAGTTCAGAGAAAAAAATGGTTTTAAAGAGACTGTTTTAAATTTCAGGGCTCTGTGCTCTAACTGTAGAACAGAGATAAGATGGGGCCTAACTTACATGTTCCACATTCCCAGGAAGACACTTTTATTAGGATTTATGTGTTTGCACAGGGAAAGTCTTACATGGAGCTAGGTATCCATGGATATGCTCAAGATAAGAAATCATGTGACTGGTAGCAACAAGAAGAAAAAAAAGTGTCTTAGACTTTAAAAGTTACATTACCCTGTATATAAATAAGAAGTTTATTCAAAGTTTAAAGATGCAATGTACTGCCGTTATGAAAATTGGACAGTTATTGGACAATAGTATGATACATAAGTTTACCAAGTTTTATAGTTGCAGAATGAAGCATTCAAAAGTTATGAATATAATTTATTTGATAACATTTCCTTATTAGAAAACTAGACAAATCTAGTATCTTGTGATCGCTTACATCTTAGAAAGTCTAACAAGATGAATATTAAATTTGTAGTTTGCTGCTATTGAGAGAAATACTGTCTAAAAGTTTATAGTGAATTAACTTTTCTGACAGCGATTGATGTCTTTAAGAAAAGAACAAAGAATCTTGTGTGTCTTTACAAAAAGTAATGTTTTAAGGACTTTAGGAATTAATTTTTGTTACAGATCTTATATCATTCTATAGTTTAGACTTTTTAAAGTAAGACTATCTTGCAGGACCTTTGGCAGACCTATTTAATGCCTCACTACATTTGGGATGTGTACCTCAGGACTGGAGGATGGCTCATGTGGTGCCACTCCATAAGAGTGGCTCCAAGGATGAACCGGGAAACTGCACACCAGTGAGCCTCACATCCATCGTGGGTAAGCTGATGGAGACTATCCTGAAGGAGAGGCTGGTGGCCCTCCTACAGGACAAAGGACTACAGGACAGCAGACAGCATGGCTTCATACATGGCAGATCCTGCTAAACCAACCTGGTCGAGTTCTATGACTGGGTAACTAGGCAACTGGACAGGGGCCATGCAGTGGATGTCCTGTATCTGGACTTTAGTAAGGCATTTGACTCGGTGCCACATGGAAGGCTTGGAAGGAAGTTAGTAGGTACAGGGGCGGGTGGAAAGCTGGTGAGATGGGTAGGGAACTGGCTTCAGGGAAGGCAACAGAGGGTGGTGGTGGGTGGGGAGCTCTCACACCCAAGAGCAGTGACAAGTGGTTTCCCACAGGGCTCAATGTTGGGACCAGTGTTGTTTGGGATATTCACTGCAGACATATCATGGGACATCAAGAGCAAGATCAGTCTGTTTGCTGATGATACCAAGGTTGGCATGGTGGTGGATGACCTAGGGGGATGGCAGGGGTTGCAGGATGATCTGGCAAAGCTTGAAACCTGGTCAGACACCTGGCAACTGGGCTTTAATGCCCAAAAGTGCAAGGTGCTGCATTTTGGGATGAAGAACCCAAGGAGGAGTTACCAGCTAGGGGAGTGCAGCTAGCCCAGACAGAGGAGGAGGAGAAGGATCTGGGTGTGCTCATTATAGGGTCAATGAACAACTAAGCACAATGTAGGAAGGCAGCTTCAAAGGCCAACAGAATGCTGGGTTGTATTGCAAGGGGTATATCCTCGAGGAGGGAGGAGGTGATTCTGCCACTGTATAGGTCATTAGTTAGACCACACCTGGAGCACTGTGTGCAGTACTGGCATCCGTATCTGAAGAGGGACATTAAGTTACTGGAGGGGGTGCAGCTCAGGGTGACAAAGATGATCAAGGGGCTGGGGAACTTATCATACGAGAGGAGGTTGAAGGAGTTGAACATGTACTCACTGGAGGAGAGGAGAGACAGGGGTGACATGATTGAAACTTTTAAATACATGAAAGGAATAAACAAGATGGGTACAGAGGGGCTGTTAAAAGTAAGGAAGGGGAGGGCCACCAGGGGCCATGATATGAGACTGGAGCGAAGAAGGTTCAGGAGGGAGATGAGGAGACACTTTTTTACAGAGAGGGTGGTGGCTGGATGGAATGCGTTACCTGCAGAAGTAGTATGCAGTAGAACAGTGGACTGCTTAAAACAAAGATGGGACAGGACAAAGGGGGGGTTAATAAAGGGGAAGGGTGGAAGGAAGGGGCAGCTGCAGAATAAGGGGTGCTAGCTGCACATTTGAGAAGACTTAACATAGAATTTGAAACATAGAATTTGACGGCAGATAAGGACCGCTTGGCCCACCCAGTCTGCCCCTTTCCCTACCTGATGGATAAGCTGCAGATCCTAGTTAACCAGCAGCCTACTTCTTCCTACCCCCACTCCCTAGAATTGCCTTATGACTGTCCCATGCATGCTTGATGGACTTGATGGACCTCTAGGCCTTTATCTGCTGGCAAATTTCATATGTTCATATATTTTTGTTTTGAGAAGTTTTATTAGAATTATGAAGGCATAACCTTAATAGTGTAGTTTAAAAAGTATCCATACTACAGATATCCGACTTTTTCAAGAATGTTTGGTTTAATGTAAAACACTTGAATATGAACGTATAATGTTCAAATTACATTATATAAGACTTCTATTTAAAGAAGTAATTTTGACTCAAAAATAGATTTGAGGAGAAGGGGATGTCTTAAAGAGGCATGTCTATATGGCATAATTTATCTTCTAAGATGCTCTGCCTTTCTGGTGACTCAGACCAATCCAAATCTGGTGATGACATCACCAGAGCAGTTTTATAATTTTTTTTATTTATTTAGTTTTTGTTGACCGGGTAAGTGCACTAGACAAATCCTGCCTATTTTCAGGCATGACCCAGGGAAGGGGGATACAGATGAATGCCAACTGACCTTGAACTGGATTAAGCTGTTGGTGGTATTTTTAGTGAATGAGGGAAATTTGGCCAGGACACCGGAAAAATTCCCCTACTCTTTTCGATAAGTGCCATGGGATCTTTAACATCCACCTGAACTACCACCAATCCAGGCAGATGGAACCTCGGTTTAACATCTCATCCAAAAGACAGCACCCCTCTCATGCTGCACTACAGTGCCAGTACTGGGATATAAACCCAAGTGCCAGATGTGAGAACTGAACCCACAACCCTCTGATCTCCCAGCTTCAGAGGCAAGTGTGCTACCTACTGAGCCACTGACACTGTTTTTAATAGTAAACACTGCTGGCCACTCCTTATATCTGAGCTAACCATTGGTGTAGGAAGACCTATGTTTAGTTAACTAAGAATTTTATGACTTTATACTGATGCTAGGCCAAAAAACTTTAGGCCACACCTGTTTAAAATGCAGGTACCAGCCTAAGAATAGGCAAAAGTGTATGTGTGCTGTCAGAAGATATCCAGGTGCAAGAAAAATGCAAGGACATTTTTATTGTGTTTAAAGCAAGATTTGTATTATTTGCTGAACATTTTGACAAGTAATGTTGCCTGCTGAAAACCAGACAGACTTACTTTTAAGACTCACACAAGCTACACAGTGTGCTGAGCAAAAAGAGGTCTATTGTTCCAAGGTTTTAAAAGCAGATGCACAACATGAAAGGGTCAATAAGCTCCAGTTGTTAAAACAACTTGCTATTCTCAAGAAAGTTCTTTGAATCCAGTATTGCTATGGACTGTGCAGATTGAAGCTGTGTTCTACAAATCCAAGAACTGATTTTTAGCAAAGGTTTAACTTGCAGAGTGTATCCATGCTAAAAGAAGTTCCAGGGTCAAAGTTAGTTGACAAAGAAACCTTTACATCAAAAGCCAGAGTTATAAGTGGAGAAGAGAGGAACCACTTCTACAACCAGAAAAATAAGTATTCCTTTTTAATTACTTTCACTAATTTTAATTAATAGTCTTGGTATTTTAAATTGGCTTATCTGGGAAAGTAAGAGGGAATCTGCTCTTAACTGTAGAATCTGGATATATAGCTTATAAGCTTTGAACTAAAGAATTGTGCATGATTTGAAAAGTTAAAACTGAGTTTTATAAAAGCAGAGTACAAACCACTAATGTAATGAGTTGTTGCTAGTTCTCATAGAAAATACATTTTACATGCAATGAAGTTTTGAAACAAGTTTTATATAGAAATAATCAGAGCTAGTGATCTTATAAGTATATGTTATTATGCATGAAGGTTATGTTAAATACTAAGTATGATAAAAGTAGTATAACTTACCATTTATTATGCCAAGTATTGCTTATTTCTTTACATTGTGTATCTGCTAGAATGTATTAGTTGCTGAATTATTTGAAACAATTTTGTTGATGTTTACAACATTAGGCTTGATATGTATGCTAATGAGAAAAATTTAGAACCATTGTATAGGTGCAAATAAAATATCTATTTTTCATATAACTATTCATGGGGTACGCAGTGTCATTTACCATTATACTTGAATCTGGAGAGCATAAGATAATATCACATGTGTATATTTATTTTTGGTAATTTATTAAATAATTTTTGGGTAAGGCCCGAGGTGAATCCAAGTGCATTATTATAAAAAGTGATATTATAAGCCTTTGTTCCGACAGGTCTGAATAGACGCATAAGAGCAGGAAAGGTGGGGTTGAGGAGGATTTGGGGGGAACGCTGTTCCAGAGGAAGGGGACCCCGTAGGAGAAAGCTAACTTGCCAGCTGAGGTGCAGACATGTGGGAGGGAGAAGAAATGGTCACTGACTGAACGCGAGGTATACGGAGAGGGGTAGCAGGTTTGAGAAGGGAGGCAAGGTATGGAGGGAGAGTCCCAAACCAATATTTAGATATAAAGTTAGCACAGTGGTAAAAGCATCTCTGGGACAGAGATTGGAGGGATAGGGAGGAGCAGAGGTCACAGTGGTGGGTCAGACGAGGGGGTTCAAGGTGAACATGCAGAAGTCATGGTACAGCACATCGAGTTTAGAGAAGGAGGTTGCAGGGGCAGCGCTGAAGACAATATCAGCATAATCGAAGGCAGGGAGGATCCATTCAACCAGTAGGTCATATCTAATGGAGAGGAGAAGGCTAGCCTTATGTCGGTAGAATAATCCCAGTTTAGGTTGCATCTTCAAGTGGAGAGCATTGAAGTGGGAGGAGAAGTTAAGTGAGGGATCGAGCCAGACTCCAAGGTACTTATAAGAGAGGACATTGTCAAGGGGAGAGAAGGTTTTGGAGGGGAAGGCATGGAGCCTGGCCAATTTTTGTTTGGTGCCAAAAGTCATTCTTAACATTTAATTCTAGACAGTTTGCATTAATCCAGGAGGTAACAGCTGAGAAGCCATTTTGCATGGGAGTTTGGATGGATGGGATGGAAGGGCCAGAAAGAAAGAGGACAGTATCATCCAAGAGCATGTGGATCTTGGCCTGGGAGCATGCTGAGGGGAGGTTATTTAAGAACAGAGTACTGGCCCAAAAATCGAGCCTTGGGGTACCCCAGCCAGAACAGGGAGGGAGGAAGAGAGGGCATTGCAGATTCTGATGGATTGTGAATGGTCAGTCAGGTAAGATCTGAACCAGGACACAGAAGATGGAGAGAGACCCAGGGTGCCAAGTTTGTTTAGGAGGAGAGGGTGGGAAATGGAGTCAAAAGCCTTAGAGAGTTCAATAAAAATGGCTGAGGTAATCTGGCCTTGATCCATTGCAGAGTGGATGGCATCTGTCAGGCATAGAATTGAGGTAGAGGCAGAGTGGTGCTTTCTGAACCAAGATTGAACAGGGGATAGAGAGTTAGAGGCCAGGAGAAAATCGTTTAGCCTAGAGAGGACTAGGGACTCTTGTACCTTGGCAAGTGAGGGAAGAAGTGAGATGGGATGGTAACTGCCAGGGACAGTGGAATCACCCCCATTGAATAGGGAGAGGACTATGGCAAACTTCCAGACAGTGGGAACAGTAGCAGAGGAGATGGACAGGTTGAGAATAAATGTGAGAGGTGCAACTATGGAGTTGGCAGAGCATGTAAGGAGCTTAAGGTGCAGGTCATCAGGGCTGGATTTAGCAGGCTTGAGGGAGATAAGCTTTGAGGACTTCAGAGGGGGATATAAGTGGCAGTTGGAAGACAGGGGAGCACGGGAGAGAGGTAGAGGTGCAGGGTGTGGAAGAAGGGGGGTCTTGTGGAACAGCATAGGTAGTGAAGAACATATTTAGAAGCTCTGCAACAAGGGTGAGGTTCAAGATGAGTGAACCCACCTCGCAGAGGTTGGGGGGAGGAGGAGGCTTGGGGAGGGTGGAAGAGTGATTGTATATCATGCCAGAAGGAGGTCAAGGTGCTGCTGGTGGCTTGTAGGCAAGATTTGAAAAATTCAGCCTTGGTCTGGCGAATGCACTTGGTACAGCTGTTATGGAGGATATGGTAGGTCTGAAAGACTGCATTGTCACATGAGGATTTAAAATGAGACCATGAGAGGTCACAGGATTTGCACATAGTCAGAATTTCAGGGGTGATCCAAGGGTGATGGGTGCGCTTCACTCTGATAGTTTTAAGGGGGGCATGGATATCCCATACATTTAGAAAAATAGAAGTCAACTGTGTAAGTGCATCATCAACCAACAGGGAGGAGAAAGCAGATGACCAGTCTGCTGTTGCCAGATCATGAAGCAGTTTGCTCAAGTCTAGGGATCTGAGGGGTCAGTACTGGATATATTTTGGAGGGTTGGGGGTATGGATTTTTCTGATGCAGACAATGGGGCAGTGATCACTGAGAGCATTGGGTAGTATGCCAGTGAAACAGATGTGTTGTGGATGAGTTGAAAGCACCTGTCAAGTAGGGAATGGGACTTGGTTCTAGGATTTGGGCGAGTCAAGAAGGGGGGTTACTAGTGGGGTACCACAGGGTTCAGTACTGGGTCCAGACCTTTTTAATGTCTTTATAAGTGACATTGCAGAGGGACTGGAAGGAAAAGTATGTCTCTTTGCAGACAGCACAAAGATCTGCAACAGGGTTGATACACAATGTGGGGTAGAAAGGATGAGAAGGGACTTGGCAAGGTTGGAGGACTAGTCAAATGTATGACAGCTTATAGTCAATGCAAAGAAGTGCAAAGTAATGCACCTGGGAAACAAAAACTCAGAGGAAGAGTACACAATGGAGGGTGAGATACTGACAACAACAAAAATGGAAAGGGACCTGGGGGTACTTATATCAGATGACCTAAAGGTGGGCAAGCAATGTGAGAAGACAGTAAGGATGGCTGGGGGATACTGGGATGCATAGGGAGAGGCATCACCAGTAGGAAAGAGGAAATTGTTATTCCTCTGTACAGACAGTTAGTGAAACCACATCTGGTGTACTGCATGCAGTTCTGGAGACCCCATCTCTGCAAAGACATAGACAGGGTGGAGGTTGTCCAGAGGAGGGCAAACAAAATGGTGCAGGGTCTGCACCAGAAGACACATGAAGAAAGACTAAAGAAGCTTAATATGTACAGCCTCAAGGAAAGGAGGGAGAGGGGGGACATGATGGAAACTTTCAAGTACCTCAAGGAATCAACAAAGTCCAAGAGCGTAGCATCTTTCAGAAAAAGAGATGTGCAAGAATAAGGGGGCACAATTTGAAAATAGAGGGGAGATGGCTCAGAAGTAATGTGAGAAAGTATTTTTTCACACAGAGGGTTGTAGATGCATGGAACAGCCTTCCTGAGGAAGTCATAGAGTCAAAAACAGTGGGGGAATTCAAAAATGCATGGGACAGACAAAAGGCAATTCTAGTGGGGTGTAGGAGGTAGTAGGCTGTTGGTTAACTAGGATATGCAGCTTATTCATTAGGTAGGTAAATGGGCAGACTAGGTGGGCCAAGCAGTCCTTATCTGCCATCAAATTCTATGTTTCTATGAGTGGGTTCTTTCATAAGCTGGGACAAATTTAGGGCTTCTATTTGATGGCAGAAGTTGAGTGAAGAGGGTGAGAGCCAGTCTAAATTAAAATCACCAAGGAGGATAAGTTCACCCGAGGAGGTAAGAGAGGAGACACAGGAGACCCAGGAGGCAAGCAAGGATGGTGGAAGTTTCAGCGAGGCATACAGAACTCCCACAAAAATGGGTGCAGTGGAAGGAAAATGAAGAGAGGCAAATAGGAGTTCATGTGATTGAGGGATCGCTTCCCAATGAGAAACAGAACAGGATGGGGAATTGCGGTAGTAAATTGCTACACCACCACCACTTTTACCCTGGTCTTGCCAGTAGAGGTTAAAGCCAGGCAGGGTCAGATGAATGTCAGGAATGCGGGAGGATAACCATGTTTCTGTGACACACAGTATATCAGGGGAGGACAGAGTGACCCATACTTTTATGTTGTCCAGCTTAGGGAGCAGGCTGCGGATATTAATGTGGAATATTTTTAGACCTTTTGAGTATGCCAAGGGGTAAGCAGGGGGAAGGGATTGGGAGGGTCAGGACCGAGCTCAACATCACCAGCCAGAAGTAGGAGAAACACCAGAAAGTGAAGGTGAGGGGTGTGATGTTTATGCTAAAGTCGGAAGCCATTGGGGGACGAAATTGATATGGGTGAGGATGTGCATAAGCGATGAACCACTCTGAAATTTAGGAAGAAGCCTGTAAGAAGCCCAGGGTGAAATAGAAAGGTGTGATAGTAGGAGTTTGAGAGATGGGGAGTAAGAGGGGAGACAGGGAAGGGGCAGTGATAATACAGGGAGGGCATTAGGGGAGTAAAGGAGTGTGTCGGGGAAGAAGCAGGAAGAGGATGAGGAGTAGTCAGAAGAATGAAAAGAAGGGTGAGGAAGGGAGGGAGACAGGAGGGTGCAGCTGATGGCCATGGGGTAGTTTAGCTTGTAACAGTTGCAGGAGAGTGAGCACAGCTGCTTTGGAGCTGTGAAAAGGTTAGATAAGAATAACAGATAAGAAAAGGCAAAGCTGCTACTGAAAGGGCAGTACACTGAGAGAAGGAGGTCTGATAGTTAGATGGGTATGAGTATGTGTGTAGCAGTGTGCAGCGAAGTCCCTCTAGTGGTGAGGGAATATAAGGAGCCAATGGGAAAGCAGGCAGATAGTGTTTTGAGCCAACTGGTTTGCCTACTTTTTAACGCTAATTGTTCAGATAGGGTGGGAGAGTGGGGGATGGGTGGGAAGACATCTCGAAGTGACATTGGGGCTCCTGTACCCACAGGCTCAGGCTACCCACAGATTAAATAGCACAAGAAAGCCTAATTGCTCTGCTAATTTGCTCTGCTATTTGTACAAATTTGTAAATCAAGTTGTCATGTAAGTCTACTTTCAGTTGGGTTGCAACTTCAAAGCATTTGCAGAGGTTGTAGTACCAGCTGGCGGCAAGGATTTAAAGATTAATTTAAAGCTAGCAGCTGGTGGCAAGATTTAATTTAAAACTGGCTAGTACAGCCAGTAATACAAGCAGAGTTAGTTTAGTTTATTTTTGTCTGATGTGGCTTAAGGCCAAATGGAAATTAAAAGTCCTTGGCACGGCTTGTAAAATAGTGCCAAATTTGAAAACAGAGAGGCAGGGTGCTTACCTATACATGTATCTATACATAAAAATGGTACAGTTTATACTGTAATCCCAGTGAAGTTTGACCTATTAGTCTATTGCATACAATGTCAAAATATCTACAAGAACACTACTAAATAGGCTAACTCTGTGACAAGATAATAGTAACAAACCAGATTCTAATTTCCAGGCAGGCTTCAGAGCTGTTTTTTCAACAATTGATAATATTTACTGCTTTTCACATTTATTAGAAACGTGTTCAGTTCAGAAAAATGAAACTGTATGCCCTATTTGTGAATTTTGCATCAATTTATGATTCAACAAATAGAGAATTATTATGGAAAATTGTGATTTGAGAGAAGAATAGATCACTCACTCTTAATCCTAATATATCAGTTATACTTAGATACCAAAATGGTTAATAGATATATAAACATACATACATATGAATCTGCCAGCAGAAACAGGCCTCATGGTCTATCGAGTCTGCTCGAATGTGCAGCTAGCCCCTCAACTTGCAGCTGCCCCACCATCCCCTCCCCCCTTGTGCTTACCCACCTCTCACCCTGTCCCATCCACCTTTAAAACTGCCCACCATCCTACAGGATACCACCTCCTCAGGCAGAGCATTCCACTTAGCCACCACCCTCTCTGTGAAAAAATGTCTCCTCATCGCTCTCCTATATTCCCCCCCTCCAATCTGAGACTATGCCCTCTTGTGTCCCTCTCCTCCTCAATTTAAATACCCCTTCTGTACCTGTCTTGTTTATCCCCATCATGTATTTAAAGGTCTCAGTCATATCCCCCGATCCCTTCTCTCTTCCAGTGAGTATATATATTCAGCTCCCCCTGCCTGTCCTCGTAGGGTCTGTCCACCAAACCCTGGATCATCTTTGTTGCCCTGTGCTGTACCCCTCCAGTAATCTGACATCCTTCTTCAAAAATGGGCACCAGAACTACACGCAGTACTCTGGGTATGGTATGACCAGTGACCTGTACAGAGGTAGGATCACCTCCCTCTTTCTGGAGGAGATTCCTCTCGCAATACACCCCAGCATCCTGTTGGCTTTAGCTGCCTCCTTCCTGCACTGAGCAGAGTTGTTCATATTCCCCATTATAACCACCCCTAGATCTTTTTCTTCCTCGGTGGTACCTAACTGAACCGCTCCCAACTGATAGCTCCTCCCAGGGTTCCTTGCTTCAAAGTACAATACCTTGCACTTCTTAGCACTGAACCCCAACTGCCACATTTCTGACCATTCCTCTAGTTTACTTAGGTCATCCTGATATGATAATGATGGAAACCTAACTGATCATTTTACTACAAATAAATGGGCTAAGCAGGGGTGCCTTTTGGCACCAACTGTTTTTAGTATTTATATAGATTCACTATTGCAGCATGATGAGGACCCACAGTTCAATTAACCCAAAATAAATAAACCATGTCATGCACTTGCCTATACTAAAGATATACAGTAGTTAGTTTTCTCACTGCCTCGTAGAGGTCTACAGAAGACAATAAACATATTCAAAAATGACTGTGATATAGACAGTGATTATTCTGAATTAAAAATTTATCTTAACCAAACTAAAATAATGATCTTTGGATCTAACATGAAAAATAAGTCATTCTTTCCAGACACAGAAAAAAAAATAGAAATTGTCAAAGAACACACATATTTAGGAATCAAAGTTACATCCAGTGGTAAATGGGCTGAACGATTCGAAGAACAAACCTCAAAAGCTAAGCATGTGGCTAAGATGCTAAGATTTAATTACACATATGGGGCTATATTTTAAATGCAGCACTTAGAGCAGGAGAGATAAAGATGCAGTAAATCCTATTTTACTTTACAGAGCAGAAGTTCAGGGTTTCAGTTATTCTAATAATCTAGAAACTCATCAATGATATTTTTATAATGTATGGACAGTGTCTATTAACCCCTGTTTTCAATCAGTTTATAACCTGATAATCCCATCATTATGACATCAGTATGCTGTAAACCTTGCTTAACTATGCCATAATGATGGGATTACAGGATAGAATGTCACCACCTGTCAAAATTCTTGGAAAAGAAAGGGGACCTGCTGCTTAGACATTCATTCAAAACACACGCATTCCATTCAGACAGTTACAGACCCACTTCAATATAGATCGCAATGGTTAATTTCAGCACTTCAGTTGCTAAATATACAAAGCAGGAAGCATTCATAGCTGAGCTGGAGAACAAATGCACATTGGAAAAAAGTAGTTTTTTTACCACAGTGGCTAATTTTTCCATACACTATAAAATTCAATGCCTGAGTAACAGTGGTCAACCACAGATGTAATTGCCTCTCGCGGTTGCCATGACAACTGTAAACTTCTCAAGCTGCACTCTTGAGGTTTACTTGGTTGTGCTGGCAACTGCTTTAGGTGATTACATCATGGTTAACCACTGTTACTCGGGCATTATTCACTATATAATTCTCTTCCTACAATCCAAGTCGCAACATCCACAGTAATGATAAGGGCATAATTAGGAAGAATATTCATAAATTCACAAATATATTTTTGACTGCTCACGTATTGGTTAAGGATTATCAATAATAGGAATAATAAGCTTCCACTTGAATAACTGCAGGAAAAAAAGACACATGGTTAAACCTGACATGAAATCTTAGTGGTTAAATGCCTCTGTCCTAGGTAAAATTAACTTATACCATCTTGGGAGTATCAGAAGAAAAAATTGGTGTTTCTTGGCCAGTACAGAACAGTCATTAAAAACAAGCTATATGAGAAGGCACAAAAAAATGGACATGGAGAAGATAACCAGGTGTACCAGCATCCCCAGCTTCCCCTGCTCCTTCTCCACCACCCTCCCTATCATGTCTAAATCCCACATGGCAAATGCCCCAGGAAGCCACTCAGTCATCCACCTTCTGTCTATCCCACTTCCACCAGTACCCTTTCTACCCCCCCAATCATTAAGCCCCTCACCAGTAAGGCTCTACTAGCAGATTTGCCCCCCTTGTGTGTCACAGCATTGCCCCTTTCTCATCAACTGTCTTGAAGAATGCCCCAGCAGTCATGTGCCTCAACCTCCTCTAGGGGTGCAAAGGTATTCGATATCTGGAAGGTGGGGGGCTGGACAAATGCCATGTGGCTAACCCTGCTTCCTCTTCCTGTCCCCTTCCCCACCACTCTCCAAGCCCCATGGACCACAGGATCTCTGGGGAGTGGGGTGTGGGGTGTGGGCTCCTGCTGAGCAGATGATGCAGCTGGGCTGCCACTAGCTGAACCTGGATCTGTGCCAAAGTCCTGCAGATGGGTCAGTGCCCTCTACTCCACAGCATATCCCTAGAGAAGAGCACCCCACAGTCAGTACAACTGTCTGCCTCATCTCTAAATGCCATCCTAATAAAGATACTAAGCAAATGTCTAATTTAAGTCACAGTCCTTGCCAAGGTTGGGTCTAGCTATAAGGCTCAGCTGTCACTCATAAAAACAGGGATAAAACAAAACTACCTTGTAGTGCTCACCCTGATAGGGTGTAGCAGCAAACTTGATTATAGCACAAAATAATAGGAGTTAAAACTACCTCATGTTGTTCACCTAGATAAGATGTGACTGCAGGCTTAACTACAGAACAGAAAACTGGAGTTAAACTATCTTGTAGTGCTTACCCAGGTAGGGTGTAGCTGTATGATTTAAGTACAGCACAAAACAACCCTGTAAATGAAATGTTCATTAGCTATAGCACAAATACTGTTCTGCAATTAAACTTTACTATAACCTGTAGTACACTCCTCAATATATTACAGCTAGGACCCCACATGATACTCACACAAACTATGCTGTTAACTGTGCATATAGAGTTTTGCCTGGCATGTGACGGGCAGAGTTCCTGACTGCCAGCTGTCTCCTTGTTGACTCCCTGGCAGACTCCTGTGATGTCTTTTGCACATGGTTCTTTCTGCAGTGTTCACTACTGGTAACTGCCTATTAAGAGCTAGTAATGGCCACACAGATGACTGGCTACTGGATCTATAGTAGGCAGAGCTCCTTCAGTTGTTGTCTGTGACCAAAACAGGTAGATCCTTCTCTTTTTTCTGCCATAAGGATGGCAGTAGAAGCAAGTCACATGAGGATGAGGGTCCTGGAATTCAAGAGGGCAGTATTTTAAAAAAAAAATGGGCGAATGCCTCAGAGATGACCTAGTAGGGGATGACCTGGGTGGGGATCAAGGAACACCTGGGCTAAGTTAAGGGAAGGCATAGTGAAGGTGACAAAGTTCTGCACAAAGGAAGTAAGCAGATACAGGAGAAATAAGCATTTGTCAATGCCAAATGTTTGCCAATTGCACTTGCTGTTGTACCGGGTCTTGCTTGTACACGTTTTTACTATATATTTATCCAGGACAGACAAGATGAAATGCAAGATCTCATTTTCACTGGTGTCCCACTGCTACACATTTTTAGATTGTATTTACCCAGGATGGGCTAGCTGAGAGGCAATATCTAATTTTCAGTGCCCTACCACATTTTGACCCCAAATTTCCAACAGTTTTCTTATGATGTGACGTTATGATCAAGACAGGTGAAATTTTTTAAAATCCCATCTGAAAGGTGATTTTGCAGTGCAACCGTGAAAACAAGTTTTGGAAGAGATTGAAAAATTTCACATTTTGACCCACATTTTCAACATGGTCTTTTTATGACCACTCCTTCTGAACATGATAGATGTCATTTATAAAACAGTGGCTGAAATGCCATCTTGCGCCACAAGTTTGAAAACATATTTTGGCCATGATTTGAAAAATGACAGCTGTCACGTTCATGAGGTGGTGTGAAAAAAGGGCTATGTTGAAAACTTAGGGTCAAAAATACTGAAAATGACCAAAGATACAAGTGTGCATTGAAAAATTTCAATGTGCGTTCATAACTTCGTTGTTTTTTGATATTTTACCCCCTATTCAAGGGCAGAGAAAATGTTCAAATCCTGCCCAAAAGGTGATTTGCACCACAAATTCAAAAATGCATTTTGCCCAGGATTTGAAAAAAGACAGCTGCCATGTTCATGAAGTGGTATAAAAAATTTCTGTGTTGAAAATTTGAGGTCAAAATATTGAAAATTATCAAAGTTACGAGCCTGCATTGAAAACTGTCAATACAGGCTCATGACTTTGTTGTTTTTAAATATGTTTACTCCAAATGTTCAGCATAGCCTTCCTTCTTATGACCCCACCTCATGAACAAGACTGGAGAAAATTTTCAAATCCTGCCCAAAAGGTGATTTTGCGCAGTGATCATGAAATCACCTTTTGGAATGGATTTGCATAATTTCACCACCCTTGTTCATGAGGTGGGGTCCCCCCCAAAAAACATGTTGAAAATTTGAGGACAAAATATTTAAAAATGACCAACTTATGAAGACAGTTCAAAACCCATTGAAATATATTAAACCACACTTCTGATTTCTTCAGTTATCAGTCCAGTACTGAAGAGTGAAGGTATGTCCACAGAGAATTATGATGTTGCACCCCCAGTAGGTAAGTAAGGGGGGGGCATGTGGGGTGGTAGGTGCTGAGGGGGATGGGTAGATGGGGGAGGTTAACGGCAGCAGTATGCTGGTGGTCATGACAGACATCAGTAGATGGCTTTCTTTTTTATGGGGAGTATAAAAATAAAAAAAAAGAGTACAAGGGACAGTTTTCTTTATATGTACTGACACTGAGGATTGGGCACCCCAGTGTCGTTGCTAAGTTTGGCAACACCAGGGATGGGCTCCACAATGTCACTAAGTAAAAACGGGTAGGGTGGGGGGTACTAGCCAGCACCAGAAATTGGGCACTCCAGTGTCAGTGGGATGGGTGGGTAATGAGTGGGAGGGTCAGGTGGAAGGACACTAATGGCAGTGGTATGCCAGCTGCTGTAACAGACATCGATGAATGGTTTTCTTTTTTAGAGGGTGTATAGAAATTTAAAAAAGACTACAAGGGACATTTTTCTTTATTTCAGGTACTGACACTGAGGGTTGAGCACCCCAGTGTCAGTGTTATGTTGGTGACACCAGGGGGCTCGATGTCACACAGTGAAAATGGATGGGAGGGGTTCTAACTGGCATTAAAGATTAGGCATCCCAGTGTCAGAAAATTAAGAAGAGGGAAGCAATGGGAGGTGGGAGGAATACCTGGCAGAGGGTGTGAGGGATTGTTTTCTCATGGGGGGGACCACAGCAGGCTGATCATGACTCTGATCAGCTTTGCTTGCTAGGTGGCATATGCAGATCAAAGGAAAGAGCTGCCCTATGATTCATGTGTCTCTTTTCTTTAAACTACACAACGTTTCCTCCAGTAAGACCAAAACAATATAATGATCGGCATGGCTGATGACTGGTCTGGTACTGTCAAGCCCCTTGCAGGCTGCCCTGCATTGGACTGACAGTGACACACCTCTCAAAACCCACTATCATACCAATATGTTCATTTTGTGCAAGCACAAGGGTGAACATAAAAAGGGACTGCTATGCTTCTCAAAAGGTTGTGGCTGAAAAGGTAAAAGCTAAAAGAGTAGCATTTAGGAGGTATAAATAGATGCAGAGGGAAGAGAACAGAGAGGTGTCTCAGGAGAAGCAGGGACAAGCAGAGAAAGTGGCAAGGAGCGCAAAGACACAAACTGAGGAAAGAATAGCACAAGGGGTAACTAAAGGGTATAAGACCTTTTTTAGATACATAAGTAAAGAGAGGAAGATGATAGAAGGGAATGAGAGATTAAGATGGGCGGGAGACTGTGCAGAGAGGGATCTGGAAAAGCAGATGTCCTGAAAAATACTTCTGTTCATCTTCACAGAGAAAGTAGAAGGGAATGGATAAAACAGCAGGAATACTGGGGGGAGGGAGGTAGTCACAAGTACATTTACAGAAGAAAAAGTCCCTAATGGACTCGCAAATCTGAAAGTGGACAAAGCTATGGGGCCAGATGGGGTATACCCAAGGGCATTGAGGGAGCTCATGGAGGTACTGGCTGCACCTCTGAGAGCCCTATTCAACAACTCATTGGAAACAGGAGTGGTTCTGAAAGACTGGAGGAGGGCAGATGTAGTCCCACTTCATAGAAGTGATAGCAGGGAGGAGACAGGCAACTATAGGCCAGTCATCTGTGGTGGGGACATTAATAGAGTCGCTACTGAAGGAAAATATTGTAGAGTATCTTCAGTCCAGTGGGTTACAAGGCCTGAGACAGCATGGATTCACTGGGGGAAGGTCATGTCAGACAGGTCTAATAGACGTCTTTGACTGGGTGACCAGGGAACTAGATCACGGTGGGGCAGTGGAGTTGACCTACTTAGATTTTAGTAAGGCGTTAGACACTATACTACACAGCAGACTCATAAGGAAACTGTGCAGCTTATGGGTGGATCCAAAGGTAGCAAACTGGGTAAGAAGTTGATTAATAGATAGGTGACAGAGGATGGCAGTAAACGGATTTCACTCCAGGGAAGGGAAAGTGACCAATAGGGTGCCTCAGGGTTCAATACTGGGACCAGTCCTCTTTAATGTCATTATAAGTGACTTTGCAGATGAACTGGAAGATCTTTACAGATGACACTAACATTTGCAAAAGGGTAGGCACTCCAGAGGGGTGGAAAGGATGTGCAAAGACCTGAGAAAACTGAATGAGTGGTCAGGGGCATGGCAGCAGGGCTTCAATATGAAACACTGCAAAATCCTACACCTAGGGCACAGAAACCCAGAGGCAGAGAACAAAATGGGAGAAGAGGTACTAACAGGGGTGTCATGCACTCAGAAATTCAGGAGGGGCACAAAATCCAAACCTCTCTAGGGGGGTCCAGGGGCATGCTCCCCTGGGAAAATTTTGAAAAATTTAAGTCAAATGGTGCATTTTGGTGACTTTTAGCAGGCCAGAAAGCTGTTCCTCAGCAAGCTAAATACCATAATAATGATAGAGCAATTATAAATAGTTCTTGTTCTTTGTTCAGTCTGTGTACACTGACCTTTTGTATTTCAAAGACATTTTTAAAGAACTGAACTTGTGCAATTGCACTCCATTTACGAGCACACATCACGCTGTCTGTCACAACAGAACAAGCCTAATAAAAATAAATGAGTACCTTTACTAACAACAATCACCACTGATAAATGGCTGTGGTGGTAACCCCAAACCAAGGGGGAATATGGGACACAGCTTCCCTTTCGCTTTGTGTAGCATGCCAAAGGTGAAAAACAACCTGTATGAGCACTTCCCCAAGCATGTATTCAGATAATTGTAAACTAGGATGGCAGCAGCTGGTGTCAACATTTCTGTGCAATTTAATATCAGTCAGCCTGCCAGATATTATCACTTCAGGGAATATGGCAGATTAGGAGGGGGAGACATATCTGGAGAGATCAGGGGCAGACTGCAGAGAAAAACTGTTGTAATATGGGTTATCAGTTAAAGACAAACTTTTTGCTCTCCTCTCTAGAGCAGTGCCACAAATAAAAGAGGCAAATGGTCTCTCCCTCCCTGTCATGCCGCTTCTTGCCCCCCAACAGCAATTAACCATTCTGTCATCAGCTTTGTGTACAAAAGATTAGCAAAAAAAAACCTCAGTCCATAATATTAGGAGCCTTGAAGGGAAAACGAAGCCCATTACTACCACTCTACTGATGATGAGAGGTATTCTATGCAGGAACAGCAACATAAATGAACTACTCTCCTCAGTATACATTAGCAGAGTTATTTTTCTTGTCCTACAAAACATCATATTAATGTCACTTGAGCAGATTCAGAGAAAACAAATGGTCTCTCATTCCCTTTCTTGTACACCCCGCTCCTCAATCCCAAGCAGCGAATAAGACATTCTGTCAACACTATGGGAAAGAATGAGGAAGCGCTCAAGTTCTTAAAATGAAAGAACCTTTGGGGTGAATACTTATTTCAGGATTGCCATTATACCAATGGCTAAGAATACACATCCAGCATAATTAATATCTCAAACAGTGGTAATTCCAGAAATACAATCTATGGGGCCAGCTGGCCCATTGAGGTTAAGAAAGCTGGGTCATTTTAAGAAAAGAGTGGGCCACTTGTGGATAATTCTCATCTGAAGAGAAGGGCACCTGATGAGGATGAAAATGAAATAAACACCTATGTCATTCAGTCCGCAGTTATGTCTTTTGTTAAATAAAAACATTTTCAGCCTGTCTTGTCTCTGCTTTTTTTTAAAATAAGTAGTTGTTTACACTATCCACAATGGCCTTTGTACTCATTTTTTTATGTTTGCTTGCATGCATGTACAAGAAACATAGTGCCACCATACAAGTTTTAGTAGGTTTGGCACCCCGCTCCCAGTGCCCTGTTCCTTTATGCAGGTGCTGCCCCACCACACCAATGACTGTCAGAGTTGTCAATGACAGCAGTTCAAATGCAGTGGCGTACAGTTGAAAGCAAACAATCAGCTACAATCAGCAGTGGTAATGTGTAGGCAATTTGCATACTGCCCTGCCGTCAGCAGTATGCAAATTGCCTACACGTCGCCATATTAGCTGTCAAACTGTACGCCACTGCATCTGTATGATGCACTCCCCCATTTGTTGCAAGTTGGGGGGTGCCCAATCCTCCTTGGCACATGCACACCCCCTCAAGCACACTGTATGTCCGACGGGGTGCTCAATCCCCGTCTCCCCCTGGCTCCAGTGCCCCCCCAAAAACAAACATTATGCTGCCATGCTGGGAGCCCACCCCAGTGAGACAAAAGTCCTCTATCGCCATGTACTCCCTGCACACTGTGTGGCCAACAGGGGTGCCCAATCCCCCATTGGCTCCACTGCCCCCCCAAACTTACAGGTGCCACGCTGGGAGCCCACTCTAGCGTGGCAAAAGTCCTGCATCATCTTTTCAAAAAATAAACCTGTGAAAAACGAAAATGGTCCCTAACTGTTTTTTGTACACCCCTCCCCCAACCCCTGTGCACCCCCCACACACACACACACACTCACCCCGTGACAATCTTCAGTGGACCTGGAACATGTCTGCACTCTTCAAAGCTGACCGCAAACCGAAGAAATGCCAGTAAGCCGTATAATGGCATAAATAGTTGTTTTTCAACTTTGCTGCATATCTCAGGCATTTTTGGAAATTTTTTACACCAAATTTTCAACATGGGGTTCTTGGGACACCATCTCTTGAATTCAATCACTGTCACCTGATTATTCGGTCCCAAAAAGTGATTTTGCGGTCACTGCACGGAATCACCTTTCAGGACCGATTAACAAAATGACAGTGTTACTGTTCATGAGGTGGGCTCTCAAAAAGCCTATGTTGCAAATCTGATGAAAAAATTCTCAAAAATGACTGTGTTATGAGCATGCATTGCGCAGTTTCCACACACACTCATAAGTTCACGAATTTGTAATATTTTCACTCCAGATTTTCAACATTGACATATTTTCATACCTCCTTATGAACAGTAAAGCTGCCATTTTTTATATCCTGGCTGAAATGTGTTAATTCGCATTTCCGGCGCAGAATAGCACAGTCACTGTGGGAAATCAGTATTCAGGACAGATTAAGAAAATCACAGTGACACTGTTCATGAGCAGAGGTCCTAAAATACCTATGTTGAAAATTTGGTAACAAAAGTCCATAAAAAGACTGTGTTACGAGCGTGCATTGTGCAGTTTCTATGCACCCTCATAACTTCACGAATCTGTACTATTTTCCCTCCAGATTTGCAGCACTGGCATTTTTTCATACATCCTTATGAACATTACAGCTGTTATTTTCCACATCCTGACCGAAAGTGTTTTTGCACTTCCGGCACAGAATAGCGCGCTCGCTGAAGGAAATCATTGTTCGGGTCAGATTAAGAAAATCACACTAACACTGTTCATGAACGGAAGTCACAAAATGCGTATATTGAAAATATGGTACAAAAATCCTCACAAGAATTGATGCTCAAATCATTCCACCACCCAACCCCCCACCCTGCAGCCAGTGATAAGCATCAAGGTGCACCTTGGACTCTTTGGTCCCAGAGTTCACACCATTCTCCTATTCTGCACCCATTTCAGCATATTTCCTTATGGAATGAGGTGAGTGTAAAGCTTGAACACCCCAAGGCACACCTCAACACTTGTCAGTGTCTACAGGGTAGGGTGAGGTGAAATGTCATGACCCACATGGGTCGACGAACCAAAGGCACACCCCAATGCCTGTCCATCTCTGCACAGTGGGGGTGGAGTTGGCATCAGATCAATACATCGCTGCCATTTCTGTACTGCATCTGTCTAACTCCAGCATTTCCACTGCTAATGCCAGCAAGCAAACATTCGGCATTGACAAATGCTTGTTTAAAATTCTGCCTGTTTTGTCTTTTTATGATAACCTGACTGGCTGGGGAGAATATTGGGAAGAACCCCCAAATACCTCTCTGGCATCTATCTATTTTAATTACCAATAAATTGTAACAAATTTCAGACAGACCCAGTCACAATGTACTGTAACTTAAGTTGCTTATTTTTTGTCAGTCCTCCTGCCAACTTAGTCTGAATCTGCCCTAAAAAATGACAACATGATATTTTTTGGCCCCTCTGACCTCTCAACACTGCTTAATCCATGCCTGGCACTTATTTTATGTAGGGTTACCACCTGTCCTGATTTTCGCAGGACAGTCCTAATTTGGGCAGCTGTGTCCTACAAAAAAACATGAAAAATAGTCCTGATTTTATAGTAGGAAAAATATTTTCTAACTTTCCACTAAATGTTCCAGAAAACTACAATAGCTTAACTAAAATACCTTAAAATGATAAGAAACACTAGAAGCAACTAAGAAACTACAATACTTAGCCTTAATTCTGATTATATAGAGAAAACAAGTCTGTTGCATCGGTCAAGGTTAGGTACTGTCCTGCGAAAAATCATGTTTCAGTAAGAAATGTCCCACTTGGGCTTCTTAAAAGGTGGTAACCCTAATTTTATGTACTGGAACAGCCTTCACATTTAATTTTTCCCTTCACAGCCTGTAGTATAGATTTTTTTTTTTTTTGCCTCTCTCTGTTCTACTTAGTCCCTTGCCTGGTGGAGTTTAATTTCCTTCAGGTAATGGATCAGATTGACAACGGTCGCCGCAACCTCTCAGTGCCAGTGATCCATATCTCCACTGTCAGATGTAGTAAGCTGACTGTACCATGCAGTCTCTCTCACTGCTCAGTGGTCACCATCTGGTACAGTCAGGAAATCCTCCATTTGGAATCCAGTGTCAGAGGAAATTGCGCACTTCAGGCACACTCAAAACACCCCTGAAGGCTTCAGGGGTGTTCTGAGTGTGCTTGAAGGAAGATGTGTGACAAATGACCAAAATGTGTGACATATCATCAAACATGGCACTGCAAGCTCAGAACACTATGGCTATCAGTGCACGAATGTTCTTAATGTTTGCTGATAACGGAACATAATAGAGTATTATGAATTTCTGCTTTAAAGTCTCAATGGGAAATGCTGAATATCACCTTCCCCATGCGAGACAAAGAATTTCTGAGGGGAAAATGAGTGACGTACCTCGTAATGTGTGACAGTTGAGAGGTATGAGTGTTGCAATGTCTCTGTGAAAACGTTCTTTAAATGACTTTGCAGCTTTCTTGACTGGAACGCTACCGCATCTTCTAGTCACAAACAGGTGTACCTTTTCGACCCACTAAGAAGATAATAGGTGGGTCAGGCTGCTGCTGCATCATGACATTGGCATGATCCCACGATCTCAGAACACTGCTCAAATGGTCTCTTTCTCTCAGGGTAACTACAGGACACAGCTTCTCCAACCTACTTATTTAGCTGATGACAGGGATCTGACAAACTAATGTGGCTGAGGTCTCACCAGCACTTCAGCATCCCTTCCCCCCAAAAGTGAACAAACCCAAGCCAGTCAGATAATAAAAACACATGGCAAACAAGGCCCACTACACAACACTACAGTAAGTAATCAGCCAATGCCAGCCTGCTGCACTGTTTTTCCCAGAACCTGACTCCCAGCCGGCAGACCTGATCCTCACACATGCACACACACACTCACATTGTGACTCACTGTGGCAATTGAATTCAGCAGCCAATTTTCCTTTACTGGCTGTTTGCTTGGGTCATCTCACAAGCTGCTGGGCACTGCTTCCAGTTCCTAGCCTTCCTTCTTCTGCTGCTGCCAGCTGCTTAGTTAGCGGTAGACTTTTTCTTCTTCTTAAACCAGGCAGGAACTAACTTGTCTTCTGGCCTGGAACACTGCACTCTCTCATCCGGATGATCCAACTAGGAATTGATCGACGACTGAGATGGTGCTTAAATGAATGACGAACAAACCAGTTTGCCACATGAGCTATTTCTTCTCACCTCACTTTGACTGGATGGCTGGCAGCAGCTCAAGGCAAGCAAAAAGGAGAAGTGTGAGTGGGGGCTTGGGGCTGATATTGAACGAGTACCAATCAGCTGTCTCTGTTGTTTTTTTTACCTTACTTACAGGCTCAGCCCTGAAGCCAATCACCAGCAGGAGCAAATACATTTTTTTTAAAGCTGCCGGCGGCAGCTCTGCATGGTGCCCAGTCCAATCCCACACCACACACACCGACCACACCAATCACATTCTGAAGATCCCCCCCCCCCACACCAAAAAGACTCTGGAAATACAGCATTGTTTTTTGTTTTTTTTCAGCCCTCCAGAGAATAAAATAAAATACTAAACTATTTTTTTAATAGACTGAACAGCAAAATTGGGGGGGCACATGCCCCCTCGGGCCATATGGGCATGATGCCACTGGGTACTGACAATCACAAAACAGGAAAGAGACCTGGAGGTAGTCGTATCTGAGGACCTCAAGGTGGCAAGACAATGCAACAAGGCAGAAGGTAGGGGCAGTGGGACACTGGGGGGCATATGGAGGGGTATCGCCAACAGAACGTGGGAGGTGATGTTGCCACTGTATAGATCGCTGGTAAGGCCCCATCTGAAGTACTGTGTCCAGTTCTGAAGACTATATCTCAGGAAGGACATAGATAGGGTGGAGGCTGTCCAGAGGAGGGTAACAGAAATGATGCAGGAGCTACAACAGAAGCCCTGCAAGGAAACGCTAAGGGACCTGAATATATACATCCTGGAAGACAGGAGGGAGAGGGGAACATGACAAAGGCCTATAAATAACTCTCAAGGTCAAATAAGGTACAGAAGGGGAATATTTTTCCAAAGAAAAGTTGCACAAAAATAATGAGACATGCAGTGAAGCTGGATGGGAAAATACAGGAGAGATGTAAGGAAATACTTCTTCACTGAAAGAGTGGTGGATGCCTGGAACAGTCTTCCAGCAGAGGTAGTGGGGGTGAAAACAGTAGTGGGCTTCAAGCATACATGGGATTGGCACAAGGGAATCTTAGTTGTGAAGTAAGGGCAGGGAGCAGGAGATCAAGAAGGGTCTGCGGTGACAGGTTGGGGGATAGGCAGGGAAAAATGGGCAGATTGGATGGGCTAAGCAGTCCTTATCTGCCATCTAATTCTATGTTTCAGTTACTGCTAATATTGCTAGAACTGGTACAATGTTACCTTCTGTACTGAAATAAACTATCCTCTTTGTCTTTTCAGATGAAATAAGACATTGAAGGTCTTATATGACACTACACAATTGGAAATTGGCTGTTGAAATGTTTTTAACTTCTTAACATTTTCTCATATAAGGGATCTGCACTTGCAGTGATACTTTGTTTTACACTTAGCCTATATTTGCAGCTGACCCCTTCCCTATGTGAAATGTGAACTCCCTCTGAGAAAGTAGTATAAACTGAATTCTGGACGAAGGGAAAAATTAGCTCTTGACAGCACACCTTGGAAAGGTGTGAAATGCATCAGGTCTTGTCTGCTTGGTGAGGTACTGTGTTTCTGTTTTGACTTTTCTTGTCTACTATGTTTAAGCATGTTATCCATTTTAATAAAAGAGCCACTTGATACAGCTCATGGAGTGCCTGTAATGCATTGTTATTAGTTGGTTGGGTGCAGATTCCTTGCTGCCTTATAGCTGGGGAACACCCCCCCCCCCCACCAGACAGTAATATGGGCAGGGGTCAACCTTAACCTTTTTTTGCAGTAGCCAGCAGGGCAAGTTGATTTAAAATTGCACTCGCCTGCAGATAGTTGCAGTAGCCCTCAGTTACAATGGCAAATTTTGATCACTTGCATAGGAAACAATGCAAGCCAAGAAATACTCTGATTATTGCACATTTATCCTTCTCCCACACTGCTTCCAGCTCCCCAGCAGAAAAAAAGACCGCAGTGCCATCACACACAGTCAGCCTCCCCCCCAATTGTTTTGTACAGTGGCCTCCTCTCCCTCTTTCTGCCCCCCCATACCACCACCTAACAAGAAGACATCACAGCAGCAAATATTCAGTCAAGCAGTCCTAGTTCTGCACACACAATAGCTGACATTATCATGCACCTCACCACACTGTCACCACCATCCACAGGGCAATGAACAGAGTCAGGCAGAGAAAGACACTCTCAGACCCCTCCCTATAGTCAAATGAAGACCTGCACTGCTGGAAGTTTTTGTACAGTCTCAAGTGAGCCAGGAGTACATCTAAGATTTCTTTGGGGTGGGAGCTACACAAACCTAAGGGGCTTGGGGAAATAGATAACTGACATTTTAATTTTTAAAAGCATTGATTTTAATATGCTGTGCCCCAACAATGACATATTTTTCTTTAACACTGTCCTTTCACCAACACAGGCATAATGCTATACTATTTCTATTGTTATGTAGGATGATCTCTGTACCCCAGCAATGCCCATTTTAAGCTTTAAAATTGTGTATTTTATTAAGGTTTATTTTTGTACCATACATGATCCAAAACTGTTTTTAGGATGAAAGGACATGCTGGGTGGGATAAGGGTGGGACTGTATGGATAGTGATGGCTGGCATGGTCCATTTAGAAGAGCTGGTGACTACCTACACTTGCCAGTAATGGTGGCTGTGGATCTGTGAATGGTTATTTCAGAGTATGGTCTACAGTGGTGTCCAAGAACAGAGTTAAGAGCTTTGGAGGAGACAGAGAAGTTATGGAAAGGCTGGGATAAAACCCACCACCTGCAGGGCCGACCCTGTATACCTCCCTGCATTTTGTCACTGAAATGTTGGATACCGACACTCAAAATGTAGAACAATGAGGGTCACTGGTCTTAATAATATGGGACAAACTGTTAGAGACACATTCAGAAAACTAGAAGCTAGTGACTTAACAGCACTCTACACTTGATCACACCCTGGACACTAGCTGAATGTCCTAACAGTGGAGTGATAATGACTCACATTGAGTCTATTGTGGGATCCTCCTTTTGAACTGCCAGGTAATTGCAGCTCTTAATGAGCTGTTAATCACACCAGGTCATCTGGAACATTGAGAGAGATTAGTATGAGGACTAGAGCCTGCTAAAGTAGAAACTTTTTTAGCTTCATTAACAGCCATGAAAATCTGCACTAGTCAAGATGGACAAGTAGATAGTTATCTGCACTAGCCCTGATCAATTTGCACTAGTGTTCAGGCTAGTAAAACAATGCTAAGATCGACCCCTGAATATGGGCCTGTTACATGATGTGCTGAGAGATCAGCTGTTGAATATGGAGAAGTCAGAACTTGACGGGTAAAGCAGGCAGCATACACCATGGAAGAGGAGTCATCAGCTGAAGAGGAGGAGGAGGAGGAGGAGGAAGTTACTCCATCAGGAATATCCTTGCTGGAGAGAATGTTCTTCATGAATCTGACAGCATTGACCACCACCAAACTGTCATCTGTAGGATCTTGCTGGTCAGTCAGCACTGCCACACATTTGGAAGAGTACTTTTACAACTCCCCAGGGCTGGGTAGCTTAATGACCTGCTTGGGCACTGGAGCTACAAGACTGGTATGTGTCCCGAGCTGGGCTATCTGGTTGTTTACTAACTATCATGTCCATGCACAAGTATATATATATACCCAGCATGTTTTTAGTGCTACTGGGGCAATCAGCAATTATATGTACACATAGATCTACTATGAAATCTCAACAGTCAGTCACTCAACACACAATAGCCCGACTCTGGTTGCCCAACAGTCACTTGCCTGACAGTAGTAATTTGCCCACCATACAGGTGATTTTATGTTTTAGGGGGCTTCATTCCCTGCACCCCCCTATAATCACAGGGTGGACACACCAGGGAGGTGGATAGAATTAGGGGAGATCTAAGGAAGCTGGAGGACTGGTCAAGGGATTGGCAGCTAGGTTTCAACACAGAAAAGTGCAAGACAAGGCACATAGGGCACAAAAACCCAGGAGCTACATGTCAGCTGGGTTGGGGGAATAGCATGCTCCAAGCAAGAGAGACCTGAGTGATCATCTCTGATGACCTCAAGGTAGGCAGGCAGTGTGACCAGGCAGCAGGAAACACAAACAGGATGCTGGGATGCATAGGCAGGGAACCACCAGCAGAAAAAGGGAGGTAATAATTCCACTATACAGAACATTAGTGAGGCTGTACCTCAAATACTGTGTCCAGTTCTGAAGGCCTCTTCTACGTAAGGATATAGGTAAGATAGAGGTGGTTCAGAGGAGGGCAACCAAAATGATGCAGGGACTACATCGAAAGCCCTGTGAGGACAGGCTGAAGGAATTAAATATGCACTCCCTGGAGGAAGAGAAGGAAAGGGAGGATATGATTAAAACATTTAAGTACCTCACAGGGAAGAATAAAGTACAGAAGAATATTATATTCCAAAGAAAAAGATGCTCAAGAATGAGGGGGCACAAGATGAAACTGGAGGGAGTAAGGTTCAGAGGGAACTTGAAGAAGTACTTCTTCACAGAGAGGGTGGTGGACAAGTGGCACAGCCTGCCAGCAGAGGTGGTGGTGGCAGAAACAATTACAGGTTTTAAACATGCTTGGGACAGGCATAAAGGATTGCCGGTAGTTGGGGTGGGTGTACAACCTAATGTCAGCAGTGCATGATACAGCACAATTGTTGGCAGTAATAAAGCAGACTAGGTAGGCCGAAGGCCCTTATCTGCTAACAGTTTCTATGTTTCTATGTTCACCTCTTCCACAGGCAAATTTCTACTGTTGGGCAAGTGACTGTCAGGCAAATGGAGTCAGGCTATTGTGTTGCATGAGTGACTGTCAGGATTTCATAGGACTCCCTGTACACATACCAACATAGGGAATGTTAAAATTCTTACATTCCTGAAAATGAATATTAGTGAGTTTTGGCAATGACCATCACAGACATTGAATACAGCATTTGATTTCCTTATTCCACAGGGTGGAATCTGGTTCTGCTACAGGACAAATGATGAAAAAATGAGATGGTCTGGTACCAAGTATGGACTGGCAGTATGGCTGGAGTAAACTGCAAAATGTGCCTGACTTTCTCATTATCTGAGTACCCCATGCTGCACTTGTACCACCACCTTACTTCCTGACCAGTAGCACCTTGTCATACATTGCCATGCCATGGCTATCCTTGACTCCCTATAAGGAGCTTTACTCATGCAGCCAGTCAAAGAACCCACTAGATATGAGGCAGTGCTGGAACTGGTGCTTATCAATAGGTACAGCACTACAAATGTCACAGTGGGCAGTTTCCTGGGTACCAGTGATCACCGTGCAGTGTGATTTAGCATAAAGACAGTAACCGAGACCAACAACATAAGGACTAGGGTCCTGGACATGTGGAGGGTGGCTTTTAAAGAAATCCACTAAGATAAAAGTAGGAGCCCCTGCACTATATATATATATATTCATGGCAAAAAACTCCATTTAATGCATCAGTTAGGGTTGTTCCACAGTGACAAAAGTGAGGAAATTCAGTGTTAGGGTTGAAGGCCCCCCTTGCACCCCCCAGCCCGCACCCCCAACCAGCATCAGGTGTGCGTTGGGGTCGTCGGCCCTAACTCTCACCCCATCACAAGTGTAAACAAGTTGAAGTATAGGAGAAAGTGGTAAGAGTTAGGGACCAACGACTAACCAACCGATGCTGGTTGGAGGCGGATGAGGCGCAAGGGGGCTTTCAACCCTAACACCGAATTTCCTTTGCTTTGTCACTGTGAGCAACCCTAACTAATGCATTAAACTGATTTTTTTCCCATGAATTTCCCTTCTTTTTGAAAATAAGGACTACAAATAGTGAATAGAATGCGGTGGCGGGAGCGCGGGGCCTTCAGGCCCCACGCTCCCAGCACATGATGTGTACGCAAACCGTAACACACATGGTGATGGTACCACAATTGTAAATGCTAATGGTAATGGTAACAATAACAATAACTGCAAAGAAAACAGAAACGCAAGTGCGTAAGGAAATGCAAACCGTGACGCGCACAGTCACGGTATGGCAATTGGAAGCGCAAATGGTAACGTTAGCAAAAATAATGGCAAAGTAAAGAGAAATGGAAACATGAACGCAAGTGCATACGCAAACGGGACGCAAAGGGTAACACACACGGTAGCGTGCACGGGCACGTTAATGCAAATGGGTATGTAAACACAAGTGGGAATGATAACTGTAACAGTAACGGATGTGCACACCCTGTATTTGCCCAACAGCTGCATAGAGAAGCACAGTGTGTAGAAAGAATGTATGCATAATAATGGGCCTCAGAGCAGAAAATGAGCTGTTGGAATACTAAATTGCTGATATCTCAGGAACCATATGACGCAGAAAAAAAATTAAAGTTTCACGATTCATGAGTTTCCGGGCTAGGTTTTTGCTGAATGCGTAGCCCATAGGGCTATGCAATGTCACGTTGAAATTCAGTATCTCACACCGTTTCCGAGATACGAGTCCCGCAGGGCGGCGGCGCCACCATGTTAGTCTATGGGAAAAACCATCAACTTCAGAGTTCTGTAACTTGGTATCTTTGCAATATTTTTTCATCAAACCACTGAAAGGCACATCTGAGATGTTGGCTGCCTTCCTTCCAAATTTCAGCCCAAAAGACCAAACCATTCTTTTACAGCAGGGTGGCAAAGAATTCCTGTCATTCTGCCATAGCCTGGAAAAGTAGTGTTGTGAATTGCTAAAGCTTTCACAAAAATTTGCAAAAGTGTCGCAAGTGCAACACTACTTTGCTATGCTACTTTTTCCAGAAATTTGAAACATATTTCAGGGGTGTTTAACCCCAAAATAAAGACATGGCTAGCATCCTCAGGGTCCGATTAGGTGAACACAAAAAGAATTGTGTCCCTAGAGAGTCCCAAATTCAAATGCTAAGCATTTCTGAGACCAGTAACTGAAAAAAATGGCTGACTCATGACACTACAGGGGTCATTTGCGACACTAAAAAGTGCATTTGCGACACTGTCAAACTTTTTGTTAACTTTTCCCACTGACTTATAATGGGAACTTGTTCTTTGAATAACTTTTGAACTGTTCAATATTTTTTCACGAAATCTTCAAAAGGCTCATCAGGCACCCTGTCTGCACGTACCCTGAAGTTTTCAGACCAATCACACAAACCATGCAACCTGTAGGCGCGAGCAAAGAATGCGCAAAAAATGTAACTGTGCACAAGGATGTCGCTTAATAACTCCGCAGCTGTATATCCGACTGGTACAAAAGTTGGCAGATCGCAAGATCTATGGTTATGCCCCATGCCTGCCAAATGTCAGGCAAATCTGTTGAACGGTGTCAAAGTTATTAAGGTGCAAAAGTTTCACCTTTCAACATTAAAAGGATACTCAACCCTAACTATGATAGCACTACCGTGCTACCATAATATATAATAGGTTCCTTACCACCAGAGGATCCCCAAATTGTGCATATCCCCAAAAAGTGTTCAGTAGGTTAAATGTAATTTCCTTCATAAAATCCTGTATACCGGGTCCCAGGGACTTCCCGGTTCTTTTCTGCTGGCCAAGCTCTGCCCCCACGCTCACAGATGAGATGACAAGATGCCAGTGAGAGTACAGGGGCATGCTCCATTATACTCAATGGCAGTGACTTTTCAATCTGTTTTTACTAATATAATGGCCACATGGCAATGAAACATGGGCATCAGTCATTACAAGGCCCTTTTTAATCGACCCGTTGTCCGTTCATTGCCAAGTAACCGTATAATAAAAATAGATAGAAAAAGTCACTGCCAATAATATAATGGAAACACTCCCCCATGCTCTCACCGGCAGCTCGTCATCATGTCCGTGAGCGTGGGGGCACAGCGTGGGCAGGACTTATGACCGGGAAGTTCTTGGGACCCAGTATACAGGATTTTACAAAGAATATTACATTTTATTCAGTAAACACTTTTTTAGGATAGGCTCCTTTGGCAGCAAGGCATCTATATATATGGTGCAGGGGCTCATTGTGGTGAGTCTCTTTAAAGAAATGCGAGACTAACTCAGAAATTCATTTTTGGGGGACTTAGCAGGGAGGAGTAGAGGCACAGTTGGGAAAATAAGGGATGGCATAATTAAATCAATGGATTTCTGCATGAAGTAAGCAAGCAAAAGCAAACTGAAAAGTAAACTATTATTGGTCTCTAAAGAAATGGGCAAGGTGGTGAAGGGGAAAAAGGGTGGCTTTCAGGAGGTCTAAGAAACACAGAGGGCTGAGGACAGGAAAGTGTACCTAGTAAAGCAGAGGAAGGCAGGAAAGGTGGGGAGGGAGCAAAGGTGCAGACAGAGGAAAGGATAACCAAAGGGGTCACTAAAAGAGATAAGACTTCCTTCAGTGAAACCTAAAGATAAATCAAGTGGGTGATCTGATACCTTTTATTGGAGTAAAAAGACATTTACAGAACACAAGCTTTCAGGCTGCATAGAGCCCTGCTTCAAATCTTGGCACTTTCTACAGAAACAGTAACTGAAACTGTAGAAACTACCACGACCTGAAGAAGGAAACTAGATCTGGTTCTGAAGTTTCAAAAGACACCAGTTGTCCCATTGAACAAAGACTAGAGACTGAAACAGATGCTCAAGCTGCTTTACTGGATACTCCAGAAAATAAAACAATTATCGATTTTCAGCCTCAGAGTCCTGTGCTGAAAGCCTTGAGTGGGAGAGTAACTAAGAAGCATATGTAACCCCCTTGCAAAAGGGGGGTTCCTAAAAGCTTCCCCGGAGCTTGCCTAAGTGCCCCCCTGCCAGGCTGGTGTCCTGCATCTCAGCAGCTTAACTGTGATCGCCAGGAGCGCTATCAGAGCCTCCGTGCCTGTCTTTTAGGGGCTGCCTAACTCGCAGTCAGGATTAATCTGGGAAGGGGTTTGAGTGTGGCCATGCTCGAGTCCCGCCCGGGCTGCCTGGTAATTGCTCCATTTCTGCCATTGCTAAATTGTGCAGAGGGAGCTCCTTGGAAAGGTGTAGCTGCTTACCGGGAATAACTTACGGTAATAAATAATAATGTAGTGTTTTAACCTGCTTTTGTTTGCAGCAAGGACTTTTCTGATTCTCCCCTCCATTTTGGTCCCGAACTGGTGATTTGGACCAATCAGTGGTTGGAACTTTAAGGGAGCTGCCTGACCAATCAAGGGGTTGTTTGTACGTTCGGAAAGGTATTATGGGCTATGGCAGGTTTTTTTACACCACTGAAGATCCAGAGCAAATAACTGGCAGGTGCCGCCGGCCAATAGGAGCAGGTAGCACCCGAACTGAAGGAACAGCCCTTTGCTGTTGGGGGTAGATGCACAGTGGCTGCAAAAAGGGAAGGAGCTGTGGGCTTCTGCGCTGGTGGAGTGTTCGCGTGGGAAGCACGTGAAGGCCTGAGGTGGCCGTTTTTTGCCATTTAGTTATTTGGACTAAATCCGCTGGTGTGCGGTCGGAGGAGGCTGGTGCCAGCCCAGCTACCTACCAGGCTCAACCTGAGAGGACTGGACAATCTGCTGAATCGTGCTTGGTCCACCCGTGAGGTTGAAGTTGCCGTTTATTGCCCGAGTCTGCTGCAAGTTCGTGTGGGGTCTAGAAGCAGCTGCCTGGTATGGTACCCCTCTGTTAGTTGCCATACAAATGTGTGAGGAGGCTGGTGAAATTCAGGCCCAACCCTGCCAGAGGTGAACAAATTGTTGCTTGCTGGAGTCGTGAGTACTGCACCAGGGTAGCTCCCTGCTAAGTTTGCAATCAGTGGCCTCGGGTTGCTTCATCATACAGCTGACTGTCTAATTGAGTTTTGCTTCTCATTCTGACTCATTTCAGTATTGTAAAGGCTATCTGTGTCAGGGCCCCAACCAGCTGCCACGGTGGGACTAGCCATTAGGGCTTGGGTACCCAGGGACAGTAAATGTTAGGTTCAGGCCTGTGCACAGAGCCCTAGGTAGATAGGTATAGTGATAAACCAATCAACTTGATTTCCCCCTTTCCCAGTTACTTCCCCTTGAATAAATCAGATTGCTTGTTCTGCAACTATACCCTGGCTACTGTGTGCATTGCTGGTGAACTGTTGCATAGTGACTGTGATAAAACTGTACCTTACTTTACAGGGGGTCTCCGGAATGAGTTGAGAGATACTAGCCGGGGTGTAAGTGACCTGGGGAAAAGTATTGTGGGTATACCGTGTGAGCTACTAGCGGGACAAAAGGGGGGTTGCAGTGACCCAGAGGGCTGTGACCGAGGCAATCTCGACAGTACCAACCCCGACCTCTGGGTGGAGGCACCCGTCAACGGATCTGGACCCCTCACCTTGTCTCAGAGGAGGCAGGCAGGGGTAGTAACCTTAAGGATAGCACCCCTGGGGGTTACAAAATGGAGGCAGCAATGGGATCAGCGTCCCCTAGTGGCCAAGTAGGGAAGTACATGAAAAATGGAAAAATTGGAAGGGGATATGTTGGGAAAAATTAAGTTGGGACCTATTAAGACAATGGTACACAGACTGATGGGGTGGGGTAAAGCCGAAGAGCTGGACTCCCAGAAAATTGTGCTACTGTTAGATGTGCCATTGGGAACCCCAACTGCTGACATCATTTCCGCAGCAGAGCGGGTAAAATGTTTAGGCAAAGTGGAGGTAAAAGGGCGTATGGCTGACCTGCTCAACCAGACGTTGCAGGTGCTACTCCTGTGCAGTGTGGCCATTGACCCCGAAAAGATACCTCCAGTGATTTACCCGGAGGGTGCCTCACAGGGATGGTGGCTAATTCATGCTCAAAGTGGGTCAGTCAGTTCTGGGGGGTCCCCACAAATGAATAGTTTTAAAGACAAACTGCTTAAATTGCTGGCTGTGGAGGGGAGAACTACCCTGGAACTGCTGCAAGCATTGGATTTGTCTAGTGATGCTACCCCTCAGGGCTCCCCCGGTACCTCCCCCTGTGCCCCCAAGAGTTCTATTCTAGCTCCAATGCCCCTAGTAGTCCCACCTATACAGCTCGACTCCTACCGTAAGCTAAAACTTTTTTCTGGCACGGTACCAGTGCCTCCAGGGGAGGAAGACCTGGAGGCTTGGATGGACTATGTCACCCCCTTAGTCCAGGAATGGCAATGCTGTGAGGGGGAGAAAAGGATGAGGCTGATGGAGAGCTTGCGGGGTCCTGCTTTAGAAGCCATTAGGTTTTTGCGGGCCACCAGTCTAGAAGCCACCGCCACAGGGTATCTCTCTGCTTTAGAAGGGATGTTTGGGAGTACTGAGACTGGTGAAGATTTACTATGGAAATTCAGGTCTGCTAAGCAGTGGAGGAATGAGAAACTGTCCACCTTCATCACTAGGGTGGAGTGGGCTTTGCAGAAGGCCTATAGGAAGTGGGGAATCACTGCCACGGCACTGAATCAGGTCAGGCTAGAACATGTTTTAAAAATCTGCCAGATTCTCTAGTGTAATACTGTTAAAACTCAAGTTACATGATCGACGGGCTACCCCGCCTGAATATTGTCAATTAATGAGGGAAATTAGAGAGGTGGAGACGGATGAAGAGGACTGGGAGCCGTGTGTGGGGGCGGTGAACCATAGTGGGACCCCTGAGCTTAGCACCCCTGAGGAGATCAGCCTGTCTGGAGGGTCTGAGGGATCCCCAGATTTTCCAGGTGCTGTATCCTCCGACCCCCACATAGAGAGTGAGTTGAGGGCTGAGGTCAGAAATTTACAGGAACTGGTGAGGGACCTGAAGCAATCTACTATGTACCCTGTTAGGTCTGGGGCCCCTGAGACAAACAGAAACCAGACCCCCGGCCCAAGGGAGCCCCCCCCACCCCTCTCAGGGCCCCCCCACACATAGGGTGTCAACCGCCAAATAGTGACCCCCAGGACCCCAAGTTCTGTGACCATTGTGGAGAAGATGGGCATTTTCAACCTGAGTGTCAGAGGCCGGAGAATTTGAGAAAAGTCAACAATAGACCGATCACTTGGCATCGCCAGGCCCAGTCTCGACCCCCTAGGAAAAGTTTTGTGACCCGGGCCCGGGCTCAGCTGATTCTCAATGCTGTGGCCCCTGAGTGGTCCGATGTGGTCAGGCCTGCAATGGAGACCCTGGTGCGAGTAAATGGGATTCCCACTCGAGCTGTATTAGATAGTGGCTCTCAGGTAACCATCATGTTTCAGGACTGGTATCAGACACATTTACCTGAGGTGCCTCTGCAACCCTTGACTGGTCTACAGGTGTGGGGGTTGAGCGACAAGGCATATCCGTATTTGGGGTATATCCGGGTTTGGTTATCATTCTCTACCTCTGCCACTGGAATGGATGAGCAGGTGGAAACCTTAGTTTTAGTTTGTCTGCCCACTGGACTGTATGATGGGATGCCTATGTTGATTGGGACGAATGCCCATATGTTTGGATGATTGGCCCAGTTGTGCTCATAAAAGCAAGCATTCAAAACTGGGCGAGCCCTAAGGATAACCGCTGTGATCCAAAAGGCAGTTGCAACTCAGAAGAAGGTTAGCCAGGAGGAACCTGAAGGCTTGGTGGGGTTGGTGTGGAAAAAGGACCCGGCCCCAGTGATACTCGCCCCGAATGCCCAACGTGTCCTGCATGGAGAGGTACGACTAAGGACGGATGTTAAAAATAAGTTATTGATGTTGGATGTGCCTGGGGAGGGAAGATTGCTGGAGGGACTGTTGGTAAAGCCCAGTATCTTGCCAGCTAGAGCTCATGCTTATGTCAAGAGAGTGATGGTTCAAGTGCATAATGTGTCCGACAAAGCGATTCGAATAAGAAGAGGGTGCACCCTGGCAAGTGTCCATTGTGCAGATACTGCAGTACTGCCAAATAGCAAGGGTCCCAGGACAGACGACCAAGTTACTCCTGACTTGTTTGATTTTGGTGACTCCCCATTGCCAGCTGAATGGAAAAAGAGGATCAGTGAGAGGCTTGCCAAAAGGGACCAGGTTTTCTCCCTAAAAGAGTGGGATGTGGGATGTGTGCAAGGGGCTGAGCATCACATTCGGCTGCACGACGAAAGGCCTTTCCGAGAGAGATCCTGGCGCCTGACTCTGGCTGACATAGATGACGTGAGGCGGCATCTGCAAGAGATGTTGCCTGCTGGTGTGATACAAGCGTCCAGGAGCCCCTATGCCTCCCCCATCGTAGTGGTAAGGAAGAAGAATGCGGCGGTTAGGATGTGTGTAGACTATCACACTTTGAATCGGCGGACCATCCCCGACCAGTATACTATGCCACGCATGCAGGACGCCTTGAACTGTTTAAATGGCAGTAAGTGGTACTCTGTGTTGGACCTCCGCATCGGGTACTACCAGATCCTGATGGCCCCAGAGGACCGGGAGAAGACTGCATTCATTTGCCCCCTAGGTTTCTATGAGTTCATTCAGATGCCTCAGGGGATTTCAGGTGCCCCCGCCATCTTTCAGCGCCTGATGGAGAGGGCCATGAGGGATATGAATTTGCTCAAGTGTCTGGTCTATCTAGATGATGTCATAGTGTTTGGATGTTCATTGGAAGAACACTAGCAGCGATTATTTAAGGTCTTGGATCGGTTGGAAGAGTTCGGCCTCAAGCTGTCTATAGATAAGTGTCAATTCTTCCAGACTTCTGTAAAATATGTGGGCCACATAGTGTCTACTGAGGGCATAGAGACTGACCCTAGCAAAGTGGAGGCCTTGACTACTTGGCCTCAGCCCAGAAACTTGAAAGAGTTGTAACAGTTTCTGGGGTTTTGCAGATATTATAGGCGCTTTGTCAAGGACTATTCTCGAGTGATTCGCCCTCTCCTCAATCTCACTCAGGGGTACCCTCCTACACACAAAAAGTACAAGAAGGTTGTGCGCTCTGAGACAGAGAAAAGGTATTTCCAGCTGAATTAACTGTTTGGGGATCGTTGGACGGTTGAGTGTGAGGATGCTTTCTATGACATCATATATCAACTTACACATGCCCCCGTGTTGGCCTATGCTGACCCGGCCAAGCCCTACATTCTCCATACTGATGCTAGTCTTCAAGGATTGGGGGCTGTGTTATATCAGGAGCACTCGAATGGCCTGAGACCTGTCGCTTTTGCTAGCAGAAGTCTGACTCCTTCAGAAAAAAACTATCCCATGCATAAGCTAGAGTTCCTGGCTCTGAAGTGGGCCATTGTTGATCAGTTTCATGACTGTTTGTATGGTGCCAAGATATTTATGAAGACTGATAACAATCCTCTGACCTATGTACAAACCTCAGCCAAGTTGGATGCCACTGGCCATAGGTGGCTCTCTGCCTTGGCCACCTACGACTATGCTGTTGAATACAGGGCCGGTTTAAATCATATAGATGCAGATGCCCTCTCCCAGAGGCCTATGTCCCAAACTGATTGGATCAGGTTGTCTGAGCCTGACATAGAAGCCCTTTGCCAGAAGTTCGACAAGGAAGAACCGGTGTCCCCGGATGCTGTGAACTGTATGGTGGATTGCTTGGGGCCATTTGAGAACTGTGTACCTGCTGCCTACTGTCATTTCTCTGCGCTGGACACTAGTTCACTGCCCCAGTTTGACAATACTAGTCTTAAACAGGCTCAATCCCGAGATTCTATGATAAAACTGGTTGTGGAAGCCTTGCAGGCCAGACAGGATGTGTCCAAATTGCGTTCCACCGACTTAAGAGCCACCTTGTTATACAAAGAAGGGCCCAAATTAAGGCTGATTAACCAACTACTATACCGAGAGACTGTAAACAAAGAGGACCAGATCGTCAAACAGCAGCTGGTGCTGCCTTCAGAATTAAAGGAACTGGTCTTAAGGTCCTTGCATAATCAGATGGGGCATCTTGGCATTGATCGAACACTTGATTTGGTACGAGCCCGGTTTTACTGGCCAAAAATGAGTGCGAATGTAGAGCAGTATGTCAAGACCTGTAGTCGGTGTTTGCAAAGGAAAGCCTTGCCCCAGAGAGCTGCTCCTATGGTCAACATTACCACTAGCGCCCCTATGGAATTAGTCTGCATTGATTTCTTGAGTCTAGAACCAGATCTGAAAAATATCAGTAATATATTGGTGGTTACCGATCATTTCACCCAGTATGCACAGGCGTTCCCTACTAAGGATCAGAAAGCGACCACGGTGGCTAAGATACTTGTTGAAAACTTTTTTGTCCACTACGGGGCCCACCAGCGGATCCATTCCGACCAGGGAAGGGACTTCGAGAGCCATTTGATTAAAGAGATGTTGTCTTTGTGGGGGGTGTGAAAGTCAAGAACAACCCCCTATCATCCTCAGGGAGATCCCCAGCCTGAAAGGTTTAACCACACATTGCTTGACATGTTGGGCACATTGCAACCCAAAGACAAACTGAGATGGAGCCAGCAGATTAGCACCCTGGTCCACGCTTATAACTGCACCAAGAGTGATGCCACGGGATTTTCCCCGCACAGACTGATGTTTGGGAGAGAGGCTAGGTTGCCCATGGATGTGTGCTTTGGAGTCTCCCCTGATGGGGTGCAAGCAGAAAATCATCTACAATACGTACAGAAGTTGAAGGCCTAGTTAAACCATGCTCATCAGTTGGCCCAGACCATGGCTGCTAAAAGAAACTTGGCCAATAAGGAAAGGTATGATAAGAAAGTGAAGACATTGGAGCTAAGAGAAGGGGATAGAGTGTTGCTGCGAAATCTGGGGCTGCATGGAAAACATAAGATTGCTGACCGATGGCATCACGTCCCTCACATTGTTGTGGGACAACTGGCCGATTTGCCTGTATATAGAGTGCGACCTGAAAACAATTCCAAAGATGTGAAAACTATTCACCAAAATCATCTGCTGCCAATTGGGCAAATCCTGATTGAAGCCGAACCTTCAGCTGCTGCCCCCTCATGGCCTGTGACTAGATCTGCTGCCAAGAAAAGAACCAAACCCATGGATTCTTCAGCAAGCCAACCACGAGAGCCTTGTCCAAACCCTGCAGAAGGAGATGATTAACAATTGGTGTTGGAAGACAATGAAGATGATATTGAATACTATCCCTCTTACGAACTGAGCCAGTTGTTTTGGGGCAATCCCCCTTGTTAACTCTGGAAATGAGATTGGCCCGTCTGGACTGTTTGAGCCCCCTACTTTGTCTCCGGAGCTGATACCTCCAGAAGATGAGCTGGGTAGCAGACAAGCCCCAGGGGTGGGGTCCTTAAGCCTGGCTGAACTGTCTGGCCTGGCTGAATTATCTGACTTCTCGGACGAAGAGAGTGAGGTGGGGGGACAAGCCAGTGATGTGCCAGAACTGGAAGAATATTTTGAATGCCCTGATGGCTCCTCACTAGTAGCTACACAGCCCTCAGCTGAGCCCAGTGGAGTGGGTCCTGGGGTAGAGGGTCAGGCCACCAATAATACTATGAACCCTGGGCCCTGTTTCCCTGTGGAGGTCCCCGTCCCTAATGTCAGTGGGGCTGAGTTGGAATCAGGGCCTGTTTCCGGGTCCCCTGAGACACCTAGATGCTACAGTCGAGAAGTATGGCCTGTAATAAAGTTAAGTTATGAGTCTCTGGGCCAGCCAGTGGACCTGCCTTTAAATGTGGTCCACGAAGGGGTGTATGTGTCCCCGAGCTCCTTGCCTAAGTTAGCTTTGGGGGATGACTCTAGTTTGTTGGTATTACCCTTTGGGTGTAGTGCCCCTACTTTAGGTGACCCACCAGTAACTGAAATGGAGGGGTTTCCCCAGTCCCGGGGCCCTGAGCAGGAAATATTGACCTGATTGGGAAAAAGAGGAACAAAGGGTTATGTGTGTACAACGTTGTATAACCCATAGTACACTGTAAATATTTATGCATGTCATGTCAAGTGTGATGTAGTGTCAATTAGGCTGTGTGCCTTTAAGTAAATTTAGGGTAATTATTTGACACGGATGCCAAGGTTTTCCAGGCCAGGAAGGGTGTAACCCCCTTGCAAAAGGGGGGATTCCTAAAAGCTTCCCCGGAGCTTGCTTAAGTGCCCCCCTGCCAGGCTGGTGTTCTGCATCTCAGTAGCTTAACTGTGATCACCAGGAGCGCTATCAAAGCCTCCATGCCTGTCTTTTAGGGGCTGCCTAACTCGCAGTCAGGATTAATCTGGGAAGGGGTTTGAGTGTGGCCATGCTCAAGTCCTGCCCGGCCTGCCTGGTAATTGCTCCGTTTCTGCCATTGCTAAATTGTGCAGAGGGAGCTCCTTCGAAAGGTGTAGCTGCTTGCTGGGAATAACTTACGGTAATAAATAATAATGTAGTGTTTTAACCTGCTTTTGTTTGCAGCAAGGACTGTTCTGATTCTCCCCTCCATTTTGGTCCCGAACTGGCGATTAGGACCAGTCAGTGCGTTGGAACTTTAAGGGAGCTGCCTGACCAATCGAGGGGTTGTTTGTACATTTGGAAAGGTATTATGGGCTATGGCATTTTTTTTGCACCACTGAAGATCCAGAGCAATTGATTGGCAGGTGCCACCAGCCAATAGCAGCGGGTAGCACCCGAACTGAAGGAAGAGCCCTTTGCTGTTGGGGGTAGATGCACAGTAGCTGCGAAAAGGGAAGGAGCTGTGGGTTTCTGAGCTGGTGGAGTGTTCGCGTGGGAAGTGCGTGAAGGCTTGAGGTGGCCGTTTTTGCCGTTTAGTGATTCGGACTAAATCCACCGGCGTGCGGTCGGAGGAGGCTGATGCCAACCCAGCTACCTACCAGGCTCAACCTGAGAGAACTGGAGAATCTGCTGAATCACGCTCGGTCCACCCATGAGGTTGAAGTTGCCGTTTATTGCCCGAGTCTGCTGCAAGTTCGTGTGGGGTCTAGAAGCAGCTGCCTGGTATGGTACCCCTCTGTTAGTTGCCATATAAATGTGTGAGGAGGCTGGTGAAATTCAGGCCCAACCCTGCCAGAGGTGAACAAATTGTTGCTTGCTGGAGTCATGAGTACTGCACTAGGGTAGCTCCCTGCTAAGTTTGCAATCAGTGGCCTCGGGTTGCTTCATCATACAGCTGACTGTCTAATTGAGTTTTGCTTCTCATTCTGACTCATTTCAGTATTGTAAAGGCTATCTGTGTCTGGGCCCCAACCAGCTGCCACAGTGGACTAGCCATTAGGGCTTGGGTACCCAGGGACAGTAAATGTTAGGTTCAGGCCTGTGCACAGAGCCCCAGGTAGATAGGTTTAGTGATAAACCAATCAACTTGATTTCCCCCTTTCCCAGTTACTTCTCCTTGAATAAATCAGATTGCTTGTTCTACAACTATACCCTGGCTACTGTGTGCATTGCTGGTGAACTGCTGCATAGTGACTGTGATAAAACTGTACCTTACTTTACAGGGGGTCTCTGGAATGAGTTGAGAGATACTAGCCGGGGGGTAAGTGACCTGGGGAAAAGTATTGTGGGTATACCGTGTGAGCTACTAGCGGGACAAAAGGGGGGTTGCAGTGTCCCAGAGGGCTGTGACCGAGGCAATCTCGACAGTACCAACCCCAACCTCTGGGTGGAGGCACCCGTCAACGGATCTGGGCCCCTCACCTTGTCTCAGAGGAGGCAGGCAGGGGTAGTAACCCTAAGGATAGCACCCTTGGGGGTTACACCTATACGCTACAGAGAGAGATTAGTTTATCGCTAGACAGACATGACAAACATAATGGGGCAGAGTAATCCTCTTTTTGTGTGGGGTGACTGATAGTCTACTCAGTACCTCAAATTAGCTTTACTGTACCTGTTGTGTGAATTGTGTTTTGAAACATTAGTTAAAATGTAATGCTTAATAATTAAAAAATATGCATCCTTAAGAATGTTATCTAGTTAGTAACTCAAAGAAGGGGAAATGTGGTCATGAGTAACACAGTATTCTAATGTACTGTATAACCACTAGGTGGAACCAGAAGTACTGGTATGTGTTGTAGTAAGGACCCTTTATAGAGAGACACTGGAGAAAGCACATGTAATGAAGTGTGCATAGAAAATGTGCTTGCTGTAAGAATCTTGTTGTGATGTGTTGTAATAAAAGTTAAAAACAAAAACAAGTTAATCTCTCTAAAGCCTCCTAAGTGTAACCCCTAGGTGGTGCTATCCCAAGGGCTACTACCCCTGCTTGTTTGGCTAGTAGCAGGTTAAGGGGCCTGAGTCCTGAAACAGGCGCCTCCACCCAGAGATCAGGGTTGGTAGTGGTCAAGCTAACCTGGGCACAGCCCTCCGGGACACTGTAACCCCCCTCTTTCCCCGCTAGTGGCCTGGAACACTGTACAATAATCACTTTCACAATACCCTGGTACACCACACAAGTACCCACACTGTTTGCACTTACCACCAGGTTGGTTCCTCTGGTTCACTCTTGGGCCCCTTGTAAACTAGGTTATGCACAGCAAATAGCAACAGTACAGTACTTTGAGCACAAACTGGAACCACAAGTCAGATTACATGCAGAAAAGTTAGATCTTGATTTATTCAGGGACTTGAACAAGGAAGGGCCAAATCAGGTTAATTAGCTTAAAGGTTATATCAATTAAGCAGTTATGCATGCACTTTGAGTCCCCCCCCAAAGTCACACCTCTGGGTACCCAGGTGGAGAAGAGATGGGCTAGCCAAGACTGTTGCTCAGGGTTAGAGCTGGTTGGGGCCCTGTGATGGAAAACACAACATGCACAGTACACAATATTTGTAATCCGGAGCCAGAGGGCTCAGTTCATAAAGGAAACAAAACAACAAGACAATCAGATGACACACTGTTGTAGCAGGGAGCTACCCTGGTATTTACTCACGATACCCAAGACTGGACACAGGCCGGACGAAAATCGAGACTGCAGGTGGTTGATCTGGAATGCCAGGAGAAGCAGGGCCCACGTGAGTCACAGAGGGATCGTTATTGTTCAAGCGTGGAGCAGGGATGATCCCCAGGCAGGTCTCTCCGATGGCTTCTCTGTGCAGTGGATAGTTTGGCTGGGCCAGTCTGGCAAGGCCCAGACCGCATGGAGACAAATTCGGATGCAGTCCATTTTGGGCTAGATACAGCTTCCAGCAAGCAGAACAGTTCACACAGTGGGGAACTAACTCACAACCCATTAGCAGCTCATACCACATTTACATGTATGGGAATTCTACTGTACCAGGCAAAGCGCTCCCTGGTCACAATCGCAAAGTCTTCGCACACACCGGGAGCTTAGGGGTAGCTGGAACTCCTGACAGGCCGATCGCATTCAGCAAAATCTTCGGTCTTCTTCGAGTTGAGCCTGGCCCACTTCAGTAGCTTACTTTAGTCACACAAACTTTGATTTAGTCCAAAATAATTCTCTTCTCTCCCTCTCAGTAGCAACAGCAGACATGCAAGCCAAAAACTCAGCCCTTTCGCAGTTTTCCCATGCGAATCCACTCAGGATTGCTGCCCAAAATACACTTGAGCTCTTCTCATTTCACTTCCCAGCTCAGAACTCGCTGAAAATTGCAAGCAGCCTGGGACTTCACCAAGATCCAAAAGGTTTGGTTGGCTGATTTGGCTGTTAGTCAAAGCAAGAGCTCCCCCTTCAGTTGCAAAAAAAGCACAAAAAAGCCCCAAACTACAGTTCCTACAGATTTTAAATTCAGACAGCTCCTGTATTCCGGCTACATTGTAGGTCCCACTGGAACTGATTGGTCCAATTTGCAGTCCAGGACCAAGATACTGGAGACAAAACAAAACAGTCCTTACTACAAAGAAAGCAGGTTAGACAAACTACATTATCATTATCACTCTAATTGATTTTCAGCAAATAGTTACATCTTTCAACAGAGCTCCCTCTCAGATTATTTAGGCTGCAATCGGGCAGCTCTTAAAGAGACAGTACACAGAGGCTATACAGGCTCTGGTAATCACATTTAAACTGCTAAAATGCAGGACACCAGCCTAGCAGTGAGCATTTAGGCAAACTCAAGGAAGACTTTTTGGGAACCCCCATTTGTAGGGGGGTTACACTCTTCCCTGCCTGGGAAAACATGGTGTCCGCATCAAGTCTATACCATCATAACATTGAAAATGCGACATATACAAGACATTTATACCATTAGCAGCTATACAAGTACTATCTGATTCATCAGTTGGCATAACTTGTCACTTTACTATACATTTCAATGTACTTCACTATATCATTTCTATTCTGTCAATACATTGTGCATATTTCACACAGGTAAATTGAACATTACTATACAGAATCATGTAATAACTTCTTGTACTTTAAACAATGCAAGAGGGGGCCCTTCCCTATCAGCTAATATGGAGCTGGATGGGGCAGGGGCACCATGCTGAGAGGGCAAAACAAGTAACCTGGAATGGGCCATCAAGCTCAGTTTGGGCAGTGAGCTCTGAAAGACATAAACACCTTTGTGGACTACATTGAGAGTCAGATCCACTGGCTTCCTGGGGGAATCATAACTGAAGCGCACCACTGGCTTGACAGCTCAACCAGTCTTTCTGGGGTGAATAACCACAGTCTCTGTACTTTCAGCAATGGTCTTGGAGCTTTCATCACTTGTGAGGGGTGCCGCTGCATGAAGGGGAATGTCCAAGCTGGGAGCACTATCAGCCCTTTGCTCTGTAGTCTCTGTTTCTACAACACTTGGTGCATTTTGAAGACACTCTGGCACAGAAGGGGGGTTGTCAGCACTCTCATAGTGTTCCTCAAGTTCTCGCATGTCACCAGAAAGACCTTATATCATCAGCCCTCCTTCAGGCAACCTACAGTTCCACGATACACAAAGACCAGCATCTCTCAGACATGATACGTTGCACTTCACCTTCAGGGAGCATTGGCTCCAAGAATGATGCCAGCATTAGGCAGTCAGAAGGCCCAGCTTCATCCCCATAATTCAACAGGATTTCACGAAACAACTGACTCAGTTCATATGAGGGGTCATAGGCATTATCACACTCACTGTCATCCGAAGTTAGACTGGCAGTCACTATCATTCTGGGCCTGCTGCTGGGGAAGTCTTAAATCGGCAACCATGGGGCAGGCTGACTCTGTTTCTTCTTGTAGCAGCATGAGTCACTGGTCCAGGGAATCAATCTCGGTGGGTTCAGCCTCAATTATAACTCTGACCAATAGGTAGCAAGTGGTTACAGTGCATGGTCTTGGCAGTTTTGAGTTATTCTCTGGTGCACTTTGTACACTGGCAAATCATCCAACTTTCCAACTATGACATGAGGATGGTGCCATCAATCAGCAATTTTGTGTTTACCATGCAATCCTAAATTTCGCAACAACACATGGTCTCCAGGTCTAGCTTTGAGCCTTTACTTTTCTATCATGTCTATCTTGTTGGCTATTTCTTTTGCCGCCTAATATCTGGGCTGTTGATAGACATGGTTCAATTGAGCTTTCAGTTTTTACATATTGCAGGTAATCTTTGGCTTGGACCCCATCAGGAGAAACCCCAAAACAGACATCAACAGGCAACCAGCCTCTCTCCCGAACATGAGGCGGTAGGGAGAGAACCCGGTAGCATCATTCTTTGTGCAATTGTACGCATGTACCAAGGTGTTAATCTGCTGGCTCCATTTATGCTTATCTTTTGGGTGGAGGGTGCCTAGCATGTCTAGTAGGGTGCGGTTAAAGCATTCTGGTTGAGGATCTCCCTTCGGGTGATAAGGGGTGGTTCTGACTTTGCACTCCCTATAGAGAGCATTTCTTTAATTAGCCAACTCTCAAAGTCCCGGCCCTGATCAGAGTAAATTCGCTGGGTGGCACCATAGTGGATGAAGAAATTTTCCACTAGCACCTTGTCCACTGTAGATGCTTTTTAATCTTTGGTGGGAAAAACTTGTGCATACCATGTGAAATGGTCTGTAACCACTAACACATTGCCAATGTTTCGCTGATCAGATTCTAAACTCAAGAAGTCTATGCAGACTAGTTCCATTGGGGTGCTGGTAGTAATGTTGACAAGGGAGGCAGCCCTCTGAGGCAGGGCTTTTCTCTGCAGGCAGTGACTACAAGTCCTTACATGGTGCTCAACATTGGCCCCCATCTTGGGCCAGTAGAATCGAGATCGCATTTAGGTCAAGGGTCCGTCGATACGAAGGGCCCTTATGATTGTGGAGGGACCTGGTACCAAATTTTTGAAGGCTGTGGGCAAGACCAATTGTTGCTTGTCTATTTGGCCACCCAAATCTACAGTCTCTCTATATGACAACTGATTAAGCAGCTTCAACCTGGGTCCTTCTTTAAACAATAAAGCGGTTTGCAGATCAGAGGAACGCAACTTGGACACATCTTTTTCTGCATGGAGGGCATCAAGTGCTGGCTGAATCATAGGATCTTGGGATTGAGTCCACTGAATGCTGTCATTGTCAAACTGAGTTAGTGCACTAATGTCTGTAGCAGATAAGTGGCAATACGCAGCCGGTATGCAGGTGTCAGAGGGGCCCAAGCAATCTACTAAGTAGTCCGCTGTGTCCATAGACATCTGTTCATTTCTATCAAACTTTTGGTGAAATGCTCGGCTGTCAGTTTCAGACAGCCTGACCCAGTCACTCTTGGAAATGGACCTCTGAGATAGGGCGTCAGCATCAATATGATTCAGGCCTGGCCTGTATTCGACAGCATAATCATATGTTGACAATGCAGAAAGCCAGCGGTGCCCTGTGGTGTCTGACTTAGCTGAAGTCTGTACATAGGTCAACTGGTTATTGTCAGTCCTCACCAATATTTTTGCCCCTTAGAGGTAATCATGAAACTGGTCGACAATGGCCCATTTTAACATACGGAACTCCAACTTGTGCACAGGGTAGTTTCGCTCTGACGGGGCCAAGCTCCTACTGGTGAATGCCACTGGTCTCAAACCATCCTCATGGTCTTGATACAGTACAGCTCCTAGACCCTTCAGACTGGCGTCAGTATGCAGCACATAGGGTTTGGTGGGATCAGCATAAGCGAGGATGGGGGCATGGGTGAGCTGGTATATAACTTTATGGAAAGCTGCTTCACAGTCAGGCATCCAACGGGACCCGAAAAGTTCACCAGGGTGGAAATATGCTTTGTCTGGTCCTTTGATGGACCCTTTTTTGTATTTCCTATTGGTAGGAGGGTAACCCTGGGTAAGATTCAAGAGTGGCCGAATCACTTTGGAATAGTCCTTTATGAACTGGTGGTAGTAGCCACAGAATCCCAGGAAATGTTGTAGTTCTTTCAAATTGTGGGGCTGGGGTCAAGTAGTTAAGGCTTCAACTTAATTAGGATCAGTCTCTATCCCCCTCTGTAGACACTATGTGCCCCACATACTTCACAGAGGTTTGGAAAAATTGGCGTTGTCAATGGACAGCCTGAGGCCGAAATCTTCCAGTCGGTCTAGTACTTTGAACAGTTGACTGTCATGTTCCTCTAGGGAGCTCCCGAACACAATGACATTGTCCAAGTACACTAGGCATTCTAGCAAATTCATGTCTCCCACTGCTCATTCCATCAGTCGCTAGAAGGTGGCTGGGGCACCCGATATTCTCTGTGGCATTCTCAGGAATTCATAGAACCTCAAAGGACAGATGAAGGCAGTCTTCTCATGGTCCTCTGGAGCCATCGGAATCTGGTAATATCCACTGCAAAGATCCAACACCGAGAACTATTTTCTCCCATTCAAACAATCCAGAGCATCTTGTATACGGGGCATGGTGTATTGATCGGGGATGGTCTGCCGATTCACAGTTCGATAATCAACACACATTCTCACAGATCTGTTCTTCTTATGCACAACCACAATGGGAGAAGCATATGGACTCCTGGATTCTTGTATCACACCAGCCGCGAGCATTTCCTGCAAGTGTCTTCTCACATCGTCTATGTCTGCAGGGGTTAGGCATCGAGACCTCTCTCGAAATGGCCATTCATCATGCAGGTGTATGTGATGCTCTGCACCCTGGCCACATCCCCTGTCCCATTCCTTCAACAAAAACACTTGATCTCTCTGGGCAAGTTTCTGGCTAATTCTAGTCTTCCATTCAGCTGACAACGGGGAGTCACCAAAATCAAACAAGTTGGGAGTCACTCCATCTGTCTTGCCAGGGTGCTTGTTGCTGGGCAACACTGCAGTGTCTGCACAATGTACCGTAGCTAGGGTTCATCCTCTGTTCACCCGGATCTCCCGATCTGACACATTGTGAATCTGGACCATCACTCATCATGCATAGGCATGAGCACGAGCTGGCAAGATGTTGGGCTTAACCAATAATCCTTCTGGTAATTTTCCATCGCCTGTCGCGTCCAACATCAGTATTTTGTTCTTGACATCTTTGCAGAGGCGGATCTCCCCTTAAACAGTACATTGGGTGTTAGGGGCCAGTACCATTGAATCGGGATCCTTCTTCCACATGACCCCTACCGGTTCATCCTGGTCCACTCCCTTGAGGTTCTGTTGCAAATCATAGGCCCTCTTGATCAGAACAGGAATTCTTAGGACCCTCCCAGGCCGTCGTCCTTGTTTCTCATGACAGAGTAGTGCCAGTCTTCCAAACATATGGGCGTTGGTCCCAATTAACAGGAGAACCTCTTAACCCTTCCTTCTTCGAAACAAAAATTTTTGTCCTCTGTCCCATAGCTGTTTTCAAACCCAGTACCCTTGCTATTAGAGTCAGCAGCTGTACTTCTTAACCATTGTATCTGGCTATTTTATTCTTACTTTCTAAGACTTTCATAGTCTCTTACCCCCCCAGTCTGCCAAAATATTTCACCATTTCTCTCTTGCTGCCACTGCAGGCATTGAACCCTGCACCCTCACTGTTTCACTCAGCAGCTCCACCACTCAGCTATCACATCAGACTATTGTTTGTGATAGGTTTTAAGACTCTAAAAGCCTATAACCCTCATAGTCTGCTAAAATATTTTCTGAGTGTTACTGCCGGCTTTGAGCCCTGCTCCCTGCTGCTGCAGCTACTGTCTTGGGACCTTTTCTGTCACCCTAGGCAAGCCTTGAATCTGGTGCCCTGTGCACTTGAGGCAAGGGTTCTGCCGCTGTACCAAGGTGGCAACTACACTTATGGGTAGACCTTTCACCCTCTTCTACCCATCTCATTACTATCTGCAAACCCATCCTGTTGTCCCCCCCTTCCCCTCGTCTCACCTCTACCATCCAAATCCAGCCCCTACCATCTTCCCCTCTATCATCTAAGTTCCCCCATCTTTCTTCACTTTAGCTCTCACACCTTATCAATCATGCACGCACACCTCCTGCCTACCTGCCTCTCCCTCCTCCTCCTCCTATTGCCTTCCGCTAACCCTAATGTCCCTGTTAACCCTCAGCCTCACTACTCTAGTGCTCCTACCTGCCCTCCTGCCCTCTCCTCCCTCTATGCCACTGCCCTTCCCCCTCCACTCACCCCATTTGCTCCTCTCCACCTCACCCCATCTAGACACTACCTTTCCTCCCCCCTTTGCTCCCTCGGGCATCTTAACACTCAAGCCTTCCCAGCCTGTGCTGCCCTACCCACCCCCTGTGCTATGAAACCCCCCTTATCTTCCTATCGCTCCCGGCATAAACTCTCCTTCTGCCACCCTCTGTCCAGAGCGGCTCTCCTCCTTCTGCTCCTGACTAGGAACATACATCCCAATCCCGGTCCAGCTTGCAAAGGCTCCTCAAAGGAATCCACCGGACTTCATATTACTTCCATGAACATATGTAGCCTCCTTAAAAAATTAGACTCTCTCAATTGCTGGGTTGCGGTTCATAAACCTGATGTTATCTCAATAGTTGAAACTTGGCTGTCAGACTGTACCCTGACCCTGGTCTCACTCCGGCTACTCCCCATCGGGAGGACCGTGTTGGTAGGCAAGGGGGCTGTGCTATTTATGTCAAAGACCCTCTCGTTGGACTAGCCCTCCCAGCCCCGGTCCTTGACTTCAGGGCTCAGGCCCTAACCCTAAAACTATCTCCTGATCCCTCTAGGGGTCCCATCTACCTGACTACAGCGTACATACCTCCAAAAAATCAAGCACAAGCACTAGGCCCACTAATTGATTATCTTACCTTCCTACCCCACTCCTCCGACCAAATCCTTGTGGGGGACTTGAACATCAATTGGCTTAGCCCTTCATCCACTTCCTTCCATGACACCTTTGCAGCCATCGACCTAACCCAACTAGTCTCCCAACCCACTAGAGTGAATCTTAGAATGGGCTCTAGCACACTCCTGGATGTGGTCCTCACAAACTGCCCTAACCGCATCCGCAATATCCAAATCCTCCCAGACTGCCTTAGCGACCACTCCCTGGTTCTCTTCTACTGGTCAACCTCCTTGCCCAAACCCACAGCACAAACTACCCTTCGGCGATGTCTTAGACCTGGTGGGCTGAAAGGCCTTAAGCAACTCCTAGGCCTCATAGACTGGTCCCCTATACTAAACGCCCCGGATATTGACACAGCCCTTACCTTCTTTATTCACACCTGCAACTCTGCTTGTGACATTTTTGCACCCATAACTGCACGCCGTTCCAAAGTAAGGCATGCCCCCTTGGTTATCCCCACCCTGCGCCAACTTCTTAAGCACAGGGACAATCTATGGCACACTGCGACAGAAAAAGGCCACCCAGCTGACAGGCTGGCCTATGCTGCTACCTGGAACAAATGCACATGGGCCATCCGCAAAGCGAAGGCTGAGCAATATCAAGCCTCCCTCACTTCCTCATGGGGGAACGCTAGGACCTTCTGGGACAACATTAAGCAGCTGAATGGTGGCATGCGTTCCCCCCCATCTTCGCTTATCAACATTAATGGTTCTGTCTCTTCAGACCCTGTCCTTATTGCCAACCACCTCAACAAATCTTTCACAGACCTTAGCCCGGTGCCCTGATAATTTCTTTATCCCTCCCTCCAGGTCCGTCCCTTTCTCCCACGCCTTGTTCTACTCTGCGCCGAGTCACTGCCCAGGAAGTCAGACCTACCTACTCAAAGCCTTAAGAGTAACTACAATTGGCAATGACTCCCTTGATCCCAGTCTTCTCCGTCAGGTTCTGGATCTGGTTATCTCACCAACCACCAGCCTCTTTAACAAATACCTCTGTCTAGGGCAATTCCCCTTTACCTGGAAGATAGCTACTGTCACCCCAATACACAAGGGTGGTGATAGGACCCTCCCTAGCAATTATCGACCTATCTCAATCCTCCCTCCTCTCTCTAAGGCCTTGGAAAAAATTGTAGCCACCCAAATCTCTGAATACCTTGATAAATATAGCATCCTCTGCCCAGAACAACATGGTTTCAGAGCAGGCCACAGCACCAATACTGCCCTCCTGGAGTTCTCTAACTTTCTTCACACCTCACTGGACTCTGGCTCCCTAGCAGGTGCAGTGTTCATTGACTTATCAAAAGCCTTTGATACTGTCTCCCACCCCCTCCTGCTAGCTACCCTTAGTCACTTAGGCCTTGCCACTGGGCCTGTTTCCTAGTGCTCCAGCTACTTGACAGCCCACTAACAATGTGTGAAAATCAACGGGAAACTTTCCAGCACCTGCCCTATCCGCTCCGGAGTCCCTCAGGGCTCCATTCTTGGGTCCTTGCTCTTTTCCCTTTTTCTCAACTCCCTGCTCAGTGTATGTACTGGTAAAATCCTTCTTTACGCAGATGATGCTGTATTCTTTGCCTCTGATCGTAATCACATCTCACTTCAGGATTCTCTGCAGGAATCCTACAATGACGCAGAAGCCTGGTTTACTGAGCACAGACTCGTAATTAATCTAAAGAAAACCAAAACTATGCTCTTTGCCCACCCCCAAAATAAATCCAGTAACTATCCTCTCGCAGTCCACTCCACCTCTAAACTTCCTATTGAGCTAGTTCACTCTTATAAATACCTAGGTATAACCTTGACCCTGCCCTCTCTTTCATGCCCACACCTCTGCCTCTGCCTCAGCCTCTAACACTGGCTGGGTATCCTCTATCGTCACAAAAACTGCCTCCCCACGGATGCCCTCCAACTTGCAGTCACATCCTCTGTTCTATCTCTGGTAGACTATGGCCTACCTGTGTATGGTGCAGCAGACCAGACTGCCCTGCACAAGATCCGCCTCACCTTAAACAAGGCCTGCAGGCTCATAACTGGAGCTCCTAGTCTAACCCACACTTGCCTTCATTACACCATGGCTAATCTACTCAACCTAGATGAGCGTCTCAAATACCAAACCTGTCTCCTAACAAAAAAATCACTCCTTGGGCTATCCCCACCGGGTCTGTCAACCACTATCCACCAAGCAAACCCTACAGTGCATACCGTATATCCGCAAAACTGCACTGGTTATACTGAGGGCGTGAACCTAGATAAGGTCAAAGGGCTTACCCCTACAGAGCCCCCTGTTGGTATAATGCCTTCCCCGCCAGAGTCGCTGATGCCGCCTCATTATCTTATTTTAAAACTAGCCTTAGAAATAACCTGCTCCCAACATGCAGCTGTACCTGCCTCTAAGCCTGCTCCTATCCTTCCAGACAAAGCTCACTGAGCCGCTCTCTGACCTTCTGTCCAGCTCTACCTTTACTTGCTACTATCTTCCCCACACTCCTCTTCTGATGTCTTCCACCCAGCCTTACCTTTATTCTGCCCACTGAATCAATCTCCATGTAACTACTGTTTATTGTCTACTCTGTAAAACGCACATGTAATCCTGTTGTATACTGTGTTTGACATATGCCTGTATTTTTGGCTGATTCCTAAATGTACTCTGATTTTTTTGTCTGCCCTGATGTTTGTTTCTTGCACTGTTTTGTCCTCACTGTGACGAGGTATCTTTGTAAATGAGCTTCTGGCTCAAAAGTTGTTAAACTGATGTTCTAATAAATAAATAAATAAACCCCATCATACAGTCCAGTAGGGGGACACACTGAGGCCAGTGTCTCGACTTGCTCCTCTTCACCAGTTACAGCTGCAGGAAAGGACAACCGAGGTGGACATATCCTACATAGGATAAGATTAGTCGCCAGCCCCACACATGTAGGCCTTCCAGGGATTGAAGGGCACAGCAGATAAGTGTTTGTCATACCAGTCCTTAAATACAATGGTCACTTGTGACCCACTGACCAGCACAGCCCGAGTAGGAATACCATTCACAGCCATGGTAGTCTCCATTGAAGGGCCCACTATTTTGGACCAATCTGGAGGGACAGCAGCAGGGGCCTGGAGAAATGATTTAGCCACATAGGGATTTGAATTACAACTTCTTGAACCCTCACTGTGGTCATTTTGGGCACTCCCCGACTGCTGATTCGTTCTGTGAAACTCTCCTTGAAGCCTGTATACAACTTTATCTAGGTCTTTTGTGGACTGGCATTCTCTCTTCATGTGCCCATCCTTCCCACAATTATGGCAAAATATGTTTTCTGGGATTTGGGGTGGCCGAGGCATCACACTGGAAGATGGGGCAGTGGTACTACCAACTGAAAACTTTGGTGCCATCTCTGTCTGCTGTGTGGTGAGCCTTTGGAGACATCTCATCAATTCTCTTACTTCCATAGTCAAGACATTGAGTTTCGAGCTGCTGTCGACAGGAGATGCCTAGGTGGACACCCCAACCCCCATAGCAGATGCAGTTGGATAAGGGTCGGTGCCTGTACCTGCAGGAGCGATTTTCATAAAGAGACTGTTTTTTGTTTCCCTGAATTCCCTCAGCAGTTCATCCCATGGAGGCACACCCTAATTAGTCCCCACTTCAGAAGGGCCTTTCGATGCTGTGATCACTTAGGCTGCACTCACCCTAGAATTACAATCCCACTCTTCATCTTCAATCTTCCGAAGTTCTTTTATCAAGTCACAATAGTCCGTTGGGTTAACCCTTCTATCTGGGAACCTTAACTGAAGGAGCTGCAATTTAGAAAGCTTTGCATGTTGCAGTATGTGCCCCAACCTCACATGGTTTAAGTCACTAGCGGCTATCCCACCTTTTCAGTAAGCCTTCTGCAGCGCTGTTTCCAGATGAGTAACATATGCAGACAAACTTTCCCTTGGCCATTTTTTTGTACCTTGAAATGTCCACATCAAGTTCTCTCCTGACTCAATGCTCCCAAAATTGCCTTCGAGTGCAGATAGGTACTTCTGGGCAGATGCATCAGGGTTTGTGGACCTCAGAAATTTAATGGCCTCTAGAACAGGACCCCTCAAACTTTCTATGATCCTTTTCCATTTCTCAGCCTCCACACACTGCCATTCAGGTACCAAAGGGGCAACACAATCTATCCAGGTCTCCCAATCATCCTCCCCTTGTGGGATGGGGAGGGTGCCGGAGAAGATTCTCAACCTTCGTAAGAGTCATGACTAATGGCAGGTACAGACATAGGAGCCTAGCATTGGCATGGGCAGAAGGAGGGCACAACGGTGCTGAGCAGGAGAGGGTGTTGGGGAGGAACACCCCCAGGTGGCGAGAATAGTTTCTTTAAGTCCTCCACAGTTTTCTCTTCCTCCAGCAACAACTTCACACATTTCTCCTCAAAAGTCTCAGACAGTGGGGGGGGGCTCATTCTCCCTGGGGTCTTTACTGTCTTTAGATATCATTCTCCAGGCAGTGAGGGCTCCTTTGGGGGTGATAGTCCATGGCAATTTGGAACTGTCTACTGGGTCCTTACACTCTACTAACGCCATGAAACTTTGGGTGAGCAGATTAGCCTGTTGACCCACCACAGGGTTTTGTAAACATTCAACCTTGGAAAGTACTCCCTCTATAGTGTCCTTATTGGTACCCAGGGGAATATCCAGGATAAGTATAGCATTTTGGGGTTCGATCTCCTGCCCAGTACACCACCCCACCAACTAGTGTACAGCCACTTCTGTTGGGGTAGCCATTTATTTTTAACAGCAATTTGCAAATTTGGCCACTAGAAGACACACAATCCTCCAAGACGTAACCCCTAGGTGGCGCTATCCCAAGGGCTACTACCCCTGCCTGCTTGTCTAGTAGTAGGTTAAGGGGCCTGAGTTCTGAAATGAGTGCCTCCACCCGGAGATCAGGGTTGGTAGTGGTCAAGCTAACCTGGGCACAGCCCTCCAGGACACTGTAACCCCCCTCTTTCCCCTCCAGTGGCCTGAACACTGTACAATAATCACTTTCACAATACCCCTGGTACACCACACAAGTACCCACACTGTTTGCACTTACTGCCAGGGCTGGTTCCTCTGGCTCAACCCTGGAGACCCCCTGTAAAACAAGATTATGCACAGCAAATAACAGTACAGTACTTTGAGCACAAACTGGAACCACAGTCAGATTACATGCAGAAAAAGTTAGATCTGATTTATTCAGGGGACTTGAACAAGGGAGGGGCAAAATCAGGTTAATTAGCTTAAAGGTTATATCAATCAAGCAGTTATGCATGTGCTTCGAGTCCCCCCATATGGTCACACCTCTGGGTACCCAGATGGAGAAGAGATAGGCTAGCCAGGACTGTTGCTCGGGGTTGGCCGGCGTCGCCACTGGTTGGGGCCCTGTGATGGAAAACACAACATGCACAATACACAATATTTGTAATACGGAACCAGAGGGCTCAGTTCGTAAAGGAAATGAAACAACAAGACAATCGGATGACACACTCAGATTAAGCTGTTGTTGCAGGGAGCTACCCTGGTATTTACTCACGATACCCAAGACCAGACACAGACTGGACAAAAATCAAGACTGCAGGTGGTTGATCTGGAATGCCAGGAGAAGCAGGGCCCACAAGAGTCACAGAGGCATCATTCCTGTTCAAGCGTGGAGCAGGGGACGGATCCCCAGGAAGGTCTCTCGTCAATGGCTTCTCTGTGCATTGGGTAGTCTGGCTGGGCCAGTCTGTCAAGGCCCAGACCACATGGAGACAAATTTGGATGCAGTCCGTTTTGGGCTGGATACAGCTTCCAGCAAGCAGAACACAGTTCACACAGTGGGGAACTAACTCACAACCCACTAGCAGCTCATAGCACATTTACATGTAAGGGAATTCTACTGTACCAGACAAAGTGCTCCCCTGTCACAATCGCAAAGTCTCTGCACACACCAGGAGCTTAGGGGTAGCTGGAACTCCTGACAGGCCAATCGCATTCAGCAAAATCTTCGGTCTTCTTCAGGTTGAGCCTGGCCCACTTCAGTAGCTTACTTTAGTCACACAAACTTGGATTTAGTCCAAAATAATTCTCTTTCTCTCCCTCTCAGGAGCAGCAGGCAGACATGCAAGCCAAAAACTCAGCCCTTTCACAGTTTTCCCATGTAAATCCACTCAGAATTGCTGCCCAAAATCCACTTGAGCTCTTCTCATTTCACTTCCCAGCTCAGAACTAACTGAAAACTGCAAGCAGCCCGGGACTTCCCCAAGATCCAAAAGATTTGGTTGGCTGATTTGGCTGTCACTTAACAAGAGCTCCCCCTATGGTTGCAAAAAAAAGATGCAAAAAGTTCAAACTACAGTTCCTACAGATTTTGAATTCAGACAGCTCCTGTAGTCTGGCTACAGTTTAGGTTCCACCAGTACTGATTGGTCTAATTTGCAGTCCAGGACCAAGATAGTGGAGACAAACAAAACAGTCCTTGCTACAAAGAAAGCAGGTTAGACAAACTATATTATCATTATCACTCTAAATTATTTTCAGTAAATAGTTACTTCTTTCAACAGAGCTCCCTCTCGGATTACTTAAACTGCAATTAGGCAGCTTTTAAATAGACAGTACACAGAGGCTATACAGGCTCTGGTAATCACATTTAAACTGCTAAAATGCAGGACACCAGCCTGGCAGTGACCATTTAGGCAAGCTCAAGAAGACTTTTTGGGAACCCCCATTTGTAGGGGGTTTACATAAGCATTGCATGACACACCTCTCCCCACACAAACACACACAACAAACAGTCTCGATAAAACCAGGGTTTCAATTTTTTCTGCACAGGGTTAAGCAGCATTATAAAAATAGTCTCCAAAATTATACAATCAGATTTGTTGTTAGCATTCTGAGACCCTTACATTAATTAAGCATTATACAATGGCCTTCCAAATACTGCAACCTGATTGGCCGACTGGCACCTTTCAGACATTGTAAATCCCAGCATGACCCATGTAAAAAGGTGCCAGTCAGTTGCATCAGGAATCCACAGTCTGTAAAATCACTCTGACCCTCCAAAATTGAAAACAAAGAACTGCCATGTTGGATGATCCATTAACCAGGATGGCAATGCAACATTCAAAATAAAGAATAGTAACTGTCGAAATACTTGGAATACCCACATTGCAGGCAAAACAGTCTTTCAGAACTCTTGCCCTGTAACAGCTTGTACCTGACTCACCTGTCGATCATTTGTTTTTTAACTCTCGGTCACTTCCATTCCCACATTCCCCAAACCATCACAGCTGCTGCAAGTGCTCAATCCTGCTGCCTCACTTGTACTCAAAGTAATTACTTCCCCTTGGGGAAAAAAAAGTAATAACATGTCGGGCACCAAAGTATATCACGAGACTGAAGAAACCATTACTTCCTCCTGACTGCAAAACTGGCAGTTACTCCGGAACAACAAGCTGAACGATGACATGGTGCTCGCAACATGCTGTCTCACATAGTCACTTAAAGACACATTTCTTAGTCGCAGGCTCTCTCTTCTTAAAACAACTCACAACTTGCAGGTTCTCTATTTAAAAAAAAACATCAGTATGGTATGCATTTTCTAGATATGAAACACAGCCCTTCTTTTAATTTCTGTTACAAAGATCAGCAGGACCAGAGAAATGAGGAAGCTAGGCAGGGTCTCCCTAGCAACAAAGAACTATATTTTATGGTGGAGCAATTAAATCAATAAAAATGATTTAAAATATAGAAAAACTCATTTTCTGTATTTGTTTTGTTTGTCACCAAAAAAAAAAGAAGGGCATTGTATAATCACAATAAACCACTCCCTGGTGTAGGTGATGCTGGGATTTACCCACTTCTGGTGTGGTTTACTCACTCGGCCTGCAGCCTTGTGACCAAACCACACCAGGTGTGGGTAATTCTCAGCATCACTCACACCCTGTCATGGTTTATTGCTTAAATACAGCAAGTTTGGTACTAATTCCTGGCGACCAGTGTCCCAACGATCAAAATCCAGCGCCCTTATTGTCGAACATCACTTAGCCCGACTGCTTTAATTCCTGTTATTCAGATTCCCATTATCATTCTATATGCTGTCTGCCTCAGCCATGTGCAAGTCAGACACTGTGAAGCAGTAGACACTTTAAGGTGATAGAGTATTGATTTTATTGATTCCAAAAATGGTTTTATTGTTGGTGATATTATTAATGACATTCATAAACGTGTTTTTCCCAAGCATGTTTGTATCATAGTGTTGTCATTCAGTCAGTCAGTCGGGATTTTGAGCATCGTGAATGTTTACTGCCTGGCGATAGTTTTGTCGGTAATACGGTAACAGAATTTTGGTTAACAGGCAATCAGTCGGCGGGATTAAGTACAGATCCCAATAAGGCATGATGGGGGGTATGTGGTACTAGGTTTACCCCACGATCAGCAGCATAGTGAGGTACAAGGCAAAGCTGAGTTCCTTCAGCCCCCTGACCATGGGGTAAACCTAGCACCACCTGTCGCATGATAGGCCTAGATCCATTTATGTGGGTTCATATTGTATATGCTGTGATGTACTTTAGAATTAAGACACTGTCCCTTTAACAGGTAACTACAAACTAACTGTTATTTCTATAAGGGCTAGTATGGACCTGTTATATTTCAAGATAATGAAGACATGTGTATGGCCCTGAAAGACATAAAACACCCCACTGTGGCTTTCCATGACAGGGAAAAGAGTAATGTAATGATATAGGGGTCAGGGGTTAAGCAAAATGCATGGACTAGATGTCCCTGGGATTGACATGGAACCACAGTGACACTTACAGAGAAAAGTGAACTGTTGCACCCTAATATCTGTATTGTCCTAGAATCATTAACTCCACCCCAGAGAAAAAAATAAGGTGGGTGGGTGTGTCCTAAAATTACCCTTAAGTATATCATCAGACACACACTTCGAATGCAGAGCACTTAAAAAACAGTAGTTAGAAGGCACATAGTCTGTCCAACTGGCATATGCTTTTGCACCAGAAAGTATATGTGTAGGCCTGGAAAAATCTCTAAAACCAGACCTGACTGTGTGGGAATTAGACTCTTCACATACTGAACAGAAAATTCTGATTTTAAGTCAGAATTTTGGAAACCAAGACTTTTCAACAAGGACAGCACCTGGAGTCAAAGGGACATCCAGAGACTTGGATCAAGGACTTGCAACAAATTCTATTGCCTAATGAACTGTCATCTCTACCACGACATTTGGAATCCTGTCTGAACTTTAACATCAAAACAAGGTATAGTTTAGAATACAGTATCTAGTGTTTTCTGTGAACTATCCAGTTTTACTTTTGTTATTGTCTGCATTTCAAAGTTCTTCCAAACTGTAGACTTGTCTGTATTGCTTTTATGTTATGTAAACTTTTATGATTTTCTTATCAGCTCTGCCTGGGGTCTGGCTGTATGATTGAACATTTTAAACAGAAGGGTTTTGAAAAGACTGTGTGCCTAAAAAGATAGAACCACTTGGCTATCATATAAAACTACCTAGGCAAGACATAGCCAGTGGCCATGGTGGGATTCAAATACTGAAAATAGTGCAGAGTCAAGGGAACTCGAAACTACAGAATCCACCCTCCCACTGGAAAAAGGAAGTCTGGGAAGTCTTCCTGAACCCTTGCTCCTGCTCACGAGCCCCTTAATAGGGCATCCTCTCTACAAACAGAAGGTCCTACCAGGCTTCCCGAGCTTTGGAGACCAGGGGAGCGTGACACCACCAATGTCCCAAGAGTGCCTTATTGCTTATATAAAATGGACCCATAGGCAACATTAAAAAAATGAACACTCTAAAAGTTTTTTTTATCAAGCTTTTGCCCCCATGGCCACCTACTCCTGTCATCGGGCCCCCCACCATCCCTAGCCCCATCTGCCTGTCCCCCCACCACCATGGCTGGTGGAGATCCACAAAGTGCAAGGTGTGGGAATGGAAGGAGCCATCACATATGGCCACAAGGAAGACGTGGCATTTTTTGGTTTTCTCCCTGCCCTCCCAGAGCAATGTCATGCGGCAAGCATGTGCGCGAGGAGGCACAAGCACGCTCCTAGAAGCCCAGTGCTCCTTCCACCCTCCCTTACAGAAGTCCTCAACTCTGTTCTGACACCCGGCCTCCACTGGATGTCAGCCAAGAGCAAGGAACAGTGCCTCCCCAATCCAGGAGATGAGAGCCACCCAGTGGCTGCTACAATCATCCCTCAGCCCTCTCCCCAACCAACCCCCAGTGGCCCTAGCTTGCTCCTGAACTCTGGTCATCGGTATGGCACTAGATGTGGTGTCCAGCACCTCAGCCCTCAACACCACCAAGCCAGCCCACTCTAAAAGTTTTCAAAGCCACAAAAAATATAACAAAATGTTGCTAAATAATGTAAAATGGTCCTTCCACAGATGTTTTTCATTTGTCAGTCATCTGTCTTTCTTGACATTCAATACATTGTGTGACTGTTTACAGTGGAATAGAAGAATTCAAAGTTCTGCATTATTCCAGTAGTAGAATTCCCCCTCCTCCCACACACACACACACACACACACACACACACACACACACACACACACACACACACACACACACAGAATGGTAACATGGAATACAGGAATTCAAAATTCTTCATAGTTCCTCTAGCATACACACACAGACATGCACGTACAGGCCTCAAGTGGAGCCAGAACCTCAATTTTGTCTGTTGCCTGGTAAGAAGCATGGCATTCTCTGCCAAACTGGTGGGGATAAGAGTTGGATTTTTCATCGTTATCAAAGAAACAACAGCAGTAGAAACTCTGGCTAGTACTTGATTTTTTAAAGTTGTGTATGTGTGTTTTAAGGGGCTCTTGAGTGAAAATAACATTAAATTATTTACTTACTTTATTTAATTTAATGGACTTTTATTTTTAGGGCTTAGTTGAAGTTTTTTATACATGAGTAAAGACTGCAGCCATGTTTGTGATGGAAATTAGGAAGTAAGTGGCTTTTAAATTCTGTGAGTTGCCCTGGTTGGCAGGGACTTGTTTTTAGCCATTTGTGGTGCTCTCTTACTGCCATGGCTAAAACCTAGTCTCGGCCAATCAAGACACAGGGATTTCCTTGCTCATTTTATATCTTCTATTGCATTGTCATGTACAGACTGATCATCATGGCACATAAATTCTTCCTGTCAACATTCTATCCGCTAGCACTGCTGAATGACTAGAATGATGCATTCTGATTCTGAACCAATATTCTGATTCTGAACCATTTGGTGGATGAGCAGCTTTATTAAAAAGCTCCCTTTTAATAAGAAAAACATTTATGAGGTACACTTCTAACCCTTTTCTTTTGAAGTAACTTTGTATAATAGCAATGAGGCACTTCCAAGTGTTAGATTAACAGTCAATCGTCCCCCACAGGTAATGCAGCATTTGTCTGCACCTCATGCCACATCATGCCCCAAGGGGTGATTAACAGACTGTGGGCCTGATTCTAGAAAAGAATCACCTGGTTTAACAGCACTTTCACCACGTAAAATGGCACAAGTAGCAATTTACATCAGCAGTTGCGACTTGCACTATTCTACAAAGTGGTCGCAGGCCACTTGCGCCAAACAGCTGATACACCAAAAGTTGCACCATAAACTCCCTGCGACATGGCGCTAGGGGGTTTACAGCAGCAGTTGCGCCCCATTCCAGAAGGGCAGCAACAAAGTCCCCAACGTTGGGATTCTACAAGAACCCCTGGAGGAGAACCGGCAATGTAAGTTACACCTGCATTTAGCTGATGCAACCTACATCCGCCCTTTGAGGGTCCTGTAGAACTTGGTCCATGTGCCTTCCCCCATGCCCAGACCTCCACCGTTGTTGCCCCAATGGGCATCGCACACCCCCACCCCATCCCTCGTTCAGTACATGCCCCCCATACCCCCACACAGTAACAGCCCCCAGGGCTTCCCACCCCGTGCCCCGACTCCTTTGAAAGCCATGCCCCAGGGCTGCCCACATCCCAGCCTCGAATCTCTTGATGTGCAAAATGCCCCACAGGGTGGGACTCGTCATCCTCCCCACCTGTCCCTATCTCGAGTTTGTTAGCCATAATGTGTGCATAAATCTTGATAAGTTCTGCAGTTTAGTATTCTCTTTGCCCAGTTATGTTGCTCACCCAGCACTTTCTAGCTATCTCAGCCAGCGACCGCCATTATCATGGCTAGCTATCGATTGGAGTGCAGTGATGCAGCGTTAGAGCCAAAGACGCGCCAGAAATTAATTTCTGAGCACGTCTTTTCAGTACATACCATACTGAACTCCAGCTGATGGCTGGCCATGGTGGTGAGAGGTGGCTGTGCTAGTCGCCAGCTGGGGAATGGGTGGGGGTGCTGGTGGGCTGGCACAGCTGGGTGGGGAAGTCACCAGGACTACCAGGGTTGATCAGGATTTGTGCCACATTTGTGGCCGCCACTTGGGGGGCCGGGAGCATGGGAGGGGGATGACAGTGCCGACATGCAGGGCATTTTACAACAGAGGATTCAGGGGCTGGGGATGGAAGCCGGTGGGGCATTAACTACACAGGCATGGAAGCTGTTGGTGTGGTCAGCCCTGCGAGGCAGTTGCTGGATTCTTGGGGGGCAGGGGGTGTGGGCAGCCCTGTGGGGCGGCTATTGTGGCTTGCTGGGTGGGGGGGTGCACTTGTGATCTGCGGCCGCGGGTTGCGACATGATGGCCAGGTAAGCCCTCTGTGCAGCGTATCTAGCCACATGTCGTAAGTCACAGGACTTTGCTGCGGAGACCCTGCCCATTCAAGAATAGGGTGCAGGGTCAATGTCACAGTTGCGTGTGGTGCAAGTTGCATTCGGTGGCAACTTACGCCACCCTTCTAGAATCGTGCCCCGTTACTCTAACCCCTGCTCATATTTTATTGCTTACAAGATTTCCCTGGTAGACAAGTAAGGATGTGAAGGGGGATTTTGATGGTCAGGAAAGCAGCTCAAAAAAGTAAACCTATGAGTGAGTAGTACTTAATTATTTTAATTGATGTATGTGTGTAAGAAGGTGATTATAGATCTGCCAGTACAGCAGTAGAGCTACTGCTCACAGCTCCATTGACCCAGGTTTGGGAACAAACCCATGCCATCAGAGGGCTGGTCAGGGGGAGGTAGGATCGAGCATTCCACGGGATGCTCTCTTCTTCTGGGGAGTGAGGGTGTCATGACTCACTGCCATATCGCCACCTGGGTGACCATGGTGGTGGTGCAAGGGTTCAGCAACTAAGAGGGAGGGACCCCTGGACAGAGCATGGGGACTGACTGGACTGGTTCTGCCTGTGCACCAATCCCACTGCACACCTAGAGGGGTGGGCAGGCTAAAAAAAGGAACTGAGGTACAGGCAGGGAGAATGAGGCCACAGCCTGCCCACCATATCCAATGCCGGAACCAAGCCACCATTCACTGAGGAATATCATAAGTCTTCATCTCTGTGAAGTCAAACTTGATATACCAGACCTTAAAAAAAAAAAAAAATTTTTTCTTTCCTTTTGTTATTTTCAAAAGTCTGTTGCAACAGCACTCTTTTCTGTTAATCTTCTTCTCTTTCTTTCTATCATTATATAGGCTGGCCACCTATATAGTTATTCTATCACCTACTTATTTCTCAAAGCAGGTCTGGGTATTCAGGGTTGACCCCCCCAAGAGTGCGTTCCAAACTAAAAACGAATCCTTAATGGAAGATGTTGATTTTCCACGCTAGAAGATAAGTTGAAATATGGTGAAATGAATTGTGAGAAATTGCCAGTCAGTTTAAAATAACCTCCCATGAATGTTTTAAGAACCAGCTTAATAGCTTCCCGATATGGCTCTACTAGAGAAGCCTGCTCTACTTATAGCGTTTAGCCCTAGGTAAGCCTCGTGATTGTTATAAAAGAAAAATGCATCACAGTCCAGAAACCTGCCTCTTTTCTCCTTTATGCAATGTTCTGGGAGTAAAACTCCGTTTCGTCTGTGCACACATTCGCGTTTGTGATATTTTTTCCTTCGCGAACGTGCGCACAGTCGGGTAGGTTTTTTGTAGCGTATTGGGCGCTCGAGGACTCATTTCTTTCAGGTTTCAGCCTAGTTTTACTTTTGCAGTCCTCCGGAATCAAAAAGGAGCCCTTTCAACCTAAACTGAGGTACAAAGTAAAACGAAGGAAACTGTACCTTGTTTTCAATGGTGAAACAGACCTCTTCACTCCCCATTCCCTTCTAAGAGCCGGACGGCCCTATTCTGCCCTCTTTTATAATATTAATAGTGGGGGTGGAGTCTTCTATGACTAAGTATGAAATTTAAAGCTTGAAATTCATGAAATAATTATCTAGTGCCAATCCATAGAGGTTTTTACAAGGATTTAAAGATGTACTGCATGATTTGTGCTGAAAATAATAAAAGAATAAAAGATATAATTTTTAAATTCATGTAGAGGTGGAGCTAGTTGACCACCTGATCATCTATCTGTATAAATTCCAAGTGCCTAAACTAAATGGTCAGATAGCTTGGAAAGTTCAGTCCTGTGCTGACCTCAAGGAGAGTAACGTTAGCTGATTCTAGTGCTACTGAAATTCAGTCTACGTTCTGTGTGGATGTAATTTTTTTTGTTTGATTTCTTTGGAAAGTTCGGCTTGTAATTCGTTTTCTAATAAATTTATTTTGGATTTTTGGTCAACTGAGTCATTTGGACCTCCTTTCAAACCCACACCTCACAATCTCCACCATGGGAGGCCAGATGAACAGCAGGGAAGAAGTGCCATGGAGCTGAAGGCATACCCAGTCTTCGGGGCAAGCCAGTGGGGCAGCACAGCGGTGTGTCGTGTGTGGGCTGGCAGTCCCAAATGGATTTTTAGGGTGTGGCTGACTTTCTTAGTGAGAGTAAAGTTGGTAGTCATGTTTGTAATGACAGTCAGGATTTTTTTACAAAAGGCATTGATACCTTAGTGTGCTGTGTGCTGATCGCCAGCAGTTTTTTAACTAATGGCAGTACTCTGAGATTGCACAGCTGCAGACCAATCAGGACATAGTAATTTCCCTACTAGTGCCGGGAGGAAACTGCGAATTCCAAATTCACCAAAAATGTCATAAAATTTTGTAAATTTAGCGAAATTTTTCAAAATTCCAACTTTGGCAAAATCTAAATCCTCCAGACATGTTTGGCAAATTTATGTTCCATTCCACAATCTTTTCTGGCTGAACTGAGGAATGATGAACCTGAACTGTGGACTGACGGTTCTGCAGAATTTGATTCCACAGTGTATGTAATTTATCAGTTTACTATACATGCAATCATTCCACTGTTCAGTGATCAGTTCTGCCGAATTCCTCTCCACAGTTTAACATATTAACCCACAATTCATACATTCATTCTGCCATTCTAAGTTGGAATTTTGTGAAAATTGACAAAGTGCATTCCAAAATTTCATGGGAGAAAAATTCAGACTTTCGTGGTAATTTTGCCAGTGGTATTCTATTATGCACAGCATTATTCCCTACTCATTTTATAATAGTTTATATTTTCTTTCTTTCTTTGGTCACGTGTTGCGCAATTTTTGTTCATGTGCAGAAGTAAAAAAAGTTATATAAAAAGTAGAAACACTCAACAGTGGGTTACACTGGACTTAGAAAAATGGGGAGGGGGAGGCCAAACGGGGAAAACACTGTGGTGCAAATAACACAGCTGCAAAAATTAAAGGTAAAGTAAAGCACCTATGATTAAGAGGTAGACAGTAGACTAGATACCAATAGGTAAAGGTATACCTATTTTATATTTAACAGTGCTCAAATGTGTGAAAATGTAGACAGGACAAACCATGACATATGCAGATATCAGTGGGTAACAAACTATGCCTTTCATTTTGTCTGGAGGCTGTCAGTCACTTTATCGTGAGTGCCTTACTTTACCTTTGTTTTTTGTAATGCTGGACTGCAAGATTATATCTCCTTGTTAATCACATGAGTTTCACACCTCCATTGGATTAAGACTGAGCTGCTGGCCTGTCACTATGCACATGACCTTGGCCTGGCAGACCCTCAAGTCTACCGACTTTCCATCTGACCTTGCTAAATATAAGTCTCTTCATAATGACTGTACCTGAGCTACTAGACTTGCAAAGGCTGATTACTTTGCACCCATGCTCCAGAACAACCTTAACCACCCCTCAAAGTGCTGGAGGGTCATCCTTGCTCTCTTCTTCCTGCCCTCCTACCCCCTTTCCCCCATCCTCAAGGTGGTCAACTCCCAATCTCCAGTCCCACTAAAATCACCTTACCTTTCAACTCTTTTTTCACTACCTGTGCCTCCTTCTCTCCACCTTCCCAACACACCCACTTCTATCCCAACCTACTCCAATCCCACCATCCTTTCTCCTTCTCCCCTACCACTCCCTTCATGACCTTCAAGGCTGTCCTTACTCTTAACCCACACAAAGGAGGGAGCCCTGATGACCTTGACTCCAAACTCCTGTCTCTCTCTGTCCAGCCACTGCCCTTCCACTCACCCACCTCCTCAATCACTCCTTGTCACTTGCCTCAGTCCCTGATCTGTGGAAGCAGACCACTGTCCTCCACCTTCCCAAAGGGGGGGGCATCCTTCCCTGCCAAATATTGTCCCCTATCCATCCATCCCTCCCTGGCTAAGCATCAGGAACACCTTATTTTTTCCCCAACTCTCCTCTTTCCTTCATGACTCCTCCTTCTTCACTCCCTTCCAGTCTGGCTTAAGGGAATCCCACTCCACCACCTCCCTCCTTAGGGTCACTGACTCCATCCTTTCTTACATGGACAAGGGGCTGGTCACCTTCACCATCCTGGCTAAAGCCTTCAACACTGTTATCCACCCCCATTAAAGTGTTTGGTCTCTCCTTCTCCTCTGTCGAGTGGTTTCACTTATACCAGGAGGATAGGACCCAAACTGTCTGTACTGGTGACATCATCACCCCTCCTCTCCCTATCTGCTTTGGTATCTCCCAATGATTAATCCTTGGTCTCATCCTAGCCTCCATTTTCCTAAATGACCTTTCCCTTAACTGCTCCTCTGCATCCATTCATTATGTCCCTGACCTCACGAACCATCTCCAGATGGATTTCAATAACATCCAGCTGTCCCTCAATGCCAAAAAAGTGGTCTCCATGACCTTTGGCACTAAGTAGAGGCTTACCAAGCTCTTTCCACCCCCTCGTTCGAAACCCTTGATGGTGTCGTGCTTGAGGATGTCACCTACTTTAAATACCTTGAGGTACAGTTGGATTGGCATCTGGACTTCTCTACACATGTGTATGCTATCCACAAGAAGGTGCACCCAAAACTTGGAACAGTTTATAGGAACAAAGCAAGTATCCTGCTTTCTGCTGGTACAGAGATCATCACAAAGATGATTCTACCTATCTTCGATCATGACGACATGGTTATTTTGTGCTGCTTACAAGTCTACCCTTGCCAGGCTGGATCCCCATTTTCACTCCTTCTGCCCCTTTGCCCTGGATTGCCTCCCCAGAATCCTCCACTGTTCCCTGTATTCCTCCCTCTCCTTGCCCTTCCTTTAGGATGGAGGTCAGGAAGCACTTCTTTACAGAGAGGGTGGTGGAAACTTGGAATGCACTGCCGGAAGAGGTCATCTCATTAAAGACAGTGAGCAGCTTTAAGAGAGGCTGGGATAGGCATGGGTGAAGGTAAGGATCATGGGTAGGGAGGATGGGAGGAGTGGGGAAGGGAGAGCAGGGACGTTATCTCAAGCTGTGGACCCTGCAATACGAGCAGACTTGACAGACCAAATGGCCTTCTTCTGCTGGCTTCTTCATATGTTCGTATGTTCCTTGATGCCAGGCCCTAGCTCACTGTGCTACCTTTGTCTCTAAATTCTGGCTGTGCTCCCTTCCCCCCAACTTTCCTCCCTCCTCTCCTTCCCTCCTTCACCTCTTAGTCTCTGTGCAGCTCTGACACCTGCTCTCTTACTCTCCCCCCTGTAAAATCTTCTGCTAGTCAAGCTGCTTTCTCCTTCTGCTTCCCCAAATTTTGGAGCACCTTTCCTGTTGCTGTTCACAGTGAATCCTCTTCCCTGTCACTAAAATCACTCCTCCATGACTTCACTTCTTATTTCTGCAGTTTCTGCTGATCCTAGGCTAATCCCACTGATTGTCCCCTGCATACTATTCCTTCCCCCTACTGCCCTGGTTTATTGGTTCACTTCTCCCTCAAACTACTAGTACCAAATTGTACTCTCAATCTCCCTTCCCTCCCTCATTTTGCTGCCAGTTGCACTTTACTGAACTGTTGCTATTGATATGCTAAGTTTTGCACTACTTACTTTGTGCTTACTATCAATTGCCTACTGCATAATGTTTACTTTTTATAATTATTATTGTTTTCAAATTGTAACATTACCGATGTAGCATAAAACTGCAGTCTCCACATCCCCTTCCCCCTGGACACATCTGGAAACGTGATGTTAGCTCAGAGGTCCCAATTCTGAAAGAGCCCTTAGATTACCGCAAGTTTCGGCAATCTAGGACTGTGTTGCACTCCAGGTGCATCAGGGACCCTGTGCCAATCCGGTAAAATTCGGGGTCCCTGCACCAAAAACCAGGGAGTTGCCGCACCCACAGGCTAGCACTAAACAATAAGCACATTGCAGGAATGACCACAGAGCTACAGCTCCCCCCACCACCAGACGCAACACAAAACAATTTCCAGGAGGGGTCATGGGGCAGAAGAGGCACGGGGGATGCCATAGGGGTGTTGGGGAGTGAGTAAGCATGCCGGGGGGGTGATTGGGCACCCAGCTGGGATGCCGTTATTATAACTATTATGGTAATGCTTTTTGATTGGGCACCCAGTGGGGTGCCATTATTATAACCAGTCACCCCCATGGCATGCCCACACACTTCCCAACACCCCTGTGGCACTCATCTGTCCCTTCCTCCCCCGTCCTGTGGACCTCACACACAGCATTTCCCCCCCCAATTTCCCACCTTGTGGGGCAATGGCACAAGGGGCTTAGAACAGCTCCTAGCTGGTCTAACATAGAAACATAAAAGTTGACAGTAACTAAGGACCACAAGGCCCATCCAGTCTGCCCATTTCTTTTTCTACCTTATGAATGTGCCATAGGTCTTTACTCTGTCAATGGTCCATCTATTCATACTCATCTGTATTGCTCCCTTATGTCTATCCCATGCCTGTTTGAAGCACTGCACTGTATTCATATCCACCACTTTCTGAGGTAGGCTATTCCATGCATCCACCACCCTTTCTGTGAAAAATAACTTCCTCACATTACCCCTTAATCGGCCTCCCTCTAATCTCATGCTGTGTCCTCTTGTCCTGCTATTTTTCTTATATTAAAACATGTTAAACTCTTTCACTTTGTTAATGCCCTTAAGGTGCTTGAATGTTTCAATCATATCACCTCTCTCCCTCCTTTGCTCTAGGCTACATAGATACATAGACAGTGTCGGCAGATAAGGGCCTATGACCCACCCAGTCTGCCCATTTGAGATTGTAAGTTCAGTTTATGTTTTCCTAGAAGTCTGTTGCCCCTTAACCCTGACCTCCAGAATTCCTTTATGTCTATCCCATGCATTCTTAAATCCCATGATTGTTTCAGCCCCCACCACTTCGCTGGCAGGGTGTTCCACTTGTCCACCACCCGTTCTGTGAAGAAATTCTTCCTCATGTTTTCTCTGAATCGTCCTCCTCCAACTTCATCCCATGCCCTCTAGTCCTGGAACATCTTTTTCACTTAAAAATAGTGTATTCCTGCACCTGTTCCTCCCTGTGAGATACTTGTATGTCTCTATCATATCCCCTCTCCTCCCTCTCCTCCAGGGAGTACATGTTCAGTTCCTTCAACCTGTCTTCATAAGACTTGTGATGCAATCCAAGCACCATCTTTTGTTGCCCTCCTCTGAACCTTCTCTACCCTGTCTATGTCCTTACATAGGTATGGTCTCCAGAACTGTACACTGTACCCAGGTGGGCCTCACTAGTGTCTTGTATAGCGGAATTATGACCCCTCTTTCCTGCTGGTGATGCCCCTGCCTATACATCCCAGCATCCTATTTGCTTTACCTGCTGCCTTGTCACACTGTTTCCCTACCTTGAGATCATCAGAGATGATAACCCCAAGATCCCTTTCCTGCTTGGTGCATGCTATATCCTCACCCCCAACTGATATATTGTGCCAGGGTTTTTGTGCCCCATATGCATTATCTTGCAATTCTTGCATTGAATTTCAACTGCCAAACCCCTGACCATTCTTCAAGTTTCTGCAGGTCCTTCTCATTCTGTCTACACCCTCTGGTGTGTCTATTCTGTTACAGAGCTTTGTGTCATCAGCGAACAGTGAAATTCTGCCTTCTAGGTCCTGTGCAATGTCACTGATGAAGATGTTGAATAGGACCGTCCCAGCACTGATCCCTGTGGTACCCCACTGGTCACTCTTCCCTCTGTGGAGTGACACCCATTTACCACCACCCTCTGTGTCCTGCCACCCAGCCAGTTACCTACCCACCACACTAATGTCCTGCCCACATCCATATTCCCCAGTTTGTGTAATAGTCTCTATGTGGCACAGTGTCAAAGGCCTTGCTGAAGTCCAGATAGGCCATGTCCACTGCCCTCCCCTGATCCACCTCCCTAGTCACCCAGTCAAAAAATTCAACGAGGTTGGTCTGACATGACCTCCCCCTGGTGAAACCATGTTGTCTTGGGTCCTGTAGTCCATTGACAACCAGATGTTCCACCAATCTCTCCTTTAGTAGTGCTTCCATGATCTTCCCCACTACCGAGGTGAGGCTGACTGGTCTGTAGTTCCCTGCTTCCTCTTTGTTCCCGCTTTGTATAAGGACTACATCTGCTGTCCTCCAGTCTTTGGGTAACTTCCTGTTTCCAATGATTGGCTAAACAGGATAGCCAGAGTATTCAGCCACCACCCTCTTAGTTCTTTAAGGACCCTGGGTGCAACCCATCTGGTCCCATTGCTTTGTCAACTCTTATTACTTCCAGTTCCTTCAGGACCCTTTCTTGTGTAAAGGGACTTGTGTCCATTTCCGCACCATTCTCACCCCTTGTACTCCCTTCAGACTCATTACCTTCCTCTTCCTCAGTAAAGACTGAGCAGAAATACCTGTTCAATATGTCAGCTTTACTGTTGTCATCCTCCACGCGGCCCCCATCCTCCCCCTTCAGTCTCACTATCACTCCATTTGTCTTTCTTTTTTCACTTATGTACCTGTAAAAGGTTTTGTCCCCTCTATCCACTGATTTTGCAATGTGTTCTTCTGTCTGAGCTTTGGCTTTCCTTACTGACCTCCCTGCCTCCCTTTGCTTCTCCTGGTACTTCTCCCTATCCCCTTCTGCCTGTGTCATATACATATTGAGCTCCGTTAATCTGTCTTCATATGTTTTCTGATGCAGTCCCTACACCATTTTGGTTGCCTTTCTCTGGACTGCCTCAATTTGGTTAATGTCCTTGTGAAGGTGGGACTTCCAGTACTGCACACAGTACTCCAGATGGGGCCTAACCAGTGTCTTGTAAAGAGGGATTATTACCTCCCTCTTATGACTTGTGATACCCCTACTAATACACCCCAACATGCCTGTAGCCTTACCTACTGCTTTAGTGGTCTGCTTGGATGATTTCAGGTCATCGGTGATGATGATGCCCAAGTCTCTTTCTTCCCTTGTGACTGCCAGCAACTCCCCTCCCAACCTATAGGTGGCTTCAGGGTTTCTCTTCCCTATGTGCATGATCTTGCACTTCTTTGCATTAAACCCCAGTTGCCACTCTTCCAACCATTTTGCCAGTTTATCCAAATCTCTTCTCATTCTGCCCACCCCATCTGGATCATCTACTCTGTTGCAGATCTTGGTGTCATCTGCAAACAGATAAACCTTACCCTCCAGTCTAACTTAAGCCCCTTGGTGCACCCATAGCGTGGCTTTCTGAATCTCCAAAAAGGAGATGTTGCAGCCCCGCCAAGATGCATACCCACTTGCAACCTGGCTCATCCCGATGTAGGTCACAAGGGTGAGACAACAGCTTCCCATTCTGATTCAGACCATGTTTCAGAATTGATAATGCTGCAATTTATGATGCAAGGTGCCAATTGCATCATTGATGTTTGATGCAGGCACCTTGCGTCGGTCTACGGGCTTTTAGAATCGGGCCCAGTATGTTTTTCCTAGTGAAACTCTTAAAATAAATAAACACATAAACAAACAAATCTACTAAATCTCTGCTCACAGACTCATGCACAGCCTCCTGCAGTGGCGGCCATTTTCTCCTTCACCACCTGTTACTATATGCAAACTGGGTTTGAGCACAGTAACAGCACACAGTATGAGGTCATGCATATCCTTGAAGTACTTTCAGTGTTTCCCCCCACCTGCCCAGTCCATACCCTTGGTCACCTGGAAAGGCCTCCAGATCCAGCAATTCATCCATCCCTCCCTCCACATCATCACTAGTGGTCCATTGATCCCAGCACAAAACACATTTTGGTAGTCCAGTGTATTCCCTCTTTCTAGCCCTGTAGTTACACACATATCCTCTCTTGAGACTCATCCCATACCAGAACACTCCCCCAACATCCCTCCACACTTGGCATAGTGTTCCGTCACCCTTATCACCTAGAAAAAATGTTGTTAGGCAGGGAGTGTCCCACAAGAACTGTGCCCCCTGCCTCAGCAGTAATAACCAATGTGAATGACACAGCAGGCCATTTACATACAGACCCTGTCTTCTTCTACACATCAGCACACTTTGGTGTGCATAAAGGCAACCTGAACCCCTTTGAACATACTGTACAGTTTAGTGCAAATCTTGTGATACTGAGAATTGTGCCCAGAAAGTATGTTTGTTTGTTTGTTTGTTTATTTGTTTGCTTTTTTAATGAAAATTTAGAGTCAGATCAATACTGCTGTGTCATATCAGTACAGTTTCAATGTGCTGATACACATCACTATAGTAAAAAACTCATTTTTAATATATTTATACAGTAAAAGTACATTTCCAGTATTTTTAACAAAAAGTTCCAAGCACACAGTAAACCCATAAAAAGGACACCGCAGCTAATGCAGCTCACTTAAAAGACATTTATTGCCACAAACATTGGACTAATACGTCCCAGCCTGACATGTTTCAGAATTGCTTCCTTCTTCAAAGACTGAGAGACAACACATCAGCCCATAAACACATTCGCCATCACCATGTGCTCTGTGACACTTTGTGAGTCACACAATGTAATTACCAGCTATAAAAAATAACATGTTACAGACATAAAATGAAAATTAAAGGGGGGGATGGGACATGAGTTGGAAAGAGAAACAGACAAGAATGAAAAAAGGGGGAAACAAAGGAGGGGAGAGGGGAGAGAAAAACAAGTGTAAAAAACGAAATGTCGAATAAATATTCCATAAAGGTAATATCACTTACATTTTATTGCATTTTAAATGCATCAATTAGCATTAATAAATAAATTATTTTTAAAATAAATATTTACGTTTGTGAAACGGAAAAAAGTGAAAAAAATAGTCCCTTTTAGTCACTGTATTAATGGTGTTTGGCCAGAAGGATGTAGAGTACCAACACTGCATATAAGCAGTAGATTTTGTGTTTGCAGCAAAGCAAGAGCGGAAATGGCAGGCAGTTGATTTAGAAAGACTACATGAGTTGGAGCAGTTTAAGACTGCGGGAGTCTTCAGCTTTGTGGCAATACTTCAGGGTCAGTTAGATCGTCACCTTGACCTCTCACACCATGTGGATGCCATCCATCAAAAACTCCACCCTACACTTGGTGCACAGTACAAGAATAAATCATGCATCCCACTCCCTGCTCATAGAGAGATCATCTTGAAGATGATCCTTCTAGTCTTTGACTACAGTGACCTTGTGTATCACATTGCTCCCAGATCCACCCTGCTCCCTTCCCAATACACATTATTGTTCCAACATCATTATGGTGCAGATATTGTGACTGCTCTGTACCCACATATTTTCTTGTACATTGATTATGTCATTCTGCACCTGTTCAGTCATCACAATATGTGATATTTTTCAGCTACTGTTTATTTTTACTGCCTCAGTTACACGTTAATGTTTAATTATGTATGCACCTTGCATTGCAGTATTGCTTTTGCACTGTTACATTTTGCTCCCTCTTCCCACAGGAAGTAGTAGGAAACAAGCTGTTACCAGCTCAATACATTTTTCCTGATATAACTTTCTGAAATAAATAAATAATGAGAGGCATTGGTGGGCCAGTCCTCTGGAATAATGGCACTGGATACTGCAGATAAAGAAAAAGGCCAAAGGCTGAGATTGCTATCTACGATGCACAGTGCTAGTATTCCAGAGGACTGATCCTCCAATGTCTCCCATTATCACTATTATATAGAAGCAACAATACATGGGAGGAAGACCTCAGAAAACTGTAAAATGTATAAAAGTTTTTTTTATTTTTTTTACTCACAGCAAAGATAACAGTGTAGTCAGGAGGATGAAATGAAATATGTGGTGCTCTGACCTTTCAGCATTGTTATAGCCCATTTTGTCCATGTTTTGTTTTGTGTGTGTGTGTGTGTGTGTGTGTTTTCATTTCCTACCATTCATGAACAGTCTGCAACTTCTCTGTTTCTGACATTTGTTTATAAACTGAAAAGAAAAAACTAGAAATTTCAATGGCTGGGATATGTCATGTGTCCCTGCATTAAATCTCTATAAATGCACGATCAGATGCTGAATCTCATTTTCTTCCCAAGAAAACTACTTAGAGTCACTTTAGAAGTGTAATCAGCCCCTCCAGGGTGTGCATCATAGGGATTTAATGTACTTACCAAGGGTATAAGGGCACTCTGCCTTTGGCCTCATGCCTTACTACACCCCTGGGATGTGCATTAAAATCCTCCATAGCAAGTAAACTAATGGAGATACTAGTCAAACTGGACCTAGTTGACTACCTGAAATGAAATGGGCACCAGGCTGTTAAGCAGCACTAGTATAGGATGGAGGTGTCTTGTCAGACTAACCTGATAGTATTCTTTGAATGGGTAACTAGGGCAGTGATTAAGGGACAAGCAGTGGATTTTCTTTACTTCATCTTAAAGCAAGGCATTTAACTCTGTGCCACATAGAAGGCTGCTGAAGAAGTTAGAGGATCTTGGAAGTGCAAAAGATCCAGTTAGATGGATGGGAAGCAGGATGGGGGGACACAGCAGAGGGTGGTTGTAAATGGGGTCAAATCAGTAGAGAAGGAGGTCAAAGTGGGGTGCCACAGGGTTCAATCCAGGGGTCTGCCCTTTCCAATATGTTCATTCAAGACATAGAAGAAGGAATACAAAGCAATAGGTGTCTTTCTGCAGTTTTTTTTTGTCGATTACTTTTTATTGAATATAACTATAATAGACAATAAAAAGAACGATCATAACAGTTCACATAACACCAAAAATATAGACAATAACATTCCTCACAAAATAGTGTAAAACACAGAATTCATTAAGAAAAACATTTATATCATTTCAGAGTCTCAGAAAAAGGAAAAAACTATAACCACTTAACTACACTACCATACAGCAGTAAAAAGAGATTAGAAAGAAATGGAAAAAAGAGAGAAAAGAGGGTAAGGCAAAAAAAAAAAACCTAAGGACAAAGAAACATACTAAATGAAGTAACAGAGAATAAGATGACAAGAAGCAAGAGATAAGACAGAGAATAGAAAGGAGAAGTAATTAATAAGGAAAAGTAAAATGGGATAAGGCAGAGTGACTATGAGTCGGTTCCGTTAGCAGTAGGATGATCTTCCACAAGTGCTTTATTTATAGTGTCCCATTTAGAGTAAAAATTATCTTTAATTTCAAAGTGACCAAAAGCCAACTTTTGTAACCTTAAAGCTTCAAGTAGATCTGATTTCCATTCATCAACAGAAGGCACTCTATTCTTTCTTTATTTTTTATTTAAATTTTGTTTACCGGGTAGACCCACTGAGACTAAGAAGTCCATTTTCAGGGGTGACCCAGGGTTAATTACATACAGATGAATTCAGAGTACATAGGTTTACATGTAAAAGGAAAGAGCAGATAACCAGAAATACTTGTTTGCAAATTCATGTAGAGGCACAATGCAATATACAGTATGACATACAAAAAGACAGAGTTGTGAGTTACATACATTTAAAATTACATGGTAGTTAACATATCTAGCAGATACAGTATTGCCAGGAAGATTTGTAAGTAAGGTTCAGGAGGAAATCTTAAAATACAAATTTTGGTAGTTGCACCGACTAGGGCAGTAGTATATTTTTGTTGCTTACTCTAGTATTGTTTAATAGTATATTTTTGTTCTTTACTGCAGTATTGTTTAGTAGTATATTTGTGTTCTTTACTCCAGTATTGTTTTTCATCAAAGTGTTCTAGAACACACTTTTCTTTAATACGTTTACCTTTAACAATATCTAGATTATTCAAAAATATTGATTTTTTTCTCAAACTGTTTTAATTTTTGTGCAAACCCAAAACATATGAACTATATTTCAGTTCTCTTTGTTACATTTATTATGAGTCAGATTACTTAATTTCCATTTTCTGGACCAATGGGTGTGCAGGCCATACTGTACTACACAGGTCCAAATCTGTGAATGAAGTGTTTTTGGTGGAACTAAATAATAGAAAAGAGATGACCGATAAGTGGTACTCATGTAATAAATGAAATTCATTACAGATAGGTAATACAGACTTATTACTAGCACAGTGTAAACACTGGGAGAAGCAGGTTTCCTTACCTAGGTAAAAGCAGACAGTCTCTCTCTGAGAACTACGTGTTACAAAGGGTCTTATACCCTCTATAATCACTATAGCAACTACTAAGGAAGATACATAAAATGAATATAATTAGACAAAAACAGGTGTTTTGAGTAACTGCCCTAACTAGTGTGAAAAATTACATTGCTAAGCAGATAACAGTACAAAGAAGGTACTCATCTCCAAGGTCAGTTGCAATGATGCACAAATACTATAGATGGCACTGTTGCCTTACATATAGAAATACAGTAAAAATGGAGCAAAAAGCATTTCTTATGGCTAAACATCAATGAAGCATAATAGAACACAGATCCTGACACTTATGCTTATACAATAAGTGTCTTTGCCCTAAAGTTAGTACATATACCTACATGTGTTGCTGTCCATGAGGTGGAGGCATCATCACGGGTGCTGGACCACGGATAACATTCCCCCCTTTGTTGCCTTCAAAGAAAAGGCAACAACCACAGGAATGTAGTGGGATGGAGCTACAGAAGCTATTGTTTATAAGTCCGACGCACAAGCCTTGCAAAGGAATTCAAGTTATTTGTGATGCTGTCTAAGAGTACATCACAGACAGCAAAGGGTTAAAATCAGAAAAAATCAAAAATGCTTGAATAATCACAAAAGCTTTAAAAGTTCTTTCTAACCACGTATTAGACAAAGCAGTACTTAAATCACCAATGTAGATAAGTGCATTAAGAGCATCACCATCTTTAGAAATATTATTGCTAACAAAGATAAGATGTGTATCTTTTCTATCTAAAAGTGCTTTCAAAGAAAGTGTCAAAGGATCAATATGTACATTAAAAATAGGCAGATATTTAGACAAGACAAGACAAGCAAGTATTGTGGATCAGTATCAATAACATCTGGTTCAGGGACAGAAACGGGGTACTCACAGTGTGACCAATTACAGTTTTCTGCTGTGCAGTAAAACAAAAGTTAGGAAAGTTTATTGTACAGGTTTTGGCACCATATGAAAAAGAAGCATGATTTGTCACTACACAATACTGCCCATCAGAAGTATAGGTAACTCTCGCAGTTGGAACCAACCATTTTTATAGATAGATAGGATATGTGAAGGGCTGGTTGGTGAGCCATGTCGTGAAGTGATGTACCTCTTCCAGGTAGCTTCGGGATGCAGTTGTTTTGGTGTCTAGCACTGAAGATGCAGTTTGTGTCAGGTTGGACAGCAGATCGTCACCCAAGGTATAGGACTAATCCAATTTTTCTGTCGAGTATCCACATACTGGTTTCACAATGTGAAAAACATCACAACGACAGAAACAATGGTATTCTCCCTTGGTGCAGCAGTTGGTATGTGGTGCAACCCAAGCTTGCTGAACAGGATGGTAAACCAGCAAAGATGGCAGTTCAGTTCATTCTTGGTAAATGTTCTCATAAAGATGTCCGATGGAATTTATAGCAGCCAGTTTCTCAAAGACAGATGTTTAAATGTCACAAACATGTTGTCATGGATTGTACAACGATTGTTAAAATAGCAGAGTGCTTGGTTTGGATAACGTGTGATGTACCCAAGATTTCTAGCAGTAGACACAGAAATATTAACAGAGTTTGACATACTATACACCATGTAATGCCAGTTGTAGATTTACAGTGAGGACAATATCATTTAGACATTCTTCTGTCATGAATAATATCAGGAATATGCCCTGATTCCAGGTCCCTGAAGAGATTGTTACCAGTAGTAATTACATAAGAACCATAAGCAAAGCATATAATGTCATGGGCAGTATATTGCTTGTCTGCCTCTTTGTTATTTTGAAAAATCAGTTCATTAATTTTGTTCTTAGTTTCATTAAATTGTTTTGCAATTCCGTTCATGTTGTAGACTGTAAAACGTTCTTCCTTAGTTAAACCATGTATACTATGTAACAGTGGTGGCAACACATCATTTTTCATAACTTGCTTAAATTTAAGTGTTTGTGCTTTCATAGCAGCTATATCTGCTCTATTCTAGATTGACATTCCAGAGCCAGAAAGGTCAGAGATGGTGCCTGCTGCACCGGTAACATCAGTAGTGGTATGCCTAGTGCATGATTTACCCTTAGCATTAGCCTTAGGTATGGATCTAAAAACCCCTAAGTGTTCAGTAACATGAGGTCCACTAACTGGATCCTGTGTGTGAGTATGGTAAGCAGTTATAATATCTAGAGACATCATGCTAAAAAACATAGAAGTGTTGGTTGTATGACAGAGGTCAAAATCAGCCATATTCCAGTAAGTGAGATTAAAAATAATACGGACATGCATGAATTGCACATTGTTAATCATAGTTTCTGGAAGAGAGGTGGTGGTCAGGCCACTAGGAGAACCAGGTTCCTGAGGAGGACATTCAGTCAGTTCTTCTTCAGTGGGTGGGACAACAGAAAGGAACATAGCTTCAGTAGCCATATAGTTGTGAAGACAGAAAGCTTGTGACTCTTCAGAGGTGATGCAGTTGCAAAAGGTAGGCTCTATTAAGACAGTCAAGTTGTAGACACCAGAGTGTCAGGAAGTTGCTTGTTGAATGGAGAGTGTACCATTTGGTGCAATCCCTGTGCTGGGCCAACCTTGGAAAGTGTCCTTAGATAAACGTGCTACAGGTAGTGTGTATCCATTGAAATCAATTTCCCATTGTATTTGTAATGTGGACTTGTCTGGAGCTACTACCATAGCATTAAGGTAGGTGTCTGCGCCTTCCTTAACAGTAATCAATTTGCTGGGGACGGCTATGCGGACTCCTTGGGGACTGGAGATGGGTGCATCTCTAGATGTATGTTCAAGGTTCTTGAGCAAATGTGACAAAGCAAAGGGGCCCAATGGGATTCACCCCAGAATTCTAAAAGAATTAAGGGGAGAACTAGTGACACCACTTACTACCCTTTTTAACAAATCATGGGAGGATGGTGTGGTACCTGAGGACTGGAAGAGGGTGGATGTGATTTCCCTTCACACAAGTGGGAGCAAGACAGAGGCAGGAAACTACAGACCTTTCAGTTTGACCTCTGTGGTAGGGAAAATGATGGAATCACTTCTGAAGGAAAGAATTGTTGAGTAGCTAGAGGCCAGTGGGGCACAGAACCCAAGGCAGCATCGATTCACAGCATGAACGTCATGTCAGACAAATCTAATTGATTTCTTTGACTGGGTGACAAAAGTAGTAGACCAGGGAGGTGCAGTGGACATGGTCTATCTAGACTTTAGCAAGGCATTTGACACAGTCCCACTCAAAAGATTAATAAACAAATTAGACAGCATGGGAGTGGATCCCATGGTGGTAGCCTGGGTAAAACATTGGCTGGACAACAGGACACAGAAGGTAATAGTAAACGGAATCCACTCTGAAGAATGGGGGTTACTAGTGGGGTACCACAGGGTTCAGTACCGGGTCCAGTCCCTTTTAATGTCTTTACAAGTGACATTGCAGAGGGACTGGAAGGAAAAGTATGCCTCTTTGCAGATGACACAAAGATCTGCAACAGATTTGATACATAAGGGTGTGTGGAAAGGATGAGAAGAGTCTTGGCAAGCTTAGAAAAATGGTCAGAAGTATGGCAGCTTGGATTCAATGCAAAGAAGTGCAAAATAATGCACCTGGGAAACAAAAACCCGGGGAAGAGTAGATGGGGCGAGAGGTAGTAGCAACAACAACAATGGAAAGGGTCCTGGGGGTAATCATATCAGATGACCCTTAAGGTTGGAAAGCAATGTGAGAAGGCAGTAGGGAGGGCTGGGGGATACTGGGATGTATAGGGAGAGACATCACCACAGAAAACAGGAAGTTGTTATCCCTCTGTACAGACAGTTGGTGAGACTCCAGCTGAAGTACTGCATCCAGTTCTGGAGACCCGATCTCTGCAAGGACATAGACAGGATGGAGGCAGTCCAGAGGAGGGCAACTAAAATGGTGCAGGGTGTGCAAGAGAAGCCATATGAGGAGTGACTAAAGGAGCTTAATATGTATACCCTTGAGGAAAGGAGGGAGGGAGTGACATGATAGAAACTTTTACGTACCTCAGTGGAATCAACAAAGTCCAAGAAGGTAGCATCTTTCAGAAAAAAGAGATGTGCAAGAACAAGGGGACACAATTTGAAGATAGATGGGAGATGGCTCAGAGGCAATGTGAGGAAGTATTTTTTCACAGAGAGGGTGGTGGATGCGTAGAACCGCCTTCCTGAGGAAGTTGTGGGGTCTAAAACTGTGGGAGAATTCAAGAATGCATGGGACAGACATAAAGCAATTCTTATGGGGGGGTAGGAAGAAATAGGCTGTTGGTTAACTAGGATCTGCAGCTTATCCAGTAGGTAGGGAAATGGGCAGACTAGGTGGGCCAAGCGGTTCTTATCTGCCATCAAAGTCTCCATTTCTATGTTTCCATTTGCATCATCTTTGGTCATTTGTGAGAGGTTTGTCTTGAGAGTAAGTCAAAGAAAGTAGTCCCACCAGGAGAATTGGGTGCAAGAGAGCCATCTTGCCAGTGTATCTGAAAGAAACAAAAAAGGATTGTTAAGCGTGGGGTACTATTCCAGCCCAGCAGGGTCTGGAAAAGTAATCAGTTACCTTTATACAACTTGAGCTGATTAGCATGGAACCACTTGTCAGGGGTCTATTTCTGATGCTTAACTCTCACCTAACAAACTACAGGGCTGAGTTTGTTGACAATGGGGAATGGACCTTCCCATTTGTTGGCAAATGAGTGAGTCTGTACTGGAGAAGTGTGACTTGATCTCCAACTTGCCAATTGACTTCTTTGGCATGCTTATCAAAATAGGCTTTTGCTTGTTGTTGAGCTTTACCCATATGATTTGCAGTGAACAAGTGTGTCTTCATGATATCACCATGGAGTTGTTCAACATATTTGTCCACAGATACCCTATCTGCTGTAGGGGTGTGGAGGTCAATTAACAGGTGCTCAGGTAATCTTATGGCTCTACCAGTCATAACCTCATATGATGTGCACTGAGTAGTTGCTGCAGGAGTGCCCTTATTGCCATCAGTAGTAGTGGCAAGAGGGAATCCCAATCCTTGGGATTGTCATTGATGAATCTGCGTAACAACCATTTGATTCTTCTATTTGCTCTTTCTGCCTGACCTGAGGATTGTGGATGGTATGGAATATGAAATTTCTGATCTACTCCAAGTAATTGGAGAGTCTCCTTCATCAGCTCAGCTGTAAAACTGGTTCCCTGGTCTGAGTCTACCTTGAGGAGTAGACCCCCACCAGGAGAACAATTCATCCACCCGGATCTTGGCAGTTGTCATTGTCATGTTATTTTGAGCAGGGTATGCCTCAGCCCACTTGGAAAACAAATCTGTGACAACAAGTGCATACTTGTTCTGACCAGAATTGGTCAGTGGGTCAATGAAATTGATTTGTATCACATTCCATTGTCCAGACTGCCTCTGTGGCAATAACTTGACATTTCTTTTCACTGAGATTGGGTTGTTTTGGGCACAGACTATGCAGGTGTCCACATGGTGCTCCACATCCTTGGTCATACCAGGCCACCAGACAACAGTTTTAAGTCTCTAGATAGTGTTTTCTGTTCTCTGATGTCCACTCGTGGGAGTATCATGAACCAAGTTCATGATACTCCCAAGATGAATTCAGTTCATAAGGACTGGGGTACAACCCACAGTCTGTGACCTGAAGCCTCCTTCTTATACCAAATCAGCTTCTGATCATGAGACAGGTGTAACTTCTCAGAGGGTCTTTTGTATGGACTACCTGTAGGCAGTTGCTGTTCAATCCCTTTGTCCAGGTATTTGAACACATCTTTCAGTTCTGGGTCAGAGTTTTATGCAGCAGAAAGGTCCGGTGGGAACACTGGTTGTGGTTTCTGCCTGGTGTTGGCAGCAAGAAAAATGGCTGCCAGGGCTACTGGGTGAGTCATTGACAATATAACCCGGCCCCCGAGCACACCCACTTTGGCAAGCGTGTCTGCTCAATCATTGAATTCATGGTAAGGATTAGTTTTGCAGTGAGCCTTGACCTTGTGAATGTAGTTTATGAGTAAACTGTTGAGTCAGTGTGTGCATATGCATGAACAAATCCCTGTATTTGACAGGTATGTCATCAGACAATGTAAAGGGTGTTTCTCTCCCAGAATGGTAGAAATTGAGTAAGGGAGGAACAGACCCAACTGGAGTCTGGAAAAATGATATTATCATTAGTACCATGGGGCATAACCTCTAGAGCACAGGCCATAGCTGCCAATTCAGCATAATGTGAGGAAGTGATGGTGCACTTCCTAGCAGTGTGAATGAAATCACCATCCAAATTGACTATAAACATGCCCAAACCTGCTAGCTGTTCCCCCCCCTCCACATAGGAGGCAGAGATGGCTGTGAAGACATGATACATGCTGATGTCCTGTAAGATAGCTGGTGTAGCCGGTAAGAATGATCCCAGCTCAGGTATGTCAGGAGGTTGGAGTGCACAGTCATGAGGCTTACCTGTGTAGAGTAGGCCATGAGCCAGGATGGATGGCATTTTTACAGGTAGTACTTTAATGTCCCTGTCTTGCAAAAGTAAAGACTAGTGTATAGGTCTGGTATTGGAGACTGAACCATCTTTCACTTTATCTAAAGATAGAAAGTTGGTTGGCGTGTGACAGGTATGTAAGACGATGGGTGCATACCCAATGATGTACATGAAATGTTTGATAGTCCCATAGGTTGCCAAGAGCATTCTTTCACAGAGATTATACTTCCTCTCTACTAGAGATAATATTTGAGAAGTATAGGCAATGGGTCTGAAGTACCCATTGTACTTTTGTGCCAGCACTGCAGACATGGCCACATCGGATGTGGCAGTTTCCAAATGGAAAGGAAGTTCTGGGTTGGAGCTGATCAGTGCTGTGGCTGAGGCTAAAGCCTGTTTGAGATGTGCCACAGCATCAGTATGAGTAGGACTCCATGCCCATGGGACATCCTTTTTCAGAAGCTCATACAAGGGAACGGTCTTTAAAGCAAAGTCAGGGATGAAATCTCTGGAGTAGTTTACCATTCCTAGGAAGCGCTTGAATGTTGCCATGCTAGTGGGAAGTGACAGATCTTGCAAGCCCTTGATCTTTTTGACAGCTGGGCTTCTGCCTTGGTTTGTGATGTGTAGGCCAAGGAAAATGACCTCCTTCTCGCACACTTGTGCCTTGGAGAGATTACACTTGAGGCGTGCTCTCTTTAAGAGAGACAAAGGTTCATCTAGAAGATCCAAATGATCCTCTTTCATGGTGGTTGCTAGAAGAAAGTCATCTGCATACTGCTGAAGGTACTGTGGTTAGAAACCTCCTGCAGAGCATCAATCATGTGGAGATGGAAGAGGGTGGGGCTATTGTGAAACCCATGGGGGAAGCACGTCCAGGTGTACTGACATCCATCAAATGTGAAAGCAAACTTGTATTGGCTTTCCTGTGCTAATGGAAGTGACCAAAACCCATTAGAAATGTCAAGAACTGTGAACCACTTTGTCAGGTGTCAGCAATTTAAGTACATTAGGTGCTGATGCTACTGTCGGTGAGCAGCTAGGAGTTACCTGATTGAGTTTCCTGTAATCAATTGTAAGTCTCCAGGCCTCATTCAGTGACTTCAAGGACCAAATGGGTGAGTTGACAGTAGAGAGACACAGGTCCTAATCACTCCTTGTTGAAGCAGTGATTAAATGGTTTCCCTAAGTGATGGCAAGGCTTTAGCAGGAAATGGAAACTGTTTCTGCCTCACAGGGTCAGGCCTTGTGATTTCAATGGTAGTGTGCATTCTACCACAGTTATATTTGTTGCTGGTAAACACATCAAGGTGTTTTTGCAGCAGAGGTGCAAGCTCAGAAAACAAGTCATGACTGTTGAACAAGGCCATGACATCATATTCCTTGTTGTTATGGAGATTGCTGCCACCATATGTGAGTCTGGGATAGTGACAGCATGACATTGTCCTTTGATCTGCATGAGTAACCTGTTAGCTAGATCTACTACACAGCCATGCAGTGCTAAAAACTCAATCCCCAGGATGCTGGGGTGATGACGTCAGACCATGAGGTCAAAAGAGAAGTCTGTCCCAAGGTGGTCTACCACCACAGGTAGAGAAATAGATTGGTAGGTGTGTAGCTTGGTACCATCTACACCCTGTGCACTGGTCTCCCATCAAGTAGACCAGTCAGATGAGGCTGGATCCTCATCATGAAGGAGTGACATGGTTGCTCCGGTGTCCAAAAGCATGGTAAGTTGGCGACCCCCAACCATGGCCTTTACATAAGGCCATCCGTTCATGTCAATGATCAGGTTACTCATGAACTGGGACTGTAGACTGTGATTGTCAATCCAGTTCTTCTGAATCGGCATCATCTTCCTGTTCCTGAAATCAAAGGCCTGCAGGATCTGTTAGGGCTTCATTTATGTCTTGCATTGGGTACAAGTGTACTTGTAAAGTCACAGATGCAGTAGTTACCTGTACTGGTGGTTCCGCTGTTGATGCTGCATTGGCCTGGCCAGTAACCAATGCAACATCCCTTCTGCTGCTTGATGACTTGACTGCTGGGGCTAGGGCAGCTATCTTTTGTGCAAGGGCGATTTCTTTTTCTGCACAAACTTCCTCCAGGAGTTTTCAAAGGTTCTCATTTTCCTCTTTGATTTGTCGATAGCTAGGACCATTTCAGTACTGGTTCTGGCTCTTTTGTTGGGTGTTTTGGATTTTTTTCAACTACCTCTGTTATCCCTATTCAATCAATCAATCTTTATTTTACCAGGCAAAGCACCATTGAGCAAGCTCATTTGCAAGGTGGGCCTGGACAAATGCACTTAAAAGTAAACAATATACAAAGGAAACAGATGGGTGTACATTCAAGGAATACAATGTAGAAGAGGACATAAAACATAGTACAGTATTAGGCAAGGTCTATACAGGCAAATATGCAAGAGGCTAAGTAAAAAAAAATATTGTCAATACATTACTATACAGGGTGTACATGTTCATGTTGTTTCTGTAATTCCAGTCCCTCCCCCCACCACTTGTGTGACTGTTTGTCATCAGAAGGGATATCATGTTTCTGGTTGTTTCCCTCCACCGTGTAATGGGTGGGAGTGTCAGAGGCAGGCTGAATGGCAGCCACCTTGTTGGCCTTGCCGGAGGAAAGAGCATGGTGATAGACCCGATAGGCTCATTCTGTTTTAGTGAGGATATCCTCAGATTTGTCAGTATTTGGGAAAACATTAAGCTCAACCTTTTCCTGGAAGGCCGGATACATGTTCCGGATAATCAAATCATTGTATTCAATTTGATCTCTGCCTGACTACTCATCTGCAAGGGCCTTACCAGTTCTGTATGCAAGTCACAACCATTGATGGTAGGCGGCTGGACTTTCCTTTGCATCTTGCTTGACTTTGTAAGCCAAGCAAGTAACCACAATTCCCGGGAATTGGCACTGATGAGTGCAGCCATGATCTCATCAAAAGTCACATTATCGGCATTCTGTGCTGTCTCTGACAGTCTGGCTCAGAAAGTTGGTTCAATTGTCTGTTGCAGGATTTGTACCTGGTGTGGGGGTTAGAGAGAGAGCTTCTTGCAAAGGCAGAACACTTTTTACAAATGGCATCTAAGATTGTCAATTGGGTCCATCTGTCTGATGCTCTGTGCAATTTGCTGGACAGAGTGACTGACCTGTAGTGGGGTGACGGTAGCCATCATCTGACCAAACCCAGGTTGTACCAATGCTCTGCAGAGCATGGCCTCTGCAGCTGTGATTGCCTTGTAAGTCTGATCCTGTGAAACTGATTCTTTCAGCATTTTGTCTATTTGATCCCAGATGGTCTTCTTTTGTTCCTCCGAGATAGTGACCTAATTGATTGCATCATTGATCATGCCAGGGATCTCTGACTTATCACTCCTACTGATGGGAGTGAGCAGAACTACACTGTGATGTATAGGCCCTCCATCTGTGTCATGGGGGCCACCATCTTGGCATTGTACATGGCATCCACCATGTTTGTGAGGACATGGCAATGCAGTGTGTGTGCCAATGTTGGCACCATCTTGGGAATGGTGAGCAGAAATTGATTTACTACGAGGGTTAGACTGGTGTGTGACGTGGCATGCCTCATCATCAAAATTATTATCACTGGATGACGCAATATCAATGGGTGTGTACTGGAACACTTTCATGGCCTTAACATGTCCGGCAAGAACCTTCCATTGGTGACACAATTTTACCAGCTTTTGTCTACACTTTTTGTCTCAAACCTTTGCACTGCCCTGCTCAGTACCTTTCTTAATACTTCTTTGCAACACTCTATATGTGGTGCCCAATTCGAAGTTTTCCCTAAGCTCTTTATCCAACTCACTAGTCACACACTTGCAATCCTCTCTCAATTCTGCATCCTCTCTCAAAGCCTCATTCATATCACTCAAAATATCATTCAAATGTGCTGTTTCTTATCGCATTTCAATCATTCACAATCAGCTTTTAACAAACATAACTCTCACTCAGTGTCTTAAGCAGTACAGTGCAGAAGCCTAGAATTAGCATCACAGAGAGACTGTGTCTCCTCCACCAGTTTTCTTTCCTTCTGTAACTCTGATGCCTGCAAGTCCAGCTCTTTTTTAGAGATGCATTTTGCAGTTCAAGGGAGGCACACCTCACTGCAAGACTCTCAACAGTGGTATGTAGAGCCACAACCAAAAGATCTTTGAGGTTAAATTTCTTGGTTGCTTGTTTGGAGTCTAAGTAGTGATCAGAAATTGGCAGCAATGACTTGTCAGCAGATTTTGCATCCAGCACGAAATCTGTCCACCCGCCATGGGATGTGAGGTAGTTTGAGACATCGAGTCTCAATTCTGTGTACAGGTCAGACATGACTAATAATGGACAAACAAACAAAGAAGCAATGTGCAGAAATCTGGGAAAATACCCTGGTGCTGTCACCTACTGCTTTCCAGTCCATGGCAGTTAATCAGTCATGCCAGGGGATATGCTGTCACTCCCAGAGGGAGTGCAAAGGTCTGGTGTGGTGTGGGTCTGCCACATCTGAGACCAAAAATGGTGTGGTTCTTCCATGCCTACTACCACTGTAAGTATGAATAGATCCAAGTAGGCAAAGATCGCACTACATTACTCGACATTCAAAATAAATTGAATGCGAATCTTTCCTTGTTTATTCCACTTGCATGCAGTCGCCAAAATGTAAGGGTACCAAATCCCTCATCAGGTTCTTGGTGGAACTAAACAATAGAAAAGAGATTACAGCCAAGTGGTACTCATGTAATAAATTGTATTTATTACAGCTAGATAATAGAGACTTATTACCAGCATAGTGTAAACACTGGGAGAAGCAGGTTTCCTTACCTAGGTAAAAGCAGACAGTCTCACTCTGAGAACTACGTGTTACAAAGAGTATTATACCCTGATAATCACAATAGCAACTACTAAGGAAGATACATAAAATGAATATATTTGGACAAAAACAGGTGCTGCGAGTAACTGTCCTAACAAGCACAAAAAGTTACATTGCTAAGCAGATAACAGTACAAAGAAGGCACTCATCTCCAAGGTCAGTTGTAATGATGCACAGATACTAAAGATGGCACTGTTGCCTTACATATAGAAATACAGTAAAAAAAGGAGCAAAAAGCATTTCTTATGGCTAAGCATCAGTGAAGCATAATATAGCACAGATCCTGACATTTATGCTTATATGATAAGTGTCTTCACCCTAAAATTAGTACATATACCTACAGTACAAGTCACATTAAACTGTTCCTCCAATGAGATGTTTTAGCATTTCCATCTGAGTTGCTTAAGTTTTGCTGGAGCCAGCACAAAGCCCTGTACAAACTGTTTCTTTAGATTTAATACTCAGTTTTGCATTGCATTGTGAATGGACTGCTGATACCTTCCAATTGAGTGGCAAAAACAATCTACAAATATTTCTCTTGAGATGGTTAAACTTTGAAAAGCAATGTAATAGGAGTTGCCAGTGCATTACCAATTGTAAAAAACAATGCTAAACCAACTCACTGGTGGAACAGTTTAATGTGACTTGTACTGTACATGTGTTGCTGTCCACAAGGTGGTGGTACCATCAGGGGTGCTGGACCATGGATAACATTCCCTCCTTGTTGCCTTCAAAAGAAAAGGCAACAACCACAGGAAAGTAGTGGAATGGATCTACAGAAGCCATCATTTACAAGCCCGATGCACAAGCCTTGTAAAGGAATTCAGGTTATTCACAATGTTATCTAAGAGTATGTCACAGACAGCAAAGGGCTAGTATCAGAAAAACAATCAAAAATGCTTGAATAATCACAAAAGCTTTAAAAGTTATTTCTAACCAAGTATTAGATAGAGCAGTACTTAAATCACCATCATGGAGAAGTGCATTAAGAGCATCACCAGCTTTAGAAATATTATTGCTAATATGGGTAAGATGTGTATCTTTTCTATCTAAGTGTTTTCAAAGAAAGGGTTGATATGTACATTAAAAACAGGCAGATATTTAGACAAGGCAAGCAAGTATTGTGGATCAGTATCAATAACATCTGGTTCAGGTACAGGAATGGGGCAATCACAGTGTGACCAATTACAGTTTTCCGTTGTGGAGTAAAGCAAAAGTTCGGAAAATTTATAGCACAGGTTTTGGCACCATATGAAAAAGAAGCATGATTTGCCACTACACAATACTGCCCATCAGAAGTATAGGTAACTCTCACAGTTGGAACCAACCATTCTTATAGATGGATAGGACATGTGAAGGACTGGTTGGTGAGCCATGTTGTGAAGTGATGTACCTCTTCCAGATAGCTTTGGAATGCAGCTATTTTGGTGTCTTGCACTGAAGATGTAGCTTGCATCAGTTGGGACAGCAGATCATCACCCAAGGTATAGGACAATCCAATTTTTCTGGTGAGTATCCACATACTGGTTTCACAATGTTGAAAACATCACAACGGCAGAGGTAATGGTATCCTCTCTTGGTACAGCAGTTGGTCTGCGGTGCGGCCCAAGCTTGCAGAACAGGATGGTAAACCAGCAAGATGACAGCTCAGTTCATTCTCAGTAAATGCTCAGTAAGAGCTAAATATAGCACTATCTCAGCCCTCGCCAAAGTTACTAACAACTGGCAGCGTAATCTTGAGAGCAAAAACTTTATTTGTGCTGTTTTCCTTGATCTAAGCAAGGCTTTCAACACCGTCGACCATAGTCTGCTCCTCTCCGCCCTTCAAACCATAGGTGTGGACCCCTCCTCTCTGCGTTGGTTCACTGACTATCTTACAGGGCGCCTTCAACAAGTTAAAGCCGAAGGAGGCCTGTCCCCCTTAAAAACTCTGCAAAGAGGGGTACCTCAAGGTTCTATATTAGGGCCCTTACTTTTTGCAATCTACATTAATAACATCGACTACTGTATAAAAGAAGCCAACATCCATCTGTTTGCAGATGATACAGTTCTCTACGTGAGTCGCCCAACACCTGAAGCTGCCTGCAATGACCTACAGTCAGAATTCAACCTTTTGCAAAGCCAACTCCTCCAAAAAAGCTACCCTTAATGCCAAAAACTAAAGCGATGTCCTTCTCCTTTATCCGTATAGCTAACCCCTGTGTCCAGTGGACAGTTCTCCAAATTACCACAGTTCTAGGTGAAAAACTAGAATTTGTTACAAAGTTCAAGTATCTGGGAGTTTGGATAGACCAAAGACTCTCCTTCATTGAACATATCGAGGACTTGCTAAAACGACTTGCAAAGGCTTGGACTGTTTTTAGAATCAGCCAATTTCTCACCGAGATGCCAAGAAACAACTGGTCCAATCCATTTTCCTATCATTGGTTGATTACGCTGACTTCCTCTGCAGCCAATGCCCCAACTCTTACATGGCTAAACTGGACACACTCTACCATCGAGCACTGAGGTTTATAACGGCACTCCCTTCAACACATCACTGCACCCTATATGCGGCAGTGGGATGGACATCACTAAAGTTCAGGCGCTACAGAAATGCCGCCTCTGGACCTATAGAGCCATCTCTAATAAGCTGCCTTACTATATCTCCTGCTGTCTTCCCTGAGTATAATTGGGAAATACGCTAAGAAGTTTCTCAGCTATTACACTTAAAGTACCCAAAGCAAAATCCCGCTCGCAGGGCAGCCATAAGCTTCAAGGTTACCTACCTTATGGAACGATCTACAAAACCCTCAAATTAAGCACTCTAATCGGTATAAATGCTTTCAAGATGCTTTATTTCCGCATAATCAGAGAAGTATGTAACTGCTTCACCCACTCTAGACCTAGTCACCGTGTATGCACTGGTATATAGCCACGCCTAGACCCAATTTTAAGTACTGACCCCCAGCTTGCTCCTCACCAGCCTAATTGTTCTCTCTTCATCCCTGTCTTATCAACACTAGGCCCATCCATCCCCTTATTCTTCCTTTCCCAACCTCGGATAGGAGCTCACTACCCTGGGTTGTGACATCCTACCATGCCCCGTACTTTATAGCATTCAATCCCGGGGCTCACACATACTCTTTTTCTCCACCCACCTTCTCTACATCCAGCTTTACCAACTCCTTTCTGTGCACCGTGCCCTCCTAGCCTTTCTCCCCCTACTTCCCTCCCTCTCTTCCCCCCTACCTTCACCTCTACCTGGTGTATATTTTTATTTTTATTTTTTTCTTCCGTTACTTCCTCCTGCAACCTTAAATAACCTGCTTTATCTTCCTATAGACACTTCTATGTATGTAAATACCATGTAATCTGTACAATATCTGTATAATTCTATGTACATATGAACTTCTTTTTCTTCCTCTCTGTAAAGAGTATTATCTGTATTGCCTTGTAAATACCTGTGTTGACCTGTATATACAATTGTTCATGCTCCACCCAGGTCCATCTTGCAAATGAGCTACTGCTCAACGATGAACGCCTGGTTAAATAAAGACTTGAGACTTGAGACATGTTCTTATCAAGATTTTTGATGGAATTTATAGCAGCCAGTTTGTCAAAAACAGACATTTGGGGTCAAAGTGAGGTAGTAACACAGTAAATGTAATGAACATGTTGTCATGGATTGTACAATGATTGTTAAAATAGCAGGGTGCTTGGTTTGGATAACGTGTGACGTTCAGAAAAGACTATGGACAAGTGGTACTCATGTTATAAATGAAATTTATTACAGATAGATAATACAGAATTATTACCAGCACAGTGTAATCACTGGGAGAAGCAAGTTTCCTTGCCTAGGTAAAAGCAGACAATCTCTCTCTCTCTGAGAATTACATGTTACAAAGGGTCTTATACCCTGATCATCACTATAGTAACTACTAAGGAAGATACATAAAATTAATATAACCAGATAAAAACAGGTGCTGTGAGTAACTGTCCTAACTAGATTTTAAAATTACATTGCTAAGCAGATAACAGTACAAAGAAGGTACTCATCTCCAAGATCAGTTGCAATGATGCACAAATACTAAAGATGGAACTGTTGCCTTACATATAGAAGTACAGTAAAAATGGAGCAAAAAGCATTTCTTATGGTTAAACATAAGTGAAGCATAATAGCATACAGATCCTGACACTTATGTTTATACTACAGTATAAGTGTCTTCGTCCTAAAGTTAGTATATATATACCTTCATGTGTTGCTGTCCACGAGGTGGGGCACCATCTGGGGTGCCAGACCATGGATAACAACATGTATCTCAGATTTTGTAATATCTGCATTTAGTTCCTTTTTAAAGTTATATGGAATTGTAGGAAAGTTGATCCCTTCCACAAACTTACACACATTCAGGTTATCACAAGGATTCTGTCCAGAATAAAGCTCTTTATAGTAACTCACTAAAATCTCATTAATTATCTTATGTCCTGCAGGCCTGGTGGTGCTGAGGGCTGAGGCACTGGATGCCACACCTCGTGCTACGCTGGTGACCCGGGTTCAGGTGTGGATGTGGGTCATCAGGGGTCAGCTGGTGGGAGGAGGATTGAGCATCCCTGAGACCACTCTCCTCCTCTGGTAAGGGTGGGGAGGGACTCCTGTGAAGGTGCTGGCTCCTGGAGGTGGCTAGGGGGTAACACAACTTGTAGCACAATGGTAGGGTCAGCATGGGCAGACTTCTGACTTGCAATGCACAGGAGCATGTGCCACAGTGTCCTTGATGTCTTTGTATGCCCGTGCTGTGGGGGGGTACTAAGGGGACAAAAATGGCTGAATCCTCTGGCGCAAATGAGGGTCTCATGCAGCACTGCACTGAATGCTCCTGGAGCTCCCTCTGGCCCTGACCACTTGGTCTTCCATGAAGGGGGTCCATGACATGGCCTGAGAGAGGGAGAAGGGAGGAGGTAGCAGCTCAGGCATGGCACCCAATGCAGCAGCCACCAGTGGACTGGAAAATCAGGAAACCATAGGGAATACCCCAGCCAAGGAGGTAGGCTACTAAAATAAAGAAACAAAACAAGAAAAATTATTGTATGTCCTGTACACAATTGTTCAGAAACTGTACTTAAAATTTTATAACATCCCTGTATTACCCTTAGCTTGTTTTAGTCATATTTCTAACAATCTGGTACATTGTGGCCTGCTGCCAATATCATTTAACTTTGATTTATGGATACTGAACTCTGCTTCCCCCTAATCGATTTGTTGTATTGAGTTTTAAGTTTAGACCACTGCACCCATTTTCTTCATTATTTACTTTGAGTAGTTCCTCTTTTATCAGTTTTATTTTCCATAGAAGTTCAATGAATTATTTAATTCTTTGTTTCTTTAAAGCCAAGGCAGCACTAACAAAGTGACCTTTAAGCCAGCATTTAAAACAGTCCCAAATGGTGGCCCAAGCTGTCCCTTCACTACTGTTGTCCTACAAGAATCCCCCTATCCTATTTTTTATACTAGACAGCAATTCAGTATTATTTAGTAGAAAGTTATTAAATTTCCACCTAAATTTTCTGTCTGAATTGATACCTATATTTAACGTTAAAGAGACTGAGTTATGGTCAGAAATGACCTGTTCACAAATCTTAACTTCAATGACTCTTTGTATCATTTCTCTTGGTATATAAATATGGTCAAATCTTGACCCAGATTGATGACCTTTAGGTCAGTAAGTAAATTCCACAAAATTAGAGTGTAAAGCAGGCTGGCTATCTAAAAGCCCCAGATTTACAACCATAAATGTGAGATCCTTATCAGATTTAGCAAGGTTTCCTTGAAATCTAGATCTCTCTAGGATAGGGTCAATAATATAGTTCATATCACCTGCAATTATGATGGAACTGGCTAAAAAAGTTCTGAAGTTTGTTTTGTATTTGCACAAATAATTTACAATTAGCAGCTGTAAGTCTATAAATATTAACTAGAGTCACAAACTCTTCCCCTATTTGACCATTATCCATTAGTTGATGTCCATCTTTGTTTTCTGTTACAGAACATATCTTAAAGTTTATGCCTCTTTTCATAAGAATTAGCACCCCAGTTTTTTTGAACTGTGACCTGCCCCTAGTACCTCTCAAACCCATTCCCTTTTCATGAAGTCAGTGCTTTCTTTTTTGAGATATGTTTCTTTGAAGGAAAGCAAAGGTCGCATTAATTTTTTTTTTAGATGTCTAAGAATTGCATACCTTTTAATTTTATGATTTAGGCCCCTTACATTCCAAGAAACAATAGTGATTTCTTTTGGACTAGCCATAGTATATTAAAATGTAATCACGTTGTTCCTCATTTTTTGATAAATTTACTCCAGCTGCACAGACAGCTTGTCAGAAAGAAAAAAAAGGAGAACAAAAAATAATAGAAAAGGGAAGAAAATAAAGTCAAACATAAGAAAGTATTAACTTCAATTAAACAATATATATTTCTAAACTCTATTTTAATATTAAAATGGAATAAATGTTCCATAAAGGAAGAAGTCATATTTATGCTTTCCTTTCCTGTTCCATTCCCCCCAATCAAAAATATAATAAATATAAAATGCATTTTGTAACAAATACCTTAAAATAAAGACTGTCCCCTAGCATCCAGGCCTAGTGCAGTACTGATGCCAGCTGATAAAATCTAACAAAAAACAGCAAAATCTTAGAAACATAGAAATTGTTGGCAGATAAGGACTGCTAGGCCCATCTAGGCCCACAAAGGGCATATGCAGGGAGGCATATGCCAAGTGCAGTTCAGCTCCCTAGCCTTACTGTCTGCTGAGCTTCACTGATCTTCACCAACTGGGAGAGAGACCACTCATGGAGGGAAGGCAGACTGACAGGTGCAGAAGCAGGGATTCCTTGCCAGCAGTTCTACCTGAATCCTCCTTAGAGTGCTCAGTCCTAGCTCCTTTCTCCGCTGAGGCAGCTTCTCTCCCCTCACTTGCTCTACTTAGACCCAGCCAGCAGCTGCTCGCTCTCTCTCTCTCTCTCTCTCAGCATAAGGAGCTGTTGGAACACTTACCCAGAATTCCTGGCTGCAGTATGTAAAGCAGCTGTACTCACTACTGAAATAGTGCTCAGCTAATAGAACGCACTTAGCCTGAAGCAACAGCTCAGACACAAAGGGTACCCCTAGGAGGCATACGCCAAGAGCAGTCCAGCCCCTAGCCTTACTGTCCACTGATCTTCACTGACTGCTGTACCCACTACTGAAATAGTGCTTGGCTAATAGAAAGCTCTCAGTCAGATACAACCAGCAGCAACAGCTCAGACACAAAGGGCAACTCTAGGAGGTATACACCAAGTGTGGTTCAGCCCCTAGCCTTACTGTCTGCTGAGCTTCGCTGATCTTCACCAACTGGGAGACAGACCACTCAAGGAGGGAAGGCAGACTCTGACAGGTGCAGAAGCAGGGATTCCTTGACAGCAGTTCTACCTGAATCTTCCTTGGAGTGCTCAGTCCAGGCTCCTTTCTTCACTAAGGCAGCTTCTTTCCTCACTCACTCACTCACTTGCTCGCTCTGCTCAGACCCAGCCAGCGGCTTCTCTCTCAGCATAAGGAGCTGTTGGAACACTTACTCCACACCCCCTTGATATAAAAACAAGTTTCCTTTCCACCCTATCAGTTCTGTGTGTACTTTGATTTTGTGCGCAGTTCATGTAACAAGGGCTTGGTGCATCTAAAAGGCAGAACATCATTGATTGTTTTTACAGATAGTGGAAACAAACATTCTGCCCATCCACCCTACCCCAATCCTAATCACACCGACCACTGAGTTATCCTCCTTCATAGGGTCTATATTGCTCCACCCCCTTCCTGCCTCTCCTAATTACTAATTACAAAGGTGGGGCATACATACATATAGCTCAAACGCAAAGGGACTCAGTCCAGCCCCTAGCTTCACTGACCTTCACTGACTGCTGTACCCATTACTGTAACAGTGGTCAGCTAACAGAAAGCTCTCAGCCAAAAACAACCAGACGCAACACTTTAGACACAAAGGGCAACCCTAGGAGGCATACGCCAAGTGCAGTTCAGACCCTAGCCTTACTGTCTGCTGAGCTTGGCTGATCTATCACTGATATATATATATATATATATATTTTTGGTCCACACACAGTCTCTGCCTCTAGTTGTTGATATAGTCCTTTCATCCATAATAGCTCAGAACCACAGCCACCTCCTACCCCCCCCCCGGCTGAGCAGATACACACCCCAGCACAATAGCAGGCATCCCTTTTCTTTCATCCAAAGATTGCCTCTAGGCAGTCTACTTCTCTCACCAGGCACTTAAACAGAGAAATAAAGGCCACTATGCACCTCTTAAACTACAATAACTGGGGTGCATTTTTTACCAAGGACTTCAATTACAGAGTGGGGCACTGTTCAACATGCTCCACAATCAGAGACCTCCGATTACAGTTTCATGCAATGTGGGCTGAGATAAAATACCTCCACCATATACTAAATTGGCTCCCACTGGGCAAAAGTGTAAAACCTTTGGTTTCAAGGCACAATACACCAGTACCCCTACCCCAAAGGACAAACAGGCCAGGGGGCTGGCAACAGGTCAGGTCTCATACAACTGGCACAAAATCCTCAATACAGGAAGGTACTGCACCTTTTCAAACATCGAATAGGTACACTGCACTGTCTACCATGACAAATAGCTTAATAAGCACCAAAAATTCTGAAAACCCACAGCAGCACACGGAGGAACAGCACCCAACTAAACCCACTAAAAAGGACAAAAAGAAACCGGTACTAATAACTGGTGACTTAATGATTAGGGATGTAAAGACTTACCTCAAGCAGGACCATGCTTCAGCTACAGTAAGGCGCCTCCCCAGAACATTGGCATGGAGGGACACCAATCGCATACAGCAAATTGTTTGAGGCATTGATCGAGACACACATGTCATTCTCCACATAGGTACAAATGACCTAGACAGTAAGTCAGTAGAGGAAATTAAACAAAACCTCACCAGGCTGGGCGACAAGCTTGCTTCCCTTTCATTCACTATCATATTCTTTGAAATTCTGCCAGTCTGGAAAAAAGGAGACAGCAGGAAAAAGATCAGGGAAGGAGACATCTCCAAGCTAAACACCTGGCAAAAGGACTGGTGCCAGGAAAAAGGTCACCACTTTATTGAAAAATAGCAGGACTTCTGGAAAATGGGAGTTCATGAAATTCAATGGCCTATACCTCTCAAAGGAGTGGACCTGAGCGCTAGGGCAAAAATTCAATGTTCACATCGGTCAGTTAAACTAGTGGACAGGGGGTGGCACAGACACCCCTAGCACAAAAAGGGTAGCCAAATGCCCCTCCCCATCATCTATTTCAGCACAAGGATGCGCCAATCACACTCAAACCAAACATCACACCAAATGTACTCAGACCAAGCATTTCAACAAAACTACACAACCAAAACATATTAAAAATGCAAATGACCAAAACAGAAGGGGATGGAAGGCAATGTCCATCAATGCTCATAGTCTGACAAACAAAACCCCTGATCTCACAGCCATAATGGCAGACACACAATTATAGTGGGTTGCTATTACAGAAACATGGTTCTCTGGGAACCACTCCTGGGATGTCACCATCCCAGGGTATGCATGCATTATTCTGGAAAGATCATGTGGGAAAGAAAGGGGGGGTGGCATTGTATGTCAGAGATGACATATGCGCAACAGAAATCCAGGGAAAACACAGTAAAGCAGAGGCCCTTTGTGTTACACTAGGAACCAGGGACAAAACCCCTATTCAGGTAGGAGTCGTATACAGACCCCCATCCCAGGAGGCCAACATAGACAAGGAGCTCTTGGAAACCATCGCAATGATGATGGACAGGGGCAAGTTGTTGCTTGTGGGGGACTTCAATCTACTGGATGTGGATTGGTTCTCATACACAGCATCCTCAGACTGGAGCAAAGAATTCCTTTTTGCACTAAGGGGAGCAGGTTTGCATCAACTGGTGAACTCACCCACCAGAGACAAAGCAATATTGGATATAGTGCTGACAAGCAGCACAAGGATCCTAGAAGCTGAGCTGGGAGCCAATCTAGGGACCAGTGATCAAGGTCTTAGGTTTCAAAAAAGCCAACTTCCCCAAAATGAGAACTATGATTGCATCCATACTAGAAGGAGGAATCACAGGAGATGCAGAGGACTGCTGGAATACTCTGAAGGCTGCTCTGCATACAGTAACAAGTATATGCACTAAGAAGATCAGCAAGTCCAAAAGAAGGAATAGACCTCTCTGGTTCTCTCATGAAGTAGCATCCAAAATCAAGGAGAAAAAAAAGGCTTTTACACAATTCAAGCAAACAAAGCACGAAGCAGACATGGAAGAATACAAGAACAAATTGAAGGAGGCGGGCAAAGCTGTTAGAAGGGCAAAAACACAGAAAGAAGAGAAAACAGCACATGATGTTAAGGAGGGAGACAAAACCTTCTATAGATACATAAGAGGAAAAAAAATTAAGGGAGAAGTAGTCCAACTAGCAACCAAGGAACGTAAGATGGTAGAGAGTGACGAGGACAAGGCAGAAGTACTAAACGAGTTCTTTTGCTCTGTCTTCACCATAGAAGACAGTGGCAAAGGTCCCACACTGAGCAGGACAAAGGAAGATACCCAGGAAGCAGATACTAGCCCCTTCACAAGGGAGAGGGTCCTAAAAGAGCTTAATAAACTAAAAGTGGAAAAAGCCATGGGACCGGACAGAATATACCCTAGGATATTGAAGGTGCTCCTAGAGGAACTGGCCGCATCACTGGCTGAGCTCTTCAACAAGTCACTAGACAGCAGGAAAATACCTCAGAACTAGAAACAGGCAACTGTTGTGCCCTTACACAAGAGGGGAAACAAGGAAGATGCGGGGAATTACTGCCCTGTCAGTTTGACCTCAGTTGTGGGGGAAATGATGGAGTCATTACTAAAAGAGAAGATAAGTGACATACTTAACAGATACTGGAAAAATGGACCCAAAGCAACATGGCTTTACAGCAGGATGCTCTTGTCAAACCAGCTTGCTTGACTTCTTCAACTGGGTCACCAGAACATTGAATCAGGGAGGGGCAGTCGATGTTGTATACCTAGATTTCAGCAAGACCTTTGACACTGTCCCTCACAGAAGGCTAACCAACAAGCTGGAACATACAGAAGCTGGCCATAAGATGGTCAGCTGGATCAGTAACTGACTGAACGATAGGACCCAGAGAGTGCTAGTCAATGGATCATTGTCAAGGGAGGGTAGAGTGACCAGTTGCATCCTGCAGGGATAGGTACTGGGATCGATCCTATTTAACATATATATATATATATATATATAGCAGACATAGCAAATGGACTAACAGGAAAGGTTTGCCTGTTTGCAGATGATACAAAACTCTGCAACAGAGTGGACACAAGGGAAGGAGCAGACAACATGGAAGCTGACCTTAGAAGGCTAGAGGATTGGTCCACAGACTGGCAGTTACAATTTAATGCCCAAAAGTGTAAGGTAATGTACTTAGGAAAGAGGAACCCTGGAAAAAAGTACACACTGGGAGGACATCAACTTGAGGAGACACAAATGGAGTGAGATCTTGGCATAATCATCACTGACAAATTAAAGGTAGGAAAACAATGTGAGAAATCAGCACAGAAAGTGGGTGGCATCCTTGGATGTATAAGTAAAGGTATTTCTAGTAGAAAGAGGGCATTATTGTGCCCCTCTACAGGTCCTTGGTGAGGCCACACTTGGAGTACTGCGTTCAGTTCTGGAGACCTCACCTCAAGGACACTGACCATTTGGAAATGGTGCAGAGAAGGGCTACTAAGATGGTGCATGGACTGCATCACAGGTCATATGAAGCAAGACTCAGGGAGCTGAACCTATACTCCCTTGAGCAGAGAATAAACAGAGGGGACATGATTGAAACATTTAAGTATGTGAGGGGATTTAACGCAGCTTAGACAGTCAATCTATTTCAACAGACCATGGCAGCATACATGAGAGGGCATGATATGAGACTGGTAGGAGGAAGGTTCAACAGCAACCTCAGTAAGTACTTCTTCACAGAGAGAGTGACAGACCTGTGGAACAGCCTGCCCCAGGAGGTGGTAGCATCAAAGACAATCAGGGAGTTCAAACTGGCATAGGACAGACATAAGGACAAGTTAGGATGAAGGCTGCATGGGGGGGTGGTTTCTAAGGCAGACTAGATGGCTCGCACGGTCCCCATCTGCCAATGCTTTTCTTATGTTCTTATGTTCCTGTGACTGCCCATAAGACCCATACTTGATTACGACTTCTGACCCTCCCTCTACTTTACCTCTGTGGTTCCCCTATGCCTGTCCTATGCATGTTTAAATCCAACCACAGTGCTTGCTCCCACCACCTCTTGTGGCAGACCATTCCATGAGTTCACTGCCCTCTCTGTGAAGAAAAACATCCTCACATTCCCTCTTAACCTGCCACCTTCTAATTTCATGACATGCCCCCTCATTCTTGTACTTCTCTTGTAATTTATTTATTTGAAAATGTTTCACCAGGAAAGACAACATGAGCTTTGAACAGCTCATTTCCAGAAGAGTCCTGGGGGAAGGGTTAGAAACAATAGAGAGAGCAGGCAACAATGTGACAATATAAAATACAACACAGTGCAATTCAGATACAGTTTAGATACAAAGTGCAGATTAGTCAAGAATGTAACAATGAAAATGTATACAGTGCCATTCAAGCATGAACTGTGGACAAAATACAGTACATTTAGTACAAGGACAACAGATAGTATCGCATGAAAGTATGGTAGAGTAACTAAACTAGAGGACTGACATGGGAGATGACTTACCAGGGGAGCAAATGCGATATGTGATTAGGACATATATATAGTGATAAAACCAAGAACAGGCAAGCCGGTGGAGATATAGCCAGAAGATGGAGTGAACCTACGGTGGCAGAAGTAGCAGACTGAGCACTGGGTTACTAAGTGCTAGTTTAGGTCTAAGAAAGCAGTTGTAACACAAAGTAGGGGAGATGGAGGCGAAAGCTGGGGGGGGAGGAAAAGAGGCAAGCCAAGAACTAAACCCCCTTCAGGATACAGAGAACCCTGCAAGGGGCAGGACCTGGTAGGAATAGAAGGTGAATAGAAAGGGGGGAGCAGAGCGGGATAGAATGAAGGAGAAGGAGGGAGGAAGAGCGGTGTGCCAGGAGCTATATACCTTCAGGATGCTGAGAACTCTGCAAGGGGACAGGACTCGGCAGCTAGGAAGTGAGGGAGTGGGGGGGCAGAGGGGGAGAAGAAGGCGTTAGGAACTATATCCCTTCAGGATGCTAAGAACCCTGCAAGGGGATAGGGCCCTGCAAATGGGAGGTGAGGGAAGAACACAGGGGGAGAAGAGTGAGGGGGCCACCGAGTGAGAGTCGAGAGCTGGAAAGGGAAGGCATGGGGGAAGGGGGGTAGCAATGAGAAATTATTAGTCATAGGAAGTTATTAGGTGCAGTTACAGAAATGAACAGTATGCTTACGGAGGAGGAGTGAGAGTGAGAGGCAGGATGGAGCAGAGCGAATTTCTAGCGGGAGGGACTTCTTGTATTGGAAGATGTCTCCCCCCTTGCACCTTGTTTATACCCTTGAGGTACTTGAATGTTTATATCATGTCCTCTCTCTCCCTCCTCTCCTCCAGCCAGTACATACTGAGATCCCTTAATCTATCCTTGTAAGTTTTGTGGTGCAAGCCCTGTACCTTCTTAATTGCTCTTCTCTGGACCTTCTCCAGCCTGTTAATGTCCTTTTGAAACTGCGGCCTCCAGAACTCCACACAGTACTCCATGTGAGGCCTGACCAGGGTTTTGTATAACAGCATCACTACCTCCCGTCTTCTGCTAGTGATACCCCTGCCTATGCACCCCAGCATGCCACTGGCCTTCCCTGCTGCCCCTGTACTCTGCTTTGACATTCTCAGGTCATCTGAAATAATAACCCCCTGGTCCCTTTCTTCCTTGGTGACTGTCAGCAACTCCCACCCCCACCCCATCCTGTAGCTCTCTCTAGGGTGTCTATGCCCAGATGCATCATTTGCACTTCTTTGAATTAAACCTCAGTTGCCACTCCTCAGACCATTTCTCAAGTTTCCCCAGGTCCTTCCTCATTTTTTCCACCCCTTCTGGAGTATCCACCCTGTCATAGACCTTAGTATCATCTGCAACCAGGCAGACCTTTCCTTCCAGCCCCCCTGCAATGTCGCTGATGAAGACATTGAACAGGATTGACCCAAGGACTGATCCCTGAGGTACCCTGCTGATCAGCCCCCTCTCCCCAGATTGTACCCCTTTTGCCACAATCATCTGCCTCCTGTCTGTTAACCAGTTACTAACCCAGTTTACCGCCTTGTCTCCCATGCCCAGACTACCCATCTTGTTAACCAGCCTCTTATGTGGGATTATCTTCAAGCAAACTGTGGATTTAAAAGCTATAATTTGTAAACTGATGTTGTCTAAATTGCATATACCAACAGCCTAACTCAAAACAGGCAATTTATAATCACTTGTGAGTGGGCAGGGACTTTCATAACTCACTCATGGCTCTGCTACTCATGTATTATGGTCCTAGCCCCTCACACTTGAAGATAAATTGAATATTTGGAGTCAGCCCATTGCATATCCCCTATATACATACACACACACACACACACATGAGTGGAGGTAAAAATGAAATAAAAAAATATAAAAAAAAATTATCTTGGCTAGTGACATTGGTAACAGTAGCCTATCAAAAATAAGTTGCTGTTACTGTGGTCACAATGGATATTTATAAGGTTACTGTTATCACAGTGGAATACTGAACCAAACAGATACTAGATTTCACAATGCTGATGACATCACAATGCCTAGTGCAGCATTAAAATCAAAGAAAAACATGAAAATCTTCAAACTGCAGATTTAAAAGCTATAACTTGAAAACTACTGTACTTTTGTATATATCAAATATACAATAGCCTGACTCAAAACAGGCAACTTATAATCACTTGTGTGTGGGCAGAACTTTCATAACTGACTCGTGCTCTGCCACTTGCGAATTATGGTCCTGCCCCCTCAGACTTGAAGATAAATTATTTTGAGTCAGACAGCTGCATATCCTAGATAATAACTGGTGAAGCCCAATATCAACTAGGTTTTAGCAACTTTGAAAAGTCGTATCAACCTGCAGGTTGATACGAAAAAACTCATATCAACCCACAGATTGATATGACTTTTACATCCTCACGCCGAGAAGCATACACCAGCACAAACCAATGAATCTGTCCAAGGCAGCACAAGACCATTCTCCAATGGTAAACACACACTCACAAGCTTACCATCACTAAAAAGCAAATTAAGTGATTGCCAACTAGTAATCATAATTCTTCTGAGACAGTTTTTTTTTTCACCAGTTATAAAAAATAAAACATATGTAGGGGGTAGATATGGAGTTTTTTTACACATCCTCATTGTGTGATAATAGTTTAGCTTCTCGAGCTTAGCTCTTGAGGTTTACATATTATTACACAACTTGGGTGTATAAAAAAAAACTCCATAAGAACCCCCTACATATGCATTATTCTCTCTATATATATATGTCACGGGTAAGGGTGGTATACAAGGATGTATATCGCATATTATTAAATGGTAAGGGAAAATCCTGAAATCTAACTGACTGTTGTTCATGTAGCAAATATTTCCATGCATGGAAAATAAAAAGTGCTGCCAAATGTGGACTGACACCACTAGAATCATTAAGCTAATAGAATGTTAAGAATTCAACTGGCAGCCATTGTTTTTTGCCCTGTAACTGTAAGCATCACATTTTCTTCACTGGGCCCTAAAAATAAAACTACCGTAAATACAAAATAAAACAGACTAATTAAATGTTGTTTTCCTGAAAATCACATTCTCCTTACATGTATAAACAAATCAGAAACATTAAGTATTGTTTATAGTTTTCATTACAACTGTTTATTTGCTAACAATGAAAAATCCCCATCTATCTTTACCTGCTCATCAGGGAAATTTCTTCTCCTTGCCCTGACAGTGAGATAATTGAGTCTCTGGCTGTAACAGAGGCCTTTGTTGTGTGTGCGTGTATAGTATGTTAGGAGAGTAACATTCTAGCAGTGAAACTGAGCAGAGTTTCAAATCCATGTATTCCATGACAAACATTCCATATCTTGAGTGTGGGGAAAAGCAGAAAAAACCAAAAAGAATTAAGTAGGTAACAATACAATGACATCATCAATGACTCATTTGTAGTGGGCAGGATGACTATTTTTCATAAATGAACACAAATAATGCTATTGTTTCTACATATAAACATGCTTTTCCTGACTGTAAAAAGTTTTAAAAAAGGAGCCCATTTTATAAGTGCAATGAGGCACTCCGGGACGTGCGTGAAACACATTTTACCGCATGGCCAGTGGCTAAAGTCACTCGGCCTCCAGCCTTGTGCCTTATTGCGACCCAGGCCATGCAGTAAAATGTGTTCCACACACACACCATCATGCCTTATTGCTTATATATTATTGTTCAGCTTCTGCTTTTACAATTAGATTAGGACAACTGTTATAAAAAATAAAATAGTAAAAACATTATTGCACAGCATCAACATATTTCTATTCTTATACAAACCAGGAATATATTATGTATTTGGTAAAATGATTAACATTTACATTATGGTTATGAAAAATTGCACGTATTGAATTATTACAATTTACATGAGTTTGTAAACCCTAATAAAGCTCTTTACAGTGAACAATATTTTGATTTCAACAAGATTAACAAAGTTTGTTCAGGATACCCACATATTTCCCAAAATAGGACCCAGCCATTTTTTCCTGTGTTTTGTAAATAATGGACAGACCAACAATACACGGTTTAGATCATTGTGCAAATTCATATTGCATCTACAAAATTCAGTTGCATTGCTATTACGATTCTCTTTAGAGAAGATGTAATTACTGCTAAACTGTTCTAGTCTAAAACGTGTCATGGTTCTTCTTTAATTAATATCATTAAACGTTAATAAGTAAGATTCACAGTTATGACCCTCCTTAATTTGTTTACACCAGAAAAAGTTCTTATATTTCTTTATTTGTTCCATGTCATATGAATAGTATATATCCCTGATTCTGTTTTTAATTTGAATTGTGATTTCTTCGTAAGGTCTATTGTATATCTGATGGAGAATATCTTTCATTCCATTACTAATAATATGCTTTTTAATAATATCAAGTGTTATGTATATAGGAGATATGACATGGCCAGAGTGAAGATATCATATTTATCTTCATGAGAGGCCAATGATATCATGATATCTCATGAGTGGCAAAGCCACAAGTGAGATATCTTGATGTCATTGGCCTTGAGTGAAGATAAATATGATATATTCACTCTGGCCATGTCATGTTCTGTCTATACAACATGGCCCAGATAGTCAAAAGAGTTGAGCCATGCGCAATAGGGTTGCACCCGCGCAAGTCTGAAATTGAGCCATTCTGCGATATTCAGCAGGAGGCAGTTGTGCCCCGGAAATCATGCTGAGCAATAGCACAATGATAATGAAGGCATGCGCAACTGAAGGGGGAGGAACCATGCATAAATGGCGCAGTGTGATATTCAATGACTTGTGCCATGCGCAATAGGGGAGCAAGCGGAAGCTGCGCCATAGCGGAAATGAGCCAAATAAAAAGGAGCAAGGGGGAGGCACAAGAACGCTACAGGGAAGCAGAACTCCAGGCAGACAGACAGGGCAGGAGAGACACACAGGGCAGGCCAGGGAAAGGGCACCCTGAACACACAGGCACAGGGAGGGTGTGGTGAGCCACAGCCGGTGCAGAAGGGGGAAGTGCCACACAGCACAGAAGCCACCACAAGCAGGTGTTCCCAGTGCAGGGGAGGTAGCAGGGAGGACAGCGGGGGGAATACAATAACAGCTGCCGGGGGGGTGAACACAAGCCAGGGACATGGCCAGGGCCACCTTCCAGATGGAGGCCGTTATGAGGGGGGTGAGAAGGCAGGTGGCAGGGTGGCGTGGCCGTGGAAGGGCCAGTCGGTGGTATGCCCCCAACAGGCAGTACCGAGCCTATACCAGCTTTGAGCTGTACAGCGATACTGAGATTGTGGGCCGGTACCACTTGAATAGGGCAATTCTGAGGCGGATCTGTGAGCTGTGCAGTTAATGTGATGGAGGCACCCACATGATGGAGCCATACCCTGTCAGTGGAGACTAAAGTAACAGCCTGCATGCGCTTGCTTGCCACAGGTACCTTCCAGAGACCAACTGGGGACACCACAGGCATAACCGAGTTGACCACGTCACGCCACCTCACCCAATTCCTCAGCACACTGCTGCCACATGCTGCGGAGTACATCCATTTCCCCAGCACAGTGGCGGAGAGCACAGTAAACATACAGGAGTTCCACAAGGTAGCACGCATGCCTGGTGTACTAGGGGCAATAGACTGCACCCATGTGGCCATATGCACACCACCTGGCCCCGAGGTGGCTGCATACATCAGTCGCAAGGGCTATGCCAGCATTAACTGCCAGGTGGTGTGTGATGCCAGGGAGTGCATAATCAATGTCTGTGTCACACACCCAGGGGGAGCACACAGTGTCTTCATCTGGCACAAGTCAGCACTGTGCCACAGATTTGAGAGTGGGGACATCCCCACTGGACACCTAGTGGGTGAGTATGCAAACCACATGGACAATCATAGGGCCTGGGGGGGCATGGGCAGAGGTGATATGGGTAGTGGCCTACGTGGCCTGGGTCAGGGCGATGCTGATCACCAAACTAACCTCTGCCCTCTACACACAGGTGACAGTGGATACCCACTTCGTCCCTGGCTGCTCACACCCTACCAGGGGCCCGCAACCCCATCACAGCAACACTACAATAAGGCACACGCCACCACACGCAATGTCATCGAGTGGGTGTTTGGGATGCTGAAGGCATGTTTCCATTGCCTGGACACCTCCAGTGGTGCCCCTACAGTACAGCCCTTCAAAGGCATGCGGGCTATTCCTGGCCTGTTGCATCCTGCACAACATGGCCAATGAATGTGGGATAGCTGTACAGGTTGAAAAGGGGGACAGCGACGGGGACAATGAGGACACCAGTGATGATGGTGATGGGCAGCCCCCCCCCCTTGGCTGATGGGACCCCCGACTGATCCGGCTGGCACAGCTGCACCGGGACACCATCACAGAGGGGCACTTCAGCCAACCCAAGTAAGTCATGGGGCCATGTGCAACCACCAGTGGCTAAGGTACAACCCACAAACAAGCATGGACACACACCAGGGGGTGCATGCCATCAAGGGAAGTGGCAAGGCATGGAACCGCACACACAACCAGGGATGGGTGAGGATTAACATGCCACGTGGATGGACACACACACACACACACACGCACACACACAATGCACCAAACGTGCACAGAGGGCAGGAGGCACACCGACCCAGAACTCCAACCCTAGCAACACACATGCCCACAGGCCACCATGCCCACTGCCTGTCCATGTGCTTGTGTCAGATGCTGAGCACCATTGCACATTGGTGTACAGTGCAATGCAGGCATCATCATGCACACGCGACTGCAGACAGCAGCCAGGAGGGTGTGCAGGTGGACTGTGTGTCCATGTGCAGGGCCGGGTACCCACCCGTGCACTACCCACTGAAACACACAATGCACACAGGGCAGCACCAGACAGTAGCCGAGCTGGGAGACAGGTCAGTCATGTGACACAGTGACCCAGCCACCATGGTTGCGTGGGCGGCCCCGTCGAGACCCGCCAGCACTGACAAGCTGACCACTGGTCTCCTGGGGTGGCACCAATGGTCCCCCAGGGGTTCCACTGTGTGAACACGACCAAGCTCGTGCAGGGGTCTGCAGCACACCAAACATGCCTGTGCCAGGAGTGCTCGGGATGCCCACAGCTGAATGCAGTGTTGACAGGGTGGGAGTCACACGATGCCAGGAACGGGGGGTGGACAGTGCACTGTGTGGTGTCTGCGATGCATGGGCATCTGACTGTGTGTCCATTGTGGCCATGACAGCAGTGAATGCCTGTGCATGCCTGTCAATGGCAGCGGTCACATCCTCCCGCAAACAGTCCATCTCTGCCAGGATCAGAGCGGTGTCCCTGCTGCTACATGCCTCTGCCCACTCCAGAGCCACACGCAGTGCATTCACGGATGTCACAAGCTGCATCTGCTGCTGGACTGATGCTTGCAGTAGGCTGGTGTGCTCATCCAACAGGTCATCTGCCTCCTCGGCATCCTGTCCCTCAGGGTGTGCACAGCCCTGATGATCAGCACCCCTTGAGGATGGGTGCTGTGCACCAGGATCAGGTCTGGGCATGTCCACAGGTGGTGCACAGATGCCGCCGCTGAACCCTGTACCCCAAGCCCATCTGCCGACTGCTGATACTGCCCTTCCGGCTGCCGCTCCCCAGTGCTCATTGGTGCTGCCGCAGTGGCTGCATCAGTCCCACTGTCCTGAACAGACACCAGTGCTGCCCCACTGGTGCTGACAGGCACAGACTGGGAATGTGCTGACATGCAGGCCTCCACGGCAGCACCACCCACAGTCATGGGCGCGAAGTGCCCTGCTGTGTGGCCATCCCATGGCACACACGTGACACTGCCTATGACGTTAGCGTCATCGTCATCGGTGACGAACTCTGTACCGGCCTCAGTCACAGCATGCTGGCATCAGTGGATGCCTGCATGCTGGGACACAGGCAGGGCTTCCTCCACACCTGTTACACTGACATCAGTGTGGACAGCCAGGCAGCCCCACTGTTGCAATGATCCACGTATACCTGTGGAGGTGGATGGGCCCTCCTCCATCTCCAGCTGACTGTCCTCAGTGGACAGGCCCACCACCGCTGACCCATGCAGATGCTCAGGATCTGTAAGGGAAAGCAAAGTCGCGTTACTGCATGTGACCTACCCTGCCCCCCCATAGACAGACCATGACTTACCATGCAGTGATGGGCCACCACCCGTCTGGAAGCCACCACCTGGAACACCTTCAGTGGCACTGCGCTGCATGTTTCCAGCAACCCTCTCCTCCTGTGGGTCAGCTGTACCACCTCCGGCTGTCCCCCACCTGTTGCAGCACGTGCTGCCCTGATGGCAGCCACCTTCTCCTTTATCCTGCTCCTGTCCATGCCCATCTTTTTCTTACACTCCTGCACAGAGCACTGATGGCTGCCATGCAGGTTCACAGCATGTGCCACCTCCTCCCATGCAGCAGCAGCACGGGCTTGAGGTGTTCCCTGCTGTCCACTGAGAAGTGGCTCCTGATCCAGGTAGGCCTCAAACAGGGCTTCGGTTTTGGCCTTGGTAAAGTTAGGCCTCCTCCTCCTCCCACCACTGTGTTCCTCCTCTCCAACAACTTGCTCGGTCATTATGTAGCCTGTAAGAATGGCAGTTGTTACCTGTGACTGTGCAGTCCCATGCATGTCCCTAAATCCACAGTCCACACTCCCAAACAGCATGCAACTCACCAATAGACTGCAGTAGCCGACTACCGCAACTGCAGCCCAATGTCGCACTTTTATAGCGCAACCCATGCAAATGAGGCGAGGCGCAACTTTAAGTAAATGCAAATTGCAGTGCTGTGCCATTGAATGGCTGATTAGATGATCTGCATATGATGGCTGAATATCGCGCTGTTGCGCTTTGCACAATTGTGTTGAACGTGCTGAGCCAATGGCGCAGTTCTGTGAAATGCATAGTACACACTTCACTGCGCATGCCCGGGATGCTGACGCAGGCGTCTGCTGCGCTGATGACGTGTTGTGCATGGTAGGCAATGCAGGGCACAGCCATCATTGTGCCAGTGGCGCTATAGTGATGGTCACCACATTGCGCTGTGGCACTGGGCCATCATAGGCACACTGGGCCAACTGCACAGTAGGCCGCTAATGGTGGTGGCACACAGGCAGCCAACTGCGCTACATGCATTTGGTTCCAATGGTGCAGTGTGTGTCCATGCGCCAGAGACCCTTGACCCTGTGCCCGACCTTTGCCCCCTCCATGCCATGTGTCAGGCATGGGTGCACCTCTATCGCACTGTTCGGTGACAGCGTGATAGGGAATGGCAGCGCTGTACCATGCAGCATCTGCACATGGGGAGCCACACTGCAGAGCGCCATATTGCCTAATAGAGCAGTGAGAATGGCACGCAGGAGGGCAGCCCAGTGGTCTGCAATCAAGCTGGCCAACCTAGTGGCCATTGTGGAGCCACAACATGGGCCACTGTTCAGGCAGGGGCCCCTGGACAGGTCCAGGACCCAGGTGTGGCAGGAGGTGGCCACTGCACTTGAGGAGGCCACAGGATGGGGAGGAGCACCGAGCAGTGACGTCACAGATACGGGGACCTGTGGCAGAGGGAGCCAGAGCTACTGGCACGCCTGTGGGCACGTGCCAGTAGGGGCACAGTGCCACGGCCAGGTAGGGGTTATGTCAACACACTTTTATATTCCATATGGGTAACAGTGTTGTATGTGTCCAGCACATGTGGGAGGGACCATCCGGGGTTGGCTGTGGTGGTGTTCACAGGGTGTGGGGTGAGTGGGTCTGGCTGGGTGGGAGGGCACACACCTGGGGGCAGGAGGACTTTGCTATGGGATTGTACTGATGTTCCTCTCTCCATGTTTTCCCCACAGGCCTGGAGGAATGCCACCATGCCCGTGAAGAGCGGCGGCAGGAAGAGCAGGGTGCAGTAAGGCAGGGCGAGGGCCCTCACCACCCACTGGACTGGCCCGATGAAGGTGAGTGCCATACATCCATGATTACTATTGCATGCTGTGTGACAGGTTGGGCAGCGGGGCATGGCCACCATCCATCGGCACCACTGTCATGCACACGACTTGTTACAGTCAATACTGTCCAGTGGCAATGCATGTCTGGGAGTGCGTCAATGGTGGTCCATGCATGCACCAGGTACATGGTTGTGCCACTGCCTTTGCACCATATAGCTATGTCACTAAACGGCCACAGTGGTGCTGTGCATGACTTGGCCGGTGGGTGTGTACAGTGTTCCGCATGGCTGTATGCGCCTGGGTGGGCAGGTCATGTGGACATGATCACTGCGGGTGGTCACACACCATCACAGAGGTATGTCCCACGGCCGTATGCCATGCACAGTGGACGGGCTGTATGGGGATGTGCATTCACACCTATTGACTGTGCTCCCTTGTCCTAGGTACCCGCCATCTACGGGAAATCAGGGAGGTGCTGCGGGAGATACTCCTGGTGGTGAGGGCGTCGCTGGACATCCTCAGACGGATAGATGACACGGGGGTTCTGAGGAGGCACAGAGCCCGGAGGAGTCAGAGCGGGGAGAGGCGCTCCCGCTAGGGATCAATCAGTCCCTGTATTCTCCTAACCCCCTGGACCCACCCTCACACCCCTCCTTTCCTGTCCCATTTGTCCAACCCTACCCCCTACCCACCCCCACCTTGTTTGTGGCCCCCCCTCAACCTTGTATATAGTTTGTACGTATGAGTGTAAATAGTTGAATTTTATATATTTGTTCAATACATTTAATTTTGATATGAATACTGTGGTGGTCTCTGATTTGCAGCGGGCTATAGGTGCTCAGCTGCAGAGGTGTGCATGGCGTCAGGGGTGGTGCGGTCATGAGTATGTGTGTGTGTCCATGTGGAGGTGACTATGGTGTGGGGATAGCTATCAGTCAGTGTCTGTGGTGTGTGTGTTGTGCCCTGTGCACTGGATGGCTGTGTGCAGTGGTCCATGGTGCATGCTTTGTGTCCATGGCATACCCATCGGCCCGTCCATGGCCTGTGCAGCTGACCCACATGCATGTCTGTGACCTGCACGGTCCACTGGCATGTCAGTGGTGGCAGTCCCTGCAGGGTAGCCACTGTACCCATCACATTGCTGGGTTGCCTCCTGTCACTGGTGTGGTGCATGTCTGCCTCAGGTGGTACTGTGGGCACCACAGTTGTTGTCCCACCTCCATGCTGTGCCTTGTGCGTGTTGCAGGGGATGTGCCCCACTGTCTGTGACTTGTGCTCCGGGCGAATGGTGGTGGTGTACAGGTCCACAGTGCCTGCACAGGGTGGCTGGCACTCCAGTGCCATGGAGGACTGCGGGTTGTGTGTACACAGTTTACACAGGCCCACACCGGGGGCTTGGTTGCCCCACCGCTGCGTCCCTGTGTTGTTGTGCCCTTGGGTATGGGTGGGTGTCTGTCCATACACTGTGTGGCATCTGGTGTGGTGCATGCTTCCACGAACCACTGTGGGTGTCTGTGCTGGCTGTTGTGGCCTTTGGTGGGTTGGGGTGTGTCATTGGAATACTGTGCAGGGTGCTGTACCACTGGTGGTGGTGTCCGGGGCACGCCCTGTCCCGTGTGGGGTATCTCATGTGCCAATGCATGGTTGGTCTCTCAGCAGTACCCCGGGGGGGACTGTGCGTGGTGGCATTGTGTCTGCTGTTGTTGCATTGCTGTGTGCTGCCACCCACTGATGGGTACTCGTGGTGGGGATGGCTTGCATGGTTCTGTGGTGCACAGTGTTGCAGTGTCACAGTGGGGGTGGTGGCATGCATGGGGTTTCCTGCAGTGGTGGTTACTGCTCATGGGGGGCTGTTTGGGGGTTACGGTGCAGGGTGTGCTCTGCATTGGGGGGGATGGTGTGGCACAGGGTAGTCAGCCCTCCTTGTGTGCCAATCACAGCTTGCCGGTAGGTGTGATGGGGCACCATGGTCCGGCTGTGGGTTGTTTGCTTGTCTCCATGGGCCAGTGGTTATTCCAGCCTTCCCCTAGATGTGCAGTGCATGGGGTGTGGGGGGACGATGTCTGTTCTGCTGTGTGTTCCTGTACCCATCTGTGGCATAGGTGGTGGGCCCCTACCTCCCTGGTTGTGCAGTTGCATTGCTCTGCTGCTGGGGGGCATCCCTGGTTGCGCTATGGCACCTCTGGACTGCTCAGCTGAACATCCCTTGTTGCGCTATGGCGCAGGTGGTGAGATATTCAGTCGTCGGCTGTAGGCGCAGTTTGGCCTGCTCTATTTTTGAATATTACGTCTCTTGTGCATGGGTGCAATAGACTTGCGCTTGCTCCTGCTATGCGCACTTTTTGGGCGCAGTTTGAATATCTGGGCCCATGTGTTTTGGCCCAAATGTGACAGAACCACCTCAAGCACTGTCCCCAGTACCGCCCTCCAACACAAGAGATGACAAACAGTATGGTTTTTGAAAAAAAAATATTTGGTGGATTTTTTTTAGTTTTAAAGAGAGTTGATTCTGCCATTATTTTTACATAAATTATCATTTAAACAAGTGTTTAAAATGTATGTGGTTTATGATGCCAGTCTGAGTTTTGGTAGCCCACTAGTAGCTATATTGGTAGTTTCACAGTGTTTCCCAGACTTATCCACCTGCAACAGAACTCATGACATGTTTTATTAAAAAAAAAAAAAAAAAGAAATCTCAGTTGATCCTGCCTTTATTTTGGGGGGTACGTAATCATTAAAACACATATCTGGTTGATCCTGCCACTGTGGGTTGGTAAACATAAAATTGGTTTCACTTCCCCCAAAAATGTAGTGTGATCCAGCGGTAGTAACAGACTTCCATAAGATACTCCCAGACCATCATAGTAAAGCAGTCTGAATGAGGTAGATTAGAAAAACTGTCCTTTTAGTCATTTTTAGTGCATTTCTCTACAAGAAGCTGCTAACTGTACTGGGAACCGAGAAAGAGAGAGAGAGAGAGAGAGAGAGTCGGCAGTTTCAGCACAGCAGAAGGTAGCACGAGCATCTGTTGCTATAGCAACACTCAGTCACACTACCTTCTGCTGTACTGAAGCTGCTGACTCACTCTTACTCTCAGTTCTCGATACAGTCTAGAGGTTCTTGTAGAGAAATGCACTAAAAATTACTAAAAGGACAGTTTTTTCTAGTGTACCTTTTTCACTGTTTTACTACAATGGTCTGGGAGCAGCTTATGGGAGTCTGTTACTACTGCTCGGTCATGCTACATTTTTAAAGGAAAGTGAAAGTAATCCTTTGCTTACTGAACCACAGAGTGGCGGGATCAACCAGATAAGATTTTAAAATGATTATTGATGCCGACCCAGTGGTGTGGAGGGCTGAAGCAGCATGCCTTACCTCCTGCCACGCCGGCGACCCGTGTTCGCGGTGCAAGCAGGCCGTCGAGGGTCGGCTGGGGAGGGAGAGGATTGAGCATCTGGAAGACAGCTCTCCTCTCCTGGGGAGGGGTTGGGACAGAGTCTGCTGCATGTCTGACCCCTAGCGGAGGCTAAGGGTCGACACCAGTGGCTCACACGTAGGAGGTGGTTACAGGGCAGTCGCCCGATGTATTGCATGCGGGAGCACACGCGGCTCAGTCATTGGTGGCATTGCATGTCGCTGTGCCACTCTGGGTGGAAGAAAAATGGAAAATGGCCCCTCGGGAGGATGACTGCCGGACGCCGCAGGCCCCGCTCCCGCGATAGCAGCAGCCCCTTGCACCGGATCTGAACCGACGGGTTGAGGGATCCCTGCCACCCCGCTGCGAAGGGAAAGCCATGGGGGAAGCGAGGGGGCAATGCTGTGAGCAGGAGACGGAGCTGGGCATCCTAGCAAGAGGGAGTTCCGTAGGAGATGAAGGAGAAAGAAAGAAAGAAAGAAAGAAAAAAAGAAAGAAAGAAAGAAAGAAATGGAAAAAATAAAATGATTATTTATCTAAAGAAATTATGGCAGGATCAACCAGATGACAGAGGGATAGTGTGCCTGAGTGTGTGTGTGTGGGAAGGTGGGGTACATACTATAGACGTAATCCTACAATGGAAAGTTAAATACTTTCACTTTCCTTTGTATGATGAACAGGAACATAGATATATCACCATGACGTATAGGAACATGGAGATATCAGTGATATCTCCACTGCCAGACTGGGATACTACTTTGTATCACTGCATTTATTCCAAAATACATGTTGTATAAATATATATATATATATATATATGTGTAATAGATAACCCACTCTTAGATGTGCAGTCATGCTCTGATATCACATGCGCCTTGTAATGCGTTGTAGCCGAGTGTGTCAGCCACCCAAGGTGTGTATATCAGAGCGCGTCCGCACACAATAGAGTGGGTGATCTATCTTATAAAATGGCAAAATTGTTTTGGAGGGGGTTAAAAGTGCAGGTGTACAGTCACGTTGTGATATACTCACGGTCATGTGATGTGTTTTATACAATCAGAAATTTGGATTTAGATATTCATTTTCTCCCCATTTTATAAATATATATATATCATGGGTAAGGGCATTGATATGGTTGATGCTGCCCACTCAGAACCTTGAGAAAAGAAAACATAACCATCTTGTTTCTGCCAGAAGTGGTGCCAGCCTAACTGTAAAAAAATAAAATAAATACATTTGACCTCCTGTTCACTTGGCATCGGTCATTGAATGTTTCTGTTTTAAATCCATGCAGCATGTAGCAAAGGGGAAAAAAAACAAAGTGCCACGATCTGTCTCCCAGCCCACTCGCTTGCTCACCATCCCGATCAAAAAGCAATCTCTCTCCCAGGCTACTCGCTCGCTCTCCATCCTAATCAGAAGCCAATTGCCAATTATTACAGCCGATGAAACATTTAAACAAAGTACTGCCACAATCTCTCTCTCCTGGCCCGTCTGCTCAGTGACTGTTCAGATCAATTGATAACTTGCAGCCGGTCACAACTTCCCCCGCATAGCGTCTAATTTCTGATTTATGTAAAAATAATTTATTTACTGTATTAGTTACAGAGTCCACTTCTTTGCTTGTGTGGGGGGGGGGGGATGCTGCCATGACAAGGCAGAGGGTGAATACTGCCATGACAACCAGATGTAAACTACAGAAGCCTTCGTAGGACAAAATTCCTTAAGTCAAAAAAAAAAACAATAGGCGGAGGAACTATTTTATTAAAAATGAAGACAAACATTAAACTTTTTCACTTTTAAATGCTATACATTTTACCTATCACATACATCTGTATTTTTGATAGCCATTTCATTAGTGCAATAAGCCACTCCAGGGTCTGTGTGTTAGACACTTTAACACATGGCTAGGAGGTTGGGCGCACTCATCCAGTGGCCTCATGCCTCGCTACACCTCCTAGCCATGTGTTAAAGTGTCTAACAGACTCCCTGTCATGTCTTATTGCTTACATAGACTTAAACATTATATGGGTATATACTTTTTATCAGTGTAGGTGAGTGGGGGTGGACCAAAGGTGGTCCATCATTAAGGAAGGAATAGTGGTTGCCACAGATGAGTGCATTAGCCTAAGGGGGAAGAAAACAAGGGTCAAAGTGCTCAGCTGGTTCAGTTCTTGGGTTGCCCAGGCAGTAAAGGGCAAGAGGTTGGCCTATAGAAAATTCAGGAAGACCAAGAGAGAGGTGGATAGGGACAATGACCTAAGGTTGGCTAGTGAGGCAAGTAAGGAAGTCTGGTGAGCAAAGGCACAGAAGGAGCTGCAGGTAGCTGAAGGAATTAAAAAGGGGGGGAGAAGGCTTTCTTTCACCGTATAAGTGAGAAAAGGGACAAGAAGGAAAGGATTGTTAGGCTTAAGAAAGGTGTGGAGTAGGTGGATGATAATGGGGAAAAGCAGAGATACTAAATGAATACTTCTGTCCCGTCTTTACCAGGGAGAAGGATGGACCAGTTTCTTCAGGATGGAAAAGAGGAGTGGGGGGAGGGGAACACAGATGTAATGAAAGAGGAGGATAGAATGAGGGAGGGGCTGCTGGCATTGAAACTGGACAAATCACCAGGCCCAGACAGTGTACATCCAAGGGTACTAAAGAAACTGGCTGAGGAGCTGGCAGGGCCACTGGCAGACCTACTTAATAGTTCACTAGAGTCAGGCATGGTACCCAAGGACCGGAGAACAGCACACGTAATGCCCCTCCACAAAAGCGAACCCAATGATGACCCAAGGAATTACAGACCAGTCAGTCTGACTTCCATTGTGGGCAAGCTCATGGAGACCATGCTAAAGGAAAGATTGGTGGAATATCTAGAGGAGCATGGTCTCCAGGATGCGAGGCAGCATGGGTTCATGGGGGAGATTGTGTCAAATCTGAATTTTTTGACTATGTCACTAAGACAGTAGACAGGGGCTAAGTGGTGGTCCTCTATCTTGATTTCAGCAAGGCCTTTGACTCTGTGCCCCACAAAAGATTGATCAGGAAGTTGGTGGATCTCGGAGTTGGGGAAAAGATAGCCAGATGAGTGGAAAACTGGCTGACGGACAGAACCCAGAGGGTGGTTGTCGGGGGAGAGTTATCTGGCACCAGAGAGGTAACCAGTGGTGTCCTGCAGGGCTCATTGCTGAGGCCCGCGTTGTTCAATGTCTTCATCAATGACATTGGGGATGGCATTAAGGGCAAAATGTACCTATTCGTTGATGACACCAAGCTCTGTGGGAGAGTGCACACAGCTGAAGGGATACAGGACATACAGGAAGATCTGGAAAAGCTGGGGAGGTGGTCCAGGATCTGACAGCTTGGCTTCAATACCAAGAAATGCACAGTTGTGCATATTGGAGCCAAGAATCCCAGGACAGAGTACTACCTGGGTGGAGTCCAATTATCTGCATCAGAGGAAGAGAAGGATCTGGGAGTTATGATCTCTAGTGACCTGAAGCACTCCACATGCTTGGATGCATATCTATGGGGATCAGCAGTAGGAGAGAGGAGGTTATACTGCCCTTGTACAGGTCCCTGGTAAGGCCGCATCTAGAGTATGGAGTTCAGTATTGGTGCCCACATCTCAAAAAGCACATTAACCTGCTGGAGAAGTTCCAGAGGAGGGCTACAAAGATGACAGCTGGTCAGCACGGTAAGGCATATGAGGAGAGGCTGAGAGCACTGAACATGTACTCCTTGGAATACAGAAGAGAGAGAGAGAGGGGACATGATTGGGAACTTCAAATACTTGAAAGGGATAAATAAGGTTAATAAGGAGACTCTCTTTAAGCTGAGTGGCAACCATAACATGAGGGGGCACAGTCTTAAACTGGAGGATGGGAGGTTTAGGAGGGAGGTCAGGAAGCACTTCTTCACAGAGAGGGTGGTGGACACTTGGAATGCACTGCTGGAAGAGGTCTTTTTGTTGAAGACAGTGGACAGCTTTAAGAAAGGCTGGGATGGGCATAGGTGGAAGGTAAAGATCATGGGTAGGGAGGATGGGAGGAGTGGAGAGGGAGGGCAGGAAAATTAGCTCAAGCTGTGAACCCTACAATACGAGCAGACTTGATAGACCAAATGGTCTTCTTCTGCTGGCTTCTTCCTATGTGCATAGGTATATACATTTACTTGTTGATTAGTGAAGGTATGTCACTTTTAGAAGTGTAGGAATATACACTTAATTGATTAGTGTAGGTATATACTGTAGTTTTAACAGATAATTTTGTTATGGGTACACAGGGAAATAAACAAATTCAGGTCAGAGCCGATATGGCTGCGCAGAGCTTTTACTCGTGCATGTACAGTTATGTTGAATGGCATAGTATGCCATTTACAAGACAGCAGCACCAACAGAACTGCACATGCACGGCACTCGGGCATGCTCATTTCTATTTAAAATGTTGAAGGGCCACATAAAGTAGTGGGGGGGTGGCAATCTTGCTGCGGAGGGAAGCTCTGTCTGCAGAAGGCAGGGAAAAAAGAGCCAGCACAGCAATGGAGTCAGCACTGAAGAGAAGTCACCACATCACTGCAGAAGAACACAGGGGCATGTTTTGCTCACAGTCCCTTTTCTCTCCTACAGTGATTGCAAAACAACTGCAGCACTCCACCCACGCAGCTGTAAAAATGGCCTTTTGTATGGGAAAAATTCCCCATCCATGTATGATCGATAGATGGATAGATAGATAGACAGACGGACAGATAGTGTATGGTTAGGCCTTATTGGGTCCTATTTGCAAAGGCTGCCCCGCTATGCAGGTGCACATCATAAATGAGGGTGTGCAGCTGCACATTGCATAGAGCATCAGGAATATGCAGCCTTCACAAAAATGCCCACAACACTCCCAAGGGAAGGGGGTGGAGTAAGAAGAGGTGTGTAGTAGCCATGGAGGGGCAGGCCCGAGGCAGCGTGGGGCTCAGGGAACGCCCAGTGACCCCACCATATATGGTGATGCAGAAACTGCAATACACCTGTGCTACACACACTGTGGAAGAGGCATGTATGCTGGGGAGATGGTGAGCAACCATGGCCCGGAGCAGTGGGTGGCCCCCATGGCCCCCAACCAATGCAGGTGGAAGCGCAACATTCGGCGGTGGTGGTAGGTGGCATTGATCCACAAACTTCATGGGTGCCCAGATGGCAACCTTTGTAACAGACATCCACCACCACTATGATGTGCTGTATGGGAGATGGCCCCTGAGTACCCCTGCGGAGACGAAGGCCCGCATCTGGCTGGACCTGCAGGCAGTGATCAATGCCACCGGAGTGGAGGCCTGCACACTTGCAGCAATCAAGCACAAGTGGTGGGACCTCCAGTGCCATGTAAAGAAGATACTCAGCCGGGCATGACAGTCACAGGGCACCACAGGTAGAGGCCCACCACCGCCAGACCCACCTCTCATGCTCATAGATCATCTTGTGGCTGACACCATCAGAGATGTCTTAATGGATGGTGAGCCAGATGAGCTAGACAGCATGTCATGTGAGCACGATGCACAAGACCTCACACAGAGCACCATACCAGCACTATAGTAACAGAGCAGGCACTGACCACATGCTCTCATTCACCCACAGTGCATGAAGAGGACAGTGCCAGAGAGGGAAACTCTGACGTTGGCAGAGGCGGGATGCAGAAGCCAGCTGGTGATGGTGGGTATTGCATCACAACAGATGTGACATGTGCCACGACGAACATACAGGTGAGCTAACCAATGTCTCTACAAACCCCCCACAGGGACATAGCAGCAGGGCACGAATGAGATGCAGTTGGATGACACACAGCAAACGGCACAGCCCCCACAACACTACAATGGAGACACACCTCAGACCCATCGACAGAAGAGCCAGGAGGCCCGATGCAGCAGGGGCACTGCCACAGTGACGCAGACCATGGGTGGGGAAGACACACCCAAGGCCCTGGAGGAGGACAGGTAACAATGGACGCTAGCAGCAATGTTGAGTCAGGATGCCAGGAGGACACCAGCGTGGCCACTGCAGAGACACGCACACAAGACACACCCACCCAGTCACAAGAGCATGACATGGGTGCATCAGAGGGTCTACAGCCCACAAGGCACCCACAATGGGCTGCACCAGGCTCACTGCTGGCAAACTATTACCCTGACCTCCAGAGACCAGAGCGGGAGCACCTGCAGGTGACCAGGGAGTGTGCAGAGGTCATGGGGCAGCTCACAGAGGAGGTGGTGGGTGCAGTGTGGATACAGGCATGACTGGCTGACAGCGCAGCCGCTGGCATTAGGGCACAGAAGAGCCTTGCAGAGGTGGCCGCCACAGGGTCATGAGCACTGCAGTGTCTGGTGAAGGAGGTGGCCATGGGTGTATGCACTCAGGAGTGGATGGCTGACACCCTTGCAGTCATCGCCGCCCACCTGTCTGCCCCACAGCCATGGCCACCTGCAGCTGCCGAGGATGGGATGGGTCAAAAGAACAGGGCACGGTGATGAATGATGCGTCTGGGATTGGCACATACATGGCAGTACCAGGCCAGCCAGCAGTCTGACACAGGACGGGGCAACAGTGCTGCCATGCCAGGAAACACCACCACAGTACGCCATTCACAACATGGCCAGCATCCCCCAGCTGCAACACAGCCAGTGGTCCCAACCCAACATGGACTGGCATCCGGAAGGCCCATGACAGCCAGGTGCCACAGTATCCCTGGAGATGACCAGACACATCTCCCCCATGCACCCCCAACAGCAGCCCAGCGCACCCACCAGACTACAACACAGATGGCACACGTGCCGTGCAACTCACATCACAGGTGGCACACCTCACCTGTGACCACACAGAGGGCCAGCACAGCATGCTACGCTGTTGCCGCCCAGTGGCTCACAGGCCGCAACATCCATGGACAATGTCAGACCATCTGTGCAGGCACAATGCACGCCAGTGGTGCGCCATGTGTGCAGGTGCCCTGTGGCATGCATGCAATGTGCATGCTAGCTCAGACGGGCAGTGTCATCATCATCATCATCATCGCCTACATGTGCCATATTTTACTGCCCAAGGTTACCATGGACCATGCAATGGCACACAGCCTGTGCTGCCATGCAGTCTGCTCCATGTGGGCCATGGGGCACCTGTCCAGGTGGCACTGGTCCATGAGGTGGTGATGGACATCCCTCAGTGTAATCCAGTGGCTACAAATCAGGGGGCTCTGGTATCCTGCATTGTACACAGATGTTGTGCAGCATGGCACAGACAGTGAACACTATGCATGCCATGCCCTGTAATAGCATCACTGTGCCACTGATGTGGTCCAGGCAGTGTAACTGCATCTTCAGCAGCCCTATGGTACACTCAACGATGCCGCAGGTTCTCCCTTGTGAAGCATTGTATGCCCCCTCTGCAGGGTGCTGTGGAACCAAGTATGGTGTCAGATTGGTCCTCAGCGGGTATCTTCTGTCATCTGTGGAAGGGGTGGGATACAGAGGTGTTAGTCATGCGGCTGCACAGAGGTGGCAGGAATGTCTGCTTACCATGGTATTCTCTTACCCAACAGTCAGCCGTAATCCTCTGGTTGCTGGTCCAAATTACATCTCAGCTTGCTGTTCTTGAAGATGAAGGAATCATGGCATGACCCTGGGTACTTTGCAATGATGTTCATCCAGATGCCCATGGCATCACAGGCAACCAGGCAATTTGATACTGTGGTACCCCTTATGGTTCCTGTATGCTTTCTCATTCATGACTGGTGTGAGGACAGGCACATGTGTGCAGTCTATTGTGTCTATCATGTTCAGCATGCCATACCTGCCCAGAAATCCCCCCTTGATGGACCTGATGTCAGCTGCCATTGTGGGGAACCTGATGTGCCACACCCAGTGCCACTCCAGGGCATTGGTCACCCGGTGCAGTGCCCATGAGATGGAGGACAGGCTCACATCCATCACATCACCTGTGACTCTCTAGTACTGCATGGCGCAGAGCACCTTCATCTTCACGGACATGGCCTAGCCAGACTACATCCTCCACAAAACCACATATGCACCTGAGTGTGTCATGGTCAATGCAGTACCTCTGGAGGAACTCAGTAGCCTGCAGCATTTGTGCCTCCAGCTGTGGACTGATCACACCTGATCACCACCTATGGTGGGCATGCTGCTACACTATGGCATCCTCAAGGACCATGTGTAGCAATGCCCCTGGGCACGTCACAGCCACCTTACACAATGGCCAGTAACCATGCACAGCGGTGGTGCACATCCACTCTGTGTGGTGCATGTCTTGCACTGTGGCACATGTTGCCTTATGGGTGTGCCATGGGCAAGTGTGGGTGTGTCGGCCTTGGGGACACCATATGCAGACCTGCAGTGATGCTGTTAGCAGCTGGTGCAGCAGTTGTTGCTGGTGGCAGGCTCAGCCTACCATGGCATCTGTACCATGTTGCAAGCAATACTTAATAAGATGGGATACCCTCGGAGGCCATCTGGGAGGTGACTGAGCAGAGGCGGGTAGAGGCTGCTGCCAGTCTGCACCAGTGTTTGTCTGTGTGTGTGTGTGTGTGTGTGTGTGTGTGTGTGTGTGTGTGTGTATCCTGGGGCATAATGGTAACCTGTTGTCCTGTGTTCTGTTGCAGGGGACACAGCAGCAGAAGGTCAGGCTCATGCAGAAGTTGATGGACCTTGGGCTTGGGGGCACTGGAAGGGTGTATGTGCCATGGTGGTGGCTGCCACATGACATCCCAAGGCAGTTTGACCTCAGGGAATCCACAAGGGACTTCCTCTACTGGGATGATGCTCGAGACCTGTGGGTCATCCCTGCCCCATCCCAGGTAGGTGGGCCCACAGGCCATGGTGTATGTGTGTCTTTGTCTATCCCATATGCTATGGTGGTACCAGGGTCACTGATGGCGGTCCCTTCTGTGTGCTCATCTCACTTCAGTGGTACAGTGGACCTGTTCAGTGGATAGTCCTGGAGGAGTGGCCCTTCTCCAACACCACACATCTGCAGAAGCCAACCACCCCCTCCTCCAGTCCAAGCCTCAATACCATCTCCGAGCACTCCGATTAGTGTTGCTGGGTCTGTGCCCATTGTGGACTCCCCCCTGACCCTGTTGTTTTGCATAGTTAATGTTGTGCTGGCCAGGCAGTTGTTTTGAACTTGTGTTCTTGTGTACCAACAGTAAAGCACTCATTTCTGAGCCACTGTGTGTGTGTGTGTGTGTGTGTGTGTGTGTGTGTGTGTCCCTTCTTCACCCTGGCACAGTGTGCATGGGCATGTGTGTGTGTTTGTTGTCATACTGTGTGTCAGGGCCTTGGGATGAGAATGCCACATGCCATTCATTATTTGGCTGTCAGGTCATGTGTGTGTTGCACACAGGCCATGCTGCACCAGGGCTGGCATTTCTGTGGCATACACACAGCACCTGGGGATGGAACATGTGTGTTGTGGTACTGCGGCCGCAGCGGTCACCAGTGGCACATGGCAGGCAAGTGTTGTGTGGCTGCCAGTGTGCAGTGCGCCGCATTGTGCGTGGGTGGCATGCAATGCCCAACTGGAGCGCACCTTTCACCCCTGCAGCAGTGCTCCCCATGGATGGTGTTTACAGTTGCCTCCAGGTTGCGTAGTCTGTGTGCGGGGTCCTGCCACCATAATTGGCATCATACATGCGCATACACAGCTCTTCGAGTACAGACTATGTGGCCCTGCCCCTATGTGCCCGTGTATCCCCAGGGGAGCGCATGTTTGTGCCGTGGCTATACGCACCACCCTATGCACAGTTCATGCATGCCATGCGGAGATTGCATGTGCATCATTCACATGTACTGGGCTACTCACCGGCAGTACATGCTGTGCGTAGGCCCATGTAGCATTAGAGAATAGGGCCCATTGTGCATGGAATTCAAGCAGCTCAAAAACCTTGTTATGTAAGTTCTAAAGTTGTTATGCACATTCTAAAAATCTTATTGCATACATTCTTTCATTAAATGCAGCTGTGATTCCATTGCATTGAGTCTGCCTAGTTTCACTTTCTCCCCTCAATGTGCCTCAGTGTTATCATAACCACAATAATAAAAAAAAGACATGCCAGCCATGGTTTTCTCTTTTTTTTTTTTTTTATCATTAGTGCACATCTGGTCTGCTGGTCAACATGCCAACTAGGCTGGGTAACACACTGGACTTAGTACTATCTAACAGGGAGGCGGTGAGGGAACTAAGGGTGGAGGACCCACTGGCAGGGAGTGATGACCAATAGGTGTGTTTCATGTTCAGCTTAAATAGGGAATCTGTAGGCTCAGTTACTAAGGTGGTGGACTTCAGAAGGGTGGATTTTGAGAGGATGAGGGAAACCCTGAAGGGAAGACTTCAGTGGATCAGGCCACAGTTGGATACACAACAAAAGTGGGATATCATTAAGCTTGGGCTGAAAGAGGCTACTGAGGTTTGCACCAGGACCCTGAGCAAGAAGAGCAGAACTAAGAAGCCTTGTTGGCTGAATGGGAAGGTTTTGAAGGGGGTGAGGGCAAAGAGAGCAGTGTTTTGTAGATTCAAAAGGACCGAGAGAGGGGAGAACAGGGAAGCACACGACAGATGGTCAAGGAGGTGACCAAGCTAGTGAGGGAGGCCAAGGCATCCAGGGAGCTGAGGTTAGCTGAGGGCATTAAGGTAGGGGAGAAGGACTTTTTAGATATGGGAGGGAAAAAAGGAGATGCAGGGACCAAATAGTGCAGATCAGGAGGGACAGGGAGTTGTCGGAATCGGGAGCGGAGCAGGCAGAAACACTGAATGAGTATTTCTGCTCAGTGTTCATGCAGAAAGAGGCTGGTCCACTACTGGCATGGACTGGGAAAGTGGGAACCAGGGGGGAAGAAATGGCTGATGGGATTATTGCAGAGAGTAGAATCCTAGAGGATCTAATGGCACTAAAGGTGGACAAAACACCAGGTCCTGATGGTATTCATCCCATAATGCTAAAGAAGATGGCAGAGGTGTTAGCTGGGCCACTGGCAGGCCTATTCAACACCTCCCTGGACTCAAGATGCATGCCACAGGACTGGAGAGTGTCCCATGTAGTGCCTATACACAAAAGTGGCCCATGGGATGAGCCAGGCAACTATAGACCAGTGAGTCTCACTTCCATAGTGGGTAAACTCATGGAAGTGATACTGAAGGAGAGGCTGGTGATGTTCCTTGAGGCTAATGGCTTCCAGGATAAGTAGCAGCATGGGTTCATCTTGGGGAAATCTTGCCAGACCAATCTAATAGAGTATTATGATTGGGTGACAAGAGAACTGGATTGAGGCCATGCAGTGGACATCCTGTACTTGGACTTCAGCAAGGCCTTCAATTCAGTGCCTCACAGGTGATTGGGGGGGAAGCTGAACTCCGTGGGGGCAGGGGCAAAATTGGTAAACTGGATCATGAACTGGCTGAGTGGGAGGCAGCAACAGGTGATGGTGGGGGGAACTCACAACCCCTAGGCCAGTGACAAGTGGAGTGCCACAGGGCTCTGTGCTGGGCCAAGTGCTGTTTGGGCTATTCATCACGGATATCTCACAAGGAGTTGGGAGTAAAATCAGTCTGTTCTCAGATGATACAAAGATGGGGCAGTAGTGGATGATGAGATGGGGTGGAGGGAGCTACAGGGGGACCTAACCAAACTGGAGGAGTGGTCGGTGAGGTGGCAGCTGGTCTTTAATGTGAAGAAATGTAAGGTTATGTACTTAGTTTCAAGTCATAACGGTGAGGAAAGTTCTGCAAATGTCAAAACGGCAAATCTGTTAAGGGCGAATGCATTTACGGCACCATTAATTAAGGGTGAACAACATTTACAGCGATTTCACGGGGTAAGGCATCGACGAAAAAGAGACATCTGAGCCACGAGAGGAGCTGGAGACTGCACCTGACTGGCAACACTGAATCGGGGTACTGATTGAGGGGAAAGTCGGATTATTTTAGTTTCTGAGCTGGGATTACTGTACCTAGTAGTACTACTTTTCTGTGCTGATATTACTGTGACTGGATTTTGGTTTTTTCAGATGATTGTTTTTATTTTCTGTTAGTGGGGGGCTCCACCCCCACATTCCCCAAAGGGGCTGCATCCCCCCCAGAACCCCCTGCTATCTCTAAGATTACTACTCCAATGTGCTCCTGGACACAGGGGCAGGTTAGCACCTCGGAGTCGCCATTTAATCCCTATCGTCATTTAGTTAGGTTCGCCATTATCACTTTTGCCATTCTTTAGTCGCCATTATTAAATTGCCATTTAAACTTCGCCATTATGATAGGCTACCATGTACTTCGGGGTGAAGAACCTGAGGAGGGAATATTGTTGGGAGGTAGGTTGGGGATCATCAAGGAAGAGAAGGACCTGGGGTGATGGTAGCACAGAGCATGAACAACTCTGCTCAATGCAGGAAAGCTGCAGCTAAGGCCAACAAGATGCTGGGGTGTATAGCAAGGGGATTCTCATCCAGACAGGGAGGTGATCCTGCCCCTCTATGGGTCCATAGTCAGGCCACACCTGGAGTACTGCATGCAGTACTGGTGACCGTATCTCAAGAAGGACATTAGACTGCTGGAGGGACTGCAGCAGAGGGTGATAAAAATAATATGAAGGGTGGAAGGCAAAGCCTACGAGGACAGGCTGAAGAAACTGATGTTGAGGAGATATGATTGAAACATTCAAGTATTGAAGGGGATCAACATACCTGGCAATGACAGGTTATTCAGGCTGAGGAAGGGAAAGGATACGGGGAGGCATGGGCTGAGATTGGAAGGGAGCAGATTTAGGAGGGAGATGAGGAGGCATTATTTCACAGAAAGAGTGGTATCAAAATGGAATGCCCTAGCATAGGAGGTGATATCATGTAAGATAGTGGGCAGTTTCAAAAGGGCATGGGACAGGGCATGGGAGGACTGGGTAGGTAGTGCAGAGATACGTCTGGGGGAGGGGAGGCGGGAGGGGGTGGGGCAGCTACAAACTAGGGGTGCTAACTGTGTACTCGAGCAGACTAGATGGACCATGAGGCCTATTTCTGCTGGCAGATTTGTATGTTTATATGTTCAAATCTCAGCTTATAATTTCAGCCTCGAAACATCAGTTCCTAAATATCCCATAACACTACAATAAGCAGGATCTTTCCTTTATCCTGTTTGAAGTGGACTGCTAAAAGCTTGTTAATGTTGTACTCACAGACCTGAAAAAAAACAGCTTACAAGCTTACTTGAATATTTAACAGTTGAACAGTTACTATTTATATTTCTATTTATAGTTAAAACAACTATAACAATCTATTTGTTGTTGTTGATATTATTGGTATTACAATAAACCGAAGTATTTAGCAACTCTGATTTTAAAAATAAAGAAGACAAGTCTGCTACAAACACTATAACAAAATAAGGGTGACCATACACAGTTTGCCCTGTCTCCATCACACGGGTGAGATACCAGCACGCTCAGCTCCTGAGCACACGGCCAACTTCCCACAGCATACCTGACTGCACACGATGATCCCAACCACATGCCCAACACCCAACTGCACACCCAACACCAAACTGTACACTAGACACCACCAAATAAAGAATGGAACTGTGCAACCACTTCACTACAGAAACACTAATGGGCCACAACTCTAAACATCCAAGCTAAAAGTATTATACTTCAGAAAACCTTAAAGACAGAAAACAAACTGCAAAATATCAGAAGTGATCACAATTGCAATTTTAAACAAAAAGTAACCACGCTAATGTATTACATTGAACAAAGAATGGGTAAGGGTGCTACACTTGTGCTCTTATATCCCTAATTAGCCCCTTCCATACATACACATCCTTGTATACCACCCTTGTCCATTATTCTATATATAGATTCAGAATATACATTATGGTAGCATGGTAGTGCTACCATAGTTAGGGTTGAGGAGCCATTTCTATGTTAAACCTCAAAACTTTGCACCTTAATAACTTTGCAACTGTTTGACAGATTTGGCTGAAATTTGTAATACATGATCAAGAACCATAGGCCTTGGCATAAGCCAAGTTTAAATACCGGTTGGATACCACGGCTATGGAGTTATTAAAATTAATAATGATTTCTGAGCGTTTACTTTTCTGGAATTCTATGTTCGCAAGGTGACAGGTCACACGGTTTGCGCTGAGCCAGCTCTGAAATCTTTCAGGAACATGTGGCCAGGGTCCCCAATGTGCCTTTTGAAGATTTGGTGAAAAAATATTAAACGGTTCAAAAGTTATTCAAAAAACAATTTCCCATTATACGTCAATGGGAAAAGTTAACAAAAAGTTCAACACTTTCACAAATGCATTTTTACTTTCACAAATGGGCTTGTTACATTCGCAAAGCAGCCATTTTGTTTTCAGTTGGTGATTAGAAAAATGCTTGGCATTTAAATTTGGGACCCTCTAGCAACCTAATTCTTTTTGTATTCACCAAGTCGGACCCTGAGGATGCTAGCCATGTCTTTATTTGGGGGTAAAACACCCCAGAAACATGTTTTTCAGATTTCTGGAAAAAGTACTTTCGCAAAGTACTTTTGTGCTCACGAAAGTGTCGCAAATGCTATGTAAAAGCTTTTCCCAAATTACATGGTAATTTTCTAGTCTGTGGGAAAATGACAGCAATTCTTGGCACTGCACTGCAAAAGAACGGTTGGGAGTTTTGGCTGAAATTTGAGGAACGAAATGACATCTCACAGATGTGCCTTTCAGTGTTGTGTTGAAAAATATTACATGGCAGCAAAGTTATTGCACTCAAAGTTGACTGTTTTTCCCATAGGATAACATTACGGCGCCCGATGCATTACAGGAATCCTTTGGCACACTGTTGCAAAATAACGGTTTGGTCTTTTTTCCTGAAATTTGGAGGGAAGACAGCCAACAGCCCACAGATGTGCCTTTCAGTGGTTTGGTGAAAAAATATTACAGGGAGGCAAAGTTATGGTGCTCTGAACTTCTCTTTTTTTCCCATATGATAACATTACGGCGTTCGCCGCGCCTTTCAGGGCCCGTATCTCGGAAACGGTGCGAGATACGGACTTTTTGTCAGAAAAATTCTTAGCTCCCCAATGGGAGCTAGGTACAAAACTAGGCATGACAGTCATAAATCATACAACTCTTAAAATTTTTTTCTACGTCGTACGGTTCCTGAGATATAACCTATTTAGTATTCCAAGTCCTCATTTTCTGCTCCGATATCCATTATTATGCATACATTCTTTGTACTCACTGTCTTTCTCTATTCAGCTTTTAGGGAAAACCAGCCTGTGCACTTACATTACTGTTACTATTGCCCTTTCCGCTTTCGGTTCCATGCCGGTTTCACTTACTGTTGATGTCTACGCCACCACATGCGTCATCCTTAGCGTTTTCATTTGCGCTTGCGTTCCTGTTATTTTTTGCCAGTTGTGTCTACTATACTGTTTCTCTTTCTGTTTCACTTTGTGTCACCATGCCCATTGACATTTCCATTTGCAGGCACCATGTTACTATGTGACAAGACATCACGTGGCACACCGTTCCTGTCTACGCCACCGTGTTCGTTACCCTTTCTGTTCTCATTCGTGCTTGCATTACCTTGTGCGCCACTGTTAGCACTTCTGTTTGCATTGCTGTTCCTGTTACTATGCCACAAGACATCATGTGGTAGGAGTGCGGGGTCCTTCGGGCCCCACGCTCCTGCTGCTGCATTACGCGCCGGGAGCACGGGGTCCTATGTGTGTTATCCTTTGCTTTTTCATTTGCGCTCGCGTTTCTGTTATTTTTTGCCATTTGTGTCTACAGTACTGTTTCTCTTTCTGTTTCACTTTACGTCATCATGCCCATTGACATTTCCATTGCAGGCACCATGTTACTATGTGACAAGACATCACGTGGCACACCATTCCGCTCATGCCACCGTGTTCGTATCTCTTTTTCTGTTCTCATTCGCGCTTGCGTTACCTTGTGTGCCACTGTTAGTGCTTCTGTTTGCATTGCTGTTTCTGTTACTATGCCACAAGACATCATGTGGTAGGAGTGCGGGGCTCTTTGGGCCCCGTGCTCCTGCTGCTGTATTACGCGCCGGGAGCATGGGGCCCTATGTGTGTTATCCTTTGCTTTTTCATTTGCACTCACGTTTCTGTTATTTTTTGCCATTTGTGTCTACAGTACTGTTTCTCTTTCTGTTTCACTTTGCGTCACCATGCCCATTGACATTTCAGTTTGCAGGCACCATGTTACTATGTGACAACACATTGCATGGCAGACTGTTCCCGTCTATGCCACCATGTGCATTGCCCTTTCTGTTGTCATTTGCGCTTGCGTTACCATGTGCACCACTGTTAGTGCTTCTGTTTGCATTGCTCTTCCTGTTACTATGCCACAAGACATCATGTGGCGGGAGCTCGGGGCCCTTGCCGCTGCATTACATTCACTATTTCTCATTATCATTCTCAAAAAGAAGGGAAATTAGAGGCAAAAAACTCCATTTAATGCATTAGTTAGGGTTGTTCCACAGCGACAAAAGTGAGGAAATTCGCTGCTAGGGTTGAAAACCCTAACTCCGACTTCACCCCCAGCACCACACACACACACAGACACACACACACATATGCAAGTATGGGGGAGGACCAAGTCAACACAACCAATGACAGACATCCAGCAGCAGGTGACAGAAATAACAAACAATTGTCTAAATGTAATACGAGACATCCCCACCCACCTGACCAGGTACTGCATGCTCAGTGGAGATCAACAGCAAAACTGAGGCCATGTACACCAAATGTACACATCCCTGATTGCAGCTGCACACAACGTACCACACTTAGTAGTTGCATGGCCTTAACTACCGATGCCCCACACCACACCACAACAGGTACTGTGCCGTTAGTCAATATAAATGCTGAAGGTGCATGATGACAGTTTTAGAAAGGTTTAAACACTAGTGAGTATACATTTATTAAGAGAAGTACATAAATTAACTACAAGACACTAGCATGCTCAAGATAAAAGTAGTGTTACATTTAGTATGTGATTTACATAGTAGCACATTTACTGCAACGGTTTACTCAAGATAGAGAGGCTGATGTAAACGTATGGAAAAGCATTGCCTGTTCAACGCTGTGAAATTGGTACTGCCAGTTTCAGATGCATGCTTACTGATGAAGGTGTACTGCTGATGTACATACATAGACCTTCAGTGTGTTTCAATACTAAAGATGCAGTAAGTATTCTTTGTAAGAAACAGTGTAATTGCACGGATCAGGCCAAGCAACTTCTAAATATCATAGCACTACTGAGCCAACAATGATGTACCTGTATTGAGATGTATATAGGATAGATTTTCCTGTAGGCACTTACTGAGTATGTTGTACCTGATAAAGACAATCTCATTGCATCTGTGATGACTAACTTATTCAAATAGTAATACATTTACTATTGTTGCAATGAGTGATCTATGCCACTTATGGAACAGTGTAATTTTTTAACAGTTGTTTCATACTCAGGCTGTATGCCTAGTGTTTTGGTTTGCCACACTTCTGTCACTGATGCTATCAAAGTGATAACTATGTTAATTGTGGTACAACAGGAATCAAGTAGGTATGGTGTAGATATAAACAGAATGTATTTTAGTATTGATTTAATTCACAATGGGGTAAGTGTACTAGGACAGCAGGGGTTATTCTCTATCACTGACTCTGTCAGTTATAATCACACTAAGGTTTTGATGACTGTAATGATCAAGTTACACTGTTCATCTTCATGAGTTCATATTCACAGCCATTCTCCAGTAACTAGACAGTGTATGGTGTAACCGGGTGGGACACTGTGTTGCAAAGCTGCTGCAGTGCCTAGCAAAGGAAAGTATCTACTCATAAAGACAATTAAGCAATAAGGCATGACCAACAGTTATGTTAAATGGTCTGTTAATCACCTGTAGGGTTTAATGTTGAATGAGGCATAGCCGAGTGCCACATGTCGCTAGACAGTGATAAACTGACCATTAACATAATACCTGGGAGTGGCTTATTGCTATCATAATAAAACTGTTTTTAAACAACATTAAACCATGTTCGTCCATATGGTTAGGCTCTACATGTATGTTAATAAAAACTAAACATAAGGCTGTTACAATGTTTACAGTCAATTAGAAAGCTGCATTTCTCAAACCCTTGTTATAATCAGAGATATTATACCTGTATAACTCCTTGGTTTTGCTAGAACTCTATTGCTCAGGTGGCCCACCACATGTGGTGTGGTCTGGTGTGGGGCATCGGTAGGTAAGGCCATGCAACTACTAAGTGTGGTACGTTGTGTGCAGCTGCAATCAGGGATATGTATGTTTGCTGTACATGGTCTCAGTTTTGCTGTTGATTTCCACTGAGCATGCAGTACCTGGTCAGGTGGGTGGGGATGTCTCGCAGTACATTTAGACAATTGTTTGTTATTTCTGTCACCTGCTGCTGGATGTCTGTCGTTGGTTGTGCTGACTTGGTCCTCCCCCATACTTGCATATGTGTGTGTGTGTGGTGCTGGGGGGGTGAATTCGGAGTTAGGGTTTTCAACCCTAACAGTGAATTTCCTCACTTTTGTCGCTGTGGAACAACCCTAACTAATGCATTAAACGGAGTTTTTTGCCTCTAATATATATATATGTATAGAGAGAGAGAGAGATAATACTTGTGTGGTACCACGCGATTATAGTTACGGTTGAGCGGAATGTTCAACTTTAAATGCCAATTTTTGCACCTTAATAACATTGGTGACATTCAACAAAATTGCGCAGAATTAGGCATGCATGGTCTGGTTGGTAAGTTCTTTATATGTGGGAAGTTTCATGATGACTGTTTAACTGGATTCTGAGATATCGAAATGTCAAAAATTTATAAAACTCCACATTTTGACTGTTTCTTTGCTCTGAACTACAGCCAAGACAGCACGGAATTTTGTTACAAAACTTTCAGTGCAAAAACATTTTGTCCCAACGGTGTGCTTTTCAAAGATTTTGTAAAATAATATTAACTCTGATCAAGAGTTATATGGTTTTGAAATTTGGTTTCTGAGCATGCTGAGTAGGGTTTTTGCGATAATCCTCTGATACATACAAAGGAGAGAAAGAGTGTTTCAGCTGGGATTTAGACCTCAGGCTGCCCAGAATACTATTCTGATTGCTCAGTTGTCGTTAGCTGGTTCGAGTTTCTGTTCTTATTACTCTTTCTCAAATGCACAATCAGTCGGCAACACAGTTATTGCTAGGGTCAGGGCGGAGTGCATATTTCGGCGGAACACATGCACGCCCAGATTCTAGTTGTATGTGTTTCATGAAATATGCACACCACTCCTGTGTGATTGTTACAAGTAAATATTTGTATTGCCATTGGGTTATGTATTTAAGAAAGAGTAATGTGCTTGGGGACAGCCCAGGTTCCAGTTATCTCAGTGGCACAGCTGGTTAGTGCAATCAGAACAGTAGTCCAGGCAGCCTGGGTTTAAGTCCCAGCTGAGGCACTTATTCTTTCTCACCTCTGTTTGTATGTGCTCCATGAAATATGCACACTACACTCCTGTGTGATTGTTACTAACCCTCTGATACAACCCAAAAATTCTTCTTTTGCAAGCATTTTTAGGTTGTGGTAATTGTTTTCTTGAAAATAATCTTAGGTCGTAATGGCTGTCATCTTGTTTTTTTTTCTGGCCAAAAAAAAAAAATACAAAAAAGCAAATTATTAAAAAAAACACGCATGCATTTTGTTAAATGGGACCTGTTATGCACAGTTCTGGTGTTTCTTTCTCTAAAAATGGACCAGAAGTACCTTTTTGGATTTTAAGTTCTTTGGTCATCAGCTTACTGAGATAGCTGATTCTTGTATCTCGAGCTATGAATTCTTGTGTTGCACATTTAAGTGTGACCCAACAATTTGCAACACAAGAATTTTTAGTGTGCACCAGTCGTGTGTCACACTGAAATATGCAGGCCAAGAATTCCATTTCTGGTGTGCATGAAACATTCTTGTGTCACACTTAAATGTGCAAGCCAAGAGTTACATTTCTGGTGTGCATGAAACATTCTTCTATCACACTTAAATGTGTGACTCAAGAATTCCATTTTTGGTGCACATGCAAATTTTGTGTCTCACATACATTTACTAATAACTTACCTGTTTTACAACATTTTGTCCCAAGCATTGAAAATAGTGGTTATATAACACTACCTCATGAACAAGAATGGTGGGAATTTTCAAATACAGGTCAAAAGGTGATTTTGCAGTAGTTCTTCAAAACCACCTTTCCAGCGGAATTTAACATAGTCTATTGACCATGTTTATGACGTATAGTCAAAATGTAAAAAAAAGTTATTTGGCAGTCGGCTTAGTAAGATGATCAGTTCTTGTGTCATGAGCAATGAATTCTTGGGTTGCATATTTAAGTGTGACTGAATAATGTTTTGTGCACCCCAAAAATGGAATTATTGGGTCACATTTAAGTACAACCCAAGAATTTTTCATGCAAATTAAAAATAAAATAATTGTGGGAGCCAGGTGGAGATTTCAATATGAGGATGAATAATTCTTTGGTTGCAAAATAAGTGCAACCCAATAATCCTTTCATTTGAACTTAAAGTTCTTGTTTTTTGAATGGTTAAAGACTTTTATGTATGATTTTAAGAATTGTTAGGTCACACATTAAGTACAGGAATGCTATACTGGCTTGCAGCATCAAAATGTGATTTTTGGGGGGTCTTGTGTACTTTTACTCATAACTTGTCTGTTTTTACAATATTTTAGTCCCACATTTTGAATATACTGTTTATATGACCCCCACCTCATGAACAAGGGTGGCAGAAATGTTCAAATTCAGGTTAAACAGTGATTTCACAGTTGCTATGTGAAGCCACTATTTGGGTGAGATTTAACACATGCTACTGACCAAGTTCAAGATGTGTAAAAAAAAGTTATAAAAAACTTTGTACATTGCCAACCTTTGGCCCAGCAGGTAGTGTGTTGTGATCATGTGCCAGTGAGCTGAGTTTGGGGGTGAGCACAGTGAGCAAGCTGAATGGGATAAGGCTACGGGGAGCCTGGGGAGATGCAGTACAGTGTTGGCTACATGGGCAACATGTAACCATATAGTGAAAAGAAATCTTCTTTTTATAGAGGGCCCAGAGGGCCCTCCATCTCTGCACCCGTAGCTACATGAAAGTGAAGGGACAAGAGGGCCCTGTGCTTCTGCAGCTAGATGGGCTTTTGACCCTACATATCTGCACATGGGTGCCCACAGGGCCCACTGAAGTGCTACCTTGTGAAGTTGTATCTGTGGCTTCAGAAGTGCAGGCTCATCAGGGGCCTGTGCTTTTGCTGCCAGAAGTGTGTGTATGTCTTACTGCATGCATGAGTACTTGTGGCTGTGGAAGCTCTGACCTCAAAGGGACCTGCACTTCTGCATACAGAAGTAGTGTTGCAATTTGGGTATCATGGAATTCTGACTATGGCTGCAGAAGTGCACACCCCTCAGGGGCCAGCACTTCTGCAGCAAGATGTCAGTGTGTATATCTTACACCTGCAGCTGCAAAAGTGTGTGTAGGTCTTATAGTGTGCATGAGTACCTGTGGCTAAAGAAGCACTGGCCCCACAGGAGCCTGCACTTCTGCAGACAGAAGTAGTGTTGCGATTTGGGTATCGTGAATATCTGTGGCTGCACCCAAACTGTTTTATGAAGGTATGGGTGTGCAAAAAGTGAATTAAAATTTACCACCTAAATTCTTGCCATCCTCGCAAGGCTGTGATTCTTCATCCATTTCCCCAGATTCCCAGCCACTGTGGGTCTGTGACGGTGATGCTATTTTCATATTCCCAATTTGCATTGTCCTTTATGACCTCCTAGTTCTCCTGGCACAACAGGATCCCATAGCTTTCAATATATATTTCCCTCTGCCAGCCAACACTGCTGCCCAGTAGAAGAAATTCTCCAGGGGAATCAGGTCTCTGCTTACTTGAGTAATTAGATGTTTTGATGTTAGGATAAAAATCCTATTGGGGTAGGTCATATTCAAACATTATACAAATGTCTCCCCAGAGAAGACATTGGTAGTTGGTAAGAACTGTACTATTCCTGCAGCAGAAGCTACTGTCTATGGGGAATGGAACTTCAGGTGGCCCACTATCACCATGAGGTGTTCTACTTCACTAGGAGTCTCGGTTATGATTCAGACCCTATGTAAAATTCTCAGTGTGTGTTTTCACCATAGGCTAAAAATGCATGTCCATGTCTGGAGTGAAAATCTAATGTGTGGCATGGTGAATAATGACACTGGAAGGGAGGGAATGTATTTTAGCTACCACCAACCCATGCCCCCAACAGTTTACAGCAAGGAAGTCTGGAATATGAGTGTTGAAATAGGCAATTGCAGCATATAACCCTCATATGTAAGGTGAAAACAGGATCCCATTCCATAAAACATATATCCCCCCCCAAAACTCAGGTAAGGTTACAGCTGGTGTCTGACCTCATTGCCCCAAAAAAAGAAGTGCTGGCTGTCCAGTACATCTTCTAAAATATCTCAGGGTCTTGGTTGAGATGAAGAGAGAGAACTCTTTGTTATATGGCTATGGTATTTGTTACCCTTTGGTCATTGTACCCCCTTTTTAGGGCTGATTTATAATTTCTGTTCCCATTTTTAGGTAATTTGAGATGGGAGAAGAGAAAAGGGGAACCCATGAACATGCTGTTTGTTACTGTCTCAGTCTGTGACCACCCACCATCACATCCCCCCAACCCCCACCAAGAAGGCAGGTAATCTAGAAGAAGAGCCTCATCTTATGCCATCAGCCCACCCCCAATGATTCTGTTCCACAATTATTTTCTGTACTAAGTGGCATGTTTTATACAGGTAGGTCTGTGATTGTATGATACCATGAGTGCACATGTAAAAGTGATCAATTGCCAAGGTGTTAGTGTGTGAGAGATGGATTGCCAGCATAAAAGTCTATAAGAGAAAGACTGTCACTGCATGCTAGCAGAGAGTGGTGTACTAGGTGTCATGAGGGCTGGTTGCACCTAGTGCTATCAGCTGCCACGATATTCTGGTGACAGGAAGGTGATGCTTTTGAAGTGTTGGCGTGAGTGCTTGGATTTGCAAGGTTTGTGCTGCTAATCGGGTTAGGGATAAAAATGTGAGCACATGTGATGTATGTAGACAGTAGTTATGTTCAGTGGGCTGGTAGGATGTTATGACCTTTGACATTGGTGGAGGGAATAATAGGGGTCTCTGTAATCTGAGTCATGAGGGTTTCAGTTTTTGCATGGATACTAAGAGTGGACCTTGGGGCCTCAGGATAATGGCATTACCCACAACAGGGTTAGAAGATTTAAGCAACAAAGCTGAATGGGAACAAACTGCTGCAGAATGTTCTGAGAAATTTTCATTTATTTATTTAAAGTTTGATGACCGGGAGATGCGCACTGAGCTGAGGCTCATTTCCAGGTGTGACTTGAGGAAAGGGGAGTAGGGAGGAACAAAATGAGTATGCAAGACAAGAGGAACTACAATGTACAGGATCACATATGTACAAGGGAATGTGTGCAATACATACAAAAATACATGGTGGAGGTGTTACAAGGAGCTTGGTAACATTAAAAAAATTATTGCACCGCAGTTAACAAGAATATGTTATAGGCTAAGCAGAGCAAAACCGATTTGATCAACAACAGGAGAAGAGGGGACATGAGAGGGGGATTGGATAATAGTTAGGACTAGGAAATGAGAGGAGGGGAGGATGGGGAGGGAGGAAAGGTTAGAGAGGGGAGACTGAAAGCACGAAGAAATACTGAACCAAGAGAGGGCATCTTTAAATGCTTAATTAAGGAAGGTGGACAAAAGCATGGAAAACTGAGTGAAGACATCAAAAGTGTTAAAAATGAACAAAGCAAGTTGATCAGTTACAATAAATTCAGTGAATTTGATAAAAATCTAAAGAGCAAACTGAATACACATGAATGTGAACTAATAAAAAGGAAACTGAAAAACTGGATAGGGACTGTGAAGATTTTCAACAAGACAGAATTTGCAACTGGAGTAAATGTCCATGATCCAGAAGCAGAGGTAGATCCAGAATCAGAAACAATTCCAAATACAGAAACAAACCCACAGCAAGTGTTTTAAATTTAGCAAACATCTCCCACCCACCCCACCCCCACCATGACTACAAATAAGCCTGTAGTGCTTTTTAGGCAAAAACAACAGAATCAATAAACAGGAAAGAAAACATTAAAAAAAACAGAAAAAGAAGTAAAATAGTCAAGGAAGAAGATCAGATAGGAGGGAGGCAGCTAAGGAGCAGGGACAAAAGACAACCTCAAAATAATCTCACAAATATCACATCAACAGAACCTCAGACCAAATTGTTAACTAAAGGTTTATTATTTGTGCCAACACCCTCTATTAATGAATTTAACATTCAAGTGGATTTATATAATTTATTTTCCAAAAACTCCATCTGAAGGATTACTTCAAGGGCAGAAATTCAGGCATTAAACAAGGAGTCATGGAAATGGGAGTTGCAGAAGAAATTACAATGAATACTTCCCTCTTGGACAGCACTGGGTCTCATTCTGAGGTTAAACCTGAATTAATAGATTTATCAATACATTTGGCTTATAAGAACAATTTACAGAATTTGGACAGTCAAGATTTACGAAATCTTGAAGCCCTGTTTGAAGAAAGTCAAAGAGAAACAGAGGACAATGAACTTTTTGAGGATGAGGACTTTAGAATTTAAAGAAAACTGTATTATAAAAATAAATCAAAATGCTGTCTTCTAAATTTAAATGCCACCATAAAAACTTTAGAAAATGCAATTAAAGGTGAAATTATGAACATACTAACAAACCATACATGTAATATGAATAATCTAAACCCAGAAGAAGAGCTAACTGAATTTGCAAATGTAATTAAACAATCAGATAAAGGGGGAAACCTGGTGTTAATGACAATTATACAAGGGCAAGAACATTTCTTGCTCTCTGATTGGTCAGTGGGTACCTAGAACAGTGATGTTACCCAAGCATAACATCACTGCATGAAGTCCAGGCACACACATGACCATCTCACATGCAAAACCCTGATAGAAATCATTACACACAACTCTGTTTCCCCTGCTCTGTCCCAAATGCTGTTCCACAGACTACCTTTACAATTTCTGCCTTCACTATTTTGATTACTCATACTACTTATCAGTGTCCTGTCTGCCCCAACACAATACACAAGTAGGATATTTAACATAAAGTTAAAAAAGAGCCATAACTGAAAACGGTTTTCTTCCCACTTACCAGCGTGCAGCTGTGAAGTCCCACTGACTTGCTTCCTCCCCAAACTGCAAGGCAGCTCTTCATGTAAATGAGAGCTCCCCTGCAGGGCCCCAGTCACAGTCCATAGCAACCAACACAAAATAAAATAGGAAATGCATCTCTGCCAACAGCGCTGACATCATGTACCTGTCTGGCACGCAGTAAACATCCAGTCACTGCTCCTCCATTTGCAGTAATATACATGACTGCAATCATGAAATGGCATGTTTTCTGGTCCCAGGGTAAGCAGCAGGACTGGAGAATTTGTGTTAAAAAACATAACTGCCCAAAAGGAAACAGAGTGGGAGGAGGGTGCAGGGCTAGACGGCTAACCGAGAACCACATGCCAAAGAAGAAACCCTCTTTACACAAAGGGGGGGGCAGCATGTACTGCTAGCACCACATAGTGACAAAAACAGAAACTCCTCGGAGACCCACAGTCTCTGGAGTACAATCCCTGACAGAAAAATTATCAAACTTCATGGATTCTTTTCTTAAAGAATGTTTGAATGGTATAGGATCCTATGACAGGGATACTATGGATGTCTTGAATAAATGTAAATATTTTCAGTGGGAGAACAATTTCTTATGGTTTGAAGGGGATGTAGAATCCTTCTATAGATCAGTCCAGCACAAAGATGGTCTGATTGCCTGTGAATATTTTTTTAAACATGTACTAACAGAACAGTTTCCAGTTAAATTTTTGCTTAAAGCACTGGAGTTTGTTTTGGCAAATAATTGCTTTGAATTCAATGGAGAATATTTTCTCAAGACAGTTGGGACAGGAAAGGAGGCCTCTATGGCCCCTTCTTATGCCAGCCTTCTTTTCAGATCTTGGGAGGAAAATATGTGTACAGTGCACAGGTGAATCCAAACATGCACCACATCATCAAATGGTACCGCTTTATTGATGTGATGTGTGTGTGTGTGTGTGTGTGTGTGTGTGTGTGTGTGTGTGTTTAATGGTACCAGGCAAGAAGCCACATTGAATTTTTAAGTTAACTAAATCAAAATGATTTAAATCTAAGATTCACTGGTACAATTGATCCTGACAGACTGAATTTCCTGGACGTAACACATTCCAAAAATGATTACTCCAAGGTAAAATCCTTTGGGTAGAGAAAACCTACAGCTACAAATACTATCTTAAAAGCTAACAGTGTGCATCCAAAATCACTACTGAATTCCATACCATATGGTCAGTATTTACACCTTAGGTAGAATTGTAGTGATATTACAGATTTTGAAAAAGAAAGTTCTGACCTTACTAACAGATTTTTGGAAAGAGTTTATGATTTTAAAGTACTAAAGAAAGTTAAAGAAAGAGCTGGAAATAGTGTGAGGGAGGAATTACTAGTCTCTAAAGCAAAACAAAGGAGCATGAGCCAGAATCAATTACTATAGTTTTGAATTAAAGCTCAGCTGCAGCTCAAATTGGGGTGGCTGTAAGGAGATATTGGCCACTATTTAAAGGAGGCACCACCTTACAAAGGTGAAGTATGTGAATTCTCCAGCAGCACAATCAGAAAAGACAGAAATCTTAAAGGAGTAGTCCACCCAGAATTTGCAAAAAACATATGTTATGCACAGTGACGGAGCTGGGGGGGCTGGGGGTGGTCGCCTCTCCTCGCTGCCCCAGTGTGAGTAGTGGCACCCCACCACCAGCTTTATTCACTGTTTAGTGCCCAATTGTGGAGCCATAATTCACTGAATGCCCTCCCCCGGCTCCCAAATGCTCCCAAACCTGGCTCCGCCACTGGTTATGCAGAGTGTTTTAATATGTATGTTAAGTCCTAGTGTGTCCTTCCCTCTGTCTGCTATTAGGAGTTTTTCCTAAATTAGCCTGCTAGCTGTATGGTAGTTTTATGACCTCTGGGGATCTCCACCACAAATAGGCTTATTGGCTTTCTTTCTCCTGCAATGCACCCTGTCTCATGTGACAGTCATATAGCCAGGCCCTTAGATTTAGCATGTGCACTGCTTTAAAATCATTTCACAATAGCAGAACTTTGTAACTGTTCTTATTCAGGGAGCACAAATGGCAACAATTACAGTTTAGTAGATACCTGAGAGCTAGCTAACTGGGGTTTCTGTAAGAAAACAGCTGCTAAATAGCTCTAATTCATTATTTGAGTTTTTGGTGTGTGTCAGGTCTAGCTAGCAGTAGTAAGTGTTTTCATTTTAAAATGATATTTCATCAAACTACACACAACAATAAAAAGCACAGAAATTGCCCCAGATCAACAGTGCTATAATTAATAAAGACTGTAGCTGTTTTCTTACAGAACACCTACTCAGCTCTCAAGTATTTGCTAAACCATAAATGTAGGTACCATCATTCTGCTAGAAGGAATTGGGAGTTAGGGCTGATTTTGTTCTGTGACATCACTTTCATTTTTTTTTGTTACAAATGTGAAGTGTCTTTTTAATAAAGTATAAAAATATGTATGTGTGTGTTATTTAGTTTAGAGAATATTTGTTTTATTATTTGAAAAAGTGTGATACACTAAATGTGTAATGCAGTGAACCATTGTAAAATGGAATAAATGTGTAGCTGGAATAGTCACTGTCATCCTGTTGCTTTCATGCCATACCACAGGCAGGAGAAAAGCTGACTTCAAAGTATTTTGCAGTTTCTAGGCTGCAGCTTCATACCATACACTTCATCTGTAAAAAATAAATAAATAAATATGAAAATCTTGTCATAGAGCAAAATCAGCACTAACTGGTAATAGAATGCTGATAACTACATTTACAGTTTAGCAAATACTTGACATCTAACTGAATGGGGTTTCTGTAAGAAAACAGCTAGAGTCTTTATTAATTATAGGTAGCATTGATGATCTGGGCAGTTTCTGTGCTTTATGGTAGTATATAATTTGATAAAATTGAAAGTTTTAAATTAAAACACTCCTGCTAGCTAGACCTGATGCACATATAAAACAAAAATAGTGAATTAAAGCTATTTAGTAGCTGTTGTCTTACAGAAACCCCAGTTAGTTTGTTCTTAGGTATCTGCTAAACTAACTGTTGCCATTTGTGCTCCCTGGATAAGAACAGTTACAAAGCTCTGCTGTTGTGAAATGATTTTAAACTGATTTTAAAGCAGTGCACATGCTAAATCTAAGAGCATGGCTACAGCACTGTCACATGAGACAGGGTGCATGGTAGGAGAAAGAAAGCCAATAAACCTATTTGTGATGGAGATCCCTAGGGGTCATAAAACTACCATACAGCTAGCAGGTTAATTTAGGAAAAACTCCTAATAGCAGACAGAGGGAAGGACACACTAGGACTTAACATACATACATATCAAAACACTCTGCATAACATATGTTTTTTGCAAATTCTGCGTAGACTACTCCTTTAAGGATAAACTAATTCACAGTGACTGCAACAAGGAAATGAAACCCATGACTGACACCAGCTAGTGTAACACCAGACCAAAATAAATGTTCAGTTGCCACAGGTGTATGATCTATGAATATTGCCAGAGAGCAATACACTAAAAGCATGGCATTCAAAAATAAATTCAAGTAAGACAAGTCAGCACTTGCACCACTACATTTGTAGGGTACATAATCTGGTACAGTTGTGGTAAGGCATATGCAGGGAGGACTGTATGTCCACTTAAAATCAGAGTCCAAGAACATCTGCATAGTGTTACTAAGGCCCATGTGAGTACACCCATGGGGCTACATTTTAGAGACTGCCATGACTCTAATCCTGGTGATTTAGAATTCATGGGAATAGACTGAATTCTAAACCAGAAAAAGGGAGGGGACAGACTTAAAAAGTTTGCTCCAGAAAGAGAGCAGATGGATCTTTGTGTTAAATAAAAAAAACATCCAGAAGGTACCTGAAGCATTCTTTTGTGATTAACTAAAAGATTCAGCTGATCTACTCTCTAAGGTGTGATAGCTTGTGATTGTGTCTTGCTAATGACAAAATGTGTTTCCCCCCAACTCCCCCCCCCCAGTCTTACTAGATGCTATCAATAGGACTTAAAACCAGATAGTGGTTGTATCCCTCCCTCTCCCCATCATCTCCTTCACTACCCTCAGCGAGTTTGTTTGTCTTGGGGATATTAGGACTGTGTTATAGTGAAATACAGTTTGGGATTCTAGTTCATGTACCAGAATGGTTCATTGTGTTTAGAGGTTTCGGTAAAAGAATAATACTCATGTTGAGAAAAATGTTCTGCATTAGCAAGTTTTTTTTTTGTTTGTTTTTTTCACAGAAATCACTTGTAAGAAAAGTGTCAATGATGTAAAAACATCTTGTCAGCCAGATCCCCGTACCGCTACTAATGCTAAGACATAAATGACCAGTGTTATTGGATGACTGAAACAGGTAGAGCCAATCTCTGTGGTCTAAACAGACTACTGGATGGATCACATTAAATTTATATACCATTTCTTGTTAAAAGCAGGTTATTTGGACTGTGAAAGTTGTGAGTAAAATGTAATGGAAATTTAATCTTGTGTTTATCATCTAAATCGTGAAGTGACTTTTGAACAAAAAGGCACATATTAATGTAGTTAAAATCAAATTTTAGGATGTTCTACTTCTGTAATATGATGAGCATAAAGGTTTGTCTGTAGATTCATGTATTTAGAGCCCCATGAGTAACAGTTCAGTCTGTACTTTGTTCCTTTCTTGCACTCTTTGTAATACCTCTCAGTTTGAATGGTTTAAACTGAGAGTGTTTTTAATGTAGTCTGATGTTTGGGTTAGTGGTTCTGTGTTGCTCATTTAAGAAAATGAAACACTTATTGGAGTAAGCAGTGAAGCCACATATTGATCTCCTAGATAAAAGATTGAATTCACAGGCATTGACAGGGGTAGTAATTATTTTCTAAACACTTGGCAATCAATGAAAAGAAAAGTAATTAATAAACCCCTCAGATATTCTACATAGCATGCAACTGTATTTCTGAAGAACTGGATGCCCAGACTTTTAGCAATGTGTTTTTTTAAACATTAACCTACTGTGCAGTTATGTATATTCTGCCTGTTTCATGTAAGTTCTCTACTGTATTTGTCTACCCTCCACCCTTTGTAACCGACGTGGAGCCTTTTGCAAAAGAGTCTGTGACTCAAAGGTTTGTAATTACGATTGTTTCCAATAAATAAATAAAAAATAAATAAATAAAAGTATGTAACTATTGGGTAGCAGGATTCCGTATCTTCCATTTACTACAACTACAGCACACTCCTCTTTGCTTCTAAATATGCATGAGGCAGTTAATGAATTATTCATGTAAAGTCAATTGTGAGCAGCAGAGAACCTGTATTTAAATGAGGTGTCCTAAATCAGAACCCCCCCCCCAACAAAGCCTTACTTGATAGATTGAGTCCTGTATGACAGTGACATTATGACCATTAGCACTTAATGAAAAGTTTGGAAGCAGCAATTTGTGAGTTTGGAGTGACATCCCTAGAATATATGCTGTGTATGAGTGCCTAACATCCTTACTGTGTTGCTTTTAAGTATTTCAGCTGGACAGACTATTCTGTCCAAAACCCATATTCCCCCTCCCCTGGATCCAGCACTCACCCATGGATTTAGATCAAAATGGACTCAAACACTGGAGCCTGGCTCTGAGTCTGTAAGTGAATGCTGTGATTGAGTGCTGCAATTTTTTTGCATTTGAGTCAGAGGTTTGACCTGGCTTATTGAAGCATCTTCCCCAACTCCCATCTTGATGCTGTTCTCTGACTCCACTTTAGTCACATGTGTGCATCTAGCTTCCCACTTCAATTGAGGGCTGTGGCAGTGGTGGGTGTGTGTGTTGCATGTGACTGGACAGGCAACACTGTAGTGAGTGGGTAGTGCTGTGGTCATCACTGAGTGATGTCACCTGACTGGCTGCCATGGTCTCCTCTGTTGCAATTCGTGAGAGTGAGTCAGCCAATCCTCTTTCTTGGCATTCTGCAAGTCATGTGATGGAACTGGAAGGATAAAATATCCCTGCTCCATCAAACCATGTTGCATAGAGAAGAGCATGATAAAGAGACAGGTAGGGTAGGGAGCATGCAACAGAGGGGAAGAGCAAGAGAATTCATCACTCATTACAGAATAATTTGCACATTGCTAAACAAAAAGAATAAAACCTTATTTTAAAAGAAAGAAGCTTGTTATCTTTGCAGAGAGTCAGAGGGAGAGAGAAAGAGTACTTCAGACAAGGAGGGACAGAGCAATTGAGTGCAAGAAAAAAATATATTTTTAATTCAGTCAGTTACAGACTCACATTTTATGCAAAAAAAAACTAAAAAAAGTCTTCTTGCACTTTAACTGTACTTCTGTCGGAGATGTCTCAGATTCAGAGGTTAATCTGCTACTAGTGCTCTGGCTTGCCTTGCAGTAGTATATGAGAGAGAAAGAGAGAGAAGAGAGAGACAGAGAGAGAGAGAGAGAGAGAGAAAGACAGAGAGGAGAGAGAGAGAGAGAGAGAGACAGAGAGAGACATTGATTGTGCAAAATAATTAAACAAATTAAAATATAACCTCTTTATAGCGTACAATACTGTGAGTGGCACTGCAGCAGTTAAAAGGGTGCTGCTGTGAAAAAAACTCAAAATCTGAAGCAGTGCAGTCAGTGGTGCCACAATTTGAATGATTCTGCAGGCTGCAAGGGAGTACAGCTACAGCTGAACTTTATAAAGATTTACCACTCTCTATACTACAGGCACAAATATAGTCAAATAATTACTGCATGTACTGCTGCTTCTGACTGAGGCAGGGAGGACCACCTCACAGTGAACAATGAGACTGCAGCTAGGGTGGGCATGTGAGCAAGTATGTGAAATTGATTCTACTCCATATTTCTTATAATAAAATTTGACTATGTACTATGCTAGACAGTTTCTTAGAACTGTAACTGTACCAGTAGTGTGTTGTGTGATGAACGAGGGGCTCCTTAGTTAGGAACATAGAAGTTGACGGCAGAAGGAGACCACCAGGTCCATCTAGTTTGCCCATTGTCTTTTAGCCTAGCCTTCTGACTGCCCTTGGGTTTGAGAGCTCCCTTGTATCTGTCCCAAGCATTCTTGAAATCGACCACTTTGCTTGCCCCCACCACCTCTGCATGCAGGCTGTTCCAGGCATCCACCACTCTTTCTCTGAAGAAAAACTTCCTGATGTCCCCTGGTTCTGCTGCCCTTCTTAAATTGGAAGAGATATTCTATCTGCATCTGGTTTATGTCTTTTATGTACTTGAATGTTTCGATCATGTCACCCCTCTCTCTTCTCTATTCCAGGGAATACATGTTCAGTTCTTTCAGTCATTCCCTGAAGGACATCGCATGCAGTCCCTGAATCATTTTTGTTAGTTAATAGTTAGCAATGTTACTGCCTGCTGTAGTCTGGCCTTCTACCAGATGGTTCTAAATGTGGTTAAATGACTCTCAGTTTTTGGGAACTGCATCAGCAAATAGATAATGTAAAATAAAATAGGGACTTTCTTATACTGTGAGACAGCATACTGTACCCCTTTAGGTTTAAGATTAATATGAATATCAATGCCACAAATTTTATTTTCCAACATGTATAAGTTATACTACCATTTTAAGGCTTTATATTTTTGTAGCATGGGCAGGTGAACACCTGGAGACTGCTTTGCTTGAAAAGAGAGGGACAGTGTAAAGGTGGGGTCTCTCTCCTGTATCTAAGGGTATATGATGGCATCTTATCCAGGAGAGCACCCACCTTATGCAATGACTACCAATAATGCACCAACACCAGTCACCTTGCCATCATGGGTCAGGGCAATTGGGATATCGGGCAGCTTAGAACCATACTCTGGAGTTCTATTAGCTGCAAACTAGGGGTGCTAGCTGCATACTCGAGCAGACTTAGATAGACCGGGTGGTCTGTTTCTGCTGGCATGTTCATATGTTCATATTAACATGAGACCACACACAAACTAGATTGTCCATACCAGAGCTGGGCTCAAACATGATGGTATTTAATAAGTACAGTACTTGCCAGGTGGTACACAGTTCTCTGGGCACTCCACAGGCCATAAAACTTCTCTTTCATGATGGTATTGCACACACTGTATTACATTCTTTACCTGTGCCATGCTCTGCACATACGTCACTTGGCTGTATTCCTGGGCCTTTCACATATCTTCCCCCACCACTGGTGTGCATCTAAGTCTACTGCTGCTGTACACTGGATAGATGGTCCCCACATGCTTGTGGGGCCAATTTACCCAACCCTCAACTACATTTGTTCCAGGTCTACCCCCTGAGCTAAAGGGGCACACTTACACATTGCGTAATTACTGGATCTCTTTCAACCCTACAAAACCCTAACCTCCATTGCAGGGTCCCTGGAGCCCTGGCACTTCCAAGGCCATTTGTGCAGTGGCACACTCCTCAGACAGGGCAAAGAGTTACTTGAGGGGCAAGCTGGGCCAGCATGTCTGTATGTGCCCTGTAGGACAACAATTATGGAAAGTGTATCAACATCTGATTAGAGATGTTGTGAAGTTTTAATTTGCAGGTGAAGTTAAGGCTCAGTTGCCAAATCTGCCTCCATGGACCATTTTGCAAAGTTTTCTATTTAATAGGAAATTTGCCATTGGTAACTTCACCTTGCACCTTCACCTGTAACTTCTCCTTGGGGTACCCAAAGGCGAAGTTAGGTCACAATTATTTCCACCAACTACTCCTTTTGGGTTTGTTAAGTGTTACACAGTCAAATATTGTCCAATTTGTCTGAATCTTGGTATGGTTGTAGTCCAGGAGGAGGTACATATTTGGTGCATGTTTGATGATTATTAGACATACACTGCAGATTTGGTACCATCAGCAACAGTAGACAACACTTACCCCTAGAGACTATTACTAAAAATGAAAAACAACCCAAAAAGTTATTTTTTTTTTAACAGAACAGGGATTACAATGATAGGGGTAATGGGGTAATTTAATATTAAGTATAACAAAAGGTGACAGAACACTGTCACTTTGAGAAAAATATAACTAATAAATAACTAAAACTGCAACAGAAAGACACTGACAAAATACTTAAACACACCAAATTAAACCACAGAAATAAAAATGAGAAATTACTCATTTTAGATTAAAAAAATAATGAACAGGAAAGAGTGACAAAACCAAAATATAACACAAATCTGCTTAGACAAAAAAAGCTATGTATCTTTCAGGGCTGCCTTGCTTTACAGTACACCTACCTTCCCCCACAGCACTGCTTAGACTGACAAAAAAGAAAACACTACTTTAAAGTAAATAATTAGCGGAAAAATAAAAAAAAACACAAATCTAGCAGCACAAGACCCTCTAGAACAATTTATGAGCAATTTGGATTCAAAAAGTTTAGTTTTGAGATGCATTTTAAACATTTTTCATCTCAAACAAGTGCACACAGACTTTTATCCTCCTCTGTTTTCCGAAGACTGCACTGAAGACAGCCTCCTCATGGCATACAGCTTGTTTCAGCAACATGTGACCTCCAATCCCATAATACATTGCAGACTTCGCTTCTGTGCCAAACTCTGCCGGCGGAGTTGTCAACTTCGCATTTCACAGAGTTATCAGTTTTCTGTGAACCTGGACTTCGCATGGCAGAGTAACTTTGTGAAATGAGGCGAATTCACAAATTAATTCATGGAGCAAAGTTTCCCAACTTTGCTCATCTCTATATCAAATTCAAGTTCATTTGTATTGAAACAGTATACAGTGCTAGGGGAAGCCTGTTTTCAGGGCCATCATCTGTGTGTGCACCACACATAAATAACATTGCATACAAAACAAGTTAAAACAAAAAACATGAATGAAACATTGAGATTAATATTAATAACAATTACACAGGAAAGGGTGGCATCCCAAAAGTGCTGTCTTGAAACTGTAATATGTAGGCATGTTATGTAATGTAGGGGGGAGAGAGTTCCAAGCAGTGGTAGCAACCCCGTTACATAATTTAGAGGGAGAGAGTTCCAAGCAGTTGTAGCAATATAATCAAAAAACATTCATCCATATCTAGTTCTTGTTCTAGGAATTTTAAGACGTCTGCCTGTAGTTTCAAGCAAAGAATATGCAGTAGATACCAACGTAATTTTTTTCCAAATGATATGCTGGAGCCAATCCACTTGTACACTTCAATAGAAAACTGCTTAAGAGTCTCTCTCTCCTAATTTCCAGAGACATCCACTCCAGTTGTAAAAGCTTAGTACAGTGGTAATATTTTGCATACGGACCAGTTAATCCTAATACAAATTTGGCTAGACGGTACTGTAATCTATCTAATTTCTGTAGATTGCTTTTGTTTGCTGAATGGTAACTAGAACTAACATAATAGATTATGGGGAATGTGACTGAATTCACCAACTTTACTCTTGTCTCTCTGGTCATGCAGTTATTGAGTCCGTAAAGAGCCCCAAGCTTTTGAGAGACTTTAGCACAAATGTTATCTATGTGTCTGTCAAAATTCCATCCTGGGTCAACCCACATACCCAGGTATTTGTAGGAGGTAACTTATTTGATCATTGATCCCCTGACTGAGTTAATCACTGTGTTGTGCGAAAGAGTGCTGTCCCTTCCCACTATGGCCTTAAATAACATTACATTTGTTTTCTTTTTATTTAAAGTAAGTTTATTTTCAACCAACCAATGCTCTAATATATTAAATTGTTGCTGGCAGGGAAGAACAGGACTGTGACATTAGCATATAATTTTACCATACACTCCAAACATATTTTAGAAAGCTTGTCAGTGAATATAATAAAAGTGGCCCTAATATTGATCCTTGTGGCACTCCGCTATTCACTTTCCTCACTACTGATAATGTTCCTTGGATAGTAACTGCTTGAGTACCCCCATGTAGATAAGATATGAACCACCTCAGTAGTTCATTACTAAAACCTTTTACCTCCATTTTGTGTAGTAATAATGGGTAGTCCACCATGTTAAAAGCCTTTGATAGATCCACAAACACAGCTCCCACTCACTGTTTTATTTATAATGCATGGGAGATGGTGTCCATGAAATCCAGAAATGTCATTTGAGCGGAGTGCAGAGACCTGAAACCAGATTTCTGGGGAGCAAGATGATTGTCGGATAAATAAACATAAACCTGTTTGTGAATTTCCTTTTCAAATATCTTGGAGACAAGAGAAAGTAAAGCCATGAGTCTATAGCTGTCTGCCTATGATAAGTGTACTCCCTTGAACACCGGAATTATTTTAGCTCTTTTCCAGAGTTCAGGAAAGAGTCCACAACACAAGCTCCATTTACAACAAGCTCCGTATATCGACATATGATGTCACTACTAACTGCATAAAGCATGGTTGGTCTGGCCATGTGTGCCTCCTTCTGACACTACATTGACAGCCCTAGTGGACCATACAGCAGACTCCCATATCTGACCCTCACACTGGGACTTACTGAACCCAATCCTTGCAGGACCTCTCCTACCTGACACCCATTCATTTGGCTACCTGCCAGGGGTTTCAATACAAACTGCCTAGAATGTTACGCAATGAGCATTCCGTTAAGTAAGTTACCATAGAAACATAGAATTTGACGGCAGATAAGGACCACTTGGCCCACCCAGTCTGCCCATTTCCCTACCTACTGGATAAGCTGCAGATCCTAGTTAACCAGCAGCCTACTTCTTCCTACCACCACCCCCTAGAATGGCCTTATGACTGTCCCATGCATGCTTGAATTCCACCACTGATTTTGACTCCACAACCTCCTCTGGAAGGCCGTTCCATGCATCCACAACCCTCTCTGTGAAAAAATACTTCCTTAAATTACCTCTGAGCCGCCCCCCCATGTTCAAATAGTGCCCTCTTGCTCTTGCACACCTCTTTTTTTGAAACATGCTACCCTCTTGGACTTTGTTGATTCCTTTGAGGTACTTGAACGTTTCTATTATGTCCCCCCTCTCCCTCCTTTCCTCGAGGCTATACATATTAAGCTCCTTTCGTCTCTCTTCATATGTCTTCCGGTGCAGACCCTGCACCATTTTAGTTGCCCTCCTCTGGACAGCTTCCATCCTGTCTATGTCTTTGCAGAGATTGTCGCCAGAACTGCACACAGTACTCCAGATGGGGTCTCACCAGCTGTCTGTACAGAGGAATAATAACTTCCTGTTTTCTACTGGTGATGCCTCTCCTATGCATCCCAGTAACCCCCAGCCCTCCTTGCTGCCCTCTCACATTGCTTGCCCACCTTTAGGTCATCTGCTATTGACTACCCCAGATCCCTTTCCATTTTTTTGTTGTTACTATCTCACCCCCCATTGTGTACTCTTCCCCTGGGTTTTTGTTTCCCAGGTGCATTACCTTGCACTTCTTAGCATTGAATCTAAGCTGCCATACATTTGACCATTCCTCTAACCTTGCCAAGTCCCTTCTTATCCTTTCCACCCCACCCTGTGCATCAACTCTGTTGCAGATCTTTGAGTCATCTGCAAAGAGACATACTTTTCCTTCCAGTCCCTCTGCAATGTCGCTTATAAGAAGAGGACTGGTCCTAATACTGAAGACCGCGGTACCCCACTAGTAACCCTCCTTTCTTCTGAGTGGACTCCATTTACTGTTACTCTCTGTGTCCTATTCTCCAGCCAATTCTTTACCCAGGCTGTCATCTTGGGACCCACTCCCAGGCTGGCTAACTTATATATTAATCTTTTGTGTGGGACTGTGTCAAATGCCTTGCTAAAGTCTAGGTAGGCCATGTCCACAGCCCCTCCCTGATCTACTACTTTGGTCACCCAGTCAAAGAAATCTATCAGATTCATCTGGCATGACCTTTTCTGCTGTGAATCTATGCTGTCTAGGGTCCTGTGCCCCTCTGGCCTCTAGATACTCGACAATTCTTTCCTTCAGAAGTGATTCCATCATTTTCCCTATCACTGAGGTTAAACTAACAGGTCTGTAGTTTCCTGCTTCTGCCTTGCCCCCACTTTTGTGAAGGGGAATCACATCTGCCCTCCTCCAGTCCTCGGGTACCACCCCATCCTCCCATGATTTGTTAAAAAGGGGGTCAGTGGTGTCACTAGTTCTACCCTTAGTTCTTTTAGAATTCTGGGATGAATCCCATCAGGCCCCATTGCTTTGTCCATCTTCAAGTTGAACTTACAGTTTTCGGCTAACACAGATCTCTCTCTCTCTCTCTCTCTCGTGAACACACAAGGGTTTGACCTCCTTTAAGGTGCAGCCCACCACTCTCCCAATGGTGATTTTTGGGGCTGATAGCTCTGCTCATCTCAAGGCAAGTCCCTGGGGCCTCCATCCCTCTAGCTGCTTCTGGTGTTCTTTTTCTCTGGAGGCCAGGCACAAGGGAACTAGTGGCATCCAGTCCTAGGGACCCTGCCACCACCCCTGGGACTGCAAGCCCCCAAAGCCCAGATGCTCCCAGAGAGGCTAGACTGCTCCACTTTCATTCTTCCCAGGAAACCCCCAAACTCCTCTTATGCCTTCCCCTTATATAAAGTATTGTGGAAGGGCAGAACCATGTATATTCATGTTCTAGTTTCTCCCTCTGAGCATAATCAGGCCACTCACAGCATAAACATCCAGATATCCTGTCTCCAGGCACCACCCCATGAGAACATCTCTCAGGTACGCTGCCTCAAGCCACCTAAAGAGAAAGGCTAGTTACAAAAGTAGCAGTTATCTTGGGGAATCCTGTTAAGAAATAGTGATACTGTGTGTGCTGTGCAAAGTTGCACCCTGTTAGAAGGGACATTTTTAGATGAAAAGAAAATGAAACTGAAAAATGTTAGCAAAAGCAATGGATCAAACCAGTGTTCGGACTACAATTCAGAAAAATGTCTATGTCCATACATGCACTTCAGCTTCTTCTTACTGAGAAGGAGGGTAAAAGCATTCCTTCTTCTGCAAAGGGTTACAAAATGTGATTCAGGCAACACTACATATTCATCCTCAAAGTAAGGGCTTGAAGCATCAAGAAAAGGTGCACCTACCCCAGCTGAATAAAAGGTTCTCCCGGTAAAATCAAAGGGCTAATGGTACCACTTGTAGCAACGCTCCTAGGCATCGATCAATTGCACAGTATAATAGTAGTCCCTCCCAGGCTATATCAGATTCCTTGAACCATGATGAGAAGTTGCACAACAATGATAAAGCCAGGGATATGGAACAAGTAGGACTAGTCAATGAGTATAAGTAGATGAAACTTTCAAATGAGGAGGAAGTGGATAAAGAAGATGTTTCTATAGTGGAGGAGGAGGTCAGTGGGATACAGGATGTGAATAAGGAAAAACCAACCTAAAATAAATTCTGAAAAAAAAATCCTGAAAAGAAGACAGAGCTACAGTTCCTGCCTGACACCAAAACTAAAAAAAATAATCATAATTTGATTGATCATACTTCTCAGTTAATGTTTTCAATGAGTTAGTGGCAACATGTTCTATTTGTAAATGGGCAATCAACAGGGATAAAAAGAAAGGAGCCTTGGGAACTTTGGCATGGAAAAGGCATCTAGATGTAATTACTTTAATGAGAAATTCATGTTTGAGAGTAAATGATAAAATGAATATGATAGCTCGCTACAATGAGGGGTAGCTTTGATCAGCGATAATGTCAACAGTGGCAGCCCCAGCAGCAATACAGCAACACAGTCAGCCCCTTCCTCTAACATTCAAAGGACTTAGTGTGTCCAAATCCCCTTCACACACACTTAAAACAGCTTACATCTCACAAGCATATGAAGGAAAAAATAAATATCCCTTGTCCCATCCTATTGTTATTGCAATAACAAAGAACAATTCAGAAATAATAGCTGTAGACTTACTGTCATATCAAATGAGGTAGTACATGTAGGGTTTATGCAGTTGCTTACGTATCTTGAATCTCTAACATACCATCAAGAAAATACTACTCTTTAACAGGGATTCTAGATCTCTACAATGCTGTGTATGAAAAACCGGGACAAATTTTGGCTCATTCTGTTGAGAGGATGGTACACCTGACAACAGATATCCAGACAAGCTGTCAGCCTTAACCCTTCAGATCTGTCACAGCGTACTGGGCATGTTCTGAAGGGAGTTCTGGGGCTGTGAAAAACAGTTTTCCATATTGAAAATGTTTTCTTTTCCATCTGAATGCAAGTACTACAACATAAACGAGGAACTGAAGCAACTAATACAGCAATGGCTCAAATCGCAGGGACTGTCTGTAGGTTTTGTAGTTGCAGATAGGAGGTGAAACATAAGAAAGGCCAAGGAAGGGGGGGCTTTGGTTAAATGTGCTGCTTTGTGCATTGTTGGAACATAATGGTTTACAGTTTTCTAGATGAGGACCAGGACATTAAGGCTCTTGTTAGCACTGCTAAAAGGCTCTGTACTCATTTTAGCCACTCAACCATGGCACGCCAGTGATCCGGTAAAATACAAGAGGAGGAAATTAATGTACCTTGGGACAAGCTTATCTAAGACATCTCTACCAGGTGGAATGCCATCTTTCTTTTTTTATTTATTTGTATTAGTTTATAAGTGAAACTTACAAAATAATGATCCAGAGCAAATTACGAAAAACACGTAAATACAGTAAAAACATACAGCATTCTTATCTTAGGATATTATGTTATAATGCCAAGTTTTGTACCTCATTCAGAGGGTTATACAAAATAATTGGGACACACCAGAAAGCACTCTAGATATCGGTATAAGGCTCTGTATAATACATTGGTAACTCCGTCTAGAGGAGTAAACAGGCTATTTCAAATCCTATGATGTCATAGCAGTTATAGGATACATACAATAATATTTCTCATGCATTAACCCTATCACCCCACAAGGATCAACGCAGATCCATCTGTCCATGGCATACAATATGTAAGGACATGCAATATATGCCCTTATGGGCACAACTGAGGTGCACCCATCCATAGCTGCCTGTAATGAAAAGAGGTTAAGTAACTGATTTAAAGGTGATGGCGTTCACCTGACAAGAGAGGGGACAAGCATGCTGGGACAAAAGTTTGACATCTACATTAGACAGTTAAACTGATTGCAGGGGATGCTGAGGCTAGGGAAACCACAGTAAAGGGAGGTAGGGAGGGGAACGTAGTTAGTGCCCCTCCCCCATACTGGGGACTAGTAGTAGTAAGGTGGGTAGAAATATGAGTAAAAATAAGGTTGAGGTTCAAGAAGTAGTAGTAGCGGAAGAGGTAAAGGGGAAGGCTCTCAGTGTCTGTGAGCAATGGGAAAAATAAGAATGTATGGAGAATGGGAAGGAATGCAGGTGCATAGTCAGAAAAACAGCAAAGGAGGATTCTGAGGTAGTTGGAAGGGGTCTGCCTTAATGCCAGGTGTCTGGATAATAAAATCAGTGAGCTGCAGGAATTGGTATCAGACACTGAGACAGACCTCATAGCCATCACAGAAACTAGGGCCACAGAGAATAATGACTGGGACTTGTTAGTCCCAGGTCTTACAATGTTTAGACAGGATAGAGAGAGAGAAAGACAAACGGGGAAATAGCACTGTATGTCAACGAGTGCATTGAGGCTGTGGAGGAGAGACACATCAGTGGCAGCAAAGGGGAAACAGAGTCCATGTGGTTTCACTTTACTGTGTCCTCAGACAAGAAAATAGGGGTGGGCCTGATCTATAGACCACCAGGACAAGGGGAAGAGATAGGGAGCTTGAAGGAAGAGCTGTTTTTTTTTTATTTAAAAATATAGAAAAGTCCATGGAACAAAGACCTGCTTACATGGGTGACCAGAGCAAAAAACAAAGTATACAAAATATACAAACATTGGCAAAGATAAACTATAAAGACCAAAATTAAATTAACAGTTAACAGTCACAGCTATTGCTAGAAAAAAAGATGTTTTTTAAAGCTGATCTAAAGGCATATAAAGTATTTTAAGCACTAGTTATAAATGATGGTAAAGCACTGTAAACTGTAGGTAGTGAATATGACAATCATCTCTGTCCAGTAGAAGTTTCCATCATAGGAACTGTAAACCAGGTACAATGAGTTGCTCTAGTTTGAGCTATGAAAACATGTTTTTTAAAAAGTTCATGAAAGGAGCAAGGTACCATGTTAACTGTAACTTTCCTGGCCAGAATGCCAAGTTCAAGCTGGTTAGGGAAGTGGACAAGGAAAAGTGCTGGTGGTGGATGATCTGAACCTGCCAGATATTGACTGGGACATTCCAGTGGCCAGGTGCACCAGAAGACAGGCCAATTTTGATACATTACAGGACTATCTGCAGGTACAGCTGGTTAAGGAACCCACTAGATCAGTGGCTATTCTTGATTTGGTGGTCACCAACTTAGAGACAGAGAGTGGAGTGAGGCTAGGAGAGCCACGGGGGTCTAGCAAACCCTATCTCCATTTGGTCAGGCTGGTACTCGGGACCAGAATAGCCCTAACAAAAATTGAAGAGCTAGATTTCAGAAGAGCACACTTAAACTGGATGAGGGAGCTGGTCTGAGACAAACTGAACAGGGAGGGTAGCATTGGAGGTGCAGAATAAAGATATGGGCAGGTCGGGTAGCATTGGAGGTGTAGAGTAAAAATATGGTCTGGGAGGATAGCATTGGAGATGTAGAATAAAGATGTGGGCAGGGAGGATAGCATTGGAGGTGTAGGGTAAAGATGTGGGCAGGGAGGATAGCATTGGAGGTGTAGAGTAATAATGTGGGCAGGAAGGATAGCATTGGAGCTGTATAGTAAAGATGTGGGCAGGGAGGATAGCATTTGTGGTGGAGAGTAAAGATATGGTCTGGGAGGATAGCATTGGAGATGTAGAATAAAGATGGGTAGGGAGGATAGCATGGAGCTGTATAGTAAAAGATGTGGGCAGGGAGGATAGCATTGGAGGTGGAGAGTAAAGATGTGGGAAGGGAGGATAGCATTGGAGATGTAGAATAAAGATGTGGGCAGGGAGGATAGCATTGGAGCTGCATAGTAAGGATGTGGGCAGGGAGGATAGCATTGGAGGTGGAGAGTAAAGATGTGGGAAGGGAGGATAGCATTGGAGGTGGAGAGTAAAGACATGGTCTGGGAGGATAGCATTGGAGATGTAGAAAAAAGAAGTGGGCAGGGAGGATAGCATTGGAGCTGTATAGTAAAGATGTGGGCAGGGAGGATAGCATTGGTGGTGGAGAGTAAAGATATGGTCTGGGAGGATAGCATTGGAGATGTAGAATAAAGATGTGGGCAGGGAGGATAGCATTGGAGCTGTATAGTAAAGATGTGGGCAGGGAGGATAGCATTGGAGGTGGAGAGTAAAGATGTGGGAAGGGAGGATAGCATTGGAGGTGTAGAATAAAAATGTGGGCAGGGAGTATAGCATTGGAGGCGTAGAGTAAAGATGAGGGCAGGGAGGATAGCTTTGGAGGTGGAGAGAAAAGATGTGGGCAGGGAGGATAGCATTTGAGGTGGAGAGGAATGATGTGAGCAGGGAGGATAGCATTAGAGGTGTAGAGTAAAGAAGTGAGCAGGGAGGAGAGCATTGGAGGTGTAGAATAAAGATGTGAGCAGGGAGGATAGCATTGGATATGTAGGGTGAAAATGTGGGAAGGGAGGGTAGCATTTTAGGTGTAGTATAAAGATGTGGGTAAGGAGGATAGCACTGGAGGTGTAGAATAAAGATGTGAGCAGGGAGGAGTGCATTGGAGGTGTAGGGAAAAGATGTGGGCAGGGAGGACAGCATTGGAGATGTAGAGTAAAGATGTGGGCAGGGAGGATTGCATTGGAGGTATAGAATAAAAATGTGGACAGGGAGGATAGCATTGGAGGTGTACAGTAAAGATGTGGGTAGAGAGGATAGCATTGGAGGTGTAAAATAAAGATGTGAGCAGGGAGGAGAGCATTGGAGGTGTAGGGAAAAGATGTGGGCAGGGAAGACAGTATTGGAGATGTAGAGAAAAGATGTGGGCAGGGAGGACAGCATTGGAGATGTAGAGTAAAGATGTGGCAGGGAGGATAGCATAAGAGGTGTAGAGCAAAAAAGTGAGCACGTAGGATAGCAGTGAAGGTGTAGAATAAAGATGTGGGCAGGGAGCATAGCATTGGATAAGTAGGGTAAAGATGTGGGAAAGGAGGATAGCATTGGAGGTGTAAAATAAAGATGTGGGCAGGAAGGATAGCATTGGAGGTGTACAGTAAAGATGTGGGCAGGGAGGATAGCATTGGAAGTGTAGAGTAAAGATGTGGCAGGGAGGATAGCACTGGGCATGTACAGTAAAGATGTGGGCGGGGAGGATAGCATTGGTGGTGTAGAGTAAAGATGTGAGCAGTGAGGATAGCATTTGAGGTGTAGAGTAAAGATGTGAGCAGGGAGGATAGCATTGTAGGTGTAAAGATGTGGGCAGGAAGGATAGAATTGGAGGTGTAGGATAAAGATGTGAGATGGAAGGATAGCATTGGAGGTATAGAGTAAAGATGTGAGCAGGGAGGATAGCATTGGAGGTGTAGAGTAAAGATGTGGGCAGGAAGGATAGCACTGGAGGTATAGAGTAAAGATGTGGGCAGGGAGGATAGCATTGGAGATGTAGAGTAAAGATGTGGCAGAGGGGATAGCATTGGAGGTGTAAAGTAAAGATGTGGGCAGAAAGGATAGCATTGGAAGTGTAGAGTAAAGATGTGGGCAGGGAGGATAACATTGGAGGTGTAGAATAAAAATGTGGGCAGGGAGGATAGCATTGGAGGTGTAGAGTAAAGATGTGGGCTGGGAGGATAGCATTGGAGATGTAGAATAAAGATGAGGGCAGGGAGGATAGCATTGGAGGTGTAGGGTAAAAATGTGGGCAGGAGGATAGCATTGAGGTGAGAATAAAGACGGGTAGGGAGGATGGCATTGAGGTGTAAAATAAGATGTGGCAGGGAGGACAGACTGCTGGGTGTAGAGTAAAGATGTGGGCAGGAAGGATAGCATTGGAGGTGTAGAGTAAAGATGTGGGCAGGGAGGATAGCACTGGGGTGGAGAGGAATGATGTGAGCAGGGAGGATAGCATTAGAGGTGTAGAGCAAAGAAGTGAGCACGTAGGATAGCAGTGGAGGTGTAGAATAAAGATGTGAGCAGGGAGGATAGCATTGGAGATGTAGAGTAAAGATGTGAGCAGGGAGGATAGCATTTGAGGTGTAGAATAAAAATGTGGTCAGGAAGGATAACATTGGAGGTGTAGAGTAAAGATGAGGGCAGGAAGGATAGCATTGGAGGTGTGCAGTAAAGATGTGGGCTGGGAGGATAGCATTGGAGATGTAGAATAAAGATGCGGGCAGGGAGGATAGCATTGGAGGTGTAGGGTAAAAATGTGAGCAGGGAGGATAGCATTGGAGGTGTAGAGTAAAGATGGGAGCAGGGAAGATAGCATTGAGGTGTAGAGTAAAGATGTGGGCAGGAAGGATAGCACTGGAGATGTAGAGTAAAGATGTGGGCAGGGAGGATAGCATTGAAGGCGCAGAATAAAGATGTGGGCAGGGAGGATAGCATTGGTGGTGTAGAGCAAAGATGTGAGCAGGGAGGATAGCATTGGAGGTGCAGAGTAAAGATGTGAGCAGGGAGGATAGCATTGGAGGTGTAGAGTAAAGACGTGAGCAGGAAGGATAGCATTGGAGGTGTAGAGTAAAGGTGTGAGCAGGGAGGATAGCATTGAGGTATAGAATAAATATGTGGGCAGGGAGGATATCATTGGAGGTGTAGAGTAAAGATGTGGGCAGGAAGGATAGCACTGGAGGTGTACAGTTAAGATGTGGGCAGGGAGGATAGCATTTGAGATGTAGAATAAAAATGTGGGCAGGGAGGATAACATTGGAGGTGTAGAGTAAAGATGTGGGCAGGAAGAATAGCATTGGAGGTGTACAGTAAAGATGTGGGCTGGGAGGATAGCATTTGAGATGTAGAATAAAGATGTGGGCAGGGAGGACAGCATTTAGGTGTAGAGTAAAGATGTGGGCAGGAAGGATAGCACTGGAGGTGTAGAGTAAAGATGTGGGCAGGGAGGATAACATTGGAGGCGTAAAGTAAAGATGTGGACAGGGAGGATAGCATTGCAGATGTAGGGTAAAGATGTGGGCAGGGAGGACAGCATTGGAGGTGTAGAGTAAAAATGTGAGCAGGGAGGATAGCATTGGAGGTGTAGAGTAAAGACGTGAGCAGGAAGGATAGCATTGGAGGTGTAGAGTAAAGATGTGAGCAGGGAGGATAGCATTGAGGTATAGAGTAAATATGTGGGCAGGGAGAATAGCATTGGAGGCGTACAGTAAAGATGTGGGCAGGAAGGATAGCACTGGAGGTGTAGAGTAAAGATGTGGGCAGGAAGGATAGCATTTGAGGTATAGAATAAAAATGTGGGCAGGGGATAGCATTGGAGGTGTAGAGTAAAGATGTGGGCAGAAAGGATAGCATTGGAGGTGTACAGTAAAGATGTGGGCTGGGAGGATAGCATTGGAGATGTAGAATAAAGATGTGGGCAAGGAGGATAGCATTGGAGGTGTAGGGTAAAAATGTGGGCAGGGAGGATAGCATTGGAGGTGTAGAGTAAAGATGTGAGCAGGGAGGATAGCTTTGAGGTGTATAGTAAAGATGTGGGCAGGAAGGATAGCACTGGATGTGTAGAGTAAAGATGTGGGCTGGGAGGATAGCATTGGAGGCGTAGAGTAAAGATGTGGACAGGAAGGATAGCATTGAAGGTGTAGGGTAAAGATGTGGGCTGGGAGGATAGCATTGGAGGTGTGGAGTAAAGATGTGGGCAGGGAGGATAGCACTGGAGGTGTGGAGTAAAGATGTGGGCAGGGAAGATAGCATTGGAGGTGTAGAATAAAAATGTGGGCAGGGAGGATAGCATTGGAGGTGTAGATTAAAGATGTGGGCAGGAAGGATAGCATTTGGAGGTGTACAGTAAAGATGTGGGCTGGGAGGATAGCATTGGAGATGTAGAATAAAGATGTGGGCAGGGAGGATAGCATTGGAGGTGTAGGGTAAAAATGTGGGCAGGGAGGATAGCATTGGAGGTGTAGAGTAAAGATGTGAGCAGGGAGGATAGCTTTGAGGTGTATAGTAAAGATGTTGGCTGGAAGGATAGCATTGGATGTGTAGAGTAAAGATGTGGGCTGGGAGGATAGCATTGGAGGCGTAGAGTAAAGATGTGGACAGGAAGGATAGCATTGAAGGTGTAGGGTAAAGATGTGGGCTGGGAGGATAGCATTGGAGGTGTGGAGTAAAGATGTGGGCAGGGAGGATAGCACTGGAGGTGTGGAGTAAAGATGTGGGCAGGGAAGATAGCATTGGAGGTGTAGAATAAAAATGTGGGCAGGGAGGATAGCATTGGAGGTGTAGATTAAAGATGTGGGCAGGAAGGATAGCATTGGAGGTGTACAGTAAAGATGTGGGCTGGGAGGATAGCATTGGAGATGTAGAATAAAGATGTGGGAAGGGAGGATAGCATTGGAGGTGTAGGGTAAGAATGTGGGCAGGGAGGATAGCATTGAAGGTGTAGAATACAGATGTGAGCAGGGAGGAGAGCATTGGAGGTGTAGGCAAAAGATGTGTGTAGGGAGGACAGCATTGGATGTGTAGAGTAAAAATGTGGGCAGAGAGGATAGCATTAGAGGTGTAGGGTAATGAACTTTGGAGGTGTAGGGTAAAGATGTTGGCAGGGAGGATAGCATTGGAGGTGTAGGGTAATGATGTGGGTAGGGAGGATAGCATTAGAGGTGTAGAGAAAAGATGTGGGCAGGGAGGATAGCATTGGAGGCGTAGAGTAAAGATGTGGACAGGGAGGATAGCATTGCAGGTGTAGGGTAAAGATGTGGGCAGGGAGGATAGCATTGGAGGTGTAGAGTAAAAATGTGAGCAGGGAGGATAGCATTGGAGGTCTAGAGTAAAGACGTGAGCAGAAAGGATAGCATTGGAGGTGTAGAGTAAAGATGTGGGCTGGGAGGATAGCATTGGAGGCATAGAGTAAAGATGTGGACAGGGAGGATAGCATTGGAGGCATAGAGTAAAGATGTGGACAGGGAGGATAGCATTGCAGGTGTAGGTAAAGATGTGGGCTGGAAGGATAGCATTGGAGGTGTGGAGTAAAGATGTGGGCAGGGAGGATAGCACTGGAGGTGTGGAGTAAAGTTGTGGGCAGGGAGGATAGCATTGGAGGTATAGAATAAAAATGTGGACAGGGAGGATAGCATTGGAGGTATACAGTAAAGATGTGGGCTGGGGGATAGCATTGGAGATGTAGAATAAAGATGTGGGCAGGGAGGATAGCATTGGAGGTGTTGGGTAAAATGTGGGCAGGGAGGATAGCATTGGAGGTGTAGAATAAAGATGTGAGCAGGGACGAGAGCATTGGAGGTGTAGGGAAAAGATGTGGGCAGGAAGGACAGCTTTGGATCTGTAGAGTAAAAATTTGGGCAGGGAGGATAGCATTGGAGGTGTAGGGTAAAGATGTGGGCAGGGAGGATAGCATTAGAGGTGTAGGGTAATGAACTGTGGAGTTGTAGGGTAAAGATGTGGGAAGGAAGCATAGCATTGGAGGTATAGAGTAAAGATGTGAGCAGGGAGGATAGCATTGGAGGTGTAGAGTAAAGATGTGGGCAGGAAGGACAGCACTGGAGGTGTAGAGTAAAGATGTGTGCAGGGAGGATAGCATTCAAGGCACAGAATAAAGATGTGGGCAGGGAGGATAGCATTGGTGGTGTAGAGTAAAAAGATGTGAGCAAGGGAGGATGCATTGGAGGTGCAGAGTAAAGATGTGAGCAGGAGAGATAGCATTGAGGTGCAGAGTAAAGACGTGAGCAGGAAGGATACCATTGAGGTGTAGAGAAAGGTGAGCAGGAGGATAGCATTGAGGTATAGAGTAAATGTGTGGGCAGGGAGGATATCATTGGAGGTGTAGAGTAAAGATGTGGGCAGGAAGGATAACACTGGAGGTGTAGAGGAAAGCTTGGGCAGGGAGGATAGCATTTGAGGTGTAGAACAAAAATGTGGGCAGGGAGGATAACATTGGAGGTGTAGAGTAAAGATGTGGGCAGGAAGAATAGCATTGGAGGTGTACAGTAAAGATGTGGGCTGGGAGGATAGCATTGGAGATGTAGAATAAAGATGTGGGCAGGGAGGATAGTATTTTAGGTGTAGAGTAAAGATGTGGGCAGAAAGGATAGAATTGGAGGTGTAGAGTAAAGATGTGGGCAGGGAGGACAGCATTGGAGGCATAGAGTAAAGATGTGGACAGGGAGGATAGCATTGCAGGTGTAGGGTAAAGATGTGGGCAGGGAGGATAGCATTGGAGATGTAGAGTAAAAATGTGAGCAGGGAGATAGCATTGGAGGTGTAGAGTAAAGATGTGAGCAGGAAGGATAGCATTGGAGGTGTAGAGTAAAGATGTGAGCATGGAGGATAGCATTGAGGTATAGAGTAAATATGTGGGCAGGGAGGATGGCATTGGAGGCGTACAGTAAAGATGTGGGCATGAAGGATAGCACTGGAGGTGTAGAGTAAAGATGTGAGCAGAGAGGATAGCATTGAGGTCTATAGTAAAGATGTGGGCAGGAAGGATAGCATTGGATGTGTAGAGTAAAGATGTGGGCAGGGAGGATAGCATTGGAGGCGTAGAGTAAAGTTGTGGACAGGAAGGATAGCATTGCAGGTGTAGGGTAAAGATGTGGGCTGGGAGGATAGCATTGGAGGTGTGGAGTAAAGATGTGGGCAGGGAGGATAGCATTGGAGGTGCAGAATAAAAATGTGGCCAGGGAGGATAGCATTGGAGGTGTAGAGTAAAGATGTGGGCAGGAAGGATAGAATTGGAGGTGTACAGTAAAGATGTGGGCTGGGAGGATAGCATTGGAGATGTAGAATAAAGATGTGGGCAGGGAGGATAGCATTGGCGGTGTAGGGTAAAAATGTGGGCAGGGAGGATAGCATTGAAGGTGTAGAATAAAGATGTGAGCAGGGAGGAGAGCACTGGAGGTGTAGGGAAAATATGTTGGTAGGGAGGACAGCATTGGATGTGTAGAGTAAAACTGTGGGCAGGTAGGATAGCATTGGTGGGATAGGCTAAAGATGTGGCTAGAGAGGATAGCATTGGAGGTGTAGGGTAATGATGTGGGTAGGAAGGATAGCAATGGAGCTGTAGAGTAAAGATGTGGGCAGGGAGGACATCATTGGAGGTGGACAGTAAAGATCTGGGCAGGGAGGATTACATTGGAGGTATAGGGTAAAGATGTGGCAGGGAGTATAGCATTGGAGGTGTAGAGTAAAGATGTGGGCAGGAAGGATAACATTGGAGGTGTAGAATAAAGATGTGGGCAGGGAGGATAGCTTTGGAGGTGGATAGTAAAGATGTGGGCGGGGAGGATAGCATTGGAGGAGGAGAGGAATGATGTGAGCAGGAGGATAGTATTAGATGTGTAGAGCAAAGAAGTGAGCAGGTAGGATAGCAGGAGGTGTAGAATAAAGATGTGGGCAGGAGGATAGCATTGGATATGTAGGGTAAAAGATGTGGGAAGGGAGGATAGCATTGGAGGTGCATAGAATAAAGATGTGGGCAGGAAGGATAGCATTGGAGGTGTAGAATAAAGATGTGGGGGAGGATAGCACTGGAGGTGTACTGGTAAAGATGCGGGCATGGAGGATAGCATTGGAGTGCATAGAGTAAAGATGTGGTAGGGAGGATAGTGTTAACAGGTAGAGTCAAAGACGAGCAGGAAGGATAGCATTGGAGGTGTAGAGTAAAGATGTGAGCAGGGAGGATAGCATTGAGGTATAGAGTAAATATGTGGGCAGAGAGGATAGCATTGGAGGCGTACAGCTAAGATGTGGGCAAGAAGGATAGCACTGGAGGTGTAGAGTAAAGATGTGGGCAGGGAGGATAGCATTTGAGGTGTAGAATAAAAATGTGGTCAGGGAGGATAACATTGGAGGTGTAGAGTAAAGATGTGGGCAGGAAGGATAGCATTGGAGGTGTACAGAAAAGATGTGGCTGGGAGGATAGCATTGGAGATGTAGAATAAAGATGCGGGCAGGGAGGATAGCATTGGAGGTGTAGGGTAAAAATGTGAGCAGGGAGGATAGCATTGGAGGTGTAGAGTAAAGATGGGAGCAGGGAAGAGAGCATTGAGGTGTAGAGTAAAGATGTGGGCAGGAAGGATAGCACTGGAGATGGAGAGTAAAGATGTGGGCAGGGAGGATAGCATTTGAGGCGTAGAGTAAAGATGTGGACAGGGAGGACAGCATTGCAGGTGTAGGGTAAAGACGTAAGCAGAAAGGATAGCATTGGAGGTGTAGAGTAAAGATGTGGGCAGGGAGGATAGCACTGGAGGTGTAGAGTAAAGATGTGAGCAGGGAGGATAGCATTGAAGGCGCAGATAAAAGATGTGGGCAGGGAGGATAGCATTGGAGGTGTAGAGTAAAGACGTGAGCAGGAAGGATAGCATTGGAGGTGTAGAGTAAAGGTGTGAGCAGGGAGGATAGCATTGAGGTATAGAATAAATATGTGGGCAGGGAGGATATCATTGGAGGTGTAGAGTAAAGATGTGGGCAGGAAGGATAGCACTGGAGGTGTAGAGTTAAGATGTGGGCAGGAGGATAGCATTTGAGATGGTGAATAAAAAAGTAAGAAGGGAGGATAACATTGAGGGTGTAGAGTAAAGATGTGGGTGGAAGAATAGCATTGAGGTGTACAGTAAAGATGTGGGCTGGGAGGATAGCATTTGAGATGTAGAAAAAGATGGGCAGGGAGGGCGGAATGTTAGGTGTAGAGTAAAGGTGTGGGCAGGAAGATAGCACTGGAGGTGTAGAGTAAAGATGTGGGAGAGTGGATAACATTGAGACGTAGAGTAAAGATGGACAGGGAGGATAGCATTGCAGGTGTAGGGAAAAGATGTGGGCAGGGAGGATAGCATTGAGGTGTAGAGTAAAATGTGAGCAGGAAGGATAGCATTGGAGGTGTAGAGTAAAGGCGTGATGAAGGATAGCATTGGAGGTGTAGAGTAAAGATGTGAGCAGGAGGATAGTACTGAGGCATAGAGTAAAAGATGTGGGCAGGAGGATAGCATCGAGGCGCATGGTAAAGATGTGGCAGGCAGGAAGGATAGTTACTGGAGTGTAGAGTAAGATGATGGGCAGGAGGATAGCATTTGAGGTATAGAACAAAATGTGGGCAGGGATAGCATTGAGTGTGTAGAGTAAAAGATGTGGGCAGAAAGGATAGCATTGGAGGTGTACAGTGCAAAGATGTGGGCTGGGAGGATAGCATTGGAGATGTAGAATAAAGATGTGGGCAGGGAGGATAGCATTGGAGGTGTAGGGTAAAATGTGGGCTGGGAGGATAGTACTGGAGTGTAGAGTAAAGATGTGACAGGAGGATAGCTTTGAGGTGTATAGTAAAAGATGTGGGCAGGAAGATAGCACTGATGTGTAGAGTAAAGATGTGGGCTGGGAGGTTAGCATTGAGGCGAGAGTAAAAGATGTGGACAGAAGGATAGCATTGAAGGTAGGGTAAAGATGTTGGCTGGGAGGATAGCATTGAGGTGTGGAGTAAAGATGTGGGCAGGAGGATAGCACTGGAGGTGTGGAGCAAAGATGTGGGCAGGGAAGATAGCATTGGAGGTGTTGAATAAAAATGTGGGCAGGGAGGATAGCATTGGAGGTGTAGATTAAAGATGTGGGCAGGAAGGATAGCATTGGAGGTGTACAGTAAAGATGTGGGCTGGGAGGATAGCATTGGAGATGTAGAATAACGATGTGGGCAGGGAGGATAGCATTGGAGGTGTAGGGTAAAAATGTGGGCAGGGAGGATAGCATTGAAGGTGTAGAATACAGATATGAGCAGGGAGGAGAGCATCGGAGGTGTAGGCAAAAGATGTGGGTAGGGAGGACAGCATTGGATGTGTAGAGTAAAAATGTGGGCAGGTAGGATAGCATTGGAGGTGTAGGGTAAAGATGTGGGCAGAGAGGAAAGCATTAGAGGTGTAGGGTAATGAACTTTGGAGGTGTAGGGTAAAGATGTTGGCAGGGAGGATAGCATTGGAGGTGTAGGGTAATGATGTGGGTAGGGAGGATAGCATTGGAGGTGTAGAGAAAAGATGTGGGCAGGGAGGATAGCATTGGAGGCGTAGAGTAAAGATGTGGACAGGGAGGATAGCATTGCAGGTGTAGGGTAAAGATGTGGGCAGGGAGGATAGCTTTGGAGGTGTAGAGTAAAAATGTGAGCAGGGAGGATAGAATTGGAGGTGTAGAGTAAAGACGTGAGCAGAAAGGATAGCATTGGAGGTGTAGAGTAAAGATTTGGGCAGGGAGGATAGCATTGGAGGCATAGAGTAAAGATGTGGACAGGGAGGATAGCATTGGAGGCATAGAATAAAGATGTGGACAGGGAGGATAGCATTGCAGGTGTAGGTAAAGATGTGGGCTGGGAGGATAGCATTGGAGGTATAGAATAAAAATGTGGACAGGGAGGATAGCATTGGAGGTGTACAGTAAAGATGTGGGCTGGGGATAGCATTGGAGATGTAGAATAAAGATGTGGGCAGGGAGGATAGCATTGGAGGTGTTGGTTAAAATGTGGGCAGGGAGGATAGCATTGGAGGTGTAGAATAAAGATGTGAGCAGGGACGAGAGCATTGGAGGTGTAGGAAAGATGGGGCAGGAGGACAGCATTGGATGTGTAGTAAAAATTTCACGTGGGGAGGATAGCATTGGAGATGTAGGGTAAAGATGTGGGCAGGGAGGATAGCATTAGAGGTAGGGTAATGAACTGTGGAGTTGTAGGGTAAAGATGTGGGAAGGAAGCATAGCATTGGAGGTATAGAGTAAAGATGTGAGCAGGGAGGATAGCATTGGAGGTGGAGAGTAAAGATGTGGGCAGGAAGGACAGCACTGGAGGTGTAGAGTAAAGATGTGTGCAGGGAGGATAGCATTCAAGGCACAGAATAAAGATGTGGGCAGGTAGGATAGCATTGGTGGTGTAGAGTAAAGATGTGAGCAGGGAGGATAGCATTGGAGGTGCAGAGTAAAGATGTGAGCAGGGAGGATAGCATTGAGGTGTAGAGTAAAGACGTGAGCAGGAAGGATAGCATTGGAGGTGTAGAGTAAAGGTGTGAGCAGGGAGGATAGCATTGAGGTATAGAGTAAATATGTGGGCAGGGAGGATATCATTGGAGGTGTAGAGTAAAGATGTGGGCAGGAAGGATAACACTGGAGGTGTAGAGTAAAGCTGTGGGCAGGGAGGATAGCATTTGAGGTGTAGAACAAAAATGTGGGCAGGGAGGACAACATTGGAGGTAGTAAAGGTGCAGGAAGAAAGAACATTGGAGGTGTACAGTAAAGATGTGAGCTGGGAGGATAGCATTGGAGATGTAGAATAAAGATGTGGGCAGGAAGGATAGCATTGGAGGTGTAGAGTAAAGATGTGGGCAGGGAGAACAGCATTGGAGGCATAGAGTAAAGATGTGGACAGGGAGGATAGCATTGCAGGTGTAGGGTAAAGATGTGGGCAGGGAGGATAGCATTGGAGGTGTAGAGTAAAAATGTGAGCAGGGAGATAGCATTGGAGGTGTAGAGTAAAGATGTGAGCAGGAAGGATAGCATTGGAGGTGTAGGGTAAAGATGTGGGCAGGGAGGATAGCATTGGAGGTGTAGAGTAAATATGAGGGCAGGGAGGATGGCATTGGAGGCGTACAGTAAAGATGTGGGCATGAAGGATAGCACTGGAGGTGTAGAGTAAAGATGTGAGCAGGGAGGATAGCATTGGAGGTGTACAGTAAAGATGTGGGCTGGGAGGATAGCATTGGAGATGTAGAATAAAGATGTGGGCAGGGAGGATAGCATTGGAGGTGTAGGGTAAAAATGTGGGCAGGGAGGATAGCATTGAAGGTGTAGAATAAAGATGTGAGCAGGGAGGAGAGCACTGGAGGTGTAGGGAAAATATGTTGGTAGGGAGGACAGCATTGGATGTGTAGAGTAAAAATGTGGGCAGGTAGGATAGCATTGGTGGGGTAGGCTAAAGATGTGGGCAGAGAGGATAACGTTAGAGGTGTAGGGTAATGAACTTTGGAGGTGTAGGGTAAAGATGTTGGCAGGGAGGATAGCATTGGAGGTGTAGGGTAATGATGTGCGTAGGAAGGATAGCATTGGAGGTGTAGAGTAAAGATGTGGGCAGGGAGGACATCATTGGAGGTGGACAGTAAAGTTCTGGGCAGGGAGGATTGCATTGGAGGTATAGGGTAAAGATGTGGCAGGGAGTATAGCATTGGAGGTGTAGAGTAAAGATGTGGGCAGGAAGGATATCATTGGAGGTGTAGAGTAAAGATGTGGGCCGGGAGGATAGCTATGGAGGTGGATAGTAAAGATGTGGGCGGGGAGGATAGAATTGGAGGAGGAGAGGAATGATGTGAGCAGGGAGGATAGCATTAGAGGTGTAGAGCAAAGAAGTGAGCAGGTAGGATAGCAGTGGAGGTGTAGAATAAAGATGTGGGCAGGGAGGATAGCATTGGATATGTAGGGTAAAGATGTGGGAAGGGAGGATAGCATTGGAGGTGTAGAATAAAGATGTGGGCAGGAAGGATAGCATTGGAGGTGTAGAATAAAGATGTGGGCAGGGAGGATAGCACTGGAGGTGTACAGTAAAGATGCGGGCATGGAGGATAGCATTGGAGGCGTAGAGTAAAGATGTGGGTAGGGAGGATAGCATTGGTGGTGTAGAGTAAAGACGTGAGCAGGAAGGATAGCATTGGAGGTGTAGAGTAAAGATGTGAGCAGGGAGGATAGCATTGAGGTATAGAGTAAATATGTGGGCAGAGAGGATAGCATTGGAGGCGTACAGTAAAGATGTGGGCAGGAAGAATAGCATTGGAGGTGTACAGTAAAGATGTGGACTGGGAGGATAGCATTGGAGATGTAGAATAAAGATGTGGCAGGGAGGATAGCATTGGAGGTGTAGGGTAAAAATGTGGGCAGGGAGGATAGCATTGGAGGTGTAGAGTAAAGATGTGAGCAGGGAGGATAGCATTGAGGTGTATAGTAAAGATGTGGGCAGAAAGGATAGCACTGGATGTGTAGAGTAAAGATGTGGGCAGGGAGGATAGCAATGGAGGCGTAGAGTAAAGATGTGGACAGGAAGGATAGCATTGCTCGTGTAGGGTAAAGATGTGGGCTGGGAGGATAGCATTGGAGGTGTGGAGTAAAGATATGGGCAGAGAGGATAGCACTGGAGGTGTGGAGTAAAGATGTGAGCAGGGAGGATAGCATTGGAGGTGTAGAATAAAAATGTGGGCTGGGAGGATAGCATTGGAGGTGTAGAGTAAAGATGTGGGCAGGAAGGATAGCATTGGATGTGTACAGTAAAGATGTGGGCTGGGAGGATAGCATTGGAGATGTAGAATAAAGATGTGGGCAGGGAGGATAGCATTGGAGGTGTAGGGTAAAAATGTGGGCAGGGAGGACAGCATTGAAGGTGTAGAATAAAGATGTGAGCAGGGAGGAGAGCATTGGAGGTGTAGGGAAAAGATTTGGGTAGGGAGGACAGCATTGGATGTGTAGAGTAAAAATGTGGGCAGGGAGGATAGCATTGGAGGTGTAGGGTAAAGATGTGAGCAGAGAGAATAGCTTTAGAGGTGTAGGGTAATGAACTTTGGAGGTGTAGGGTAAGGATGTTGGCAGGGAGGATAGCATTGGAGGTGTAGGGTAATGATGTGGGTAGGGAGGATAGCATTGGAGGTGTAGAGTAAAGATGTGGGCAGGGAGGACATCATTGGAGGTGGACAGTAAAGATGTGGGCAGAGAGGATAGCATTGGAGGTATAGGGTAAAGATGTGGCAGGGAGTATAGCATTGGAGGTGTAGAGTAAAGATGTGGGCAGGGAGGATAGCTTTGGAGGTGGATAGTAAAGATGTGGGCAGGGAGGATAGCATTGGAGGTGGAGAGGAATGATGTGAGCAGGGAGGATAGCATTAGAGGTGTAGAGCAAAGATGTGAGCAGGTAGGATAGCAGTGGAGTTGTAGAATAAAGATGTGGGCAGGGAGGATAGCATTGGATATGTAGGGTAAAGATGTGGGAAGGGAGGATAGCATTGGAGGTGTAGAATAAAGATGTGGGCAGGAAGTATAGCATTGGAGGTGTAGAATAAAGATGTGGGCAGGGAATATAGCACTGGAGGTGTACAGTAAAGATGAGGGCATGGAGGATAGCATTGGAAGTGTAGAGTAAAGATGTGGCAGGAAGGATAGCACTGGGCATATACAGTAAAGATGTGGGTGGGGAGGATAGCATTGGTGGTGTAGAGCAAAGATGTGAGCAGTGAGGGTAGCATTTGAGGTGTAGAGTAAAGATGTGAGCAGGGAGGATAGCATTGTAGGTGTAAAGATGTGGGCAGGAAGGATAGAATTGGAGGTGTAGGGTAAAGATGTGGGAAGGAAGGATAGCATTGGAGGTGTAGAGTAAAGATGTGAGCAGGGAGGATAGCATTGGAGGTGTAGAGTAAAGATGTGGGCAGGGAGGTTAGCACTGGAGGTGTAGAGTAAAGATGTGGGCAGGGAGGATAGCATTGGAGGCGTAGAGTAAAGATGTGGGTAGGGAGGATAGCATTGGTGGTGTAGAGTAAAGATGTGAGCAGGGATGATAGCATTGGAGGTGTAGAGTAAAGATGTGAGCAGGGAGGATAGCATTGGAGGTGTAGAGTAAAGACGTGAGCAGGAAGGATAGCATTGGCGGTGTAGAGTAAAGATATGAGCAGGGAGGATAGCATTGAGGTATAGAGTAAATATGTCGGCAGGGAGGATAGCATTGGAGGTGTAGAGTAAAGATGTGGGCAGGAGGGATAGCACTGGAGGTGTAGAGTAAAGATGTGGGCAGGGAGGATAGCATTGGAGATGTAGAGTAAAGGTGTGGACAGGGAGGATAGCATTGCAGGTGTAGGGTAAAGATGTGGGCAGGAAGGATAGCACTGGAGGTGTAGAATAAAGATGTGAGCAGGGAGGATGGCACTGGAGGTGTAGAATAAAGATGTGGGCAGGTAGGATAGCACTGGAAGTGTAGAGTAAAGATGTGGGCAGGGAGGATAGCATTGGAGGTGTAGGGTAAAGATGTGGGCAGGGAGGATAGCATTGGAGATGTAGGGTAAAGATGTGAGCAGGGAGGATAGTATTGGAGGTGTAGAATAAAGATGTGGGCAGGGAGGATGGTATCGGAGGTGTAGAATAAAGTGGCATCAAGGTGGCCGTCAGAAGCATTCCTGAAATGTGGCAGTCAGTATATACCAAAGAAGAGTTCAGAAGGGGCTTGAAGTACTTAAAGGAGATAAAGCCCCAGGGCCAGATGGGATGTACCCAAGGGTGCATAAGGAACTGCCAACAGAACTGGCTAAACCCCTAGTAGGGCTGTTTAATAGCTATTTTGAGACAGAGTAGTTCTGAAAGAATGGAGGTTAGTGGACATAGTCCCACTATACAAAGTGGGGGTTGGGGGCAAGGTGCAACCAGGGAATTACAGACCAATTAGCATCACCTTTGTAGTGGGTAAACTGATGGGAGTCACTGATCAAAGAGGACCTTGTGGACTACCTAGACAGCAATCGTCTATTTTATAGTAAACTTCAAGGTCTGTGGCAGAGAGATCTTATCAGATCAACCTGATAGTTTTCTTTGACTGGGTAACTTGGTGGATTTACTCTACTTCAGTTTCAACAAGGCTTTTGACAGTGCCACACAGAAGGTTGCTGAAGAAGCTGGAAAACCTGGGCATAGCTAGGGACAGATGAGCAGAAAATTGGCTGAAGGAGAGATAGCAGAGGATGGTGGAAAAAGAGGTCAAATCGGAAGAGAGGGAGGTCACAAGTGGGGTGCCACAGGGATCTGTCCTAGGTCCTGTCCTCTTCAGTATGTTCATCAGTAACATTGGAGTGGGCATCCGGGGCAAGCTGTGTCTCTTTGCAGATGACGCAAAGCTGTGTGGTCATGTAGGAGAGTAGGTAGCAATGAAGGGATCAAGAGGCTACAGAAGGATCTACAAAGCCTAAGAGGTGGTCTTAGGTTTGGCAGTTGAAATTTACTCTCACAAATGCAAGGTTATGCACCTAGGGAAAGAAAAGGAAAACAGGACCAAGTACTAGATGGGAGGAGTTAAACTGAGCACTGCAACAGAGGAAAGAGACGTGGGAGACATCATTAGTGACTTCTTCAAACAGTCAGGCCAGTGTAACAAAGCCAATAGTAAGACTAGTAGGATGCTGGAGTATATCGGAAGGGTACTGACAACAAGAAAAAGGAGATACTACTAATTCTATATAGGTTACTTGTGAGACCCACCTGGAATACTGTGCTCACTTCTTTAGTCTTCACCTAAGGAAGGACAGGGACTGGCTGGAGATGGTGCAATGCAGGGTGACCAAAATTATTTAGGGCCAACAGGGCAGATCTTATGAAGATCATCTCAAGGAACTAAAACATGTACTCACTGGAGACCAGGTGAGAGGGGGGGATATGACAGAGACCTTCATGTTCCTGAAGGGGATAAACAAGGTGAACTGCAGGGAACAATTTAGCAGGAGTACACCATCAATAACCAGAGATCATGAATGGAAACTGATGGGTGGAAGGGTTAAGAGGGATGTGAGGACATTCTATCTTATGGAAAGGTGGTAGAGCCACGGAATAGACTGCTAGCAGAGGTGGTGGGCTTCAAGACCATAAATGGTTTCAAGCATGGCTGGGATAGAGTGAAGGGTTTGGTGGTTGTTCAGCTCGGTAACTGTAGGGAGGGAAGCAGGGGGCAGATTGAGAGACATAAAAACCAGCATGGACAATAGGTCCTAAGGCACATAGGGAACTCTGGGCAGACTAGATGGATCTTTGTTCTTTTTTGCCATCATTATCTATGTTTCTATGATTCTAATAAAATAGATTCAACTAACAGTCAGTTATAACAGACGTGCAGTGTTGTAATCGCTCTGCTACAACTTACAAATCTAATTTGTTTGTTGTTTTCCTCCCAGTCCCCAAGAAATTATCTGATGATCTGTACAGTCCCTGAGAGGAGTTCCATAGACGTCTCTGCCATTGGCGGGGAGGGGTAGGGCTTCCTGAGCATGTGCCATGAGGCAGGTGCCATTCTGAGACTATTCTACTATGCCACAACCTAAACACTGGTAAGCTCTGCACATTGTAACTACTTAAACAAAGTGGTATGCTAGAAACATTAAACTACATGTCCAGACACTGGCAACATTATACTCAAGACCCCACCCACCCTACCCTAAAGTTCATCTACTCACAAACTGGGCAGATCAAAAGTCTTCATTCAGTCTGACTAACCCTGATCTTCCTCCAGGTTCTGCGGCCCAAAGCCCATTGTAATTCTTCGCAGTAGGGTTATGGGGTTGCTTGACAAGTACTGCTTACCCACATATATTACTTTGAGCTTAGTCAGATATAGGAGTGTGTGGGGAAACCCTGAGAGACTGCAAGGAGGACGAAATGGCATCAAATTATTTCCTTCAGTACCTCATGGCAAAGCTCAGGTCCAGGTAAAGCAATATTTTGTCCCCCCCCCCAGCTGTCAGGGGACCTGTTCTTTTGGCTGTGTCTAGTGCCTGATCCTTTTCATGCAGTCTCGCCAGGGTAATGAGAAAAGTCTGTGGGATGTTGTCATCTCCCCTTTTTCTTGCATAATTCGAAAAGTTCTGTATGCCATTGGAGCTGGCTCTCAGTGCAGGATACCAACCAGCTAAGGCCCTATAAAGCCTGCAGGACAGTCCCCTTCATCAGCCTCAGGCAGTCTCAACAATCTGATGTTCAAAGCCCTTGTTTTGCTCTCAAGGCCTTCGAAATTGTAACAAAGCACTTTTTTTTTCTTTGATAAGTCTCACCATTGCAGTTGCATCCTGAAGGGCAGAGCCAGCAGTTTCCATTGCTTCTGGTAACTCTGAGGCTGCTTGCATTTCACAGACTTTTAAGCATGCAATGAAATAGTCCACTTTGTGGTCTAGCACCAAAACCCTCTTATGCAGTATCTGGATCGCCTTTAACAAGTCTAAGTTAGAGGATTGCTCTATGCTGGCATCAGGAGATGCCTCTATTTTCACGCTGCTGCTAGACCCTGCTTGCTGACCACACCATTCTCTACCTTCAGTGGCTTTTATTTGGGTTGCAAGACTACAAAAGTTTTCACAATTGCCACCAAGAGCTCCAGAAACAGAACAAGTACTAGTAGTACAGGGTAAAACATGAAAAACAAAGTTAAATGTTTAATCATGATTTTAAATCCTCGAAAGGAGAGCCAGAGCCAAGCATGTCCGCTTTAAATAGCTGCTGGCCTTGCTCCAAGAATTCCATCTTTCTTATGTTCTAAAAGTGCTAGAACAACAAAAATCCATCAGGCGGAATATCTTCGAAAATAAAATTGATGATGCAGATGTTTACATTAAAGGGACACTGTCAACCACCTTGGACCTCAAAGTGTCTATAGTTTAAGAAAAACACATTTAATGATTGATCATATTCTGTAGCGATTGCTAATATACCTGGTAGTTTGATTCTGATTCCTTTTTATGTTTGCTTGCACGCATGTGCAAGAAACATAGTGCCATCATCGGAGATTTCGGAGGTGTGTCACCTCCTCCTCCAATTCAGGCAGTGTGCTGGCAGGCGCTGCCCCTGTAAGCCAATGCATTTTTGAGCTGTCTATGACATGCTCCAAAATGCAGTGGCATACAGTTGAAAGGGGGAGCTATGCTTGAGTGAGCAGCGATAAGAAGCTGCTCACGCGCAGCTCCCCCCCAGCCGCAGGCATGCGTCTCGTGACGCAGTGTATAGCCGACGGGTGCCCAATCCCCCGCCGGCTGAGCTTCGCATCCGTCTCCCCCAGTGGTTGATGCCACGCTGGGAGCCCACCCAGCATGGCGGTCAGTCATTTTGCCGATGGGGTGCCCAACTCGCCGGGTTGAACGTGCCTCTGGGTGTCTCAGCACGCTGGAGCCCCACCCCAGCATGGCAAACGGTCCCACGACGCCTTTGTTGTTTTTTACCTGTAAGAAAAAACAGTCCAGCGGTGCCCCACCCTCCCACAACCCGCACTCCACCCACTGCACACCTAGCCTCCCCACACCCCCACCCCATACTTACTTCCAGACTCGGCGACGATCTCGTGGACCGGGAACATGTCTGCACTCTTCAAAGCCGACCGCGAACTGAGGAAATGCCGTAAGCTGTATAATGGGCTAGATAGGTGGGTTTCAACTTTATTAGATATCTCAGCTATTTTGACGTATTACTAATATGGGTTTAGACTTTTGGACATTTTCATGTCAGTCATATGCTGGTCCGGCGTGATTTAATGAGTGATCATGTAATCACCTTCGGCCCGAATAATGCCATGACAGTGACATCATTCATGAGAAGGGCCCAAACCCCATGTTGAAAATTTGGTGCCAAAATTCAAAAATGACTGTTTAACGAGCGCAAGGCTACAGTTCCCACGCAGGCCTCGTGTTCGCGAAATTTCAATATTTTCACTCCAGATTTTCAACATTGCCATTTTACCACACCTTCTTATGAGCAGTACAGCTGTCATTTTTCACATCTCACCCAAAATGTGTTTCCGCCCATGTAGCGCAGAATGGCGCAGTCAGTGTGCGAAATCAATGTACGGGACAAATTAAGAAAATCACAGTGACACTGTTCATGAGCAGAGGTCTTGAAATGGCTATGTTGAAAATTTGGTGAAAAAATTCCTAAAAATGACTGTTTTACGAGCGTGCGTTGTGCAGTTCCTACGCACGCTCATAGGTTTGCAAATTTTCAATATTTCCACTCCAGATTTTCAACATTGTCATTTTTCCACATCTTCTTATGAGTAGTACAGCTGTCATTTTTCACATCTCACCCAAAATGTGTTTCCGCCCATGTAGCGCACAATGGCGCAGTCGTTGTCCGAACTCAGTGTATGGGACACATTAAGAAAATCACAGTGTCACTGTTCATGAGCAGAGATCTTAAAATGGCAATGTTGAAAATTTGGTAACAGAATTCCTAAAATTACTGTTTTACGAGTGTGCGTTGCACAGTTCCCACGCACGCTCGCTAGGTTTGCGAATTTTCAATATTTCCACTCCAGATTTTCAACATTGCCATTTTTCCACACCTCCTTATGAGCAGTACAGCTGTCATTTTTCACATCCTGCCCAAAACGTGTTTCCGCCCATGTAGCGCACAATGGCGCAGTCGGTGTGCAAACTCAATGTGTGGGACACATTAACAAAATCACAGTGACACTGTTCATGAGCAGAGGTCTTAAAATGGCTATGTTGAAAATTTGGTGAAAAAATTCCTAAAAATGACTTTTACGAGCGTGCGTTGCACAGTTCCTATGCATGCTCATAAGTTTGCAAATTTAATATTTTCACTCTAGATTTTCAACATGTCCATTTTATTAAACTTCCTTATGAACAGTACAGCTGCAATTTTTCATATGTCACCCAAAATGTGTTATCGCACATGTAGCGCACAATGGTGCTGTTGGTGTGTGAAAGCAATGTTTAGGAAAGATTAAGAAAATCACAGTTACACTGTTCATGAGCAGAGGTCTTAAAATGACTATGTTGAAAATTTGGTGACAGAAGTCCATAAAATGATTGTGTTATGAGTGAGCATTGTGCAGTTCCCACGCATCCTCGTTAGTTCATGACTTTGTAATATTTTCAGTCCAGATTTTCACTAGTGGCATTTTTCAACACTTCCTTATGAACAGTACAGCTGCCATTTTCAACATGGCCAAGTGTGTTTTCACACTTTCAGTGCAGAGATGCGTGGTCGCTGTGGAAATCATTGTTCGCACAGATAAAGAAAATCACAGTGACACTGTTCATGATCGGAGGCACCAAAATGCCTGAGTTGACAATCTGCTATAAAAATCCCCAACCTAATTATATAACGGGTGCATTGCACAGTTTCTATGTACACTGTGACTTCACCATTTTTTAAATATTTTTACTACACATTTGCAACATAGCCATTTTACACCTCCCCATGAAAGAGTACAGCTGTCATTTTTACATCCTGTTCGAATATTTTGCACCTGTGGTGCTAAATCAGAGTCACTGTGCATAAGCAGCTGCTACCAAACTGATATTCCCCTGTTCATGAGGTGGGGTCACAAAACAAACATGTTGAAAATTTGGAGTTAAAATACCAACGTAATGCCTGAGGTATTAGGCTTTTCAACTAAATCGCCCAACCCTATAGAGAATGACAGGAATCAGGGGTGTGACTTGGGATTCTTGCTTGTGATGCTCATACCATTCCACACCCTGCAGTCACTGAGAGGCATCGAGGTATGTCTTGGACTCTTCGGCCCCAAACTTCACCCCATTCTCCTATATCGCACCCATCTCACCGTATTTCCTAATGAAATGGGGTGCGCATAAGGGCCAAAGACCCCAAGGAACACGTGACACTTGTCAGTCTCTGCAGAGTGGGGTGTGGTGAAATGGCGTGGCCATTATGCCTGACGACCCAAACGCACACCCCAATGCCTGTCACTCTCTGCAGGGTGGTGGTGGGGTTGGCTTCAGTTCAATACTTCACTGCCATTCCTATTACGCAGCTCTGTAACTTCTACACTACCACTGCCAATGCCAGCAAGCAAACATTCGGCATTGACAAATGCTTGTTATGTTTGTCATGCACACAAGTGCAGACGAACATGTTGATATGAGAGTTGCTAGAGAGAGGTGTGAGGGGTGCCAGCCCAATGGCCAGCGGTGCTGCAGGGGCTGGTCTGTGGCCACCAAATTAGCAGGCAGTGTCCTGATGACACTGGTTTGTTGAGGGGGCTCGTCTCAGCAAACATTTCAAAGGACAGAGCCAACGCTGCGCGTGGCTCTGTCCTATGAAATGTGAGCAGGCCCTTTAGCTGCGGCTTAGTGTGTCTTTCCTTGTTAAACAATGTCCCCTTTCCCTGCTGCCGCTTAGTGTGTCTTTCCTGGTTAAACAATTTCCCCTATCTGACACTGGGATGCCCACTCCCAGTGTCGGATATGCCCCCACTCCAACCCGCTTCACATCCCTAACTGACATCGGGTGCCCAACTTCGGTCGCATCCTCCCACCATTATTGTGGCACACTGGGAGCCCACTCCAGTGGGCCTAAATTTATATTTATTTTTTTTACCTGTAAATGAAGAAAACCTTCCCTTGCAGCCTTTTCCTTTTACCTGTAAAACCAAAAACCATCCCTCATTGTCTCCCCTGTCCCCTTCCCCATCCTGACCCTCCCTCTGCGCACCCACCTCCCCACCCCCACTTACCCTCTAAGGTCGGCAAACGTGATCTTCTGCGGAGCGAGACACATCTGCACTCTTCAAAGCCGACCAGCAAACTGAAAGAATGAAAGGTAAGCCGTAAAATGGGAGTCAAGGGGTTTTCAACTTATGTTGATATCTCAGCCATTTTTAGTAATTTTGGCTCCAAATTTTCAACATGGGGTTCTTGGGAACATGTCACTGCCATTTCGTTCCTTGGTCCTGAAAGGTGATTTCGCAGTCGCTGTGCAGAATCATCTTTTGGGATTGAGTAACAAAACAACAGTGCCACTGTTTATGAGGTGGGGTCCCAAAAATCCCATGTTGCCAATTTGGTGAAAAAATTCCAGAAAATGACTGCAATACAAGCATGTATTGTACAGGTTCTACGCACACTCGTAACTTTGCCAATTTTTAATATTTTCACTCCAGATTTTCAACATTACCATTTTGTCGCACCTCCTTATGAACAGTATAGCTGTCATTTTTCACATCCTGCTTGAAATGTGTTTTCGCACCAGTTGTGAAGAATGGCACGGTCGCTATGCGAAATCAACTTTTAGAATGTAGTAGCAGAATCACAGTGCCACTGTTCATGAGGGGAGGTCCCAAAAATCCCATGTTGAAAATTTGGTGAAAAAATTCCAAAAAATGACGGCGCTACAGGCGTGCATTACACAGTTTCTATGCACTCTAATAACTTTGCCAATTTCTCAAATTTTCACTCCAGATTTTCAAAATTGCCATTTTTTCACACCTCCTCATGAACAGTACAACTGTCATTTTTCACATCCTGCCCAAAATGTTTTTTAGCACCTGTGGCACTGAGTGGTGCAGTCACCACGTGAAATCATCTTTTGGGATTGAGTAATGAAATGATAGTGCCACTGTTAATGAGGTGGTGCCCCAAAAAGTCCATGTTGAAAATTTGGAGCAAAAAATACCAACAAACATCTGGGAAGTTAGGGTTTCCAACTGTAACGCCCCACCCTCCCACCCTGTGGAGACTGACAGGCGTTGGGTGTGTGCCTTGGGTCGCCAGCCATAATACTCACATCATTCCACCCGCACCCCCACCCTGCAGCCAGTGACAGGCATCAGGATGAGCCTTGGAGTCTTTGGCCCAAATGTTTACCCCATTCTCCTATAGTGCACCCATCTCAGCTTATTTCAGTATGGAATGGGGTGAGCATTAGGGCCGAAGACCTCAAGGCACACCACAATGCCTGTCAGTGTCTGCAGGGTGGGGTGGAATGGCATGAGCATTATGGCCAATGACCCAAGTGGACACCCCCAATGCCTGTCAGTCTCTGCAGGGTGAGGGTGGGGCATTAGGGTTGGAAGCCCTAATGCTTTGTTAAGGAAGTAAACCAAGGAGGGACATTTGATGTCACCTACTTTGATTTCATCACAGCCTTTGACAACATCCAACACAGAAGGCTGATTAACAAGATGAGTAGTCTGGCAATGGGGCACAAGCTGATAAACTGGGTTAGAAACTGGCTGATGGACAGGAGGTAGAGGGTGGTGGTAATGGGATCCAATCCAGGGAGAGGGGGTGGCTAGCGGGGTACCTCAGGGATCAGTCCTGGGACTAGTCCGGTTCAATGTCTTCATTACAGACATTGCCGAAGGGCTAGAAGGAAAGGTCTGTCTGCCTGTTTGCAGATGACACCAACATCTGTAACAGAAGTGAATAATCCAAAAAGGGGGGAGAAAATTAGCAGGGACGTGGAGAGGCTTGAAAAATGGTCTGAAGAGTGGCAACTGATGTTCAATGCAAAAAAGTCCAAATAATGCACCTGAGAAGAGGGAAACCTGTGGAGAGTTACAGGATGTGGTGGAGGTGCTGATGATCACCAAAGAAGAAAGGGACCTAGGAGTCATCAGTTCTGATGACCAAAAGGTGTCAAAGCAGAGCACAAATTCTGCAAGAATGGCCAGTGGCATGCTGGGGTGCATAAGCAGCGGTATCACTAGCAGAAGGCACAAAGTGGTGCATAGGTGCTAGAACCAGGGGTGCTGAGGATGCTGCAGCACCCCCTAGCTTGAAGACAAGCCCCTCCACCCCCAAGAGACCCACGGTGCACACCAAGTTCTGTGATTCTGAGTGATCCTGTATGACCAGAAGAGGAGCTGACTAGACCCATGCAGGAACACAACTTTAGATGGAAGGAAGTTAATGGCAACTGTTTTTAAGACAGAAAGCCAGAGGTCCCCAGTGAGACATTTTCTACACAGCAGCTGAGTTAATGATACCTTAATGCAAAACAAAGTCTTTTCCAGGTGCTAACTACAATTAAGTCAGCAATTGTTCTTATTAGCTAGCATAAGCATAAGTCAGTCTTTGAGTTTCCTTGCAGCTATGCCCTGCCAATGACAGCACTTGCTACCAGTGTTGATAACTGGTTGGCTATGCCCCTTCATCCCCCCCCCCAACAATTATATGGAGCGATCATATTTTTTGTTTTAGCCTCAGCTGTAAGCACTGAGATTATTATCTCGCATGGTTACACAACTGATGCACATGTGTACCTGGAAAGTACACATGTGGTGTACTGGGGGAAAAAAACTAGAGCATACGTACTTGAAGTACGGTACTCTATATGTGTGTGTAAAAAGGCTATGGTAGCAGGGCACTGAATACTCCCACAATTAGTCTCAGTTTTATAAAGTTAAGTCTCTGTATTTCAACCAGTGAGCTAAGGCACAGAAGGAGTTGCAGACAGCTGAAGGAATTGAGAAGGGGGAGAAGGCCTTCTTTCATTATATAAGCGAGAAAAGGGACAAGAAGGATGGGATTGTGAGGCTTAAGAAAGGAGAGGAGTGGGTGGAGGATAATGGGGGAAGCAGAGATACTAAATGAATACTTTAGTTCTGTTTTCACCTGGGAGAAGGAAGAACCAGTGACTTCAGGAGGGAGAACAGGAGCGGGGGGGGGCACAGATGTAGTGACAGAAGAGGATAGAGTGAGGGAGGGGCTGGTAGCAATGTAGGTGGACAAATCACCAGGCCCAGACAGAGTACATCCAAGGGTACTAAGGGAACTGGCTGAGGAGCTTGCAGGGCCACTGGCAGGCCTGTTTAATAGTTCACTGGAGGACATTGTACTGCAGGACTTGAGAACAGGCCATTATTTATTTATTTATTGAATTTTGGTAACAGGGTAGGCCCACTAAGACAAGACAGTCCCTTTTTCATGGGCAACCACCACATCTGGTGCCCCTCCACAAAAGTGGTCCCAAATATGACCCAGGGAATTATAGACCAGTCAATCATCTCAATCGTGTGCAAACTAATGGAGATCATACTTAAGGAGAGGTTGATAGAATATCTAGAGGAGCAGGACTCCAGGATGCGAGGCAGCATGGCTTCATGGGGGAGGGGGGAGTGTGTCAAACAAATCTGACTGGCTTCTTTGACTGGGTCACTAAAACAGTAGACAGGGGCCAAGCAGTAGACATCCTCTATCTGGATTTCAGCATAGCCTTTGATTATTTTGTGCCCCACAAAAGGCTGATCATTTCATTTTTATTAGGTTAAACCATTGAGCAAGCTCATTTGAAATGGTGACCCAGAGTAAACAAATTAAAAACAATAAAGACTTATTACAACACATTTAACAATACATTATAAGGAACAACAATCATAAACAATTAATTTATTTAGCTTTTGTTTACTGGGTAAGTACACTAGACAAGTATTATGCCTATTTTCAGGAACGACCCGGGAGAGTACAACATGAGGAACAACAGTCAAGGAGACATGAGTCTCAGTCAAAGAGAGTACAGTTTTTTTGTCACAGTAAACAAACGTGTGAAATACATCATTTGACGCTAGGGGAAACATACAGTAGTAAGCACATTTCAGATTATACACTCTAGACTAGCTAGCTCAACTGACAGATATATACAGGTCATCATACATAGGAGTAGAGCATAGCTCAAGGACTGGATTGGTCATAATATAACTTATAACATTGTCATATACACCTCCTAGGCTAGTTGGATCATGGACAGGTATATATAGCTCATCACATTTTTCTAAATATGCACAATTTAGACAGAAACAGAAACACTTGCTAGTACAAGTTTCTACCAAGTGACCAAGGTGCAATATGTCATGGTTAGCCTATGACCGTGGAGCAATAATGGGTGTAAAAATGCCCAAGGTTTTTTAGGCAGGAGTAGTCAGAAGTCATTGATACAGTGGGGAAAATATCTCCAGGAATTCAATGGAGACACCTTGGGGAGGACCAGACAAAACAATTTGACACTTTACTCTAGGGAGGTTTGGGGCAGTCACACTCTGATGCTAGTTTTAGGAAACCCCACAGGGAATTTCTAAAACTCAGATAGGAGGGGCAGTTCGGATATCCACAGGCAGGGAATTCCAGAGTCTGGGCGCACTTATGGCAAAGTCCCGATCCCCCATGAGGGTCCGGGTAGGAGGGATTTTGAGCATCCCTGTTGTGAGAGACCTAAGTTGGTAGGGGGTGGGATTCAGTTTAGGTAGAAGCCGGGCCAGCCCCTGGGGGGTGCTAGTTCTGATCACTTTCCCAGAGAGGTATTCCAAACCAAAATCAAGGTATCTAGCTGGTGAGAGTCAGCAGAGTTTCTCATATAGCTCACAACGGTGGGTGAGTCGGGGGGCAGCTAAGGCAAAACAACAAATGTTATTGTAAGCAGTGTACCACTGGGTGAGATGTGTCTTTGGAGAGCGAGCAAATAGGTGCAGTCCATAGCTGAGGAAGGGAAGGAGCACATCCTTCGCTAGGGCAAGCCTGGCTGCCGGTGTAAGGATATACTTGGCCCTATAGGCCAGACCCAGTTTGCATAAAACCATTCAATAGTCATAAAATTAACCAGAGCAACATTTAATCTGACTAGTAATATTATCTAAAGACTATTGTTTTACTGCATTTATTGAGAAGGGGTTGATGTTAAACAATTGAAACTTGTGTGGTAAATTATTCCAATATAAAGTGTACCATTTGACTATAGAATTGCATTGACCTTTGTGTTTTGGCCATAGGAACAGTTAATTCACAATAGTCTAAATTCCTGAAAGATGAATTCACCTTCCTTTCCTGCAATTTATCTACTACACAATCTGGGACTTTGCACAATCCACTTTTGTAGGCTAAGACAAATTTATGTTGACGTCTATCTGTTAGGGAAATCCACCCTACACATTTATACATATTACAATGATGAGTCTTTTTTGGACATTTCAAGATCAGCCTGGCCAATCGATTATATAGTGTATCTAATTTCTGTAGTTTACTTTTATTTGAATAGTCATACAAAACATCGCCATAATCGAATAAAGGAAAAAGCTGAGTTTCATCTATTTTATGTACAGTATGATTATCCAAACAGTTTTGGTTATGGTACAAAAACCACACTCTCCTGCCAATCTGTGGAAGATGTGTGTCTACATGAACATTGCCAGAGCTCAAAGAATTCAACCAATATCCTAAATACTTTTAGGAATCTACCTGTTCCAAATGTGCCCCTTCAGCATCCAGTATGGTTAGGTCTCTGCCACTCTTAATTTTAGTTGTGGTTCCAAACAACATGCACTTAGTTTTACCTGTGTTCATTTTAAGTTTAGATCTTCCAAAATAGGCCTGCAGACCGTAAAAACTAATCTGTAGTTTACTTTGAACTTCAGACAATGATGATGCAGCAACATAGAGTACTGTATTGTTGGCATATAAATGATATGCCATGTCTGTCACACTTTCTCCCAGACCTTTTAAATAAATCAGAAACAATAATGGTCCTAGGACAGAGCCCTGTGGGATTCCTCAGACTACTGACAACGGTGTAGATTCCATGCCATTTATAGCAGTTACAGTATTTGCTTCCAGGATTGGAAATATGAACAAAACCATTTCAGAGTTTCTTTAGTAACCCCTATTTCTGCTAGCCTGTGAAGAAGGATTTGGTGGTCAACCATAATGAAGATCTTGGAGGGGTCAACAAGGATGGCCCTGATCAACTGTCCTGAGTCCCTAGCTTTGTTGACATCACCCAAGACCCTTGCCATGGAGACCACCATATCATGAGTTTTATGGAATTCTGACTGATATTTATCAAGTTGTTTTTATGTAAAAAATCAGTTAGCTGCCTAGTCAGTAGCCTTTCAAATAACTTTGAGACTTGAGACAGTAGGGATATAGGGCAGTAGTTGGTTAACTGGCCAGGGCTGCCCCACTTTTAAAATGGAGACAACTCTAGCCAGCTTCCATTCTTGCGGGACCACCGTCTCAGACAAAGACCAATTCAACAAATAAGTAAGCGGTTCAGTAATCTGGAGTGGAGTATTTTAAAAGTGAAGGTGTTCATCCGTCTGGTCCACTAAATGTTGGTTTTCAGTTCCAGCAAGAAATCCATAACTTCATATAACTCTATCATTCCAAATGTGAAAGATGGTGCCTCTTCCTCTCCTTCATGGACTCCAGGGATAACTAGGTTAGAGTCAGAGCTGCCAAAAATTTCCCAGCCTCTAAAAAGTACTTATTAAATTTATTAACTGGGATTCCCCATCAAAGCTACCTGTTGTCTCAAAAAGATGTGCATTAGTCATTTTTTTGATTGGTCATTTATTTCTTTTATTATGGAGCAAACTTTTGGAGTCACCTGCCACATCATCAATTGTTGCAAAATAAAATGCTTTTTTGTCATCTCTGATCGAGGTTGCATATGCATTTAACTTCCTATAAATTACCCAGTGTTTGGGCAACCTCATTTTATGTGCTTTATCCCATTCTAGATTTTTAGCCTTTTTTAATTTTCATAGTGAGGTGATAAACCTGGGGGAAGATTTTTTTTTTAATTTTATTTGTTTTGACTGGCAGATGCAGGTTATGCACCTTCTTTCATTCCTATACAAAGTTGGCTAATCTTGGGGTTGGGGAGAAGATGACCAGATGGGTGGAAAAGTGACTGAAGGCTAGAACCAAGAGGGTGGTTGTTGGGGGGGGGAGTTATTTGGCACCAGAGAGGTCACCAATGAGGTCCCGCAGGGCTCAGTGCTGGGGCCGCTGTTGTTCAATGCCTTCATCAATGACATTGGGGATGGCATTAAGGGCAAAATGTGCCTATTCACAGACAACACCAAGCTCTGCGGGAGGGTGGACACAGCTGAAGGGATACAGGACCTACAGGATGATCTGTAAAAGCTGTGGAGGTGGTCCAGGATCTGGTAGCTTGGCTTCAATGCCAAGAAATGCAAAGTTGTGCACATTGTATTAAAAAAGACAGATGGATGTCCAAAAACAAACCACATCATTCACAAGTGTGACAGCCATGGTTGTGAAGGAAACACAGCACTTTTGAGCCCACTTAGAAACACTGGAAAACCAAGCCAGGGCCACAAATTTCCAGATTATGGGGCTGCCTCTGTACCCAGGGTTCACACCAAACTGAGTGGGCAGGTAGCTAGAGGGCCAGCAGCATCCTCTAATCCTCTTCGAGCAGTGCTTTGCAATGCCAGGTCGATAAGGAACAAGTCTGCCATTTTTGTGGACATGATTTCCTCTGTCATACTGCACGTCTGAGAGACCTGACTGGAGGTGTGATGCTGGCCCAGTTTTAGAGGCTGCTGTCCCCACTGGGTACTCCATAGTGCACCACTCGAGGAAGGATCGTAGGGGTGGGGGAGTGGCCATCATGTTTAGATCCAGCCAGGGCTTCACAGTGCATCCAGTTGGTAATGACCGATGTTTTGAGTGTGTTGCCATGTGTGTGGCAGTTCAGGTGCAAGTTGCAGGATTCTACTTATTTACCACCCACCGGGGTCGGGGACAGAATTCCTGCAGAAGGTAGAGGACTTCATTGTCGACCAGGCGTTGGAGTCCCCAAGTGCTTAATCCTGGGGGACTTCAATGCCTGGATTGAAGACGAATCCTCACATTTTGGTTACAACCTCCACCAGTTGATGTCATCACTGGGCCTGGCACAAGCAGTTGCTTCTGTAACCCACAAGCACAGCCACATGCTCAGTCTGGTGTTCCAGCTGGGTCTTGGGGTTGATATCTTCAAGACTGATCGGGTCTCTTAGTCTGATCACTGCACCATGGGGTCCACGTTTGGGCACCCCCCCCGAAAGTCCTTCCCCTGCAGAGATGGTTATTTACTGCCCTTTAAGGAGTTTGCACCCAGAAGGACTTTTGGCATTAGCTGACCTATCTAGAGTAGACGCAGCATGTGTGATTGGCACCAGTGAGTCGGTGACCACGTATAATAGGGTGGTATCCGAAGCACTGGATGTCATCGCTCCACTTGGTATATGACCAAGATCCTCTCATTTGAGAGCCCCTTAGTTTGATAGGGATATCAATGCAATGAAGATCAAGGATTGGAAGTTGGAGCGTTGTTGGAGGAAGACTTGGTTGGAGGCCAACAAACTGGCCTTGCGTGCTCACTATTATGAGTACCGGGGGTAATTTCCCATAAGAAGGCAGAATTCCTGTTCAGGGAAATTGCTGCAGGGAGAAACAGACCTTCTCAGCTTTTCAGACTGTGGATAGGCTTCTCCATCCTGCTTGTCTACAGCTGAGAAAGACTTTTTCATCCACTTTATGTGAAGCGTTTGCTCTGTTTTTCTCTGACAGGGTGTCATCTACCCGGTCGGTGATTCCGTCAGGGAGGCTATCACCTCACAGTGGCCAGACTGGGAGGAACAGAGGCACTCTGCTAGTCTGGGAGGAGTTTAGACCAGTGGAGATGTCTGAAGTGACTCGGGTGATCTTAGAACTGAAGCAAATGTACTGCGAACTGGACCCAGCCCCGACGTGTTTCTTAATGGGATGCACTGAGATTGTTGGCCCATGTTTTCCAGGATTGCTAGGTGCTCGATGGTGGAGGGGGTGTTCCCAGTGGCCTTGAAAGAGGGTCTGGTGAGAGCAGACCCCTCCTTAAAAAACCTTCCCTTGATCAGACATCTGGCAAATTACTGTCCGATCTCCAACCTGCCTTTTTTGAACAAAGTTGTTCACAAATTGGTGGCACAGCAGCTCGGGGATCATCTCGTGTCCTTTTGACACCTATGAGCCATTTTAGTCATGGTTTCGGGTCAGACATAGCACAGAAACAGCTCCAGTTAGGGTGCATGATGATCTGCCTAGGGCTAGAGATAGAGGAGAAAGGTTAGTTCTTGTGCGTCTCAGTCTCTCCTCAGCATTTGACACTGTGGACCACGATGTCCTTCTTGATCAGCTCTGTGAGTTTTGTGGACTTGCTGGTGTAGTCATCAGATGGTTTGAGTCTTATCTCTCTGATAGGGTGCAGTGGGTGGTGATGGTGAATTTCTCCTCCTCTCCAATGCCCCTGTCATGTGGAGTACCACAGGGCTCGACCTTGCCATCGATGCTGTTCGCAATGTACATGCTGCCCCTGGGTGAGATCATTTGGCAATATAGCATGGAGTTTTACTGCTATGCAGATGACACCCAGCTGTATTTGTCATTTGCACCTAGAACATTCGGTGCTATCGATGTGCTTAACATCTGTCTGGCTAAAATCAATGACTGGATGGCTTCTAGCTGTCTGAGACTAAATCCAGATGTGACAGAGGTGCTAGTGATCGAGCCAGGTCACAGGAGTGATGGGTTGCCACCCGGAGCTGACACAGGTCTTCCTGGGGTCTGCTCTGTTGGTGGCCTCCCTGAGGGTGCATAATTTGGATGTGATCCTGGACAACAGGCTGCCCTTTGAAGATCAGGTAGCGTCTGTAGTCAGAAGTGTTTTTTACCACTTGCAGAACATCACCAGGATCAAGCCCCAAGGATCTGCTGACTTTGGTACATGCCTTTGTTACCTCCAGGCTCGACTACTGCAATTCTCTATACTTCAGAGTCACAGGAGGGGCCCTCCACAGACTGCAGCTGGTGCAGAACGTGACGGCCCGATTGCTAACGGGCCTGTCTAGCTCCAGTCATGTAACCCCGGACCTGCATGCACTGCACTGGCTGCCTGTCAGGTGGAGGGTCCTTTTCAATGTGGGCTTACTCACCTATAAGTCCCTGTATGGACTGGGTCCCGGCTACCTGCTGGAGCTCCTGACACCTGTGAACTCTGCTCACTCCCTCTGCTTCTCTTTGAGGGGTGTCCTGGATGTTCTCAGGGTTCGGCTCAGGACATTGGAAGACAATGCTTTTAGTGTCTCCAGGCTGACCCTGTGGAACTCACTTCCATCTCCAGTTCAGGAGGCTCCCTCGATTGAGGTTTTCAAGCTCAGGCTGAAGGTCCACCTCTTTAGCTTGACTTTTACAGATTGACTATTCCAGTCTAACCAGCCCAACCATCCTAGTTATCTGAACCTGATTTGAAATGCTGCTATTCTGAATTTTATCTACTCTAAAAAATGTTATAGTGGTTTTATTGTTTTACTTTTGATATGTTTGTTAGGCTCCCAGATCCTCAAGGAATGGGAACCCTATGAATAAAATTTGCCTTGCCTTGCCATTAAGGAGGATCACCCCCTAACGTCTGTGAAGGACTGGCTCAATGAAAAACTGCTTTAAAGCCTTGGGAAGTATTTTGAACTCTTCTCTTCTTATGGGACTCATGTATGGGACTCAGAGCAACACCTTGGCACAGTTTGCTTCTATCATTCGGTTCCAGATCCTCACCAATAGACTTTTGTCCTCAGTGTCCCTTATGCTGTAACTGATGATTGTTTATGTCAAGTTCTTTTTGAAAAGAAGACCTCTGTGGTTTTAACATTACTTACATTACACTTCCTAAAGTATGTTCATAGATCAGTGTTACCAGCCCTGTAAACTGTTTTACTTTCGGGTTCGCTGGGGTTATCTGTTTTTCCCTGTATAATAGCTTAGGGACAATTGGGGTTTGCCTATTTATGTACTTATGCTGTTTTTTTTTTTAGCTTTTGGCTGAATGCATGACAGTACTTTTTGTCCCTCTTGGATAAGTTCTCTGTTGAACTATCCTAAAATTGACTTTTTCACATCTCACTCACAGTCATGCTGCTCTTGGGCACCATATTAGTGAAAAATTGTTACTTTAGTGAGAGTTGAAATTAGGTTTCTCCCCTATGTTGTACCGAAAATTGGTGAATGAATCTTACCCTTTGATTAAGGAGCCTTTGTGCTTCCAGAGGTACAGCACTGTATTTGGACTGTTTACCATATGTGAATGTAACAACTGTTGTTACAATTGTGGCATTTTATATGAATAAAGTTTAAAAAAAGACATTTTTAAATTGCACTAAGTCGATCATAAAATGATATGCTACTTTTCGACTTGTTTGTGCCACATGTTTTATGGTAAGTATGTTGTAAACAGTGTAGCAAGGACTGTGGTTAAAGCATTTTTACTTAAACACAAGTTGATGCTGTTGTCTTAATGTGATTTACATGGTTGGTGGGTTGCAGCTGCAGGGTGGGGGGAGTATCCAACTGCAGGAGGGTCGGAGATACAAGCGCTGAACATTGTGGCAACTTATGCAAGTTAAATTTATGTAAGTTTTCCCTGGAGTCAGGAGTAGGGAAGACGTAACAGAAGTGGGTTTTATCTTCAATAAAAGCCCCAAAACTCACCCCAGAGCATCTAAAACCCTAGAGCTTTTGGAGCCTAGCGGTCCCCAAACTCCCAGCCTTTATAAGAAATCTTTCACACTGCATTACTATAATGTCTATGGGGTGAATGGTTGATGGCATTGTTGGTCAGCTAGTAGCCCACCCCAGTTGCAGCTGCAGACTCTAAGGCCAGCCAGAGTCTCCCACACCTCTGACTCCAGGGGAAAAAACAACAACTTTTTTTTTCTTGGAGTCAGGGGTAGGGAAGATGTAACAAAAAAGTGTGTTTTATCTTCAATAAAAGCCCCAAAACACACCAGAGAGCATCTAAACCCTCAGACCCCCAACTTTCATGTGGCCCAGTTGAAAGAGTTTTCAGCACCCCCAATATAAAAACTGTTCCAGTGCCACTGAAGTGGTGATGCCATTGTATAATGCACTAGTACCTACACCTACAGTACTGTGCGCAATTCTGGGGGCCGCAAATGTGCAAGGACACTGACAGGGTGGAGGCAGTCCACAGAAAGGCAACCAAGATGGTACATGGCTTACAACACAGAACATATCAGGAGAAATTAAAAGGGCCTTAACATGTACTTATTGGAGGAAAGGAGGGAGTGGGAGAATATGATAGATACATTCAAGTACCTCAAGGGCATAAACAAGGTGCAGAGGTGGACATCTTTCAATACATCAAATGTTCGGCTTTGACAAATGCTAGTCTTTTATCCTAAAAAAAAGAAAACCGTCCATCACTGTCTGCTGTGTAACCCCCCCAAACAGTATACAGACACTGGGGGTGCCCAATCCCCCAGTGCCCTCATCTGTCCGTCCATTGTTGTCCACTGTGTAACCCCCCCAAACAGTATACAGACACTGGGATGCCCAATCCCCCAGTGCCCTCATCTGTTCAGCAAACTCCCTGAAAAAAGAAAACTGTCCCTCATCATTTTTTTCCCTATAAAAAAGAAAAATGTCCATTGTTGTTCATTTCACCGTCACCCAACCCCCTGCTCTTCCACTCAGAACCCACCACCCCTGTACCCCATACTTACCGACCGGAGGTCCGTCACCGTAATCCACCTTGGACTGCAGGCATGTCTTTGCTCTTCAAAGCCCAGCCGCAAACTGAGGTAAGCACTTCAATGTATTCCAATGGGGTTTTCGGTGTCAATGTATTTCAATAGGGTTTTCAACTTAGTGGCATAACTTGGCCATTTTTTTATATTTTTGCCCCAAATTTTCAACATATGTTTTTTGGGACCACACCTCACAAACAACTTCACTGAAGTAATTTTCAAACATCCCCTCCCCCCATAACACCAGTGCACATGATGCACATTCGGCATTGACAAATGCTTGTTTGTTTTGTTTTTTATAGTGCAAAACAGACTGCCCACCATACTTGGGTTACTACACAAAATCATGTTTGTTTGCATTCCATGATCAACTCCCACTGCTTCTTTCCTGGACTTGGAAACACACCTAACAAGTATAGCCACTTATGATGGAGTGGGAGGAGCCTACTGCATCATGTGTGACAACCAGTGTTTGGAGGTGTTCTCTATGTTCAAAAAATATGTAATAAGAGTAGATCAAGGGTATGAAGCAAAATAAGACGAGGCATGCATTTCACTTATACTTAAATAATATGATGCAAAAGGGTTGACAGTGTCCCTATAATCCACTGCAGTGAGCCATGCTGGAGTTTGTCATTTAAATCCTCCAGCCATTTAAGGAAATCACAAGACAGGTGAGTTCAAACACAGCAGCTCTGAGCCAGGTGATACCTTTAATAAAGATTTTAAAATTGTGAATGAATCTGATTAGGGACAGCTTAGAGAACCAGGACAAATCCATCCCACATTCTGCCACTGCTGTCACTAGCAGGATACTACCTAGAATACAAAAGTATCTGACCAAACAAATAATTCAAAAAGTTGACGAGGATGACAAACTACATAAATTGCTTGCAGCTGACCACTACATTAAGGCAACAATCCTGGACCCACATTACGTCAAGGCAACTGTTAAATGATGACACCTTGAGATAAACAGACAAGACATAATAGATGAGGTACAGGCTATCATGGTCAGGGGTACAGAATCAGACTGACACAGCATCAAGGGGCCCCTCCTCTGGTGTTACATCTTTCTACCCCTTCCCTTCTTCCACTGCCACTGCTGCAGGTCCACTACCATCAAAAACTTGTGCTCCCAGGTCGCTCCTGTAAAAAAGCTTTCAGCTTAGTGTGCTATACCTGGTTTAACAACTAAATAAATAAACTAGTACTGCCCAGTGACCACACAGTTCAGTTTCAGGTAATAATAATAATAATTTTATTTATCAAGTGCTATTCACATTTATGAAACCGCGGTACAATACATCAAACCTAAAATATTTAAAAAGAAAATATAAAACTTGCTAAAAGTATTAATATAATATGCAGATCAATTGTTATCAAAATCAAAAATCAGGAAAAGCACACAAAAAAAGATGGGCTTTAAGAGCAATTTTGAAGCTCTCCACTGTCTGGCACTCTCGTATCCAATAGTAGAGAATTCCACATGGCGGGCGCCATAAACAAAAGCAAGCTCCCAAGGTCTTGAAATGTACCTGGGAATCTCCAGCAATCCCTTGTCTCAACAGCGGAGGCGATTCAGAAGGGCAATGAGTTCAAGCTCTTGCAAGTACTCTGGAGCCACTTGCAAGACATGATTATAACTTCTTTACCTACACCTTCAAACTCTCTGCACAGACAGTTGTTGAAATGTACCTGGCAGAGCCCAACATTGACTGGAATACTGACCCTTTGAAATACAGTGCACCCTCTATTATCTGCCCCTCTATTATCCACCACCCTCCGTATCTTCCAGCTTGGCCTCCTATACCACTCTCTCTATGGAAATTCCCTCCATTATCTGCCACCCACTCTATCTGCTATTCACCAGCACTTTCTGGTGCACAGGCTCTATCTTTCTCGTGTTATTCTTCCTTTATTATCCACCAAGTCACTGGCACTGAGCCATTGCATCATGGTTCTGAGTTTTTTGCTTGTTGTAAACATCTTAATAAGAAATATTTACAGTGCACTGCTGAGAACTATGTCACCTTTGAGAATGGAGTTGAGGTTTCCAACAACATCACTGATGAAGAGATTATTGAAACTGTCAAGGGTAAAGAAAAGGAAGCTTTCATATTAGAAGCAAGGGTGGAGTTTAACATTGTTTTGTGGGGGGGGGGGTGCTGTGGAGTCCGAGCAAGATGGACACCTAGGTACTGAGCGCAGACCAATATGCAACCTTAAACTGTTAAAATAAGTTTATCATTGGAGAAATATACTTTTACTTATACTGGACTTTGGCTGAACACTTGCTGACTACGATGGGGAATTCTTCTAAAGATAAGTCAGCACCCAATGGTGCAAAAAGTAAGGGTCCAGCGGGAGCTCCCGCCACGAGGTCAGCCCAAAGCCAAGACGATAACACCACAGATGAACAGGCTGAGGAGGTCCTGCAGATGCTGGGGGTGAAGAGTTTAATGTTTAATTCAGACAATGATTGGATTGGCCAATAAATTTGATGGCCTTACCAACAGAGTAGTCTGCCTGAAAACTGCTATGGAGTCAGTAAAAACCACACCAGTGGAGGCTACAGAACATTCCAATGTCACCTTGGGGATTGCTGCAAACCAGACAAAAGAAAATGTGCACCTCCGAACATGTCTGGAGTCACTCAAAAATCAAGCCCAGATGGCAAATATCAGGTTGACTGCTAGGCCGGATGACGCTTTCTGCCCCAGATACGCTGAGCCAGTGTATAGCTGAAATTAACAACTGAATGTCTGCAAACTGGCTATGTCTGAACCCCGGCAAGACAGATGTTATGGTGATCAAGCCGGATCGTCTGGGTATTTTCGCTGACAGGAGATTGCCCACCTTATTGGTTTATGGGAGCCCCCTGTCCATAATCAGTGCAGTTAGGGATCTTGGTGTTATTCTTGATGACCATTCTGACCTTGAAAAACAGGTCTCTTCTTGGCCTGATGGCACTGAGGATTGAAGCGATGGACACCACACCTCATGCCATGCTAGTGACCCACGTTTGGGAACAAGCGTGGGCTGCCAGGGGTTGGCAGGGGAGAGAGAGGATCAAGCATCCAGAGGACAGATCTCCTCTCCCAGGGAGGGAAGACTGGCATGCCCACCAAATGACTGCCCCCAAGTGGAGGCCAGAGGACAGTGTAGGTCTGAGGACACCAGTGGAAGGGAGGGTGCTGTGGGACTTACACAGATGTGCACGCACCTCCACGCATGCACGTTGGACTTTGTGCACCCCAGCAGAGGAAATGGGAGAAAAATGGTGGAAAATCCCTCTGCTGCAGGATGATGGCCCAACCCTTCACAGGCTCCACACCCTGACTGGATAGGAAGGTAAGTCCCGGTGATACCAGGGTGACAGGGCTGGAAGGGTCTGTCAGAAGGGGCAGCCGGAGGTGACAGGAGCATAAAGAGTATATTAAAAAAAAAGAAAAGAAAAACAGGTCTCTTCTGTCATCAGAGCTGTTTTTTTCCATCTGTGGAATATTGCCAGGATCCATCCATTTCTGACTAATATTGACCTGGCTATGGTTATCCATGCCTTTGTTGCTAACCGACTTGATTACTGAAATGCCCTGTGTGACGCTTGGCCAGCTGGTTATGACTGTTTTTTGATATTTGTAATACAAAAATGTAGTGTGTGATTTGTCTCCATAAGGCAGCTGTGCCATGGGTCAAGTTTTAGTGGAAATAATAGGATATACTAACCTGAAACCAGGAGGTAATTAAAAAGACTAGAGAGCCTTAATTAAGGATCTCCTGTTTATCTGACTTAATTGGAGCTGACCAGCTGCCAGATATAGAGATCATAAACTTTAATGACATCTTAGAGGAAGAAAACATGTTATATCACTATGGTGCTAAAAAGGTTGTAACATCCATTGATCCTTGGAAGAGCAGGAAACCACAAAAGATCAAAGGAAAGGCTTGATGAAAAGACAGACTTATAATTTGGGAAATGAATTTTGCTGATGTCACCTTATTTCATATACCTCCTGATAGGACATCCTGTTTTGTATAATTTTTATAGTCTAAAAGGAGGAGCTAGATGGCATCATAGAAGGGGTGGAGACACAGAGTTCAAACTGTATTCTGTATTTCCACTGAGACACTTTTCTTTTTAGACGCTGTAGAAACAAGATCTGAGATCTAACTAAAGGCACTTGTAGAGGTATACATTAGAAAGAAAAAGTCTAACTGTATGTTGGTAGGAGTTTGTCTGGAGTTTTCTTTGCTTTTTCTTTTATGTGATTGTATGCTTTATGATATAGTGTTCTGTGTTTACATTTTACATATCTTTATCCATTTAAGTAAACCTTTTATTCCAAATACTGCCTGGATCTTCCAAGTTCTTTCTTTTGCATGTGATGTATGAAGGGTTAAGACTGGCAACTGTTCATAAGCTTAATGGTGTTACCAAACTGGGAAAAGGTAAGAATATACCCAAGGTCTTTTATAGAGCTTTAAGTGTTCATGTTGGATACCTGGTTAGGTGCTCTTAGGCGAAAGATATCTGGCATCCCCCGAAGAGCAGATTATCTGAGCCTGTACATTTGGATATGCTAGCATAAGATTCACAGTTTGAAACCCCCCAGAACTTGAGACCAAAGGTGATTCAGACCCACAAGCAGACAGGATGGTTACCCTGTTCTGTTACCTGTTCACAATACTGTGCTCAGTGGTTGGCACTGTGGGAGCAGAGGGCCTGACCTGCTGAGTGGGTTTGTGACAGATTGGTTAGCAGCGGTGCAGATACATTTAGTAACACAATCTTTAATTGTTCAGTGTGTCAGATTGATACTGTACAGCTCACTTGCAAAATAAGGCAGTGATTTATTTTTGAAAAAGGAAACAGAACTATATCATTTTGCTTACAGTCGAGTTCCTACCTGTTTTATTTTTTTTTCTAAAGAGCAAGTTACAGTACCTGTAGTTAGGGAAGAAGATGGCTTAAAACTACAGTGGGAACACTGCAGACTACTTAAGGCAGCTGTGCCAGGACAGAGGAGTTCTGTACAAGGTGAGAGCCCCAAAGCAGAGCCTCATGGATGCCCTGATGGCTGCAGATGCCCAGAGCATCGAGCCACAGACTGTGACTGTAAAAGACCAAACCTTGAGCATGGAGGGGCCAGCGGCCAGTGCAGTGTCCAGATCTGGTGAGGATGACAGTAGGGTCAGTGCCATCGAAGGGCCACAGCAGCAGGGGAAGGTCACCAGCATTCTGGAGCCAGAAGCACTCAGGCCGTGGATTGAGTTCCGCAGAATGAAGCTGGAGTTCCAGGAGAAGAGGGAGCTAGAACAGAGAGAGGCTGAACGAGAATGGCAAAGGCAGAGCGGGAACAGCGGGAGGCTGACCGTGAAGAGCGTGAGCGCCAGTGAGCTGCAGAGGAGAAGAGGGAGTGAGAACAGAGACAAGCTGAACATGAGGAGCGTGAGCTCCAGAGGCGACATGAACTGGAGAAGTTACGACTCCAACCAGCAGCACCAGAGCAGGTAAGTGGCTTGGGTTTAACTGGAACTACAGGACTGGGTTACAAATTGAATTCTAAGTTGATAGCTGAATTTAAAGAGGGGGAGGATACGGATGCCTTTTTAAATTCCTTTGAAAAAGTTTGTATTCAGACTAAAATTCTTAGAGGGTCCTGGAGCTTCCAGCTATCCCCACTACTTACCGGGAAAGCTTGGGATGCATTGGGTCAAATGGACAATGAGGACAGTAATGATTACAGCAAACCTAAAACTGCACTTTAAAAAAGTTTGATTTAACTGCTGAAGCATACAGAGCTAAATTCTGTAAGCTCAGGAGAAGCCTTGATATGAGCTATGAGGAGTTAAACATGAAACGATGTCAGTTTTTAAAATGTTGGTGAGAAGGAATTGAAGCAAACTCTGTAGACAAAATTGAAAATGCTATTTTGTTAGAACAGATTTTTTGGGCATGCCCAGCATAGCTGTAAACCTGGCTGGAGGACCAAGATCCCAAAACAGTGCAAGAGGCTGCTGAACTCTTGGACTGCTATGCCAAGAGCAGACCTGCTCTGAGAGGGAATGGGGTGGGAGTGGCAGCGCAGAAAGGGAAAAGCGTGCCTTCAGGGCAGCTAAAACCCTCACTGCTACCACCAAAATCAGTTAGCCCCAAGTTTCAGAGAAAAGATTTCTCTGAGAAAAGAAACAAATGTTGGTTTTGTCAAGAAAATGGGTATATTGCCAGACAGTGTCCCAAAAGGGTGAGCAATATGCAATAGGGGCTAGGAAAGAAGTGGGTTGTTTGTGTGTCCCTGGAAGCATGCCCGTGAACATGAGGAAACACATGCACCCCGTCACGGTGAATGGTGTACAGACATGAGGGTTAAGGGACACAGGGCCATCCCTGACATTGGTAAAAGGGGATCTGGTAGAGCCTGGTCAGCTTATAACCAATAAATATGTCACTGTACAAGACTTTACTGGTTAAGAGAAAACATTACCCCTTGCTAGTGTTCTCCTAGACTAGGGTGAAACAGGGGGAACTGTGCAACAGGTGGCGGTAGCCAAAATGTTAGCAGTTGATGTCATCTTTGTCAACAATCTCCAACAGGGGATGGTGTGTGAAGTTACCCATAGCCAAGCAGGAAGGGGAAATTGTAGTTCCCTGGACCCCACAGAAGCCAGTATGGAAATCACTGGAAGGCTGGCTCCCCAGCCTGTGTTGCCTGATATGGGGACTAATGAAAAGGTGGTAGAAATTTCCCCAGTAGCAGTTCACCACACAGCTACGGAGGGTTACTCTAAAGAAGGAGGGGTGACCCATTGTCAAAGGATTAGGGATGACAGTGATCCTGAGTGCCCTGACTCTAGTGCTAGGGACCCTAGTTTAGAGACTGAAGGGGACCTGTTACATGCCTTGGGAATGTGTGAGGAGTTTGCAGCTGCTCAGAGAAATGACCCTAGTCTAGAGAAGATGAGGGCTTGGGCAGACTCTGATGGAGGTGACGGTAAACATAAGGTTTATTGGGAAAATGGACTGATGCATACTCAGGCTATGCAGACAGAGGGAGGTGTGATAGGCAGGTAGCTTGTCATTCCCCAGGGGTATCGTGAGCAGCTGCTCAAGATTTCACATGATATTCCCTTGTCTGGTCATCTGGGAATCATGCACACTATGCAGTGATTGGCCCAGAATTTCTATTGGCCCAACTTCACCCAGCAGGTGAAGGAGTATTGCAGGTCTTGTCACCGGTGCCAAGAAATAGAGAAGGCAGGTAAGAAAACCCAAGCCACCCTAATTCCATTGCCCATAGTGGAGGAGTCATTCCAAAGGGTGGGAATGGATATTGTGGGGCCTTTAAATACCCCCAGCTCCTCTGGGAAGAGGTTCATTCTGACTGTGGTGGATTATGCCACCCAGTACCCCAAGGCAGTTGACCTATCCTCACTGAGGACACACAAAGTGGCAGATGCCTTACTTGGGATTTTCTCCCGTGTTGGGTTTCCGCAGGAGGTTATCACCGATTGAGAGGGTTCCTTCATGTCGGACCTGATGAAATGTTTGTGGGAGAAGTGTGGGGTGGTACAGAGATGCACGACACTGAATCACCCACAAGTCAGTGGGCTTGTGGAAAGATTTAATGGTACCCTGAAGTCAATGCTCTGAGTGTTTGCTGAACAACATGGGAGAGACTGGGAGAAATACCTTTCCCACCTGTTGTTTTCATACAGGGAGGTGCCCCAAGAGTCGACAGGATTTTCCCCCTTTGAGTTCTTATATGGACGCCAGGTATGTGGGCCCCTAGACTTGATCCAGGAAAACTGGAAAGGCAAGCATGACACCTAGGGAACTGCCATAGTGAATTACATCCTTAGGTTTAGGGAAAGGCTGAAGGAGCTTATGGGGACAGCCCAGAGCAACCTGGCAGCTGCCCAACAGAAACAAAAAGTGTGGTACGACTGCAGAGCCTGAGCTCGCTCGTACATGGTGGGTCAGGAAGTTATGGTCCTTATTCCGGTCCGGAAAGACAAGCTGCAGGCTGAGTGGGCAGGACCGTACAAAGTAGTTAGGAAGGTAAATGATGTGAACTATATCACAGAATTACCTGACAGAAGACATCTAGAAAGAATGTACCATGTCAACATGATGAAGCATTATGCTAATAGGGCTGACATGGTGTTTGCAGTATGTAGTCCTGGGAAGGGGATGGACGAGGGAGACCCCCTTCTGGACTTGCTGGAAAAAAAAATAAGTGGGAGTCCTCTGTGGAGGCAGTTAAATTGTCTCCCCAGCTGGCCTCAGAAAAGATCCAGGAAGTAAGGGAGGTTTTAGCAGGCTTTACCCCCCTGTTTAGTGCCAAACCTGGACTAACCCCCTTAGCGATGCACAATGTGGAGACAGGGACACAGACACCCATATGGTGGACAGCATATCGGGTGTCAGAGGCTGTCCAAAAGGACAGTAGGAGGGAAGTGGAGGAGATGCTGGATTTAGGAGTAATCCAGAGATCCCACAGCCCCTGGGCCTTACCCATAGTCCTTGTACCCAAGCCAGATGTCTCTATGCATTTCTGTGTGGACTATCATGGATTGAATGCAGTTACAAAGTCAGACGCCCACCCAATGCCCCAGACAGATGAACTCCTGGACAAGTTGGGAGGGGCAGCCTACCTTATGACTATTGATCTGACCAAGGGGTATTGGCAGGTAGAGTGGACCAGGCTCACTGTCAAGGCTGAGAAGTGTCAGGTGGCCATGAGGGAAGTGGCATACCTCAGGCATGTTGTAGGCTGGGGACATCTCCGTCCTAACCAAGTAAAAATAGAGGTGATCAAGGCATGGCCCAGACCAGAAACGCAGAAGTCGGTGAGGAGTTTCCTCAGGATAGCGGGGTACTATTGGAAATTTGTACCAAATTACAATGCCCTGGCTGCTTCCCTATCTGACCTGGTAAAGAAAAGGAGGCCTAAGAAAATTACCTGGGAACCAGCCTGTGAAAAAGCCTTTACCAGACTGAAGGAAGCTCTGTGCAGTGCTTCTGTATTGACAAGTCCTGACTATAGCAGACCCTTTGTAGTTTAGACTGACGCCTCAGATGTGGGTGTTGGGGCAGTACTGAGTCAGACATCCAACCAAGGGAAAGATCAGCCGGTAGTGTACCTGAGTAAAATGTTACTTCCCAGGGAGCAGGAATACTCTACTGTGGAAAAAGAGTGTCTTGCCATAGTGTGGGCCCTAAAGAAGTTAGAGCTATACTTATATGGGCAGCATTTTGTGGTACAAACTGACCACAACCACCTGGTTTGGCTGACACACATGGGAAAAACTGATGGTAGACTGTTAAGATGGAGTCTTGCCTTACAAGGGTATGACATGACAATCTTACATAGGGCTGGAGCGACCAATCAGAACAGCGATGGCCTTTCGCATCTTTATGAGGAGTGAACTGATTTGGGAAGCTCATCCCATGCAGGGGATAAAGCCCCAAAATTCAGTCTAGGTGGGGAGGATTGTGATGCTTGGCCAGCTGGTTATGATTGTTCTTTGATATTTGTAATATGAAAATGTAGTGTGGGAATTGTCTCCATAAGGCAGCTGAGCCATGGGTCAGGTTTTAGGAGTGTACAGGATATAGTAACCTGAAACCAGGAGGTAATTAAAAAGACTAGAGAGCCTTAATTTAGGGTCTCCTGTTTATCTGACTTAATTGGAGATGACCAGCTGCCTGATATAGGGATCGTAAACTTTTATGATGTCTTAGAGGAAGAAAATATGTTATATCACTATGGTGCTAAAAAGGTTAGAAAATCCTTTGATCCTTGGAAGAGCAGGAAACCACAGATGATCAAAGTAAAGGCTTGATGAAAAGACAGACCTATAATTTGGGAAATGAGTTTTGCTGATGTCACCTTATTTAATATACCTCCTGATAGGACATCCTGTTTTGTATAACTTTTATATTCTAAAAGGAGGAGCTAAATGGCATCATAGAAGGAGTGGAGACACAGAGTTTAGATTGTATTCTGTATTTCCACTGAGATACATTTCTTTTTGAACTCTGTAGAAACAATATCTGAGATTTACTAGTTTTACTAGGTTGATAAGGAGTTAGGGGGCTTGTAGGCCCATGATACTCCTATAGTAAATAATATTTAATAGTAGGGTTTGTAAGAATATATTTATCTAATCTATACTTAAAAGTGTTTTTTGAGTCACTAATAATGATGTTCGTTGGGAGTGCATTCCAAGGATTAATACTTCTCACGGTGAAGAAATATTTACAAGGCATATACTTGAAACCCCTACCTTGTAGTTGGAGGGGATGGCCTCGAGTATTGAAAGTGATGTTTTTGAAATCCAAGCCCATGTTATACATCAGATGATTATCTTGAATAACCTCAAACATAAATAATAAGTCACCCCTCATACACCTGGTAGACTGTGACATTAAATTAAGAGAAGTGAGTCTTTGGTCGTATTGCATATTAGTAAACCCTTTAATGTATTTGGTGAATTTTCTTTGAACTTTTTAAATTTGAAGAATTTTCTGTTTCCTAAAGGGACACCAAAACTGGGAACTATAATCCAAGTGTGGTAGAACATATGCTCTATAAAGAGGCAATAAAACCCTTACATCTCTAGATTTAATATTCCTAAGAATGGACCACATGGCAGCGTTTGCCTTTTGTATGGTTTTATTAACCTGCACTTTGGATGAAAAATCATAAGTGATATAGACACCCAAATCTTTTTCTACTGCTGTACATATAAGGGGCTTATTATCCAGCCTGTATATGTTTTTTGGATTATTTACTCCCAAATATATTACTTGCATTTCTCATGATTTAATCTCATATCCCAATTTTTGACTCAATCTGTTATTAAATCTAGATCTTTCTGAATGATGGTAATACTGTATTAGTCAGACTAAGGTCCACCAATTTTAATGTCATCAACGTATTTTAAAGGCTTAGAACAACAATTTAGGGTTATATCAGCAATAAATGCTTGAAAGATCTAACTAAAGGCACTTGTAGAGGTATACATTAGATAGAAAAAGTCTAACTGTATGTTGGTAGGAGTTTGTCTGGAGTTTTCTTTGCTTTTTCTTTTAAGTGATTATATGCTTTGTGATATAGTGTTCTATGTTTACATTTTACATATTTCTATCCATTCAAGTAAACCTTTTATTCCAAATACTGCCTGGGTCTTCCAAGTTCTTTCTTTTGCATGTGATGTATGGAGGGTTAAGACTGATAGCTGTTCATAAGCTTAATGGTGTTACCAAACTGGGGAAAGGTAAGAATATATGTAAGGTCTTTTATAGAGTTTTAAGGGTTCATTTTGGATACCTGGTTAGGTGCCCTTAGGCAAAAGATATCTGGCATCCCCCAAAGAGCAGATTATCTGAGCCTGTACATTTGGGTATGCTAGCATAAGGTTCACAGTTTGAATCCCCCCAGAACTTAAGAACAAAGGTGATTCAGACCCACAAGCAGACAGGAGGGTTACCCTGTTCTGTTACCTGTTCACAATACTGCGCTCAGAGGTTGGCACTGTGGGAGTACAGGGCCTGACCTGCTGAGTGGGTCTGTGACACCCTGTACCTAGGGTTGTCAGGAGCTTTGGTGCATCATCTGCAGCTAGTGCAGAATGCCACAGCCAGGATGTTGACAGGTACCTATATAAGGGAACATGTCACTCCTGTTCTGTGCACTCTGCACAGGTTGTCTGTGAGTGCACGCATCACTCTCAAGATAGGCTTGTTAACATACAAGGCCCCATGTGGTCTGGGACCTGACTACCTTAAAGAACTCCTGATTCTATACTCTCCTAACCACCCCTTATGTTCCACTGAGGCTGGTTTGCTGGTGATACCACCCTCCTGTCTGAAAAGATCAGAGGATAGAGCATTTGGGGTGGCCGCTCCATTGTTGTGGAATTCCCTTCCGCCATGTATTAAAACAGCCAGCACAGTGGAGGCCTTTAAAGACCCTTTTAAAACATACTTGTTTGAAAAAGTATTTAATCTTTAATGATTACAGTATATTTATTTGCTGGGATGTTTTATTGCTTTTATCATTATGTTTGTTAAGCTCTCTGAGCCCCTGGATGGGGTGCTATATAAATATAATTTGCCTTGCCTTTGCCTTGCCTTGCCTAGTGAGGGAGATCACTTATCCCTATTTCTCCAGGATTGGTTTAAACAGCAACTAGGGGAAGCTGTTACAGCCAGGCCTATCACAGTCCAAAAGGCTTATAGGGTCACCCCATGTAGCAGACAAGACAACATGGATGCACCTCACACAACTGTTATAGCCATAAACAGAGTGGGCATGCAGGATTTTGTTTGTGCTCTAGTGGGGCACAAAGGGACCCTGCTACATGATGGGCAAGCTGTTAGGCTTTACCCAGACATCAGTTATGCCACTAGTCAAAGAAAGAAGCATTTCGATGGAGTGTGGGCTATACTTAAGGAGGCAACATAAACCATGGCATAGTCTTTGCTGCCAAGCTCAGGATTGCCCATCGGGGAAGATCTTCCTTTTCTCAGATAAAACACATGCCCTTAAGTGGACACAGAAGCATGCTCCATCACAGAGGAACCAAGCCTGTCAGGAGGACTCCCAAATGGAAGACAGCAAGTCCTAAAAAGACTTTTAATTTTTTTCTTCTCTCCCTTGCTGTTTTCCCAGCCATAAGTCTTTATTAACCTGAACTAACAGAAATACAAGGTGGGTAATTGGTTTAGCCCCAGGTAAGCTGGATGGACTTAATGATTTTGTACTCTACTTAATACATGCTCCGAGGAAATCTACAGCCATATATTGTGAAACACTGTTTTATGTAGTACTATTCCCTGCTTAGTTTTTCCCTGATTTGATATAAAGTTTATTAGTTCCCATACTTTACAGGGGATTAGTTTAACTAAACTATCATTGAAATTATGCAATACAGATCTTCAATGTTGAAGTTATCTGACAGTTTTGGTAGGAAGTGCGCCATTGTATCCAGAAATGTCTCTCTTACTCAGCCTTTATAGGATTTGTTACTCTTGTACTAGATAAATGGTTTGGTATGGTGAGGCTCTCCTTATCCTCTGTTAAGGAGTGGAGAAACTTATGGGACCTATATTGGACTACTACATGGACTAATACCATGCTGCTTATGAACTCTAGCATACAGCACACTTTGGACATTTTAACTGCATTTTACAGTTATTTATTTTCTCCCCAAGGTGTAGCTTTACATCATAGATACACTCTTATGATGTATTAAGAAGAGTGGCACCCTTATTGCATAAGTTTATACTGTATGTCTTGTGCTTAATTTCATAGCTGTATGTTTGTTACTTTAAAAAATAAACATAAAGTTAAAAAAAAACATTGTTTTGCTTGTCTGGGGACTGGACTAGCACAGCTAACCCTCGCTTGTTCATTTTGACTACCGCAGGACTTCCATTGCTGACAATGAAGTTTAAAAAGTCCCTACTATAGCCAGCTCTAGCCTTTATGCTAATCTCCTTCATTGTTTCAGATGGCCAAGTATGATTAACAGCTCTTTAAGAGCTGCAGTTACATGGCAGTGCAAGATGGGGACCCCACAAAAGATTCAATACGAGTCATTGTCACCCCCTTGTTAGGTTTTCAAACTAGTGCCCAAGCTGTTAAGTCACTAACATCCAGTGTTCTGAGTTTGTGTCTCCATGTGTGTTGATGTGCCCCACACTATAAAGGCCAGTGTCCCTCATTTTATTACATTATGAGTATCATTGCCCAACATTTCAGTGACAAAATGTTAAGAAGTACACAGTGTCTGCCATGCAAGTGGTGGATTTTATCCCAGCCTCCCTATAGTCACTCCCTCTCCCTCTCTCTTCCCAGTCTCCCAGCTCTGTATATTCCCTGGATATCTCTGCAGGCCAATGAGAGAGGAGGACTTGGATGCTTCTATAAAATTACTTATGACAAATAAAGCCAAACAGATGTCCATTACTGATTACTTTAAAGTTGATTTACGATAAATGAGAAATTAATAAAACTAGATTTTAATAGACATACTGTGGTATTTCAGTATTTTTGCTACCAAACTGTGCACAACAAAATAATAAAAGAAACTGAATAGTTAACATCAAATGTAGCCCTGTGCTAATTTTTCCATAGTTTACCAATGCAACATAGCACACCTCTATTATCCACCAAAACATCGATGCACCAAAGTTGGCGGATAATAGAGGGTACACTATATTGGAACTCCAAACAAAATATGTGGTCTGCCTATGCAGAACAATTGTTCAGTTCATCTGGTAACATTACCACCAACAAAAGATTCTGATTTTCAGTAGAAAATGCAGAACGTTTAATATTTCTGAAAAGTCAACATTCCCCTTTTATATTTCAAATATGATTCCTGAATTATTAGAAAACATAGTTAGGATTCTGTCCATAAAACAGTTTCTCCAAGTGTGCCTGTGGTCTTTTGTGAACATGACCCCTACCTAGTAAATGACGTATGATCAGTGGCAGGTAAGGTCAGGCTAGGATTACTGTGAATGACACAAAGAGCCCAAAAAAATCACACCAGTAGGTCCAGAATCCAAGGCACATTTTGTCAACCACAACTGCTTTTCATGTCCCAGACTGTGGGCATTTATTTATGTATTTATTTAAAGTCTGGTGACCAGGAGAGGCACACTGAGCCGAGGCTTGTTTCCAGGTGTGACCCAAAGCAAGGGGAGTAAGGGAAGCAAAATACAAATACAATACAATAGTCAGGCAAGATGCAATAATCAAGGTAAGAAGGGCAGCTAAAATGGTACAGGGTCTGCACCAGAAACCATACGAAGAGAGACTAAAGGAGCGTAATATGTATACCCTTGAGGAAAGGAGTGAGGGGGGGACATGATAGAAACTTTCAAGTACCTCAAGGGAATCAACAAAGTCCAAGATGGTAGCATCTTTCAGAAAAAGAGATGAGCAAGAACAAGGGGGCACATTTTGAAGCTAGAGGGGTGATGGCTCAGAGGCAACGTGAGGAAGTATTTTTTCACAGAGAGGGTGGTGGATGCATGGAATGGCCTTTCTGAGGAGATTGTGGGGTCAAAAACAGTGGGGGAATTCAAAAAGACATGGGACAGACATAAGACAATTATAGTGGGGGGTAGAAGGAAGTAGGCTGTTGGTTAACTAGGCTCTGCAGCTTATCCAATAGGTAGGGAAATAGGCAGACTGGTTGGGTCAAGCAGACCTTATCTGCTGTCCAAGTTTATGTTTTTATGTTTCTATGTAATGGAAATGAATACATGTGCTATAAATAGAAAATAGTACACTTAATACAAATGATACAATTAATACACTATGATAGTGACCCATGGGGCATAAGTGGTACAAGACGTTACAGCACAATGCAATTGCACACAGCTGTCCAACCATGATGTGTAATCAGGCATAAACTAAGCATGAACTGGTAATACTGTATATAATGTGTATAGAATAGACGGTACTGCTTACTACTATAACAGAACTACTAGTTTACTGGCACTTAAGATTTTTTCACCTGTGGTATGCTATAATATTATTGTTTGCTACAACAGATGGCTGTAATGAATGCTACTCTTTGGTTAAGAATATGCGGTGGCCAGTGAAAACAGCTAAGTAAAAACAGCTATGTCAAAATAGCAAAGTCAAAACAGCTAAGTCAAATACAGCAACCGAAAATTGCCCTCCATGAGGTGTGCCCCGGGAGCTGGTATCTATAAGAAGGGGAGTGGGGAAAGCTTTCACAAGTGTGTAGGGCTTTCCACAAACACAAAACTTGTTCTATTTGACCAAGCTGTTTTGTATAAGCTGTTTTTGGTGGTCACTATTTTTACTTAGCTGTTTTCACATGGCACCGAATATGCACATCCAGATGTTGCTGCACCAACTTTTGTATGAATAATTATTGTAGTTAATTGTTTACCTGCAGTATGCTGTAATACTACCTGTCAGTTACACCAACATTGGGCTGAAATCGTGATTTGATCGACTGATAGATACTTAGCAGGAATTCATAAATATGTTTGTAGGATGGATGAGCGGTGCACTGTACATTTTTTGTAAAGAAGTTTTATTGAGTTTTGTACAGCAAATTGGCATACATTACATACAATAATGTGTTTGTGCATGCAGGCTATAAATTATAATTATTATAGGCAGGCAACTCCTTTTATTAAATCACTATCATCCTAGTATCATGGGAGTAAAAGCAAAAAGAAAATCTAGTTAACTCTTCTAGGGCCATTTCCAAATGGAAAATGGATCCATTTCACAGTGGTGATCAGCTAAATCTCTTTAAGATACACTTCCCATATTTAAAGTATACAGGGTATCATTTCTCTAACTTAAAAAGCTTCCACATTTTAACCAGATTGTTTCATAGCTCCCCATGTGTCTCCTTTCCCTATATGCCAGCATTTCTGAACTGGCATATTAGCTACTTTTAACACCCACACTTTGTATCATGGGGAGGCAGATGCCTTCCAATTTGCCAAGATTGTTTGCTTTACCATAACGAAAGTTAAATACACCAATATATATAGTCTGGAAGGACAATTTTCTCAGGGTGAGATCTCCAAGAAGAACCATCCTATCCAGTAATGTGATTTTAGACTGCATCACCTCCAACAGAGATTCCCCTACCCTAAACCAGCATGTCTTTAACTGGGCACAGGACCAGAACATTAGTTTAGTTTCATTTAGTTTAGTTAAAATCACTATTGCAACCCAACCAAAACAATTTGTTAAGTTCAGATTTCACACAAATATCATGTGATTTACACACATAAACCTTTAAATACAGAGTTAGAATTACTTGTCAAGTTGCTTACTTATACATGTTTTATACAGTCCTAACTAACAACTACACATATATCCTTTAACATTTAAATACTTTTAACTAAACGTTCTTAAAACTAACCTGTGTGCATTGGTCCAGGAGAGCTACATTTGCAATGACTGCCATCCAAATCTAGTTGGAATTTCTCCAGTCTATGGAGGGTGATATACCCTTGCTGGACACAATAATACTATGTCCATTAAAGTGAATAACTCACTGAGATCTGGATGGCTTTTTCCAAGACAGATGCCCAGTCTTGATCTTCCAAAGTCAAATTTAACAATTTGAACTTTTTTGTCCTGGCTGAGTCATTAGATATTTTTATGTGACTCAGAAGGTGGCATATAATTTAGATATAATGCCAGTGTCACCTGGCCCCGAAGCAAGAATAGCAGCTAATGAAGACAAATAATTTTAGGAGAGGAGTCTTCCCACCAAATAATGATGCACTTGCCAACACTTAAAGCAATGTGCAAATGGGAGCTCGTATTTAACCAGTAGCTGAAATGATAGCATCACTCCAGTCTTATATAAATCATCTATCGCTTGAATACCCTGGTTCTTCCACATGTAGAAAACCATTATCTTTAAAGGCATTTGGGGAAATCATGAGGTCCCATAGTGGCATCATAGCCAACCCCACTGAGGACATTGTATGTGGCAATGTTCCTAATACCAAGTCTTATACAAATGGTGAAGAACAGGAAACTATATTAAGTCTAGTCTAAGGGCTTTACAAGACATGAGAAGAAGGTCAGTCGATATAGGTCTCCGAGTAAATGCTTTTGGGATGTATAATGAGGGGTGCAATAATTACAGAGAACCAAGGTCTTAAAAGACTTAATCTGCACTGCCCTGTAAAGTAGTATAGAATCTGGATAGCCTAGGTCCCATTAGGATAAGATGCAGTGAGCAGATGGAACTTGATTTTGGGCACTTTATTGCCCCAAAACTAGGAGGCGATGCTGGAGTGGAGCTGTTGAAAGAAACCCTTAGTAATATGGACAGGAAGGGTCTGAAACCAATATTAAAATTTAAGCAAGATGGTCATCTTAACCATATTTATATGGCCTATAAGGGAAAGTCAAATGTCCATCCAGTGTGTTGAAATTCAGTTTTTACCCTGCTACATGGGAGAACAGTAGTTAGCCTGGAAAAGATCCTCAAACTTCAATGTTACAGTGACCCACAGATATTTAAAAATAACCTCCATCCACAGGAATGGGAGAGATGAATGAAGGTCACAATGATCATCAGGAGACAAGGACAGGACCAGAGACTTACCCCAATTTATTATATAACCAGAATGTTCCCCAAGACAAGAAATGAGATTTCAGATGTTTGGGAGAGATTTGGCTAGATGCGTGACTAAAAACATGACGTCAGCACAGAGGGACATCACAATTCTGGCATCTCTGAAATATATACTGTGTATGTGAGGCTTTTCCCAAATTGTCTGAGCCACGGGTTCTAATGCAATATCAAATAAAATGGGTGAAATGGGGCACCTCTGTCTGGTCCCCCCACATCAAACAAAAGGGAAAAGAGATTAACCTGTTCATCAGAATAGTGGCCTGTGGCCTTTTATATATCAGAATCAATGAAGACAGAAACTGCTGTCCACACTCAAGCACCTATAAGGTGGACCAGAGATTGGCTCATTCAGTACAGTTGAAGGCCTTCTCCACACTGAGTGAGATCAAGAACAGGAAATGGAATACCTGAGTAGACATTAAAATAACCAGAGTAACTAGAAAGGTTAAAGGCAGCATTCCTACCTTGAATTAATCATGTCTGCTCTGAAGATATATGCTTTGGGAGAATGGGCTTAAGGTGCAAGGCCAGTACTTTGAACAAGATCTTAATCTCTATTAATGAGCGAGCTTGGCCTGTAGAATGATACTAGACCTTTTGGTTTCCAGCATTTTGGGATCAGGGTAAAGCATACATCATGAAAGATGAGTGAGAGAATGTCCCACTCAAGTGCAGCTTGACAGATTTTGGTCAAGGGACCTAAAATCAAGGAAATAAAAAGTGTGTACAAATCTACAAGAATTCCATCAGGACCAGGAGCTGACCAGGTCAGGAGCATGCTCAAGGCACACAAAACTTCAGCTGCTGTGAAGGAATCTTCTAGAGAAGCTCTATCTTTCTCTGTGACAGTGATTAAGGTAACTATAGATAGGTTAAAAGAATCCTGTAGGGAGACAAGGGGAGAAAGGTTGCCTGCACCTGCTGTACATAGTCATTGGAAGTACTGTGTAGCAGGTTGAATTAGCATCTGTTATATTTAGCGCAAGTCAAACTTCTATACATATTCGTGTCCTATAGAATTAGCGCAGATGGCTTACTCTTCAATACAGTACTACTGGCAATCAGCTGTCCATTATTTTTCACTATCCATTTATTTTTATGTTGATTGCATGCATGCGCAATCAACATGTTGTAGGAACTTGCAGCAGAAGCAGGTTGTGGAGGTGTGGCAGTGTTGTGGCCAATGTCCCCACTGCCTTTTGAGGCTTGGCCTGCTTTCCCCAATGGGGTGGCACACTGCTGCTGACACTAGTTCAGCCAGCATGCCACCACCTTGAAACATTTTAACCACTGCAATCAGGGGCTGCCTCATCATTGCAGTGCCAGCCATTCCACTGCAGTGAGGGAGCGACCTGTCATTGCAGGGCGGTCCCCATGCCCCGACCCAGTTTGCTGATGGGGAGCCCAGTCCCTATTGGCATAATCTCCCCACCCCATGTTTCTGCCGTATGCCGAGGAGGTGCCCAATCCCCCTCAGCATGATGCACCCCCCATCTTTGTTTGCTGATGGGGTGCCCAATCCCCACCGGCTTCAGTCCCCCCTTCCTGACTGAATTTGCCATTGGGGAAGCCCACTCCCCATCAGCATAATGTATACCCCCCAATGTGTAGTCTGCCGAGGGGGGTGCCCAATTCCCCTCGGCTCATCCACCACCCCTATAAGTGCTGACAGGGTGCCCAATCCCCCATCAGCTACAGCCCCCCCAAAAAACACTCAGGTGGAATGCTGGGAGCCCACCCCAGTGTGCCAAATGTCCCTGTAAAAGAAAAACGTCCCTGATGTTTTTTGTTTTACCCTGTAAACAAGAAACGGTCCTTGTCAAGTCTGGCATCCCTCCCCAACCCGCACCCACTCTCTGCTCACCCTGCCTCCCCACACCCCCCTCACCCCATACTTACCTCCGGAGTCTGACACGATGATCTTCGGTGGACCAGGAACACGTCGGCACACTTGAAAGCCAATTGCGAACTGAGGAAATGCCAGTAAGCTGTATAATGGCATAAATAGGGTTTTTTCAACTTTGTTGCATATCTTAGGCATTTTTTTGAATTTTGGCACCAAATTTTCAACATGGGGTTTTTGGGACCTGTCCTCGTGAATTCGGCCACTGTCATGGCGTTATTCAGTCTTGAAAGGTGATTTCGTAGTCACTGCATGGAATCACCTTTCGGGACTGATTAACGAAATGACAGTGCCAGTGTTCTTGAGGTGGACTCTCAAAAAGCCTATGTTGCAAATTTGGTGGAGAAAATCCAAAAAATGACTGTTTTATGAACTTGCATTGGGCAGTTGCTACACACGCTCATAACTTTGCGAATTTGCAATATTATCACTCCAGATTTTCAACATTGGCATTTTTCTGCACCTCCTTATGAACAGTACAGCTGTCATTTTTCACATCCTGGCTGAAATATCTTTTCGCACTTCCGGCACAGAATTGCGTGGTCACTGTGGGAAATCATTGTTCGGGACACATTAAGAAAATAACAGTGACACTGTTCATGACCAGAGGTCCTAAAATGCTTGTGTTGAAAATTTTTGATGACAGTCCATAAAATGACAGTGTTACAACTGTGCGTTACTCAGTTTGCACGCACTCTCGTACCTTCGCAAATTTATAATATTTTCACTCCAGATTTTCAACATTGCCATTTTTCCACACCTGCTTATGAACAGTATAGCTGTCATTTTACACAACATGGCCAAAATGTGTTTTTGCACTTCCGGCACCAAATAGTGCGGTGTCTGGGGGAAATCAGTTGTCAGGATAGACTGAGAAAATGACAGTGACACTGTTCATGAGCAGAGGTCCTAAAATGCCTATGTTGAAAATGTGGTGATGAAAGTCCATAAAATGACTGTGTTACAACTGTGCATTGCGCAGTTTACACGCACCCTTGTAACTTCACAAATTTGTAATATTTTCACGCCAGATTTTCAACACTGGCATTTTTCATACCTCCTTATGAACAATACAGCTGTCACTTTTCACATCCTGGCTGAAATGTGTTTTTGCACTTCTGGCGCAGAATAGCGCAGTCGCTTTGGGAAATCAGTGTTTGGGACAGATTAAGATCGAGCAAGTGAGAGAGGGGGAGTCACCGAGCTCAACTGAGCTCTGTTAGGACTGCTGTGGATTTCTTTGTGAGCAGAAAAAGGCACAAATGCAGGCAGGAGCCCAGTACAAAAGGGCAGCCTGTGGCGCTGGGAGAAACACAACTAGTGAGTTAGGGAGGGGGAGTGAACGAGCTCAACGGAGGTGTAGCAGCACTGCTGTGGATTTCTTTGTGGGCAGAAAAAGACACCAATGCAGGCAGGAGCCCAGTACAAAAGGGCAGCCTGCAGCGCTGGGAGAAACGGAACGAGCGAGTGAGAGAAGGGGAGTGAGCGAGCTCAGCAGAGCTCTGTCAGGATTACTACAGATTTCTTTGTGGCCAGAAAAAGGCGCCAATGGAGGCAGGAGCCCAGTACAAAAGGGCAGCCTGATGGCAGGGCAGATGAGTATGGTAGGCATCCTGATGGGGGGAATAGGGGATGGCAAAGGGGAACGGAGGAAGAATAACTAGGGACTGAAACTGACCCCAGTATCAGAGGCACTAGCAGAAAAGAGAGAAGCAGGGAGAGGGTGCCCGAGGCAAGGGCAGGGGACCTCCTGATGGGGGAGGAAGAGACCACAAGGAGTACCAGGGGACAGAGCAGATGGCTGCGGGTAGGGAGGGACCAGGGGTGTCATTGAGGAGAATGAGTAGGAGGGGGGAACCGATAGGGGGATGAGATGTAGGACAGATATCGATTCTGAATAGATTTGAACCTCTGCTATGGGCCAGAGAGGGGGAGCAGGAACATACAGAAGGGGGGAGGACAAGTGAGGCATGAGAGGGATGGCGACAGGTAGGGGAAGAGATAGCGAGGTCAAAAGGGTAGAAGGGGGCTAGTAAGGAAGGAGGGGGTGGTGACTGAAGGAGAGAAGGCTACGGGAAGGGGGAAGGATGAGAGGGGCATCACTATCGGGTAGAAGGGAATGGGGACTCTAAATCAACAACAGCGGGGATAGGAGAGGGGTTGGAAATCAGCAGGGAGAAGGGGAGGTCGATGTGGGAAGCTCAGTAGTAAGTAGTCAGGCTGGGAAGGTGTTCAAGGGGGATGGGAGGAATAAGGCAGAGAAAAGAGGTGAGGCAGAAGTAGGGGGTACAGATACAGAAGTCATAAAGGGTGCAGTTGGCGGGAGTAAGGGACAGGAAAGAATGAATACTGGGGTGGTGGAAGGGGCATTAGAAGGGAAAGGGGGCTAAGGGGTGGTGGGTACTCGTCCTGGGGGATTCTATGCTGAAATGGGTGAGATGGGGCAGAAAGGGGGAAAGGCACAGCCATATTTGGGTTGAAGCTGTCCCCAGGTTGACTGCAGTAGGGGAAGGGTAGGCACTGTTCAAGCGTGCAGCGAGGGGGAGGAAGAAACCTCATTTACTGTTGCATGTGGGTACAAATGACTTGTCGGGGGACACTGTGGAAGTAGTGAGGGGGAGGTGTGAGTACTTGGGCAGGCAATGTGAGAGGGTGGGGAAGTCGGTGGCATTCTTGCAGGTACTGTCGGTACCATGTGCAAGCATGGCGAGGAAGGGTAGGCTTGAGGTATTCGAGTGGCTGAGGGATTGGTGCTAATGAAACATTATGGGTTAGTGACTAACTGGGGTAGGGTCTGGGGGGAATAGTGATTTGTATGCGAGGGACAGGGTACACTGGAGCAGGAAGGGTAGGGGAGTATTAAAGGCAGCATTGCTGCTGGGCTACTGGCACTGAGGGTTGAGGTGCTGGATGCCACACCTCGCACCACGCTGGCAACCCGGGTTAGGAAGCAAGCCCAGGCCGCCATGGGTTGGCAAGGGAGGGATAGGATTGAGCATCCAGAGGACTGCTCTCCTATCCTGGGGAAGGATCCTGGAACCCACCGCTCTGTAGCGGCCCCTGGTGACAACTGTGGGCACTACTACAGCGGCGTAGTAAAGGGTGGTGGAATGTGGTGGACATTGGCACGCTCTGCCTAAGTGTCATTGCACGCCCGCACTCCACAAAGGGGAGAAAAGTGGAAAATGGGCTACAATCAGGCAGCATGAGCTTCTGACCCCCCTGCCCGCCCCGAATGGTGCCTCCTCAATGAGATCCTGCTCCAGTGGGTCGACCTGGGAAGCTCCTCACCACCCCATCATGGGGGTAATCCATGGAAGTGAGCAGGTCAGCCTGATGTCGGGGAAAGGGCTGGGGGGGCAGTCAGGATGACCAAGCCAACCATAGCCCAGTGAGAAAATATGTAAAAAAAAAAAGGTAGGATTAGAGAGGTATATCTCTACTAAGGTGGATTTAAACAAATGGGGGGTGGCCATAAGACGGAGGTTGGTAGAAAGATCCAGACAGGGGAGCCTGATGAGGTCACGGCCCTATATAGAGGTAAAGGCGGAGGCATAGTAACCCTGGAAGGGGGCAGGCAGAGTGGTCTGAGTGTAACACAGAAGGCACCACCACCCAGTAAGAATAAGGAGGAGAAAGGGTGCGGACTACCAGAAGGAGGGACACAGGCCAAGGAGGAGCAGAGTGAGGAGAGGGGCACAGATGGAAGATGGTCTGACTAAATAGATAGAGAACCGGTTACAGGGGAGGGTACAGAGGGTGGTGGTGGTGGAGGAGTAGCTCTCGGCACCCAGAGCAGTGACAAGCAGGGTGCCGCAGGGCTCAGTGCTTGGCCCAATGCTATTTGGGCTCTTTATCTCTGATATAGCACATCGAGTGGGGAGCAGGGTTCATCTGTTCACACATTATACCAAATTAAAAGCAGATAGTTATAGTAGCAGAGCCCCCCCCCCCCACACACATACACACTCCCTGAAAAGCTGCTTAAAAGCCTGCAATTCATTCAAATCAATTCCATTTTCTTACTTAGTTGGGGTTCAATGCCAACAAGTATAAAATCATGTACCTAGGACATAGGAACCCCAATGCTGGGTATAGGATGTGGAGAGGTATTGATACTCACTAGACATGAAAGGGTCCTTGAGGTTATTATATCAGAGGACCTCAAGATGGCAGTACAGTGTGACAAGGCTATGGCCAGGGCAGATTGGATTCTGGGGTGCACAAGGAGTGGCTTCTCCAGTAGGAGGAGGAGGGATGTTGTGCTGCCATTGTATTACTCCCTGGTATACCCCCAGCTAGAGTATTGTGTCCTGTTTTAGAGACCACACTTCAGAAAGGACATAAGTGGAGATTTCCCAGAGGAGGGCAACTAAAATGGTTCAGAATTTTCACAGGAATCTCTACAAGGAAATGCTGAAGAATCTCCGCATGTATACTCTGGAAGAGAGGAGGGTGAGAGGTGACATGATCAAGACCTACAAAGTACCTCACAGGGGTACAGAGGGTACAGTTGGGGAGTTTCCTTCAAATAAGGATGAGCACTCAAACCAAGGGAAATACAATGAAGCTGGTGGGGGGGATTCAGAATAGATGTGAAGAAATATTTCTTTACTGAAAGGGTGGTAGACGCCTTGAACAGACTGCCTGGAGAAGTGGTGGAAGCTAAAATGGTAGGGGGCATGAAGCATGCATGGGATAAATATAGGGTTATAGTAGGAAAAGGGGAAGGAGGGGGTCAAGGGAGATCAATAGGGCTATGGAAGTGGAGTAGGTTCAAGTTAATTGCAGAAAACATCCATTAAGCAAGCTCATTCACAAGGTGGTCCCAATGGATGCAGGCAGAATAAGACATGCAGTAACATATACAGGCAGGAGTTACAAGTAGGTAGAGAACACTTGGGCAGACTGGGTGGGCTGAGTGGTCCTTTTCTGCTGACAAATTCTATGTTTCTAAGCACCAAGTGTTAATTCAAGTGCAGTGTTTATTTAAAGTTGGGCCTACCATACATCCAGATGTAAGGTACAGTAAATTACCGAATTAGCTGCAGCCTACTTACAGTACAATAAACAGAACCCCAGCACTTCGAGAAGCCTTTACTCTTCATAAGACTGATTAAAGAGCTGGGGTTCTATTTGCAGTGTCCACACCAGTATGCTGATCTTAAAATCAACGCCACATCTGAATGAGTACTTGATTCTTGCTCACTCCATTTCTTCCCCACTTTGAAACCTGCTTGTCTTGAGTTAGTTTTGGTCTGGCAGCACCTCACCTGTGTTGGAAGATGACCAATAAGTGGCACTGAAAGATGTCAGGCTTCACAGACTGTGAAGGCAGCTTCTCATGGACAGACATAAAGCAATTCTACTTGGGGGGGTAGGAGGAAGTAAGCTGTTGATTAACTGGAATCTGCAGTGTATCCATCAGTTAGGGAAATGGGCAGACTAAGTGGGCCAAGCGGTCCTTATCTGCTGTCAAATTCTATGTTTCTATGTTTCTCAACCACCATCTTGGCAAGAAGAAGGCTGCAGTTGTAGCCACTGATGACTGTTGGGGTGTGGGGATGGACAGACCAAAGGGGACAGACATAAGGAGGTAAAATCATAATAAAAATTGTGAGACCTTCACCAGCTTTCCAAAATGCTTACCAGTAAAAGAACACTCTATGAAGGTTTTCAAATGGCAGCACAAGCTGGTGAGCCCTCTGTCTGCCTCCTGACACCAGGCATCAACCAGCATAAAATTGCCTAAAGAAGGTAGTGCGGTCATGTGGTTACTGAAATACTGGGGATTCCAGATTTATAAGAACAAAAGAATATCACACAGAAGCTGGCACATGTGCCTATAGCATCTGTCTCCTGCTTCTCAGTAGTTAATTTATACCCTTGAGGTACTTGAATGTTTCTATCATATCCCCGCTTTCCCTTTTCTCTTCCAGTGAGTACATATTGAGGTCCCTTAATTTCTCCTCATAAGTCTTGTGTTGCAAGTTCTGTACCATCTCATTCGCCCTTCTCTGGACCATCTCCAACCTGTTAATAACCTTACAAAGGTGCGATCTCCAGAACTGCACACAGTACTCCATGTGAAGCCTGACCACAGTTTTATATACTGGCATCACTACCTCCCTCCTTATGCTGGTGATGCCCCTGCCTATGCTCCCCAGCATGTCACTGGCCCCTCCCAGCTGCCTTGCCATGTTGACATTTTCAGGTCATCTGAAATAAGAACCCCCAGGTCCCTTTTCTTCTTTGTGAGTGTTAGCAAGTCCTCCCCCCCCCCCCCATCCATTACCTTTCCCCAGGGTTTCTGTGTCCCAGGTGCATAATTTTGCACTTTTTTAAATTAAACTTCAGTTGTCCATCCTCAGACCATTTCTCATGCTTCCCCAGGTCCCTCCTCATTTTCTCCACCACCTCTGGGGTATCCACTGTGTTACAAGAGGCAGACCTTTCCCTTCAGCTCTTCTGCAATGTCACTAATAAAGACATTGAACAGGACTGGCCTCAGGACCACTCCCTGTGGCACCCCACTGGTCACCCCCTCTCCCCAGACTGCACCCCATTTACCACCACTGTCTGCCTCCTGTCTGTTAGCCAGTTTCTAACCCAGTTTACCACGCTTTCCCCCATTCCCAGCCTACTCAGCTCATTTATCAGACTCCTATGTGTGACGGTGTCAAAGGCTTTGCATACATTAAGGTAAGCGTTGTCCACTGCCCCACCCTGATTTACTTCCTTAGGCACCCAGTCAAAGAGATCAACTAGATTTGTCTGACATGATCTCCCCACTGTGAATCCATGTTGCCTATGGTCCTGGGCTCCGATGGCTTCTGGATGCCCCACTATCCTTTCTTTAACCAATGTCTCCATGATCTTCCCCACTACTGAAGTGAGGCTGATTGGCCTATAGTTCTCTGCCTCCTCCCTACTGCTGAATTTGTATAGAGGGACCACATGTGCCCTCCTCCAATTCTCTGGTACCACCCCTTTGTTGAATGACTCGGTGAACATGGCTGCCAGAGGTACTGCTATTTCCCTTCACAGTTCTTTTAATATACTTGGGTGTATGCCACCTTGTCCCATCGCTTTGTCCACCTTCAATTTATTCACCTTCTGCAGGATTCTTCTGCCTGTGAATGGACTATTGTCCACCTCTTCACACCTTTGCAACTGCTGTACTGCTGTGGCCCTTGCCCGTCCCCCTCTTCTGTGAATACTGAACAGAAAGACACAGTGGATGTCTTGGGGAGGGCACATGACAGTTCTTAGGCATGGTACTTTCACTTCCAAATACCCAAACAGCTCATATAAGCAATCAACATTCGGCATTGACAAATGCTTGTTTATGATTGTCAGCAATAGCGAATATAGCGAAAATAAATGGATAGTGAAAATAACCTTCTGTTCAGTATATTACAAAGCTTTTGTTTATTCCTGCCTGATCCTGAGTTAAGATACCTTCCTCATCTCTTACCTCCACTATAGTGTTTTATTGGCTTTCCCTTGCCAGGCTAATAGCTTACCGCTCTTATTTCCGTGTTTGTAATATCAGATACAAAACCTATTATATGCATACCTCTCAACTTCTCAGCTTTAAAAATCATAGCACTGGCCTTCAAAAATCATAGCAAAGGGTCAGAATGTAGAGCACTTTCTTATTTTAAGCCATATTATGTCTACAGTTAGTGGACCCCATATAGTTAATGAAAAGGAATGTTTCTATCAACTTAGTTCAATGATTTAACAGTTTGTGTGTCCAGAAATAGCTTTAACATTATGAGGAACATCAGTAAACTTGTGAGGAACAAGGGTAAATTTGAGTGTGAAAATCATAGCACTATGTGGAATTCATAGCAGTTGAGAGGTATGATTATATGCTCACTCAGCCAGATCTTGAGTAAGATTTTCAGAGGATCATTTGGCCTGTAAGACAGACTTACAATATTCTGTAGTGGGAGTATTTCTGAGAAACAAGGGAAAACATTTCAACTCTTCTATAAGAAAATTTAGTTTTTCCCCACCCCTGGATTTATCTCATTTAGCCCCATAGCTGATAATCTTACCCAGAATGAAAACCTTAAGGGGCATCCCACAGGATCCCTTGGTTAGATACAGTCCCCTCATTTCCAAGAAGACACTTTTATATCAGCCATGAAACTGATATGAATTCCATGACAGCTAACACTATGGGGTTCATTTTCCAAACTCAACTTCTAGAAACTTCAACCTGAATAGAGAGCGAGAGTTTAACTGGAGCATGGTCAGAAATGAGAATGGGAAAGTATTCAGCTGCAGTTACCTCTAATAAAATGCCCATCGTACAATAACAAATAACCTGCCTGTTCAGGTATTCATGTGGAGCACCACAGAGAAAAAAAAAGAAAAATCGTAAGCCAAAGGAAAGAGAGAACACCAAGAATCATAAAAGTAAAGTTCAGAGCATTGCATATTGTGATGTTTCTCAGCACTAGAAAGAGAAAATGTGTTTGTAGAAGACCAGTCCAGAATTGGATTGGTAACCAAATTAAAATCCCCACCCCACATAATTGTACCTCTTAAGCCTGCCAGTAACAGCTAGAGTTGTTGAAGGAAAAAGGGTTACTCCAAAAACAAACAAACAAAAAAAAAACACTTTACTGAGTTGGGCAATACACTGGAAAATAAGAGATGCAACATTGCTTTTTCTGAGATCCTACCAGTACTTAGGGCAGGCAGATACAAACAAATCCAAACTAGAGCACTAACATTTTGGCTGAGAACATGAAGTGGTGAAAGACAGTACAAATTCCTGAGGAATTAGGATCCCTTTTTTTGAAAAACATGACCTATTCTGTCCTGATAGTTTACACCTCAGCAGGAAGGGTTCAAGAAAATGAGAGCTGAAATTTCTCACAAACATTAACAATCATTTAAATTAAATCCAAACGGGAACATGAAAATGGGGACAAGAAACAAATCTTAAATGACCACATTACTATTAACAAAGCACAAAAACTCAAACACATAATGAGAATTAAGGGCTTGCCTGTCAATGCCAGGAGACTGAACTTGATCAAAAAAATTAAATTTGATCATATCATAACCAATGAAAATATTGGCATAATTAGAGTCTCAGAAACTTGCTGGGATGAATTGTTTAATTGGAATAAGAAAATTGAGGGATACAAATTATAATAACATGAATAATTTAAAAAGATGGTGAGGTCACACTCTATGTTAAAGAAACTATTAAGTCAGTACAAATAGACCACTCAGAGGAGTTTCATATTTAGAGGGTTTCTAGGTAAAAAGCTATAGATAATGTGGGGAAAGGCTTCACCACTGCAGTCTATTATAGACCACCAAGGTCCGATGAGGCACATGATCTACTACTAGAAGCATACTGGAGAGTTATCTTAATGCAATGATTGCATCATAATGGGTGGCTTCACATTCTGGGAATCAACTGTGATACATGCACCACTAGAAGCTCACTTGAGAATAAACTACTATAAGCAATGTCAAATCATAACTTAGAGCAGACAGTTATGTCCGACACCAGGGTAGTAATGCTCTGGACCTCATTCTATCCATTATAAGTTTGGATCTAGGGAATATAGCTACAGTCTAACCTTTTGGAAGCAGTGACCATAACATGGGAAGGTCATGTCAGACCAACCTCATTGAATTTTTTGACTGGGTGACTAGGGACGTGGATCAGGGGAGGGCAGTGGACATGGCCTATCTGGACTTCAGCAAGGCCTTTGACACTGTGCCACATAGAAGACTATTGCACAAACTGGGGAATATGGGTGTGGGCAGGACAGTAGTGCGGTGGATAGGTAACTGGCTGGGCAGCAGGACACAGAGGGTGGTGGTAAATGGCTGTCACTCCACAGAGGGAAGAGTGACCAGTGGGGTACCACAAGAATCAGTGCTGGGACCGGTACTATTCAATATCTTCATCAGTGACATTGCGCAGGACCTAGAAGGCAGAATTTCACTGTTCGCTGATGACACAAAGCTCTGTAACAGAGTAGACACACCAGAGGGTGTAGACAGAATGAGAAAGGACCTGCAGAAACTTGAAGAATGGTCAGGGGTTTGGCAGTTGAAATTCAATGCAAGGAAGTGCAAGATAATGCATATGGGGCACAAAACCCTTGCACAATATATCAGTTGGGGGTGAGGATATAGCATGCACCAAGCAGGAAAGGGATCTTGGGGTTATCATCTCTGATGACCTCAAGGCAGGGAAACAGTGTGACAAGGCAGCAGGTAAAGCAAATAGGATGCTGGGATGCATAGGCAGGGCATCACCAGCAGGAAAAGGAGGTCATAATTCCACTATACAAGACACTAGTGAGGGCGTACCTGGAGTACACTGTGCAGTTCTGGAGACCTTACCATAAGGACATAGACAGGGTAGAGAAGGTTCAGAGGAGGGCAACAAAGATGGTGCATGGATTGCATCACAAGTCCTATGAGGACAGGTTGAAGGCACTGAACATGTACTCCCTGGAGGAAGGAGGAGAGGGATATGATAGAGACATACAAGTATCTTACAGGGAGGAACAGGGTGCAGGAATGCACTACTTTTAAGTGAAAAAGATGTTCCAGGACTAGAGGGCATGGCATGAAGTTAGAGGGAGGACGATTCAGAGGAAACGTAAGGAAGAATTTCTTCACAGAACGGGTGGTGGACAAGTGGAACACCCTGCCAGAGGAAGTGGTGGGGGCTGAAACAATCATGGGATTTAAGAATGCATGGGATAGACATAAAGAAATTCTGGAGGTCAGGGGTAAGGGGCAACAGACTTCTTGGAAAACATAAACTGAACTTACAGACTTAAATGGGCAGACTGGGTGGGCCATAGGCCCTTATCTGCCGACACTGTCTATGTATCTATGTATCTATGATACTCTATAATAGCAATAGAAGACAACAAACAATCAGGGGAAATAGACTGAAAAAGAACCATAATTAAGCCAATACCAAGGCGATCGAGCATGACTTAAGAACTGGAACTGGGAGTTAGAGTCAGAAACAGTGATTTAGATGACTGCTGAGGTAAGCTGAAGGAATAAAATCAATAACCTGGAAAAAAGATATGTCCTTAACACCAAGATGTACAACAAGAAAGGAAAAAAAAAATACTGTGGTTGTCAAACAAAATTCTAATGCTAATGAAGCTCACAATTTCCTTATTTAAGAAATATAAAATCATCTAATTGACAATAACCTGAAAAATTCTAAACAGGGGTTAAAAAACTAAGAATACCATCATAACGAAGAAGAGAAACTTAGAATTCAAATTAGCATACAATAAACAGGACAATACATCCTTTTATGCATATGTCAACAGACTAAGAGGGAGACCAAATTGTAGGTCCTCACAAAGCAGACTGTAAGAACAGCTACACCGTCACTGTCCAGACAATAATTCAAGCATGATGCAGCAAGATAAATAATATAGACTTCATTTTCATACCAGCAGCAAGATGCAGGTGCCCCTCCCTGCAAGAGTAGCCGAACATTTTTGCACGATAACTGTGCTTTTCAAGACCTTGGGAAAGTGCGGTTATCATGAGAAAATGTTCAGCTACTCTCACGGGGAGGGGCACCTGCCTCTTGCTGCTGGTATGAAAATAAAGTCTACATTATTTATTATGCTGCATCGTGCTTGAATTATTGCCTGGACTGTGACGGTGTAGCCAATCTTGCCATCTGCTTTGTGAGTACCTTCACTTTTGTTTGGCTCCGCCCTGTTGCCTTTGCAGCCACCTCTGTTGTTGTGTTTCAAACTGTAGATCCATCACTATAAAACAGCACTACAATAACCAAACCACAAGACATGGCAATTAAACTACTTCAGCGCTGTATTTAACAGCCAAGGGAATATTAATGACAGCAGTCAATTAAACCCGCACATAAAAAAGGGTAATAGCTTCTAAGCAGGTTAGACAAAAACAATAGTGGAAGGACCAGATTGGTTAAACCCCAAACTGTTAAAAGAATTATGCAAAGTATTAGCCAAACCATTTAACTCTCATAATAAACAAATCCATTAAAGAAGGTAAAGTACCAGTGGATTGGTGGGTTCCCTCAGTTGTGCCTATTCATAAGAAAGGTAATTGTTCCTGCACCAAGAACAACAACAAGTCCTCCCCCTCTAAGCTCCTTGTGAATGGAGAAATCACTCAAGATTCAAAAACAATAGCAGATGCATTTAACGTTGCATTCTCAGACCTCAGTCACATCCTCCCACCGGTCTTCCTAAATACCAAAAAGATTAACTCGGAAGAGACCCAGGCTGTCCACTTTAATCCCACCCCCAACCCAAGGTGCACCACAATTTTATTTCAAACAAATCTTCCACTCAGCAGTCAAAACATTTATCCAATGCTCCCTTGGCAAATCTAGGCACAGCAGCAACTCTCTTTACCTTAAATTAATGGCCCTCATCCTTGATGAATTAATACAACCACTCACCATCATTCTGAATCTGTCTCTAAGATATGGGCAATTCCACAAGAAATGGAAATCTGCAGTTGTCACGCCGGTTCACAAAAGTGGAGATCGGATGAGTCATGGCAACTACAGGCCTATCTCCATACTACCTCCTCTCTCCAAAGCCCTCAAATGAATAGTCTCAGAACAGTTGGTGGACTTCCTCAACAAATATAACATCCAGTGCCGTCAACAGCCCTGTTTCCATAAGGCCCATAGTACCACCACGACACTACTAGAATACATTGACTTCATCCATACAGCAGTTGACAACAGCTTGCTAGTGGGGTCAATATACATCGACTTCACTAAAGCTTTCGATACTGTCAATCACACTATCCTACTCAATAAACTCCTAGCATCCTGACACAACTGGCTGGTTTCAAAGTTACATTGGAAACAGATCTCAACAGGTGAAAATCAATGGGACCCTCTCAGATAGTAGGCAGGCAACAGCCGGTGTCCCACAAGGTTCAAACCTGGGTCTGCTCCTATTCAGCTTATTCTTTAATTCCCTCCCCATGGCCTGCCCCAATAATATCCTGCTATATGCAGACGACACAGCAGTCTTCTCCAGTTGCCCACACCTGCTAGAATCCAAACTCCAAAATAGTTTTGCAGTAATAGAGGACGGGACTGTTTTACTCAAAATAAGCTTCTCCTGAATTACGAAAAAAACAAAGACTATGTTGTTTGTTAACCATCAAAGCAAACACAGAGCCAGTCAGCTGACCATCTGGAACAACAAACAGGAGCCACTCATTCAGGTCGGTACCTTTAAATATCTAAGCATCGCACTGGATAGCTCCCTCTCCTTTACCCATCAAACAGACAACATTGTAAAGGTATCCAACAACAGTACTGGTCTGCTTTACAGACACAATATGACTCTTGCTGCAGCCTTGTCGCTGGCTGTCAATAGTTCTATAATCTCTTTGATAGATTATGGGTTGGGCTGTAATTTTTTCATGGTAAAAATCAGCTGATTTCACAGCACTTCATGGTCTGAAACTAGATATTTATCAAAACTCAAAACTGAAAAAACACGATAAGTCCTCCCGGCAGCTTACTGCCACCAACTTTTAAATCTACAAAGGCTGGCTATTTAACTTGGGGACTGTCTCAGTCTTCCCATTCATTCACCGCAGCAGCCGAAAAAGGAACCAGGGGTCTGAGGGCAGCAACAGTTTGAATTCAGCTTGCCCTCCCCTGGCACCAAAGACTGCACACAAATCAGACTTTCAGCCACAATTCGCAATTCTGGAGACCTGCCAGCCCATTGTTCCAACATCCCCATTCACTTGCTGCAAGAGCCAATAGAGGAGTCGCAAGTTGCAACTTGTAACTCAGAAGACCTGCCAGCCCATTGTTCCAGCCTCCCCATTCACTCTCTGTGATAGCCAAAAAAGGAACTGCAGGTCTCAGTAACCCATGGGGTGGGCGCATGAGGAAGGGTGCCATCTGTAATGGCGATACCTTCCCGGCGCAATCCCTCATGGCGATGGGAGGTTAGGGTGACCGGATGAGGGTGGGCGAACTGGGCAACAAGATTCATTATCGTACATGCGTGGGGGGTGGGAGGCGAGCACTGGCGTGGGCTGGAAGGGGGAGGAGGGCTGTAGGGAGTGGTGCTGTGCTGGATGGCTGAGCTGCGTCGTAGCATTGGGGGTTAGCTACTGGCTGGGATGGCTGAGGTACTGGGTTCGGGTCCGGGCGCTGGTGCGACTTTATTGCGCCCGGCTCTAACCTTAATTTTTTTTAATGCTTTCACTGCCCCCTTCCCCCAACATGCACCTCCCTGGAGTTGAGAATCCTTAAGTAGGGAGGTGTGGGGGGTGAAGCCCCTCGCGAGGGGGGTATGAAAGCATTAAAATAAGTATCTCCTGGTGCTGTTGTCCTGTGCACTGGGGTTGTCAGAGTGCCGAAAAGCTTTTCGGCACTGACTGTGCGATAATGGAGCTCGCCTTTAGGCGTTCGTCATTATCACATAGATCCACAGGTCGCAACTCGTAGCTCAGGAGACCTGTTCCTGATTTTCATACAAGGACTGCTGCTTCCAGAAACGGACTTACCAGTCAACATTGTTTGCTGAGCCTACCACCCCCACCAGCCCAATTAAGATTTAGATGCTTGTTTTGATTAAAGCTACTGTACATTTATTTATTTCAGTTTGGGATTAATATATTTGAGTCAAGGACTCATTTACAAAGGTTCCACTTCAGTGTTGAACAAGCATTACAAAAATACAAGGTTTACAGAGAGAAAAAAAAAGAAAAACATTGAAGCATATACACAGGCAGTAATAGTAAAATTTGAACTTATACACATCAAATTAGTACATACAGTATTAACAGATAGACTGATTAGATAAGCAGGGGTTGGGGGTCAGCCAGATGTGGCATCGTCTGAGGTGGGAGAGAGGTGGAGCTTTCAACCAAGTCAGGCTACCGTCAGGTAACTGGGGGTAGGGGGGTAAGAAAAGAGTGGTATATTGCAGAAAGATGTAGAGGGGGGTAGGTAAATGGAAAACTGGGGGCGAGGTACTACATTTGGAAGGCATAAATAAACAACAAAAACTAAAAATACAATGCAGGATTTGGTATGATTTTGAATTTGGGTATTTTCACCTAGGACTACCGATTTCACGGTAATCGTGAAATCCATGACCCCCATGAAATAATTACAGCCCTAACTATGGGCTGATTGTGTACAGTGCTGCAACAGATACAGCCCTAAAAAGGGTCAGAACAGCCCTCGATAAGTCTTGTAGGCTGTCCCTATGGGCACTCAGGCTCACTCACACGTGTGAACTATACACCCAGTTCAAGTGGCTTAATCTCCAAGGAAGGATTAAATACCAGACTTGCCTACTTGGGAAAAAATCTCTCCTCGGTTTAACTCCTCCATCCATTGTAAACCTCCTTTAACTTGTGTCTAACCAGCACCAGACCAGAGGTAAAATGAAAAATGCCCTACATATCCCTTTCCAACATGCTGCCCTTGCACAGAGATCCTTTGCACACAAGGCACCCCTCTGGCTCAGTGAACTCCCCCCAGAAGTGGTAAATGTGCCTAAACTCAGAACTTTCAAGAAATTACTACTCAAACATTTGACAGCACTCAGCTCCTGTGATTGCAGGTTCTAAACCCCCCCCCCACTTTGCTGGTCTCCCTTCCCTTGCTAGTTCCCCACTCACCTGATCACCCTGTCCTCCCCCTCACTCCTCCCTTGTTCACCTTTTTCTGCTTCTTTGTCCCCAACCCCCCATATATCCTCTTACCTCTACTAATTCCTCTCCCTACCCAACCACACCACCCTCTGTTACTGCTCATTCCACCCTCTAGCAATTGTTTCCTCTCTCTCATTTTCTCTACCCACACCCCCTGCTCTCTCCCTCTATAACCCTGACAAGGACATCTCTGTCTGCTCTATGTTTTCAACCCAAACCCCTCGCCCACTCCCTCCATAACCCTTTGACAAAGACAGCCCTGACTGCTCTACTATCCATCCTCTCCAGCTCTCCTCACCGCACTATCCTTTGTCCTCTGCCCCCCAAGTTTATCAAATCTGTTGTTTATCGTAGGAAATAATTGCACTTTTTTATTTTACGTAATTCAGGTTTTTTTATATTGTACAGTTTTTCTTCTTTTTAAACCCCAGGAATTCACCAGTGTTTGTAATTTAAGTTTGCACTTGCCTATGTCTGTACTTTTTGTTTTTCTACTCATACGTATCGCTTGTCTGTGCCTTACCATGATGTGGGGCCTTTGTAAACGAGCTTATAGCTCAAAGGTATGAGATGTCAAATAAAAAAATAAAATAAAAATAAAAATTATAGACCAATTAGCCTTATGTCCACAGTAGGTAAAATTGCTGAAGAAATAATTATGGAAGGTATACCAGACAATTTAAAAACAAATGGTTTCAAGGACACTAACCAATGTGGTTTCTCAAGGAAACGAACATGCAACACTAACCTTATCAACTTCTCAAACAAGGCCAGTAAGGCGATGGGTGATAGCATGCCAGTGGACATTATCTATTTAGACTTTACAAAAAGCCTTCAGTAAGGTACCACACATCCCATTATTGCATAAATTAGCTAAGTTAAAATGTTAACAATAGCCACATCATGTGGATTCAAGACTGGCTCAAAAAGAGAACACAAAGAATAAGGGTTCAGGGCTACCATTCTGATGTAAGATTGGTCATGCAGTGGGGTTCCATGAGGTTCCGTATTAGGGCCATCACTGTTAAATCTGTATATCAATGACATGGAGCTATGAACAGCTCTTAGAACAACAAACTCATAGATGATACAAAGTTGGGTGGGCAAGTTAGTAACATCAATAACATCAAAAGACTGGTAATGGATCCAAGAGAACTGGAAGTTTGTGCTGTCAACAACAAAATGAAGCTGGCCTGGTGGCACTGAGGGTTGAGGTGCTGGACGCACACCTCGCACCATGCCAGCGACCCGAGTTCTGGAATGAGTCTGGGTTGTCGAGAAGGTCAGCGGGGGGGAGAGGATGTGAGAAGTTGCTGGCTGGCAGCACTCCACCTCAGGAGGAGGAAGCCAGCTCCTTGGAGCTCAGCCGCCCTCTGGTGGAGGCCGGAGGGATGGCGCCATGAGAGAGCGCAGACAAAGGTCAACAGGGAGGGTTGAGGGGACCCGGTCCGGAGCTGCAGTGCACATGTGCACCTCCATGCATATGCACCACTGCTTCTGGGGGTCCCGAGGTAGCTCAGGGAGAAAACAGAGGAAATCGTGGGGGCCGACGAGAATGATGCCCCCGGACTGACTCAGGGGATCTGCCGGGGTGCGCATGGTGCCACGAGACCCAAAAATACCCTGAGATTGGTAGGCTCGATGAACGCAGAAGTCGACCCGCCACAGGAGGATAAAAATAGTCAACATCAAAAAAAAAAAAAAAAATCGAATTCAATCTCGATAAATGCATGGTAGTGCATCTCGGACACAGTAACACCAACCAACAGTATGAGTTATATGACAAAAAATTAAAGGCAGTAACAAGTGAGAGAGACCTGAGAATAATAATGTCTAATGATCTTCAAAGCAGTCAACACTGCAAAACAGTAATTAACAAATCAAATCGGATAATCAGTTCAATCCATCAGGCATTTATTAGCAGGAGTGTTGATTCTACCTTTATACAAGGTATATGTCTAGCCCCATATGGACTATTGCTCGCAGTTCTGACATCCATATCTTTGGAAAGATATCAACCATCTCAAGCAAGTCCAGTGCAGGACAACAAAAATGATACATGGCATCAGGAATAAAACATGTCAGGAAAGACTGGAGCATCTGGGGCTCCACTCTCTAGAAAGAAACAGTTTAGGCAAAGCAAGGCAAGGCAAATTTTATTTTTCAGACGCCCAATCCCAGAGGCTCTGGGTACTGTACAATCAACAATCAGAACAATTAAAACACAATAAATAAGATATAAACATCCTAATAGATATTTAAAATCAAAACACTGACATAAGGGTCTAAATTGTCAGCAGAAAATTTTTTGAAGTGCCATTATACAATTATCTCTGAGATACTATCTAAAAAATGTAGTCTGGGAATGTCCAGCTGAATAACAAGATCTTGAAGCAGGCTTTGAATGCCTCAACTGAAGGGGCCTCCCTTACTGAAGGGGAGATAGTCTTCTGCTTCTTCTTTATAATGTTCTGCAAGATGAAGATTTAGGGGAGGACCTGAGCTTTGAACATACTATAAATTACTAAATCATAATTTAAGAGATCACAGATTTCAAACTGTGGGTGAGACATCCAAAAAAGATGTAAGTGTAACCTTCCAAATGGTGGGGCCTACCAGTGATCCTTGCCCTGAGCAGGAATGCCTACCAGTATGCCTTGCTCACTCCAGCCCCAGGGTCTGCAGCCTGGATGGGGACCAGAGGAGCTGATATTTGAGCCGCTGCCTACTCAGCAGTTCACTAGAGTGTCAGCTGCCGCTTGTGTGAATGTGCGGGCAGGCGCCAGCTCAATGATTCCTTGACAGCACTCTGCACTCCTTCATTAATGTTTGGACTGTCGCACCCATAGTCACACCCAGAACACCACAGCCCCATTGCAGCTTAACTTGCCAGTCTCCTCCATATGCTCAGGCCCCAGAGACACCAGTTAAACCATCAGGGGACTCAGAGACACACTTGGAGAATAGATAAGAGCACCATGAGTTTGGCGTAATTGTGCCTGAGTATCAGCAGGGCTACTTGCCACACTTCAAAAGGAGAATGTGGAAGTATGGGCGTTGATGCATTTAGGTAAATGTGCCACAGGATGGCACAATTTATTTGCTTTTGGCAGTCTTTAGTTACTTTAACAGACACCAAATAATAAATCATTTTTTCAGGTCTGGCTACTTCAGAGACTGACTCTTTGTCTTTATCAGTGAAGCCTAGCTACTGGGTGTTGGCTTCCTCTTACCAAGCTTATGCTAGGGAGGACCTTTGCTAAGGAGGGGTCTCACCAGTCTTTGCACTTTCCTATGAATCCAGTCTAGCCAGAAGGAAACAGCTCTAATCCGTCGGAGTCTGCCCTCAGCTCCCTCGTGGCTAGTTGGCACTCTCCTTAGTGCTCTTTGACAGGTTTAAGCAAACCCTCACTTACATCCCTCTGTTCCAGTGGTCCATGCCCCTATACCAAGGCAGCAACGCAACTGCACAGCTCAACCAGCTGTACAGCACCAAACACTCCCTCTCTTTGCTTATCATAGACCCTCTCTCTCTCTCTCTCTCTCTCTCTCTCAGGCAGTCTCTCTCTCTCTCTCTTGCAGTTATGTAGCTGGCTGACTAAAACCTGCTGAGAGAGCGTTTTTATAGCTCAGGGAATCATATGATCTGTCGGTCAAATCCAGACTTCACATCATCAACATTCAGTGTACCAAAATCACAAAAGAAACATAAATAATGAAACACTCATTGCAACAGAAAACAACAGTACTATACATATTCACTAAACACATGCATCATCTTCACTTTGCAGGAGAGTTTGTAGCATACTGTATTTCCCTTAATTACTAGGAACCTCCCCCTTAACTGCCGATACTCTCTGATCCTAGGTTCTGTAAAGCCATCAATTCTAGGTGGGGACAGGCCTATAGGGAAACAGCAGTTAGCTGGCTGCTTAGAGTCTCCAACCCAAACCATTCACAGCCTCCAGGGGTAAGTTAACGGAAACTCTTGCTGCGCTGAGAAACTGCTTTTTAGATGCACCTTTGTTTTAACAGTTAAAGGGTGACAGAAGCAAACAGGAAGAAAACTGTTTGTTCTACTTTCAAATGTTGTCTTTTAAAAAGTTAAACTTCATGACTGTTCCAAGATCGCTTATTTCTATATTTTAACACCGGGCATCAGTCCTGCATGTTTTTATTTATTAATATTTATACACAAGTCTTCTCAGGGACATTACAAAAATCTCACTTGCTTTTAGTATTTTGTGGGGGACTATTCACTTCAGTTGAAGTAAGTCCTCAGCCCTGGCCTTTCTCTTGATCCTGGGCCACTGCTAAGCCACTAGAGCCAGGGTAATTAAATATACAAACATGAATTCATGCAAGGGTTTCTGCTACTATCACCAGGGAGGTGAAATGTTGTCTAAAGAACAAAACAGGAGCTACAAAGAATTAACATGTCTTTACTTCTTTACTTCCATAAGTGTGTGTTGGGGGGCAGGGGGGAGAAAGACAGATAGAAGAGACAAGGGAGTTCTCCTGGGTGATCAGTCCAGGACAGACAGTAAGAAATACAGACAGGACAGAAGCTGTGCAGCTAAAAAGATAAAGAAAAGTTGTGCTTCAGTTTTGCTTATTTTTCTTCAGAAAGCGGTCCCTAAAAGGAAGCAATGCTTCCTATTCTGATTAACCATCGCCTTGGGGACAGCCTTATCATGGTAGTGCCATTTATAATTCATAACTCTGGGCCCTTATTTATAAATCATAAAACAATGGCAGGGGCCACCCTGTTACAGGGAACAGCCCTGTAAGGAGGGACTGAGCACAACGGAGCTCCTGACAGATTGAGAGATTCCCCGATTTACATGGATACTCAACTGGATCGTAGGGCACATCTGTCATCTGTGATCTCAGTAAAAGCAAAAGCAGGCCAGAAGATCAAATAAAATACTTTAGTTTTGAGTAGTGTTTCTTCCTGTTTGGAAGCCACCATCATTCTGACCCTTGACTTCACAGACAGCTACTTAGAGGTCAGGGATCTTGGCATGTGACACCAGGAGGATAGTGGGAGAATGTGCCGTATGCTTGGTGCCCTTTCACCCAGCCAATAGAACATCACGTGAGCATTCTGCATACTAATTTGAGTAACTGACAGCTCTCTGTGCCAATCAGATGCTGCCTTTGTCCAGAAAAATGCTGCAGAAGACGAAGAAGAATTAGCATTTATATAGCGCTTTTCATACACAATGTATCCCAAAGCACTTTACCAACAATGCTAGACTAGTAGTGAAGTGACTGAATGTGTAGTGGCGGCCATGTCACACATCAACACCCACACACAGCCTGGACAATTGTTTGAACTGATTTTATGCTGAGGGCAGACTCAGAACGATTCGGTCAGCAGTGAGCTCTCACAGTGTGAGGAGGGCTTGTGCTACTGGCCAGAGCCTACAAGGAAGCCTGCCTGTGGCTTCTACAACCAATTGTTCAGAAGGTGGTTTCAAGGTTTCTATACCCCGTAAAAAATATAGACTGAACTGTGCATTTGCTGATTGTGACAGAACAATACCTTTTGGTGGAAAAGACTGCTCCTGTGAAATGAGACAAAAGCATGCTGTTCCAGTAAGTGTGCCACATTTGCTAACCTGTGAGTGACCAGAGACTGAGTGAGTACAGTGTGCGTGTTGAAGTTTAAATAATCAAGACTGTAGACAACCTGGTAGAAAGCCAGTTAGTGCTACTGCTAGGGAATGGCTAACATACCACAGAAGGGTCCAGAAGCCTAGTCATGTGTGTGGTCTCTTTAGACTACTCTGTCCTGCAGAGGAGGACAGAGGTGCACAAGAAGTCCAGATGACTACTGAAGCAGAAAGCCTGATCCACATCCACCAGAAACTTTTTTTTTCCCCAATTGTTTAACCAGAAGAGACACACTAAGCTGAAAGCTTGTTTACAGGTGTGACCTGTGAGCACAGGGAAGTTAAGTGATTTGCTCAGGGTCACACAGTATGCAAGTGGGGGTTGTGGGATTCAAACACAGGTCTCCAGATTTGCAGCTCAGAGCCTTAAACAACTGCACTAAATTGCCTCCCTTAAAACTTGCATCATCGAGCTGATCCCCACCTCTCCCCCCCAACTGCACAACTGATTAACCGTTTGAGAGAACCTACACCTGCACAGAGGAAGAAGTAGAGGAGCCACAGTTGTCAGGGAAGCTGGTTAACACCAGAACTGTGGGCACTCTCAAGGTTTACCCTGCAACTGGGATTTTATAGGACATTTGCCACCAATGCAGTGTCAGTGGCTCAGTAGGTAGCACACTCGCCTCTGAGGCTGGGAGATCAGAGGGCTGTGGGTTCAGTTCCCACATCTGGCATTTGGGTTAATATCCCAGTACTGACACTGTAGTGCAGCATGAGATGGATGCTGCACTTCTGAGGTGCCGTCTTTCGCATGAGATGTTAAACCGAGGTTCCATCCGCCTGGATTGGTGGTAGTTCAGGTGGATGTTAAAGATCCCATGGCACTTATCGAAAAGAGTAGGGGCAATTTTTATTGTAATAATCACATAAATACAAATCCACAACAAAAAAAAACACATTGCATAATGAACAGAAAAAACAGCAAATAAAACAACAGCAATAAGCAATCCCTTGAACTGGCTTTACATTATCTACCAAAGGTTCCTAATATAAATTTTTATCTAAAAAAACAATGTATACCGAACTCCTTATGGACTAACAAATCAAAATCTGCAACTTTGGAAAAAAAAAACAAATGAATTCCCTTTATTCTTACTAATTATTCATCCCCCCCTTATTTATAAATACTTAGCAATCCAATTCTCCCCAACCATTCATAGCAATGACACTTTAGCTATAAAAGGCCTAGTTTTAGGTGGAAAACATATCTCTAACCTACTATTTATATTTAATAATATGTGAAAACCCCTTCCACCATAACCTCACTTTATCCACATTATACAATTGTACGTCTGATAAAAAAAATTTTCTCAAAACATTAGTTACATAACATCTAAATCCTTCTAAAGAGGGACTCCTTTGATATAACACCCATTGACATCTTGTTTGCCATAGGCAATATCTTAGGCATGCCAAAAATACTCTCAAAGTACCCTTCTCATATTGTTTTAAAGATGGGGGAAAACTCCCAATTACCAGAATATCATAATTTAACTTTGCTAACCATGGTAGATCTCATACTTTTGCCAAATGTACCCACAATTTAATTGGAAAAGAACACTGTAGAAAGAAATGTTCCATTGTTTCCTCCTGATTTATACATTCTGGATAAGGACAAGATCTCTCTTCCTTTGCCTTATATTTCACCGTTCCCCTAACATTTAATCTCCCGTACATCATAAGCCATTGACTCTCCCACATGTAAACTGGCAACCTGGGATTATTCAGTTGTTCTAATACGTCCAAATTCCGTTCTCTAGGGCAGTTTTTGAAGCATGGCTCGGCTGAATAATTTAAAGTCATAAGTTCCTTATACAAAGACCTCGCTGAATTCCTTTTAATTTGGTTTTTAGTTACTTTCCATTTATATAATTTCTGTGCAGCCGGTTTAAAATACTCTGTCAAAGATAAGTGTGGGGATAATTTGGGTGCACAATGCAACCAAGTCGTTATGTACCGCTTCATTATATTATTAAAGAACAAACTCCCCCCTGACATCCTGAAAGGCCTAAACCATATTTTAATGAAAAGAAAAAAATAATGAAAAACAAAAAACAATTGGATCTACCATCCCTAACCCTCCCTGTTTTTTATCCAGATAAGTAAACCCTCTTTTAACAGGGTTCAACCTGTTTCCCCATAACAACTGAAAGCAAATACTATAAAGCTTAGTCTCATAATGAACCGGCAGTGGGAATACTACCGCTAAATGCTGTAAGCAAGGCAAAATAAATTGCTTTAAAACTTGAATTCGTTTAATCTTAGTAAATTTAAACCTTTTCCATCTGTTTACTTTAGCTTCTATTTTATCCAAAACCAATTTCCAATTCTCCTCTGGGCAATTTTGGGGCCCAAACCGTACCCCTAAAATTGACAAAGGCTCAGAAGACCATTCTATTGCATTAAAAAACAACCGGGTTTTGATGAGTCGACCCCAATAATAAACCTTTAGACTTCTTAAAATTAATCTTTGCGTTGGATAACTTTGCATATGTCTCAAATACTGAAAAAAAAACCTTTATTTGTGAATCTTTTGAAAAAAACAGGCATATATCGTCAGCATATGCCTGAATGGTAATAAATGAATTTGTGCCAGGAATTCTCACCCCCGGCCACAAAGGCGACAAACTCACTACTCTAAGCAAAGGTTCCAAAGAAAAATTATACAAAAGGGGGCTTAGGGGACAACCTTGTCGTACCCCACCTTTCATTTTGAAACCTCTCCCTAATTCTCCTTTAATACATGGGAACACCTGAGCAGAGGCATATAGCCCTTTAATTAAATTCAATAATTCCTCCGGCACCTTAAAAACTTCTAGAGTGGCAAATAAAAATAATGGCTAACTCTATCAAAAGCTTTCCAAATCCAATGACACAATATAACCATTCTCCCACAATCATTCCTCTGCTCAATTATATCCCTAATCAGACACAGAACTGACTGGATTCTCCTATTAGGAATACCACAGTGCTGAACGGGTAAACATCATCTCCGACAATACTTTCAATCTATTGTTGATCAAAGTCGTAAGTATTTTGTAATCAGAATTCAGCAAGGTTATTGGCCTCCAATTCTGAAATTCCCCCTTATCTCCTGATTTAAATATATATATTTGTAAGCACTCTGCAAAAGAACTAGGGTTCACCTCCTCCTTCAAAAAAAAATTAAAGACCACCCCCAAACAATTCACTGCTTCTAACTGAAACATTTTATAAAATAAATTAGAAAGTCCATCTAGACCTGGAGAAACATTAACTTTCAGTGAATTTATAACCCTTTAATCTCAGCATTAGTGAAGGGATGATTAATACTTTTAAGAATTTCTGGATCCAGTTCATTTGCTATCGTCGGGCCCAAAAACTGCTTAACCTGTCTTGAAGTAGTAGTATTATGGGACTCCATCTCCTAAAATGTTCTATAATTTTGTCCCTATTTCCTGCACTGAAACCACTTTCCATTTCCTTGATTTAAAAATCTAGCGAGACCTGATTTTTAAAGATTTACACAACTCAAAGGGATCTCCAAACACTGATTTTGTTATATGATTAGCAATTACCGCCTGTAAGGTTTTAGACCTATCATATTGTAATCTCCTCATTTGTGCTTTAATTTCTGCAATTTGTGTTGAAAAATCTTCACCGAGGCATTTGCCCATGTTAGTACTTGTTGTAATTGCCTTCTTAGTTTTAAATAGTCAAAAACTCAGTTTTCTGCGTCTCTTCCAAACTTTTTAAACCATAAAATACAATCCTCCTTTGTTTCCTGCCACCACTCCCCTAAATTCTGATACAAAAAACTTACTGATAATCTAGCTTGTAAAATCATTTTAATAGAATTCAGAACTACTTTCTCATGTAATATGGAGGTGTTTAATTTCCACCTAGTCCGCTGTCTACCATATCCCTTTATTTCTCCTACTTTTACCATCAACAAAGCATGATCCGAAAATTCCACCCGGAATGGTCTGAGGACTATCTCTTGGAATTTTTTTAGAAATAAAAAGATAATCAACTATAAAACTTTTCCTTCCTTTAAAGAAAGTCCCTTTAGGCCCAGTGGTCCTGTTATCATTACAGGATACTAGATCTGTTGTTTTAATAATCTCTCTTAAGCAGTTTGTGTCACAATATATTTTTTCCTCCTTTCCAGTCCCCCCCCTTCTCCCTGACCCTCCTATACTACAGTTGAAGTCCCCTCCCCAAAAAATAGGGATGTGTGTCACCAGAAAAGGTTGAATCTCTTTAAAACAAGTTACCCTCCCTGACTTTGTTTGGGGGTTATAAATGTTAATCAATCGTAAAGTATTAATGCCCCCACTTCTCTTCTACAATCAATATTCTACCTGGGCTTAAATCTATTAATTTATGTAAAATAAAATTATAAGAATTGAAAATAATCCCTATACCATCCGCCCTGTCCTCTCCGAATGACCAAAAGGATGGTCCCCATGGACAATCCTTAGTAAAAACAGCAATTTGGTTTTGGGATGACATCCATGTTTCTTGTAGAAAACAAATAGAAATTTTTAAATCGTGAATTAACTGAAACACCGCCTGTCTCTTCTGTGCCTTCAACAGGCTATGAGTATTTAATGTAGCCCATAACAAAGCCATTACCAATAAATCAAACCTTTAGCCAATCCTAAAGTTTCTATTTATTTTTTCTTCTTTTTTTCTTTCCCTTATACTCCTCCCTTGTAGGCGCCAAAGCATCTTGTATTGACACTTGCGAGTCTGTATCCCCCATGTCCATCTCTGAATCCCCCCAAAATAAGGCTGCATAGGAGTTTTTAGTTTCAATGGCCTCTGGTTCTATAGGCATAAGTGTCTTAGAAGATCTACTTGACCTTCTAGGAGGCAATGGAGGTTGCAAAGGAGGCACCTCAGCCGCCGCTGAATCCTCATTTGGGGCTATGTAACACACAGGCTGCAAAAGATCAGAACCTTCCTTTACCAAATCTTTTCCCATCACTTTAGGTGGAGCAATAATAGCCCACTAACCCCTACTTTTGCCAGAGGATCTACAGTGCTCTGTGGTGCGAAGGGTCTTTGTAGTATTTTCTACCCCTGCAGGTGTTCTCTGGCATCTTGTGCTTTTTGAATAATCATATCCAATTTCCACAATTATTCTTATTCTGTGCTGCCCATGGACAATCCCTAAAAGCATGGTTCTGTTCTTCACAGAGATCACATTTTATTGCATTTGCACAAAACATGGTGACATGCCCCACTTCCCCACAGTTATCACACTTAGTTGATCACATGTACTAGCTAAGTGTGTCCGGCACCACATTTATAACAAGCCCTAGGCTGCCCACTATAAAGCATACCCCCTATCCCTACCCAGCAAAAGAGTTTGGGATATGCTCAATCCCCAAGGCCGTTTGTCTTAATTTTACTTTAAATTTCCACCCTCCTGTCAAAATTGCTCAGAATCCAAAATTGGCTAGGATCACTCTGAACCTCACACTTCTGTGATAACCAGAACACAATATCTTCCACATGAACCCCCTCATTTCTGAACATCACCGTCACATACTTAATTAAAGGTTTTGACAAAGGAATGACTAAAAAGGGGGCCCATGATGGAGAAAACTTTACCTGGTTATACCTCTCCCAAAAAAGCTCCAACAAAGCAGGGGAACGAAAACTAACATAGTAATTATCCTCTCCTGAGATGTTAATGAAAGCAAAAACATCTCGAGGGGAAAACATTAAGGACTCCTTTATTAAAGTTTTGCCTACAAAAATCTATTTGGTCTTTCCTTTAAACCACCCCTATATCTGATCGTACTGCATTCCTCCGAGTGCAGCTTCCTCTTACACTGTGAAAATAAACTTGACATTAAAGGTTTCTCAGGATTAGGCCTTACCCTTCATCAGTACTTTGATTTGGTAATACAGCCAATTCTCCTGTTTAACAACATTATTCACATTTCCTTCTTTAATATTAACAATTTCTGTTATACTTTCTGTTGGATTCGTTTTAATCATTCCCCCTCCAGGTTGCCAAACTGGCCCAGATTTATTTAACTCCAAGGACTTGTCCCAAGCTAAATCTGGCATCCAAATCCCCTGCTCTAATTTTTTCCAACCTGCTGATAACAAAGCTGTCTGCGGAGACCAATTTTCATCATGCTCAACAGGCTGCAAAGCTGTAAGAGGTTTTTCCTTTACATTAACTGGGCTATCCTTATAAACATCTTTAGATTTTTGCAACTCTCTTTGTTTCTGTTGTTCAACTTTGCTACTATTTTTTTAAAACTAAACTCAGTAACTCCATCTTGCACTCCAACTTTAGTCTGATAAGTCACTTGGCTGTTTTCTTCAACTCCCACCACACCTGTTTTAACGGGGTTAAAAACAAACCCAGTCTCTCTATTAATCTTGAAGGTGGGGAAGCCCTGTTTGTGACCCACAGTACTCACAGCCCCTTTTTTGATTATTTGTCCTTTAGTCGTCACGCTCTCCGGTTCTTTCAGCCTCCATTGCATATGGATGCCTTCCGTCCTCTTTCCGCCGCCTCTTCTGCTTTCCCCTTTACCATCTCCGTAGCGTTTCCCGCTCATTGTTCCTCCAGTAGCTCCAAAGCCCTCCACGATATCTCCGCTAATCGGCTACCTTTCTCCATCTCGGCCGCACTTCGCCTTCCGATACTCCTCTCAGCTTCACTTGCGGTTTAAAGCGCCATACTTGCAAACCTTGAAAACTTGCCCAGGGATCCTCCGCATACACCGCTTTTAAGGAACTCCCTTCACTTTCAGCCGGCATATCTTTTACCAGCGCCTCCGTTGTTGCTAAAGCGTCTTGAAACTCCTCTTTCTCTTCCAAATCCTCTCCGTTTCTCCTGTTTGCCTCCCGTTTCCACTGCCATTCCGACTTTGCTGCCATAGTTGACACAACCTCCTCCTCCTCCAGCGACTTGGCCACAGTGGCCATCTTGGCAACAGCAACGAAGATTCCCCTATTGGCCACTGAATGCCAGCAGCGTAGGGGAATTTCCCCAGTGTCCTGGCCAAATTTCCCTCATTCACTAAAAATACCACCAACTGGTTCAAGGTCAGTTGGCATTCATCTGTATCCCCCTCCCCCAGGTTGTGCCTGAAAATAGGCAGGATTTGTCTAGTGCACTTATCCGGTCAACAAAAACTAACTAACTAAAGCTAAAGTTTTGACCATTGGACCAGGATCTACAACTACCTCAGTTAAGGTCTGCCATTTAAGCAATTGCATGGCCTTTGGGGTTTGGGTTTATAGATTCATAGACATGTGATGGCAGAAAAGGACCTTCCTAGCCCATCAGTCTGCCCATTCCCCCCTCTACTTGTCCCCCCTCCAAGATTCTCCCTTGGCAACCTTTTGTGTTTGTCCCAGGCCTTCTTGAACCCTTCCACTGTACTGGCCCTAACCCCTCCAAATGTTTAACAAAAGTGTTTATTCTGTTTAAAGTGCACAAGCACCAGCCAACCAGCTGCAACTTCAGCAGGCCTGCACTATTTCTCCAGCTGAGTACCCAGTAAAGCACAGGGAGCTCTCATGAGGTTTAAAAAGGGTTTTAAACTGGCACTAATCGAAAGTGCATTGTGTCCTCAGTATAGGTAGGCTGGTAATACTAGAGATTATAGTATTTACATAGCCACTGTACTGTACTGTACTGTAATGCCTGGTGGGGGGGGGAACTTTATAAAGTGTGTTTAATAGACTGAGCCTAGTTAGGCACCTAACATCGGCCCTGCACTCAAAGTTCATGAGTGTCATCCAAAAAAAGTTTTGCACTGCATTCCCCTGTCCCTTATGAATATCACCCAATAACTATTTTATTGGTAGTTTACATTTTGGCCCGAGAGCACGTTATTAGTGGTAAGTCACTAATTGTACATATTAGTGGTAAGTCACTAATTGTACTTTTGTTGATGTTAAAGTTGCATTGCAATTTTTCATGTGTAGGGAGCAATGTGGGTAGGTGGGTGGGTACTGCATCCCAGAGGGTTGCACTGCTTTGAAAGCAGACCCACATAAACTTAGCTCTGGGTGGCGGTTCTGTGCAACCTTAAAGCAGCAGTACTAGATAATCAGGAAGTGATTATCGAAATTCTGCTTTTTGGCTCAAATCATGTAGCCATTGTTCCAGTTTCTATGTCTGTAAATATTTTTTTCTAGCGAGCTTTAGTTTTTTAGATATTTAAAATTTATTTCCATTTTTGTGGATCCACAGTTAATATGGCTGCTGCCTAATTTTCAGCCAAGCTGCCCTGTCACATTGCATCATGTCTTTTGTTTACTTCCATGGAACCCTCTGCTGCTCATTCCCACTGTCCCAGTGTAGTACTGCGAGTCATAAACATTAGCAGCTGGCAGCAGAGGATTCCAGTTCAACATAGTGGTGGGAGAAACGTAAACAAAAACAAAGAGAAAGGGAGCAAATTACAGGGTGATAGTATGGTGAAAACAAGAAAGATTACCAGGTAAGTGCTCAACAAAGCACAGGGAACAAACCGTTGCAAAAGACCTGATTTTTGTTATCTAGTACTGCTGTGGAAATTAAGAACCCAGGCCCTTCAACCTTGTTTGAGCCCACAAGGCAGGGGTAGTAACCGCAGCATCCATGGCAACCCATATACATAAGGAACAATTTCATTACACAGCGTGTGATTAAGATCTTGAATAGTCTAATCAATCTGGTTGTTCATTTACCAAATATATTCATCTTCAAGAAGAACTTAGACAAATATAATATATGAGCCTGTACAATCTAAATGGTTATGACCACTAAGAAGTAGGGGACGGTTTATAGAACATAGAAACATAGACAATGACAGCAGGAGAAGGATCACAGGTCCATCTAGTCTGCCCAGAAATAAGTGCTATAGGCCTCCTACTGTCCATTCCCCAAGTATAAACCCAAGCATCATAGTTAGGGGCACAAAAACATAGAATTTATTGGCAGAAAAGGACCTCTTGGCCCACCCAGTCTGCCCAGATATTCCTTGTCTGATGGTTTCCAAAGACCCTACCACCTCCATGCCTGTCTTCTTATATACCCCTATGTCAATCCCATGCATGCTAGAAGCCCCCCACTGTTTTAGCCTCTAGTGCTTCCACTAGCAGTTTGTTTCATGTGTCTACCAACCTTTCCATGAAGAAATATTTCCTGACATAAATTCAGAAAGTGAATGGACAACCCAAAAAGAGAACCCAAGATTAATATCCATCTTCCTGTATCATCCCAATGTACAGATTGTGTGTTTCTTGGGAGAGCCTTCCTCACTAAGATAGCCATACCCCTTGGCTGGGAAGTAAGTGATGAAAAAGGACAAGTTCCACCCATTCATGTATAAGTTTCATATGTTTTGTATTCAGCAAGTATGCTCCTGAAGGAGAGTAATGTCTACCTCCAGAGACTTGTTTTTATTGTTTTGTTTCTGCTCCTTCTCTAGGGTTGTGCCCTTCCCTTGGTGTCCTTAGCCCAGTCACCCCACCATCATAATGCCTGTTGTGTGCCCCCCAAGGCAAAGCCACCAGGATGGAGCCTGATCCCGGTGGTGAACAGTATACCGTTAGCGCTGTGACTGAATTTTGGTGCAGCAATTAGGGTGCTGCAACAAGGACGACAGTGACAGGGGTGATCTTGATTTTAGATCACCCCTCACTGATCCCGTCCTTTGTGCCCACACAATTTCTGACCCCTCCAGGTCATGCCTGCCCCAGAGGAGGTTATATTTAGTTTTGGGGGGTGTGAGGGGCAAAATCCCCTGCAAAAGCTGACTTTCCTGGGAGGGCGCTTTGGCGCTGTAACTCCCAGGAGACGTAATGCCTGGCACTGTAATGCTGGGCAGCATGTTGCCTGTGCTGTAATTGTCACCAGCAACATGACTTTGACACCGGCATGGGTGAACATATCTTCAAGTCCAGAGTGGCACGTAGTTGGCGAGCATGGGGCTTGCAGGATGCTGAGTTCATACTGCAGCCAGCCCTAGTATTTGCTGCGCTCTTGGTGTGCCTGAAGATGTCTCAAGTCACAACATCATGACAGGCCCCCCCCCTCCGCAGACATCAGAGATTTCTCCTTCCCTTGCATCTCCTCTCTGCACCTCCCCCTGTGGATAGCAGGCAGCTGGAACCCTCCCCGAGGAAGGAAGTGTACTCTTGGATGCTTAACCTTCCCTCTCCCGGTTGACCTTCTGATGCCCCAAGTTCACTCCCAACATTTGGTCATTGGTGCCGCAAGTGGTAGTAGTAATCCACAGAGGCTAGAAGCAGGAGGGGACACTCCACTCACTGTACTTTTGGGTCTGGGGCAGCTCAAAGTGGAGAGATAGCATTTTACAATATGTGAAATGCTCCTACAGTATACAACTGGGGGACTCGATTATAAAACTCCTGATCTCAGCTACAGTACCTGGACCAGACGTAATGGGTTCAGTGGGGTTCCGACCCCCCAAAGGGAGTTAGGAGTTAAGTATTGCTTGCCGCTTCCAGCTCGACTCAAGGTTTACCATGGAGAAAAAAATCATCTTTTTCAATCCAGCAGATGTGGGGAAATACTGAGAAAATCAGAGCTGCGTTTTCCTCCAAACCACAAGAAGAGGAATCGGAAGCCAAATCCGAAGACTGAAATCTTTAAACAAATTGCAATAACCAGTCTGACAGCCGTGGCTTGATAGGATTTGACTTTACCTGGCATACCATAGTGAACTTTAAATGATTTACAGTTCAAATGTTTTGTCTTCTGCTGTGGTTGTGTGGGGTTCAGCATCTTCCCAGGTTGGGGCAGGTATAAATCACCCTTTAGTGTGTTAAAATATCTGGCAGTGAAAACTGCATTGTAAAGATGGTGCTATGTGCGCCTCTTGTCCCAGTAGAGATCCCTTCACCCCCTTCCTTCTCCATGGTGAAGAGAACTTTCTCCCCATACAAGCCTTGCACAGTGGCACAACTTTACTCACTGCGTAAATTGTTACATTCTGACCTCAAGCTCGGCTTGGATTACAGGTCCCCGTCATCGGGGTAAATTAGTTATTAAAAGTCTAACACCTAATTATTGTGAATATTTACATGACCATCAGATGGTCAGACATTTAATATTATATTACAATCCTTAGTGGGGTAAGGTTAATGCTGTCACTTGTCCAGTAATCTGATAAAAGTTACTGCTGTTATGAAAGGTAAGCTTTGTTGTTATATTTATGCTCTGCAATTTATTTCATCTAGCTCTTCTGGACTTCCAAGACTAAACCAATAATCTGGCTGGAACATTTACTAAGCAACGTTTTGAGACTCGTGAGTGTCTTTGCCTTGTACAGTTAAAACGTTGTGAAAAACCCTTTATTAACAATTTGTCAGAGTGCCTTCAGTGCTGTAGCAAAGAAGTGCTACTGTGATCCTATTTTGTAACTTAGATCTTATTGTGCTATTATAGAGGCGTCAGTGTGGCTCAGCTGGTAGCACATCTGCCTCTGGACCAGAAGGTCGTGGGTTCTCATCCCACATCAGGATTGGAATCATACCTAAAATGCTGGCATCCAAGTGCAGTATTAGGGGGTGCTGTCCTGCTGGGGTGTGCTGTCCTTTGGATGAGATGTTAAACCGAGGTCCCTTCTACCCATCCTGGGGCTGCCCAGGTGGATGTAAATGAACCCAGGCCACTCTTTGCAAAGAGTAGGGGACATTCCCTGTGTCCTGGCCAACATTCTCCTTCCCATAAACTTGATCATGCAATTATCCAGGCTGTGTGTGGGTGTTGATCTGCAATATGGCCACCATTACACTTTCAGTCACTTCACTACCAGTCTAGCATTGCTTGTAAAGCACTTTGGGATACACTGTGTATGAAAAGTGCTATATAAATGCTGATTCTTCTTACTGATTTCACTTATGTACTGAAATGTATTTTGTACTCCTTTCTAACTAAATTCAATAAAAGAAATTACAAAAAGCATAACCCTCCCCTGCAAATCTTGGTTGCTTGCATCCTTAGTCTCTCTTTTCAGATTAAGAGAACTGTTTCACAGCAGTCAAGAATCTAGTTGAGTTCAACATCCTGCCAAGACAACTCCTGAGTTGATTCCTAATCTAGCCATACAGTATTTTAAAATACAGCGTGGTCTGTGTGTGTGTGTGTGTCTCTCTCTCTCTCTTTTTTTTTCTCTCTTTCTACCTCCCGCCCGCTCTCTCTCTCTCTCTCTCTCTCTCTCTCACTCTCACTTGGAGCCACCACCTCGCCAGTCTTCTCAGGTCAGAGGGTGCCACTGTAGCTGTAAATCTCAGCTGCCCTCTACCTGCATCTCGCAGCTGCACCAGTCTTTGGGACAAAACCTGCTCCAGTCATGTTCAGGAAGCTGGAATTCTAGCACATAGTTGCTTCAGTCAGGATTGAGTGCCAGCCAATCTGGAACCTACTCCACTGAAAGTCATGCCTCTGCTCTGGTTTTCAGCCAATCCTGGGGCCCAGTTGCCTGCTCAAGGGATGTCTGTTCCTTATAGTTTTGGGCTACTCTAGTGATCCTCCATGCTGCAGCCCTCTACACTAAGGACTGAGCACAAAGGACATCAAAAAGGACTCTGCCGCTGGCCCACCGGCGCAGCAGTAGGGCTACCGCTCAGAGCGCCAGCGATCTGGGTTCGGGAACAGACTTGGGTGGCTGGAGGGTCAGCGGGGGGGGAGGAGGATTGAGCGCCCAGAGGCTGCTGTCCTCCTCCGGGGTGGATGGGTTGCTTGTCCCACCATTCTACCGCCACTTGGGTGACCACAGGTGGAGATGCAGTGGGATAGCAAGTAGAAGGGAGGGGGGGACGTCGGCCAGGAGCCGGAGCTTTCGCACGTCCTGACATGTGTCACCCCATGGCTTCCAAAGCATGTCAACATCCTGTGGGAAGACCAGAAAGCAGGAAAAACTCTGTGGTACTCCCTGTAGATGGAGCTCCAGGCCCCAATCCCAATGACCCTGCCGGTGCCAGTGACAGCATCCCCAACAAAATACAGACATGTCAGGGCAGAAGAAGGGGGCCCCATCCCGTACTCACCTGGAGGGTATAACCAAGGCTCTGTGGGGGGGGTGGACTGCACCAGCAACCAGACAGACGAGCAGGGATGCACAAGGCCATGGGAGTCTCCCGAAGGTAAGGAAGCACCACGGCGAGAAGGGGGCATAAAGAGAGAATAAAAAAAAGGGACTCTGCCAGGTAGTCAGCCAGCAGCCAGGAATTCAATGTGTCTGCACTAGTAAAACTACAGAAAAAGACAGCTGCCTTGACTGTTTGATCCTACTTAAGCTCGGTCCTAGCAACACTGTATCTGGGTGACCACTACAAATTAATTTGGCAGTTTATTTGTGTGGAAGTGTTGCTTCCTGCTACTGCTTCCAGTTCAGAATAATAATCTGTGTTAAAGTTGATGCTTACTGTTTTGTCCTATCTGGGTAAACACTAATAGTTTAGTAGTCTATTTTGAAGAGATACTTACTACTACTACTACTACTACTACTATGGCTACCTCCAGTTTAAGTTAGTTGTCTGTGCTAAAGTTGATATTTACTGCTTCACCCTATCTGGGTAAGTACTAATAGCTAATTTAGTAGTCTGTTTTGAAGTGATACGGCTGCTACTACTGCTATTTCCAGTTTAATTTAGAAGTCTCTGCTAATTTAGAAGACTGCTAAATTTGAAGCTTATTGCTGCACCCTATCAGGTTGAGCACTACAAGTTCAATTAGGTGTCTGTTTCAGTGCTACAGTCATTGCCTATGGTGTAGGCATGGGGAACAGAGCAGATACAGACAGTTCTGATGGTTGCAGGGAGCTCTTCTGTAGGGAACTGCTCAGCAGGAGTGGGCACTCTCCCATCTGCAGGACCTTAGTGGAGCTCCATGCTCAGACGGTGGCATCAAGGGTAGAAATAGCTCAGCTGCATCATCAGTTCAACTGGAGCCCACCTCCCACTTCCCCAGAGGCTTAATGGTCCAGGAGGGTAAAGAATGGTAGGGAGAGGGAAGGGGAGGGGAGGCAGGATTAGCCATAAGGAGATTGTCCTGCCCATCATCATCCAGATGGCAAACCACTTTGCACCCTTACAGGAGGCTCAAGTACCTGACTCTGCTGGGGTTGGGGGGGACTCTGAGTCAGTTGGAGGAAGAGAGCAGGACAGCGTGATGGCACCCAAGGGGACAAGCAGGAGCAAGTCTAACAAATGAGTCTTAGTGGCTCGGGACTCAATGATTGGGGTGTAGAGAGGCTGGTGGGAGGGGGTTGGAAGGGAGGAGGATGGTCAGGTGCCTTCCTAGTGCATCGGCCATCTGGGAGTTAGACAGGGATAGGGAGGATGGCAGAGAGGGAGTGTAGGGAGCTGGTGTTCTGGTACACATGGATACCACTGATCTGGTGAACCAATCTGTAAAGGTGGTGAAGCACAACGTTCGCAAACTGGAGTACAGATTGGTGGCACACTTAGGATCCCTTGCCTTTTCTAAGGTCCTGCCTGTGTGCGTCAGGGAAGGCTAGAATTAGGAGGGATGAGATGGGAGGAGTTTAATGGGTGGCTTAAGTGATAGTGTCAGGAGAAGGGGTACCATTTTGTAGGGAACTTCATGGACTTCTGGGGCAGGAGTCTTCAAAGGTGACAGACTCCACCTGATAAGAGAAGTGGCATGCACGCCGGGGCAGAAGTTTGGCATATATACACCACATGTTTTAACTGACTGCAGGGGAAACTGGGACTAGGGGAACCATGGTGACAGGTGGGAGGAAGGGGATTCTAGCTGTTAGAACTGGACACAGTACTCTAGATAAAGTCTCACCACTGATCTATACAGCGGTAACACCACTTCCCTCTTTCTGCTGGTGATACCCCTCCCTATGCACCTTAGCATCCCACTAGCTCTCCCCAATGCCTTGTGACACTGTCTGGCCCAACAGGGACCTGAAATGGTGGCACACAGGTGCATCAGGGGTAATAAGGGGAGATAGAGTCACTGTGGGTGTAACTCCTAGTAACCTCAGGTAAGAAGGAGGGTGGTGGTAAACGGAGTTCACTCTGAGGAAGGGAGAGTGACAAATGACATGCCACGGGGATCAGTACTGGGACCAATCCTCTTTAATGTCTTTATTAGTGATGTTGCAGAGGGGCTAAAGGGAAAGGTATGCCTCTTTGCAGATTACACTAAAATCTGTAATAGGGTTGACCCTCCAGTGGGGTGGAAAAAATGAGTAGTGATCTAGGAAAGTCAGAAGAATGGTCAAGGGTGTGGCAGCTAGGTTTAAATGCAAAGAAGTGCAAAATCATGCACTTGGGGCACAGGAACACAGGGGCAGAGTACAAAACGGGGGGTGGGGTAGTATTAATGTAACCCCCCTGCAAATGGGGATTCCCAAAAATCTTCCAGGACCTTGCCTGTATGCTCCAAGTCTGGGCGCCGTTCGGTGTCTGAGCTGTTTAAATGTGGTTCCAAGTGAGTGCTATTTGAGCCTCCACGTATTGTCTCTTTAAGAACTGTCTGCTTGCAGACTTAATTAGTTTGTATGGGGGGACTGTGTATTTAATGCTCGAATCCCACCCGAGATGCTGCCAATTCTCTCCGTTTCTGCCGTCGCTACATGTGCAGAGGGAGCCTTGTAGAAAGATATAACTGTTTGCCAGAAATCATTTTGAGTGACTGAGAAAATGTAGTTTGTCTAACCTATCTTTATTTCAGCATGAACTGTTTCAGTGTAGCTCTTTCATTTTGGTCCTGAATTGCTGACTTGGACCAATCAGGATGATAGGGAGGCCTTAAAATGGAGCCTGTGGACGAATTGGAACTTGGACTCTCAATTTTGAGCCAGCCACAAGGGGATTGTATGAGCAGTGACTCTGGGAAAAGTAGTTTTGACCTTGGCACCTTTTTTCACCAACAGAGGGAGTCTTATTGTGAGTGACAGCCGAACCAGCCAACAGAATGGTGTGGAGCTAATGGAAATGCCCTGCTCTGTGACTGGAAAGATCAGATCAGTTGTGACAGTGAAGAGAGAAGGCTCTGTAGCTTCTACGGTGTATAGTTTCGCGTGGGAGCAACGCTTGAGGCTCTCAAAGCCTCGCCTGCAGCCGCTAGGGCACTAGTCTGGACTGAACCGACTTGTGAGGAGAAAGAAGGAAGTCTGAAAGGTAGAAACCAGGCTAACCCTGTAGAAGACTGGAGAAATTGCTGAATCGCACTCAGTCTGTCAGGAACTGAAGCTGCTATGTGTACTCCCGGGTATTTTGCAGTAATTGCGATCGGGATCTAGGAGCAGCCTGCCAGGTATAGTACTTTCCTTTTACATATGAATGTGCATAGTGCTTGTGGGGAATCACTATTTACAGTCCCCTGTGCTGTGTGCTGTGTGTTGAAGCTGAAAGCAAACCCCAGCTTGTCTAGGACTAAATCCGTTTGCTATCTACTGCAGTGGAGTCCAGTCACAAGGACCTTGTCTCCATACCCTGTTGTTCTGGCAACCCAGAAGAACATCCACAATCCGGTTCTCAGCTTGGGTATTGTTAATACAAATCAGGGTATTCCGCTGCAGCCTTTTTTCAATTACAAGTGTGACATCTAATCATTGTTGTTTCACTTCTTCATGAACTGAGCCATCTGGCTCCAGATTACAATTGGGTGTTGTGCATATATTTTCTTCTACAGGGACCTGTCCATCTGCATCTGCCAGCCAACCCCGGGCAATGGACCTGGCTAGCCCCCCCCCCCAACCTGGGTACCCAGAGTGTGACTTTTCAGACCCTTTATGTGTGCACAGTACTGTCATTTAATTCTGCCAGTTAACCTGATCTCCCCCTCCCGTGTTTTATTCCCCCTAAATAAACCAGATCTGATGTTGTTAAACTTTAAACTGTCTGAAGTGTCAGTACCTACGTAACAAGCATTGTACTGGTTTGTGTATGATGATTAACCTTATTTTACAGGGCCCCCCAGAGACGAACCTCAGAATCAGTCTCGAGGGTAAGTGGTACTTTATGAATGAACAGTGTGTACATGTGAGGTATTGGGACTGTAACTTCTGTGCATTGTGTGAGCCACTAGAGGGAATAAAAGGGTGTCTCAGTGTCCCAGAGGGCTGTGACCAAGCTAGTCTAACCACTACAAACCCTGACCTCTGGGTGGAGGCACCCGCCATAAAACTTAGGCCCCTCAACCTGTCAGTAGTCAAGCAGGCAGGGGTAGTAGCCATTGGGTTAGCGCCACCTGGGGATTACATTAACCACCACCAAACAGGAAAGGGATCTGGGAGTAATTATATCTGAAGACCTAAAGCTGGCCAGACAGTGTGACAAGGCAGTGGGAAGAGCTAGTTGGATGCTAGGGTGCATTGGGAGGGTATCACCAGCAGAAAGAGGGAAGTGCAGTTACTGCTGTATAGATCACTGGTGAGACCTCACCTAGAGTACTGTGTCCATTTTTGGAGACCACATATCTGGAAGGACATAGACAGGGTAGAGGCAGTCCAGAAGAGGGCAACCAAAATGGTGCAGGGTCTGCATCACAATCCCTATGAGGAGAAACTGAAAGACCTCAATATGTACATCCTGGAGGAAAGGAGAAAGGGGAATATTATAGAAACATTCAAATACCTTATGGGTATAAATAAATTTCAAAAGGGAAGCATTTTTCAAAAAAAAGATGTTCAAGAACAAGGGGACATGCTATGAAGCTGGGGAGGGGAGACTCTGAGGAGATGTGAGGAAGTACTTCTTCACAGAAAGAGTGGTGGATGCCTGGAACAGCCTCTCAGCAGAGGTGGTGGTGGCAAAAATGGTAACTGACTTTAAAAATACATGGGATAGGCATAAGAGAACCTTAGAGGTAAGGAAAGGGGTGTAAAGCCAGAGATCAAGTAGGTTCTGCGGTGTTATAGTAGGTAGGGAAAATGGGCAGACTAGGTGGGCCAAGCAGTCCTTATCTGCCATCAGTTTCTATGTTTCTAGCTAGTACTCCCCCACATCTGGGGGCTTGTAGCAGCTCAGAAGGTGTATAGAGAGATTAGGTCCAATCTGGGTTAGGTGAAAGGATATAAGAGAGGGGGAAATGCAAAGTGTGCAAACACCAAAAATAAAATGAGGCTGAGAGGACATGGTAAGTACAAGGGCGGGGGATTTCCGGTGTGATGGCTGCCAGATAAGATGCCTTTCCAGATGGCTCCCCTGCTCTGCCCTCTGATTTTTTTTAAACAGAGCCCACTAACCTTACATTCCGTTGGTACAGTAATTGCTGACGGTCCACCGTTCGCTCCGATAGGAAAATATCCTCGCTAAAATGCAGATTGTCCAAGAGATGTATGCAGACATGAGGACACCACCGCTCAAGCGTACACCGCTGACGACTCTGGCTAAAGAAAAGGCCTCCAAGAGATCCAAAGCAAGCGGCACTGAATCCCCTCCTGCAGCCATCCCGCAAATAGCGCTTACGGAAGAAAGGTTTCTAGAGGAGTTGGCACCAATGAAAGAAACCTTACTGGCCCTCGCGTCTGAATTTAGGAGCATGAAAACATTGCTGGACCTGCTCACTACCTGCACTAAGGACAATGAGGCCCATATATCCTCTCTTGATGACTGGAGAGGAGGGCTGGATCTGGAACTGGTCGCCTTACGACAATGTCTCAAAAAACTGAGGACCGTTTAGAAGATCTTGAGAGGCGCTCGAGACGCAATAACTTAGTCGTACTAGGTCTCCCTGAAGGAGAAGAAGGGACCTCGGCCATAGGTTTTGCCCAGAAACTGTGTGAGAAATTAAAGGGGCCTTCACCCAATGGTCCCACATACATAATTGAGCACGCCCGCAGGTCTCTTTGCCCCATTCCTTCCACTGGCTTGCCTCCCTGACCTTTAATATTCAGGATGCTGAACTATCTAGATAAACAGCATGTTTTAACATGCCTGAAAGAGGTTAAAATAATACAATGGGCGGGCAAGAAATTGCGAATTGTACAGGACATACCATTTTCTGTATGCCAAAAGCGCTCAGTCCTTCATCCCTTGGTGACTAAACTTATCTCTGCTGGCATCAAGAAACATAGAAACATAGAAACATAGAAACATAGAAACATAGAAACATAGACTTTGACGGCAGATAAGGACCGCTAGGCCCATCTAGTCTGCCCATTTCCCTACCTACAGGATAGGCCACAGATCCTAGTTAACCAACAGCCTATTTCTTCCTACCCCCCACAAGAATTGCCTTATGTCTGTCCCATGCATTCTTGAATTCTCCCACAGTTTTAGACCCCACAACCTCCTCAGGAAGGCTGTTCCATGTATCCACTACCCTCTCTGTGAAATAATACTTCCTCACATTGCCCCTGAACTGCCCTCCTTCTATCTTTAAATTGTGTCCCCTTGTCCTTGCAAGTCTCTTTTTCTGAAAGATGCTACCCTCTTGGACTTTGTTGATTCCACTGAGGTACTTAAAAGTTTCTATCATGTCCCCCCTCTCCCTTCTTTCCTCAAGGGTATATATATTAAGCTCCTTTAGTCTCTCCTCATATGGCTTCTCTTGCAGACACTGTACCATTTTAGTTGCCCTCCTCTGGACTGCCTCTATCCTGTCTATGTCCTTGCGGAGATGGGGTCCCCAGAACTAGACACAGTACTCCAGATGGGGTCTCACCAACTGTCTGTACAGAGGGATAACAACTTCCTGTTTTCTGCTGATGATGCCTCTCCCCTATACATCCCAGTATACCCTCCCTACTGCCTTCTCACATTGCTTGCTAACCTTAAGGTCATCTGATATGATTACCCCCAGGTCCCTTTCCTTTTTTGTTGTTGTTACTACCTCTCCACCCATTGCGTATTCTTCCCCTGGGTTCTTGTTTCCCAGGTGCATTATTTTTGCACTTCTTTGCATTGAATCCTAGCTGCCATACTTCTGACCATTCCTCCAACCTTGCCAAGTCCCTTTTCATCCTTTCCATGCCTCCTTGTGTATCAACCCTGTTGCAGATCTTTGTGTCATCTGCAAAAAGGCATACTTTTCCTTCCAGTCCCTCTGCAATGTCACTGATGAAGACATTAAAAAGGACTGGACCCAATACTGAACCCTGCGGTACCCCACTAGTAGCCCCCCTTTCTTCAGAGTGGACTCCATTTACAATTACCTTCTGTGTCCTGTTGTCCAGCTAATGTTTTACCCAGGCTACCACCCTGGGTCCCACTCCCAGGCTGGTTAATTTGACTATTAATCTTTTGTGTGGGACTGTGTCAAATGCCTTGCTAAAGTCTAGGTAGGCCATGTCCACAGCCCCTCCCTGGTCTACTACTTTGGTCACCCAGTCAAAGAAATCTATTAGATTCGTCTGACATGACCTTCCTGCTGTGAACCCATGCTGCCTTGGGTCCTGTGCTCCACTGGCCTCTAGGTACTCAACTATTCTTTCCTTCAGAAGTGACTCCATCACTTTCCCTACCACAGAGGTCAGACTGACAGGTCTGTAGTTTCCTGCCTCTGTCTTGCTCCCACTTTTGTGAAGGGGAATCACATCCGCTTCCTCCAGTCCTCGGTACCACACCATCCTCCCATGATTTCTTAAAAGAGTAGCCAGTGGTTTCACTAGTTCCTCCCTTAATTCTTTTAGAATTCTGGGTGAATTCCATCAGGACTCATTGCTTTGTCCACCTTCAGTTTTAGGAGTTCTTGCAGAACCCTTTCTTCTGTGAAAGGACTGGATCGACCCCCTATCAAGAGTGCTTCTGTTAATTGGATTAGGCACTTCCTCCTCTTTTGTGAATACTGAGCAGAAATATTCGCTCAGTATTCCTGCTTTTCACTGTCCCCTCTGCCCACCCACCGCTCATTCTATTCAGCCTCACTATCCTCCCTTTGTCTTTCTACTGTTGATGTACCTATAAAAGTTTTATCCCCTTCTTAACTGAGTTGGCTCTCTTTTCCTCAGTTTGGGCCTTTGCTATTCTGACTTCCCTCCTGCTTCCTTCTGCCTTAACTGGTACAGCCTCTGTCCTGCTCCTTCTGTGTTTCCTTATACTTCTGGAATGCTATCTTTTCTTCCTGACTTTCACAGCCACCTCTTTTGAGAACCATAGTGGCTTTTCTTTCATTTTGATTTGTTTATTTGCTTCACACAAGGCTTGTTGCTCTGTAATGGCAGTTTTGATAATTCCCCATTGTTGCTCCACACCTCCTTCTAGCCTGTTTGCTAGTGTTTTTCTGAGGCACTCTCCCATCTTGCCAAAGTCCAGTACCCTCACTTTTGTATGGCTTGACTCTGTAGCTGAGTTTAACGTGAACCACACTGTTTGATGGACACTTGTCCCCAGATGGCAACCCACTTCTAGATCTGAGATCCTCTCACTGCCCCCGTTTGAGAGTACGAGTTCTAAGATTGCTCCCTCACGAGTGGGTTCCGAACCTAGCTGTCTAATGCCTGCCACCTGTAGGGCATCAAGAATGGTCCTGCTCTTGGATGTGGCTGCAGCAAATGTGCTCCAGTTAACATCTGGCATATTCAGGTCTCCCATCAACAGTATCTCCCCTTTCTCTGCCATTCTAAGAATGCCTTCTATCATATCCTTGTCCATTCCTTCCCCCTGACATGGGGGTCTGTACACAACCCCTGTGCAGATTGTGGTGCCCTTTCCAGTCTCCAAGGTGACCCACAGTGCCTCCTCTCCTCCCTGTTTACTCTTTTGTTCAGTTGCTTTTATCCTTCCTTTACATGAGAGCTACTCTCCCCTCTTCTCCCCTGCCTGTCTCTCCTGTAGGTTATGTACCCTGGTATGTTAACATCCCAGTCATGGTTCTCTGTGTACCATGTTTCTGTGACTCTACGATATCCAGGCATCCTCTTCCATTAAGGCCATCAGGTCAGGAGCTTGTTGCCCAGACTACGGGCATTGGTACTATTACCCTCCATTTCCTGATGGCCATACTCCCTTTGCCCCATCCCTGTCCTTCTTGCTTTTGTCACTTTCTCCATTTACCCCTGCCCTTCTCCCTATCGACACCTCTATGTTGGTGTTTTCCAGACTACTACCGTGATTATTTGGGGCTAGGATTTTCCTGCCCTTTCCAGTGCCTCCCTCATTAGTTTAAAAGCTTACCAACGAAGCATTTAAACCTATCACCTAAGATCCTGGTTCCCTCCCGGACAGATGCAGCCCATCATGCCAGTATAGGCTTGCATCACTCCAGGTGGACCCCAGTCCCAATGAAGCCAATCCTGAGCTCCACACCAGTTTTTCAACCACTGATTGAATCTCATGGTGCGGAACACCCTAGCCTCTCCTATGCCATAGATGGGTAGCACCTCCGAGAAGGTTACCGTCGTGCTACTTGACTAAGGCCCCTCCCCAATTCCACAAACTCTTCCTGCACTCTCTAATCCTTTCTTAGCCAGGTCATTTGTCCCTAGGTGGACAATGACATCCAGCTCCCTCCCTGTGCAGCTGCTCCAGCAACTTGGAGGATTCCGCTCCTGTCCCTCCAAGCCATGGCGCCCAGGCAGGCGCCTCACCTCTCCCCTTCCTCCCCAGTTCACTCTTCCAACAATGGAGTCCCCCACCAGGAGTTGTTTCCTCCTGCAGGGTCCCCTGCCACCCTCCTGTGGGTCTCCTTGTGGAGGTTCCCAGCATGCTCCTTGGTCTCCACTGTGGGTGCCTCCATAGAGGAACCACACTTTGCCAGAATGGCATAGGAATTGTGAAGAGGTACAATGGGAGGGATGCACCTCTGTTCCACCACCCTCACCCTCCCTGATCCCACTGTGGTCCAACGGCTCCTCTTTCTTGGCAACCTCTGAGGCAATGGTAGTGGCACTGGTGGTCCCTGGATGGAAGAGGAGGTCCCACAAATCCTGGCCAACTCAGCCTGGAGATGAGCAACCTCCTCCCACAGCCCAGAGAGGTGCCTGCAGATGGGACAACACCGCATGCTCCAGAACATCTCCCGGAAGACTGCTGCTCCACAGCCACTGCACTGCACCACTCCAATCATGTCTTATTTCTGGCCCCTTAACTGTTTGCAATCCTTACTCTTTCCTCTGTTTTTTTCTCTCTCTCTCCTTACTTTCTGCCTGTGTGCCCTTTAAGCTCCTGATTGTCCTGTTCTGAGACAAGAATATCCTATGTTTCTCAGTAGACCACTTACTTGCTCAGAGGCAGACCTCCAGCAGCTAGAAGGGCCGGAGAGCTACTTGCCCTTCTAGGATGGTGGGTCCTTGGTGGTTCTGTGATCACTCACTTCCTGCCCCTAAACAGGAAGTTCCTGTTGTCAGTCAAATTATGTGCCTATAAAAATAGAACTAGCTTTGGGTGGAGGGGAGGGAAGGAGGGCAATATAGTCCCAGTAGAGAAGTCCAGTCACACAGCAGTCCTTTCTCCTGGTGTCTTCTACCAAGCTACCAATTCCGGGTTTGCTATCCTGCAACTTTACAGATACATAGAAATTGGCATTGAATCTCTTTTGAAATGCTGGGAGCTGGCAGAGAAGCCTGCAAGTCATTGTACCCAGACTTAATTAAGTGAAGGGTCTCCACTTAAACCCTGAGAGGAAAGTGACACTCAGTGGCTGAATGTTGAATTACAAGCTTATCACTACTACAGTTTGATCCATCATGAGGAGGACTTCCTTATGTTTCTACCATGTACTTTACTTTTTGAGTAGACTTCTCAGTTCAGGTGAACTTTGAATCCTATGTCAACTTGTGTTGTTAACTTCTGGACTTTTAAGCTCACATGGCAAGATTAATACGTTATTAGATGCTGGTCTTATGTTTTATATGTGGGGGGAGGTCTATCCTTCCCCCTGAATTTAATAAGCGCACCTTCTTTTATTCCTTCATTCAACCTGGTTTGGGGAATTATCTATTTTAGGCTTGGATTTGTTTAGGCCCTTTACTGGTTTGGTATACTGCTTTTGGACATGTGCATGATTCTCCAAGTGTTTCAGTAATTAACAAAGTTTCTTCTGCTCTGTATTGCAACTCTCAATATAGCCCTAGCTTATGTATGGCTCTTTATCCCTGGGGCTCTGCAGGTATATAGAGAATAGGCAGATTAATATGGTTATAACTGTGTTTACTTAGATGTTAGAGTGTTATTTTACTATGGTAGAGGTGGGGTGGGGGTTGGGGAGAGGACTTGGTGGATAGCATGACCGTCATCGCACCGACTGTGAGAAGAGAAGTTCAGTCATTAGGACTGGGGGTGTTACTTATCCTGGACATTTTCTGGGGCATTTATGTATGAATTCTGATTGTGCTTGTTGCAGGGTTGAGGGAAGGGAGTGATTTTTCATTCTGGTTGTTAATTGGGAACTTTGAGCTTAGTTGGAGATGGGGTGGGGGTTGGGAAGGAGCCAGTCATTGACAGCCTTAGATTATAAGCTTTTCTGTGGGCTACATGTGGATAAAGATAAGATTCTCCCTTTAATAGGCCTAATTTATCTGCCCTGCCATGAAAATCGTCTCGTGGAACATTAAAGGTGCACGCTTCAGGGTGAAACGGCATCAAATTCTTGAACATCTGGCCCTGACACATGCACGAGTTGCGTTGCTGCAGGAGACACACTTGATGACTGCTGAGTACAACTTAGTAAATAGAAAACAGACTAGGTGTGTCTATGCAGCCGGTAATTCCACTGTGCAAAGAGGGGTTGTGATTTTATTCACTAGAGGGGTCCATTTCCAGGAATTGCAAACTATTGCTGACCTGCAAGGAAGGTTCCTACTCCTAAAGGGCCTTTTAAACCACAGGGAATTCATTCTGGGTACTGTATATGGCCCTAATCAATCTGCCCTGGAATTTTTCTCGAAATTAGCCCTTGTATTAGCCCCCTTCAAACAACTGCCTATTATTTTAGCTGGGGATTGGGACCTCACTTATGATAATGGTTTAGACAGAACTACCCAGGGAGGTCAAAATCTCTGCCCTGCTCAGAGATCACTACGTGAGATGATGAAAATATTAGGGCTATGTGATCCTGGCGTCTTCTTTATCCTACTGTGAGGGATTATATCTATTATTCCCCATACCATAAGTCCCACTCACACACTGACTTTTTTTTTTAATTAACCAAATAATGTTAGCAGGCCCTATAGGCTGTGGTATTTCCCCCAGAGTGCTATCCGATCTTTCCCTGATCTGGTTTGAGGGTGCCATGCCCCAAGGGATGCCCAAAGACACTCTGTGGAAGCTAAATGTTCATCTACTGTCTCAAGACATGATAGTCTAGAAGATCAAAGCATTGACTGTCCAATTCATGGATCAGAATGTTGGTACCATCCCAGCATATGACCAAGTTTGGAGCTCTCCGAAGTGTTTTTGAGGGGCGAATTTATCAGACTGGCTGCTACTAGGAAACGCCAGCAGGAGGAGGCTGCTCAATCCTTATTAATGTCCATCAAACAACTTGAGCTGTCTATCTCTGCCTTCCCCTCCGAAGAGGGCCAATAGCATCTCAAGGTCCTTAAGGACCAATACGCGGAGATCCTCAGAGACAAAGCTGAATACACCCTCTTTAAGACACATGCCATGTATACTGATCATGGAGATAAAGATGGCCACCTTTTAGCTCTCCAGCTGCGGAAGCAAGAAGAATCTAGGCTGGTTACCTCTATCTCTCCCCTTGATGGCGGCAGGCCCCTAACAACCCCTATGGATATTGTGAAGGAGTTTGAAATATTCTACCGGCAGCTCTAAAGCCTCCCTGATCAAAGTCCCACGTTGATTGAAATACAAGAATACTAATCTAATATTCCCCTTCCAGCTCTTTGCACTGATCAGCAGGCCCTGTTAACTACCCCTATTTCAATGCTTGAAATTGAGACAGCCATTCAATCCCTTCCACTGAACAAAGTTCCGGGGCCGGATGGTTTTCTGTCTAATTTTTATAAAATATTTGAAAAAGAGCTTACTCCTATACTCCACCAGCTATTCAATTATATCTGTGCAAAGGGATTATAGATTTCACCCTCTTGGAAGCTATTGTTGTCTTCATGAAGCCCGGTAAACCCAGGGACAAAGTGTCAAACTATCGGCCAATCTCATTAATGAATTATGTGACATCAAGCTACTGGCTAAAACGTTGGCCTCCCGGTTTACTAAAGTATGGGAGAATTAATCAGCCCTGAACAAATTGGGTTTGTCAGTGGCAGGAGCCCCTCTGACAATTTCTGAAAACTGATCCGTATCTTCTCCATATCCAGGGAAGCGAATCTTCCGATGGCGCTTGTCTCCCTGGATGCGGAGAAGGCTTTTGATAGGGTCAGCTGGCACTTTCTCTTTGCAACGCTGGCTAAATTTGGCTTTCCCCTTAAGTTTAATTCCTGGATCAGATCTCTCTACTTCAAGCCAAGTGCCAAAATTTATTGTAATGGGATTTTCTCTAACACCTTCCCACTACACTCTCGAATGAGGCAGGGCTGCTCAATATCACCCTTACTGTTCAATCTGTACTTAGAACCACTGCTTCAGCAGTTGCAGTTGTCCCCAAGGGTACCTAGTGTCCTGGCTGGCCCATTCGAACTAAAGGTGTCTGTTTATGCGGATGGCATTTTACTGCATATTAGTGATCTGACTAAGACTATCCCACAGTCGCTGGAGATAATAAATGAGTTTAGCCACTTCTCTAACTATAAGTTAAATTAAGCAAAACCTGAGGTCATGCCTCTAAATTCCCATGTGCCTAAGACAGAAATAGAGGCCCTTAGCATGACATGGTCCACTAGACTCAAATACCTAGGAATCATCCTTGCGTCTTCAAGTTTTCTGTTGCGAAAGCTCAATTTGGACAACCTCCTTACAATTATCCAGCAAGACCTAGTTAGATGGTCTCCCCTTTACCTTTCTTTACAGGGAAGAATCAACACTGTCAAAATGAATGCCCTGCCCTGATTATTCTATCCGCTTAGCATGCTGAACATTCACCTCCCTTTGACCTGGTTTCGTAGAGCCCATGGTATTATCTCCAAATTTATAAGGCATAATAAGCCTCCACGGAGAGCATATAATTGTCTCTGTGCTCTGAAGACCAAAGGGGGTCTCAAACTCCTTAATTTTTACCACTATTATCTGGCCAGTCACATGGCCAAATACCTGAGCTGGGATGCACCCCTATTGCCCCTGATGATCCCCAGTATATCCCTTTGTGGCTGCAAATTGAACGCCACATCTTTAGAGACCTGGGGCTGTCGGTTTTCAGCCTCTGGTATATAATCCCTCAGAAGCTGCCGGCTCCTCTTCAAAAAACAGTCCTATATACTTCAGTTAAGATCCATAATCAGCTGTGTAAGTTTCTTAAGTATGAAAATATCAGAGATATTTCACAGCCGCTGTTTGGTAACCCTAACCTCAAGGTGGGTGGTAACCCCTTGTCCCCACATAATCTGAATATAGCTATGCAGACTGCAGTTTGCAACTGGTAGAGTCGGTCTCAGAGATTCTAGGTCGGTTCCACTTACCGTTGAAATATTCGTTTTTCATTTACCAAGTCAGGCATATGTTAGTTAAATAGTTTGGAACAGGCCCGTGGGACATTATTTGTGGCGATACCCTTCGTGAACTCCAAGCTCTAGCTTGGCGGCCTCATGTTGTCTCCTGCCTAGTTGTAGCCCTGCATTTTAAATTTAACCCTGATTTGGTGGACCGCTCCCAATATTAGCTGGAGACTCTTCCCAATGCCTGTTCCAACTGGGAGAAATTATGACAAGGAATTTACCAAGATACTACCAATGATAAACTTTGGTTAATACAGTTTCACATATTGCAAAACATGTACTTTTCACCTGTGAAAACGCACTGAATGGGTAGGCTCCAAGGGGCAGAGTGCTTCAGAAGTGGATAGGGACAAGGATCCCTGCTACATGTATTCTGGGAATACCCCAAGGTGGCCCCTTTGTGGTCTTTAATAAGCTCCAAGGTGGACCCCTTACTAGGGTTGCAAAATCTTTTCACCCCACAGGTCTGCATTGTTGGCGATTACTCTGCAGTGGAGGTGAAGGAAAGGCGTTATTATATTAACCTTTTATCACTTATGGTGAAAAACCTAGTTTTAAGGCACTGGAAAGATCAGCATGTTATTACCTACCAGGAGTGGGTTAATGATTTACTCTATAACTTGAGGATAGAGAAAATTATTGCTAGTCTTAGAAATACGATGTCCCGATACAGGACAAGATGGGAGAGCTCTGATAGCCCTTTCTTTTATTTTATTAAAGGTAGGAGTTTATCTCCATCATTAAGGCTGTTGGCCTTCTGTAACTAATATCCAGTGGGACCCACCTGCGAAGGACTAATGTGCTCACTGAAACCAACACCCAAGAAGCATTTGGCCTTCTAACTAGTGCAACCTCATGGCTCTGGCTCCTGGAAGGGGGGAGGTCTGGTGGGGGGCTCATGGGGGGAATTGGGGGATTTAATGGGGCTGGTTGGGAGGAATGGGGTTGGGAATAGTTGTTTTATCCCTTGTAATGTGTACTGATATTGTCTAATGTTACCTTTTGTAGCTTGTACTGCATTGTGTGGAAAAGTAAAAACTTGAATAAAATGTACTGAATTAAAAAAAAAAAAGCGCAAGGGTAATAGACCGGGAAATAGCAAAGTGGGTTCAAGGGTCAGATGGAAGGAGGCATGCCTTAATGCCAGGAGATTGGGTAGTAAAATCATCAAACTCCAGGCACCAATGGCAGACACTGAGGTGGACCTTGTGACCATCATGGAAATGTGGGCTTCTAACAACAATGACTGGGACCTGACATGGTGGAAGATGGGGTAATAATGGAAGATGATCACTGTGGTTGTAACTCCCAGCAGCCTCAGGTATGAAACTATGCTTGGGAGTGATGTATAGACCTCTGGAGCAAGGAGAAGAGTGAGACAGCCAGCTTGCAGAAGAACTTGAAGGGGGGGTGGCAAAGGAGGAAGTAGTGGTAGGGAGACCAGAACCTGACAGACATCGACAAGGATGTGCCAGTGGTCAGAAGCACCAGAAATCAGGCCTTGCTGAATACATTCCAGGACTGTCTGCTGGTACAGCTAGTTAGACAAGCCACCAGGCAGGCTGTCATCCTCGATATGATGCTTACCAACTCAGAGATGGTAGGAGCTGTGAGAGTAAGGGAGCCACTAGGGAACAGCAACCATAACTCCATTTGGTTCAAGTTGGCCCTTGGGACTGGAAAACCCCAATTGAGAGCTGAAGTCTTTGATTTTAGGAGGGTGGACTTCAGCAGGCTGAGGGAGCTGGTGAGGGAAAAGTTAGTCATGGTAGACAACATAGGTGGGGTGTAAGAGAGATGGGGATAATAAAGGCAGTCATTCTTGAGGCATCTAAGTTATGCATGGAAACAGTAAATAAAAGGAACAAGTTCAAGAGACCATTATGATTCTCAGCAAGAGTCAGGGAAGCAGTGAGGGCCAAGAAAAAAGGCCTTTTACAAGTACAAAGAAAAGCAAGAGAAGGAAGAATGGAGAGAATACTTACTGAGAAATAAGGAGGCAAAGACAGTGGTGAGGGAGACAAAAGCAGACACAGAGCTGTGTACTGCAGGGAAGGGCATGTGTGGAAAAAATTTTCTTTCGATATATTGGAGAAAAAATAATGAAAGGAGGGGGTTCATTAGGCTATCAGAGAGGGGTAGGGTGATAGAGGAGGACGGGCAAAAGGCTACCAGTCTTAATGATTATTTTTGTCAGTTTTCACTAGGGAGGAAGGTGGGCCCTTTCCTGAGAGTGGCATCAAAGCGGCTACGGGGGGGGCCTGTAGATGATGCAACCAATATTTATGAGCAAAAGGGTCCAGAATTGACTGGCAGTTCTAAAGATAGAAAAGGCCCTGGGACCAGATGGGTTTCATCTGAGGATATTCAGGGAACTGACAGCGGAACTGGCCAAACCCCTGGAAGGACTATTCAACAGCTCACTACCAACAGGGGTAGTTCCAAAGGGCTGGAGTGTGGTTGACATAGTTCTGCTCCGTAAGAAACAAGCAGGGAACTCCAGACCTGCCAGTCTTACCTCTATTGTAGGGAAGCTGATGTAGTCACTGATCAAAGAAGACCTCGTGGAGTACCTAAAGTGCAGTGGTCTCCAGGATAATAAGCAGTGCAGATTTATGGCAGGGAGAGCCTGTCAGACTAACCTGATAGTTTTCTTTGAATGAGTGACAAGGGGAATTCGATAGGGTCCATGCCGTGGATTTGTTCTACTTTGACTTCAGCAAGGCTTTTGACTCGGTGCCCCACATATGCTTGCTGAAGAAGGTGGAGGATCTGAGTGCAGCTAAGAACACAGTAAACTGGGTAGGTAACTGGTTACAGGGGAGGCAGCAGAGGGTTGTGGTCAAGTGGGTCAAATCAGAAAAGAGGGATGTTACAAGCGGGGTGCCACAGGGCTCTGTTCTGGGCCTGGTCATCAATATGCTCTTCAGTGACATTGGTGAAGGAATCCGGGGCAGGTTGTGTGTCTTCGCTGATAACACTAACCTCTGTGGGAACGTGGATAGCGACAAGGGGATCAGAGAAATGCTGACTTACAAAAGCTGGAAGGATGGTCTAAGGTTTGGCAGTTGAAATTCAACACCCAAAAGTGCAAGGTAATGCACATACGGAATAAGAACCCCTGGACAGAGTACTGGATGGTTGGAGTGAGACTTAGCACTATGGTAAAGGAACAGAACCTTGGAGTTATCATCAGTGACACCCTCAAACAATCAAGCCAGTGCAAACAAGGCCTATGGTAAGGCAAGTAGGATGCTGGGGTGTATCGGAATCGGTGTTGATAGCAGGAGGAAGGAGGTATTACTACCCCTTTATAGATCTTTAGTACTGCACCCAGTTCTGGAGTCCTCATCTTAAGAAAGATAGGGACAGGCTGGAGACGGTGCAGTGCAAGGTAACACAGATGATTCGAAGCCAATAGGACTGTTCTTATGAGGAGCACCTCAAGGCACTAAACATATACTCACTGGAGACTAAAAGGGAGAGGGGAGATATGATAGAGACCTTCAAGTTCCTAAAAGGAGTAAACAGGGTTAACTGCGGAGAACTATTTAGCTTGGGAACTAGTTCGCGGTCATGAAGGCATGAGTGCAAACTGACAGAACGAAGGTTCAGGAGAGACATGACGAAGTATTATTTCACAGAAAGTGTGGTACAGCCATGGAGCAGACTACCAGCCAAAGTGGTGGGCATTAAAATAGTTAATGGTTTCAAGCATGGTTGGGACAGAATGAAGGGTATAGTGGTCACTCAGGGCAACAGAATCTGGAAGGAGACTGGGGGGAGGGGCGAGGAGAAGTGCTAGGACCCTGGATGGGGAGTAGGTCCCAGGATTTAGACAGGGAACTGGAGCAGACTGGATGGACCATTGGTCTTTTTCTGTCGTCTTTGTCTGTGTTTCTGTGTTTTTATGTCTCTCTCTCTCTCTCTCATCCAGCAGCACTCACAAGAGCCCCTGCAGTTGGGCTGGGGAGGCCCTGGATGCTCTTGCTGCTGTGTCGTATCATTTTTCTTCCCAGTCCAAGTGTCTGTTGCTACTTTAGTCCATTCCACATTAGCAGTTTACTGTATTTCCCACACAAATTATAAATGTATTCTTGTTGCCCCTCTGTGTTGCATACTACTCATTTAGTCTCGTATTGTGCATCTAATGCATTTAATTCCCATATTTATAAATATTCAGAACTAATCAGAATCCCTGTGTTCCATTTCTTAGTTAACAAGGGCAGAACCTTTCCTAATATGTGTTGAAATGTTTTCAGCATGTTTGAAAATTACAGTCAGCAAATCAGAGGTTTCAGACCCACGAGATAAAATTTGAGAAGATGGGAACTGACTTAAATCATTCTCTCTAATGCACTGAGAATATTTGAGGACCACAACCAGCAAAAGGCATATTGTTTCTTAGGTCCACAGGAAGCTGCTTGTTTTCTTACTAAATCTGAGAAGACAGAGAAGGAACAGACATAGCTCTGAGAAAATGGATAAAGATAGGGGACCTTGAACTTTGTGGTCACTAGATTAGTAACATAATGAATTGCTATAGAGTATGTGCTGAATTTGCTACTTGTTGAGTTTCATGCATATTTTGAAAGATATGCTCTTTGGAAGAGGGCTTGCAAACCTTTTCTTCCTGCAGACATATCAGTGAATTTTGTGGATTGTCAAGATGGTGCTAATACCATACCACATGTGTGGAGGGAAGGGGGTCCACTGTAGACCAGGAAATCATGACATGTCTGGAACAAAGGATGATGATGATGAGGGCTTTTTGTGCCAGTCCACAAAAATGCATCGGGTTCTCATGTGCTGCTGTGTTATTAGTCATCAGACTGTTACTGTTGGACCAAATAGTGTGTAACAATTGCCTTGTTCATGATGTGAAAGTATGGTTTGATTTAATGTAATTCCTTTGGGATGTTTTACTACTATGTTGGCATCTTTGCTGTTAAAGCAGCAGTGCAACAATCTGGTGAAAATTTTGACCTATACTTTTTTTATGCTATTTTACATTGCCACTTTACTTACCTCCTGAGTTGTATGATACCATTCTTTCCAGTATTTGAGTCTGCTTTAGTACTTTTTTTCATGTCTGAAATAATAAATGGAGCACTCCTTTTAATATAGTGTGGACCATGTCTTCATCAGTATTTTCAGCTGGTTTTGTCCATCAGTTGTTTTTATATCACTTCTGTTATGACTAAAATTAATAATTATGCAGCAGGAGGTGTTCTCTGACCTTAAAGAACAATATTTATTCAAAAACAGCTCGAAATACTGATGAAAACGTGGTCTGAGCCATATTAAAAGGAGTGCTCCTTATATTATTTCAGACATGAGAAAAAGTACTAAAGCAGACACAAACTGTGAAAAGAAGGGTATCATACAAGTCAGGAGGTAAGTGGCAATCTAAAATAGCATAAAAAAAGTATAGGTCAGAATTTTCCACAGATTGTTGCAGTGCTGCTTTAATTTCCCTTAGATTAACATAGTCTTTGAGAAGCTAATTTCAGTTGTCAGGTCAAACACAATAGTTCATTGTGTTCACCCACTTCAGTGTATTTATGGAAATCACTTTGTGTTCATATAACTGTTTGGCCCTCGAGCCGCCACCTTTGCCTTCTTCAGGTCTACTACCCCCAAGCACGTAGTGATGTCCTCTGGTGGAGGAAAGCTCCCAAGCCCACCACAGGTGTTGCTGTGGCTGTGGAACCATGGTGTCATCCATCGGCAGCTGGGAGCACTGCTGCATGGCAGCACCACCCCAGCCCCCTTGTCACTTTTGCCAAGCCAACTCCCAAGTCCCCTCTCACACCTGGGTCAGTGGCATGGCAGCACAACACGCTACCCACTGGCCATTGGGTGGCCCACGTGGTAATCACTTTTAAAAACATGTAAACCGAATTTGTCCGCAGATGATGGGATTACTTTGCCTACTTAGTAGCCTTCTGTGTCAGAATGTGTCTTAATGGGGGTGGTGGGGGTCACCAGCCAAGAGGCAGCTTAATTTATCAGCTCTGTCTACATATTTTCTCATCAGCGATAATCTAAACAATATTCGCTGCATCTGTGGAACAAAACCACCAGAACTGAACTCTCCACACTGTGCGCTTTTAATCAGCATCTTTTTGTGACAGTTCATTTTGTCCTTGCAATTGCAAATCAGTCTGACTGTTCACCATTCAAAGTGGATCATAGGACTTTAGGCAGTTCTATCGGTAGGGTAGAAAAAAGAAATGGCAGCTGAGGCAGCACGATCGTTCAGATTACTTCAGCCCTCCCCACCATAGTAAGGGGTAGTTCCATCTTTCTTCCCATGTCCTGTTCCATCACGTGGACTAGGGATGCACAATTGAAGCTATACAATTTTATACAGTCACTTTTCCTGGTTATTTGCACCCCCAAGTATCTGAAATGACAGATCACCCATTTAAAGAGACAGAACTTCAGCAAAGTTGGTGTTTTGGAGCCACTGAGTAACAGAGCATCTGTTTTTTCTATATTTATTTTAAACCCCAAGGCTGCACCAGATTCTTGTAATACCTCCAGTAGCCTGGGTTAATTGTATTCCAGATCATGGACATGTAACAAGGTGTCATCTGCTTACGGAGAGACCTTCACTTCCTCTCCTTCCACCTTGATTCCCTGAATGTCCTACCTGGACCTCAGAGCCTCCACCAGAGGCTCTTTACTCAGGGTGAACAGAAGGGGTGATAAAGGTCACCCCTGCCTTATACCTCTCCGAATCTGAAATTCTGTAGATAAGTCACCATTCACCTGCACCTTTGCTCTCAGGTTACTGCACTGAGCTACTACTCATTTTAGAAACATCCCCCCAGACCCATTTGATCAGCACGGCCTCTAAGTCCAGGTGATCAAAACCTTCTCTGTGTCTACAGTGATGACCATGTTACTCTTTTTCTTCCCCTTGGTACCCAATGTCATATTCAATGACTTCCTACTATCGTCTTGAATGTGTCTCTCAGGGATAAACCCTGTCTGGTTCCTGTGTACCAGTTCTCTCACCACCTGTTGGAACCTATTAGCTTCAGCTATGGTGAAAATGTTGGTGTCCTGATTAGGTAAGGATATAGGGTGGAATGCCACACCAACACAAAATTAACCCGCACTCCAGAGTGCCATGCAGCTGAAATTCAGGATAAATACTCCACCATCCATAAATGGAATAAATTGGATTTGCTTTATTGTGGCTATCCACAGATGTTGCAAGCACACACAAACTGCTCAGGCTATAACAGCCACAATGTACTAGGGTGGAATGTCCTACACATGGAATGGTCTCTTCCCCCTTTTGGGAGCACCGTAATCAAGGCAGAGTGCCAGAACTCAGGCACCTCTCCTTGGGCCCAATTCATGACGGGGCATAGGATATGCATGAAATGCACATACCATACCCACGGAGCTGCGCACCCATGGACAGGTGCACTGGTACCAGCATTCACAAATGCTGGCCACCTGTCCACAGTCCCAACCCCCAACATGCAGGTCCATGCAGGGCGGGCGTGGGTGGAGTCACAGACCCAGCCAGGCATCCGACTGGATGTCCAGCATGGGTTCACCAGTGGATCCCTTGCACAGCTGGGCGCATGTGGGCAACGCACTGCTCGGATGTCTGAGGGCCGGTGGTCATGGTGGGTGGCAGGGGTGCAATGCCACTGGCCCTCGCCATCTGCACCAATGTGGTGCCCTGTGATGGACGGGAGGGGAGGCATGCCTGCCAACTAGGGGTGGAGGGAGACAGCCTCCACTAGCGGGGAGGGGTGCTGTCATGCGGTGCTGCTGGGGTGGGTGGGTAGCAGCCGTGCCCGGTACCCCTGTGAGGGGGGTTGGGGTGTTGTGCGTGTTGGCGGGGTGCACCACACACTGCTGCATGTAGAGTGGGTGGGTGGCAGCAGGCAGCCGTGACCTGTGGCCCTGGTGCTTTGGTGGGCTCCTCACCCAGTCCTATGGGATGTGCGCAGGGCGTGTAGGGGGTTTATGGCTGGGCCTCCCTGGCATACCCCGCGACCCCCTATTCAGCCCCACAGCCAGTACTATGCACCTTAGTGCATGGCATGTAGTGTTGGCCCGCCCATCACCTGACCCAGCCCGTTGCTCATCGCACGGCCGGGGGATCGGGCACATATTTTCTGCATGTCCCCCCTTCATGCTTCCCGCATGGGGGGGCACAGATGGTGCGGGGTGGCTACTCGCCCCCAGATACGCACGCATAGCCACTACACACAATTCGTGCATAGGGCCCCTTCTTCCTGTATTGAATTAAATAAGTGTGCCATGACTGGTGCCACCTCTGCCCTGCAGGTTTTATAAAATTTGGCAACAAAGCCATCCAGCTCAGGGGACTTGTTGTTTAAAGTTTTAATCACCTCAAAGATCTCTACAGCAGTGAAAGGTCATTCCAACTGGGAGTTGTTTCTGATCTAGATCAGGAAGTGTTATGTTACTCGGTTTTGCACGGGTTATTAAGGCAGAAGCAGGCATTAGGTCCATGTAGACTGCCTTCCCCACACAAGTGGAGTGAACTGGTGTTAATTACCCAATAGGTATCTATCTAATTCTCTTCTGAACACCTCAGCTTTATTGATGTCAACAAAATATTGTGGCAAGGAATTCCATAATTTACATGTTCGAATTGTAAAATAATGTTTTCTTTTGTCCATTTTGGCTCATTGTATATGTAGCTGTTTGTTATGGCATCTCAGATTGCTAGGTTTAGATGCAAAAGATATATTACATTCTTTGATTAAATGCTTATCATTTAATATATGAAAAAGCATCTGGAGGGCTCCATTATTTCTATGTTATTGAAGATCATAGAAATTAAGCTTCTCAAGCCTGCCCTGATATGATAACTGATTTTATTTATTTCTGAATTTATTTATTTGAGTTTTGGTGACCAGATAAGTCCACTGAGACAATACAGTTCCTTTTTCAGGGTCGACACGGGGTCTTGGTAAAACAGCAGAGAGACAATTGCAAAAATACATTGGTACAAAATACAATGGCAGATAAGGAGATACAGCAAGCACAACGGCAGACATTGAGGTACAGCATAAACAATGGCAAATATAGAGATACGGAATACAGGTATTTACAAAAATTAGTCAAATAAGGAATAAGTACTTCAAAACCAATCAAAATTTCAAATGTATATACAATAAAGTTAGAGTAGCAAATGAGAGCTAAAGGAAGAAGGGGGGGAGGGGAGGAGGGGAAGGGGGACAGACAATGAGGAAGAGGGGGATGCAGGGCAGTACACATAGATGTAGGGCAGAACGCATGGATGTAGCAGGTGGAGAAGCACAGAGTTCAATGAGGGGCAGGGATAAAGGGGGAAGGGAAGGGTGAATCATCAGCGGAAGCAGGAGCAGGAAACAGTGACTGAGAGCAAGGCATACAGACTGCACTGAAACGTGGAGAGAGAGGAGCAGGAGAAGACAGAGGTGAGGAGGAAATTCCAGTCTGATGTTGCTCCAAAAGAGAAAGACCTACAGGCAGTAGCCAGACGTAGTTTCAGAGTAACTAGAAGTGGGAGTGAGACAGATCGTAGGGCGCAGGGAGCTTGTCTTAATCGTATAGTCTCACAGAGACAAGGTGGTGTGAATTTATGGACAAACTTGAACATGAAGCTCAGGGAGAAATACTTCAGTTTTGCCTCATAGGGTAGCCAGCCCAGAGAGGAGAGGAGAGGACGTTGCAGTGGTGAGAGTGGGCAAACCTCCCCACCCTATGATAAGCCTGGGTGAGAAGGGTCAGGGAGGAGGAATTTGCAGAGAATAGTAAAGGAGCACCATGCATTAGGAGTAGCAGGAGAGACGCAGTAGCTATCTTATGGCAGGAGGCAGAGGAAAGGAAGGGAAGGGTCAGATGCAATAAAGGAGACCAAGTTTCTGGTACAAGAATTTGGCGACACAGGAGGCATACAGGCTAAAGGTGAGAGCAGTGTCCAACAGGATACCCAGATATTTGAAGAACTGGACACACTCAAGCATATCACCATTGTTTGAGCTAATGCTAAGAGGAGGGAGAGGAGACTTGATGGAGGGTCGATGAGTAAATACCATGCTTTTAGTTTTTTTCATATTAAGAATGAGGTGATTGAGGCTGAACCAGTCCTCAAGGGAAGCAAAGTCAGATGCAAGTTCTCTGCTAATTAGATCAATATCAGGGAAGGAGTAATAGATGATTGCATCATCTGCACAGAGGTGCACAGAAGCCCCTCTGCAAAAATTGGGCAGGTCGTTAATGAAAAGAGAGAATAATAGAGGACCCAAAATGGATCCCTGAGAGACACCATGAGTGATGGCCCATAGGTCAGAAACTGATCCAGCCCATTATTTACATTTGGGATTATCTTAGTTGCTCTTCTCTGTATACTATCCAACAAATTCCTGTCCTTAATCAAGTCAGGTGCCCAAAAGGAGGCAGCATAATCCAAGTGAGGTCTTATGAAGGATTTATATAACAGTATAATACAATCTTCATTCCTACTGGAGAATGTTCTTTTAATCACTTTAAATACTCTATTGGATATTTGTGCCACTTTCCTATAGTGGTCCCCATATGATAACATATTATTTACTGCAATGCCTAGATCTATTTCCAATGACACTGATTTGATGGGACATCCACTAAGGTAGCATGTATTCTTTAGATTATTCTGACCCAGATTAATTATGGAACATTTCTCTACATTAAATGACATATGATTGGCCAGCCCATCAGTGCAGCAGTTGGATTTCTGCTTGTGACACTGGCAACCTGGGTTCAGTAGTGGACTTGGGAGCCAGAAAGTCGGCTGGGGGGAGGATGTCTGAGCATCCGTTGGATCGCTCAGCTCCTTTAGGGTGAGGGGACACACTGGTTCGGAGGTGGCCTGACCTCTGGTGACAGTTGGTGGTATCGCAGCCCTGACACCCACACCTGGAGAGAGAACGTGATGAACGCTGGAGCAAGCCTTGGCATCGTGGCACGTCACTCTTTGGGAGGGCGTACATGGAAAATGCCTCTCCCATCATGACACTGACACAAGGGCCGATAGTGGTCCTCACCTGCCTGTGACTGTAGTACCACCTGGATCCCCGACAATGACTTGATTCCTCTGAGGAGGGGGTTCAGGGCACACACAACCACACAGTGTCCCCACCTGGGGGGTAAGCCAGGGCTCCATGGGGGGGAGTCCTTGACGGGAAGAGGCGGCCAACAGACAAGGCAGTCGGGTGACAGTGCTGGGTTGGGGCGGGGTTAAAAATTGAAAAATAAAAGAAAATGACATATGATTGTCCATTGCTTATGTTTCTATTTGTTTTAAATCTTTAACTCAATTATTTAATTTATCTGCAGTGTTCACTTCAGAACTAAGCTTAGTATCATCTGCAAATTTACTCAAATGATTATTAATGTTTGTGTGTAAATCACTAATAAAGATGCCAAATAAGGATGGTCCCAGGACTCTTATCTAGAAACAAAGAGACCTGGGCTGGATTTCCTATCCCCACCTCCTTAGAGTATAGTTTATTACAAAACTTACCAAATTCCTCCACCACCACCCTCACTGTGAACGTCCAAGTTTGTTGGTCAGCCACTGATCTGATTTTCGGAATAAAACATTCTGCCACTCACTTGCGCAACCTATAAGCTAGTAGCCTACTTGTCTTGCTACAATGCCCATATGATTTCTGGTTCGTGAAGTGAGTTAGCTCTCAATCATCCTAGTTGTCAATTTTTCTAATTCCTGCCTGGTCCCCTATATTTTTCCCAAAGTCTCTGCATCTTGGGATTTTTGTGTGCCCTTTCCAGGGCCGTTAGCTAGCCAGGAGCCTACTCTGGGAAAGGAGGAGTAGTGTTTTCTGGTACGAAGCACGGAATATTAGCTTACCCTATAGTACAGCTTTTAACCCATGCCAAATACATTGTATTTATTTTATTTAGTTTTTTTAGTTCATTTTAGTCAGGTTTTTTGTGTCTTCCTCCCTGTTTGCACTTAAGTAAAATCCTATTTCCTCTTTTAACTGGGTAACCAGTGTTTCATCTGTAAGCATGTTAGCACTGAGGCACCAAACTGAGTCGAGGTGCTTCTGGCCCATTTGTAATTGTAAAAGTATGGGGCATAGTCCAAAATGGTCCTCTGGAAAATGTGTACATGTTATCAGGTGCATATGAGGTTTAGAAATATAGAAATGGCCTATCCTCTAGTAGCTGTTACTGTGAGAAAAGAAGAAAATATAAGTTTTGGTCTGCAGATTGGCTTCCCTCCAGGGGTCTAGCAGACCCCCACACCTGCTGGGGACTAAGTATCTGGCAGAACAGTCGAACCTGGAGTCTTCTATTATATTCCAGTCACCCACAACTAAAGGAACCCTGGGGGAAAATCCATCAACTTATGGTAAACCTTAATAAAAAAATTCCACTGTGGGAGACGGGTGGGAGCATAAACATTGTTAAGTTAGATCTGCAAACCGTGCCATTCAAAGGATACCACCACTAGTCGTCCCCTTCCCCCGAGTAAGAGTCTAGGATTCTCAGTGGGAGCCATCTTTTACATTCTTGCTGGAGGGATTTGATGAGCAAAAACCTGTCCTACCCTTTCCTACTTGTAGCTTTCGATGCTCCACATCTGACAGGTGTGATTCCTGAAAAAGCACTATGCCACAGTTACGTTGTGCCAGCTTCCTTAGAATCCTGACCTCCTTTACCACCGATGATATGCCCTTCACATTGCAGGACACCACATTAAGATTCCCCATTAGTAAAAAGTTAAATGAACAACAAAGGTACCCAGGGGTATGTCCCCCTTCGGTAAGTGGGGCACCTTGACCTGCACCAAGGTCCAAGCACCCTCACAAGGCTTCACCCCCATAGGCATCATAGAGACCCTACAGCAAATAAGTAAATCAAAAGTCAAGTGTGGCAAAGGCAAACAAAAAAAGGGCAAAAAAATAGATAACACATAGAACCTGGTGACAACAAGCCAAACAGTACCCTTGCAAGGTGCACTAGTGTGCGAGCACGCGTCTTATGAGGAGGCATGGAGAGAGCGTCTCTCCAGTTGGTCACAGACCAGTCAGGGATGTGGTGCCAGTCCAGCTGTCCTGTCCCCCCACTCCCAGCACCCCCTACTCCGAAGCACACCTTCACCTGTGGGTGGGCAGTAGGAACTTCCCCTGAGGCCACTGCCTCTGCCCCCCCCCACCCAACACCTGATTACTTAAACAACATAAATTCAGTTACCCAAATGCAACAGCATAAAAAATCTGGATGATGAAAGAAGATTAGAACATTTATATGTAACAAGAACCGGAAACCTGTCAGGTCAGGCAGTTCATGAAGGAATTCCCCTCTGTCAGTGGAGAAACTACCCATCCTAGGCTAAGAGAGTGAAAGCAAGCAAAAACATGCTCTCCCCAGTATGTAACCATCAGATTTCATGGGCAAATACTCCATGAGGCCTCTCCCCACCTGAACATGGTACAGACCCAACAACCACCTCCCACAGCTAGGTCCTTTGCTTAGTCTGCAACCTGCCAGTAAGCTGTGTAGATACTGTATGCGTAAGTCAAGAAGTGGGCCTAAAATGACAGGAGTTTGTAGTAATGTTCCCTTTAATGTGGTGGATTGAGGCAATCTATAAGAACATGAGAAAGTGCTGACAGAAGAGGACTGTATGATCCATCTAGTCTGCTCATGTGGGCTACGGCCCCCAGTCTTTTTTCCTTCCTAAGTTTCTGCATTGCCTATCCCATGCTAGCTTGAACTCTCTCACTGTCTTTGCTGCCACGACTTCTGGGGGCAGATTGTTTAAAAGGCTCCACCACCCTTTCAGTGAAGAAAAACTTCCTGATGTTGGTTTTGATTCTACCTCCCTGTAGGCGCATGCTGTGCCCCTTGTTCACGTAGACTAGCTTTCTTTGAAAAGGTCCTGAGTTTGTACCGAGTTAATTCCTTTGAGGTATTTGAATGTCTCAATCATATCCCCCTGTCCCTCCTCCTTTCCAGTGAGTACATCTTGAGATAGTTGAGTCTCGACTTGTAGGGTTCTTGATGAAATCCATGAATCATCTTCATAGCTCTCCTCTGAATGGTCTCCAGATGATCTCTGTCTTTCTTGAAGTGTGGTCTCCAGAACTGGATACAATACTATAGGTGCGGCCTCACCAAGGACCTGTACAGCGGGATTATCACCTCACTTTTTCTACTCATGATACCCCTACCTGTGCATCCAAGGATGCTGTTAGTTTTCTGTGTTGCCTTTTCACATTGCCTGGTTGTCTTTAAATCATCAGATATGAATACTTCTAGATCCCTCTCAACATTACTTTCTGTCACTTGCTCCCCTCCTAGGGTATATTTCCTGCCCGGGTTCTTTCTCCCCAGGTGTATAACTTTACACTTCTTGGTGTTACATTTCAATTGTCATTGTTTTGACCATTCTTCCAGATTTTTTAGATCAGAGTCCATTCCTGTGGCCCCTTCTTTCATGTCTACTCTGTTGCAGAGCTTGGTTTCATCTGCGAACAGGCATACCTTTCCCTCCAATCCATCAGCGATGTCGCTGATAAATATGTTAAACAGAATTGGCCCCAGTACTGATCCCTGGGGGACTCCACTGGTTACCCCACCTTGCTCTGACAAAATGCCATTTACCATGACTCTCTGGGTTCTTCCCTGGAGCTAGTTCCTAACCCAACTGACTGTTTTATGACGCACTCCAGTGTGTTCCAACTTGTTTTTTTAGTCTCCTATGTGAAACGGAGTCGAACGCCTTACTGAAGTCCAGATACACTGTGTCTGCTGCTCCATCCTGGTCCACTGTTCTGGGCACCTAATCAAAGAAATCTATCATGTCTGTCTAGCATGACCTCCCTTCAGAGAAGCCATGTTGCTTTGGGTCCAGTTTTCCATTTGCTGCCATATATTGGAGTCTGGCAATCTGTTATCAACCCTGCAACAACAGCACACCTCTGAAATAGTTAACAGTTCACTGTAAACTAGGAGGCTGATGGGCAGAGTGCAAGGACCATCCATGTACTCAATCACTGAAGCAAAGTACAATTGATGGGGAGATCTCTCCCCCCCAATGAAATTATCAGAGTTAACTCACCATCGAAGGATGGACACCACCAAAGGTCACTCAAACAAAGAAATCCTGATCCAGAAGATCTCTTCCAGCTCACCTCAGAATGCTCCCAAAGATCTTCTTGATGTCAGTGCAGAGATGCTTGGATGGCTTGTGTTTCTGATTGCGTTGTTTCCCCTTTTGGCTCCTGATCCAGAAGCAAATGATTTGATACCTTTTAATGGACCAACATAGATGTAACAACAAGAACAAAGTGCTCTAGCTTTCGGACCAACCAGTCCTTCTTCAGAAGCTCATGGCAGTTGTTTAGAAAATACAATACTTATAACAGCTAGATAATACAGAGAGAAAAACAGAAAAAAATCCCCATTGGTTTAAAATACTCATTTAAAAAAAAAAAACAGAAGATGATGTCAGAGAAGTTTAACAGTGCAATACTGCCTTCAGCCAGAAAAAACCTTGGGTTCAGATGTGCTTAGTGGAACACACATACAAAGAATCCTACTGCATATAAATTTAATTGACATAAGATAACACTGCTGAAGCAGATAACTCCTAAATCAAGCTATGAGTGTCACAGTTAGTATAAGGATGTGATTACTGAAAGGCAACCCCCACCCAGATTAAAGACAAACTAAGATTGTTATAGGGCTCATGAAATTTCAATGTTAGCATTATAGACAAGAATTTACCAGTAAAGTTGTCTTAAAACATCAGTGCACACTGTGTGATGTGTAAAACCTAGCTGGACATGTCACCCAGCTGTATTATCAAGCTAGATAAAAGGCCCAGGAAATTTCAAAAACCTCAGGACTATATAAATGATAATTTAAATATAAATTGATAATATTAGTGTCAAACAAAAAACTCTAGTCGAGGAACCTCAAGGAATTAAGACCATGTAGCCTGATATGTACTGATGTCAATATACACTGAGAATGTAGCAACTTGATGTACCACAAGTGTCTAAGGAATCTGAAAGAGAGATAAAAATGTAATTTCTCTCCTCCTCTTCATATAAACGATACATCCTAACCCACCCCACATCACAATAAAGTGGATGGGGGAGATACATAGCTTAAAGGAGATGTTGTCTCTCTCTCTCTCTCTCTCTCTCTTTTCTCTCTCACACACACACACACACACACACACACACACACACACACACACACACACACACACACACACTCTCTCTGTCCTAGTGAACCTATATTAACTTCAGTCACTGCAATTGTTCCCCAAAGGAATACAACTTGTCATGAAATCCTGAGTAAAAGGGCTTATGTCTCTTAATATTTACTGAGTAAAAATGTAACACTATTTAACCATGCTACTATCTGCAAAGTAACATTTCCAAGGATACTAGATAGAACTACCATGAAATAAACCTGCCACCCTCCCCAGGATAAGGTAACTTGAATTAAATATAAAGTATATGTGTAAGACCAGAGGTCTAACATACCTACATATCCACAAATTACTACAATATTAGCCTAATGTAAAAAGATCTGTGCAGGACCCCCATGCAAATGAGATCACACACCCCAATATGTACAGAGTTACAAAAATTATATATAACATTATAAGATAACACTCCTGTATGTACACTAGCAGGCTGGGTAATCTGAATATGGTGCAATGGAATCAATCCCCCCCCCCCCAGGCAAAGATAAAAAGGAGGAATTAATATTCATTATGTGTGTGAAATAAAAATAGTAACACATTATAACTCCATATATCTAAATAGAGTTCCTGGACAGCTGACAAACAATGTGCTGCTGCTCCTTCCTGTATTCCTCCAGGGATAAATCTGGCATCAATATACCCGGCTTCAGTAAAGTTTTTTGAGCTTGCAAAAGATTATCGTACACCTTCACTCCCAATTCCAGGTACCAAACTATCTTTGCTGGTTATCCTGCATTTTTATCTGCTTTTCCTGAGTTGTTTATTGCACTGTGGATGATTTTTCATTTCTTGAGCATTTCTATATGATAGTCCTGGTCCATGTACACCCGCTTGCCATCGTAATTGAGGTCTTCTTTCCCCCAGGCAGCAATTCAGATATGGTCCTTCATGGAGAATTTAAGCAGTTCTCAGGACTATGGATCTTAGGAGTTTGTCTGCTGGGAGCCTCTGCTTTAGGGCACTGTGTGCCCTTTCTATCTCGATCAGCTCCTCTTTCCCCAAGTCCAGCTCCTTCTCATACCAGTATAACAAAAAGGCATTTAGGTCGGGTCTTTCTACATTCTCTGGGATCCCAAAGATCCTTATATTTTGTCTGTGCACCAGGCTTCTCCATCCTCTGACTGGCACACTAACTCCTGCTCCCTCTGCCTAAGCTTGCCGATTCCTCCTGGAACTTGTTAACCACCTCAAGCTGGGCCATCCAGTGTTCCAGGTTTTTAAAGTCTTCGCATATCTCAGCCACATTCATATCTATTCTTTGAAGCATTTTCATAATGCTCCCTACGTCGCGTCTTCTCGAGGTGTGTGAGTTCGAGCTGCTACCTTCCTCTTCTACTGCCAAGCATAGGGTGTCATCTGAGGCCCTCAATGGGGAGAGACTCAGGCTACAACATCTGGTGCTGTATTGAGTGGATTCAAAGCATGTTGATGGTTGCTCTTCTTTGTTTTTCACCAACCTCATGTTTCTCTAACTGCTGGTATGCGATAGTAATGATTTCAGTTAAATATTGCTGAGGATTAAGGGAGATTTAGCAGAGAGGGGACCAGAGCTGCAGCTTAGGCATCTGGACCCATGGATGATGTCATCCAAAATGTTAGAGTTCTACTGGGATGGCCAACTTGAAATTGAGAACATCCATTGCACATTACAACTCAAGCCAAAATCTGCCACATAGAAACATAGAATTTGATGGCAGATAAGGACTGCTTGGCCCACCTAGTCTGCCATTTCCCTACCTAATGGATAAGCTGCAGATCCTAGTTAACCAACAGCCTACTTCCTCCTACCCCCACTAGAATTGCTTTATGTCTGTCCCATGCATTCTTGAATTCCCCCACAGTTTTTGACTCCACTCCTTCCTCAGGATGGCCATTCCATGTATCCACATCCCTCTCATGAAAAAATACTTCCTCACATTACCTCTGAACTGTCTCCCCTCTATCTTCAAATTGTGCCCCCTTGTTCGTGCACATCTCTTTTTCTGAAAGATGCAACCCTCTTGGACTTTGTTGATTCCCTTGAAGTATTTAAAAGTTTCTATCATCCCCCCCCCCTTCCCTCAAGGGTATACATATTAAGCTCCTTTAATCTCTCTTCATATGTCTTCTGGTGCAGACCCTGCACCATTTTAGTTGCCCTCCTCTGGACAGCCTCTATCCTGTCTATGTCCTTGCGGAGATGGGGTCTCCAGAACTGCATGCAGTACTCCAGATGGGGTCTCACCAACTGTCTGTACAGAGGGACAACAACTTCTTGTTTTCTACTGGTGATGCCTCTCCCTATGCATCCCAGTATCCCGCCAGCCCTCCTTACTGCCTTCTCACATTGCTTGCCCACCTTTAGGTCATCTGATACCAATACCCCCAGGTCCCTTTCCATTTTTGTTGTTTTTAGTATCTCACCCCCCACTGTGTACTTTTCCCCTGGGTTTTTGTTTCCCAGGTGCATTACTTTGCACTTATTTGCATTGAATCTAAGCTGCCATACATTTGACCATTCCTCCAACCTTGCCAAGTCCCTTCTCATCCTTTCCACCCCACCTTCTGTATCGACCCTCTTGCAGATCTTTGTGTCATCTGCAGAGACATACTTTTCCTTCCAGTCCCTCTGCAATGTCACTTTTAAAGACATCAAAGAGGACTAGTCCCAGTACTGATCCCTGCGGTACTCTGCTTGTAAACCCCCCTTCTTCAGAGTGGACTCCATTTACTATTACCCTCTGTGTCCTGTTGTTCAGACAATTTTTTACCCAAGCTACCACCTTAGGACCCACTCCAGGGCTGGCTAACTTGTATATTAATCTTTTGTGTGGGACTGTGTCAAATGCCTTGCTAAAGTCTAGGTAAGCCATGTCCACAGCCCCTCCCTGGTCTACTACTTTGGTCACCCAGTCAAAGAAATCTATTAGATTCATCTGACACGACCTTCCCGCTGTGAATCCATGCTGCCTTGGGTCCTGTGCCCTGCTGGCCTCTAGGTACTCGACAATTCATTCTTTCAGAAGTGATTCCATCATATTCTCCACCACTGAAGTCAAACTAACATGTCTGTAGTTTCCTGCCTCTGCCTTGCTCCCATTTTTGTGAAGTGGAATCATATCCACCCTCCTCCAGTCCTCAGGTATCACCCCATCCTCCCATAATTTGTTAAAGAGGGTAGTCAGTGGTGTCACTAGTTCTACCCTTAGTTCTCTTAGAATTCTTGGGTGAATCCTATCAGGCCCCATTGCTTTGTCCACCTTCAGTTTTAAGAGTTCTTTCAGAACCCTTTCTTCTGTGAATGGACTGGTATCGACCCCCCCCCCCCCCCATCCAGAGTGTTTATATTGTTTGGTTTAGGTTACCTCCCCCTCCTCTTCTTTTGTGAATACTGAGCAGAAGTATTCGTTCAGTATCCCTGCTTTTTCACCGTGATCCTCTGCCCACATTCCCTCCCCTTTATTAAGCTTCAGTATCCCTCCCGTGGTCTTTCTTTGCTCCCTAATGTACCTATAAAAGGTTTTCCCCTTCTTAACAGAGTTGGCTTTATTTTCCTCAGTTTGGGCCTTTGCTATTCTGTTTGTCTTCCCTGCCTCCTTCTGCTTTAAGTGATATAGTTCTCTGTCCTGCTCCTTCTGTGTTTCCTTATATTTCCTGAATGCTATCCTTTTCTCCTTAACCTTCCCCCCGCCACCTCTTTTGAGAACCATAGTGGCTTTTTCCTTTGTTTTGTTTTGTTGATTTGCTTTACACAAAGTCTTGTTGCCTCTGTGATGGCAGTTTTAATTTTTCCCCATTGTACTTCAACCCATCCTTTTGACTGTTTGCTAGGGCTTTTCTGCTTTTCGCCTGACTGATCCTTGCCAATACTTTGTGATTCACTGTGTGAAAAGAAATCATGACGCTTTCCCAACAGTTGACATATCTACAGTGGGATGGTCACAGAATCATGATCTTTCAAGATTTCTCCTCTGAGCTGGTGGGAATGAGGCAACACAGGGAAATAAAAAAGGACTTACAAGACCTAGGAATACCCTGTAACTTGATGTATCATGCCACACTAGAATTCTTGAGAAATGAGGTCTGGCACACTTTTGACATGCTAGAAAATGCCCACCAGTTTTTTCTCAGACACTGGGCGTGTGACATAAATCACTCCCTCCAATGCCTGTACATACAAAATTTCCAACCAAATACACTGACCAGGCAGCTAAAGTTGTACCCACTAACTAGGCAGTGCAGGGTGCTACTGGCAGTGGTGGAGGAACAGAAAGATGGGCCCCAGTGCAGGTTCTAATTGTGTGTTCCCCCCCACTCCCACTGATGCCCACTTGCCCAGTCTGCAGACTGCGATAAAGTTTGCTTTTTCTTAACTTCATTTTTTTTCTTTATTAATTTGCTTCAGGCTTCAGCAACACACTGCCGCCCCAGTCCTTATTCTTTCCTTTCCTTGTCCCCAGTCTCAGTTTCTCCCCACCTGTTCCTCCTGAGTAACTGATGACCCTGCTGTTCTTTCAGTCCCTCCACCACTGGTTTGCTGCCTGTTTCCAAGTCCTTAGTTTAATAATTCCAGATATAATCTGCTGTTTTTATTTTGCCCCCTATTGCCTTTACGTTCCTGTAGTGTACTGACTAATATAGTGTGTTTTCTGGTATGGAGTCTCTGGACGGTTGGGTAGTTTTCTTTTGCTTTTTTTTAACTTTATTACAACACTTATATGACAAAACTTAATTGCCATGAAATGACTGTGCTGTCTCTGTGCTCAAATCACTGTTGTTGCAGAGTTCAGACTGCAGACGACCAGCTCTGAGCATATAAGTCATATGAACCCTTGCCAAACAATTACCCATGAAGGAGCTAGCTAATCTGCAGAAACAGTGGGTCCTCACTGCTGCTTCCAGGCAGCATTCCACTACTTCCTGCCACTGACTCACTGCAGAGCGAAGTAAAAAACAAATGCTACACATCAAGATGAGTTACAGCTGCTGCTGTCCACACTGACAGTGCGCCAACAAGTCAAGACCCCACAAGTGGTTAGCCAAGCAGAAAGTACACTGCTGCACACACTAGCACTGCCCAGAATGACTGACACCGTGACTCACGGTAGCTGTCCAATTGGGTGTCAGGCAGCCCATCATGTGGTGCAGCTCCGTGAAGAACCCCAGCATTCCTTTACCTTCCTGTTTGCAAAATGTGCCAGTCAGCTGATCCCCTCCTGACAGAGTCCCATGATCCATCTCCTCGGACAGTCACAACAGAGACTCGGTGACTCCCTAGCACACACACCAACAGTAAGTGCTTTCTGTGACTGCTGCCACCTGCTGGCTGCCGCAGCGCTGCTGAGCTGTATAAACTAGTGAGAGACTTGCAAATCTTTATGGGCCCCCTAAGTGCATGGGCCCCTGTACCACTGCATCGGCTGCACCGGATATTCCTCTACCACTGGCCGCTGGATCCCAGTCACAAAAACTCCAGTCCTAACTCCTGACATGTGGTAAAGCTGAGAAGACAACAGTTGCGAGGTAAGCTTTTTCCTCTTTGTAACCATAGGATTTTACCAACAATTGTAAATTATGTGTTATACTTGACTATGTCTATACCTTGTGTTTTTTATTCTGTATGTACCAATTGTTTGAACCTTACCTGATGTGGAACCTTTGTAAAAGAACTTTTAGCTCAAAGGTGTAACTCCAAAATGACAAATAAATAAATACATAAGCAGCACCAGTCATCTCATTCCCACTCTCCCAACCACAAAAGAAGCAGACGTGTGGGAGGGCAGACTCAAACCTTGGAGTCATCCCCCAATCCTGCTGAGATCTCTCACTAATGTGGCACCCAAAGACACTGTGAACTCACATTGTATCAGAACTACAACAGCACAAGCTCATAGGAGTTTGTTAGGACTGAGAGACGGAGGAGAAGAGAGCCTCAAACTGAGCTAGGCTGATATTGTAGTCAGAGATGAACACCCTGCTGGAACCACCACCGCAAAATGTAGTGGATGATCAAGAAAATGTCTCTTCATTTGGGACCCGAGACTGCCAAGCAATGCTGGTCTGATGTTGACTACTTGGCTTGGCTGAGATTATTGCTGTAATGTACAGTATAGCTTCTCTTATTTGTCCCCTCTCTCGCTCCCCCTTATACATTATAGGATTCTCTCTTAATCACCTTTTTATGCAGCTATGGGTACTGTTTACTGGCTCATGGGGGTGGTATCAGGCTTGGTGTGCACCCCCTCTTGTTGCACCCTTTCACATACTGTAGGTGCCTCAATCAAGCCTCACAAGTGCACTCATTGGCATCAAATAGGTTACAAGCTGGGTATTGTGGTGGCAGCATAATACTAACAATACTACGAACATATGAAATTTGCCAGCAGAAAAAGGCCATTTGGTCTATCGAATCTGCTCAATTTTTCAGCTAACAGCTCTATTCTGCAGCTGCCCCTCCCTCCTCACCCCCCTCCGTTTATCCTCCCTTTTGTCCTGTCCCAGCCCTTTTTGAAGCAGCCCACTGTTTTACAGGCTAGCAACTCTTCTGGTAACACATTCCAGCCTGCCACCACCCTCTCTGTAAAAAAGTGTCTCCTCATTTCCCTCCTGAACCTTCCCCCCTCCAATTTCATGTCATGGCCTCAAGTGTCCCTCCCCACCCATCTTAGTTGCTCTGCACTGCATCCCTTCCCATAATTTAATGTCCCTTTTCAAATATGGGTGCCAGTACTGCATGCAGTATTCGATATGAGGTCCAACTAATGATCGACAATAGTTATCTTTTGCCCATTCTCTCTCTCTTCTCCTGAGAGCTCCCAGGGAAGCCTACATTTCTTGGAGATGGAGGGGTTGGTTTGGGTTTCTCACAAAGTGTCTGGTATATCCAGCAGGGGCTACATCTGGAATGTCCCTCATGAGGAGTGCTACAGACCACCATCTAGTTTCGATCATGTATCACCACATCTCACTGGTGCGATGTATCATTTGTGTAGTTTATGAAGTCATATGGTGCCTTTGTTGGGCTGGCTACTGTTTGCAGGGCTTTGAGAGGCGATGGTAAAATCCTGAAACACAGCGGTTCAGGTGCCTCCCCCATGCCTGGTTATGTAACCTCCTCTAAGCCACATGCCACAATCTCCATCCCTAGCAAAGGCCAGTTATATTATTTACTTTTCCCCCCCAATACATATTTAGGCTGCCAAGTCAGTCTAGACACAGGCTGTCTTTAGCAATTATTTCGCAGTTGGACTCGGAGGAAGGGGAGGGGGGCGAGACTTTTAATGGAGTTCCTTCTAGGTGCGGGAGAAGAGTTTTTTCTCCCTTTGGGATCTCCTGTAAAGGAATTATAATTTTGGTATTAAAGTTTGTAAGAGAACAATTACATTACGTTCTGGTAAATAATACACTGTTATGTCCTCTCCTTATGTAAGAGCATTATATGCATATCTCTCAACAGTACCTGATCATGAGGGATATCTAGTATACGCCCTCATTTTAACCCTCAAAATTGCTCTGTCCCTCATCTGCCCCTCATGAAAAAGGTGCTGCACACACAGAGAATGTGCTTTAAATTCAGACTTTAAAGAAAAAAATCATAATATGCTACGATACTCAATAAACTTTGTATAAATAAACACAATGGTTCTCACAGTGTTCTGAGCTTCTGTCTCCATGTTTGAGGGTGTGCCCCTCATTATGGGGGTCAGTGTCCCTCATTGTTGTTCATTTTGAGTGTCTGTGTCCCTCATTTCAGTGACAAAAGGTTGAGAGGTATGATTATATGGTCAACAATTTCCTAGTGATGATAATTATTTATTGATGTTCTTTAGTTGGGCGGTGTGAGTACTCTTAACAGCTGCTCTGAGTTCTTGGAGGTTTTGCGCTGGGGAGAGGGTAAAGGAGTTAGAAGATATGTGGCTCTCCTGTGTGTCTAATGCAGCTTTCCCTGACACCTTTAGTTAGTAGTAAAATGTAGAAAACTGTTATGGAAAGGGTCTTTTCAGAGCTTCAGCCACTAGATGGCAGGATCAACCCACCTTTGTCTCTTAGCAGAAGCCTATGCTATGTTTTCTGCTCTAATGTTCTCTATTCAAGGATGCAGCTTTTTTCTCTTTCTGTCCTGCGCCTCCTTTTCTAACTGCACTGACACAAACCTGGATCTGAGTCCTCGAGCACTGCAGTAGGAGCCGTCTCTCCTTTTATTTATTTATTGGAGTTTGTTTACCAGGTAGGCTCATGAGACTTATGTCCCTTTTTCAGGAGTGATCTGCAATAAGTTACATACTGTGGAAGTCCAGAAATCATATTGTACAGGATCACGTACATATTGAACAATGTAGAGGACACAGTGACAACATAGTTACAATGGGTACTTTTTAACTGGTCTTTTTAAGGTAGGGGGTGTCCCGCATAAAAAGTCTTCTAACATAAAAACACAGAAATGTAGACCATGATGGCAGGACAAGATTATTGGTCCATCCAGTCTGCCCGTAACACTCTTTCGAGATCTTCTAATATGTTTTCTGTCTACACTATCCACCCCCGCTCCCTGTCTTACTGCTACCCACTGAGTAACTACTAATCGCTTAACTCTGTTCTGGCCATGCTTGAAACCACTGATGGTCTTTACGCCCACCACCTCAGCTGGCAGACTGTTCCACAGCAAAACCACTCTATCTGTAAAATAAGCTTTCTGACATCCCTCCTGACTCTCCCCCGCAAGCTTCCACCCATGTCCTCATGTTCTATTCCTGTTGAAGGGTTCTCGCAGTTCTCTTTGTTCTTTACTTTCAGGAACTTGAAGGTTTCTAGCATATCATCCCTCTCTTGCATGGCCTTTATGGAGTACATGTTCAGTGTCCTGTGCTGATTCTCATAGGATCTGCACTGCTGGACCCGAATCATTTTGGTTACCCTATGCAGCACAGTCTCCAGCCTGTCATTGTCTTTCCTTAGGTGAACGCTCCAGAACTGAGTAAAGTACTCCAGGTGTGGTCTCACAAGTGATCTGCAGATAGGTAGTAATACTGTACCTCTTTCCTCCTGCTGTAAAAAACTCCTCCCAATACACTCTAGTATCCTGTTAGCCTTACTGTAGACCTTGTTACATTGGCTAGCTTGTTTAAGGGAGTCATTCATGATGACTCCTAGGTCCCTTTCCTTTAAAGCAATGCCCAGCTTAACACCTCCATCCAAAACTCCTTCCTGGGGTTCTTGTTCCCTACGTGCATCACCTTGCACTTTGTAGTGTTGAATTTCAACTGCTAAACCTTGGACCACCTCTTCAACTTTTACAGGTCTCTCTGCAACTCCCTTACCCCCCTCTTGCTGTCCAACTTACCATGGAGCTTAGCGTCATCTGCAAAGAGACACATCATGCACTGAATTCCTTCTGCTAATATCACTCATAAACATATTGAAAAGGACTGGACACAGGACTGATCTCTGTGGCACCCCACTAATGATCTCCTTCTCTTTGGATTTAACTCCATTTACCACTAACCTCTGCTGTGTCCCATCAAATCAACTTCCAACCCATCTATGTCCCTCACTGAACCCAGATCCTCCAGCTTCTTCAGCAAGCTTCTGTGAGGCACTGAGTTGAATGCCTTGCTGAAGTCAAAGTACAGTGAGTCCACTGCATGACCCTTAGCCACTGTTCTACTTACATAATCAAATATTATGAGTTTGGTCTTACAAGACCTCCTTGCCACAGATAGGTGCTGTTTACTATCCTGGAGCCCCTTTTTCTCAAGGTAGTCTACGAGGTCCTCTTTGGGACTAACAGGACTGTAGTTACCTGGTACACTTTGTTCCCACCTTTGTGAAGTGGAACTACATCTAATGCCCTCTAGTCTTTTGGCTGTCTGAATTGAGCTATTGGATAGCCCTTCCAATGTTCCAGCTACTGTTATTCTAATGCTAGTTCCGTGAGAACTCTCGGATGTATCCTGTCCTGCCCCAGGGCTTTATCTTCAGGCCTGCCAGCCCCCTGCCTCATTTTTGGGATCCCCTTTCAGCAGGCTTTATGTAATTTTCTGGCAAATGGCTGCTGTCCTCCTTTGTGAGTACTGAGCAGAAGTAGTCACTGAGAATGTTGCTTTCTGCCTGTCCTCCCTCTGTTAGCCTACCTCCCTCCCTCTGTTAGCCTCACAATTCCTCCTCTTGACTTGCTTTTTCCATAATACATTGAAAAACTGTTTTTGCCCCACCCTTGACCCCCGCCGCAATATGCAGCTCCCTGTTACTTTTGCATCTCTGACTTCCCTCTTGGCTTCCTTAGTTCTTACTTGGTACTCCCCCCATTGTTCATCCCCCTGCTTCTCCTTGTACCTGCTGAAGGCCTTCTTTTTGGCCCTCACTGCCTCTTGACCTGTTCCGAAAACCATATTGGTCTCTTGTACCTGTTTCTCTTGGTAACTTCTCTTAAGCATGACTTTGTTGCCTGGAGAATGGCCCCTTTTATTTCTCAGCATACACACAGTGATGTAGACCATCAGCAGCTTAAAGGGACACTGCCAATCCCCTTAGGCCTCAGACTGTCCCTAGCTTAAACAAGCATTTGTCAATGCCGAAGGTTGCTGGCACAGGAATTGGTAGTGCAGGAGTTAAAGAGATGCATGATAGGAATGGCAGTGAAGTACTGAACTGACCCAACCCCACCCCCACCCTGCAGAGACTGACAGGCACTGGGTGTGCCTTTGGGTGTCAGCCATAATGCTAAGCCATTTCACCTCACCCTACCCCTGCAGACACCGACAGTAGTCAGGTGTGCCTTGGGGTCTTCTGCCTTACGCTACCCCATTCCATAAGGAAAGACACTGAGATGGGTACAGTATAGGAGAATGGGGTGAACTTTTGGGGCCGAAGACTCCAAGGCACACCTCAATGCCTGTCACTGGCTGCAGGGTGGGGGTGGGGGTGGGGTGGAATGGCCTGAGCATTACAACTGACAGTCCCAAGCCACACCCCTGACGCCTGTCAGTCTCTACAGAGTGGGGCGTTACGGTTGAAAACCCTAACACCCAGGGCGTTTGTTGGTATTTTCACTCCAAATTTTTTCAACATGGGCTTTTTGTGACCCCACCTCATGAACAGTGGCACTATCAGTTCATTAGCCGAAAGGTGATTTTGTGCAGTGACTGTACCATTTGGCGCCACAGGTGCGAAAACACATTTCCGGCAGGATGTGAAAAATAACAGCTGTACTGTTCATGAGGAGGTGTAAAAAAAATGGCTATGTTGAAAATCTGGAGTGAAAATATCAAAACTTGGTGACGTCACGGGCATGCGTAGAAAGTGCACAACGCACACAAGTAATGCAGTTATTTGGGGAATTTTTTTAACCAAATTTTCAACATAGGCATTTTGGGACCCCTGCTCATGAACAGTGGCACTTTGATTATGTTAATCTGTTCCAAAAGTTGATTTCCCACAGCGACCGTGCCACTGTGCGAAGATGTGCGAAAACATATTTCGGGCAGGATGTGAAAAATGACAGCTGTACTGTTCATAAGGATGTGTGAAAAAATGGTAATTTTGAAAATCTGGAGTGAAAATATTAAAACATTTTTGAAGTTATGAGTGTACGTGGAAACTGCGCAACGCACACTCGTAACAGTCATTTTGGGGAATTTTTTCACCAAATTTGCAACATAGGCTTTTTGGGACCCCACCTCATGAACAATGGCACTGTCATTTCATTAATCAGTCCACAAAGGTGATTCCGCGCAGTGACCGTAAAATCGCCTTTCGGGACCAAATAACAAGATGACAGTGCATGTGTTCATGTGGTGGGTGTCCCAAGAACTCCAATTTGGAGCCAAAATTCAAAAAAATGACTGAGATATCCACCTAAGTTGCCCTCCCCCCCCAGTGATGCCATTATACAGCTTACCGTCATTTCTTCATTTTGCAGTTCGGCCTTGAAGAGCCCAGATGTGTTCCCGCTCCACCAAAGATCGCAACACCGGACCTCCGGAGGTAAGTATGGGGTGAGAGGGTGGGGAGGTGGGGCACAGAGGGTGGGTGCGGGTTGAGGAGGGGCGCATGACAATGAGGGACTGTTTTTTTTTCAGGTAAAAAAATGGACATCACAAGACGGTTTGTTTGGCACACTGGGTGGGCTCCAGTGTGCTACTTGCTACACAAGGGGTGGGGGACATGCTGACACAGTCAGCTATGTGATGACGCGGCGCACTGGGGTGGGCTCTCAGTATGCCACACAATGTGGGGGGGGTGGAGGACATGCCGACACGGGGATTGCACCCCCAATGTTGGCTTTGTTTGGGGATTGCCACTGCCTCCATGTCTATTGAAATGTTTCACCAGGAAAGGAATGTATGGAAGGCGTGTCATCTCTGCCGCTACATGGCTAGCTTGTCTCTGATTGCAGCGGCAGATTTCTTTCAAGTTGGTGGCACTTTACATAATTTTTGTGTCAGCGCTAGCATGCTGGCTAATTGGGGCATGAGGAACGCACCTACTAAAGTGTGCCCTGCATTTGCCAACACTGACACACCTCTCACTGTGCTACTACCGCAAGATGTTGCTTGCGCACACGCAAGACAACATAAAAACAATTTTTTTTGTGCTGGCCCCTACTCCATTCTGTAGACAATGCTGATGTAGCTGGTAGTTTGATTCAGAATCCTTTTTTCCTTTTAAAAGTGAAAAATAGACTGCCCACCATAGCAGTGTTACCACACAAAACTATGTTTCCCACTGCACCTTTCCTGGACTTGGTAACACCCCAACACAAGCTAGGCACTAAGGAGGCAGTGAGAGGAGAGGGGACTTTGCATCAAGAGTAGCTGTACTGTCTGGGGGTGTTCCTAATGTTCAAAGTATGACCAAGGATTTGAAACAAAACAAGGTTGGGTATAAATACACTTGTAATGGACCCCTGTGGGTGTGTATATTTGCAGGGGTAAAAGTGTTAGGTTTGGGCCAACAATTAAAGAGCTAAATTGCCTTTTGCTGTGCCAGCAGGAGCTCCATGGGTCAGAGGTCACCGTTGGTGCACAAGACAATAAATTTTGTTTTTAGTACCTTAGGGAGATCACGAAAAAGAGGTGAAGTAGCCACTGGGAAGAGTTGCAGTGAGGCTGTGTAGGACAGCGGGGCCATTTGCCTGCTCTTGGGGCCAGCAGTTCGTGTGTGGGACATCCGAAAACCAGTCCAGCAGTGGACATAGTGGTGGCCACTGTTTCAGCCATCTGGTCCCCTCTAAAACGCCACCATGGGGAAGTCATCATCTGAGACATTTGAGCTGGTATGCAGCATGGCTCATGTAAGTGCTCCCCGTTTATGGGAAGCGACAGAAGGGGAGAACTGGAGCCAGAAAGAGAGAGAGAGATGGTAGAAAGAGCCTTTGCCCTGGAGCAGATATGCCAGCCCAGTTATGGTAGCTCTGGTGGGGCAACAAGAGGTATGTGGGTTACAGCCACTGTCTCTGGGAGACAGTTCCAGTGTGTGGAAAGAGCCAGGTCAGCCAGGGGTCTCATGGAAGCCAGGACTAAAAGCCAAAGCCTGGAATCCAACAAGCCCTCCCAGAGGGTGCAGGTCAGTGGGGACATCTGCCCGTGTGCCAGAATGGAGTTGTTCACTACGGCTGGCCTATTTGGAGATCCGGTGATTGGGTAGTAGAAGAGATTTGACCTAGTATGGAGTGAGAGGAGAGAGATCGCATTTTAGGAGCCACATTGAGAGGGAGAGAGATTGTCTGTTGCTGTTTTAGGCAGGGCCCCATGTTTTCTTCGATTCTGCGGTTGCAGCAACTGCCACAGAAACATGGTCCTGCCACATAAACGAGTCTCTGCCACAGAAACAGCATTTTTTGGTACAGTAAAAATGGCCGTCACCACTGAAAACCCCAACTAAATGGCTAAAAATGATTGTACCAAGCGTAAAATGGCATTGGTGTGAGTTGTTGGCAGTTCCATTATACATCCATCTCTCTTGGTTGCAATAGCCACTAGGGCCACCCCTTTCCAATCCACTGGCACTCAGCCCTAAAGCATACAACCATTATGGCCTTCTACAAACACGGAGGGAACTTCAGGAAGTCTAATTCCTGAGAAACAGTGGTGGTTCTATTTATCAATTGCAGAACTGTGGAATGAAAAAAGTATTAGTAATTATTGCAGACAGAAAAATGGGAGGCTTTCTGGACCTATGTTTAACGTAAAATGGTTCAACTACTCTCTAGCCTCATAGTAAATCCTTACAGAGTAGAAGAGAAGATACGGAAGCCAAGTGGCATTGACACAAACTACACCACCAATGTTGAACTGCATGCGCAGGAGGAAGCAGCTAGAACAGCATTATAACACAAACCATCACCACAAGGCTTCAAGTAAGTGGGTGGGAGGGAGCCACTGGAACAGCACTGTTATGCAACCAGGAAGTACTGATCTTCAAGTAACTGGGCAGGCAGGGGGAGAAATTCTTAGGAGCATAGCTGTGGTAAACCAGCGCTGGGCAGGTGGGAGGGAGCCATGGAACAATAAAACAGACTGCAGTAAAAAAAAAAAATAAATAATAATAACCCTTCAATTCCTCCATGCCCTACATCCAATCTAAATCATGATGTCAGAATTGCTTTGCATTGCCTTGCATGTGCATCTTTCAAACTGCCCCAGGCTGTCTTTTCCTGAGCATTATTTCTGGGCAACTAAATTTAATTTAGGGGCTCAGTTGAGTTGCCAGAGAATGTATAGCCCACACAGAATTGCTGTAGAATCACTGCAGAATTGCTCATAGCTTGACCGCAGCAAGCATGATGTTCAGCTGCAGAATGTAGGTCCAGTTTGCCACAGTAAACGCAGGGCCCTGGTTTTAGGGACTGATTTGACCCAGTGGGAACTGCTGCCTAACTTCATTTGTGGCCAGCTTGGCCTAGAAGAAAGACACCCAGGATTAGTGGGGCAATTTCGTCCACAAAATGCACCCACTTACTGCCCTGTAAGGACCCCCTTAGTTCAGATGTACAGACAAGTGTTAAACAGCACCATGATGTTTGTTCATTAAATGAGATCCCTCTGTTAACATTTAAGCCTGTGTGGACTTCACTTATTTTTATTAGGAATGTTATGCCTGCTAACACAAATTACCTTGCAGCCCAGCTCTAGAAGACAGTATTCTCTGCTGAGGACCCAGCCAGCGCCAGTCATTCTGGTAAGGTACAGCTGTTTTGGTTTCTGCTGCTGTGATTGACTCCTCCCCATGGAAAACTATCACTTCATACTTGCACACTAGTACATAAGTAAGTAAAAGTTTATTTACAAAGCGCTCTACCCCTGAGGCTCAGGGCACTGTACAGGATGTACATAGTGACAACTCAATAGTTTAACATAATAACAAACATAAAACACATAAATAAATAGTTTAATTGAAACAGCATAAGACAACAGCTAGGAGAGCTAAAACTGAGAGAAATGCTAAGCCCCAAAGGCTATGCTATACACTATTATCATTCTTTTCAGTTCTGCTAAGAAAGGAAGCAGATAAAACCACCACCAACATCAATGGATTTTAGAGAAGGTAAGTAATCCAAAAAATGTGAGTTTTCAACCAGAAATAATATAATGTAAAAAGGGTTGACAGTGCCCCTTTAAGATTGTGAATAAAACCCCCTATGGCGGTTGGGTGTTGTGGTCGGCAAAGAAGTTCTGGCAAAACACTGGTGGCTTGACGACACCCCTACAATAGCACAATGGGCCCAGTCCCTATTGCACTGTATGAAGTTGGAGAATACCCAATATCAATCAATTTGGGATCCTCTAGAGGGGGGCAATAGGTGCAACCTGGTTTCCATTATTCTAAGAAAACCGTTTGACATTCCTACATCACCACATTATATAACGACCAGTGAACCCACTGCAAATATGTTGTATGCACCGCTAGAATGTAATTGTTTACCTGTTACTATCTCTCTTTGTGTATTACTGCACTTTTTTTAATTGTCAATTCAATGTCCTGATGACAGTTTTAAAGAAAGTTTACAAAAAAGATTGTGAATCAAAGCCATTTAGACTGTTTTAGTCCATTAAAGGAGAACTGCACCGAACTAGTAAGTCATTTTTTCCCAAAAGAAGCTGTTTTGTAAATACTGGTTCAAATTAATTTATTTATTGAAGCGTTTCACCAGGAAAGTACAGCTGAGCAGGATAGCTTGTTTCCAGGTACGTCTGGGGGGGTAGATATTGGAGGCACAAAGAGCAGGATAAATTTCATACAATCAGCAAAACAATAGGTCTCAGATAAGGAGCAGTTTACAGAGTAAGCAATTCTAGGTGAACACAATGAAAAATACAGATTGCAGATCAAATTGTACATTAAGTGCCATAACGTAATGGTTAATTACAGCGAGAATGCACTTGATCACTAGTGCACAGCCAGTTACAAACAAGGCACTGTTACTTGCATATAAACACAAACAAAGTGCATGGAAAAGCTGAATACAAACAGGATACAGTCAGGATCAGAGAATATAGGTTATGTATGGTTGTAACGTTGTACGATAGTATAAGGAATAGAGAGCATATGATATATTAGACCTGTGTAAGCAGCCCACACCGATGTGTTGAGGTGGGAGGGAAGGACCTAGGCAAATTAGAATATGGAGTACTAAGGTCAAGTGGTATGGCAGGAGCAGGAGTGGGCTGTATAGGTATGCAAAAGGGTAGAGACAGCTATAGGGGATGACACAAATCAGATATTAGATAGGAGGGCATTTCAAAGTTTAGGACAGTGATAGGAGAAGGCAGATTGGCCAATGGAGGTGGCGATGGAGTGGTCTGTAATTGTTCCATCTCTACGGGCCTTTTAGTAACCTCAGTGGGCAATTCTACTTTAGAATCTGGTGGTAAGCACCATTTTAGAACTGCAGAGAGGCTGGAACAGGCATGGGGGCAGGTAAGGGTCATGAGTAGGGAGGATGGGAGGAGTGGTGAGGGAAGGCAGGGACATTCGCTCAAACTATGGACCCTGCAATACAATCAGACTTGATAGACCAAATGGCCTTCTTCTGCTGGCTTCTTCATATGTTTGTATGTTTATGTCCCTCTCAATCACAGAGTTCTGTAGCTGAACATGGATGCATTGTACTAACAACAGAAGAGTAGAACTGGGAAATAAACTGCATCATACAGTTCTAAAATGGTGCTTAACAGCAACATGTTAATCAAAAACACCCACTAGGATAACTAAAAAAAAAGGATAGCTATAGCAATAACAGAAGTTGAACCAGAATTTAAAAAAACAACTTCTAATGGGAAAAATGACTTCTAGATTCAGTGGAGTTCTCCTTCAATATGGTCTTTCTGTCCACTAATTCATCATACCCAACATTTCACCAGAGAATGTTCTGGTTTTATCAAGGGATCATGGTCCTGTGGATATAAACATACAGTATAATAAATGATTTAAGCTTACAGGATGTCATAAACTAAAATGTTTTATGAACCCTTCACCAATTACATTCACAAAGCACCCTGCAGCAACAGCATTCCAATGCGTTAAGGAGCTTAGCCTGGAGGCAGCTACACAGTGCAACACTTTCATTAGTTATGGTATAAACATTTTAACAGCAAGAAGCTGAAATACTGTAGCAAAATCATTTTAATGTGCACTCACAGGGATTGGGAGGTTGTGCCTGTCAAAGCCACACACAGCTATTGGCATTCGGGTTGAGTTCATGTGGTGCTGGGCAGTGATATCAGATGCATGTAACGAGCATCTGACGTCAAAGTGCCACCAAATGTGGAAGTGCTTAAAGAGCAGGTGCTTAGTAAGGGTGCATATCCTAAAAAATGAAGGAGTGGGGCCTTTAGATGCTTCTGCAATCATTCCGTTTGCTTTTATTTGTTTATTTACTTTCTTTTCCATCTTTGTATTTGTATTTTGCCAACTGCTAGTGAAAAAAAAAAGAGTCCAATGGAGTGATGATGTCATAAAATCCTTACTAGCAAGGCTGCCAGTGAATTTCAATGGGTAACTACAAATCTGTTTTCAGATTTTTATGGAGAAATGACACTTCCTGTCACCAAAATATTATATATGTAATAGAAATATGTGATTTTTTTATAACATGTGGGGCCAGATATTCAAAACTTAGCCCCATAGCAAATTTAGCACTGCATATATTCAAAGGAATAGGCTGGCAGTATAGCGTAGAGGTTAGAGGAACGAGGTGTGAACGAGCTTGATACATCCAACAGTCCAGACCTGAGTTTGATTCTCACAACCTCCACTTGTATACTGTGTGACTCTGAGCAAGTCCCTTAACCGCCCAGTGCTCCCAGGTCGTCCCTGAAAACAAGCACTTGTGCCTACTGGGCCTTACCCAAGTCTAAAATAAATAAATAAATAGCCCTAAGGCTAAAGCAGCTGAATATAGTTTGCAAATGAAGCCATGCAAACAGGACAGGGAGTGCAGTACAATAATAGCCTAGCAAATAAGACAGCTCTGAATATAGTATCCGGGAAGTGCAAACCAAAACAGCAGCCCAGTGCACACAGACGTGGAGGAAGGTAAAGGTGAACTACGTGGCCAATGTGTGTGCTAGCAAAGAAGTGGATGCACTAAAGCTGCAAACAACAGCAAAACAACAGTGCAGGCCAAATAAACCAGAACTGTGTTATGGTTCAGACAGGTTTGCGTGGCACAAATACATTTAAGCAGCGTTTACGAAGGGCTAAAACATTTGCCCGATGCTAGGACATTTGCCAGGGGCAAAAATTTGCTATATTCGAAAGTGACATGCAAATGATCTTGCTTAGGCAGTCGGTGGGCAAAAATCCATATTAGCTTCTCATTATGGCCTGATTTGCAAGAAAATTGCACAATGCTATTGCAGGGTCCCACAGCTCCACCTGTAGGTCAGTCTGAAAGTACAAGGGCAGGCTGGATCTGCTCACAGCTCCACCTGTAGATCAGTCTGAAAGTAGAGGGGCAGGCTGGGTCTGCTCACAGCTCCACCTGTAGGTCAGTCAGGAAGAGCATGGTGGTAGCTGCAGGCTACGATTGTACATAGTTGCATAGACTATTGTGCCCCAGGGGACTACATAGCAAAGGCACTGGTGGTGGTGCTGCATGCAATAGTCAAACTGTAGTTCCTGCTACATTGCATAGCGATGCTACAGTAACACGGCGGTTGGTAGTGTGAGGGACACAGCAATGCATATGGTGTGTAGGGCAGCAATGACTGCTGTGCTCCACACAGTGTCCGGCCCATCTGACCTCGAGCCCAGTGTATTTCAATGAGAAACTAAATATATTTTTCTATCTTTTTTAAATGAAATTGATACTTATTTCATCAACAAACTTTGCTTTTTATATGTTTGCACTATGGTGTTCCATCCGTTTGTTGTTACGTTTTTGAATGCAATAATTAGCTTCTCTTTACTTCTTTCCCTTCTGGGCCATGGATTTATGCAGTGCTGTCCTAAGAATGCAGCTACTAAAACCCTTGCCACGTGGCACCAAGTGGCATTATTACTGGGGATATAGGGGGGCATACCCTGTATGGGTAGGGTGATACAGGTCCCACCCCCAGAAGCTACCTCAGACTGATGCAAGTATGGGAGTGCAGGGGTGCAACAAAAGCTATGAGATGAGTTGCTGTACAAACGGCACTGTGACAGAGGGTCCAACTCACCCTGTGTGTTATTTCGGCCCAGGTGATACACTACATAAGGCACCAGCCATAGGAAGATGAAGAGAGGGAGCCAGGTATCAGCCCTCATGTTGACACCTTATAGTGAAAAATAGTAAGCTATGACTACGGCAAAGTGTTTTTATCTGTAGATGGCATAGCCGGATTACAGACTCCTAGAGAATCACCAGACAGAACAAGACAAGTCGGTGTGTGCAGGTATTTGGGGACTTCACAGGGCTGAGCAAGATAGCAGATGGCACCAAGCCTATATGATCACTGAAGATGTGCGGTCTCCCTCTGTAGCTGGTACTTTAAAAGGAGGTAGGATGCTGCCAAAGTGGTCTTACATCACTGTATGAGATGGTAATGTGTGTGGTAATGTAGGCTGCACTAATATGGTCTTACACCACTACATGAAATGGTAATGTGCAGCACTGTTAGTCTATGGAGGACGTCGATGTGAGAGGTGTTTTAGATAGATGGAAAGGAGTAGACCAAAGAATGAGAGGGTGGGGAAGGCTATCTATATAATAATGAGCCTAAAGGGATGGGTGGGTGGGCAAAAAAAATAATGCAGGCAGCGCACTTCTTTGCTGGAAGAGTCCATGCTTGTGGTCTTGGGTGGTGGCTAAGAAAGTGCCATCCGCCCGGTAGCCGCATGTCCCATGGCAGATGAGCTGGGAGCCCTGGAGGAATAAGTCTACTGATGGGTAATAAGAGCAGGGTAGATGAGAACTGGGAAGTACCCTTGGGGATTTAATAGAGGTCAGGGACGCGGTGGGCAGGCGTGGCTGGCAGTAGCCTATGGGAGTGAGCTAGAAAGCCAGGATGGTATTTAAGTGTATTTAATCAGGATCGGGGGTGGGTGGGTGGGCTGAAAAATCAGGCAGCTAGGGCTCCCTTCCTGGAGGTAATCAGTCCCTAAGGGAAAGTCCGTACCTGAGCTTCTGTGAGGGGCTGGTGGCTTCAGACCTGGACTGCGTATGGCAGTCTGGCAGGTTGGGTTCATCCTAGAACCACGGCTGTGGCGCTCTCTAACAACCTGAAAAGAGAAGGACAGAGGGGAATTAAGTAAGAAAGGTGGGGCGGTGGGGCTGCTCGTCGAGCTAAAAAGAAATGCAAAATGACTTAAACAGGGGAGGTGTTGCAGTCCAAAATGATAGGCAAGGTGCCACAATGTCTGAGAGAGCAAGAACAGGGCTATTTAAAACACAATACTAGAGTAAAAAGGTGAAAGGGGGGGTGTTCAAAGGCCTGAGCTGAGATCGCTACTGGGTCTTATGAGGGAACACACTACAGGCATTTAGATTAAATCAGCAAACTTCAACTATAAAATGCAAGCAAGACAATTTTAACAGAAATCATAATCTAGTACAATATAATTCAAGCATCAACAGTGCAGAGCTATATGGAGCCAATCGGAGAGCTCCTGGGGCGGACTGCAGCCAGTGGGTCACTGCAGTAACAGACTTTGGATTTAAACCCAGAGACAACATTAACCTATGTAGATTGCTTAACATTGAGAGGTAATGTGTCCCAGACAGAAGCAGCACAGTAGGCAAAGGTTCTCTAGTCTGTGTTTGATCGTATGAGGGGCAAGACCAATTGAGACTTTGTAGATGATCGTGATTTGTAAACAAAAGACTATCTGGTAAGAGAATTTTGTAAAGTGACTGGAACTCCAGTATTTATTATTTTAAATGTAAAATGGGACACTGCAAACCTGTAATTATTCTGTACAGAAAACCAGTCGAGTTGATTTATTATTTGGCAGTGATGAGAACGATGGGGAGCCAAGAGTGCAAACTTCACTATTTTGTGTAGTAATGTTTCTTTTCTAGATACAGTACAAGCAGGAGCAGTATCAATAACCAGCGATGCATAGTTCAATATTGGGAGGAGATTTTGTTGACCAATAGCAAGACATGTTTCTTTTGTTGAGAAATTTCGTAATCTGTATAATGATCCTGTCTTTGCACGAATCTTGGATGTGACTTTGTCCATATGAACACTGAATTTTAGGGATGGGTCCAAAGTAATGCCTACATATTTAAATGAATCTATAGTCTCAACTGGACTCCCCGTGAACAAGCTATAAAGTCACTTGAGTATTTTTTGATTTTAACATCAGATACAAACATGGCTTTAGTTTTTATTTTATTTAGAACCAGATTGTTATGACAAAACCAATCTTGAATTTTAGTAAACTCACTGCTTAGTGTATAATTGACTTCTAGAACACATGTACTATGAGACACCAATGTTGCGTTCTGCATAGAGCATTAAGTCGCAGTTGTGCGGTACTGGTGAGATAGGGTCAATAAAGAGAGTAAAAAGCAAAGGGCCCAGTGTGTGTTATTTCTAACCTGCCCCTTTCTTTTACAGGTATGACACGGTAGTTAGTATTGCTTTAAACCCGTCCCTTTCTTGTAGAATGTTATTTCTAACCAGCACCTTTCTTTTACAAGTACAGCAGGGCAGTCAGTGTTGTTTCTTAGCTGTCCCTTTCTTTTACAGGTATTGCAGGGCAGTCAGTGTTGCTTATAACCTGTCCCTTTCTTATACAGGTATAGCAGGGCAGTTATGTTGCTTCTAACCTGCCCCTTTCTTTTACAGTGTTGTTTCTAACCTGTCCCTTACTTTACAGGTATAGCAGGGCAGTCAGTATTGTTTCCAACATGTTCCTTACTTTGTACAATGTTGTTTCTAACCTGTCCCTTTCTTTTACAGGTATAGCAGGCAGTCAGTGTTGTTTCTAACCTGCCCCTTTCTTGTACAGTGTTGTTTCTAACCTGTCCCTTTCTTTTACAGGTATAGCAGGCAGTCAGTGTTGTTTCTAACCTGTCCCTTTCTTGTACAGGTATAGCAGGCAGTCAGTGTTGTTTCTAACCTGCCCCTTTCTTGTACAGTGTTGTTTCTAACCTGTCCCTTTCTTTTACAGGTATAGCAGGCAGTCAGTGTTGTTTCTAACCTGTCCCTTTCTTGTACAGGTATAGCAGGCAATCAGTATTGCTTCTAACCTGTCCCTTTCTTGTACAGTGTTGTTTCTAACCTATCCCTTTCTTTTACAGGTATAGCAGGCAGTCAGTGTTGTTTCTAACCTGGAACTTTCTTAGACAGTGTTGTTTCTAGCCTATCCCTTCCTTTTACAGCTGTAGCAGGGCAGCCAGTGTTGCTTCTAACCTGTCCCTTTCTTGTACAGTGTTGTTTCCAACCTATCCCTTTCATTAACAGGTATGGCAGGGCAGTCTGTGTTACTCCTAACGAGTCCCTTTCTTGTACAGTGTTGTTTCTATCCTGTCCCTTTCTTTTACAGCCATAGCAGGGCAGTTAGTGTTCCTTCAAACCTGTTATTTTCTTGTACAGTGTTGTTTCTAACCTGTCGCTTTCTTTTACAGGTATAGCAGAGCAATGTTGCTTCTAACCTGTCCCTTTCTTTTACAGGTATAGCAGGCAGTCAATATTGCTTCTAACCTGTCCCTTTCTTGTACAGTGTTGTTTCTAACCTATCCCTTTCTTTTACAGGCATAACAGAGCAGTCAGTGTTGTTTCTAACCTGTCCCTTTCTTGTACAGTGTTGTTTCCAACCTATCCCTTTCATTAACAGGTATAGTAGGGCAGTCGGTGTTACTCCTAACAAGTCCCTTTCTTGTACAGTGTTGTTTCTAACCTGTCCCTTTCTTTTACAGCCATAGCAGGGTAGTCAGTGTTGCTTCTAACCTGTTATTTTCTTGTACAGTGTTGTTTCTAACCTATCCCTTTCTTTTACAGGTATAACAGGGCAGTCAGTGTTGCTTCTAACCTGTCCTTTTTCATACAGTGTTGTTTCTAACCTATCTCTTTATTTTACAGGTATAGCAGGGCACTTATTGCTGCTTCTAACCTGCCCTTTTTTTGTACAGTGTTGTTTCTAACCTGTCCCTTTCTTTTACAGCTATAGTAGGGCAGTTAGTGTTGCTTCTAACCTGTCCCTTTCTTTTACAGGTATAGCAGGGCAGTTAAGTTGCTTCTAACCTGCCCCTTTCTTTTACAGCTATAGCAGGGCAGTGTTGTTTCTAACCTATCCCATTCTTTTACAGGTATAGCAGGGCAGTCAGTGTTGTTTCTAACCTGTCGCTTTCTTTACATTTTTACAGCCATAGCAGGGCAGTTAGTGTTGCCGCTAACCTGTCCCTTTCTTGTACAGTGTTGTTTCTAACCTATCCCTTTCTTTTACAGGTATAACAGGGCAGTCAGTGTTGCTTCTAACCTGTCCTTTTTTATACAGTGCTGTTTCTAACCTATCTCTTTATTTTACAGGTATAGCAGGGCACTTATTGCTGCTTCTAACCTGTCCCTTTCTTGTACAGTGTTATTTCTAACCTATCCCTTTCTTTTACACATATAGCAGGGCTGTTCGTTTGTTTCTAACCTGTCCCTTTCTTTTACAGGCATAGCAGGGCAGTCAGTGTTGCTTCTAACCTGTCCCTTTCTTGTACAGTGTTGTTTCTAACCTGTCGCTTTCTTTTACAGGTATAGCAGAGCAATGTTGCTTCTAACCTGTCCCTTTCTTTTACAGGTATAGCAGGCAGTCAATATTGCTTCTAACCTGTCCCTTTCTTGTACAGTGTTGTTTCTAACCTATCCCTTTCTTTTACAGGCATAACAGGGCAGTCAGTGCTGTTTATAACCTGTCCCTTTCTTGTACAGTGTTGTTTCCAACCTATCCCTTTCATTAACAGGTATGGCAGGGCAGTCGGTGTTACTCCTAACGAGTCCCTTTCTGGTACAGTGTTGTTTCTAACCTGTCCCTTTCTTTTACAGCCATAGCAGGGTAGTCAGTGTTGCTTCTAACCTGTCCCTTTCTTGTACAGTGTTGTTTCTAACCTGTCCCTTTCTTTTACAGATATAGCAGGCCAGTCAGTGTTGCTTCAAACCTATCCCTTTCTTTTACAGTGTTGTTTCTAACCTGTCCCTTTCTTTTACAGGTATAGCAGAGCAGTGTTGTTTCTAACCTGTCCCTTTCTTTTACAGGTATAGCAAGGCAGTCAGTGTTGCTTCTAACCTGTCCCCTTCTTTTACAGCCATATCAGGGCAGTTAGTGATGCTTCTAACCTGTTATTTTCTTGTACAGTGTTATTTCTAACCTGTCCCTTTCTTTTACAGCTATAGCAGGGCAGTTAGTGTTACTTCAAACCTGTTATTTTCTTGTACAGTGTTGTTTCTAGCCTATCCCTTTCTTTTATAGCTATAGCAGGGCGGTCAGTGTTGCTTCTAACCTGTCCCTTTCTTGTACAGTGTTATTTCTAACCTATCCCTTTCTTTTACACATATAGCAGGGCTGTTCGTTTGTTTCTAACCTGTCCCTTTCTTTTACAGGTATAGCAAAGCAGTGTTGTTTCTAACCTGTCCCTTTCTTTTACAGATATAGCAGGCCAGTCAGTGTTGCTTCAAACCTATCCCTTTCTTTTACAGTGTTGTTTCTAACCTGTCCCTTTCTTTACAGGTATTGCAGGGCAGTTAGTGTTGTTTCTAACATGTCCCTTTCCTTATACAGTGTCGTTTCTAACCTTTTCTTTATTTTACAGGTATAGCAGGATAGTATTGTTTCTAACCTGTCCCTTTGTTTTACAGATATAGCAGGGCAGTCATTGTTGCTTCTAACCTATCCCTTTCTTTTACAGTGTTGCTTCGAACCTATCCCTGTCTTTTACAATGTTGTTTCTAACCTGTCCCTTTCTTTTACAGTTATAGCACAGCTGTTAGTGTTGCTTGTAACCTGACCCTTTCTTTTACAGATATAGCAGGGCAGTCAGTGTTGTTTCTAACCTGTCCCTTTCTTTTATAGGTATAGCAGGGCTGTTAGTGTTGCTTCTAACCTTACCCTTTCTTTTACAGATATAGCAGGGCAGTCAGTGTTGCTTCTAACCTATCCCTTTCTTTTACAGTGTTGCTTCAAACCTATCCCTGTCTTTTACAGTGTTGTTTCTAACCTGTCCCTTTCTTTTACAGATATAGCAGGGCAGTCTGTGTTGCTTCTAACCTATCCCTTTCTTTTACAGTGTTGTTTCTAACCTGTCCCTTTCTTTACAGGTATTGCAGGGCAGTTAGTGTTGTTTCTAACCTGTCCCTTTCTTTGTACAGTGTCGTTTCTAACCTTTTCCTTTCTTTTACAGGTATAGCAGGGTAGTACTGTTTCTAACCTGTCCCTTTCCTTTACAGGTATAGCAGGGCTGTTAGTGTTGCTTCTAACCTGACCCTTTCTTTTACAGATATAGCAGGGCAGTCAGTGTTGCTTCTAACCTATCCCTTTCTTTTACAGTGTTGCTACTAACCTATCCCTGTCTTTTACAGTGTTGTTTCAAACCTGTCCCTTTCTTTACAGGTATTGCAGGGCAGTTAGTGTTGTTTCTAACATGTCCCTTTCTTTGTACAATGTTATTTCTAACCTATCCCTTTCTTTTACAGGTACAGCAGGGTAGTGTTGTTTCTAACCTCTCCCTCTCTTTTACAGGTATGGCAGGGCAATCAGTGTTGTTTCTAACGTATTCCTTTCTTTTACAGCTATAGCAGGGCAGTCAGTGTTGCTCCTAACCTGTCCCTTTCTTGTACAGTGTTGTTTCTAACCTCTCCCTTTCTTTTACAGGTATAGCAGGGACGTCAGTGTTGCTTCTGACCTGTCCCTTTCTTGTACTGTGTTGTTTCTAATCTATCCCTTTCTTTTACAGATGTAACCCCTAGGTGGCTCTATCCCAAGGGCTACTACCCCTGTCTGCTTGGCTAGTAGCAGGCTAAGTGTCCTGTGTTCTGAAACTGTGCCTCCACCCAGAGATCAGTTTTGGTAGTGGTCAAGCTAACCTGGGTACAGCCCTCCAGAACACTGTAACCCCCCTCTTTCCTTACTAGTGGCCAGAACAATACACAATAATCACTTTCACAATACTCCTGATACACCACACAAGTACCCACACTGTTTGCACTTACCACCAGGGCTTTCCTCTGGCTTGGCCCTGGGCACCCCCAATAAAGGTTACACATAGCACATACCAACAGTACAGTACTCTTGCACAAACTGGAACCACAGTCAGGGTAACTAAAAAAGAGTTAGATCTGATTTATTTAAGGGACTTGAACAAGGGAGGGGCGTAATCAGGTTAATTTGCTTAAAGGCTGTATCAATCAAACAGTTATGCATGCACTTCATGGTCCATAAACAGTCACACACCCTGGGTACCCAGATCAAGAATGGTGGGCTAGCCAGGAATGTTGCAGCTGGTTGGGGCCCTGTGATGGAAGAAAACAACATGTACAACACACACTATTTGTAATTCGGAGCCAGAGGACTCAGTTCGTGAAAAGAAAACAACAAGACAATCAGATGACACACTTTTAGATTAGGCTGTTATTGCAGGAGCTACTCTGATGATTACTCATGATACCCAAGACTGGACACAGGCTGGACGAAAATCGAGACAGCAGGTGGTTAATCTGGAGTGCCAGGAGAAGCAGGGCCTACACGAATCGCCGAGGCGTCATTCCTATTCAAGCATGGAGCAGGGGGCTGATCCCCATGCAGGTCTCTCGTTGATGGCTTTCTCTGTGCAGTGGGTAATCTGGCTGGGCCAGAGTGGCAAGGCCCCGGCCAAATGGAGACTAATTTGGATATAGTCTGTTTTGGGCTGGATACAGCTTCCAGCAAGCAGAACACAGTTCACACAGTGGGGAACTAAATCATGACCCACTTTCAATACACAGCACATTTACATGTAAGGAAATTCTACTGTACCAGGCAAACTGCTCTACGATCATGATCACAGATTCTCTGCACAAACCAGGAATTCAAAAGCAGCTGGAAATCCTGACAGGCCGATCACATTCAGCAAAATCTTCGGTCTGCTTCAGGTATGAGCCTGGTAAACAATCAGTGGCTTACTTCATTCTCACAAACTTGGATTTAGTCCAAAATAATTCTCTTCTCTCCCTTTCAGGGGCAGCAGGCAGACATGCAGGTCACAACTCATCCCTTTCACAATTCTCCCATGCAAAACTACACAGAACTCTTGTCCAAATCACTTGAGCTGTTACTTCCTCACTTCTCAGCCCAGAACTGAAACTAGCTGCAGCAGTTGGGAAATTCCACAAGATCCAAAAGGTTCGGTTGCTGATCCTCCTGTCAGTCACAACAATGGCTCCCCCTTCAGGTGCAAAAAGGCACAAAAAGACCAAAACTACAATTCCTACAGATTTTGACTCCAGACTGCTCCTGTAGTCCTCGATTTTAGGTCCCACCAGTACTGATTGATCCAATTCGCAGACCAGGACCAAGATAGTGGAGGTAAAACAGTCCTTGCTGCAAAGAAGGCAGGTTAGACAAACTACATTATCACTCTAAATGATTTTCAGCAAATAGTTACATCTTTCAACAGAGCTCTCTCTCAGATTACTTATGACTGCAATCCAGGCAGCTCTTAAAGAGACAGTATACAGAGGCTATACAGGCACTCTCTGGCAATCACATTTAAACTGCTAAAATGCAGGACACCAGCTTGGCAGTGAGCATTTAGGCAAGCTCAAGGAAGACTTTTCAGGAACCCCCATTTGTAGGGGGGGTTACACCCTTTCCTGCCTGGAGAAAACTTGGCATCTGTGTCAAGTCTGTACCATCATGCATCAGTTAACATAAACTTATTACTTCACTATACATATTCACTACACTTCATGATACTATATCGATTCTGACAACACATTGTGCATATTTCACACAGGTAAATTGAACATTACTGTACTGAATCAGATAATAACTTATTGTACCTTAAACAATGCAAGAGGGGACCCTTCCCTACCAGTCTTTCTGAGGGGGACAACTACAGTCTCTGTACTCTCAGCACTGGTCTGGGGACTCTCATCACTGTGAGGGGTGTCTCTGCCTGGGTGGAAATGTCCAAACTTGGGGCACTGTCAGCTTCTCACTCTGCAGGCTCTGTTTCTACAACACTTTGCTCATTTTGAAGAGGCCCTTGTACTGAAGGGGGGTTACCAGCACTTTCATAGTGTTCTTCAAGTTCTGGTATGTCACCAGAAAGACTCATTCCATCAGCCCGTCCCTCAGGCAAATCATACAGTTCCACAATACACAGAGACTCAGCATCTTCAGATGTGATACTTTGCACTTCACTTTCAGGGAGCATTGGCTCCAAGAACACAGCTGGGGGGTTAGGCAGTCCTGAGGCCCAGCTTCATCCCCACAATTAATCATGGGGTTACCTTGAAAAAGCTGACTCAGTTCATAAGAGGGGTAATAGGCATAGTCACACTCACTTTCATCAGAAGTGGACTGACAGTCACTATCATTCTGGGCCTGCTGCGGAGGAAATGTTAAATCTGTGACCACTTGGGTAGGTTGACTCTGTCTCTTTCTTAAAGCAGCATGAGTCACTGGCCCAGGGGGCTCAATTTCTGGAGATTCAGCCTCAATCATGAGTTGGTCGATAGGTAGCAAGTGGTTATGGTTCATGGTCTTGACAGCTTTGGAGTTGTTCTCTGGGTACACCTTGTACACAGGTAAATCATCCAACTTTCCAACTACTACATGGGGAACATGGTGCCACTGATCAGCAATTTTGTGTTTACCATGCAGTCTCAAATTGCGTAACAACACACGGTCTCCAGGTCAAAGCTCTTGAGCCTTTACTTTTTTATCATGCCTCTCTTTGTTGGCTAGATTTCTCTTGGCAGCCATTGTCTGGGTCAGTTGATAGGCATGGGTCAATTGAGCTTTCAGTTTTTATACATATTGTAAGTAGTTTTCAGCTCGGATCCCATCTGGAGAGACCCCAAAACAGACATCCACAGGCAATCGGGCTTCTCTCCCAAACATGAGGCAGTAGGGAGAGAACCCAGTAGCTTCATTCTTCATGTAATTGTATGCATGTACCAAGGTGCTAATCTGCTGACTCCATTTATGCTTGTCTTTCAGGTGGAGGGTGCCTAGCATGTCTAGCAGGGTGCGGTTAAAGCGTTCTGGTTGAGGGTCCACCTGCGGGTGATAGGGGATGGTTCTTGATTTTTGCACCTCCCATAGAGAAAGCATTTGTTTGATTAGCTGACTCTCAAAGTCTCTGCCTTGATCAGAATGAATTCACTGGGGGGCACCGTAGTGGATGAAGAAATTATCCACCAGTACCTTGGCCACGGTAGATGCCTTTTGATCTTTGGCGGGAAAAGCTTGTGCATACCATGTGAAATGATCCATAACCACTAACACATTGCCAGTGTTCTGCTGATCAGGTTCTAAACACAAGAAGTCTATGCAGACTAGTTCCATGGGGGTGCTGGTAGTAATATTAAAAAGGGGGCAGCCCTTTCAGGCAGGACTTTTCTTTGCAGGCAGCGACTACAAGTCTTTACATGGTACTCAACATTGGTCCCCATTTTAGGCCAGTAGAAATGAGATCATACTAGGTCAAGTGTCCGGTCAATACCGAGGTGCCCCATATTGTTGTGGAGGGACCTCAGTACCAAATCTTTAAAGGCCGTGTGCAGCACCAATTGTTGCTTGTCTACTTTGCCACTACAATCTACTGTCTCTCTATACAACAGTTGATTACACAACTTTAACCGGGGGCCTTCTTTGAACAATAAAGCAGTCCGCAAGTCAGAGGAACACAACTGGGATACATCTTTCCCTGCACAAAGGGTGTCAAGTGCTGGATGAATCATAGGATCTCAGGATTGAGCCCACTTAATGCTGTCATTGTCAAATTGAGGTAGTGCACTAATATCTAGAGCAAAGAAGTAGCAATAAGCAGCTGGAATGCAGGTGCTGGAAGGGCCTAAGCAATCTACTAAACAGTCCACTGTGTCCGCAGACATCTATTCATCTCTATCAAACTTTTGGCACAATGCTCGAATGTCAGGCTCAGATAGCCTGACCCAATCACTCCTGGAAGTGGGCATTCATGATAGGGCATCAGCATCAATACGGTTCAGGCCCGGTCTGCATTCGACAGCATAATCATAGGTTGATAATGCAGAAAGCCACAGGTGCCCAGTGGTGTCTAACTTAGCTGAAGACTGTACATAGGTCAATGGGTTATTGTCAGTCTTCACCAATATCTTTGCCCCATAGAGGTATTCATGAAACTGGTCAATGATGGCCCATTTTAGCGCAAGGAACTCCAACTTATGCACAGGGTAGTTTCGTTCGGACAGGGTCAAGCTCCTACTGGCGAAAGCTACTGGTCTCAGGCCAGCCTTATGGTCTTGATACAGCACTGCTCCTAGACCCTGCAGACTAGCATCCATATGCAGCACATAAGGTTTGGTGTGGTCAGCATAGACGAGGATGCGGGTGTGGGTGAGCTGGTATATGATCTCATGGAAGGATGCTTCACAGTTGGGCATCCAGCGGGGCCCAAAGAGTTCACCTGGGTGGAAGTATACTTTTTCTGGTTCTCTAACGGACCCTTTTTTGTATTTACGATTGGTAGGAGGGTAACCCTGGCTAAGGTTCAAGAGTGGCCGAATCACCTTGAAATAGTCTTTTATGAACCTGTGGTAGTAGCCACAGAACCCCTTGAAATGTTGTAGTTCTTTCAGATTATGGGGCTAGGGCCAAGTAGTCAGTGCTTCAACCTTACTGGGATCAGTCTCTATCCCTTTTGAAGATACTATGTGTCCCACATACTTCGCAGAGGTTTGGAAAAACTGGCACTTGTCAATGGACAGCTCGAGGCCAAAGTCTTCCAGTTGGTCTAGGACTTTAAACAGTCGGTTCTCATGCTCCTCTAAGCTGCTCCCCAACACAATGACATTGTCCAAGTACACCAGGCATTCCAGCAAATTCATATCTCCCACCGTACGTTCCATCAGTCGCTGAAAGGTGGCCGGGGTGCACGATATCCCCTGTGACAGCCTCAGAAACTCATAGAACCCCAATGGACAGATGAAAGCTGTTTTCTCATGGTCTTCCTGGGCCATCAGGATCTGGTAGTATCCCCTGTGAAGATCCAACACCAAGAACCATTTGCTCCCATTCAAGCAGTCCAGGGCATCTTGTATATGAGGCATAGTGTATTGGTCAGGGATGGTCTGCTGGTTCAGGGTTCGATAATCAACACACATCCTCACAGACCCATTCTTCTTATGCACAACCACAATGGGGGAGGCACATGGGCTCCTGGATTCTTGTATCACGCCAGCAGTGAGTATTTCCTGCAGGTGTCTTCTCACATCATCTATGTCTGCTGGGGCTAGAAGTCGGGACCTCTCTCGAAATGGCCGTTCATCGTGCAGGCGTATGCGATGCTCCGCACCCTGGACACATCCCATGTCCCATTCCTTCAACGAAAACACTTAGTCTCCCTGGGCAAGTCTCTTGCTAATTCTAGCCTTCCATTCAGCTAGCAACAGGGAGTCACCAAAGTCAAACTAGTCTGAGGTCACTCTCTCCTTCCCACCAGGGTGCTTGTTGCTGGGCAATACTGCAGTGTCTGTGCAGTGTACCGTAGATAGGGTGCACCCTCTGTTCACCCGTATCTCCCGATCTGACACATTGTGAATCTAGACCATCACTCGTTGTGCATAGGCATGGGCATGAGCAGGCAAGATGCTGGGCTTGACCAATAATCCTTCTGGCAATTTTCCATTGTCTGGCACATCAACATCAGTATTTTGTTCTTGACATCTTTCCAGAGGTGGACCTCCCCTTGAATGGTACACCGGCATTAGGGGCCAGTACCATTGAATCCGAATCCTCCTTCCACCCAATCCCCACCGGTTCATCCTGGTCTACTGCAATGGGTTTCTTTTGCAAATCATAGGCCCTCTTCATCAGAGCCGGAATTCTCAGGGCCCTCCCAGTCCATCGCCCTTGTTTCTCAAGACAGAGTTGCGCCAGTCTCCCAAACATATGGGTGTTTGTTCCAATTAACAGGGGAACCCCATCATACAGTCTGGTGGGGGGACACACTAGGGCCAGTGTCTCTACTTGCTCCTCTACGACAGTGACAGTTGCAGGAAAAGACAACCAGAGGCGGGCATATCCTAGCTATGTATAAGACTTGTCACTCAGCCCCCACACATGTAGGCCTTCCAGGGATTGTAAGGGCACAGCAGATAAGTGTTTGTCATACCAGTCCTGAAATAGAATGGTCACTTGCGACCCACTGTCAAGCACAGCCCGAGTAGGAATACCATTCACGGCCACATTAGTCTCCATTGAAAGGCTCAGTATCTTGGACCAGTCTGGAGGGACAACAGCAGGGGCCTGGACAGACGATTTAGACACAGAGGAGTTTGAGTTAGGATGGCGAAGCTTTTACTGCTGTCATTTCGTGCACCCCTTGACCACTGACTCATTTTCCAAAGCTCTCCTTGAAGCTGGTTCACCACTTTCTCTAAGTCCTTCTGAGACTGGCATTCCCTCTTCATATGGCCATCCTTGCCGCAACTGTGACAAATGACATGCTCTCGGGGCATCCTGGGAGAAAACATCGTATGAGGAACTGAAGCAGTAGAAAGAGATTGGGGTCTAGTATCTGCTTGCAGTGGTGAGAGTGTGCAACGTATCTTAACAGTTCCTTTAGAGTGGCAGTCAATCCGGTGACCTCAGCCTTGGAGCCACACTCAGTAGCGAATGCCTGAGGGTGCACCACCACCCCCATGGCAGTCACATTCTGACAGGGACCAGGGTCTCTGTCAGCAGGGGATACATCAGTGAACGCACCTGGCTGTGCTTTTCTATCTTCCTTCAGCAACTCCTCCCCCCACCGTGTAGCCCGCGGCAGGACACTCTTAGTGGTCTCTATTTTCGGAAGGGCCTTCCAGTGCCATGATCACTTGGGCTGTACTCACCCCATAATTACAACCTCCCTCTTCACCTTCTGCCTCCTGGAGTTCTTTTATCAAGTCACAGTAGTCAGATGGGTTACCTCTCCTATCCTGGAGCCTTAACTGGATGTTCTGCACTTTAGAATGCTTGGCATGTTGCAGTATGTGCCCCAATATCACACGGTTCAAATCACTAGTGGCTACCCCACCTTTCCGGTAAGCTTTCTGTAGAGCTCTTTCTAGGTGAGTAACATATGCAGACAAACTCTCCCCCTTCCATTGCTTGGTGCCTTGGAATTTCCACATCAAAGTCTCCCCTGACTCAATGCTCCCAAAATTGACTTCAAGTACAGATAGGTACTTCTGAGCAGATGCATCAGGGTTCGTGGACCTCAAAAATGTAATGGCTTCAAGGGCGGGGCCCCTCAAACTTTCTGTGATTCTTTTCCACTTCTCGCCTCTGCACACTGCCACTCGGGTACCAAAGGGGCAACATAGTCGATCCAGGTCTCCCAGTCATCCTCCCCCTGGGGTGGGAAGGGTGCCCGAGAAGATTCTCAGCCTTCGGTAGGAGTCATGACTAATGGAAGGTACAGATATAGGGGCCAGCATTGGCATGGGCACAGAAGGTGGGGCAGTAACAGATGCTGGTGTGGGAGAGGGTGTTGGGGAAGGAACACCGTCAGGTGGCAGGAATAGTTTCTTACAGTCCTCTATGGTTTTCCATTCTTCCAGCAACAACGGCAAATTTCTCCTCAAAAGTCTCAGATATTGGTGGGAGCGCATCCTCCCCAGGGTCTTTACTGTCTTTTGTTATCACTCTCCAGGCAGCTGGAACCCCTTCTGGGGCAACAGTCTGTGACACTTTAGAGCTGTCCACAAGGTCACTACATTCTACTAAGGCTATGAAAGTTTGGGCGATCAAATCAGCCTGTTGACCCACCACCACAGGGTTTTTTAAATATTCGACTTTGGAGAGTACTCCCCCTACAGTGTCCTAACTAGTATGCAGGGGAATATCCAGTATAAGTAGAGCATTTTGGGGGTAGATCTGCTGCCCAGTACACCACCCCACCAACTGGTGTACAGCCATTTCTACTGGAGTAGCCATTAATCTTAAACAATAATTCATAATTTTTGGCCACTAGAAGGCACAAAATCCCAGTGGTGAGCCTCCAAGATGTAACCCCTAGGTGGCACTATCCCAAGGGCTGCTACCCCTGCCTGCTTGGCTAGTAGCAGGTTAAGGGGCCTGAGTTCTGAAACAGGTGCCTCCACCCGGAGGTCAGGGTTGGTAATGGTCAAGCTAACCTGGGCACAGCCCTCCGGAACACTGTAGAAACATAGAAACATAGACTTTGACCGCTTGGCCCATCTAGTCTGCCCATTTTCCTACCTACAGGATAGGCCGCAGATCCTAGTTAACCAACAGCCTATATCTTCCTACCCCCCACAAGAATTGCCTTATGTCTGTCCCATGCATTCTTGAATTCTCTCACAGTTTTAGACCCCACAACCTCCTCAGGAAGGCTGTTCCATGCATCTACTACCCTCTCTGTGAAATAATACTTCCTCACATTGCCCCTGAACCGCCCTCTTTCTATCTTTAAATTGTGTCCCCTTGTTCTTGCAAGTCTCTTTTTCTGAAAGATGCTAGCCTCTTGGACTTTGTTGATTCCACTGAGGTACTTAAAAGTTTCTATCATGTCCCCCCTCTCCCTTCTTTCCTCAAGGGTATACATATTAAGCTCCTTTAGTCTCTCCTCATACAGCTTCTCTTGCAGACCCTGCACCATTTTAGTTGCCCTCCTCTGGACTGCCTCTATCCTGTCTATGCGGAGATGGGGTCTTCAGAATTGGACACAGTACTCCAGATGGGGTCTCACCAACTGTCTGTACAGAGGGATAACAACTTCTGTTTTCTGCTGGTGATGCCTCTCCCTATACATCCCAGTATACCCCCAGCCCTCCCTACTGCCTTCTCACATTGCTTGCTAACCTTAAGATCATCTGATATGATTACCCCCAGGTCCCTTTCCTTTTTTGTTTTTGTTACTACCTCCCCACCCATTGTGTATTCTTCCCCTGGGTTCTTGTTTCCCAGGTGCATTATTTTGCACTTCTTTGAATTGAATCCTAGCTGCCATACTTCTGACCATCCTCCAACCTTGCCAAGTCCCTTTTCATCCTTTCCACGCCTCCCTGTATATCAACCCTGTTGCAGATCTTTGTGTCATCTGCAAAAAGGCATACTTTTCCTTCCAGTCCCTCTGCAATGTCACTGATGAAGACATTAAAAAGGACTGGACCCAATACTGAACCCTGCGGTAACCCACTAGTAACCCCTCTTTCTTCAGAGTGGACTCCATTTACAATTACCTTCTGTGTCCTGTTTGTAACCCCTAGATGGCGCTATCCCAGGGGCTACTACCCCTGCCTGATTTGCCACTAACAGGTTGAGGGGCCTGGATCCAATGGCGGGTGCCTCCACCCAGAGGTCAGGGTTTGCAATAGTTAAACTAACTTGGTCACAGCCCTCTGGGACACTGCAACCCCCCTTTCTTCCCACTAGTGGCCCACACAATATATCAGAATTACCTTCACAGTATACACTTACCCCCAGGTCTGGTTCCGGCACTGGGACCTCCTGTGAAATGAGATACAGTGCAACAATCACAGTACAGTACTTTAACATAGACAAATACCTCAGGCAGTATAACTTTGCTGAAACAAGCAGCTCTGATTTATTTAGGGGATATAACAAGGACAGGGGAAATCAGGTTAATTAGCTTATCACTCTAATAATCTACCTTTGTGGCTCTGTGCACAGGCCTATCCCTATCAGTTACTGTCCCTGGGTACCCAAGCCCTAGTGGCTAGTCCAAACCATGGCAGCTGGTAGGGGCCCTTTCACACAGAGAAAAGGAGAATTAAACAGTCAGCAGTACAGTAATTCCATTTGGATTTAATGTGGCAATTCAACAAGGAGCGACCCTGAATTAGTACTCATGACCTCCAAATAAGATAGGGTCCTTCAATATCAGCAGGGCTACTCTTGAGCTCCAAGAGACTCTTCACACATTTATATGGTAAAAAAAAAGAGAGTACTATACCAGGCAGGCTGCTTCTCTATCCCGATCGCAATTACTGCACAATACCCGGGAGAACACACAGCAGATTCAGTTCCTGACAGACCGAGTGCAATTCAATAATTTCTCCAGTCTTCTACAGGGTGAGCCTGGTTTCTACTCTTCAGAGATCCTTTGATTTCTTTTCACAGGACGGATTCAGTCCTAACAAGCTGTTACACAAACTGCAGACCGGAACTCTGGGCCTTACACGCTTTTTGACTAAAACTGCACACTGAAAAGCACAGGGCTCCTTCCTTCTTCACTGCCAAAGCTCAACTGAAACTCCAACTGACAAAACCGGGCACTTTCTTTGAGTTCCTCCCAGTTCTTGACTGGATTGGCTGTCACTCACAATAGACTGCTGCTGTTGGTCCAAAAAGGCACTGAAGTCTAAACTACATCTCCCAGAGTCACTGCCCATACAATCCTCTTGTGGCTGGTTCAGATTATGAGTCCAAGTTCTGATTCGTCCAAGGCACCATTTTAGAGCTAGCTTACCCCACACTGATTGGTCCAGTTCAGCAGTTCAAAACTAGAATGGGGAACTAGCAGACACAGTTCTGACTGCAAAGAAAGCAGGTTAGACAAACTGTAATTTCATTATTACTCTAAATAATTTCTGGCAAACAGTTACATCTTTCAGATAGGTTCCCTTGCACTCCTAGTGACTGCAAAAATGAAGTGAATTGGCAGCAGCTTGAGTGGTACTCAATCAAAGAAACACACAGTCCCCCATACAAGCTAATTATGTCTGCAAGCAGACAGCTCTTAAGAGACAGTACCAGAGGTTCTAAAAACACTCACTGATAAATGGCTTAAATGCCAAACACCATTCAGGCTTGGAGCATTCAAGCAAGCTCCTGGAAGTCTTTTGGGAACCCCCATTTGCAGGGGGGTTACATGTTGTGCAGCCAATGTTTTACCCAGGCTACCACCCTGGGACCCACTCCCAGGCTGGTTAATCTGACTATTAATTAAAGACATCAAAGAGGACTAGTCCCAGTACTGATCCCTGCAGTACTCTGCTTGTAACCCCCCCTTCTTCAGAGTGGACTCCATTTACAATTACCCTCTGTGTCCTGTTGTTCAGACAATTTTTTACCCAAGCTACCACCTTAGGACCCACTCCAGGGCTGGCTAACTTGTATATTAATCTTTTGTGTGGGACTGTGTCAAATGCCTTGCTAAAGTCTAGGTAGGCCATGTCCACAGCCCCTCCCTGGTCTACTACTTTGGTCACCCAGTCAAAGAAATCTATTAGATTCGTCTGACATGACCTTCCCGCTGTGAACCCATGCTGCCTTGGGTCCTGTGCTCCACTGGCCTCTAGGTACTCAACTATTCTTTCCTTCAGAAGTGACTCCATCACTTTCCCTACCACAGAGGTCAGACTGACAGGTCTGTAGTTTCCTGCCTCTGTCTTGGTCCCACTTTTGTGAAGAGGAATCACATCCACCTTCCTCCTCCGTCCTCGGGTACCACACCATCCTCCCATGATTTATTAAAAGAGTAGCCAGTGGTTTCACTGTTCCTCCCTTAATTCTTTTAGAATTCTGGTGTGAATTCCATCAGGACCCATTGCTTTGTCCGCCTTCAGTTTTAGGAGTTCTTGCAGAACGCTTTCTTCTGTGAAAGGACTGGGATCGACCCCCCTCTCAAGAGTGCTTCTGTTAATTGGATTAGGCACTTCCCCCTCCTCTTTTGTGAATACTGAGCAGAAATATTCGTTCAGTATCCCTGCTTTTTCACTGTCCCCCTCTGCCCACCCACCGTTCATTCTATTCAGCCTCACTATCCCTCCGTTTGTCTTTCTACGCTCACTGATGTACCCATAAAAGGTTTTATCCCCTTCTTAACTGAGTTGGCTATCTTTTCCTCAGTTTGGGCCTTTGCTATTCTGACTTCCCTCCTGCTTCCTTCTGCCTTAACTGGTACAGCTCTCTGTCCTGCTCCTTCTGTGTTTCCTTATACTTCTGGAATGCTATCTTTTCTTCCTGACTTTCACAGCCACCTCTTTTGAGAACCACAGTGGCTTTTTCTTTCGTTTTGATTTATTTGCTTCACACAAAGGCTTGCTGCCTCTGTGATGGCAGCTTTGATGATTCCCCATTGTTGCTCCACACCTCCTTCTAGCCTGTTTGCTAGTGCTTTTCTGAGGCACTCTCCCATCTTGCCAAAGTCAGCCCTCCTAAAGTCCAGTACCCTCACTTTTGTATGGCTTGACTCTGTAGCTGAGTTTAACGTGAACCACACTGTTTGATGGTCACTTGTCCCCAGATGGCAACCCACTTCTAGATCTGAGATCCTCTCACTGCCCCCGTTTGAGAGTATGAGGTCTAAGATTGCCCCCTCATGAGTGGGTTCTGAAACTAGCTGTCTGAGGCCTGCCACCTGTAGGGCATTGAGAATGGCCCTGCTCTTGGATGTGGCTGCAGCAAATGTGCTCCAGTTAACATCTGGCATATTCAGGTCTCCCATCAACGGTATCTCCCCTTTCTCTGCCATTCTAAGAATGCCTTCTGTCATATCCTTGTCCATTTCCTCCCCCTGACATGGGGGTCCGTACACAACCCCTGTGCGGATTGTGGTGCCCTTTCCAGTCTCCAAGGTGACCCACAGTGCCTCCTCTCCTCCCTGTTTATTTTTTTGTTTAGTTGCTTTTATCCCTTCCTTTACATAGAAAGCTACTCCTCCCCCTCTTCTCCCCTGCCTGTCTCTCCTGTAGGTTATGTACCCTGGTATGTTAACATCCCAGTCATGGTTCTCTGTGTACCATGTTTCTGTGACTGCTATGATATCCAGGCATCCTTCTTCCATCAAGGCCACCAGCTCAGGGAGCTTGTTGCCCAGACTACGGGCATTGGTACTCATTACCCTCCATTTCCTGATGGCCTTACTCCCTTTTGCCCCATCTCTGACCTTCTTGCCTTTGTCACTTTCTCCATTTACCCCTGCCCTTCTCCCTATTGACACCTCTATGTTGGTGTTTGCCGCACTTACTACCGTGATTATTTGGGGGGGGGCTAGGATTTCCATGCTCCTTTCCAGTGCCTCCCCCTTGGCTAGTTTAAAAGCTTGCCAATGAAGCATTTAAACCTATCACCTAGGATCCTGGTTCCCCTCCCGGACAGATGCAGCCCATCATGCCAGTATAGGCTTGCATCACTCCAGGTGGACCCCCAGTCCCCAATGAACCCAAATCCCTGAGCTCCACACCAGTTTTTCAACCACTGATTGAATCCCATGGTGCGGAACACCCTAGCCTCTCCTATGCCATAGACGGGCAGCACCTCCGAGAAGGTTACCATGCGTGCTACTTGACTAAGACCCTTCCCCAATTCCACAAACTCTTCCTGCACTTCTCTAATCCCTTTCTTAGCCAGGTCATTTGTCCCTAGGTAACCCCCCTCTTTCCTTACTAGTGGCCGGAACAATACACAATAATCACGTTCACAATACTCCTGTATACCACACAAGTACCCACACTGTTTGCACTTACCACCAGGGCTTTCCTCTGGCTCGGCCCTGGGGATCCCCTGTAAAACAAGGTTACACGCAGCACATAACAGCAGTACAGTACTCTTGCACAAACTGGAACCACAGTCAGGGTAACTGCACAAAAGAGTTAGATCTGATTTATTTAAGGGACTTGAACAAGGGAGGGGCAGAATCAGGTTAATTTGCTTAAAGACTGTATCAATCAAGCAGTTATGCATGCACTTCAGGGTCCACAAACAGTCACACACCATGGGTACCGAGATGGAGAACGGTGGGCTAGCCAGGCACGTTGCAGCTGGTTGGGGCCCTGTGATGGAAGAAAACAACATGTACAACACACACTATTTGTAATCTGGAGCCAGAGGACTCAGTTCATCAAAACAACAAGACAATCAAATGACACACTTTTAGATTAGGCTGTTGTTGCAGGGAGCTACCCTGATGATTACTCACGATACCCAAGACTGAACACAGGCTGGACAAAAACTGAGACAGTGGGTGGTTAATCTGGAGTGCCAGGAGAAGCAGGGCCCACATGAATCACCGAGGCATCATTTCTGTTCAAGCGTGGAGCAGGGGGCTGATCCCCATGCAGGTCTCTCGTTGATGGCTTTCTCTGTACAGTGGGTAGTCTGGCTGGGCCAGTGTGGCAAGACCCATGCCAAATGGAGTCAAATTCAGATACAGTCCGTCTGGGGTTGGATACAGCTTCCAGCAAGCAGAACACAGTTCACACAGTGGGGAGCCAAATCACGACCCACTTTCAATACACAGAACATTTACATGTAAGGAAATTCTACTGTACCAGGCAAACCGCTCTCCGGTCACAATCACAGAGTCTCCACACAAACTGGGGATTCAAAAGCCACTGGAAATCCTGACAGGCCGATCGCATTCAGCAAAATCTTCGGTCTGCTTCAGATATGAGCCTGGTAAAAAATCAGTGGTTTACTTCGTTCTCACAATCTTTGATTTAGTCCAAAATAATTCTCTTCTCTCCCTCTCAGGGGCAGCAAGCAGAAATGCAGGCCAAAACTCAGCCCTTTCACAGTTCTCCCATGCAAAACTACACATAACTTTTCCCCAAATCACTCGAGTTGTTACTTCCTCACTTCTCAGCCCAGAACTGAAACTAGCTGCAGCAGCTTGGGAAATTCCCCAAGATCCAAAAGGTTCGGTTGGCTGATCCTCCTGTCAGTCACAACAAAGGCTCCCCCTTCAGGTGCAAAAAGGCGCAAAAAGCCCGAAACTACAATTCCTACAGATTTTTACTCAAGACAGTTCCTGTAGTCCAGCTCCATTTTAGATCCCACCAGTACTGACTGGTCCAATTCGCAGTCCACGACCAAGATAGCGGAGATAAACACAGAAGTCCTTGCTGCAAAGAAGGCAGGTTAGACAAACTACATTTTCATTATCACTCTAAATGATTTTCAGCAAATAGTTACATCTTTTAACAGAGCTCCCTCTCAGATTACTTATGACTGCAATCCAGGCAGCTCTTAAAGAGACAGTACACAGATGCTATACAGGCACTCTCTGACAATCACATTTCAACTGCTAAAACACAGGACACCAGCCTGGCAGTGAGCATTTAGGCAAGCTCGAGGAAGACTTTTTGGGACCCCCATTTATAGGTGGGTTACACAGGTATAACAGGGCAGTCACTGTTGATTCTAACCTGTCCCTTTCTTGTACAGTGTTGTTTCTAACCTATCCCTTTCATTTACAGGTATAGCAGGGCAGTTAGTGTTGCTTCTAACCTGTCCCTTTTTTTGTACAGTGTTGTTTCTAACCTATCCCTTTCTTTTACAGGTACAGTAGGGCAGTGTTCTTTCTTACCTGTCCCTTTCTTTTACAGGTATAGCAGGGCTGTTAGTACTGCTTCTAACCTGTCCCTTTCTTTTACAGGTATAGCAGGGCAGTCAGTGTTGTTTCTAATCTGTCCCTTTCTTTTACAGTGTTCTTTCTAACCTGTCCCTTTATTTTACATGTGTGGCAGGGCAGTCAGTGTTGCTTCTAACCTGTCCCTTTCTTGTACAGTGTTGTTTCTAATCTGTCCCTTTCTTTTACAGCTATAGCAGGGCAGTCAGTGTTGCTTCTAACCTGTCCCTTTCTTGTACAGTGTTGTTTTTAACCTGTCCCTTTCTTTTGCAGGTATGGCAGGGCAGTCAGTGTTGCTTCTAACCTGTCCCTTTCTTGTACAGTGTTGTTTCTAACCTATCCCTTTATTTTATAGCTATAGCAGGGCAGTCAGTGTTGCTTCTAACCTGTTCCTTTCTTGTACAGTTGTAACCCCTAGGTGGCACTATCCCAAGGGCTACTACTCCCGCCTGATTTGCCACTAACAGGTTGCGGGGCCTGGATCCAATGGTGGGTGCCTCCACCCAGAGGTCGGAGTTAAGACAAACTAATATGACTTGGTCACAGCCCTCTGGGTCACTACAACCCCCTTTCTTCCCACTAGTGGCCCACACAAATCAATCACAGTACCCTAGCAATATACACTTACCCCCAGGACTAGTTCAGTCAGCTGGACTCTGGTCAGGGGACCCCCTGTAAAACAAGATGATACAGTGCAAAAACCACAGTACAATACTGTAACATAAACGAATACCTCAGGCAGTGTAACTTTGCTGAAACAAACAGATCTGATTTATTTAGGGGGGAACAAGGACTGGGGGAAATCAGGTTAATTAGCTTATCACTCTATATATATATATATATATATATATATATATATATATATATACACACACACACACACACTAGGGCACTGTGCACAGGCCTAACCTATAAGTCACTGTCTCTGGGTACCCAGGCAATAGAAAGGCTAGCCTATTTGGTGCAGCTGGTTGGGGTCCTGTGATGAAAAAACACTTGCACAATACCCAATTGTAATCCGGAGCTGGATGGCTCAGTTCATGAATAAATAAAACACAATAATTAGACTTGCAATTCGATAAACAGATGGCAGGGAGCTACCCTGCTTTGTACTCACAAACTCAATGTTGGGAACTGGATGGCAGGCAGATTGTCCTGGATTGCCAGGAGGAGCAGACCGTGTGGGCAAGGTCCTTGTGACTGGACCCCACTGCAGTTTGGAGCAAATGGATATAGCCTGGATTAAGCTGGGGTTTACTTCCAGCTTCATGCACTCAATTCACTGTACAGGGGATTTGAAATGCGATTCCCCACAAGCACTGCACACATTTATATGTAAAAGGAAAGTACTATACCAGGCAGGCTGCTTCTCTATCCCGATCGCAATTACTGCACAATACCCAGGAGAACACACAGCAGATTCAGTTCCAGACAGACCGAGCACAATTCAGCAATTTCTCCAGTCTTCTACAGGGTGAGTCTGGTTTCTACTCTTCAGATCTCCTTTATTCTCTTCACAGGTTGAATTCAGTCTGAACAAGCGCTTGCACAAGCTGCAGACCGAAACTTGGGACCTTACACGCGTTTCCCGCGCTGAACTGCACACTGAAGAAAAACAGGGCTCCTTGACTCTTCACTGCCAAAGCTAAACTGAAACTCCAGCAGAAAAACCAGGCACTTCCTTTGAGTTCTTCCCAGTTCTTGGCTGGTTTAGCTCCCCCTGTTGGTGGAAAAAGGCGCCGAGGTCAAAACTACATTTTCCAGAGTCACTGCCCATACAATCCTCTTGTGGCTGGCTCAGATTAAGAGTCCAAGTTCTGATTCGTCCACAGGCACCATTTTAGAGCTTCCTCAACCCACACTGATTGGTCCAATTCAGCAGTTCAGGACTTACATGAGGGAGACAGTCCTGGCTAAAAGAAAGCAGGTTAAAGCAAACTGCACTTTCATTATTATTTTAACAGGCTATAAGCAAACAATTACATCTTCTGAAAGAGCTCCCTCTGCCCATATAGTGACTGCAGAATGGAGTGATTTGCTCAGTAGCTCAAGTGGGACTCAAGCAGGAAAACGCACAGTCCCCCCAATACAAACCAACCATGTCTACAAGCTGACAGCTCTTAAAGAGACAGTACCAGATGCTCTAAAAGCACTCACAGATAAATGGCTTAAACGCCAAACACCATTCAGGCTTGGAGCATTTAAGCAAGCTCCTAGAAGATTTTTAGGAACCCCCATTTGCAAGGGGGTACACAGTGTTGTTTCTAACCTATCCCTTTCTTTTACAACTACAGCAGGGCAGTCAGTGTTGCTTCTAACCTGTCCCTTTCATGTACAGTGTTGATTCTAACCTATCCCTTTCTTTTACAGCTATAGCAGGGCAGTCAATGTTGCTTCTAACCTGTCCCTTTCTTATACAGTGTTGTTTCTAACCTATCCCCTTCTTTTACAACTATAGCAGGTCAGTCAGTGTTGCTTCTAACCTGTTCCTTTCTTGTACAGTGTTAATTCTAACCTATCCCTTTCTTTTACAGCTATAGCAGGGCAGTCAATGTTGCTTCTAACCTGTCCCTTTCTTATACAGTGTTGTTTCTAACCTATCCCCTTCTTTTACAACTATAGCAGGTCAGTCAGTGTTGCTTCTAACCTGTTCCTTTCTTGTACAGTGTTTCTAACGTATCCCTTTCTTTTACAGCTATAGCAGGGCAGTCAGTGTTGCTTCTAACCTGTTCCGTTCTTGTACAGTGTTGTTTCTAACCTATCCCTTTCTTTTACAGGTATAGCAGGGTAGTATTGCTTCTAACCTGTCCCTTTCTTTTACAGCTATAGCAAGGCAGTCAGTGATGATTCTAACCTTTCCCTTTCTTTTACAGGTATGGCAGGGCAATCAGTGTTGCTTCTAACCTGTCCCTTTTTTACAGTGTTGTTTCTAACCTGTCCCTTTCTTGTACAGTGTTGTTTCTAACCTAGCCCTTTCTTTTACAGCTATAGCAGGGCAGTCAGTGTTGCTTCTAACCTGTCCCTTTCTTTTACAGGTATGGCAGGGCAATCAGTGTTGCTTCTAACCTGTCCCTTTTTTACAGTGTTGTTTGTAACCTGTCCCTTTCTTTTACAGGTATGGCAGGGCAGTTAGTGTTGCTTCTAACCTGTCCCTTTTTTGTACAGTGTTGTTTGTAACCTATCCCTTTCTTTTACAGGTATAGCAGGGCTGTCAGTGTTGGTTCTAACCTGTTCCTTTCTTGTACAGTGTTGTTTCTAACCTATCCCTTTCTTTTATAACTATAGCAGGTCAGTCGGTGTTGCTTCTAACCTGTTCCTTTCTTGTACAGTGTTGTTTCTAACTTATCCCTTTCTTTTACAGCTATAGCAGGGCAGTCAGTGTTGCTTCTAACCTGTCCCTTTCTTGTACAGTGTTGTTTCTAACCTATCCCTTTCTTTTACAGCTATAGCAGGGCAGTCAGTGATGATTCTAACCTGTCCCTTTCTTGTACAGTGTTGTTTCTAACCTGTCCCTTTCTTTTACAGGTATGGCAGGGCAGTCAGTGTTACTTCTAACCTGTCCTTTTTATGTTGCTTGCACGCATGTGCAAGAAACATAGTGCCATCGTCCGAGTTTTCGGAGATGTGTCAGCCCATCTTCCAATGCAGTCAGTGTGTTTGCAGGCACGGCCCCAGTTCCCCAATTACTGCTGCAGCTGTCTAGGACAAGCTGAAAATGCAGTGGCATACAGTTCAAAGGGAGAGCTCCACTTCAGTGAGCAGAGCTCTCCCCCCCCACGCACACACACGTGCAAGGATGCATATTGCGTGCTGATGTGCTCCCCCACGCACACACTGTATGGCCGACGGGGTGCCCAATCCCCGTCAGCTCCATGCCCCCAACAGCTGTCCAGGTGCCACGCTGGAGCCCACCCCAGCATGGCAAATCTTGTTTAGCCGAGCGGGGTGCCCAATCTCCCATCAGCTCCATGTCCCCAGACAGCTTTTTCCTGCTGCCGCTGGGGAGCTCACCCCAGCGTGTCAAACTCGCGTTGTCTTCGTAAAAAAAAAAACAGCGAATAAAAAAGGTCCCTCGTAGTCTCTGCCCCCTCCCACCACCCGCACCCACCCACTGTGCCCCTGCCTCCCCACCCCTCACCAAATACTTATCTCCGGAGCTCAACGCGACAATCATCGATGGACCGGGAACACGTCTGCACTCTTCAAAGCCGACTCACGAACTGAGGAAATGCGGTAAGCTGTATAATGGTATAGATAGGGTTATTTCAACTTTGTTGCATATCTCAGGCATTTTGGGGAATTTTGGCCCCAAATTTTCAACATGGGGGTTTTGGGACCCTTCTTAATGAATTCTTGCACTGTCATGGCATTACTCGGGCCCGAAGGGTGATTTCTCGATCACTGCGTGAAATCACCTTGCAGGACTGATTAATGAAATGACACTGCCAGTGTTCATAAGGTGGGCTCTCAAAAAGCCTATGCTGAAAATTTGCGTGAAAAATTCCTAAAATGACTGTTTTTTCTAGGCTGCATGCTAGTAATTCCTACGCACGCTCATAAGTTCACGAATTTTCAATATTTTCATTCCAGATTTTCAACATTGCCATTTTACCACACCTCCTTATGAGCAGTATAGCTGTCATTTTTCACATCCTGCCCAAAATGTGCTTCCGCCCATGTAGCACACAATGGCGCAGTAAGTGTGCAAAATCAATGTATGGGACACATTAAGAAAATCACAGTGACACTGTTCATGAGCACAGGTCTTAAAATGTCTGTGTTGAAAATTTGGTGAAAAAATTCCTAAAAATGACTGTTTTACGAGTGTGCGTTGCGCAGTTCCTACGCACGCTCGGAAGTTCGCGAATTTTCAATATTTGCACTCCAATGACTTCCAAATACCTAAACAGCACATAGAAGCAAGCAACATTTGGCATTGACAAATGCTTTTTTTACAGTGTTGTTTGTTACCTGTCCCTTTCTTTTACAGCTGTAGCAGGACAGTCAGTGTTGCTTCTAACCTGTCCTTTTCTTATACAGTGTTGTTTCTAACCCATCCCTTTCTTGTACAGTGTTGTTTCTAACCTATTCCTTTCTTTTACAGGTATAGCAGGACAGTCAGTGTTGCTTCTAACCTGTTCCTTTCTTTACAGGTATTGCAGGGCAGTTAGTGTTGCTTCTAGCCTGTCCCTTTCTTGTACAGTGTTGTTTCTAACCTGTCCCTTTCTTTTACATGTATGGCAGGGCAGTCAGTGTTGCTTCTAACCTGTCCCTTTTTTACAGTGTTGTTTGTAACCTGTCCCTTTCTTTTACAGCTATAGCAGGGCAGTCAGTGTTGCTTCTAACCTGTCCCTTTCTTATACAGTGTTGTTTCTAACCTATCCCTTTCTTTTACAGCTATAGCAGGGCAGTCAGTGTTGCTCCTAACCTGTCCCTTTCTTATACAGTGCTGTTTCTAACCTATCCTTTTCTTTTATAGGTATGGCAGGGCAGTCAGTGTTGCTTCTAACCTGTCTCTTTTTACAGTGTTGTTTCTAACCTATCATTTTCTTTTACAGGTATAGCAGGGCAGTCAGTGTTGCTTCTAACCTGTCCCTTTCTTATACAGTGTTGTTTCTAACCTATCCCTCTCTTTTACAGGTATAGCAGAGCAGTCAGTGTTGCTTCTAACTTGTCCCTTTCTTGCACAGATGTAACCCCTAGGTGGCACTATCCCAAGGGCTACTACCCCTGCCTGCTTGGCTAGTAGCAGGTTAAGGGACCTGAGTTCTGAAACGGGTGCCTCCACCCGGAGCTCAGGGTTGGTAGTGGTCAAGCTAACCTGGGCACAGCCCTCCGGGACACTGTAACCCTCCTCTTTCCCCTCTTGTGGCCTGAACACTGTACAATAATCACTTTTACAATACCCCTGGTACACCACACAGGTACCCGCACTGTTTGCACTTACCACCAGGGCTGGTTCTTCTGGCTCGACCCTGGGGACCCCTTGTAAAACAAGGTTATGCACAGCAAATAGCAATAGTACAGTACTTTGAGCACAAACTGGAACCACAGTTAGATTACATGCAGAAAAAGTTAGATCTGATTTATTCAGGGGACTTGAACAAGGAAGGGGCAAAATCGGGTTAATTAGCTTAAAGGTTATATCAATCAAGCAGTAATGCATGCACTTTGAGTCCTCCCACACAGTCCACCTCTGGGTACCCAGGTGGAGAAGAGATGGGCTAGCCAGGACTGATGCCCAGGGTTGCAGCTGGTTGGGGCCCCGTGATGGAAAACACAACAAGCACCCAAGACTGGACACAGGCTGGACGAAAATCAAGACTGCAGGTGGTTGATCTGGAATGCCAGGAGATGCAGGGCCCACATGAGTCGCAGAGGCATCATTTCTGTTCAAGCGTGGAGCAGGGAGCTGATCCCCAGGCAGATCTCTCATTGATGGCTTCTCTGTGCAGTGGGTAGTCTGGCTGGGCCAGTCTGGCAAGGCCCAGACCACATGGAGACAAATTTGGATGCAGTCCATTTTGGGCTGGATACAGCTTCCAGCAAGCAGAACACAGTTCACACAGTTGGGGACTAACTCACGACCCACTAGCAGCTCATAGCACATTTACATGTAAGGGAATTCTACTGTACCAGGCAAAGTGCTCCCTGGTCACAATCGCAAGTCTCTGCACACACCGGGAGCTTAGGAGTAGCTGAAACTCCTGACAGGCCGATCGCATTCAGCAAAATCTTCAGTCTTCTTCAGGTTGAGCCTGGCCCACTTCGGTAGCTTACTTCAGTCACACAGACTTGGATTTAGTCCAAAATAATTCTCTTCTCTCCCTCCCAGGAGCAGCACACTGACATGCAGGCCAAAAACTTAGCCTTTTTAGAGTTCTCCCATGCAAATCCACTCAGGATTGCAGCTCAGAATCACTTCAGCTCCTTCTTGTTTCACTTCCCAGTTCAGAACTACCTGAAAACTGCAAGCAGCCCGAGACTTCCCCAAGATCCAAAAGATTTGGTTGGCTCTTTTGGCTGTCAGTCAAAGCAAGAGCTCCCCCTTCAGTTGCCAAAAAGGCACAAAAAAAGCTCCAAACTAAAGTTCCTACACATTTTGAATTCAGACAGCTCCTGTAGTCCAGCTACATTTTAGGTCCCATCAGTACTGTTTGGTCCAATTTGCAATCCAGGACCAAGATAGTGGAGACAAACAAAACAGTCCTTGCTACAAAGAAAGCAGGTTAGACAAACTACATTATCATTATCACTCTAAATGATTTTCAGTAAATAGTTACATCTTTCAACAGAGCTCCCTCTCAGATAAGCTGCAATTAGGCAGCTCTTAAAGAGAAAGTACACAGAGGCTATACAGGCTCTGGTAATCACATTTAAACTGCTAAAAATGCAGGACACCAGCCTGGCAGTGAGCATTTAGGCAAGCTCAAGGAAGACTTTTTTGGAACCCTCATTTGTAGGGAGGTTACGCCCTTCCCTGCCTGGGAAAACCTGGCGTCCGCGTCAAGTCTATACCATCATAACATTGGAAATGCAACATATACAAGATATTTATACCATTAGCATGCTATACAAGTACTATCTGATTCATCAATTGGCATAACTTGTCACTTTACTATACATTTCAATGTACTCCACTATATCATTTCCATTCTGACAATACATTATGCATATTTCACACAGGTAAGGCAGTATAGCGCAGTGGTCTAAGGCTCTGAGCTGAAAATCTGGTGACATCCAGCAGACCAGACCAGGGTTTGAATCCCACAGCTTCCACTTGTATACTGTGTGACCCTGAGCAAGTCACTTAACCTTCTTGTGCTCCCAGGTCGCTCCTGTAAAAAAGCTTTCAGCTTAGGCTTAGAGGAGGCGGAGGGAACCATGGAGGCAATTTGGGTCACCTTGATAACAAGGGGGAGCAAGAGAGTAAAAATAGGAGTGGTGTATAGACCCCCTGCCCTGGCGGAGGAGCTGGAGGACAGTCTGGTGGCAGATGTTGGGAGACACTGCAGACTGGGCAGAGGAACGGTGGTGGTGTTGGGGGACTTAAACATGCCAGGAACAGACTGGGAGACTATGACATCCTCTGTGACCAGGGAACAGAGGTTGTTGGATGTCTTTCAAGACGCGTTCCTAACTCAGCAGGTGAGGGAACCGACCAGGGAGGCACGGGTACTGGATGTGGTCCTGGCAGACAGTGACCAGATTGGGGGCCTGGAGGTAAGGGACCCATTGGCGGGGAGTGACCATGCCACGGTCTGGTTCTGCCTGGACCTAGGAGGGGTAGAAGGCTGCACAAAGACGGAAGTAACCGACTTCAGGGGGGCGGATTTTAAGGAAATGGGAAGGATCCTTAAGGAGCATTTGGATGGGATTGGTTCAGACATGGACGCTGATAGTAGGTGGTAAATCATCAGGAGAGGGGTGCAGGATGCTACCAGCACCTGTGCAAGAGTAAGACGAAAATGCGGTAGGGCCCAAAAACCCTGTTGGTGGACCAGGGAGGTCCAGGAGGTGGTGCGGGGAAAGAAAGCAGCCTATAAGCAATTCAAGTGCTCAAGGAGTGAAAGGGATCGAGGGGAGTACGAGCTGATGGCTAGAAGGACCACTAGAGTGGTGAGGGCGGCTAAGGCAAGGAAGGAGCAGAACCTGGCCAGGGAAATTAGAAGAGGGAACAAGGGGTTCTTTAGATACATTGGGGAAAAACGAAGGGTGAAGGGGCAGATTAGCAGGATTAAATCAGGGGAGAGATGGGCACAAGAACTGGGGGAGCAGGCTGAGGTACTAAATGAGTACTTCACCTCAGTTTTCACTAGGAAAATGGGGGTGCTGCATCATACATGGGAGGAGACAGAGATACTGAGGAGGGGGGGACCCTACCGATCGGCAGGTCTGGGGAGAGGGGGAGGCATCACTGGCAGGTGGGGGAGGGCTAAGCAGGGAGAAGAGTACCGAAGTGGAAATCACAGCAGAGAGAGTGAGGGAAGCCCTCAGCCCCCTTAAGATGGAGAAAGCACTGGGCCGATAAATTACATCCCAGAGTGCTGAAAGAACTTGCAGATGTCCTGGCAAACTCCTGGCAGAGCTTTTCACCATCTCTTGAGGACAGGGTGGGTGCCCCAAGACTGGAAGGTGGCATATAGTGCCCATCCACAAGGGGGGATCAAGGGAGGTGGCAGGGAACTACAGGCCTGTCAGCCTGACATCGGTGGTGGGCAAGGTGATGGAGGGCATTGTCAAGGAGAGGCTAGGGGGACCTGGATAAGTCAGGGTGCCTGGACGATAGACAGCATGGATTCATCCTGGGGAAATCGTGTCAGACAAACCTGGTGGAGTTCTATGACTGGGTGACAAGTGCCTTGGACCTGGGTAGACCAGTGGATGTCCTCTTTCTAGACTTCAGCAAGGCATTTGACTCTGTTCCTCACGTGGGTCTGTTGGATAAGCTGGGAGAAATGGGGGTGGGGAACCAGATGATCAGATGAATAGGCAATTGGCTCCAGGACCGGACCCAGAGGGTCGTAGTTGGTGGGATAGTCTCATCCCCAAGGAGGGTCATTAGTGGGGTCCCACAGGATCAGTCCTGGGCCCTTCTGTTCAACGCCACGTATCTGACATAAGGACAGGAATCAGGAGTGAGATGAGTCTCTTTGCAGATGACTCGAAACTGGAGGCGGTGGTGGATGGGGAGGAGGGGAGGGTGGCCCTACAGGGGGACCTGGAGGCTCTGGAAAGATGGTCTAGAAAGTGGAAGCTGAGGTTCAATGCAGGGAAATGCAAGGTACTCCACCTGGGGGCCAGAAACCCAGGCCAAGTGTACACCCTGGGGAATGCTACAAGTCTTGATGGCTGAGAGGGACCTGGGGTGGTGGTGGATGTCAAGATGAACAACTCTGAGACTTGTAGGAGGGCAGCAGCCAAGGCCAATAGGATGCTGGGATGCATCGCTAGGGGGATCACTCCAGAAGGAGGGAAGTGATACTCCTCTGTATAACTGCTTGGTGAGGTTGCACTTGAGCACTGGCGCAGCTTTGGAGGCCACACTTAAAGCAGGACATTAACCTCCTGGAGAGGGTCCAGAGGAGGGCAACCAAAATGATTTGGGGCTTGGGGACAGGACCTATGAGGAGAGGCTCAAGAGCTAAATATGTACACATTGGAAGAGAGAAGGGACCGGGGGACATGATAGAGGTCTTTGGGTACATGAAGAGGATAAATAGGGAGGAACAGTCGGGTGCTTGAAGGAAGGAGGAAGGGGCCACTAGAGGGCATGGGTGGAAGCTGGAGGGTGAAGATTCAGGGGAGAAAGGAGGAGGTGCTACTTCACTGAGAGGGTGGTGGAGCCATGGAATGTACTGCCTAGGGGGCTAGTGGAGGCAGAGACAGTGGAGGGGTTCAAGAGGGGGTGGGACAGGTACAGGGGAAGGGTTCTGGAAGCAAAATCCAATGCAACAAGAATATCCGGAACTGGGAAGGGAGAAGCCAGAGAAGGTGAGAGGGACAGCAAGGTCAGCACCCAGGCTGGGGACTGACCAAACGAGCAGACACGAAAGACCGTTAGGCCTATTCTGCTGGCATTTTAGTATGTTAGTATGTTAGTGTGCTATACCTGGTTAAACAACTAAATAAAATAAAATAAATATACAGAATCATGTAATAACTTCTTGTACTCTAAACAATGCAAGAGGGGGCCGTTCCCTATCAGCTAACTTGGGGCTGGATGGGGCAGGGGCACCATGGTGAGAGGGCAAAACAAGTAACCTGGAATGGGCCATCAATCTCAGTTTAGGCAGTGAGCTCTGACAGACATAAACACCTTTGTGGACTACATTGAGAGGCAAATCCACTGGCCTCTCGGGGGAATCATAACTGAAGCATACCACTGGCTTCACAGCTCGGCCAGTCTTTCTGGGGTGAACAACCACAGTCTCTGTACTTTCAGCAATGGTCTTGGAGCTTTCATCATTTGTGAGGGGTGCCTCTGCATGAAGGGGAATGTCCAATCTGGGAGCACTGTCAGCCCCTTGCTCTGTAGTCTCTGTTTCTACAACACTTGTCTCATTTTGAAGACACTCTGGCACTGAAGAGGGGTTGTCAGCACTCTCATAGTGTTCCTCAAGTTCTGGCATGTCACCAGAAAGACTCATACCATCAGCCTCTCCTTCAGGCAAATAATACAGTTCCATGATACACAAAGACTCAGCATCCTCAGATGTGATACTTCGCACTTCACCTTCAGGGAGCATTGGCTCCAAGGATGATGCCAGGGTGTTAGACAGTCCAGAAGGCCCAGCTTCATCCCCATAATTCAACATAGGATTTCCACGAAACAACTGACTCAGTTCATATGAGGGGTAATAGGCATTATCACACTCACTGTCATCCGAGTTAGACTGGCAGTCACTATCATTCTGGGCCTGCTGCAGGGGAAATCTTAAATCAGCAACCATGGGGGCAGGCTGACTCTGTTTCTTTCTTGCAGCAGCACGAGTCACTGGTCCAGGGGAATCGATCTCGGTGGGTTCAGCCTCAATTGTAACTTGACCAATTGGTAGCAAGTGGTTACAGTGCATGGTCTTGACAACTTTGGAGTTATTCTCTGGGCGCACTTTGTACTCTGGCAAATCATCCAACTTTCCAACTATGACATGGGGAAGATGGTGCTATCGATCAACAATTTTGTGTTTACCATGCAATCCTAAATTTCGCAACAACAGATGGTCTTCACGCCTAAGATCTTGAGCCTTTACTTTTCTATCACTCTCTCTTTGTTGGCTAGATTTCTTTTGGTGGCCATTGTCTGTGCCAGTTGATAGGCATGGTTCAATTAAGCTTTCAGTTTCTGTACATATTGCAGGTAATCTTCAGCTCGGACCCCATTGGGAGAAACCCCAAAACAGACATCAACAGACAACCGGGCCTCTCTCCCGAATATGAGGCGGTAGGGAGAGAACCCAGTAGCATCATTCTTAGTGCAACTGTATGCGTGTACCAAGATGCTAATTGTCTGGCTCCATTTATGCTTATCTTTTGGGTGGAAGGTGCCTAGCATGTCTAGTAGGGTGCAGTTAAAGCGTTCTGGTTGAAGATCCCCCTGCAGGTGATAAGGGGTGGTTCTTGACTTTCGCATCCCCCATAGAGAGAGCATTTCTTTGATTAGCCGACTCTCAAAGTCCCAGCCCTGATTAGAGTGAATTCATTGGGGGGCACCATAGTGTACAAAGAAATATTCCACTAGCACCTTGGCCACGGTAGATGCTTTTTGATCTTTGGTGGGAAAAGCTTGTGCATACCATGTGAAATGGTCCGTAACCACTAACACATTGCCAATGTTTCGCTGATCAGACTCTAAACTCAAGAAGTCTATGCAGACTAGTTCCATTGGGGTGCTGGTAGTAATGTTGACAAGGGGGGCAGCCCTCTGAGGCAGGGCTTTTCCCTGCAGGCAGCGACTACAAGTCCTTACATGGTGCTCAACATCGGCCCCCATCTTGGGCAAGTAGAATCGAGATCGTACTAGGTCAAGGGTCCGGTCGATACCAAGGTGGCCCATATGATTCTGGAGGGACCTCAGTACCAAATCTTTGAAGGCTGTGGGCAGGACCAATTGTTGCTTGTCTATTTGGCCACCCTGATCTATAGTCTTTCTATACAACAACTGATTAAGCAGCTTCATCCTGGGGCCTTCTTTAAACAATAAAGTGGTTCGCAGATCAAAGGAAAGCAACTTGGACACATCTTTTCGTGCACAAAGGGCATCAAGTGCCGGCTGAATCATAGGTAGGGATGTAAGTTTGTCATGGGAGTCATACACTTCATTGATTCTATGACGTTTGATCTTTATTCAGGACTTCCATGACTTTCACTAGTGTCATCAGAATGTAGTAATGATGACAGTGCCGCAACATTTACTACTGTTTACTAATGATTTCATGAACAACGATGAGTCATTAAAACCTCATCCATGACAAACTTACATCCCTAATCATAGGATCTTGGGATTGAGCCCACTGAATGCTGTCATTGTCAAACTGAGGTGGTGCACTAATCTCTAGAGCAGAGAAGTGGCAGTACGCAGCCGGTATGCAGGTGTCAGAGGGGCCCAAGCAATCTACTAAGCAGTCCGCTGTGTCCGTAGACGTCTGTTCATTTCTATCAAACTTTTGGCACAATTCTCGGATGTCAGGTTCAGACAGCCTGACCCAGTCGCTCTTGGAAATGGGCCTCCGAGATAGGGCGTCAGCATCAATATGATTCAGGCCTGGTCTGTATTCGACAGCATAATCATATGTTGACAATTTAGAAAGCCACCGGTGCCCCGTGGCATCTAACTTAGCTGAAGTCTGTACATAGGTCAACGGGTTATTGTCAGTCCTCACCAATATTTTTGCCCCGTAGAGGTAATCATGAAACTGGTCGACAATGGCCCATTTAAATGCAAGGAACTTCAACTTGTGCACAGGGTAGTTTCACTCTGACAGGGTCAAGCTCCTACTGGTGAATGCCACTGGTCTCAAACCATTCTCATGGTCTTGATACAGTACAGCTCCTAGACCCTGCAGACTGGCATCAGTATGCAGCACATAGGGTTTGGTGGAATCAGCATAAGCAAGGATGGGGGCATGGGTGAGCTGGTATATGACACTTTGAAAGCTGTTTCACAGTCAGGCATCCAACAGGACCCAAAAAGTTCACCTGGGCAGAAATATGCTTTGTCTGGTTCTTTGACAGACCCTTTTTTGTATTTCTGATTAGTAGGAGGGTAACCCTGGGTAAGATTCAAGAGTGGCTGAATCACTTTGGAATAGTCCTTTATAAACTGGAGGTAGTAGCCACAGAATCCCAGGAAACGTTGTAGTTCTTTCAAATTGTGGGGCTGGGGCCAAGTAGTCAAGGCTTTAACTTTTCTAGGATCAGTCTCTATCCCCTCTGTAGACACTATGTGCCCCACATACTTCACAGAGGTTTGGAAAAACTGGCACTTGTCAATGGACAGCTTGAGGCCGAAGTCTTCCAGTCAGTCTAGTACTTTGAACAGTCGACTCTCATGTTCCTCTAGGGAGCTCCCGAACACAATGACATTGTCCAAGTACACCAGGCATTCTAGCAAATTCATGTCTCCCACTGTTCGTTCCATCAGTCGCTGGAAGGTGGTTGGGTTGCCCATATTCCCTGTGGCATTCTCAGGAATTCATAGAACCACAAAGGACAAATGAAAGGCAGCCTTCACACAGTCCTCTGGAGCCATTGGAATCTGGTAATATCCACTGCGAAGATCCAACACCGAGAACCATTTGCTCCCATTCAAACAATCCAGAGCATCTTGTATACGGGGCATGGTGTATTGATCGGAGATGGTCACCGATTCAGAGTTTGATAATCAACACACATTCTCACAGATCCATTCTTCTTATGCACAACCACAATGGGAGAAGCATATGGGCTCCTGGATTCTTGTATCACACCAGCCGCAAGCATTTCCTGCAAGTGTCTTCTCACATCATCTATGTCTGCAGGGGCTAGGCGTCAAGATCTCTCCCGAAATGGCCGTTCATCATGCAGGCATATGTGATGCTCTGCGCCCTGGACACATCCCATGTCCCATTCCTTCAACAAAAACACTTGATCTCTCTGGGCAAGTTTCTGGCTAATTCTTGTCTTCCATTCAGCTGGCAATGGGGAGTCACCAAAATCAAACAAGTCGGGAGTCACTCTATCTGTCTTGCCAGGGTGCTTGTTGCTGGGCAACACTGCAGTGTCTGTGCAGTGTACCATAGCTAGGGTGCATCATCTGTTCACCCAGATCTCCAGATCTGACACATTATGAATCTGGGCCATCACTCATCGTACATAGGCATGAGCACGAGCTGGCAAGATGCTGGGCTTAACCAATAATCCTTCTGGCAATTTTCCATCACCTGGCACATCCAACATCAATATTTTGTTCTTGACATCTTTGCGGTGGTGTACCTCCCCTTGAATGGTACACTGGGCGTTAGGGGCCAGTACCATTGAATCGGGATCCTTCTTCCACATGACCCCTACCGGCTCATCCTGGTCCACTCCCTTGGGGTTCTGTTGCAAATCATAGGCCCTCTTGATCAGAATGGGAATTCTTAAGGCCCTCCCAGTCCATCACCCTTGTTTCTCACAATAGAGTTGTGCCAGTCTCCCAAACATATGGGCGTTGGTGCCAATTAACAGGGGAACCCCATCATGCAGTCCATTAGGGGGACACACTAAGGCCAGTGTCTCGACTTGCTCCTCTACACCAGTTACAGCTACAGGAAATGACGACCAGAGGTGAACATATCCTAGGTAGGGATAAGACTTGTTGCTCAGCCCCCACACATGTTGACCTTCTGGGAATTGTAAGGGCATAGCAGATAAGTGTTTGTCATACCAGTCCTTAAATACAATGGTGACTTGCGACCCACTGTTCAGCACAGCCCGAGTAGGAATACCATTCACAGCCACGGTAGTCTCCATTGAAGGGCCCACTATTTTGGACCAGTCTGGAGGGACAGCAGCAGGGGCCTGGAGAGATGATTTAGCCACATAGGGATTTGAGTTACTACTTCTTGAACCCTCACTGCGGTCATTTTGGGCACTCCTTCACCGCTGATTCGTTCTCTGAAGCTCTCCTTGAAGCCTGTATACAACTTTATCTAGGTCTTTTGTAGACTGGCATTCTCTCTTCATGTGCCCATCCTTCCTACAATTATGGCAAAATATGTTTTCTGGGATTTGGGGTGGCTGAGGCATCACACTGGGAGCTGGGGCGGTGGTAGTACCAACTGAAAACCTTGGTGCCATCTCTGTCTGCTGTATGGTGAACATTTGGAGACATCTCATCAATTCTCTTACTTCCATAGTCAAGGCATCGAGTTTCGAGCTGCTGTCAGCAGGAGAAGCCTGGGTGGACACCCCCACCCTCATAGCAGATGCAGTTGGATAAGGGTCGGTGCCTTTACTTGCAGGAGTGGCTTCATAAAGAGACTATTTTTTGTTTCCCTGAACTCCCTCAGCAGTTCATCCCATGGCAGCACACCCTCACTGGTCCCCACTTCAGAAGGGCCTTCCGATGCCGTGATCACTTGGGCTGTGCTCACCCTAGAATTACAGTCCCCATCTTCATCTTCAACTTCCTGGAGTTCTTTTATCAAGTCACAATAGTCCAGTGGGTTACCCCTTCTATCTGGGAGCCTTAATTGAAGGAGCTACAATTTAGAATGCTTTGCATGTTGCAGTATGTGCCCCAGCCTCACATGGTTTAAGTCACTGGCGGCTACCCTACCTTTTCAGTAAGCCTTTTGCAGCGCTCTTTCCAGACAAGTAACATATGCAGACAAACTTTCCCCTGGCCATTGTTTTGTACCTTGAAATTTCCACATCAAGTTCTCCCCTGACTCAATGCTCCCAAAATTGCCTTCAAGTACAGATAGGTACTTCTGGACGGTTGCATCAGGGTTTGTGGACCTCAGAAATTTAATGGCCTCTAGGCTTGGACCCCTCAAACTTTCTATGATCCTTTTCCATTTCTCAGCCTCCGCACACTGCCATTCAGGTACCAAAGGGGCAACACAATCTATCCAGGTCTCCCAATCATCCTCCCCTTGGGAGGTGGGGAGGTTGCCGGAGAAGATTCTCAAACTTCGGTAAGAGTTGTGACTAATGGCAGGTACAAACATAGGAGCCAGCATTGGCACAGGCACAGAAGGAGGGGCAATAACCGGTGATGGAGTGGGAGGGTGTTGGGAGGAACACTCCCAGGTGGCAGGAATAGTTTCTTTAAGTCCTCCACAGTTTTCCCTTCCTCCAGCAAAAACTTAGGAAATTTCTCCTCAAAAGTCTCAGATAGTGGGGGGTTCATTCTTCCTGGGGTCTTTACTGTCTTTAGTTATCACTCTCCAGGCAGTGAGGGCTCCTTTGGGGGTGATAGTCCGTAGCACTTTGGAACTATCTACTGGGTCCTTACACTCTACTAACGCCATGAAACTTTGGGCAAATAGATTAGCCTGTCGACCCACCACCACAGGGTTTTGTAAACATTCAACCTTGGAAAGTACTCCCTCTACAGTGTCCTTATTGGTACCCAGGGGAATATCCAGGATAATTATAGCATTTTGGGGGTCGATCTCCTGCCCAGTATAACACCACCAACTAGTGTACAGCCACTTCTGTTGGGGTAGCCATTTATTTTTAACAGCAATTCACAGATTTGGCCACTAGGGGATGCTAATCCCAGCCGTGAGCCTCCAAGATGTAACCCCTAGGTGGCGCTATCCCAAGGGCTACTACCCCTGCCTGCCTGGCTAGTAGCAGGTTAAGGGGCCTGAGTTCTGAAACGGGTGCCTCCACCCGGAGATCAGGGTTGGTAGTGTTCAAGCTAACCTGAGCACAGCCCTCCGGGACACTGTAACCCTCCTCTTTCCCCTCTTGTGGCCTGAACACTGTACAATAATCACTTTCACAATACCCCGGTACACTACACAAGTACCCACACTGTTTGCACTTACCACCAGGGCTGGTTCCTCTGGATCGACCCTGGGGACCCCCTGTAAAACAAGGTTATGTACAGCAAATAGCAACAGTACAGTACTTTGAGCACAAACTGGAACCACAGTCAGATTACATGCAGAAAAAGTTAGATCCGATTTATTCACTGGACTTGAACAAGGGAGGGGCAAAATCAGGTTAATTAGCTTAAAGGTTATGTCAATCAAGCAGTTATGCATGCGCTTTGAGTCCCCCCACACAGTCCACCTCTGGGTACCCAGGTGGAGAAGAGATGAGCTAGCCAGGACCGATGCCCGGGGTTGTAGCTGGTTGGGGCCCTGTGATGGAAAACACAACATGCACAGTACACAATATTTGTAATCCGGAGCCAGAGGGCTCAGTACGTAAAGGAAACAAAACAACAAGACAATCACTCAGTACGTAAAGGAAACAAAACAACAAGACAATCAGATGACACACTCGGATTAAGCTGTTGTTGCAGGGAGCTACCCTGGTATTTACTCACGATACCCAAAACTGGACACAGGCTGGACGAAAATCGAGACTGCAGGTGGTTGATCTGGAATGCCAGGAGAAGCAGAGCCCATAAGAGTCACAGAGGCATTGTTCCTGTTCAAGTGTGGAGCAGGGAGCTGATCCCCAGGCAGGTCTCTCGTCGATGGCTTCTCTGTGCAGTGGGTAGTCTGGCTTGGCCAGTCTGGCAAAGCCCAGACCACATGGAGACAAATTCAGATGCAGTCCATTTTGGATTGGGTACAGCTTCCAGCATGTAGAACATAGTTCACACAGTGGGGGGCTAACTCACGACCCACTAGCAGCTCATAGCACATTTACATGTAAGGGAATTCTACTGTACCAGGCAAAGTGCTCCCCTGTCACAATTGCAAAGTCTCTGCACATACCGGGAGTTTAGGGGTAGCTGGAACTCCTGACAGGCCAATCACATTCAGCAAAATCTTCTATCTTCTTCAGGTTGAGACTGGCCCACTTCAGTAGCTTACTTTAGTCACACAAACTTGGATTTAGTCCAAAATAATTCTCTTCTCTCCCTCCCAAGAGCAGCACACTGATATGCAGGCCAAAAACTTAGCCTTTTTAGAGTTCTCCCATGCGAATCCACTCAGGATTGTTGCTCAGAATCACTTCAGCTCCTTCTTGTTTCACTTCCCAGCTCAGAACTAACTGAAAACTGCAAGCAGCCCAGGACTTCCCCAAGATCCAAAAGATTTGGTTGGCTCATTTGGCTGTCAGTCAAAGCAAGAGCTCCCCCTTCAGTTGCCAAAAAGACACTAAAAAAGCTCCAAACTAAAGTTCCTACAGATTTTGAATTCAGACAGCTCCTGTAGTCCAGCTACATTTTAGGTCCCACCAATACTGTTTGGTCCAATTTGCAGTCCAGGACCAAGATAATGGAGACAAACAAAACAGTCCTTGCTACAAAGAAAGCAGGTTAGACAAACTACATTATCATTATCACTCTAAATGATTTTCAGTAAATAGTTACATCTTTCAACAGAGCTCCCTCTCAGATTACTTAAGATGCAATTAGGCAGCTCTTAAAGAGACAGTACACAGAGGCAATACAGGCTCTGGTAATCACTTCTAAAATGCTAAAAATGCAGGACACCAGCCTGGCAGTGAGCATTTAGGCAAGCTCAAGGAAGACTTTTTGGGAACCCCAATTTCTAGGAGGGTTACACTGTGTTGTTTCTAACCTATTCCTTTCTTTTACAGCTATAGCAGGGCAGTCAGTATTGCTTCTAACCAGTCCCTTTCTTGTACAGTGTCATTTCTAACCTATCCCTATCTTTTACAGCTATAGCAGGGCAGTTAGTGTTGCTTCTAACCTGTCCCTTTCTTGTACAGTGTTGTTTCTAACCTATCCCTTTCTTTTACAAGTATGGCAGGGCAGTCAGTGTTGCTACTAACCTGTCTCTTTTTTTTTTTACAGTGTTGTTTCTAACCTGTCCATTTCTTTTACAGGTATAGCAGGGAAGTCAGTGTTGCTCCTAACCTTGTCCCTTTTTTACAGTGTTGTTTCTAACATATCCCTTTCTTTTACAGCTATAGCAGGGTGGTCAGTGTTGCTTCTAACTTGTCCCTTTCTTATACAGTTTTGTTTCTAATGTATCCCTTTCTTTTACAGGTATAGCAGGACAGTCAGTGTTGCTTCTAACCTGTCCCTTTTTTAAAGTGTTGTTTCTAACCTATTCCTTTCTTTTACAGCTATTGCAGGGCTGTTAGTGTTGTTTCTAACCTGTTCCTTTCTTTTACAGATACAGCAGGGCAGTCAGTGTTACCTCTAACATGTCCCTTTCTTTTACAGGTGTCGTAGGGCAGTCAGTGTTGCTTCTAACCTGCCCCTTTCTTTTCCAGGTATGGCACAGTAGTCAGTGTTGCTCTTAACCTGTCCCTTTCTTTTACAAGTATAGCAGGGCAGTCAGTGTTGTTTCTAACCTGTCCCTTTCTTTTACAGGTATGGCAGGGCAGTCAGTGTTGATTCTAACTTGTCCCTTTCTTTTACAGGTATAGCAGGGCAGTCAGTGTTGCTTCTAACCTGTCCCTTTTTTGTACAGTGTTGTTTCTAGCCTATCCCTTTCTTTTACAGCTATAGCAGGGCAGTGTTGTTTCTAACCTGTCCCTTTCTTTTACAGGTATAGCAGGGCAGTTAGTGTTACTTCTAACCTCTCCCTTTTTGTACAGTGTTGTTTCTAGCCTATCCCTTTCTTTTACAGCTATAGCAGGGCAGTGTTGTTTCTAACCTGTCCCTTTCTTTTACAGGTATGGCAGAGCAGTCAGTGTTGCTTTTAAGCAGTCCCTTTTTTTTACAGGTATAGCAGGGCAGTCAGAATTGCTTCTAACCTCTCCCTTTTTTACAGCTGCAGTAGCAGAGCCTGCAGACATTTTGCATGTACAAAAGGAGTGATGACATGTTTTCTGTCTGTGGAGCTGACTGAAGGTGTAAATAGTCTCCTCTGCCTTACCCTCCTCCAAGAAATGTTTTCCACCCTCAAATAAATACGCTTTCATGTTAGTCAATGGTTGCAGTGCACTATTTTCTTTCTTAAGTAGGAGGTACAAGAACTGGAACCTGAGTAGTGGGAGGCAGTATTAGTTTTTTTGGGGAGTAAGATCCACCCCCACCTCCACCCAAGAAGCTCCTAAAGATCCACCCCCACCTTTTTTTTGGTTCATGTGGGAGGGACGAGTTGGATCTATCATGCTGGAACAACTGACTATCAGAGCTGCCTGGGGCATCAGAGTTTAAGCTTCAGAAGGAAAAGCCTGAAACTGCATCCCTATACAGCACTTGTTTAAACAGCATTGGCTCAGCTTACATTCCTCTCCTGGTCACACATTTTCACAAATACATTCCAAGAGATGGAAAGTCCCTCCTGGTGGGTATATGGTGTTATTCTGACCTGTCCTCCAACCCTGCCTCCACCACCTTACTCTGTATTTTGCATCAGCTGAAGTATGTCAGTATAGCAAGAGGCTGCAGTGTATATTTTTTTACTGAGCTTGCAGTTTTAAAGGAGTAGTCCACTCAGAATTTGCAAAAACATATGTTGTGCAGAGTGTTTTGATTTGTATGTTAAGTCCTAGTGTGTCCCTCCCTCTGTCTGCTATTAGGAGTTTTTCCTAAATTAGCCTATTAGCAGACACCTAAGAGCTAGCTAACTGGGGTTTCTGTAAGAAAACTGCTACTAAATTAAGCTATAATTCACAATTATTGTTTTCTGTGTGTGTCAGGTCTAGATTGCAGGAATGTTTTAATTTTAAAACTTTTAATTTCATCAAACTGTACACAACCATAAAAGCACAGAAATTGTCCAGATCATTAGCACTATAATTAGTTAAGACTCTAAGGCCCCGTCCACACTACACCATTTGCGCCCGGTAACAGATGCAATCCGTTATGGCCACGGAGCAGTGCAGTGCGTCCACACCCCGGCGGTGTCCGTTACAGCACGGCATTGCGGTCCACAATGAGATCTGGGCGACCGTTGGCGCCCGATCACAATGCAGCTCGCTTCTTTGAGCCCTACAGGACCGTTACCAGCAGTCCACACCACCGCCGGTAACGGTCCTAGGGTGGGACCGGTTTCATAACCGTTGTGGAAACCACCTTATAGGTGGTTTCCACAACAGCTACGAAAACGCCTCCTGTAACGTCACCAGTGTAAACGCACGGCATTACCGATGTGGTTTACACCGTCTGTAACGTTACAGAAGGGTTTTCGGGCTGCAGTGTGGACAGAGCTTAACTGTTTTCTTACAGATAACCCACTCAGTTAGATGTCAAGTATTTACTAAACTATCAATGTGGGTACCAGCATCCTAATAGGCATAACTAATATTTTGTGCCGATTTTGCTGTGTGACATGATTTTCATTTTGTTTTTTTACAAATGAAGTGTTTGGTATGAAGCTGCAGCCTAGAAACTGCAAAACTACTTTAAAGTCACTTTTTCTCCTGTGTGTGGTATAGCATGAAAACAACAGAATGCCAGTGACTATTTCAGCTACACATTTGATCCCATTTTACAATGGTTCATTGCACTACACGTTTAGTGTATCCCACTTTTTCAAATAATAAAACAAATATTCGCCAACCTAAATAACTCGCACATACATCTTTTTATACTTTTATTAAAAAGATACTTCACATTTGTAACCAAAAAAAAAAAATCATTTCACAGAGCAAAATCAGCACTAACTGCCAGTTCTACCTATTAGAATAGAGAAGGCAGCATAGTGAGGTGGTCTAAGGCTCTGAGCTGCAAACCTGGTGTTCTGGGTTTGAATCCCACAGCCTCCACATGTGTACTGTGTGTCCCTGAGCAAATCACTTAACTTCCTTGTGCTCCCAGGTCACACCTGTAAAAAAGCTTTAGTGTGTCTCTACTGGTAAAAAAAAAAAGAATGCTGGTACCTACATTTAAAATTTAACAAATACTTTAGAGCTAACTGAGTGAATTTTCTGTAAGAAAACTGCTATAGTCTTTATTAATTATAGCAGTGATGATCTGGGGCAATTTCTGTGCTTTTTATTGTTGTGCATAGTTTGATGAAATTAAATTTTAAAATGAAAACAAATATTAGTGCTAGCTAGACATGACGCACCCAAAAAACACAAATAGTGAATTAAAGCTATTTAGTAGCTGTTTTCTTACAGAAACCCCAGTTAGGTAGCTCTCAGGCATCTGCTAAATTGTAACTGTTGCCATTTGTGCTCACTGGATAAGAACAGTTACAAAGTTCTACTTTTGTGAACTGATTTTAAAGAGCACTGCTTATGCTAAATCTTTGGGCCTGGCTACACCACTGTCACATGAGACAGGGTGCATTGTAGGATGCAGTAGGCAATAAACCTTTTGTGATGGAGATCCCCAGGGGTCATAAAACTACCCTAAAGCTAGCAGCCTCATTTATGAAAAACTCCTAATAGCAGACAGAGGGAAGGACACACTAGGACTTTACATACAAATCAAAACACTCTGCATAACATATGTTTTTGCAAATTCTGGGTGGACTACTCCTTTAATTGAGCCATCGCCAATCTGTATCATTCCAAGAACCACTTTGTGATGAGCATACCAGCATGGTTATTTCACTCTTATTCACAGCTTTACACTTTTATCAGTTTTTAATTGCAATTGTGTCTAAATGCTCCACCATGTAGCCTTCTGTCTCCCACTATACCTGCACGTATTGCAGCACTGTTTCACTGCATGCAGGAAGATCAGAAGCTACCAGGATGTATGCAGATGGCAGTGTGGAGCATGGGTGTAGGCTGCAAGACTGTGATGCCTCCAAACCACAGTAACCTGACAGCTGTATGCACACCCACCTGGGTGTACCCCCATGTCCCCACCTAACCTACCTTTCTGTCTACACTTTCCTCCTCGAGAGCCACCTCCTGTTGGTATCCGTATACTGTCCTTGATTACTCTTCTCACTGTGCCGAGTGTTGGGAGTACCCTGCCTGCCCATGTGTGATGTGGCAGCAATACTACCTGCAGAGCAGTGCCAGTAGTGAACACATACATTAGTGGAGTTCCTGAGTGCATCATGGAGCACTGCTGCAGTGGACAATAGACATGTGGCACTGTGTACAGTGGAGCAGTGGGGAACAGTGAAGGCAGTAGTAGAGGGCCTGCCTTCAGCCATACAGCAGCAGTACATGAACATCTGTTGTGCCCAGGTGCCCTAATACTGGCAGAACTGATGCCATGTCTCTCCTCCCTCTCTCTCTCTCTCCCTCCATCTCACTGTCGTAGTCCCCGATTCCAACATACAGATCTCCCCCTCCTTCGAACCTCTCTCTGTCACCTCCACAACATAAGTGTGTCTCATAACAGTGAAATATGGTTATTTACATAATATGACTGTGCCATATACACTGTTCTCCATAGGACATGTAGGAGGGAATCTCAAAATGCAGCTGTCATCACTGAGTGCACCATGGGATGTGCGCTGCTACTACAGCGTTGAGACCACACACACTATCGCACTCAGTGTGGACAGGATGTAATGTTTTCAAACCATTATCCACACTGTTCACTGGCAGTGTGGACACACTGTAACGTTTACAGTCTGTAACAGTTTGAATCCATTACAGCTTTTTCGAGTGTAGTGTGGACAGGGCCTGCATGTCTATGTAATTATCTATCTTTCCATCAATTGCATGTATCGTTATTTTTACCTATTTCTAAAAAATCCTGCATATCACATTTGCTTGCACTCTAAGCACATACTTATGAAACTGTGCATATCTGTACTCCACTTCTGTGTAGACCTCATACTTTCCTAATATTCCCATTATCACAAGCATAACTACCTTGCCCTTATCAAAAGTGACCCCCTCTGAAAGTTGCTAAAACATGTTCTCTGCTAACAGTCCATCATCATTACACCTGACTTCCTGACATCAACACATTGCTTAAATATAACTTACATCACCTCATGGACAAAAACCCAGTTTCTCTATAACAAAAAAAAAAAAACCTGTGTAAATAATCCCAAGGTTGAATACATGCCAGCCATTACTTTTTCATGTACTGCCATCTTCTGTACCATCATGGGAATTTGCATATGTTTCCCATGATGCTTTGCATTATTAGGGTATGTGCAATTGTGTTTTCTTTAAAATGTGGCTGTCCAGCCAATATCATCGAGGATAACACATACATCAGTTGCATTTGCTCTGGGGTTCTTTTGTAAACCTACAGTGCTTTCTATTCCTTCCATTAAAATGTACACTTCCATGTATTTTCCTAATAACCTGTATGCCTTCCTTAGAACAGAAACTAAAACAAATCTTACTACTTACAAATCATTGTGTTGTTTCTCCATACTTCCTTAACAATTCCACACAACTTCATTAACTTCATTATGCAGCTGTGGTGGATCTGACCAGAATTTGTTTCTACAGCTATAGCAGGGCAGTTGGTGTTGCTTCTTACCTGTCCCTTTCTTGTACAGTGTTGTTTCTAACATATCCCATTCTTTTACAGGTATAGCAGGGCAGTCAGTGTTGCTTCTAACCTATACCTTTCTTTTACAGGTATACCAGGGTTTTTGTGTTGTTTCTAACCTGTCCCTTTTTTTTACATCTATAGTAGGGCAGTTGGTGTTGCTTCTAACCTGTCCCTTTCTTGTAGTGTTGTTTCTAACCTATCCCTTTCTTTACAGGTATAGCAGGGCAGTCAGTGTTGCTTCTAACCTGTCCTTTTCTTTTACAGCTATAGCAGGGCAGTCAGTGTTGCTTCTAACCTGTCCTTTTCTTTTACAGGTATAGCAGGGCAGTGTTGTTTCTAACCTGTCCCTTTCTTTTACAGGTATAGCAGGGCAGTTAGTGTTGCTTCTAACCTGTCCTTTTCTTGTACAGTGTTGTTTCTAACCTGTCCCTTTCATTTACAGCTATAGCAGGGCAGTCAGTGTTACTTCTAACCTGTCCCTTTCTTGTACAGTGTTGTTTCTAGCCTATTTCTTTCTTTTACAGGTATAGCAGGCAGTCAGTGTTGCTTTTAACCTGTTCCTTTCTTGTACCGTGTTGTTTCTAACCTATCCCTTTCTTTTACAGCTATAGCAGGGCAGTCAGTGTTGCTTCTAGCCTGTCCTTTTCTTGTACAGTGTTGTTTATAACATGTCTCTTTCTTTTACAGGTATAGCAGGCAATTATTGTTGCTTCTAACCTGTCCCTTTCTTGTACAGTGTTGTTTCTAACCTATTCCTTTCTTTTACAGGTATAGCAGGCAGGCAGTGTTGCTTCTAACCTGTCCCTTTCTTGTGCAGTGTTTCTAACCTATCCCTTTCTTTTACAGGTATGGCAGGGCAGTCAGTGTTGCTTCTAACCTGTCCCTTTTTATGCTGGCTCACACATGCGCAGCCAACATATTGTGGCAGTAGCAGATTTGGAGGCGCGGTCAGTGTTGGGCGAATGCAGGGCATGCATCAGTAGGTGCGTCCATCATTCCCCAATCAGCCAGCAGCAGGTGCTGACATCACACATCCCTAATGTGGCCACCAGATCTATGAAAAGGTCCACTGCAATGGGAGTAAATCTCTCATGCAGTGGGACCACAACACGCCTCTCGACGTGCACTCAACATGGCGGCAGTGACTGCAGCCGCCTCCTGTCACAATGCCGACAGGAGAGACCACTTCCCATCGGTATAATGACCTCCCTCCCATTTAAAATGTATGCCAAGGGGGTGCCCAATCCCCCTCGACATCATGCGCCCCCCCAATGTTTTTCCTTTGCTAAAGGGGGGCCCAGTCCCCATCGGTGTTTATCCCTGTCCCCATTTATTTTGATTACGGGGGAGCCCACTCTCCATCAGCATAATGTCTCCTCCCCCTTTTGTTGTGAGCCGAGGGGAGTGCCCAATCCCCCTTGGCTGGTGTCCCCCCTTCAGTGTGTGCCAACAGTTGTGTCCAATCCCCCGTCAGCTACAGCATCCCCCCCAAAACACTTAGGTGACACGCTGGGAGCCCACCCCAGTGTGCCAAATCCCCTGCAAAAGAAAAAGCATCCCACTTTTTTTTTTAAACCTGTAAAAAAGAAAACAGTGCAACAGAAAATCAAATGGAGTCTGCTTCGATTATTGGATTAATCTTTATTGCCTCCAACACCCCTACGTTTCGTTGTCTCCAGCTTGTTCACGGGGCCTCCATTTGATTTTCTGTTGCAAAGTCTACAAGGCACCTGCGGAGTTTGATAAAGTATTTTAAAAGAAACAGTATATGTATTGTTCATTTCCCAGATTATTTATGTCATATGTAAAAAAGCGGTCCTCGCGGTCTCCCTGCCCCTCCCACAACCCACGCCCACCCTCTGTGCCCCTGCCTCCCCACCCCACTCATCCTACCTCTGGAGTCTGGTGCATTGATCTTAGTGGACCGGGAACACGTCTGCACTCTTCAAAGCTGACCGCGAACTGAAGAAATGCCGGTAAGCTGTATAATGGCATAAATAGGGGTTTTTCAACTTTGGTGCATATCTCAGCCATTTCTGGGAATTTTGGTACCAAATTTTCAACATGGGGTTATTGGGACCCCTCCTCATGAATTCATGCACTGTCATGGCGTTATTCAGTCCCGAAAGGTGATTTTGCAGTCACTGCATGGAATCACCTTTCGGGACCGATTAATGAAACGACAGTGCCACTGTTCATTGGGGGGGGGGCTCTCAAAAACCTTATATTGCAAATTTGGTGGGAAAAATCCAAAAAATGGCTGTTTGACGAGCGTGTGTTGTGCAGTTTCCACGCACGCTTGTAACTTCATGAATTTGTAATGTTTTCACTCCAGATTTTCAAAATTGCCATTTTTCCACACCTCCTTATGAACAGTACAGTTGTCATTTACATATCCTGGCCAAAATGTGTTTTCGCATGTCCGGCACAGAATAGCGTGGTCACTGTGCGAAATCAGTTTTCGGGACAGTTTTCAGAAATGACAGTGACACTGTTCATGAGCAAAAGTCCTAAAATGCCTATGTTGAAAATTTGGTGATGAAATTCCATAAAATGACAGTGTTACAAGTGTGCATTGCGCAGTTTCCACGCACCCTTGTACCTTTGCAAATCTGCAATATTTTCATGCCAGATTTTCAAAACTGGCATTTTTTCATACCTCCTTATGAACAGTACAGCTGTCATTTTTCACATCCTGCCCTAAATGTGTTTTTACACCTGTGGCGCACAATGGCATGGTCACTGTGCGAAATCAACGTTTCGGACAAATTAACAAAATCACAGTGCCACTGTTCATGAGGAGAGGTCCCAAAATGCCTATGTTAAACATGTGGTTAAAAAAATTCCAAAAATAATTGGATTACAGACGTGTGTTGCACAGTTTCTATGCATGCTCATAACTTCACCAATTTTTCATATTTTCACTCCAGATTTTCAATGTTGCCATTTTTTACATCTCCTCATGAACAATCCAGTTGTCATTTTTCACATACTGCCCAAAATGTGTTTTCATCCCTGTGTCGTCAAATGACATAGCCGCTGTGCAAAGCCACCTTTCAGCTAACAAACAGCCCATGTTGAAAATTTGGAGTGAAAATACCAACGCACGTTTACAGTGTTAGGGTTTCCAACTGTAGCACCCCACCCTGTAGAGACTGACAGGCATCAGGGGTGTGACTTGGGATCATCGGCTGTAATGCTCATGCCATTCCACCCCCACCCCCACCCTGCAGCCAGTGGCAGGCATCGTGGTGTGCCTTGCACTGTTTGGCCACAAAGTTCACCCCATTCTCCTATACTGCACCCACCTCAGCGTATTTCTTTATGGAATGGGGTAAGTATAATGCCCAAAGACCCCAAAGCACACCACAACACTTGTCACCGTCTACAGGGTAGGGTGAGGTACAATGGCATGACTGTTATAGCTGTCGACCCAAAGACACACCCCAATCAATGCCTGTTGGTCTGTACAGTGTGGGGTTGGCATCACTTCAATACTTCTTTGCCATTCCTATTATGCATCTCTAACTCCAGCACTACCAATGCCTATGCCAGCAAGACAACATTCGGCATTGACAAATGATTGTTTTGTACAGTGTTGTTTCTAACCTATCCCTTTCTTTTACAGCTATAGCAGGGCAGTCAGTGTTGTTTCTAACCTGTCCTTTTCTCGTACAGTGTTGTTTCTAACCTATCCCTTTCTTTTACAGCTATAGCAGGGCAGTTAGTGTTGCTTCTAACCTGCCCCTTTCTTGTACAGTGTTATTTCTAACCTATCCCTTTCTTTTACAGCTATAGCAGGGCAGTTAGTGTTGCTTCTAACCTGTTCCTTTCTTGTACAGTGTCGTTTCTAATGTATCCCTTTCTTTTATAGCTATAGCAAGGCAGTCAGTGTTGTTTCTAACCTATCCCTTTCTTGTACAGTGTTGTTTCTAACCTGTCCCTTTCTTTTACAGGTACAGCAGGGCAGTTAGTGTTGCTTCTAACCTGCCCCTTTCTTGTACAGTGTTGTTTCTAACCTGTCCCTTTCTTGTACAGTGTTGTTTCTAACCTGTCCCTTTCTTTTACAGGTACAGCAGGGCAGTCAGTGCTGTTTCTAACCTGTCCCTTTCTTTTACAGGTATTGCATGGCAGTCAGCGTTGCTTCTAACACCTCCCTTTCTTTTACAGCTATAACATGGCAGTCAGCATTGCATCTAACCTGTCCCTTTCTTTTACTGGTATAGCAGGGCAGTCAGTGTTGCTTCTAACCTGTCCCTGTTTTTTACAGTGTTGTTTCTAACCTGTCCATTTCTTTTACAGGTATAGTAGGGCAGTCAGCCTAATTTCTAACCTGTCCCTTTCTTTCACAAGTATAACAGGACAGTCAGTGTTGTTTTTAACCTGTCCCTTTCTTGTACAGTGTTGTTTCCAAGCCATCCCTTTCTTTTACAGGTATAGCACGGCTGTTAGTGTTGTTTCTAACCAGTCCCTTTCTTTTACAGGTATAGCAGGGCAGTCAGTGTTGTTTCTAACCTGTCCCTTTCTTGTACAGCTATAACAGGGGTCCTGCAGCTTTTGAGAGATGATTCTTTATCATTTGGCACCCCATTTTGGTACTTTTGGGGGTTGATCCTGCCTAATCCCATGACTGGTTTGAATCAGAGGTGCATTGGGGGATGCAGGCATGACTCCATCTATCCTCTGTCTTCCTCCATCATGCTCCCCCCATTACATCATGGTACCTTGAGCCACCTAGTTTTTACAGCAATCTATTGTCTCCACATCGGCCTTTATTAGATCTAAAGGAATGCAGCTCTGTGATATTGGTAGCCACCAATATTCCCTCTTTAAAAGATACTGGTTCGGCCCCATCTGGAGTGCTGCATGCAGTACTGGAGACCACATCTGCACAAGAACATTAACAAAATGGAGGCAGTCCAGAGAAGGGCAACCAAAATGGTGCAGGGACTGCATCAGAAAACATATGAGGACAGATTAAGGAGCTCAATATGTATACCCCAGAACAAAGGAGGGAGAGAGGTGATATGATCAAAACATTCAAACATCTTAAGGGCATTAACATGGTGAAAGAGTCTAACATGTTTCAATATAAGAAAAATAGCAGGACAAGAGGACACAGCATGAGATTAGAGGGAGGCCAATTAAGGGGGAATGTGAGGAAGTTCTTGTTCACAGAAAGGGTGGTGGATGCATGGAAAGGCCTACTTCAGGAAGTGGTGGATATGAATACAGTGCAGGGCTTCAAACAGGCATGGGATAGGCATTAAGGGAGCAATATAGATGAGTATGAATAGATAGGCCATTGACAGAGCAAAGGCCGATAGCACGTTTATAAAGTAGAAAAAGAAATGGGCAGACTGGAGAGGCCTTGCAGTGTTTATCTGCCATCAACTTCAATGTTCTATAGGTTTCTATGTTTATCCAGAAAAATGATAAAGATACTTCGCTCCCCTGAAGTTACAGATCAATCTCCCTCATTAACACCAGTGCCAAGGTTCTGGTGAAGGTCCTGGCAAGTGGGCTTAAACCCACTTTGAATGGTCTAATTCACCCTTCTCAGACAGGATTTGTAAAAGGGCATCACAGTACCAATCACCACCACACCCTGATTGATCTTATTCATGCCACTCAGAAGACTCCCTCCCCCGCAGTTGCTCTTACTGTGGATTTGAAAAAATATTTGATTTGGTGGAGTGGGAGCTCTTACTGAGCACCATGACCCATATGGAGAAATAAAGCACTCAACCCACTGTACAATTCCCTGAGGGGGATTCCATCTTCTGCACTAGCGGTCTGGTGCTGAGTGCAGACAGCTGCAGGGTGCTCCCCAGCCTGCCCTCAAGAGCAAGATTCCAGGATTCCCTGAGGGGGATTCCATCTTCTGCACCAGCAGTCTGGTGCTGAGTGCAGACAGCTACAGGATGCTCCCCAGCCTGCCCTCAAGAGCAAGATTCCAGGATTCCCTGAGGGAGATTCCATCTTCTGCACTAGCGGTCTGGTGCAGAGCGCAGCCAGCCGCAGGGTGCTCCCCAGTCTGCCCTCAAGAGCAAGATTCCAGGATTCCCTGAGGGGGATACCATCTTCTGCACTAGCGGTCTGGTGCTGAGCACAGCCAGCCACAGGGTGCTCCCTAGCCTGCCCTCAAGAGCAAGATTCCAGGATTCCCTGAGGGGGATACCATCTTCTGCACTAGCGGTCTGGTGCAGAACGCAGCCAGCCACAGGGTGCTCCCCAGCCTGCCCTCTAGAGCAAGATTCTGGGATTCCCTGAGGGGGATTCCATCTTCTGCACTAGCGGTCTGGTGCAGAGCGCAGCCAGCCGCAGGGTGCTCCCCAGCCTGCCCTCAAGAGTAAGATTCTGGGATTCCCTGAGGGGGATTCCATCTTCTGCACTAGCGGTCTGGTGCTGAGCGCAGTCAGCTGTAGGGTGCTCCCCAGCCTGCCTTCAAGAGCAAGATTCTGGGATTCCCTGAGGGGGATTCCATCTTCTGCACTAGCGGTCTGGTGCAGAGCGCAGCCAGCCGCAGGGTGCTCCCCAGCCTGCCCTCTAGAGCAAGATTCTGGGATTCCCTGAGGGGGATTCCATCTTCTGCACTAGCGGTCTGGTGCAGAGCACAGCCAGCCGCAGGGTGCTCCCCAGCCTGCCCTCTAGAGCAAGATTCTGGGATTCCCTGAGGGGGATTCCATCTTCTGCACTAGCGGTCTGGTGCAGAGCACAGCCAGCCGCAGGGTGCTCCCCAGCCTGCCCTCAAGAGCAAGATTCCAGGTACGCTTCAGAAAAGCAGCTCCAGTCCAGCTTGTTAGCTGTGAACCCAGTTGGTAGATGGTGCCTGAAATTATAGGCAGATTCAGCACTCTGTCTCTCCCTGACTGGCTTCAGCTCCTGGAGATTTGAACTGCTTGGCACTAAATTTCTTTTTTCCTAACCTCTGCAACTAAATCTGTGATGTGTCTTTGTGCTCACTGCTAAATTTGAACCGTTAGTGTAGAGAACTACAACCCCCCCTTTTTTTTTTTGCCCATTTTCCCATTTGCATCTGCCACTAGAGGCATCTTATTTTTCCTACTAATCCTACAACCTTGCCTCTGCCTTTTCCTGTTCTAATCACCATTATCCTCTACCTTGTTCTCACTTTTAGCATATTGTACTCTGAAGAAAGAAAAAAAAAAACTACTCCACAGCGGCAGTCACACTCACTGAAGGTCAGTTATTCCCCTTACCCCCCCAATAGAAATAGCAATGGGCACTACGGCTATCACACTCAGCCTACTCATGGTTACCTTTCTTGCTCTGCCCACATCCTATCCTGCCCCCCTACCCTCCACCCTGAGCCCCACCCCCTCTACCACCTACAGCAGCCAACCCCCCACACTGGACACCCCTATTTTCTACAGCACCCACCTCCAACCAATACCCCCACGGGACACCCTGGGCCCACCCCTTCCTTGCCATACCTACCCTCCACACCCTACCCATCCCTTGTACCCCCACTAGTAGGACCTTGCATCGGTACCTGGCTAAGGGGCCCGTTCGCCACAGACTGCTTATCAGATTAATTGCTCTACTTCTTCTGCTCTCTGGGAACATACACCCCAACACCGGGCCGTTGTCAACTAGCCACCCCACACCCCACTCTAGTACTGGCTTCAGCATTGCATCTATGAATATCTGCAGCTTCCTAAAAGAATCCGCCACTCTCCAGTGCTGGGCTGTACAGCACTGTCCTGATGTTATAGCACTAGTCGAGACCTGGCTCTCGAGAAAAACTCCCGACTCAGTTATCTCCCTCCCTGGCTACACTCTGTTCAGGGAAGACCATATAGGCAAACGTGGCAGATGTGTAGTCTTTATGTATGCCACACTTTTAGGCCATGCTCTCCCTGCCCCCAAGCTCAGTTTTAGTGCCCAAGCCCTCGCCCTCAAGGTTACCCCTGACCCAGCCAGTGGTCCTCTTTTTCTCACAATCTCTTACATACCCCCCGAGGGACCAGGGACCAGCTGTCCACTCCCTCATTGATTACCTCACCACACTCCCACACAAGGTGGAGCAGCTCATTCTAGGTGACCTTAATGTCAATTGGCTAAGTACCACTGCCCCCCCATATCAGGGACTCCTTCGCTGCCCTAGATATGACACAACTAGTTACCTCACCCACTAGATTTAACTGGTTAGGTGGCTTCAGCACCCTCCTAGATGTAATTCTGTCAAACTGCCCCATAAAATCAGAGATATTAATATACTACCAGACTCTCTTAGTAACCACTCTCCTGTCCTCTGCCACTGGTCATCCCCCACACCAAACCAGTGTCCTAGGTCACCTCATGCTGGCGCTTCTGCCCCGGGGGTCTCAGAAAGCTAAAAACGCAACTAGCCCAGCTTGACTGGTCCCCAGTCCTACTCACAATGGATATTGACTCTGCCCTAGCCTATTTCTCCAGTGCCTTCAGCAAGACCTGCAATCTTTTCACCCCACCGCCCAGAATCCATACCAAGAAACACAACGCCAAATGGATCTACCCATCCCTTATCCAAACACTGAAACAAAGAGATAATCTCTGGCATATTGCTGTCGAGGCAGGTAAACTGGCTGACAGACAAGCCTATAATGCAGCACGTAACAAGTGCACCTGGGCTATAAGGCAGGCTAAGGCTGAATATTATCAAGCCACCCTTGAATCCACTTGGGGCTTGTCCCGTGCCTTCTGGGGCAATATGAAAGAGCTCAATGGAAAGACCCGCTCCTCCCACCATCACTACTCTCCATAGACGGTACCGTCGCTACTGATCCTCCCCGCATAGCTGAGTGCCTCAATATGGCTTTCTCAGATCTAAGCTCTGTCCTCCCCAACTACTTTTTCAACCCTATCCCTGCCTCCACCCCCCCACCTCAGATTGCCCCTCTTTCTACCTCCGTACTGTATCACCCCTTAAAAACAGGTCTCATCTGCAAAAAGCCTTAGCTAGCAACAACCCCAGCTGTGATCCCCTGGACTCCAGGATTCTCTGATTAGTCCTAGATACTGTACTAGCCCCTCTCACCAACCTTTTAAACCGGTCACTATGTCTTGGTCAATTTCCCAGTGCCTGGAAAATTGCAGAAATCACCCCTATCCACAAGAGTGGAGATAGAACCTCCCCTAAAAATTTCAGGCCCATCTCTTTTCTCCCCCCTCTCTCCAAAGCACTAGAAAAAATTGTGGCCATTCAGCTCTCAGTATCTGGCCCGTCGACCTGCTGTGTCCAGAACAACATGGATTCCGCTTGGACACACACCTACAACCTTCCTGGAGTTCTCCCAGCACCTCCACTCTGCTCTCGACTCTGGTCATGTTGCGGGTGCAATGTTCATTGACCTCTCCAAGGTCTTTGACCCTGTCTGTCACCCCCTCCTACTTGACTCCCTCCACCAACTTGGCTTCTCCCCTGGCTACTGGCTTGGTTCACCAGTTACCTCTCTGCTAGATCACAGCGCATGAAGGTAAACAGCACCCTGTCCAATACCCTGCCTTTTCGCTCGGGGGTCCCCAAGGGTTCCATCCTGGGCCCCGTTCTGTTCAGCCTATTTCTCAATCCCTCCCCAGCTCCTGCTCGGGCAATATGGTACTCTATACCGATGATGTGGTTCTCCTTGCCTCCCACCCTGACCCTGCATCTCTACAGGAATCCCTGCAGCACACATTCAACCAAGCCGAAAAGTGGTTCCTTGACCACCTGCTGGTCATGAACCTCAAAAAAAAACAAATCTATGCTTTTTCGCATCACCAGAATAAGGCCAAAAATTCCCCCCTCTGCATTCTCCCCAGTAATGCTCACCCTCTAGAGCAGGTGTCATCCTACAAGTACCTGGGCATCACCTACGACTCGGCTGTTACATTCCACACCCACATCAATACCCTGACCTCAGCCATAAACTCTCGGATTGGCCTTCTCTATTGCCACAGAGATTGCCTCCCCCTAACCGCTCTATGACTGGCCATCAACTCCTCCATCCTGTCCCTAGTGGACTACAGCCTACCTATCTACGCTTCGGCCAACAATACCGCCCTCACCAGAATCCAGACCTCGATAAACAAGGCCTGCAGGCTCCGGGACGGTGCATCCCTCCGCACCCATACTTGCCTGCTCTATTCCACCGCCAACCTGCTCACCTTGGGGAGCACCCTGCCGCCAAAACCTGCTTACTTGCCAAAAAATCCCTGCTAGTACTTTCCCCCCCAGGGGTCACCGCATCCCTGTAGCTTGCATCCCCATCCGTTGCCACCCATAGCTCAGTAAAGGCCACCTTTCTGGTGCCCCATACCAAGACCTCCCTAGCCCAAAGGTCCATCCACTATCATGCTCCCACATGGTTCAACTCCCTCCCGCTCTCTGTCACTAAGTCTACCAATATTGGTCCCTTTAAAGTCGCTCTCCATAACCACCTCTTTGGCACCCGAAGCTTTAGTTGCCCTTAATCAACCTAATGTTGGGGTTCCTCCCCGTTTCTTGCCCATAGCCTCAATAATGTCCGTTGGACTGCTTCCCCCCTTTTTTTTATTTTTTTTTATTCTTCTCTTTTCCTCACGCTTGCCCCCCCCCTTCCACTTAGGTATTTCACCGGTATGACCAGGGTTGTGACTTCTACTATTGCTATACTTTATATGATTGCTATTTACTGCATGTAACTTTATCCCGTAAACCACTGTTACGTTGTGTTCTTTTTGTTATCTGTATTGCACCTGTATGTTAATACTGTCGTATCTCACACTGCAACAATGTCTACCCTCCCTGCGATGAGGTGCCTTTGTAAATGAGTCCCTGACTCAAAGGTTGTAAATCCCACTTTCAAATATAAATAAACAAACAGTTTTAATTATAGTCTCTTTTCAATATTTCATGCTCATTAGATTTATAAGTAAGATGTTTCAAAAAGCTCCCTTTGATTTTCAAAAGTATTAAGGTTTCAGGACAAGCCTGTCCCTTCATCAGAACATATATGGGCCATATAAACAAATTAAATAGAAGACGTCTTAGTTTAACAATGTTCATATTTCACATACAAACTTACACGTAGAGTAATGTACAGTATATACGGAGAACAATGTATTTAAAAATGTTGCAAGAACATACCTGCTACTATACTGCATCCTGTCTCTCATGTTTTTTTTTTTGTATCAGTCGCCCTGTTTCTCCCACTTTATTCTTTTCTATCTGTAGGCTGTAAGATAGGGAGAATGGTGGGGGGGGGGGGAGAGAAAACTATTTTTTCTCTATCAAATCCCCTGGTTTTCATTATTATTTTAGTTTTTCTTTGTGCTCCAGTTACTCAGCACTATCTGTTGCCATTAGTGAGAATGGCAAAACACATGCATTCCATATGATGATGGCCCCTAGGTTCAACCATATGCTTGCCCATCTTCCAGTTGCCATCCCTACATCGTGGTTCATGAAATTGAACAAGCTTGTGGGGAATTTCCTTTGGAAAGGAAAATCCCCCTGGTGCAGTAGAGCTAAACCATGATGCCACTGGAGCAGAGGCAGAGGGAGCTGCCTTGGTTCCAGGTGTACCATACAGCTTTCCTGCACTTGCAGACAGGACATCAGTTTGGAGCTGCAACACTTTGCTCCCACAGTGGCTCGGGCAACAGCTGGGTCAACCTCCCCTAACTGCCACTCTGTAATAAACCCAACCCTGTAGTCAAAGTACACCTTACTATATGGGCATCCTGAGCAGCATTGTTCAGGGTCCACCGCCTCCTTTCCATTGGTTCAATCCCCCCTCAAGTGGCCCCTTTCTGGAGTAATGACACCATTCAAATAGGTAATTGCTATCCTTATTGGAAACCTTGGCTTAGAGGGGAACATTAAAGGTAAAGTTCTTGAGAAACCCAGATGATCTCCACATAGAAACCTTCAGCACACTGTAGCAGAAATATGACCTACCAAAACAAGATTTTTGGAGGTGCCGCCACACACAAAGTGCTCTCACTACAAAAAGCCTATGCACAGCCACTGCAGGACTCTGCAGCAACCATCTCCTCTATGGCTAAGCTGAAAGGAAAAATAAGTTTTTGCTACCAACTCCTCCAAGATGCCTTCCCCGACCAGTCCATATGGGCCAAAAATGCATGGCAGAGAGAACTCAATGTACAAATCTCGGAGGAGAACTGGACAGCCACCTTATACCAGGCCCACAGAGCATGCTTTTATGGCCTAAGTCACTTTATCCAAAATAAAGTCCTCATGTGATGGTATAGAACCTGCATGGCACTCAAAAACATAGGATTTACACCTGACGATAAGTGCTGGAGATGCTCTCAAGATAGTGCCCACCTAACTCACATCCTGTGGGAGTGTCCCACCATTCAAGTATTCTGAAAGAGTATTACACAGGTGTGTCCCCACATCCAGCTAAAGGCACAGCTCTTTCTATTCGGAATCCCATCACAGCACATGCCCAGGCATTCTTCAGCTATACAATGGCTGGTAACAGTCAGCACAGTGGCGAGAAGGCTTCTGCTAATGAAATGGTGCTCTACAGCCACTTCCAGCTCCATAGAGTGGCTACAAGTCATAGGCCACCTTGCCACCCTGGATAGGCTCTCCCACACTAATGCTGGGAACTTAAAGTCCTACCACTCCATCTGGGGCCCCTATCTGAGCTCCTTATATGGCTCCAATAGTCAGGGTTAAGTCCCCCTCCCTCTAACAAGGATCAGGACATACCCTCTACACCCTCTACCCTACCAAGCGTGCTCCATTAAATGCCCCCCAGAAAGGCACACAGATCTTCTGTAACGTACTTCCCCTCATGATGAAACCCCTACCTGCCCCCACCCCACCCCCACCCCCAGGATCTGATCCATGCTCCTATCTATGATGTATTTATTTCTATTTGTTTACTGCAAGCTGATATTACCTACAGGCCCATCTATGTTGTGAACCTCAATAGATCGCATTCCCCCTATCTAGCACAGGCGTGGGATACTTTGCATTTTAAATGTTCTTCCATTGTTGTTTGAAAATGTTTACTGTGGTTCTTTGTTGTTTTGTTGCCTTTTATTTGTTCAATAAAAAGATTAACTGAAAATAAAACTACTCCACTACTCCAACTGGGGAGATGCCATGGCAAGAGATGGTGCCGGACAGCACTATCAGGGTGAGCTGCTCAGAGGCCCTGACTCTGTTAGAGTGGGGGATGGAGGGTGGGTGTGGTAATCAATGGTGAAGATACTCTGGAAGATCAACAGTTACAGTAAGCATGTGTAACTTTCATATCTTCCAAGAATCAATCATCACCACTGATTTCCACTTATGGGTCCGAGTACCAAGCTTTCCCTTCTTTTCTGGGGGAGGAATTGGCTTACCATGAGGGTAACAGATTCCCTCAGCACTCTACGTGGGGGAGAACACCTGAGGGAAGGGACTCTACATGTGTGTTGAGACCTGAGACTGGTCAGGTCTAGGCAGTGGCTCCTGTGGCAGAGGAGCAGGAGGGTTCCCAGACAGTTCCCATCTGACTTTGGGGGAGAAGTAATGAGTCCCTGGAAGTGTGAGTTAAAGAGTTAGTGGATTGGATTAACTGTTTTATGTTTTAATATGGTCTTAAACACTAATTATTACCTGGAGACGCTTTTTGAAGTCCTAACTTTCCATTGCTTAACCTTGATACAAAATGGCCGCCCAAAAATAGAAACACAGAACACAGAAACATAGAATGTGACAGCTGATAAGGGCCGCTGGGCCCACCCAGTCTGCCCATTTTTTTTAACCTTTTTTTGCTGCAGACCCTACTTGATCTATGGCGCAATTCCCCCCTCCCCTTACCCCATGATTCCCTTGTGCCTGTCTCAGGCATTTTAACTCAACCACTGTTTTCACCCCACTACCTCCGTTGGAAGGCTGTACCAGGAATCCACCACCCTTTCTGTGAGGTACTTCCACGCATCCTTTCTGAACCTACCCCCTCTAGCTTCATAGCATGTCCCCTTGTTTTAAACCACCTTTTTCTCTGAAAAATACTCCCCCACCCATACCTTATTAACCTCTGCTTGGTGTTTAAAGGTCTCTATCATATCCCCCCCCTTTCCTCCAGGTTGTATATATTTAGCTCCTTTAGTCTCTCCTGATAGGGCTTTTGATGCAGACCCTGCACCATTTTGGTAGCCCTCCTCTGAACTGCCTCCACTGTGTCGGTGCCCTTTCTGAGATGTGGCATCCAGAACTGGGCACAGTACTCAAGGTGGGGTCTTACCAGCGATCTGTGTAGGGGCAGTGCCACCTCCTTCTTCCTGCTGGTGATACCCCTTCCTATGCACCCCAGCACCCCAGCATCCCACAAGACCTCCCAACTACCTTGTCACACTGCCTGCCCACCGTTAGGTCATCCGATATGATTAACCCTAGGTCTGTTTCCTGCATGGACTTTTTCAGTATCATCCACCCATTTTGTACTCTGCTCCCAAGTTTCTATGGCCTAAGTGCATTATTTTGCACTTTTTTGTACTAAAACCTAGTTGCCCCATCCTTGACCACTCTTCCAGTCTTTTCAGATCGATCCCCATCCTTTCCACACACACACACACACACACACACACACACACACACACACCAAGTGTCCACTCTGTTGCAGATCTTGGTGTCAACCACAAAGAGGCAGACCTTTCCTTCCAGTTCCTCCGCTATGTCACTTATAAAGACATTGATGAGCACTGGTCCCAGCACTGATCCCTGGGGTACCTCACTGGTCACCCTCCCTTCCTCACAGAGAACTCTGTTTACCACTACCCTCTATGTCCTGTCTGCTAACTAGTTTCTTACCCAGATTACCACCTTATTACCCACCCCCAAGTTACCGAACTTGCTTATCAGCCTTCTATGTGGAACCGTGTCAAAAGACTTGCTGAAATCCAGGTAGGCCACATCCACTGCTCCTCCCTGATTCAACTCCTTTGTCACCCAGTCAAAGAAATCTATCAGATCTGTTTGGCATGACCTTCCCTTGTGAAACCATGCTGTCTTGGGTCCTGTAATCTGCTGGATACAAGATATTCCACAATCCTTTCCTTCAATAGTGTTTCCATTAACTCATCCACCACTGATGTCAGGCTGACAGGCCTATAATTGCCCGCATCTTCCTTGCTACCACTTTTGTGAAGTGGGGCTTGATCTGCCCTTATCCAGTCCTCCAGGACAACACTGGTCTCCACTGATCTGTTAAATAAGTTTGCCAGAGGTGCAGCTAGTACCTCCCTGAGCTCCCTCAGCACTCTTGGATGTACCTCATCTGGCGGCATAGCTTTGTCCTCTTTCAGGTTAGTGAGTGCCTTCCGGACTCTCGCCACAGAAAACAGACTAGTGTCCATTTCCATTTCCATCCCATCAAAGCTCCTGGCTGAGCAGAAGTATTTGTTCAAGATGTTTGCCTTTTCTTCATTTCCCTCCATTCAGTCACCCCTCTCCCTCTTTAACTGTATAATCCCTCCTTTTGTCTTACTTTTTTCACTAACATACCTAAAAAATGTCTTGTCCGCTTTTGATACTCCCTGAGCTATTCTTTCCTCAGTTTGTGCCTTTGCACTCCTTACAGCTTTGCCTCCCTTCCTCTGTTTTCCCGGATACAATTCCCCATCCTTCTGTCTCTGGATCTCCTTATACTTTCTGAATGCCACTCTTTTAGCCTTTACTTTTTCTGCTACCTCTTTCGAGAACCATGTTGGTCTCTTCTTTCTTCTACTTTAGCTTACTTGCTTGACATAGAAGGTTGTTGCCTTCACTATGCCAACTTTTAGTTTGGCCAACTTTTCTTCCTCCCACCCAGGTCATCGCCCCCTGCCAGGTCGTTCCTAAGCCATTCTTCTGTCTTAGTAAAAGCAGACCGTCTAAAGTCCAGGACCCTCACCATTGTGTGGTTGGATTCTGCAGCTGTTCATATGTTGAACTATGCTATACAATGATCACTGGTCCCCAGATGGCTTCTCACCTTGACATCTGCAACACTGCCCCCTGTTAGTAAGCACCAGATCCAGTATTACCCCATCACAAGTGGGTTCACTGATATAGCTGCCTGAGGAATGCCCCTGCAGGGAGTCCAGGATGTCCCTGCTTCTATCTGAAGCTGCAGCAGGGAGGTTTCAATCTACATCCGGTAGATTAAAGTCCCCCACCAGCAACACTTGCCCCTTTTCCACCATTTTGCCAACTTCTTCTAATATTATGTTATCTAAGTCCTCCCCCTGTGCCAAAGGCCTATAGATCACACCTGTCCTTATAGTAGCTCCGCTTAATTGAGTTAAAATAGGTTCAAGGCTATTGGTTTCATGTACTGGTGTGAGCTGATAATTTTAACATTTTTATTTTTAAGAATTTGCTATTGTTGGGGGATTCACAGGACATGTTACACCCTTCTCAGAAGTGCAGACCAGAAGTGACATCTTGGGAGGGGAGCCACAGCTGTGTTTATGTGGAGCATATATGTAACACTAATTACTTGATAAGGATTTATTTAGTATTTGACTTCTAGACAATTATTTGTGCTGTATAATATCAGAACATGTAGGAATGTATGTTTAACGGCAATAATAGATCATTTTGATGTTAAAAGTAAGCATGTTTGTATTTTTGTCCATGCTGAGTCCATGAGTTAGTGATGAGTTTGTCTTTCTGCATGAGGCCCTATTTCAATCAGGATTAGTGGAAGTGTACTCTAGTTGCTTTCAGTCTCTACCTTAGTATTACGCAGTTATGTTGAGAACTGATATAAATATAAATGATGCATAATCTGTGCAGAATGTTATGTGGAGAGAATTGGTTTAATAAATGATAAAATATGTACACTGTATCTCATGCTGAAGCACTTGTTAGTCTAGTAGAAACTTGCATGTGCTGCATTGACAGTAGCTGAATTTTGGCCACATTGCTCATTCTTTCTGATTCTTTCTTATCTGTTTTATTTTTAAAATGGTTAAGTGAGGTGAATTTCCACATGAAACAGATTGTTTATTTTTTATTTGGCTTATTGTAGACACAGATCATTCGCTTAGTATAACTGTTAGCCACTGAAATGCTTTCAATCTTTACACCTGGTTATATACAGGATGTCATGCTATAGCTGTGGGTCTCTTTTCATTCACTAGGAATATCTTTAGAGTTTGGTAATGCTACTGGTTTTGTTGCATTTCACATAGCAAATCATTTCTGAATTTTTCTATTGTATTTTCCCCTACCCCTCTTTCCTCCAACTATCTGTCTCTTGCTGTCGGTTCTGAACTCCTCAGTCAGTATAATTAACTATACTGTAGCAATACAATGTATTCCACCCAACCAGTTGGAAACGGCCCCAATCCCACTACGCGCTACCGTGCCCCGCCCCGTCTGTTGGCCTATCCTGCACCGGTGCCCCCCACCCTCTCCTTCTAACAAGAACCAGCACAGTCCCCACACTCACTTCCACAGCCAGCCACTGTCTAAATAACAGTGTGCTTTTGCAAATAGACTCCAGAAAACGTTTCTCTACAGTTAGTTTGTGATCACATACTGTCATTCAGATGGTGGCCAGCCATGGAGATGAGTGGAGGGACAGTGCCGGTTTCCATCAAAAGGTGAGGGTGGGGAGGCACCTACGAAGGATGGGTATGCAGCTGGAGTGGGAGATGGCAGTGTGTACTTGGATAGGGCAATTTTCCCACTGGGGCAGGTGGAGTACTGGACACCAAGGACCACACAAAAAAAGAAACCCAGCTGGTCAGTATGGGAACTGGGGGGGGGGTGTTGTGAATTGCTCTTATAAGGCACCTGAAATGAATGTTTTCAGCAGTAAATGGAAGGGGGGGTTGGTCAAGTTTGGTAAGTAGGGTTGCATTTGTAAGAGAACAGTTACATACTTACGGTAACAGTAGATCTTCGAGAGAATCTCTTTCATCAGGCCATACCTTTGGAACTATACCCACGTCAGCACTAGGAGAACACAAAAACTTCTGCAAGCTAGGAGCTGCCCATGATGACATCATGCATCAGCATCTGTGTAAATGTGAGTGGCCCCATCTCTCCTCAGTTCCTCACTGGAGATTATGGTCAGAGAACCTTATTATAGGGAACCAGGAGATACAGACAACACCCTGCATACCAGGCAACAAGGGGTGCTGAAGAAGCAGTGATGGAATAAAACTCTGTGCAGAAAAATCCTGTGACCTACACTTGAAGGTCAAAGGAGTGTGAGTCAACATGGCCTGACGAAGGAGATTCTCTCTTAGATCTACTGTTATGGTAAGTATGAAACTGTTATATCTTCTTCTAGTATATCTCTTTCATCAGGCTACACCTATGGAATGAGTCCCAAGCAGTACCAACACTGACTGTCTGGGCAGATGGATACATGTGTGCTCATGACAGCAGGCCATGTAAGACAACCAGTCCAAAACCTGCTTGTCTATGAGACACAGTGTCCAGACTGTAATGTTTAGTGATGGTGTGGACAGTACTCCAAGTGGCAGCAGCGCAAATGTCAGCAGCTGAGACATTTCTAAAACAAGGAACAGAAGTGGTCATGCCTTTGGGAGAATGACCACGAACTACACCAGGAAGTTCCTTACTGTACTTCCTATAACAGAAGGTAATAAAGTTTGCTAACCATTTGGCCAGACACATTTAGACACAGGAGTGTCTTCTTTCCGAGGGCGAATGAAACAAAAAACTGACAGGACTTTCTGCAGTCCTTGGTACGGTTCACATAATATCTAAGGATTCTGTGTACATCCAAAGTATGGAGTAATGCTTGCCCTGGATTGGCATACTCTGGAAAATAAACTGGAAGGTGTATACTGTAGTTTGATTTAAAGTAAATGCAGACACCACCTTTGGCAAAACTTAGGATTTGTACATAAAGACACACTGTCTTTGTGAAAAATCAAGTATGGAGGCTCACACATTAGGGCCCGTGGCTCTGAAATTCTTTGAGCAGAAGTAATAGCAGCCAGAAAAAATAGGTTACTCTCCTGTAACTGTAGACCTAGGAGTGATATATGGTTCACATCCACACTCATGTTAGTCTACCTTTAAGAGCTGTTCTTGCCAGACAGTCTTCAAGCTAAGCTCCTCCGACCAACCAGGTGGTATATCCCTTGGCTCCACCCCATGATATCAGATGTTGCACAGGAAGCAAGGATCTGTGTGCCACTTGCCAGGGCAGGTGGGGTAGGTTGTGTGGTTATGAACCATATACCACTCATAGAACTACAGGTACAAGTAAGTAACCTGTTTTTCTAGGGATATGGATATGGTGCACTTACACTCATGGCAGACTTCCAGCAGTTCTCTGGAATGAGGGGGCAAGGCACGCATCCCTATTTGGCCAACAAAGAATGGAGAACCAAGGTCTCAATGCTGTAATGGGAAATGAAGGTGTGTGCTGACTTTCAGGTAGCTGCCCTACAGATCTTCTGCATGGAGACATCCCTGAAAGCAGCCACTAAGGCAGCAGTATATCTGGTGGAGTAAGCCGTAAGCCCTATGGGAGGCTCCCTACCAGCCAACCCATAACAGAGGTCAAAGTAGGAGACAATCCACCTGCCAATCATCTGCTCTGCTGCCAGTCTGCCAGATGCAGCTTCATCATATGCTACAAATTGCTGGTGGACCCCACCTCAACCTGCAGCCATACACTGTCTATAATAAGAGAGGAGTGCTCACTACAGGTCCAAAGTATGGAGCCTATGGTTGGCCTCTGATGATGGATTAGTAAAGAATACTAGATAGTTAATCACCTGGTTAAGGTGAAACTCCAATATAACCTTCAGAAGGAACCTCAGGTGGGGGCAAAGAATGACCTTGTCCCTGTGGAAAATTAAATAAGGAGACTCCACCGAGAGCACCTGGAGCTCTTTGATCCTTCTGGCAGAGAGGATAGCCACCGAGAAGGTAGTTTTCCATGACAGGTGTGACATCTCATACCTATGCATAAGCTTGAAAGGCTTGCCCATGAGGATTGCCAAAATCAGCAACAGACCCCAAGGTGGTGGTGGCTCATGCACCAGTGGGTTCAAGTGCTCAAGGCCCTTAAAGAAGAGCATGACCACCTTCTCCTGCACCACCATCAGCATACCAGCACACACCCAGTATGCAGAGATGGCTACCAGGTAAACCTTGAGGGTCATCAATCTCAGCTCTTGCTGGGAGAGGAACCATAGATGGTCCAGAATGCTAGCCAAGGTGTAGGCACGGAGATCAAGCTCCTTGCCCTAGCATCAAATGGAAAATGTTTTCCATTTAACAGCATAGCATCGATGAGTCAACTCCTTTTGGGTTGCCTCCACAATGTGGCGCACATTATCCAAAAGTCCAAAAGCCTGGAACTGTAGCCACTCAGGAACCAGGCCATGAGGTGCAGGGAGTGAAGATCTGGGTGCAGGATCTTCCCCTGACGACTGGACAGCAGATCCTGGCACATGGACAACTGCCAAGGAGGGCTTCTGCTAAGGCTGAGGAGATCTGGGTACCAAAACTGGTGAGGCCAGTCCAGTACAATCAGGATCATCCATGCTTTGTCCTTCTGCACCTTGACCACCATCTTGTTGCTCAGGGAAAGGGAGGGAAGGAAGGTGTACAGGAGGCCTGGGGTCCAGGACCTCATAAAGGCATCCTCAACAGTGGTCCAGACTGAGGGAGATGAGCACAAACAGCCTCAGTTTTGTGTTCTTCCTGGAGGCAAAGAGGTCCACCAGAGGAATGGCCCACAAGGAGAGCAAGTGGTGCACCACCTCCTGATGCAGAAACCACTTGTGCTATGTCTTGCCCACCCAGCTAAAGGCATCTGCCAACTGGTTGTTGGCTACCATGACATGAATCACCAGGAGAGCCACACCCAAGCTGAGAATGAGGGTCCAGGTGTGAAGGGCCTCCTGACACAAAGGAAGGGAGTGTGTGCTGCCCTACTTTGCTCAGGTAGAACATGGTCAGGATGTTGTCCATCTGGACTTGCATGACCTGACATTGGATAAAGGCAACTAATTTCATCAGTGCCAGCTGCACTGCAAAGAACACCAGCAGGTTGATGTGGTGATGAGACTCCCTGGGAGTCCAGAGCCCATGGGCTCTGTGGTCCCACAGGTGGGCTTGCCAGTCCATCAGAGATGGCGTCTGTAGTAAGAATGACTGACAGCTCTGGTTGGACAAACGGAACTCCTTCCTTCAGATGTTGTGGGACAAGCCACTCTTGGATGGCATCCCACATTAGCTGGGTCACTGCAACTGGTTGGTCCAAGTAACCTAAGTGCTGAGAGCACTGACCGCCATCTCCCACTGAAAGTAACGCATCAGCCAGGAGGCCCACTGGACCACACTGGTGCAGGACACCATGTACCCCAGCAGCTGCATAAAGTCCCGGGCAAGGTGCAAGCACCCATCCTGAAATGATCAGGCAAAGGAGGTAAGCTCCAGTGACCGGTCCATAGGGAGTTGGGACTTGGCCCAGAGGGAGTCTAGCTCTGCCCTGATGAAGTGAATCATCTGTGAGAGGTTGAGTTTAGACATGGCCAGATTGACCAGAAGGCCCAAGTTTCTGCAGGTCTGGAGGGCCAGGTCCCTGGACTGCTCCATTGTCACCTTGGATAGCCCAGCTATCAGCCAATCACACCGGTAGAGATATACCCTGACCCCCTGGTGCCACAGGAAGGCTGCCAGCACTGCCATGTACTTAGTGAAGACCCTGGGTGCCAAGGGATGGCCAAAAGGCATGACCTGGAACTGGTACAGAACTCTTTCTGCACAAACCAGAGGTACTGCCAGTGGGACAGATAGACTGGAATGTGGAGGAACTCCTGAAAGTTCAGGGAGCAGAATCACATGCCCTATGCTCCAGAGTGACCATCCTGAACTTGCACTTCTGGAGGTACTAATTTAGATCCTGAAGATCCAGTATGGGGTGCCAGCCCCCTGTCCATTTCGGGACCAGAAAGTACATGGACACAAAGCCCTGACCTGCCACAGAGTCTGGGCCATGGCTCTGGCTCCTTTCTCTAGGAGCTGAGCAGTGTCCTACCTGAGGGCAAACAGGATGTCCTGTGACACCACAGACACCCTTGGTGTGCGTGGTCAGTAAGGCAGGAGAGCCTCAAAATCAAGAGGCAACCCTTCTCCTAGCACCTCTAGGACCCAGTTGTCTGAAAATTACACAGCAATCATGTCAGAGCAGGGGCAGGACTGGGCGGGTGGGAGGTAGACACCCCCAAACTGTCAGTAGGCAGCTTTGGAGGGAGCACCGGTGCCTGCTGCCAGAGAGACACCACTACCCTTACCCACTGACTTTTTTGGGGCCCTTAACAGGGAACTTGATCTTGGAGTACCAAACCTGTGACAGCCCCTGCTGGAGCTGCTGTGACAGAAAGGGCCAAAACTGAAAATGCTTTTTATTCAACTTCTGCCCTTTCTGCTCCTTCTGAGAGGAGGTCACAGAATCTAGGGTGGCATTGGACTTCGCTATCCTGGTGTGGTGTCCTTCCACTCTGGGGCATCATCCATCTTATGCTGGCTGTCCACCATGAAGAAGGAAATCCTCAGCCAGGCACTGCAACACATTGTGATGGCTGCTGTGATGGCATGGGCACAAGAATTGTTCACATCCAAGGCCATCTGAAGCTGGTGTTTAGCCAGCGCTTGACCCTGGTCTCAGATCACTTTCACTGCCTTCTGCTTGCCAGTAGTGAGGTAAGGGAGGACAGTATCGAGTACTGCCATCAGGGAGTGTCAAAAGTGGGCCATCATCAGGGCACAACTCAGCTGATAGAGACTGAGTGACGATGCAGCATAGACCTTTTTTGCTGCATGGTCAAGCTTTTTGGACTCCTTGTCTGTGTCCCTGGAATTACTGGATTTTCAGAAAACCACATAAGCAACCAGATCCTTGGCCGAGAGGTGGTCCAAAAATCCAGACAAGGTGCTGGTAGGGACCACATACTTGTGAACCATATGGGCAGAGGGTGCCAGATAGGAAACTAGATGTTGCCAAAGCTCCAGTGTCAGTCCCAGGATGGCCTTAAACATTGGGAAGGCAACCCCCAGAGGATTCATCCCGGTCCAGAATCTGCCTGAAAGGATACTTAGCCCTTTTCTGTACTGGCTGCAAGAGCTCAGAAAAGTCTGAGAAGAGCCCCAGATGACACTGGCCCATGGTTGGTAGTAAGTTCTTTGACCAATTTTCGTTCGAAGGCATGAGCCCTCAAAGATTGTATCAAGGACAATTCAGAGTCAGACAAGGAATAGAACAGTTATGCAAGAACTTACCATACAAGTAGATCTTCGAGGGAATCTCTTTCATCAAGTCATACCTATGGAACAATAGCCCTCGGGCGCTAGGACCACACAGAATCTTTTTCTAGCAGTACCACTTAGCGGCCACCCACAGTGATGCTCAGTGCCACGTTCCCTGCATAAGCTTGGGTGGCTCCTACTCTCCTCTGAGGACCTCCTCATAGGGAACTGAGTGAAGAACTATGGGTCTGCCTATAAAGAGAGGCAGAAAGCAGCAGGAAAGCCCAAAGAAGTAGAGGTGGGCAAAGGAAAGATGTCTCCCCTATTCCGAGATGGGGCATGTGCAGAGGACCGCCCTGCAGGCAGCCAGGAGAGAAAGAGAAAGAAGTGTTGCTGAACAGAAGAGGCAGAAAACAGAAGAGTGGCCCTAAAAGGAAAAGAGGACCACACTAGGACACCCTAGGAGCCCTAAGGGGAGGCGACTCAGAGAACCACCCTCCTGTGACCAGGAAAATAACACAATCTGCCAACCGGCCAGGAGAGAAAAGAGGGCCCAGCCGCAAGGAGAGCCTGTCAACTAAATAGCCTGCCTAGAAGAGGAAGGCAGAAAAGCAGAGCAGTGCGCCCAAGCGGGATGGAGGAGGGGTCGGCACCACCTGATGAAAGCGATTCCCTCAAAGATTTACTGTTATAGTAAGTTCTTACATAACTATTCTATCTTCTTCAAGGATATCTCTTCTCTCAGGTCATACCTATGGAATGAGTCCCAAGCAATTACAGACAACAAGACAGTCTGGGTGGCTGGAGGCTATAGGCCTAAGACAGGAGGCCTGGAAGCACAGCCAGGCTGAAGCCTGCCCCTATCCTGGAGGCAATGTCCAGACTGTAGTGTTTAGGGAAAGTGTGGACAGTATTCCAAGTTGCAGAAGCACAGAACTCTGCAGCTGACACATTCTTGAAACAGGCAACAGAGGTGGCAAGTCTCTAGTTGAATGGCCACACACAACACCAAGAAGGTCTTTACCATACTTCCTGTAACAGGAAGTAATACAGTTGGCCAACCATTAGGACAGGCACTGTTTAGAAATCAATCTTTTCAAGGGGTGAAAGAAACAAACAAGTGCGAGGACTTTTTGCAGTCCTTCATATGGTAGGTAAAATAACGCAGAACTCTAGGTACATCTAAGGTATGGAGCAGTGCTTACCCTGGATTTTCATGCTCTGAATAGGAGACAGGTAGGCAGATGGTTTGATTTAAGGTAAACTCAGACCCTACCTAGGCAGAAACCTAGGATTTGTACACAAAGATACCCTGTTTTTATGAACAATTAAATGAGAAAGCTCACACATAAGAGCCTGAAGCTCGGAAATCCTTTGAGCAGAAGTAATAGCAACTAAAAATAACGCTTTCTGCAACAGAAAGTGTAGCTCGCATGACACGGCCATCTCAAAAGGAGGCAAAGCTCATTTCTTCAACCCAAAATTCAAGTCCCAAGGTGGGACTGGATAGCAGGTAGGAGGCTTTAGATGAAGACTGTCTCTCAGGAAGGTATGGGATACTTCCAGTTGTGCCACCGTACGGCCTGCAAAAGGCATGTGGAAAGCCAAAATGGTTGACAGGTGCACCTTAATAGAGGAGTATTGCAAGCCAGAATCTGAAGGTGAGAGTAAGTACTCCAGAACCTGATTCAAAGGACAAGTGAAAGGGCCAACTGATGGGCAGCTCCCCACAGAGCAAAGTGCATCCACTTCATGGAGGCAGTGGCCCTGGTGGAAGACATTCTAGCATTCTAGCAGCCACCAGAACATCAGCCACCTTTGGGGAGTCCCCAGACTGGGCTATGGCTATGTCCTCAGGAGCCAGGCATGAAGATGCAGAGACTTGAGGTCTGGATGGACCATGGGGCCCTGTTTCTGGGAGAGCAAGCCATAGCACAGGGGCAGGGTCACTGGGGTGCCCCTGCAAGGTGCTAGAACAAAAGAAACCAGAGCTGATAAGTCCAGAGGGGGCAATGAGAAACACAGTGGCCCCTTCCTTCCAGAGCTTGATTAATATCCTCTGAATTATAGGAAAGGGAGGGAGGGAAGGCATAGAGGAACCTCCCTTTCCAAGAGAGGGACAATGCATCTCACCAAAAAACTCCAGGCCCTGGAGCAAGCAAGCAGAAACACAGCAGTTGTGCATTGCATGGGAACACAAAAAGGTCCAACTCTGGGTGACCCCACCTGTCAAATAGGTTTTCTATGATGGAGGTCAGCAGTTCCCACTCATGCATCTGAGAATGCAACCGGCTGAGCCTGTCCACCAGGACGTTTTAGACACCTGGAATCTGGACAGCTAACAGTGCTAGACTGTGTTCTAGAGCCCAGTACCAGACCCTCATTGCTTCTCAACACAGAGGATATGAGTGAGCACCCCTTGTTTGTTTATGTAATGTACAACACTGATGTTGCCCATCTGCACCAGTAGATGACCTGGGGACAAGTGCATCTGGAAGGCTTGTAAGGCATCTGTGGAATATTAATGTGGAGGTTGGTCTCCCATGAGGACCATGTCCCTTGAGTCTGAAGGGGCCCCAAATGAGCCCCACCCAGCCCAAACCCTGAAGCATCTAGTGAAAATCTGCTGAGAGGAAGAAAAGATGAAGAGAACCAATTTCAATAGATTTTTTTTTTATTTTATTTTTATTTTGTTTTTGGTAACCGGGTAAGTGCACTAGACATAGAAATGCTTATTTTCAGACACGACCCGGAAGGGCACAAGTTAGAATACAAAACATCAATAGTGCATGCAATATAACAATTAGTTGGCAGTAGGTACAAGTCAGATTCAATACAGCAGTGGACAGTAATACAAGGTGGTACAAAGAAAAATACAAATAAGCACAATTTCACATAAGAGCATTTGTTGCAATCAGTTGAAAATAGCATTGCATACATAAATGGAGAAAACACTGAAGGACATAGGAATGCAATAATTCATTGGAGAAAAAGGCAACAATACAAGATGGGAATGCAGCAGCTGAATAACAATCAAGATATGCAGCAGTCGATAATGATTAAAAGGCAGGAATTACAATATAACCAGATAGACATCAGGTTGGTAGGTATTTAACATTTAGGTCTATGTTGAGATGGGGAAGAGGTACAGTAGTAGTAAAGCCTAGAAGTGGGGCTAGGGAGAGTAATGGAGCAGGGGGGCAAAGGAAGTAGGAAAGAGGCCTTAGGCAGAGGTAAGAGCAAGGATGATCAGGGAAATGCAGGAGAGGGCAGAGTAAGTGAGGAAGCCTAGAGGTGACAATGGTGTCATATGTGTGAGATGGGGACGGGGGTAAAGGTTGACGAAAGCACATACAGGGGCAAATTCAGTTAGGTGATTCCAAAGTAGCCTTTTGAAATGAGGATGACTTGAAGCCAGTCGGATGGCTAGGGATAGAAACATTTTTATTTTTAAACAGGATAATACATATCGTTAGGGAACTTACAAGTTATCACTAAAAATAGTAATCAAATATAAATACATACAATACAGTACTACACACACAACATATGTGCAACAGTATAATTCGGTTTTCTGTGTGCAACAACTACTGATACAGTTAAATTCTCAAAGTTTAACAGCTGCAAATCACTGGAAAGTAATAATTTACAGTGGTGACATATTTATGATGGGAGGTAGCTGTACGCATTGCAAAGGGAAGAACATTCCAATATTGGGCTGCCTGGAAGTGTAATTTTTCCCCAAATCTGGTCTTACATATACTCAGAGGGAAGAGAGTCCCAGTATTGTGGGGCAGCGTGGGAGAAAGCACGGACTCCCATGGAAGTTTTACACCTTGGGATATGGAGGGGAGGTTGGTCTACAGATATAAGGCTATATGAAGAGTTTTGCGGGTGCAACATGGAGGCTAGGGATAGGGGGGTTCTTGATCTAATAATGTGATCAGCTTATGAGCCAAAGGAAAGGAGTCTTTGGTCGGTGGTGGAGGGCCATTTTAGGTCAGCATAAAGCTGACAGTGGTGCTTGTGGTGAGGGGATGCTGAGGCAGAGTGGCAAATATTATTGTAAGTGGTGTCCCACTTGTGGAGAGTGGCTTTCGACCCACCCACATACATGACTAAGCCATAGGCAAAGACTGGGAGCTGAATACCCTGGGCAATGGTTGATGGGTTCCATCCACCATAGTAACACCTTCTCAACCAGAGAGGAGACCAGAACTTACTGTTCAAGGTCATCAGTGTGATGGTCCCACTGGACCCTCAGTGTCCACTGAGGGATCTGCCTGTGCAGTCTGGCTAAAGGCAGTGAGACCCTGGCTGCAACGAGCAGGCCCAGGAGCCTCAGAAGGATCGAGCTATGACATGTCTGCAGTTGAAAAGCAGCCAGGCTGGAGCTATCAGGTGCCCCCCAGTTCTGTGGCAGGCAGGTGAAGCCGTAAGCCATGTCCAGGACTACCTCAATGTAGTAGTAGTAGTAAAAATCTTTATTGTTATATAGTACTTGATGGTACAACACACCATTAGGTCCAAAAGTTCTTGTTTACAAGATGGTCCTGTGTAAGTTACAAAAACAGTTTTCGTAATAAAAGAAGTATTACATTTCATACGTTCCACAAGACAATACATGAACATGAGTATTCACACAAGAAATCCTAAACAGTTTATTATAACTTAGTGATCATACAATTCCTAGGCAATGTATTTACACACATTCTATGTCTATGCATGTCAAACCCCTATCATGGTTGTATTATCCATTGCACATACAACAAACTAATAATTCATGTTCTAGCAGTTTAATGAAAAGTTTTGGTTTTCTGGCCACACCATTAAGGAAGTCATTTAATGAATTCCACAAGATCATAGCAACAAAATTAAAGGTCACATTTCCATATTTATTCAGAAACCTTGGTAATTTAAATACTCTAAGTTTTGTTATTTCTTGGGCTATATTTATGTTGTTTTTTTCCAATTTTTCAAACAGATACACTGGCTTAGCGAAATTCATTGCTTTAAAAATTTGATTTGCCCAAATTAATTTCCTCCTATTCTCTAAAGTTAGCCATCCAAGTTCACTGTACAAGTGCACTAGTGTGTTCTCAAGTCACATTTCAGAATGAATCTGGCCAGGCGATTATAGACCACCTCACCCTATGTGTAACCCCCCCTACTAATGGGGGTTCCCGAAATGTTTTCCTTAAGCTTGCCTAAATGCTCACAGCCAGGCTGGTGTTCTGCATTTTAGCAGATTAAAAGTATTGACAGAGAGTGCCTGTATAGCCTCTGTGTACTGTCTCTTTAAGAGTTGCCTGGATTACAGTCTTAATTAATCTAAAAGGGAGCTCTGTTAGAATATGTGCTTGTTTGCTGATCATTTGTTAGAGTAGTAATAATATTGTAGTTTGCTCTAACCTGCCTTCTTTGCAGCAAGGACTGTTCTGTTTATCTCCACCAACCTTGTCCGGTACTGTCAGAATGGGCCAACCAGTACTGTTGGGACCCTAAAATGGAGCCTGCCTACAGGGGCTTGGTGGAGTCAAAACTTGTAGGAATTGTAGTTTTTGCATTTTGGCACCTAAAATAACCTGGACAGACAGATCAGCCAACCAAACTTTTTGGATCTTGGGGAAATTCCCAAGCTGCTTGCAGCTAGGTTCAGTTCTGAGTTGGGAAGTGAAGAGATAACACTGACTCTGAACTTGCAGAGCAAAGTAAGCCACTGAGTTGTGACCAGGCTCCTACCTGAAGGAGACCGAAGATTTGTTGAATGCGATCGGCCTGTCTGGACCACCGGTCACCTCTGAACTCCCAGATTGTGCAGAGACTCTGTAATTGCGACCGGAGAGCCTTTTGCCTGGTACAGTGGAATTTCCTTACATGTGAATGTGTTGTGTGCTTATAATGGGTTGTGATTTAGTTCCCCACTGTGGTTTGAATTGTGTTCTGCTTGCTGGAAGCTGCATTAGAATTTCCTTTTGTGTAAATGTGCTGTTTGCTGCTAGTGGGTCGCGACTTGGTTCCCCACTGTAGTTTGAACTGTATTCTGCTTGCTGGAAGCTGCATTGAGCCCCATGGACTGAATTCAAAATCATCTCCATTGGGCCTGGGCCCTGCCACACTTGCCCAGCCTGACTACCCGCAGCACAGAGAAAGCCATCAACGAGAGACCTGCCTGGGAATCAGCCCCCTGCTCAACACTTGAACAGGAACGGCGCCTCGATGATTCGTGTGGGTCCCGCTTCTCCAGACACTCCAGCTCAACAGCCTGCAGTCTCAGTTTCATCCTGCCTGTGTCCAATATTGGGTATCATGAGTAAACATCAGGGTAGCTTCCTGCAACAACAGCTAAATCTAAAGTGTTGTCATCTGATTGTCTGGTTGTTTTTTTCTTTCACGAACTGAGCCCTCTGGCTCTGGATTACAAATAGTATGTGTTGTGCATGTTGCTTTCTTCCATCACAGGGTCCCAACCAGCTGCAACGTTCTTGGCTAGCCCATCGTCTCCCTACCTGCGTACCCAGAGGTGTGACTATGTGGGGACTTAAAGCGCATGCATAACTGTTTGATTAATGTAGCCTTTAAGCCAATCAACCTGATTATGCCTCGTCCTTGTTCAAGTCCCCTGAATAAATCAGATCTGACTTTTTCTGCATTTAACCTGACTGTGGTTCCAGTTTGTGCCAAGAATACTGTACTGTTGCTATTTGCTGTGCATAACCTTGTTTTACAGGGCATCCCCAGGGTCGAGCCAGAGGAACCAGCCCTGGTAGTAAGTGCAAACAGTGTGGGTACTTGTATCGTGTACAAGGGGTACTGTGAAAGTGATTATCGTATATTGCTCAGGCCACTAGAAGGGAAAGAGGGGGGATGCAGTGTCCCAGAGGGCTGTGCCCAGGTTAGTTTGACCACTACCAACCCTGACCTCCAGGTGGAGGCACCTGTTGCAGAACCTAGGCCCCTTAACCTGCTACTAGCCAAGCAGGCAGGGGCAGTAGCCCATGGGACAGTGCCACCTAGGGGTTACATCTTGGAGGCTCACCACTGGGATTTTGTGCCTTCTAGTGGCCACAAATTATGAATTATTGTTAAATAATAATGGCTACCCCAGTAGAAATGGCTGTACACCAGTTGGAGGGGTGGTGTATTGGGCAGGAGATCTCCCCCCAAAATGCTCTGCTTATACCGGATACTCCCCTGGGTACCAGTAAGGACACTGTAGAGGGAGCACTCTCCAAAGCTGATTGTTTAAAAAATGCTGTGGTGGTGGGTCAACAGGCTGATTTGATCGCTCAAACTTTCATAGCCTTGGTAGAGTGTAGTGACCTCGTGGACAGCTCTAAAGTGCCCCAGACTATTACCTCAGAAGAGGTCCTAGCTGCCTGGAGAGTGATAACAAAAGACAGTAAAGACCCTGGGGAAGATGAGCTCCCACCATTATCCGAGACTTTTGAAGAGAAATTTGCTAAGTTGTTGCTGGAGGAAGGAAAAACCGTAGAGGACTTTAAGAAACTGTTCCTGCCACCTGGGGGTGTTCCTTCCCCAACATCCCCTCCCACTCCAGCACCTGTTATGCCCTGCCTTCTGTACCCATGCCAATGCTAGCCCCTATATCTGTATCCGCCATTCGTCACGACTCCTACCGAAGTCTGAGAATATTCTCGGGCACCTTCCCCACCCCCAAGGGGGAGGATGACTGGGAGACCTGGATCAACTATGTTGCTCCCTTGGTACCCGAGTGGCAGTATGCAGAGGCTGAGAAGCGGAAAAGAATCATAGAAAGTTTGAGGGGCCCCACCCTTGAAGCCATTATATTTTTGAGGTCCACAAACCCTGATGCATCTGCTCAGAAGTACCTATCTGTACTTGAAGGCAATTTTGGGAGCATTGAGTTAGGGGAGACTTTGATCTGGAAATTTCAAAGTACCAAACAATTGAAGGGGAAAGTTCATCTGTGTATGTTACTCTGCAGAAAGCTTACCGGAAAGGTGGGGTAGCCACTAGTGATTTGAACCGTGTGATATTGGGGCACATACTTCAACATGCCAAGCATTCTAAACTGCAGATCATCCAGTTAACTCACTGAGGCCTCAGGAGCTCTTTATGAGTTTCACCACTTGTGGCCTGTTTACTTTTAACAGTGCAACCTGGAGCTTTCTGAGCAAACTCCAGTCATAATCAGCATGCCACAAACAAATGCGAATAATTTATGAACCGTAAGTGTTAGACAAAAAGTACGAGCAGCAAAGTTGTTCAGAACAAAATTACATTTCCAGTGGTACTATGCAATTAATTATAAGTAGTTTCTATTTTTTCTATACTGGTTGAAATAGCGAAAAAAAACAATTATTTCAATAAAAAAGGCAATGGAAACCATTTTTTATGGGAACATATTTAACATAGCAACACCAAATTAAGCATCCATACTTTAAATGGAGGTACAAAACTAATTTTGTACTAAAAAGCAGTTTTTCTAATATGATACTTGTATTTCTTTTCTGTTTTATTAAGATGACCAGGTGAAGCTTGAGAGACAAATGTCAGCCATACACATCATATCATTCAAAAATGCGAATATCATCTAAGGTATATACTGTATAACAGACACAAAGTATCAGCAACTAAGTTGTTCAGCAGAACATTACTTTTCCAATGGTGCTTTGCAGTCAGTTGTACTCACTGCAGTTTGTGAAACATTTAAGTTTTAAGCAGTGACGTCGTCAAGTGTCTAAAGTCCTCAGTGGCACAAAGTGCAGGACATCTGAAGGCGATAAAGACCTCAGGAGTATCTTTTCTGCTGCCACCTACAGGCATCTTTGGACCTCAGTGAGTTAAGGCTTCAGGATAGGAGAGGTAACCCAGATGACTACTGTGACTTCATAAAAGAACTCCAGGAGGTAGAAGGTGAAGAGGGAGATTGTAATTATGGAGTGAGTGCAGCCCGAGTGATCATGGCACCGGAAGGCCCTTCCAAAATGGAGACCACTAAGAGTGTCCCGCCGTGGGCTAAACAGTGGGGGGAGGAGTTGCTGAATGAAGTCATAAAAGTACAACCAGGTGCATTCGCTTAGGTATCCCCTGCTGACAGAGACCCTGGCCCCTGTCAGGACATGACTGTTATGGGGGTGGGGGTGCACCCTCCGACATCCTCTACTGAGGCTGGCTTCTCAACTGAGCTCAAGGAATTGACTGCCACCCTAAAGGAACTTTTGAGACATGGTACACTACCTGCAGAAGTCAGATCACAATCTCTCATTAATGCTCCAGCATCCCCTGCTATGTTTTCCACAAGGATGCCCCAAGAGGGTATCATTTGTCACAATTGTGGCAAGGATGGCCATATGAAGAGGGAATGCCAGTCTCAGAAGAACTTAGAACAAGTGGTGAACCAGCTTCAAGAAGAGCTTCGGAAAATGAGTCAGTGGTCAAGGGGTGCACAAAATGACCACAGTAAAGTCTTCGGCCATCCTAACTCAAACCCTCTGCGGCTAAATCGTCTGTCCAGGCCCCTGCTGTTGCCCCTCCAGACTGGTCCAAGATAGTGAGCCCTTCAATGGAGACTAATGTGGCCCTGAATGGTATTCCTACTCAGGCTGTGCTTGACAGTGGGTTGCAAGTGACCATTGTGTGTTGAGAACTGGTATGACAAACACTTACCTGATGAGCCCTTACAATCCCTGGAAGGTCTATATGTGTGGGGGCTGAGTGACAAGTCTTATCCATCTCTAGGATATGCCCACCTCTGGTTGTCTTTTCCTGCAACTGTCACTGTCGTAGAGGAACAAGTAGAGACACGGGCCTTAGTGTGTCCCCCCACCAGAATATATGATGGGGTTCCCCAGTTAATTGGAACAAATGCCCATATGTTTAGGAGACTAGCACAAATCTGCCATGAGAAACAAGGGCAGCTGACTGGACGGGCTCTAAAAATTCCAGACTTAGTAAAAAGGGATTATGACTGGCCACAGAGACCCGATGAAGTGGAACCCAGATGAGCCAGTGGGGATAGTGTGGAAAAAGGAACCTGATTCCTTGGTATTGGCTCCCTAATGCCTAGTGCACAATTCATGGAGAAGTCCACCAAGAGAAATGTAAAGAACAAAATGTTCCTCCCCCCTGGAGAAGTGTGGTATAGGGCTTGGAGCTGTGTCGACACCCAGCGGAGGCTGGGTTGCATCACAAGCTCTGACGTCAAAACAGTAAGCTCGGGGGCGGGCAGACACAGGTCATCATTGCACGTCCCACCCTTGCCTAATGGGAAAAAAAAAACACGCTGCTTGCTGCCAGGATGATGCCTGCCCTCTGCTCTAATGAGGTCTCAGGCTGGCTCCTGGACCTATACCATTGTCTGCGGCACTTGGGCGGGTGCCACAGCCTCGCCCTGGGGGGGTTAATCCAGGGGATATCAGGGAGTAAGGGCTAATGTGGGAGAGGGAGCAGAGGGGGCCATGACCTGGGTGGATGATTCAGAGGCAAGCAGCAGGAAAAAAAAGAACTAAATATTAATGTTGGATGCACCAGGAGATGGAAAGTTGCCAGAGGGATTACTGGTCAAACCCAGCATCTTGCCTGCTCATGCCCACGCCTATGCACGATGAGTGATGGTCCAGATTCAGAATGTGTCAGATCAGAAGATACGGGTGAACAGAGGGTGCACCCTAGCTACAGTACACTGCTCTGACACTGCCGTATTGCTCAACAACAAGTGCTCTGGCGAGAGGGAGAGAGTGACCCCAGACTTATTTGACTTTGGTGACTCCCCATTGCCAGCTGAATGGAAGGCTAGGATTAGCAACAAACTCTCTCAGAGTTACTAGGTGTTTTCATTAAAAGAATGGGACGCGGGGTGTGTCCAGGGTGCAGAGCATCATATACGTCTGCATGATGACCGGCCATTTTGAGAGAGATCCCGACGTCACACCCCAGCAGACATACATGATGTGATGAGACACCTGCAGGAAATGCTCACTGCTGGTGTGATACAAGAATCAAGAAGCCCATATGCCTCTCCATTGTGGTTGTGCATAAGAAGAATGGGTCAGTATGGATGTGTGTTGATTATCGAACCCTGAATCGGTGGACCATCCCCGATCAATACACCATGCCCTGTATACAAGATGCTCTGGATTGTTTGAATGGGAGCAAATGGTTTTCGGTATTGGATCTTCACAGCAGATACTACCAGATCCCGATGGCCCTGAAGGACCATGAGAAAACAGCCTTCATCTCTTCTTTGGGGTTCCACAAATTCCTGAGAATGCCGAAGGGGATTTCAAGCACCCCGGCCACCTTTCAGTGACTGATGGAACGTGCGGTGGGAGATATGAACTTGCTGAAATGTCTAGCGTACCTAGATGATGTCATTGTGTTTGGGCGCACATTAGAGGAGCATGAGACCCGACTGTTTAAAGTCCTAGACTGATTGGAAGACTTCGGCCTCAAGCTGTCCATTGACAAGTGTCAGTTTTTTCAGACCTCCGTGAAGTATGTGGGGCACATAGTATCTGCAGAAGGGATAGAGACTGATTCCAGTAAGGTTGAATCACTGACTACTTGGCCCCAGCCCCATCATTTGAAAGAACTACGTTTCCTGTGGTTCTGTGGTTACTACCGCAGGTTCATAAAAGACTATTCAAAGGTGATTCGCCCGTTCTTGAATCTTACCAAGGGTTACCCTCCTACCAACCATAAATATAAAAAAGGGTTCGTCAAAGAACCAGAGAAAGTGTACTTCCGCAGAGGTGAACTTTTTGGGATCCACTGGACACCCGAATGTGAAGCAGCCTTTCACGAAGTCATATACCAGCTCACTCATGCCTCCATCCTCACTTATACTGACCCCACCAAGCCCTATGTGCTGCATATGGATGCCAGTCTGCGGGGTTTAGGAGCTCTGCTGTATGAAGCCTATGAGGATGGTTTCAGACCAGTGGCCTTTGCCAGTAGGAGCCTGACCCCATCAGTGCAAAACTGCCCTGTGCACAAGCTGGAGCTCCTTGCGCTAAAATGTGCCATCGTTGACCAGTTTCATGAATACCTCTATGGGGCAAAGATATTGGTGAAGACTGACAATAACCTGTTAACCTATGTACAGACTTCAGCTAAGTTAGACGCCACTAGGCACCGGTGGCTTTCCACCTTATCAACCTATGATTATGCTATTGAATACAGGCCAGGACTGAACCATATTGATGCTGACACCTCGTCACGAAGGCCGTTTCCAAGAGTGATTGGGTCAGGCTATCTGAACCTGACATCCAAGCCTTGTGCCAAAAATTTTACCGAGATGAACAGATGTCTGCAGACACAGTGGGCTGTTTAGTAGATTGCTTGGGCCCTCCTGATACCTGCATACCGGCTGCCTATTGCCACTTTTCTGTTCTAGATATAAGTGCACTACCTCTATTTGACAATGACAGCATTCAGTGGGCTCAATCCCAAGATCCTGTGATTCAGCCTGCACTTCATGCCCCGCGTGTGGGGAAAAATGTGTCCAAGTTGCGTTCCCCTGACTAGCAAACTGCTCTCTTGTTTAAAGAAGGCCCCAGATTGAAGCCACTAAATCAGTTGTTGTACAGAGATAAAGTGAATCATGGCGGTCAAGTAGGCAGGCAGCAATTGGTCCTGTCCATGGCCTTTAAAGATTTGGTACTGAGGTCCCTCGACAATCACGTGGGGCACCTTGGTATTGACAGAACTCTTAACTTGGTACGATCTCAATTCTACTGGCCCAAGATGGGGGCCGATGTTGAGCACCATGTAAAGACCTGCAGTCGTTGCCTGCAAAGGAAAGCCCTGCCTCAGAGAGCTGCCCTCCTTGTCAATATTACTACCAGCACCCCCATGGAACTGGTCTACATAGACTTTTTGTGTTTAGAACCTGATCAGCGGACTATTGACAATGTGTTAGTGGTTACGTATCATTTCACATGGTATGTGCACGCTTTTCCAACTAAAGATCAAAAGGCCCCTAACGTGGCCAAGGTGCTAGTGGAAAATTTCTTCATCCACTATGATGCCCCTCAGTGGATCCACTCTGACCAAGGCAGAGATTTTGAAAGTCGGCTAATCAAAGAAATGCTTTTTCTATGGGGGGTGCGGAAGTCAAGAACCACCCCTTATCACCCACAGGGGGACCCTCAACCAGAACATTTTAACCGCACCCTTCTAGACATGCTGGGCACCCTCCACCCAAAAGACAAGCATAAGTGGAGCCTGCAGATTAGCACCTTGGTACAGGCATACAATTGCATGAAAAATGATGCTACTGGGTTCTTCCCCTACTGTCTCATGTTCGGGAGGAGAGGCTCGGCTGCCAGTTGATGTCTGTTTTGGAGTCTCTCCAGATGAGGTCTGAGTTGAAAACCACTTGCAATATGTACAAAAACTGAAAGCTGATTTGAACCATGCCTATCAACTGGCCCAGACAATGGCCACCAAGAGAAATCTCGCAAACAAAGAGAGGCATGATAAAAAAGTAAAGGCTCAAGAGCTCCGGCCTGGAGACCATGTGTTGTCACGCAATTTGGGACTGCATGGCAAACACAAAATTGCTGATAGGTGGCACCATCTTCCCCATGTAATAGTTGGAAAGTTTAATGATTTACCAGTGTAAAGGTGTGCCCAGAAAATAACTGCAAAGCTGTCAAGGCCATGCACTGTAACCACTTGCTACCTATCGGCTAAGTTATAATTGAGGCTGAGCCATCACAGATTGATTCCCCTGGGCCGGTGACTCATGCTGCTGCAAAAAAGAGACAGAGTCAACCTACCCCAATAGTTACAGATTTAAGGTTTCCCCGGCAGCAGGCCCAGAATCAGAGTGACTGTCAGTCCACCTCTGATAAACGCAAGTGTGACAATGCCTGTTACCCCTCCTATGAATTGAGTCAGCTGTTTTGAGGTAGCCCTATGACTAATTGTGGGGATGAAGCTGGGCCTTCTGGACTGCCTAACCCCCCCAGCTTCATCCTTGGAGCCAGTGCTCCCTGAAAGTGAAGTGCCAAGTGTTACGTCTGAGGTTGCGGACTCTCTGTGTTTTGTGGAACTGTGTGAATTGCCTGAAGAAGAGGCTGATGGTCTGAGTCTCTCTGGTGACACACCAGAACTTGAAGAACAATGTGAGAGTGTTGACAGCCCCCTTCAGTGCCACAGAGAATAATTGTGCCAGAGCCTCCTCAGAATCACTGCAGAATCCCAAAGAAAGCAGCCCCCGAGGTCCGTGAGGGCTCAGGATGCCTCCTCCACCCCCCGAAACCACAGAATCACCACAGAATCCCAAAGCAAGCAGCCCCCCGAGGGTCCATGAGGGCTCAGGATGCCCTCCCCCACCCCCCGAAACCGCAGGTACGATGGAATTTCCGATAGCACAGAGCTGTGCTTACCCTGCTGTTCTGAGGCTCTGAAAGGACCCTAAAGGACATAGGACTCAAATTTGGCACCTTTTTTTTCTAAAAGCAATACTTTTAAATAAGCAAATTAATATTCCCCACACGAATGCAGATCGTTTTTTTGCTTTGTATTTTGCCTGTTTTGTATGCCTGCAAGTTTAAATTAAGCAAATTACGACCGATAGCTGCACCTTTAATTTGGGAGCTGTAGCACAAGTCGGAACATTTCTCAGCACTGTATTTCAGCTCATTTACAAATTTAGCCCTGCATTCTACAAATATGTAGCTTTTTTTTTCCTTGCATAGCCCTGTATCTCAGCTCTAGTAAAAAAATTAGCATAGTGTGTTACAGTGAGTAAAAGAACTACTGCAGGCTTCTCCCCCCCATCCCCCCATACAGCCCCTCCTTTAGAAACCTACCTGTATTTAATATTGTCCTGTTCCTGCTCTCCTTCCTCAGAATCACTGCAGAATCCCAAAGGAAGCAGCCCCCAGACGGTCCGTGAGAGCTCAGGACGCCCTCCCCCACCCTCCGAAACCGCAGGTACAATGGAATTTCCGATAGCACAGAGCTGTGCTTACCCTGCCGTGCTCAGGCTCTGAATGGACTCAGCCCCGCTGTCGCTGTGCTCTGGCTCCCCACTGCCCCCACCACCACCCTTGGTCGTCACTCTATTTTATAGCTAGTGACACATCACTCCATTTTATAGCTAGTGACACATGACCATCAAAAACCAATCAGTCCACTTTTCCATCTGCAAGCTATCAAATCCCACCACTAGTGGCCACTGCAATTAACAATCCTCCAAACTTGTAAGCTTCCTAGCTCCACCACCAGAGGCCACTGTAAATTTCCCCCACCCAAAAAAATAAAATAAAAAAAAGGTATTGACCATGCCACTCTCTGCCTTATTCGTTCTTGCTCTACACTTTTGCATGCTATTTCCCTCCTTCCTCACACTCCGACATCACCCCCCACTTTATTCTCCTTACACCTACCCCTCCCTCCCCGAACCTCCCCCTGTGAACCCCCACCCTGGCACATCACCTCAACCCAAATCTTCGATCACTCTTCCCCTTGTATTGAATACACCCCTTTCCTCTCCCCCTCAACCCTCCACAACCATTCACCCTTCCCTGCTCCACTCACACATGCTAAACCTAGAGGCATTTCTCCGGTGCCTAAACTTTCGAACTTCACCCACAAGGCACATTCATAGCAGATGCAAGATGCACACCCACCTCTCCCTACCCCTGCTACTCCTACTCCTGGCAGGGGATATTCATCCAAACCCAGGCCCCACATCAACAAAAGTTCCCCTAGCGTCATCAGCCCCCCAACTCAGTTTCTCACCAAATTCGCTCCCAAAGGACCTCCGCATATTCCACATTAATGTCAGGAGCCTTCTCCCCAGACTCGACACCCTTTTTGTCTGGTCAGTACAATACAAACCGGACATACTCTGTATCACAGAGACCTGGCTCTCAGGCAAAATCTCTAACCTCTCACTCGCCATACCAAATTACATCTTGTTCCGCCAGGACCGTGGCAAGCGAGGTGGAGGAGTAGCGCTGTATATCAGACACTCCATTAAGTGCACTGTTATTTTCAAAGAATCACGCCCATCCCACGATTCCTTAGTTGCTCACCTATCCTTCCCCTCATCCACCCCCTCTTTACATAGGTGTTCTATATACCCCTCCAAAGCCTTCACCCGACTCCCTCATCCAAGTCATCTCCTCCATTTCTTCAACCTCCTCAAATGGCGAACTCATTCTATTAGGCGACTTCAACCTAAACTGGCTCTCCCCCTCCACAAAACCAGCAGCTCTGAGGATCGAAGCCCTGAATTTCACCCAGCTAATCCAGGAACCCACCCATCTAAGTCACCGCTCACAAAAACACACCCTACTCGACTGGATCCTAACCTCCCACCCGCATAGGATCACTGCCTCAGGTATCCTTTCTGATGCCCTTAGCGACCACTGCATAACCTACTGTATCCGTAAAATCAATTCACTCCACTCCAGCCCCAAATTCATTGTAACCCGCCCCTACACCTCCTTGACGAATCCGCCCTTCAACATGACCTGTCAAACACAGACTGGCACCCTGTCCTTGCCTCACTCGATGTCGACACCGCCCTCTCCCACTTCTGTAGTATCTTCCTAGGCATATGGGATCGCCACGCTCCACTCAGGAAAGCCAGAGTTAGGAAAAATCACCACCCATGGATCACTGCCGACCTCATCTCCCTGGGTCGAGTCAGAAATAAGGCCTGGAGGCGTTACAAAACCTCTTTTGCATCCAGGGACCTCCTGTCCTACAAAACTCTTAGAAACAACTGCACAAAAGCTGTTCAACTATCAAAGGCCTAGTATTTCAAGGCCCAACTTACCACTCACCAAGCCTCCCCAGCGCCTTTCTGGAAGGTGATAAACTCTCTTATCAACCCATGCTCCAGGCAAGCTAGCCCCAGCCTAAACATTGACAGCAAAATAGCCTCCGATCCTGCCACAGGCTCTGAACTCTTCAACTCCTTCTTCATCTCCTGCGCCAAGCCTGACACCCCCACCCTCCCACACAAACCCCGACCTCTCACCACGGCTTCCACTTTCCCATTTCGCACCCCTGGAAGTTTACACTTCCCTCAGCTCTCTAAACCTGTCAAAATCCAGTCCTGACGGCTTGCACCCCAGCCTGCTCCGCATCTCCGCTGCAGCCATAGTCGCACCTATAACCCACATACTAAATCTCTCGATCAACACAGCCACTGTCCCCTCCACCTGGAAACTTGCCAAAATCCTACCCCTCCATAAAGGTGGCAACCCCTCCCTCCCAGGAAATTACAGACCCATCTCTCTCCTCCCCTCCCTGGCCAAAATCCAAGTATCCCTCATGCTATCAAAACTGTCTCCTTTCCTCTCCACAAACAGCTCCCTCTCTCCTTTTCAATCAGGGTTCAGAAAATCCCATTCTACCACCACCGCCTTACAACGGGTAACCGACTCCATTTTCTCCGCCATGGACGTAGGGCAAACCACTAATGCCATCTTCCTCGACCTAGCTAAAGCCTTTGATTCGGTCTCTCACCCTTTATTGCTAGGCAAATTGAGCTCCTTCAGCCTTGCTAAACAGGCCATAAACTGGTTCCATTCTTACCTCCAAAACAGGATGCAGCAAGTACAAGTCAGAGATACCATCTCCAACCCTCTACCCATCCTCATGGGTGTCCCCCAAGGCTCCATCCTCGTCCCCATCCTTTTCTCCCTTTTCATAAATGACCTCCCCTCAGCCTGTCTCACCTCAAACCTGCATCTATACACAGACGACACCATTATCTACGCCTCAGGCCCCTCCCATGCCAGTGTCCATCCAAACCTCCAAAGCGATTTCAACCGAGTACAAGCCTGGCTCCAAAAAAATCAGTTAAAACTTAATGCAAAAAAAACTGTCTCCATGGTTTTCAGCACAAGACAAAAACTCACCTCCCTGCCTGCCCCCCATCTCCACCCTGGATGAAATTCCCCTAGAGTCTGTACCCACCTCTAAGTACCTGGGAGTCTGGCTGGACACAAACCTCAACTTCTCCACCCATGTCGATGCTGTCTGCACCAAACTCCGGCCCAAACTTGCCATCCTCTACCGCCACAAGGACTGCCTCCCCCTCCCTACTCGGAGTGAACTCATACGTAAAACCATCCTACCGATACTGGACTATGCAGCCATCATTTATGGCACAGCCCCTTCCTCCTTCCTTGCAAAACTCGACGTCCTGCTAAACTCCTTCATGCGCCTCGCCACTGCCTCCCCCCACTCACTCATCACTGCAAACTGTTCACAACTCTGTCTCTAACGCCACTCTCACAAAGGCGGACCACCCACAGCGCCTCACTCATAGCAAAATATTGGCTCGGCTCCTTTCCCCTCTACCTAGCCTCCCACCTCTCTCAAGCCAACCCCCTCTGGATACTCACTTCGCCACAGACATGCACGTACCTGCCACCTCTCATGCCCCTTGTCAGCCTCAGGGCAAGCTGCCTTTTCTATCGGCTCCCTCTCCTATGGAACAACCTCCCTCCCAACCTTCACCTTGCCCCCTCCCTATCAACCTTCAAACAGCTCCTTAGGCTTCTCCCTCCCACTCCCTGCCACAGCTGTACACCCAAGCCCTCCTCATATGGTCCTAGCGCTACCTAAATAGCCTCACCAGGTAACAAAAATAAACTCTCCACCAGCTCTTACTGCTAAATCAGCCCCACCGCACCCTCTCCCGAAAACTCAATTTTTCAATAAATCCACTACTGTAAATATGTAGATACATGCACCTAAAATTTAAGGTTATAAATGGTCTGGAAATGAAATGAAGTAATTCTTTTTTCAAACCTGCTGTTCATTCTAAAGTGTAACCTCTCCACCAAACTCCATGTAAATGTACCATAATGTATCACTCGTCTGTTACTTGATAATCGCTGTATTTGTATTTCTGTGTCTACCACCTTGTACTACATGTACCCGGGTCACACCTGGAAACGAGCCTCGGCTCAGCGTGCTTTTCCCGGTCACCAATTTTAAATAAAATAAATAAATAAATAAATTAGCAACCTGGGCCTCCGGCAGAAGATAATGAGCAAAGTGTTGTGGAAACAGCCTACAGAGCAAGGAGCTGACAGTGCTGCAAGTTTGGACATTCCCATCCATGCAGAGGCACCCCTCACAAGTGACAAATGCTCCAAAGTTAGTGCTGAAAGTACAGAGACTGTGGCTGCTCTCCCCAGAAAGACTGGTCATGCTGTCAAGCCAGTGCTACGCTTTAGTTATGATTCCCCTGGGAGGCCAGTGGATTTGCCTCTCAATGTGGTTCACAAAGGGGTTTATGTTTCACCAAACTCACTGCCCTAATTGAGCTTGATGGCCAATTCCAGGTTACTTGTTCTTCCTTCTCACCATGGTGCCACTGCCCCATGCAGCCCCAAGTTAGCTGATAGGGGAGGGCTCCCTCTTACATTGTTTAATATACAAGAAGTTATTAAATCAATCAGTATTACTTGTATGAAACCTGCATAAGTATTGTCAATATGGATGGGAGCTGCCTGGATTGCAGTCTTAATTAATCTGAAAGGGAGCTCTGTTAGATGATGTGCTTGTTTGCTGATCATTTGGTAAAGTAGTTATAATATTGCAGTTTGTTCTAACCTGCCTTCTTTGCAGCATGGACTGTTCTGTTTATCTCCACCAATTTGACCTGGGACTGTCAGAATGGGCCAATCAGTACTGTTGGGACTCTACAATGGAGCCTGCCTACAGGGGCTTGGTGGGGTCAAAACTTGTAGGAATTGTAGTTTTTGCATTTTGGAGCATAAAATAGCCTGGAAGGGGAACCCCTGTTGTGACTGACAGACAGAGCAGCCAACCGAACCTTTTTGGATCTTGGGGAAATTCCCAAGCTGCTTGCAACTAGTTTCAGTTCTGAGTTGGGAAGTGAAGAGATAACAGATTGAATGATTCAAGCAGGAGCCCAGGCATAGATTCACATGGGAGAACTGTGGAAAAGCCTGAGTTTTGGCCTGCATGGCTGCCTGCTGTCCCTGAGAGGGAACTTGTGTGTTTTTCGGACTGAATCCAAACTTGGAGAGCGAAGTAAGCCACTGAATTGTGGCCAGGCTCCTACCTGAAGAAGACCAAAGATTTGTTGAATGTGATCGGCCTGTCTGGACCTCCAGTCACCTCTGAACTCCCGGATTGTGCAGAGACTCTGTAATTGTGACCGGAGAGCCTTTTGCCTGGTACAGTGGAATTTCCTTACATGTGAATGTGTTGTGTGCTTATAGTGAGTCGTGATTTGGTTCCCCACTGGTTTGAACTGTATTCTGCTTGCTGGAAGCTGCATCCAACCCCATGGACTGAATTCAAAATCATCTCCATTGGACCCGGGCCTTGCCACACTGGCCCAGCCCGACTACCCGCTGCACAGAGAAAACCATCGATGACAGACCTGCCTGGGGATCAGCCCCTGCTCAACACTTGAACAGGAATGACTCCTTGCTGATACATGTGGGCCTCGCTTCTCCGAGCACTCCAGTTTAACAACCTGCAGTCTCGATTTTGCCCTGCCTGTGTCAAGTATTGGGTGACGTGAGTAAACATCACGGTAGCTCCCTGCAACAATAGCTAAATCTAAAGTGTTGTCATCTGATTGTCTGGTTGTTTTTTTCTTTCACGAACTGAGCCCTCCGGCTCTGGATTACAAATAGTGTGTGTTGTGCATGTTGCTTTCTTCCATCACAGGACCCCAGCCAGCCTCAACATTCCTGGCTAGCCCATCATCTCCTTACCTGGGTACCCAGAGCTGTGACTGTGTGGGGACTTAAAGCGCATGCATAACTGTTTGATTAATATAGCCCTTAAGCCAATCAGCCTGATTATGCCCCTTTCTTGTTCAAGTCCCCTGAATAAATCAGATCTGACTTTTTTTGCATTTAACCTGACTGAGGTTCCAGTTTGTGCCAAGAGTACTGTACTGTTGCTATTTGCTGTGCATAACCTTGTTTTACAGGGGTCTCCTAGGTTGAGCCAGTGGAACCAGCCCTGGTGGTAAGTGCAAACAGTGTGGGTACTTGTATGGTGTACAAGGGGTACTGTGAAAGTGATTATTTTATATTGCTCAGGCCACTAGATGGGAAAGAGGGGGGTTACAGTGTTCCGGAGGGCTGTGCCCAGGTTAGTTTGACTACTACCAACTCTGACCTCCGGGTGGAGGCACCTGTTGCAGAACCTAGTCCCCTTAACCTGCTACTAGCCAAGCAGGCAGGGGTAGTAGCCCATGGGATTGTGCCACCTAGGGGTTACTTATGTCAGCAGTGTTTTGTTTGCAAAGCCATATACATGGCTGCCATAGTCCAATCTACTGGAAATGCTGGCAGGGGGTCAAACCTGATTTGGGCAGATTGACCGTAATCCCCAGGGCATGAAACAGCTGACTGGAACATGCCAGGGGTTGGGGCAGGAGCTTCATGGGCTGTGCCTTGAGCAGCCAGTCATCTAGGTAAGGAACATGTACAGCCCCTCCCTCCTCAGAGCAGCCGCTACCACTGCCAAGCAGTGATAAAGACCTGATATGCACAGGACAAGCCAAAGGGCAGGGCCCAGAACTGATAGTGCCCCTGGAACTGGAGCCTAAGGTACTGCCGGTAGAGTGCACACCCAATGCAATACTGGTATGCATCCCACCTGTCTAGGGGGCATATCCTGGCTCCCTGGAGCAGAAATGGCTGCAGGCACTGGAAGGACACCAAGCAGAACCTTGGTGTACTGAAGGGAGAAATGCAGGGTGCTAGAATGAGGAGGGGCTTTAAAGTCCCTGTGGATGTAGGGCCCAAAAGAGGAGAAAGGAGAACCCCTTGTTCCTCAAACTTGAAAGAACCAGTTCTATGGTCTTCTGCCACTGCAAGGCACAGACTTGCACCTCAGACCCTGAAATATGGCTGGAAGGGTGGGGGAGTGGACAGAAGCCCAGCTTGGGGATGGTACTGGAAGCTCAGGGTCTGAGCCCTGAAGTGATAAGGTTCCGTTCTGTCCCACCACTGCTCTCGGTGGAGGGAAGAAGTGACCCTAAACCACCTTGACAAAATGGCAAAAGCCACCACTCTGTCTCTGACACTCCCAAAATTGGCACTGGCATGGAGGGCGGGGCCAGAAAAGTAGGCCACATGCCACACATGCCATGGGGGCCAGCCCTGGACCCAGAGTTATGGGGATCCCAGGAATCTAAGGGATCTAAAGGGTGCTTGCCTAACAGCCCCCAAAAAGCAGACATTTACAGAGAGGGGCAAATAGGACAGCCTGCTTGCATTTGGTGTCAACCTCGATCCCCCCCCTCCCCAGCATAGGAAGGGTGCTGGTCACTGTTGCTCTGGCTGGAACCTGTAAGAGGTTGAAGGCAGACCCCATCAAGAGCAGACCTGCAACAAAAGGAAGGGGAAGCCTGGCCTGCTGAGCAGTCTGGAGGGTATATCCCTGCGACAGCCAGGGAACCTCCTGGTCTATGAAGAATGGGAATAGAAATACCCCATACCTTAGGTCTAATAAAGGGGCGGCTGGGCAGAAGCACCCTAACTGCCCAGGCTGCATCCTCACTAGTGGCCAAAGTAAGGGTGTGGAGCCACAAAGCGAATAAGGTGAGGGCACACTTTGAAAGTCCTGTTGCCCCTAGCAGAGGCTATTGGTACTATCTCCCCAAACCCCTGGTTGGGTTCGTAGTGCAGAAAGCCCCAGCTCCAGGGAAGGTATCAAAGGACTTTCCACCCACAGCCAGCAGAAAAACCAGAGTGCACCACTCAGTGCCACTGTCTGCCTGGCTGGAGTCCTGGGGGGAGAGAAAGGGAGGGAGGTCCGAGGCACTCCCGCCCTGAGAGGCCCTCAAGGGGTGCCAGCCCAAAGGTCCATTGGAACGTAAGACTGAATGGTCACTGAGCCTGGACTTAACAGAAGGGTACCAGGGCTGTAGCCCCTTGGTGACACCAGCTCCACTGGCAATGGGCCTAAGGTGAACTAGATGAGGGAGGCCAAGGAGTGCCACCATCTAGGGAAGGGAAAGCCAGCCACCTGCCAGAAGAGGGGAGGGTGAACCAGCCCTGTGGAGGCCCTGGGCACTCCCAGTTCACTGACCAGGCCAGGCTCACAGTGGCCTGGATGAAAGTGAACCCTCCGATTCCCTGCAAGGCAAGCGGATCGTAGCATCATTGGGGGAGACACTGGGCACCACTGATGACAGGCTAAGACCTCAAGTAGCTGGTCAGGACAGAGACCCGCTAAAGCCCCAGTTACAAGGACAACCGGAGGGGCAGGCTGGGTGGGAGAGGCATAGGCAGCACTGTACCAGAGACCGGATTCAGCAGGGTAGGCACAGGGCACCATTGCCAAGGGCCTAGGCCAGACAGAGCTGGCAGAAAACATGTCTCTAGGAGGCTCTGCCACAGTGGGACCCTAAAAGGCCAGTCCAGTGCCCCCCCACAAGGACAACGTGAGGCAGGAGAAGGGCATTTAAAGCAAAAGAATACCAAAGGCAGAAAAGGTCCAGAGGCAGGGTGTGGCTCGACTGGCACGGGCCACCCATGGAGGTGAGACCGTCTCCAGGAGGCTCTGCATCAGTACTGTGGATTTTAGCAAAAACATCCTCAGCAGAATCCCCAGAAGTATAGCGATCCATTTGCACTGAAAGAAAGGACCACCACCACTGGCAAAAAACAGAGTGTATGCCACCAGGAAAAGCCCACCAAAACCAACCACCAGGCCACTGCCACAGGCCCCAAAAAGGAAAGAAGAAACTGAGGCCCAACCAAAAAACTGCACCGAGACTGTAAGTGGAGGCAGCAGGCGAGCACAGAGATTGAGATTGTAGAAATAAAATGAAACAAAGTAAATCTGGAAGAAAATAATTCTGTGGCTGCTTTGAGAAGCTTCCATGGTGATCCAGGATCTGATGAGCACTGGTCGATGGCGGGAAAAGAACTGAGGAGGAAAGGAATGCCCACGCTTATGTAGGGAGGGTGACGTCAGACGTTACCATGGTCAGCCCCATAGTGGTACTGCTAGAAAAAGTTTCCATGTGGTCCTAGAGCTTGATGGCTAATGTTCCATAGATGCAACCTGATGAAAGAGATATCCCTGCAGAAGATCCTCAAATATGGCCTTCAGCCATTTGCTACCGTGCACCACTCCAGGCTCAGTCAAGTGTGTGATCCTCACCGACAATTGGCCTGGCAATCTGGTAGCCAGACAGAAGTCCTTAAAAGGGGCTCCTTGCACGGACTGTTGTAGAGGCAGATCAGCAGTATCGGCAGGGTCGATAGGGGCTGAACTGGCAATTGTCACATGACCACAGGGGTTGAGGAAAGAGTCCTACCCTGCCCATCCAAGGTCAATTGCTGCCAGATAAGCTCCACATAGCACCGGTGCATACGGTGACAGAGCCTCTTGTCATCCAAGGATGAAGAAGAAGATGTGCCAATAAAAATCATCCTAGGTCCCAACCATAAAGCTCTGACTATTGTCTCCGTATATATCCCACCCAGGGACCCTAAACATGGATTCAATGACATCCTAAACTTTATCAACTCACATCCTCCCGAAACTGAACTTATTCTACTAGGGGATTTCAACATAAACTGGTTAGCATCGAGTGCCAGTGCCTATAAAGACTCCATCTCAGCTGCTAACCTCACGCAAATGGTGAACTCCTACTAGGATTAACTACAAGACTGGCACCAGTACCCTCTTGGATTGGGTCCTCACCACTCACCCCACAAGGATTTCTCGGATGACCATTCTCCCAGACTCACTCAGTGACTACTCCCCAGTCGTGTGTGCATGGTCTAACAAATTCCTTAAGCCCCCTCCCAAAATTATCGCTAGCAGAGTCCTTCCTCGTGGAAAACTTCCACATCTCAAACAACACCTGCTTCTACAAGACTGGCTTCCCATCTATGAAGCAACAGATGTTAACTTGGCTCTTGATCACTTCATCTCAATTTTCAACAAAGCCTGAGACTTCTTTGCCCCTGCTAAAAGGTGCAAAACAAAATCTCTCTCTAACTCATGGGTCACCGCGGCTCTTCTCTCACAGCTGAAATTAAGAGATCTCCTCTGGGCAGTTGCCAGGGCCACTGGCAAACAACTGGACATCCAAAATTACAAACAAGCACGAAATGCCTGCACAAAAGCCATACGGCTAATGAAATCCACCTATTACAAAGATGCTCTCACATGGGGAAATGGTCGTGCTTTCTGGGACAATATCAAGGATGTCACAGGGAAGCAGCCAAAAACCTCTCCGGCCATGTTAATGACTGATGGATCCTCAACCCTTGACCCCAAGGTGATCGCAAACATCTTTAACACGGCTTTTTCAGACCTTAGTGCTGTTCTACCCCATGACTTTTTCGAAAACAGGACCTGCTCACCAAATACCTCAGCCCCTCAATCTAACCATCCCCTCTTCTACTTCAGGAAGGTAAGGCTGAATGAAGCTCGCCGCTATATTACTGCAGCTATCTCTAAATCTAGATCTAGTAGTGACACCCTGGACCTTAAGCTTCTTTTGCTCACCCTCGATGAGGTAATTCATCCATTAACAAAAATCCTAAACCTCTCTCTCAGCTGTGGAAAATTCCCAGACCTATGGAAAACAGCCACCGTGACATCCATCCATAAAAGTGGGGACAAGACGATTCACTCAAATTATCGCCCTATCTCCATACTGCCCCCACTCTCTAAGGCACTTGAGCGCATCGTGTCTGATCAACTTACCGACCACTTGGATAAATACAATATACCTTGTCCACAACAACACAGCTTCCGGAAAGATCACAGCACCACCACAGCCCTTCTTGAGTTCACTGGAGCTTTGCACAAATCCCTTGACAACGGCCTTCTCACAGGGTCCGTTTTCGTTGACCTCTCCAAGGCCTTCGATACAGTACACCATGGATTATTAATACACCAACTACTGAATGCCGGGCTATCACCTGACTCTTCTCTGGTTTAAAAGCTACTTAGAAAACCGGTCACAGAGAGTAAAAATTGTGGACGCTTTTCTAACACCCTGCCTGTTCACTGGTGTCCCACAGGGATCCATACTGGGACCCTCCTTTTAGCCTTTTCTAAACTCCTCCTTACCACTGCTCTGAGCAGATCATACTATATGCCGATGATGCTGTTGTATTCTCCACTCACAAAGATCCTGCAACTCTTCAACACAACCTTCAACTTGGTTTCAGTTCTGTAGAGACATGGTTTCTTAATCATAAACTGGTCCTCAATGACAAGAAAACCAAATCTATGCTCTTCTGCAGCTCTCATAACCCACACAAGCTACACCACTTGGCTATCTCCACCACCCAGGTGAACACTCTAGATCAGGTGGGGTCCTTCAAATACTTAGGGATACAGCTTGACCCTAATCTCTCCTATGAACTTCATGTAGATAATGTAGCTACAGCTGCTAATACATGGCTTGGTCTCCTCTACAAACACAGACCACACCTCACGCCAGAAGCTTTGAAGGTTGCAGTCCTGAGCTCTGTGATCTCTATAGACTATGGTCTCATCATTTATGGCTCGCCACAACCACAACCCTTAGATGCCTCTCAACTACCTTAAATAAAGCATGTCGGCTCATCACTGGTGCTCACCGTCTCACCCACACATGTGACCTGTACACTCAGACCGGCTGGCTCCAACTATCAAACCGCATAAAGTTTCTCACCTGCTCCATGGTGAAAAAAGTCTACCTTGGCCTTGCACCTTCTGGGGTCTCAACTCTGTTACAACACCGAATTAACAAATGGCGCCTTAGGAGATCCACACTACAGCTACTGAAAGTCCCCCACTGTCACACTTCACAGGGACAATGCTCTTTTGCTTATCGAGTGCCACTCTGGTTCAATGGCCTCAGCCCAACTATCTCCTCTGCCCCAACTATTGGTATGTTTAAAACTAGGCTCCGGGACTATCTCACTACCAACAGCTCCTGTGACTGCCCAACTTAATCTTGTTTCTCCACTTCAAACAAAGCAGAACGCTTGACAGTTGTCAAGCAGCTGGGGTAGTTGAGGGAGCAGGAAGAGCACGGTCTTTCCCGATCCCATGACCAACAGCAGGACTTTTTGGATTTCTTGCTCTTATTGTGGCAGACAGGTTCTCCCTGAAGGTCTGGAGTGTCTTGCACATTTTTCTGAAGCTGCCAGCAAAAACCTGGCCCATGCTGGCCCCAAACGGGAGTAGCACGGTGACCAACAAGGTACATGCTGTGGCCTTAGCCACTGCTTCTTCCATGACTGTCATCTGGGCCACAGAACCTGCAGCTGCGGGGCTGACTTACATGCCTACTTCGATTTTACTGGAGGCTCCCATTTGTTTGGCCTAACAAGTAGAAGACTGGTGAAGAGGTCTTCCAGGGAAGAGGGAAGCATAGCTTGGTACAGGCCACAGGCCGCAACATCGTGCTGTTTGCTGAGGCAGTAGATACACAACATGTGTAGATCTGTCCGAGACATCTTCTGGTTGCACTGGACACACCACTTAAAACCGGGAACTGGCTTAGAACTCCCATGATCCATAATGTTGACGTCGGAGATGGAGACAGAACTGGGGATATACTTTTGTGAAATAGAAGAAAAAGCCAAATGGTGCACATGAAAACAATTTTGGCCTACACCACATGCAGAGCTGCAAAGGAGAAAACCTGACTCTTCCAGTGGAAAGGAAGATCTAATGTCACGGGGTGAAGCTGAGGGATAGACCACCACTGTAGTGGGAGGAGCTTAGCTTGAAGACTGGCAAGAACAGCTATTAAAGGGAGACTGCCATGAGTATGGATAAGTGAACCATAGCCACATCTCTAGAAATAACGCTTTCCATGAAAGAAAGCATAGGCCGCCACTCACAGCAGGCTCAGAAGGAGTGAAAATAAGCTTTTTATTTATTTTTTTTTTTTTTTAAGTCATTTTTCTTACCTTTGGCCCCCAGTCTGCCATCCACCTTCAGGCATCCACCTACTCCGGCCACTGTCCAGATCTCCCTGGCTCCTATTTGGGCATCATTGCATACCCCAGCACAGCTTGCCCCCCATGGTGGGGTGGCAGAGAGACACCTTTTATCTCCACCAACACAGGATCCAGTAACCACAGTGAGCCCTTGGAGCTGGGCATCCTGCCAAATGGCCATCAAACAACCATGACCAGTGCCATTTTTCACTGTTCTTGATTCTCCCAGAGTTGGAGGGCATGCAATGACACCAGCAGCCATAAGTGCGCATACGTCCATGCGCATCCCCATCCAGGCATCTGCCTCCGACTCTTCTGCAGTGTACGGAATACGTCCCCAACCCCCAGCCCCCACCGAGGGCAGTCGGACACCAAGGACTCCCCTCCCTGGAGAGGAAGAGCAGTCCATCAGATGATCAATCACTCTCCTCCCCTGCCAGCCCTAGGCGACTCGTGCTCGCTCCCAAACCAGGGTCACCGGCATAGCGCGAGGTGTGGTGTCCAGTGCCTCAGCACCACCGGGCCATCCCAAAATAAGTTTTTTCAACATAAAATTTAAGTCCCAGGCTCAGACTGGATGTCTAATTGGAGGTTTCAAGTGTAGTATACCTCTCAAAAATGTACAGGCTACTTCTAGTTGAGCAACAATAAGGCTATCTACAGGGGCATAAGAAGCTGAAATGGTCAAATGCACCTTGAGGGAGGAATACTGTAGCCATACATCTGAGAGGGACAGCAAGTATTCCAACACTGCATTAACTGGGCATTGGGCAAGTAAAAGGATCCAGATGCTTGGAAGCAGCCCACAATGTAAACCACTTCCATTTTGGAGTGTATGTCTGGTGAAGGGATTTATAGCTGCCACCAGAACATTAATCAGTTTAGAGGATACCCCAAACCTTGCTATGGTTATGTCTTCAGGAACCATGCATGTAAATACAGGTATTTCAGGTCTAGATGGACCAGAGACCCCCTATCATATGAATATATGAAGAAGCCAGCAGAAGAAGGCCATTTGGTCTATCAAGTCTGCTCATATTGCAGGGTCCACAGCTTGAGCTAATATCCCTGCCCTCCCTTCCCGCTCCTCCCATCTTCCCTACCCATGATACTTACCTTCGTCCTATGCCTATCCCAGCCTCTCTTAAAGCTGCCCACTGCCTTCAACTAGATGACCTCTTCTGGCAGTGCATTCCAAGTGTCCACCACCCTCTCTGTGAAGAAGTGCTTCCTGATCCCGTTCCTAAACCTCACATCGTCCAGCTTAAGACTGTGCCCCTTCATGTTGTGGTTGCCACTCAGCTGAATGAAACTCTCCTTATCAACCTTATTTATCCCTTTCAAGTACTTTAAGATCCCAATTTTGTCCCCTCTCTCTCCCCTATCTTCCAGGCAGTACATGTTCAGTGCCCTCAACCTATCCTGTGACAATAGGCCCTTATACAGTGGCAGGGGCACTGGGGTTCCACTGCTAGCTGTTGGAGCAGTGAGTATCAGATCTGTCAAGGCTAGAGAGGACCAATTAGGATGAGAGTTGCTTCCTTCATCTGTAGTTTGAGTAACACTCTCTCTATTAGAGGAAAGGGAGGGAAGTCATATTAAAAATGAAAATTACGTACCTACCATAAGTCTTGATCTTCCTGTATATCTTCACCATTCATCACTGGTGGGTTCAAGCCAGAGGTGCTAGGACCCTATGGGAAGCTTTTAGCTGAAGCTTTTATATTAGGAGGAGGAGCCAACATCGTGGACAGCACTGCACTAGAGGCAGACACATTGCGTGGTTCTCACACATTGGCCAGTAACCAATGCCAACCCCTCCACCAACTCAGTTCTGCTCCCCAGAGAGTGAAACTAGAGATAGAGGAAAAGAGGACTATTGGGCAAGGGAGCCCAAGGTATAGGAAAAGAAAATTTGTAAACTTAAAGGAGGTAAAAGTCAACCAGAGGAAGGGGATAGGCCCTACATTTTGTAGGAAAGGGGGCCCCAACCACTGGACAGGCCAGAAGAGGTTGAGAGGATGGGTAGGGAGAAATATAAGAAAGAGAGAGTAAGAAACAGAAAGTGAAAAAGGAGGCGGAAGGGAGATTGGAGTAAATGAACAAAAGGAGGGAGAGAGAGAGAGAGAGAGAGAGAGAGAGAGAAAGGACCCCGCCCAGTAATATTGTGGTGGTTCTTCTGCTGCCTGAGATTTAAAGGGAGGAGATTGTCCCAACTGCTCTTTTATATGGGCCTTAAGCCTGATCCAAGGAGACACAAGGACCTACAAGGCAGTGCAGGGAAAATGGCCACTGCTCCAGAAAGTCATCTCATTTCATTTTTATTTTTTATACTTGTAAGCAGGATGAGCAGAACTGCCCATTTTCACCAGCGACAAGTTACAAAACACACTTAAACATACAAAATATCACACATATACAAACATTTAAGTATAATACAAAATACACAAAACAGACAAAATATAACAATCAAATATTGAACTTAAACATGTGCAAATACCATTGTCCATCATCCAGTATTTTAGTCTAGTTTTAGAAGACCACACTGTCACACTCTTTATAATATCAACAGGTAATAAGGTAAAAAACAAAGGAGCCCTGTATAAAATAGATCTCTGGCCAAATGCAGTATCAAACAAGGGAGTTTTGTAAGTAAATTTTGCCTGGGATCTAGTGCCACTGGAATTAACGGATCTAGTAAATAACAGTGAAACTACAGGAGATATAAGGCCATTCTTTACCTTAAACATAATGATACCCAATGTATGCCAAATTATATTTTTGAGAGATAAACTATTAGAACATTTAAGCAGTAAACAATGATGAGTTTGAAAGGGAACATCTAGCACACGTTACCTCAAGTTTACTAAATAAATTACAAGAAAAGGAAGAATAAATAATAGTAATACCATAATCCAAGACACTCAACGAAAAACTATGAGCAAGAAAAAGACCTATATTCTCTGGTCAAAAACTGCTTAACTCTACAGAGTGAATCTAATCTCTGATGGAGAATTTTCCTAAGTTTATTCAGATGGGGTTCAAAAGTTAGTTTTGAATCAAGAACTATCCCTAAATATTTAAAATTGTCTACCAATTCAATCACTTTTCCATCCTGTGTAACAATGGGATTGAGACTACTAGACTCAGTGGTCTTATTTGCAAACAACATAACTTTAGTTTTGTTTGAATTGAGTACCATAAAATGTGATGACAACCATTTCTGGAGGGAATCAAAGTCAGATTGAACCTCTACCAAAGCATCATTAGGAGTAGACCCAACAGCATAAATTACTGCATCATCAGCATAAAGTATCATTGATGAATGAGAACAAACCAAAGAGGCAGAATTCATATAGAATGAAAAAATCAGTGGGCCAAGAATTGAGCCCTGAGGTACCCCACATTTAATAACGCTAGGGGAGGAAATACTATCACCTATTCTAGTACAGTGGGATCTGTTAGAAAGATAATTACGAAACCAGGAAATTACCTTATCAGAAAAACAAAAACTAGTGAGAATACCATTTAACAAACCATGTTCAACCAAATCAAAGGCCTTGGTGAGGTCCATGAAAAGTGCCGCAACAGTTTTCCCTTTGTCAAGGGCACCCTGAATGGCACCCGTGAACCCCACCAAGGCCATCTCAGTGTTATGGAGTGGCTTAAAGCTATGCTGGCAATCAGAAAGCAAATTATATTTTTGTAAATGCTCAAAAGTTTGATCCAAAATAACTCGTTCAAGAATTTTAGATAAAGGTGATAACAAAGAAATTGGATGATTCTAGGTTCCCTAAGTAGGGGTCAGACCAAATTACCCTCTCTCTCTCTCTAAACCACTCTCCCCCTTCACTCCCCTCCCAACCCGCTACATAAGGGTAGGGGAGAAAATGATCCACCCTAGGGCATCCACCCTAGGACAAAGTCCCTCCTGCATCAGAGTAGGGGGTCATCTGATAATGAGCCCTTCCTGAGGTCTAGTGGAGAGCTGTCTCACCCAAACTTGCTCCCAGGAGTAGCAAGATAGGGTTCACCCCTGAAGAGGAAAGAGGGCAGAGGAACCTTGCCTCATGGATACCCATGGGATGCTCACATGAACGTAAAGGAACCACATGAGGCCCCAGAGAGGGAGAGAAAGAGGAAGTATAAGAAGATAAGGATCATTGGAGCCCCACCAACCAAGCCCAGAACCCTAGGTAGGCAAGAAAGGTCCTTTACAAAAAGAGGAGACCCAGGTCCAGGACTCTGAAAGCAATGCCACCCCAAGATGACCTCAACAGGTCATACAGAGCTCCAAAGAGCACTTTGGCCAAAGATGGCAAGTGGTCCTACTTCCCCTTCCCCCAGAGGTGAGTCCCTGTTGCTTCAGAGAAGGATCAGTGGACCCTGAGGTGCCAGCAGGGCTATGCCCACAATTGGCCTAAATTGGGGTGAAGGCAAGCAGGAAGGAGGCACTACCTAGAAGCTGAGGCCAAAGAAGGGATGGTGGTTGGGAAGCAGTGATGAATGGTGAAGATATATAGGAAGATTAAAAATTACGGTAGGTATGGAATTTTCTTATCTTACCTGTATCAGTCTTCGCCGTTCATCACTGGTGGGTGAGTACCAAAAACCATGAATGTGGGACTGGCACCTCCTGAGAGCGAACCTTCCCTCAGCTTCTTATGGGGCAGTCACAAGTGGAGTGGGCTCATCATGGGTCTGACCAGTCCCACTACTGGTCAGGGTCAGGTCGAGGCTCCTGACACAGGAGGAGGGTGCCCTGACAGCTCTCACCTGGCCCTATGGGAGAAGAATCGGGCCCCCAAGAAAGGCAAGGGAATCACCCTACACCAGGCCAAGGGTGACAACCGGGATAAGTGAAGCCATGCCTGATGTGTCGAGATGGAGAGCAAGAGCCACGCTGAAGAGAAGACTCTTCTGCCCCAGTGATCAAACTCTGCATCTGGGGGGTGGTCTCTTGATAGGTGTAGATGCCCTGAAGGGGTATCCAACCAACTCAGGATGGGGCATAATTCCTGGAGACCCTGGGGGAGTGCAATACCTGCACTGGCAGTCCCGAGGGGCTGGAGACAGGGAAGCAGGGAGCTGCCAGATGCCGTGCAACTCTTCCATGAGAGGACAGGGCCATGGAGGGATCATCATGGATTCTTGGCTGTATTCCCCTAGGAATGCCAGCATTACACGCTCAGGATTGCATTGTGTAAATGGGAGGAGATGGATCCCTGCCAACAACGTTGTGAGGAACTGCTGATACAAAGTGAAGTCAGCATCAAAGGAAAGGTAAGATGGAGAGTCCTCTTTCTCAGAGGTGGAAGCCAACAATGTGGAAGGGCTCTGCTTAGGGTGCAATGCTGCCATGGGAGAAGGCGGAAAAAACATCTTGTCTATGGCCCTAAAATAAATGGAAAATGCACTTGGCATCACCCTATACTACTCCCAAGTGAGGGATCTCAAGGCACCAGAAAGACCTGGGAGAGGGGGAGGAGGAGGCAGAGAGGCAGGAGGAGGAGCAAAATGGTCCTGGGAGATGGGACCCCACTGCCAGGACTGTGAGCACAAGTGGAGACCCCTCCCTGGGGAGGGGGTTGCACTGCCCAGCCACTGACTGCTGCTCAATCCTCTCTGAGCCAACAGGGTGGAGCCCTAAGAGGAAAGACCCCTCATGAGGAGATCAAAGCCATACTAGCCTAGAAGGATGGCTCCTATCCCTACCCACAGCAGGGCTTTGGCCCCTAGCCAGAGAGGGGATGCTCAGTCCAGTGCTTCGACTCTGTCCCAGGGTGGCTGCAGCCACTTGGACTGAATGGGATGCTAGACTATACCCCCCCACCTGACCCAGAGGACTGGGACCTGCCCCTCGAGAGAGGCCCTACCTTGGCTACTGCCCTGAGGGAAGGGGGAAGAGAAAAACCATCACCTGTGTCGGTTTCTAACTCCCCTTCGAACTCTGGCTTGGCACCCACTGCTGACGCGGCACTGGAGACAGCATCAATGACAGAGACTGACCCAGAGGCAGTGCTGTCATTTGAAGCGGCACTGACCATGACACCAACATCAGCCACAGCACTGACCATGGTGCCACCACCACAGGTGGCACCGACATCTAAGACAGTGCAAACCACAGTGCCAACCTCAAAAACATCACCCTCACAGGTGGTGCCAACCATGGCAATGACCCAGAGGCAACACTAAAATAAGCACCATCACCAGGAGCAACGCTGGAAGCGGCATCAACACCCAGGATGGCACTGGAGATGACACCAGAGATCTCCATGGTACCAAGAATGGCACCAACAGAGAGAGGCAGTGGCGCACATGGTAATGACCTCAGTAACAGATCAAAAAGAGGACCTCCTGCTGAGTCCAGGGAGCATCAGAAGTCCTGGGGAACTCGGTTGCCACTCCAGATCATCCTTATCATCCTCCAATTCCAGGGAGCAGACCACAGAGACCCAAAGAGAGGCAATTCTGGGCACTCAACCTGTCCCGGCACCAGGTGCGGTGTTGGGAGGGTACCCAGCAGCTGAGCCACCTCACTCACCAACATTGAGGATGGTGCCAGAAGCCGAGGCTTCACCTGCCGGAGCCTCGGAGGGAACTACCGATGCAGGCCCCATGTGTAGCTGAGACCTCGACACTGGGGTGACTTGGTTCCCCAAAGGGGAACTAGGCAGTGAGGGATGTGCCACCAGCTGCCCTGGGGAGGCCGACTGTCCACCCGACCCCTCACCCATGCTCAGCAAGACCTGAACTGATGGAGGCCTGCTCTTCCCCAGTGTGTATAGCAGTGGGGGGAGGCATGGGGGAAGGTCCCAGGGACCTTACCTTAGCAGCCCTCGTGCGACCCCAGCCACCAAAATTTGGGTGGTCGTAAGCCATCCTCACCGCATGGATTTCTAATGTGCGATGGTCCATAGAGAAGCAGGCATTGAAATGATCCATGTCATGGTTTGGACCTAGGCAGGTGAAACACCGATCATGCAGGTCTGTTATGGTGAAACAACTACCACAGAAACACTGATGCATTGGGATAAACCCCGCCTTTGAATGTCTTTGCCCTGAACCCAACATGACCAGCTGTGCACAAAAACTAATAAAACGAAAGAAAAAGACTCAACGTCGTACTTTCTTTAAATAAAGATAAATGGTGCCGGTAAATGGTGAAGTACTAAAATGATGTCAAGTAAACGAGCAAACGAGCAGAATGAGTGAGTCTCTGGAAGCTTCGATGAAGTGTCATTGTCCCATGGAGTTGTGCTGCACTTGATGACAGGAAAAGCAGAACTGAGTTGGTGAAGGGGCTGGTGTCAGTTACTGTCCAACCCATGAGCACCAAGCAATGCGTCGGCCTTGAAGGTGACACCATCCCAGATGTCAACTCCTCCTCCTTATAGAAAAGCTTTAGCTAAAAGCTTCCCACAGGATCCTAGCACCTCTGGCTTGAATCCACCAGTGATGAATGGTGAAGACTGATACAGGTAAGATTATCCCTTTCCAAGAGAGGATACAATGAATTTTACCAGAAAACTCCAGGACATGGCGTGATCGAGAAAAAATGTAGCAGTTTTGTATTGTGTGGGGATGCAAAAAGGTCCAACTCTGGGTGACCCTACCTTGGAAGAGATCTTCTGACACTGAGGTCAGCAGTTCTCATTCATGCAGGCTGGACTGTGACTGGCTTAGCCTGTCTGCTAAGTTGTTTTGGGCCCCTGGAAGATGTACAGCTGAGAATTCTAAGCCATGTTCCAGAGCTTACTGCCACACTCTCATTGCTTTACTGCAAAGCAGGTACGAATGAGTCCCCCCTTGTTTGTTGATGTAATGCATCACACTGACATTGTTCATCTGTATTAACAGAGGGCCTGGTGTTATATGCACTTGGTACGCCTGGAGACTGTATAGAACACCCCACATCTCCAGGACATTTTTGTGCATGCTTTTCTCTATCTGGGTCCAAGTACCCTGTAGTTGGTAAGGACTCAGGTGCACTCCCTAACTGGATCCTGAGGCATCTAAGGTGAGAATCTGTGATGGGGTTGGACTCCGAAATGGTACATCCTTGAACATGTCGGTGCGGTCCATCCACCACATCCGGGTCTTCCTCAGAGGAGACATAACTAGTACAGGTTTGTCTTGGTCTTCTACAGGTTGTTTCCACTGGACTCCTTGAGACCACTGTGGGATCCTCATGTGCAAGTGAGCTAATGATACTGTTACAATGGCTGCTGCCATAAGGCCTAGAAGACATAAGATCCTGGCTGGGACAGACTGACTATAGTACACCAGGTGGGCCTGTGCTATAAATCTTTCAGCTCTGTCCGAAGGGAAGAACGCATGGCCCTGATGCATGTCTAGTATAGCCCCTAACGTACTGCAGCCTTTGACAGGGGGTCAGTACTGACTTCAGCAGGTTCACAGTCACCCCTAGGTGATCAGACAGGGTCCTAGTTTGAGCCAGGGTGTGTAGCAGTTGTTCTCTGGACCAGGACTTCAATAACCAATCATCCAGGTAAGGGAACACATACAGTCATTCCTTGCAGAGGGCTGCTGCTACCACTGCCAAGCATTTGATAAAGACCTGTGGGGCAGAAACCAAGACAAAGGGCAAGACTCTGAACTGGTAATGTTCCCCTTCTAACAGGAATCTCAGATATTTTCTGTGATTCTTTCCAATTTTGATATGAAAGTAAGCATCCTTCATGGCCAGAGAATAGATCCAGTCTCCTGTGTTCAAGAGAGGAATAAGGGCTTGTAGGGAGACAATCCGAAACTTGTACTATATGTGTTATGTGTAGTGCAGTTTTAAGAAATGTTACACAGTACAGCGTTAAGAAATCTACTTCCTGTGTGTGTGTGTTGAGATAAGTGTTACCCTTATGTCTGAGCTGAATAGAAGTAAACAGAGAAGGCCTAAATTTCTGTGGTGCATGTTTTTCTTTCTACCAAGACCCTGATGTGTTTTAAGGTACTTATTTTCAGCCACCAAATACAACAAACTGGCGACAAGGATGGTGGACATTTTGATAGCTCCAGCTTACTGAATTACACCATTCTGTGACTTTCTGCATTGGAGGAAAGTAAGCAATTTGGAACTGTGGTGTATCATGGCAACTTCAGCCAGCTTTGAGATTTTTACAGGAACAGACTGGGATACATGGTCCAGACAGTTTGATCAGTGGTTGTTACTTAATCCTGCCATACAATCTACAGCTCTTGAACTACAGGATACACTTATTCGAGCTGCTTTTTGTACTTTCTTGGGGAGTGAAACCTTCAAACTTTTATGCAGTCTGTGTGCACCAGATTGGCTGGAGGATTTGTCATATCAAGAACTAAAGGCTAAATTGAATGCACAATACAGTTTAACAACTTTCCCAAAGGCTAAACGTTATAAATTCTACAGTTAACATCAGAAACCAGGTCAGTCATTACAATCTTATTTGGCTGAGCTCAAAAGCTTTGCTCTCACATGTCAATGGAGCAGGGAGCATCGTGACTCTAATTTAGCTGATAAGTTTTTATGGGGTTGAATAACGAACATCGTATTAAGCAGTTACTTTCTGTAAGTGTCAAGAAGTCTACTGATGAACTTTTACAGATGACACTAATGTATAAGGCTGCAGAAAATGAAGCACATTCTAAGATGAACACTAAAAATGAGGTACAAGTAACTGCAGTAAACTCCAAACTGAAACAGCTCAAACCTAAGTCTAAACCACTGTTTGCAAAGACAAATTCAACCACTCCACCCAAACTGCATGGCCAGTACAAATGTGCATCATGTGGGTCTTCTCAGCATAGCAGGGACCAATGCAAATTCAGAGAAGTTCAGTCTCATGCCTGTAAACGTCAGGGGCATATTACTAAGGTTTGCAGAAGCAGGAGAACTGCAGTGGTAAGTTCAGAGAGCACAGACAGTGCATTGGTTCCTAGTGCACCACAAATGCAGACTAAAGATGTTCCTCCTTTCTATGTGTTACTTCAATTGCCACAACTGAGGTGTCAATTGCATTTAATGGTGGATTCTGCTTCCCCAGGTACTTTTATTAACCATCAAACATGGTTTGATCTGGATAAGCCACCACTGTCTCCTTGTAATAAGTTGCTGCATGCATTTGAAGGGCAACCAATTCAGCCACTGTGCTCGTTTACACTTTAGTACACAGGACTGATTCTCCTAGTACACCTTCAACTTTTCTGGTTTCAAAAAAGGGTGTCAACATTTTGGGCAGAGATGCTCAGGTTCTTCTAAACATTCATATTGATCGAGCAGATTCTGGCCTGCTTGCTGCTGTCCCGGTACCACAAAGCAGTAACCCGCCCAAGCTTGGGGAGATTTTAGACATGTAGCCAGGGTTGTGGAAAGGCCTGGGATGTTGCACAACCGCTAAAGCCAAGCTAGTTGCAAAGCCTAATGCAGTCCCTAAGTTTTGTAAACCACAGAAACTTCCTTTTGCCTTGAAACTGGTGGTTGGGGCAGAATTGGACAGACTGGAAAAAGCAGGTGTGCTGGAAAAGGTTTCAAGTTCAGATTAGGCTACCCCAGTTGTGGTGGTATCTAAACCAGGTGGTAAGGTTTGAATATGTGGAGATTTTAAGGTGACACTTAATCCAGTACTTAGTACAGATGTATTTCCTTTACCCTTACCAGAGGAACTTTTTCATAAACTGAATGGTGGTGTGGGGTTCTCTAAACTGGACCTCGCTGATGCATACCTTCAAGTGGAACTGGATACAGTTTCTCAGAAACTGGTAGTGATTAATACACACCAAGGACTGTGCAAGTACAAACGGTTATGTTTTGGCCTTAGTTCCGCACCGGCTATTTTTCAAAAAGTGATTGAGCAAACGGTGGGTGATATACCAGGTGTTGCTTGTTATTTGGATGACATCATTGTCACGAGCAAGACAGAAGCAGAACATTTACTTAACTTACAAAAGACTTTAGAGAGATTGCAACAGAGTGGATTCAGACTCAGGAAAGAAAAATGCCAATTTTGTCAACCAAGTGTCACATACTTAGATCACACTATTGACAAAGATGAAATTCGTCTGAATGGTGAAAAGGTGGAAGCCATTTTGCACATGCCTGAAACTCAGAATGTTTCAGAGTTGCGCTCATTCTTGGGTATGGTGCGCTACTATGACCGTTTCATACCTGGCTTAGCCACTAAATGTGCTATCCTAAATTAACTGTTACATGAGGGTACTCCGTGGAAGTGGACCAAGGGCCACAGTAAGGCAATTAAAGTCATCAAGCTCTCTCTAACCGAAGCGAATAATTTAACTCATTATGATCCAAACTTACCTATCACATTGGCTTGTGATGCTAGTCCAGTGGATATAGAAGCTGTCCTTTTCCATACCGATCCAGAAGGAGTGGAAACGCTGATAGCCCATGCTTCATGCAGACTCACTGCAGCTGAAAGGAATTATGCCCAGATTCAGAGAGAGGCATTAGCAATTGTGTTTGGAGTCCAGAAATTTCATCAATACTTACTAGGTCGCAAGTTTCACCTGAAGACAGATCACAAGCTACTAGTAACAATTTTCAGTCCAGAAAAAGGAATTCCAGAGACAGCCGCTAGCCGACTTCAACGATGGGCAATAATTTTGTCTGCCAATAATTTCGAGGTTACATACCAACCAATGGACCAGCATGGAAATGCGGATGCCTTGTCGAGGCTACCAATATCCAGAGAAATGGAGCTCGATGTGGGACTTAAAGAGGAGCCATTAGTATGCCAGGTAGGGCCAGATGGTTTTCCAGTGCAATTCAAAGATATGCAGGACTCTACTGTTGTGTGTGCAATGGATCTACAACAGTTAGATCAGCTTCCAGTACTAGCCAAGGACATTACAAAAGCGACTCGTCAAGATGTAATTTTGAAACAAGTGTATCAGTATACACTTGAGGGTTGGCCGCAAGGCACTGCTTGTTCGGCTGCACTGCAGCCCTACTATAAAAAGAGACAGCAGTTGTCCATTGCTGAGGGGTGACTTCTATGGGGATTGCGTGTCATAGTACCCCAATGTTATCACTCAAATGTGTTGACTCTTTCGCATGCGGGTTATCCAGGCATTGCTAAAATGAAATCCCTAGCCAGACTTCACGTATGGTGGCCTTCCATTGACAGAGACTTATACCAGGTTATGCAAAGATGCGAAGGTTGTGCTGTATCGATGGGAAATCTGGCAAGAGCTCCAGTTCACCATCGGGAATGACCTGACAAACCCTGGCAAAGGTTGCATATTGATTTCCCAGGACCTTATTTAAATTCCATGTGGTTACTCTTAACTGATGCTAATAGTAAATGGCCAGGAATTCATCAAATGTTTTCAACAACTACTGAGTGTACCATCAAAGTATTGAAATCTGTCTTTGCTACCCATGGTTTTCCGCAAGTGATTCTCTCGGATAACGGACCAAAGTTCACATCTGTTGAATTCCAAGCATTTTGCCAGCTACGTGGTATCTGCCATATTTTCTCACCTCCCTACCATCCAAGTTCAAATGGCAAAGCGGAACGCCTGGTTCAGACTTTTAAAAAGAGTATGGACGTAGCTAATCCTACTACACTGACGGCAATGCAAATAACCCTTTTGGACTTTCATGCAATGTATTGAACATCACCACATTGTGTCATGGGAATAGCCCCTGCAGAATTGTTGTTTGGATGTCAGATTCAAACTCAGTTGGACCTTCTTTGCCCTCTAGGCTATAAGTCAGTAACTGAAATGCTTCCTAAGACCAGATCCTTCAAACCCAATGATCTTGTGTGGGTCAGGATGTTGGCAGGCCCAAAGAGATAGGTAGAAGGTGAGGTAGAAAAAAAGTTCGGAAATGTTATCTATACTGTTTGACTGACTAACCAGAGGAGAGTGAAAAAACAAGTGGACCAATTACGTACTAGAACTGAGACCGAACAAAAAAGGGATACCCAGATTCAGAGTAGTTATCCAGCATTATTTCTTCAAGAACAAGAATAGGAAGAGATAGTGGAACCACAGCAACTCAGACAAGATGTGGCTAATGCTAATCAGATTCCAGTGTAACAGCCTCAAGTCCTACTATGTCGATCAGGACATATAAGACGTCCACCAAAAAGAATGGATTTGTATGTAACCCCCTACAAACGGGGGTTCCCAAAAAGTCTTCCCTGAGCTTGCTTAAATGCTCACTGCCAGGCTGGTGTTCTGTGTTTTAGCAGTTTAAATGTATTGCCAAAGAGTGCCTGTATAGCCTCTGTGTACTGTCTCTTTAAGAGCTGCCTGTTTGCTGATTATTTGTTAGAGTAGTAATAATATTGCAGTTTGTTCTAACGTGCCTTCTTTCCAGCAGGGCCAGTTCTGTTTGTTTCCATCATCTTGGTCCTGGACTGTCAGAATGGGCCAATCAGTACATTTGGGACTCTAAAATGGAGCCTGCCTACAGGGGCTTGATGGCGCCAAAACTTGTAGGAATTGTAGTTTTGGGCTTTTGGCACCTAAAATAACCTGGAGAGGGAGCCCTTGTTGTGACTGACAGACAGATCAGACAACCAAACCTTTTGGATCTTGGGAAAAGTCCCACACTGCTTGCAGTTTCAGTTAGATCTGAGTTGGGAAGTAAAGAAGTAGCAGCTCGAGATAGTTCGAGCACCAATCCATAGTGGATTAGTGCAGGAGAACTGTGGAAAGGCCTGAGTTTGGCCTGCATGCCTGCCTGCTGTTCCTAAGAGGGAACTTGAGTTTTGTTTTTTTTTTCAGACCGAATCCGAATTTGGAGAGCAAATTATGCCACTGAATTGTGACCAGGCTTTAACCTGAAGAAGACCGAAGATTTACTGAATGTGATCAGCCTATCCGGACTTCTAGCTGCCTCTGAACTCCCGGATTGTGCAGAGACTCTATAATTGTGTCCAGAGAGCCATTTCTCTGGTACAGTGGTATTTTCTTACATGTGAATGTGCTGTGTGCTTATAGTGGATCGTGATTTGGTTCCCCACTGTGTGTCTGAACTGTGTTTTGCTTGCTGGAGGCTGTATCTAGCTCCATGGACTGAATCCGTATCCATTTCCATTTGCCTGGGCCCTGCTACACTGGCCCAGCCAGAATACCTGGTAAGCAGTGAAAGTCATCGACGAGAGACTGGCCTGGGGATCAGACCCCTGCTCAAAGCCTTGAACAGGAACAACACCTCGGTGATTCATGAGGGCCCTGCTTCTCTGGCACTCCAGCTTAACAGCCTGCAGTCTCGATTTCATCCTGCCTGCGTCCAGTACTGGGTATCGTGAATAAACATCAGGGTAGCTCCCTGCAACAACTGCTAAATCTAAGTGTCATCTGATTGTCTTGTTGCCTTCTCTTTCATGAACTGAGCCCTCCGGCTCCAGATTACAAATAGTGTGTGTTGTGCATGTTGCTTTCTTCCTTCGCAGGGCCCCAACCAGCTGCAACGTTCCTAGCTAGCCCACCGTTTTTCTACATGGGTACCCAGAGTGTGTGACTGTGTAGGGACTCTGAACTGCATGCATAACTGTCTGATTAATATAGATTTTAAGCAAATCAACCTGATTACGCCCCTCCCTTGTTCAAGTCCCCTGAATAAATCTGATTTAACTTTGTTTGCATTTAACCTGACTGTGGTTCCAGTCTGTGCCAGAAGTATTGTACTGTTGCTATTTGCTATGTTTAACCGTGTTTTACAGGGGGTCCCCAGGGTCAAGCTAGAGGAACTAGCCCTGGTGGTAAATGCAAACAGTGTGGGTAATTACCTGGTGAATAAGGGTCATTGTAAAAGTAATTATTGTATGTTGTTCAGGTCACTAGAAGGGAAAGAGGGGGTTTCAGTGTCCCAGAGGGCTGTGCCCAGGTTAGCTTGACCACTAACAACCCTGACCTCCGGGTGGAGGCACCCGTTTCATTACTCAGGCCCCTTAATCTGCTACTAGCCAAGCAGACAGAGGTAGTAGCCCTTGGGATAGTGCCACCTAGGGGTTACATCTTGGAGGTTCTTCTAGGATTTTGTGCCTTCTAGTGGCCAAAAATTATAAATTATTGTTAAAGATCAATGGTTACCCCAGTAGAAATGGCTGTACACCAGTCGGTGAGGTGGTGTACTGGGCAGGAGATCGACCCCCAAAATGCTCTGCTTATACTGGATATTCCCCTGGGTACCAGTAAGGACACTGTAGAGGGAGCACTCTCCAAAACTGAATGTTTAAAAAACCCTGTGGTAGTGGGTTGACAGGCTGATTTGACTGCCCAAACTTTAATGTAGTAGTAGTAATAGTAACATTTTATTTATACACAGAAATTTGCCATTAGGGTTCAAAAAGTCCCTATTTACAAGGCAATCCTGTGTCGTAAAAATTTTTAAATAATCACAAAATGTACAAAAACATGTAATTCAGAATATACATAACACTCAATGCACATTACATCAAAGGATACAAGACATAAGTCAAACCTCTTAAACATATAACTACCTATTACACAAACATCTAAAACATAATTTGTGTTTTATTGCAGTTTTATATTCTGTAAAAGACAAGTCTGGGTCTTTAAGGTAAGGGGGAAGTCTGTTCCAACTTGTAGAAACTTTATATTGGAAGGTCATCTTACCAAAACCATTTTTTATTTTTGGGACCAGAAAATCTCTAGCACCTTGTTTCTGCAGATTTAATCCATGATCAGGTTTTATTAATGTTTTAGTCAAGTAGTACTGTGATGAATTTTTAATTAATCCTTTTATCTGGTTCAACCAATTTCTCTCAGTTTTCTGATGTAATGAATTCCAACCTAGTTCTGTATACATATCACAATGGTGGATGCCCATGTCACATTTCAATACAAATCTTGTTATTTTATTGTAAAGAACATCCAGATGATGTAACTGTTTTTTGGAAGTATGTCTATAAATATGGCTCCCATAATCTATCATTGGTAATATAAGTTGATTTGCTATATTTAATCACATTTCTTTTGATAGACAATTTGAAATCCTTCTCATACCCCCTAGTTTTGAATTTTTTTTTTTATTCTGTTACATGTCGTTCAAAATTTAAACCTTGATCAATGTATATACCCAAATATTTATAGACTTGTGTTTGTTCTAGAATATTTCCTTCCAGAGTCTTAATTATTAATTTTGAGGACACTTGATTTTTCTTCTCACTACCAAAAAGCATAGTTTGTGTTTTTTTACTGTTTGTCAAGAGTCCAAGTGAAGAAAAAAAATATTGCACTGTTAAGAAATCACCTTGTAATTTTTGTACAATTTCTTCAGAATTTTTACCTGATGCAATCAAAACTGTGTCGTCTGCGTAAAGTCTAACTTGTGAATTTTTTATCAATCTCAGTAAGTCATAGATACATACATACATAGACAGTGTCGGCAGATAAGGGCCTATGGCCCACCCAGTCTGCCCATTTGAGCTTGTAAGTTCAGTTTGTTTTCCTAGAAGTCTGTTGCACCTTACCCCTGACCTCCAGAATTCCTTTATGTCTATCCCATGCATTCTTAAATCCCATGATTGTTTCAGCCCCCACCACTTCCTCTGGCAGGGTGTTCCACTTGTCCACCACCGTTCTGTGAAGAAATTCTTCTCATGTTTCCTCTGAATCGTCCTCTCCTCCAACTTCATCCCATGCCCTCTAGTCCTGGAACATCTTTTTGCTTAAAATAGTGTTTTCCTGCACCCTGTTCCTCCCTGTAAGATACTTGTATGTCTCTATCATATCCCTCTCTCCCTCCTCTCCTCCAGGGAGTACATGTTCAGTTCCTTCAACCTGTCTTCATAGGACTTGTGATGCAATCCATGCACCATCTTTGTTGCCCTCCTCTGAACCTTCTCTACCCTGTCTATGTCCTTACGTAGGTATGGTCTCCAGAACTGTACACTGTACTCCAGGTGGGGCCTCACTAGTGTCTTGTATAGCGGAATTATGACCTCCCTTTTCCTGCTGGTAATGTCCCTGCCTATACATCCCAGCATCCTATTTGCTTTGCTGCCTTGTCACACTGTTTCCCTACCTTGAGGTCATCAGAGATGATAACCCCAAGATCCCTTTCCTGCTTGGTGCATGCTATATCCTCACCCCCCCCCAACTGATATATTGTGCCAGGGTTTTTGTGCCCCATATGCATTATCTTGCACTTCTTTGCATTGAATTTCAACTGCCAAACCCCTGACCATTCTTCAAGTTTCTGCAGGTCGCTTCTCATTCTGTCTACACCCTCTGGTGTGTCTACTCTGTTACAGAGCTTGTGTCATCAGCAAACAGTGAAATTCTGCCTTCTAGGTCCTGCGCCATGTCACTGATGAAGATGTTGAAAAGGACCGGTCCCAGCACTGATCCCTGTGGTACCCCACTGGTCACTCTTCCCTCTGTGGAGTGACAGCCATTTACCACCACCCTCTGTGTCCTGCCACCCAGCCAGTTACCCACCCACCACACTACTGTCCTGCCCACACCCATATTCCCCAGTTTGTGTAATAGTCTTCTATGTGGCACAGTGTCAAAGGCCTTGCTGAAGTCCAGATAGGCCATGTCCACTGCCCTCCCCTGATCCACCTCCCTAGTCACCCAGTCATATAATTCAATGAGGTTGGTCTGACATGACCTCCCCCTGGTGAAACCATGCTGCCTTGGGTCCTGTAGTCCATTGACAACCAGATGTTCCACCAATCTCTCCTTCAGTAGTGCTTCCATGATCTTCCACACTACCGAGGTGAGGCTGACTGGTCTGTAGTTCCCTGCTTCCTCTTTATCATCCAAATAAACCAAGAATAAGAGGGCTCCAGGATTGAACCCTGGGGTACCCACTGGTTACATAATCCAATCTGGACTTATAACCATTTGCTCTAGTAAATTGAGTCCTCTTATCTAAATATGATGTAAACCATCCACAAGTCTCTTCCTCTATTCCCATGCTCTTCAATTTTTTTGATCAAGGTACAATGATTCACCTAATCAAAAGCCTTTGATAGGTCCACGTATACCGCACCCACCGACCTCCCCTCCCTAAGGGAGTAGCAACTAAATCTAGGAAGTCCATGAGTGCGGTATTAATGGACCTACCCTGTCTAAAACCCGACTGAAACGGGGTTATTTTCTGATATTTCTCCAAATACTGCATTAATTGTCCATGAACAATTTTTTCCAAGATTTTTGAGACAGTTGACAATAGTGCTATAGGATGATAATTAGATGTAGCCATAGAGTCACCCGCTTTATCTATAGGAATTATTTTTGCTTGCTTCCATATTGAGGGAAAAAATGCCTCCCTTAAACTCCAATTGAAAATACCAGTCAAAATGGGTGCTATTTCTTGTACAGCTTCCTTTAAAAATCTATTTTCTATCTCATCAGGACCACAAGCCTTATTGATCTTTAAGTTACTTATTATTTTATGTACTTCAGAAATAGTCACTACTTTAAACCTAAACATTGGAATTTGATTTTCTTTGTTGTTATCAGATTTTATATTTGAGTCAGTATATTGCACATTATTCTTTTTAGGTTCAAGTTCAGTATCCAAGTCTGGAAGTTCAATAAAGTATTGATTTAACATTTCTGCCACTCTTTCACCTTCAAAGATAGACCCATTTTGTCTCAATTTTAATTCTTTTTGATTTTGACCAGGATTTATAAGACTCTTTATCAAAGACCAGTATTTTTTGGGTTCGGTTGTTTCATTTATCCTTAGTTTATAATATTTAGCTTTTGATTTCCTAATTTCGTGGATCACCCTATTTCTGACTTTGTTAAAACTATCCCATACTTCAATTTTCAAGGTCCTATTAGCTTTTTTCAATAGCCTTGGTAGAATGTAGTGACCTCGTGGACAGCTCTAAAGTGCCACAGACTATTGCCTCAGAAGGGGTCTTAGCCGCCTGGAGAGTGATAACAAAAGACAGTAAAGACCCTAGGGAGGATGAGCTCCCACCATTATCTGAGACTTTTGAGGAGAAATTTGCTAAGTTGTTGCTGGAGGAAGGGAAAACTGTAGAGGACTTTAAGACACTATTCCTGCCACCTGGGGGTGCTCCTTCCACAACACCCCATCCCACTCCAGCACCTGTTACTGCCCCGCCTTTTGTGCCCGTGCCAATGCTGGCCCCTATATCTGTACCCACCATTAGTCATGACTCCTACCGAAGGCTGAGAATCTTCTTGGGCATCATCCCCACCCCCCAAGGGGGAGGGTGACTGGAAGACCTAGATCAACTATGTTGCCCCCTTGGTACCCGAGTGGCAGTGCGCAGAGGCTGAGAAGCAGAAAAGAATCATAGAAAGTTTGAGGGGCCTCGCCTTTGAAGCCATTACATTTTTGAGGTCCACAAACCCTGATGCATCTGCTCAGAAGTACCTATCTGTACTTGAAGGCAATTTTGGGAGCACTGAGTCAGAGGAGACTTTGATGTGGAAATTCCAAGGTACCAAACAATGGAAGGGGGAAAGTTTGTCTGTGTATGTTACTTGCCTAGAAAGAGCTCTGCAGAAAGCTTACCAGAAAGGTGGGGTATCCACCAGTGATTTGAACCATGTGAGATTGGGGCACATACTGCAACATGCCAAGCATTCTAAACTGCAGATCATCCAGTTAAGGCTCCAGGATAGGAGAGGTAACCCACCTGACTACTGTGACTTGATAAAAGAACTCTGGGAGGTAGAAGGTGAAGAGGGAGATTGTAATTATGGGGTCAGTGCAGCCCAAGTGATTATGGCACTGAAAGGCCCTTCCAAAATGGAGACCACTAAGTGTGTTCTGCCGTGGGCTAAATGGTGATGGGAGGAGTTGCTGAAGGAAGTCAGAAAAGTACAACTGGGTGTGTTCGCTGAGTTATCCCCTGCTGACAGAAACCCTGGCCCCTGTCAGGACGTGACTGTTATGGGGGTGGGAGTGCACCTTCGGTCATCTTCCTACTGAGTATGGCTTCTTGGCTGAGCTCAAGGAATTGACTGCCACCCTAAAGGAAATTTTGAGACATGGTACACTACCAGCAGATGTCAGATCACAATCTCCCATCGATGCACTGGCATCCCCTGATATGTTTTCCCCAAGGATGCTCTGAGAGCCTGTCATTTGTCACAATTGTGGCAAGGATGGCCATATGAAGAGGGAATGCTGGTCTCAGAAGGACTTAGAGAAAGTGGTGAACCGGCTTCAAGGAGAGCTTCAGAAAACATATCAGTGGTCAAGGGGTGCACGAAATGACCACAGTGAAGGCTTCGGCCATCCTAACTCAAACCCCTCTGTGGCTAAATCATCTGTCCAGGCCCCTGCTGTTGTCCCTCCAGACTGCTCCAAAATAGTGGGCCCTTCAATGAAGACTACTGTGGCTGTGAATGGTATTCCTACTCGGGCTGTGCTTGACAGTGGGTCTCAAGTGACCATTGTATTTCAGGACTGGTATGACAAACACTTATCTGATGTGCAATTACAATCCCTGGAAGGCCTACATGTGTGAGGGCTGAGCGACAAGTCTTATCCCTACCTAGGATATGTCTGCCTCTGGTTGTCTTTTCCTGCAACTGTAACTGGTGTAGAGGAGCAAGTAGAGACACTGGCCCTAGTGTGTCCCCCCACCAGACTGTATGACGGGGTTCCCCTGTTAATTGGAACAAACGCCCACATGTTTGGGAGACTAGCACAACTCTGCCATGAGAAACAAAGGCAACTGACTGGACGGGCCCTAAGAATTCCAGCCTTAGTAAAAAGGGCATATGACTTACAACAGAAACCCAATGAAGAGGACCCAGATGAGCCAGTGGAGATAGTGTGGAAAAAGGAACCTGTCTCCTTGGTATTGGCCCCCAACGCCCAGTCCACAATCCATGGAGAAGTCCGCCTAAAGAGAAATGTAAAAAACAAAATATTAATGTTGGATGCACCAGGTGATGGAAAGTTGCCAGAAGGATTATTGGTTAAACCCAGCATCTTGTCTGCCTGTGCCCATGCCTATGGATGATGAGTGATGTTCCAGCTTTGAAATGTGTCAGATCGGGAGATCCAGGTGAACAGAGGGTGCACTCTAGCTACAGTACACTGCACAGGCACTGCAGTATTACCCAATAACAAGTACTCTGGCCAAAAGGAGAGAGTGACCCCAGACTTATTTGACTTTAGTGATTCCCCACTGCCAGTTGAATGGAAGGCTAGGATTAGCAAGAAACTTGCCCAGAGAGACCAAGTATTTTTTCGTTAAAAGAATGGGACGTGGGGTGTGTCCAGGGTGCAGAGCATCATATACACCTGCATGATGACCGGCCATTTCGAGAGAAATCCTGACACCTCACCCCAGTAGACATAGATGATGTGAGGAGACACCTGCAGGAAATGCTCACTGCTGGAGTGATACAGGAATCCAGGAGCCCATATGCCTCTCCCATTGTGGTTGTGCATAAGAAGAATGGGTCGGTGAGGATGTGTGTTGATTATTGAACCCTGAACCGGTGGACCATCCCATATCAATACACCATGCCCCATATACAAGATGCCCTGGATTGCTTGAATGGGAGCAAATGGGTCTCAGTATTGGATCTTAGCAGTGGATATTACCAGATTCCGATGTCCATGGAGGATCATGAGAAAACCACCTTCATCTGTCCTTTGGGGTTCTATGAATTCCTGAGAATGCCACAGGGGATTTCAGGTGCACCGGCCACCTTTAGCGACTGATGGAACTTGCCGTGGGAGATATGAACTTGCTGGAATGCCTAGTGTACCTAGATGATATCATTGTGTTCGGACTCCCAGTACAGGAGCATGAGACCCGACTGTTTAAAGTCCTAGACTGATTGGAAGACTTCGGCCTCAAGCTGTCCATTGACAAAGTGCCAGTTTTTTCAAACCCCCATGAAGTACGTGGGGCACACAGTATCTGCAGTAGGGATAGAGACTGATCCCAGTAAGGTCGAGTCACTGACTACTTGGCCCCAGCCCCATAACTTGAAAGAACTACAACATTTCCTTGGGTTTCTCTGGCTACTACCACAGGTTCATAAAAGACTATTCCAAGGTGATTCACCCGCTCCTGAATCTCACCCAGGGTTACTCCTCTACCAACTGTAAATACAAGAAAGGGACTGTCAAAGAACCCTGAGAAAGTATACTTCCAAACAGGTGAACCTTTTGGGCCCCGCTGGACACCCAAATGTGAAGCAACCTTCCACAAAGTCATATACCAGCTCACCCATGCCCCATCCTCTCCTATACTGACCCTACCAAGCCCTATGTGCTGCTTATGGATGCTAGTCTGCAGGGCGTAGGAGCTGTGCTGTACCAAGACCATGAGGATGGTTTGAAACCAGTGACTTTTGCCAGCAGGAGCTTGACCCCGTTAGAACGAAACTATCCTGTGCACAAGCTGGAGTTCCTTGCCCTAAAATGCGCCATTGTTGCCCGTTTCATAAGTACCTCTAGCACTGTGTATTTACAGTTGATAGGGGAGTAACCCTGGGTGAGATTCAGGAGCGGGCGAATCACCTTGGAATAGTCTTTTATGAACCTGCGGTAGTAGCCAGTAGCACTGTGGGTAAATTTGGAGGCAGGCAATGGCACCACAATCCGCACAGGGGTTGTATACAGACCCCCTTCTCAGGGGGAGGAAATGGACAAGGAAATGATAGAAAGTATACTTAGAATGGCAGAAAAAGGGGAGATATTGCTGATGGGTGATCTGAATGTGCCAGATGTTAACTGGAGTGCAGTTGCAGCTGCCACTTCAGAGTGCAGTTATTCTAGATGCCCTACAGGGGGCATGCCTTAGACAACTAGTACTGGAGCCCACTCAAGAGGGAGCAATATTAGACTTGATACTCTCAAATGGAGATGGAGAGAGGATCACAGATGTAGAAGTGGGTAGCCATCTGGGAACTAGCGACCATCGAACAGTATCGTCTCACAATAAACACAGCAATAGAGTCAAGCATACAAAGATAAAAGTACTGGACTTTAGGAGGGCTGACTTTGCCAAAATGGGTGAGTGCCTAAGGAATGCACTAGCAAATGGGCGGGAAGGAGGGTGGAAGAACAATGGGGAATAATAAAACTGCCATCACAGAGGTAACGAGCCTTGTGTGAAGCAAATAAACAAAACAAGACGATGTAAGAAACCACTATGGTTCTCAAAGGAAGTGGCAGTGAAGGTTCAAGAGAAAAGAAAGCATTCAGGAAGTACAAGGAATTGCAGCAGGAGCAGGACAGAGAACTGTATCAGTTAAAGCAAAGGAGGCTGGGAAGGCAGTCAGAACAGCAAAGGCCCAAACCGAGGAAAAGATAGCCAACTCAGTTAAGAAGGGGATAAAACCTTTTATAGGTACATCAGGGAGCAAAGGAAGACCAAGGGAGGGATAGTGAGGCTTAATAAAGGGAGGGAGGGTGGGCAGAGGGAGACTGTGAAAAGGCAGAGATACTAAACAAATATTTTTGCTCAGTATTTACAAAGGAAGAGGGGGAGGTACATAAAACAAACAGTAGTAACACTCTGGATACAGAAGTTGATACCAGCCCATTTACAGAAGAAAGGGTTCTGAAAGAACTCTTAAAACTGAAGGTGGACAAAGCAATGGGGCCTGATGGGATTCATCCCAGAATTCTAAAAGAATTAAGGGTAGAACTAGTGACACCACTGACTACCCTCTTTAACAAATCATGGGAGGATGGGGTGGTACCGAGGACTGGAGGAGGGCAGATGTGATTCCTTCACAAAAGTGGGAGGCAGAAGCAGGAAACTATAGACCTGTTAGTTTAACCTCAGTGATAGGGAAAATGATGGAATCACTTCTAAAGGAAAGAATTGTCGAGTATCTAGCTGCCAGAGGGCACAGGACCCTAGGCAGCATGGATTCACAGCGGAAGGTCATGCCAGATGAATCTGATAGATTTCTTTGACTGGGTGACCAAAGTAGTTGATCAGGAGGGGCTGTGACATGGCCTACCTAGACTTTAGCAAGGCATTTGACACAGTCCCACACAAAAGATTAATATATAAGTTAGCCAGCCTGGGAGTGGGTCCCAAGATGATAGCCTGGGTAAAGAATTGGCTGGAGAATAGGACACAGAGAGTAATAGTAAATGGAGTCCACTGGAAGAAAGGAGGGTTACTAGCGGGTACCGGAGGGTTCAGTATTAGGACCAGTCTCTTCAATGTCTTTATAAGTGACATTGCAGAAGGACTGAAGGAAAAGATGTCTCTTTGCAGATGACACTAAGATCTGCAACAGAGTTGATGCACAGGGTGGGTGGAAAGGATGAGAAGGGACTTGGCAAGGTTAGAGGAATGGTCAAATGTATGGCAGCTTAGATTCAATGCTAAGAAGTGCAAGGTAATGCACCTGGGAAACAAAAATCCAGGGGAAGAATACACAATGGGGGGTGAGATACTAACAACAACAAAAATGGAAAGGGACCTGGGGGTAGTCATATCAGATGACCTAAAGGTGGGCAAGCAATGTGAGAAGGCAGCAAGGAGGGCTGGGGGATACTGGGATGCATAGAGAGAGGCATCACTAGTAGAAAACAGGAAGTTATTATCCCTCTGTACAGACAGCTGGTGAGGCCCCATCTGGAGTACTGTGTGCAGTTCTGGAGACCCAATCTCCGCAAAGACATAGACAGGATGGAAGCTGTCCAGAGGAGGGCAACTAAAATGGTGCAGGGTCGGCACCGGAGGACATATGAAGAGAGACTTAAGGAGCTTAATATGTATAGCCTCAAGGAAAGGAGGGAGAGGGGGGACATGATAGAAACTTTCAAGTACCTCAAGGGAATCAACAAAGTCCAAGAGGGTAGCATCTTTCAAAAAAAGAGGTGTGCAAGAACAAGAGGGCACAATTTGAAGATGGGGGGCGGCTCAGAGGTAATTTAAGAAGTATTTTTCACAGAGAGGTTGTGGATGCATGGAATGGCCTTCCGGAGGAGGTTGTGGAGTCAAAATCAGTGGTGGAATTCAAGCATGCATGGGATAGTCATAAGGCAATTCTGGGGGGTGGGGGTAGGAAGAAGTAAGGCTGCTGGTAAACTAGGATCTGCAGCTTATCCAGTAGGTAGGGAAATGGGCAGACTGGGTGGGCCAAGCGGTCCTTATCTGCCGTCAAATTCTATGTTTCTATGTTTCTATGTTTCTCTATGGGGCAAAAATATTGGTGAAGACCGACAATAACCCATTAACCTATGTACAGACTTCAGCTAAGTTGGACGCCACTGGGCACCGGTGGCTCTCTGCTTTATCAACCTATGATTATGCTGTTGAATACAGACCAGGACTGAATCATATTGATGTTGATGCCCTTTCATGAAGGCCAGTCTCCATGATTGATTGGTTCAGGTTGTCTGAACCTGACATCCAAGTATTGTGCCAAAAGTTTGATAGAGATGAACAGATGTCTACGGACACAGTGGACTGTTTAGTAGACTGCTTGGGCCATCATGATACATGCATATCAGCTGCCTATTGCCATTTCTCTGCTCTAGATATTAGTGCACTGCCTCAGTTTGACAATGACAGCATCCAGTCGGCTCAGTCCCAAGGTCCTATGACTCAGCCAGCACTTGATGCCCTGCATGCTGTGAAAGATGTGTCCCAGTTGCATTCCCCTGACTTGCAAACTGCCCTATTGTTTAAAGAAGGCCTCAGGTTGAAGTTACACACTCAGTTGTTATACAGAGCGACAGTGGATCACAGTGGTTGAGTAGACAAGTGGCAATTGGTCCTGTCCAGGGCCTTTAAAGATTTGGTACTGAGGTCCCTCCACAATCTCATTGGGCACCTCGGTATTGACAGAACTCTCGACCTGGTACGATCTCGATTCTACTGGCCCAAGATGGGGGCTGATGTAGATCACCATGTAAAGACCTACAGTTGTCACCTACAAAGGAAAGCCCTGCCTCGGAGGGCTGCCCCCCTTGTCAATATTACTACCAGCACCCCCATGGAACTGGTCTGCATAGACTTTTTGTGTTTAGAACCTGATCAGTGGAACATTTGCATGTGTTAGTGGTTACGGATCATTTCATACGGTATGCATAAGCTTTTCCAACTAAGGATCAAAAGGCCTCTACAGTGACCAAGGTGCTAGTGGAAAATTTCTTTGTCCACTATGGTGCCCCCCAGCGGATCCATTCTGACCAAGGCAGAGACTTTGAAAGTCAACTAATCAAAGAAATGCTCTCTCTGTGGGGGTGCGGAAGTCAAGAACCACTCCCTATCACCCGCAGGGGGACCCTCAACCAGAACATTTTAACTGCACCCTTCTAGACATGCTGTGCACCCTTCACCCAAAAGACAAGCATAAGTGGAGCCAGCAGATTAACACCTTGGTACACATATGCAATTGCACTAAAAATGACGCTACTGGGTTCTCCCCCTACCGCCTCATGTTTGGGAGGGAGGCCCGCCTGCCAGTTGATGTCTGTTTTGGGGTCTCTCCATATGGAGTCTGAGCTGAAAACTACCTGGAGTATGTACAGAAACTGAAAGCTCAGTTGAACCATGCATATCAACTGGCCCAGACAATGGCCGTTAAAAGAAATCTCGCCAACAAAGAGAGGCACGACAAGAAAGTAAAGGCTCAAGAGCTACAGGCCCAGGACTGTGTGTTGTTACACAATTTGGGACTTCATGGCAAGCACAAAATTGCTGATAAGTGGCACCATCTTCCTCATGTAGTAGTTAGAAAGTTGGATGATCTCCCACTATACAAGGTACACCCAGAGAATAACTCCAAAGCTGTCAAGACCATGCACCGTAACCACTTGCTGCCTATCGGACAAGTTATTATTGAAGCTGAGCCAGCAGACATTGCCTCCCCTGGGCCGGTGACTCATGCTGCTGCAAAAAAGAGACAGAGTCAACCTACCCCAGTAGTTACAGAGTTAAGGTTTCCCCCACAGCAGGCCCAGAATGATAATGACTGTCAGGCCACCTCTGACGATAGTGAGTGTGACAATGCCTATTACCCCTCCTATGAACTGAGTCAGCTGTTTCGAGGTAATCCTATGCAGAATCCTGGGGATAAAGCTGGGCCTTCTGGACTACCTAACCCCCCAGCTTTGTCCTTGGAGCCAATGCTCCCTGAAAGTGAAGTGCAAAGTATCACATCTGAGGCTGCAGACTCCCTGTGTTTAGTGGAAGTGTGTGACTTGCCCAAGGAAGGGGCTGATGATCTGAGTCTCTCTGGTGGCACACCAGAACTTGAACAACAATATGAGGGTGCTGACAGCCCCTGTTCAGTGCCACAAAGCCTAATTGTGCTAGAACCATCTCTAAATGAGCCAAGTGTTGTGGAAACAGAGCCTACATAGCAAGGAGCTGACCGTGCTCCCAGATTGGACATTCCCATCCATGCAGAGGCACCCTTCACGAATGACAAAAGCTCCAAAGTTAGTGCTGAAAGTACAGAGGCTGTGGCTGTTCCCCCCAGAAAGACTGGCCAAGCTGTCAAGCCAGTATTGCGCTTCAGTTATGATTCTCCCAGGAGGCCAGTGGATTTGCCTCTCAATGTGGTTCACAGAGGTGTTTATATTTCTCAGAGCTCACTACCCAAACTGAGCTTAATGGCCAATTCCAGGTTAATTGTTCTTCCTTCTCAGTATGGTGCCCCTGCCTCATCCAGCCCCAAGTTAGCTGATATGGAAGGGCCCCCTTCCTACATTGTTTAATGTACAGAAAGTTTTAACATGAATCAGTATTGTAATGTCACAAGTATATTAATCATAGTGGAATCAGTATTACCTATACGAAACATGCATAGGTATTGTCCTTATGGATATAGTATCATGAAGTGTAGTGAATATGTATAGTAAAGTAATAAGTTTATGTTAACTGATGCACGATGGTACAGACTTGATGCAAATGCCAAGTTTTCTTCAGGCAGGGAAGGATGTAACCCCCTTACAAATGGGGGTTCCTGAAAAGTCTTCCTTGAGCTTGCTTAAATGCTCACTGCCAAGCTGGTGTTCTGCGTTTTAGCAGTTTAAATGTATTGCCAGAGAGTGCCTGTATAGCCTCTGTGTACTGTCTGTTTAAGAGCTGCCTGGATTGCAGTCATAATTAATCTGAGAGGGAGCTCTGTTAGAAGATGTACTTGTTTGCTGATCATTTGTTAGAGTAGTAATAATATTGCAGTTTGTTCTAACCTGCTTTCTTTGCAGCATGGACAGTTCTGTTTGTTTCCATCATCTTGGTCCTGGACTGTCAGAATAAACCAATCAGTACATTTGGGACTCTAAAATGGAGCCTGCCTACAGGGGCTTGGTGGCGCCAAAACTTATACGAATTGTAGTTTTGGGCTTTTGGCACCTAAAATAACCTGGAGGGGGAGCCCTTGTTGTGACTAACAGACAGATCAGCCAACCAAACCTTTTGGATTTTGGGGAAAGTCCCACACTGCTTGCAGTTTCAGTTAGATCTGCGCTGGGAAGTGAAGAAGTAACAGCTCGAAATAGTTCGAGCTGCAATCCATAGTGGATTCTTGCAGAAGAACTGTGGAAAGGCCTGAGTTTGGCCTGCATGCCTGCCTGCTGTTCCTGAGAGGGGATTTGTGGTTTTTTTTCGGACTGAATCCGAATTTGGAGAGTGAATTAAGCCACTGAATTGTGACCAGGCTTTAACCTGAAGAAGACCGAAGATTTGCTGAATGCAATCGGCCTGTCAGGACTTCCAACTGCCTCTGAACTCCCGGATTGTGCAGAGACTCTGTAATTGCGACCGGAGAGCCATTTGTCTGGTACAGTGGAATTTCCTTACGTGTAAATGTGCTGTGTGCTTATAGTGGGTCGTGATTTGGTTCCCCACTGTGTGTCTGAACTGTGTTTTGCTTGCTGTAGACTGTATCCAGCTCCATGGACTGAATCCGTATCCATTTCCGTTTGCCTGGGCCCTGCTACATTGGCCCAACTAGAATATCTGCTACACAGAGAAAGTCATCAATGAGAGACTGGCCTGGGGATCAGCCCCCTGCTCAAAGCCTTGAACAGGAACAACACCTCAGTGATTTGTGTGGGCCCTGCTTCTTCTGGCACTCCAGCTCAACAGCCTGCAGTCTCAATTTTGTCCAGCCTGTATCCAGTATTGGGTATCATGAGTTAACATCGGGGTAGCTTCCGGCAACAACCGCTAAATCTAAAAGTGTTGTCATCTGATTGACTTGTTGCCTTTTCTTTCATGAACTGAGCCCTCCAGCTCCAGATTAAAAATAGTGTGTGTTGTACATGTTGCTTTCTTCCTTCACAGGGCCCCAACCATCTGCGACGTTCCTGGTTAGCCCACTGTTTTCCTTCCTGGGTACCCAGAGTGTGTGACTGTGTAGGGACTCTGAATTGCATGCATAACTGTCTGATTAATATAGCTTTTAAGCAAATCAATCTGATTATGCTCCTCCCTCATTCAAGTCCCCTGAATAAATCAGATTTAACTTTGTTTGCATTTAACCTGACTGTGGTTCCAGTTTGTGCAAAAGTATTGTACTGTTGGTTTTTGCTGTGCTTAACCTTGTTTTACAGGCGGTCCCCAGGGTCAAGCTAGAGGAACCAGCTCTGGTGGTAAGTCCAAACAGTATGGGTAATTGCCTAGTGAATAAGGGTCATTGTAAAAGTAATTATTGTATATTGTTCAGACCACTAGAAGGGAAAGGGGGGGGTTGCAGTGTCCCGGAGGGCTGTGCCCAGGTTTGCTTGACCACTAACAACCCTGACCTCTGGGTGGAGGCACCCGTTTCATTACCCAGGCCCCTTAACCTGCTACTAGCCAAGCAGACAGGGGTAGTAGCCCTTGGGATAGCACCACCTAGGGGTTACATGTAGAAATAAAGCCTAATGACATAGACTGACTAAAAGGGACATTGCAGTAATAACTTTGATAGTTTCATGCTATTTTCTGAATTATTGACTTACGTACTTTCTAGCTAAGTCAGGAGGGATTGTTATATGTAGTGCAGCTTTAAGAAATGTTACAACGTACGGCTTTAAGAAATCTATTTCCTGTGAGTCTTCGTGTGTGTGTGTTGAGATAAGTGTTCCCCTTATGTCTGAGCTGAATAGAAGTAGAGAAGGCCTAAATTTCTGTGGTGCATGTTTTTCTTTCTACCAAGACCCTGATATGTTTTAAGGTACTTATTTCCAGCCACTAAACACAACAATATGTATAAGTTCAGGTCTCTCACGTCTAGAACTGGTCTCAAGTCTCCTGTCCACTTGGGGACTAGGAAGTAGCTGGAGTAGAAGCTACTGTTCCTCTGCCTGGCAGAAACTGGTTCTATGGCCTGTTTTTGAAGCAAGGCTTTTATCTCCTCCTTGATTGAGCAGTGATATGTGTCCTGGGAGATATGTGGAGACAGGTGGCAGATGATCTGGTGGGGTCTCTCGACATTCCACAACATGGCCTTTTGCAATGATGTCCAGTACCCATTCATCTGAACTTACATCCCTCCACTGATTTAAGTGGAGGGACAGCTGGCCACCTACAACCACTCCTGGGGGCAATGGGGGTTGTGGGGCATATGTTTGCAAGTCATTGTGAACCAGTGGGAGCAATGCCACTGGCTCTACTTCCTCTATGTGCTTTGGAATGGGCACATGGGGGACGGTTAACTGGCAAGTCTCAAGCACCTTTACCTCTGCCTTGTTGCTTTTAGGTATGTCTGGCATACCTTGCTGGTGGCAGACAAAACTGACTGCAGCTCTTGTCCCTGCCTGATGTGGGGTATATGGACCTGACTGACCTTAGAGTCATTCTAGAAGATTGTAGGCCTTTCAAAGCCTCCTCCACATCATGCCCAAACTGTTTATGGACTCTAAAAGGTGCATTTTACACAGCTTGTTGCAAATCATTAGCAAACCCAGCTACTATGAGTCATGCATATCTTCTCATCCAAATGCCAGATGCAGCAGCCCTGGCAGAGGCATCTGAGACATCATAGTCTGAGCAGATCAAATGCCTGCCCACCTCAGTCCCTGCAATTAAGGATTTCATCAACTCTACTTTTGCCTGACCTTCAGGAGGGGCCTGTGCAGTCATCTTGGCACTCCTTCAGAGGGTGTTCTTGTATTTTATCATATGGGCCTGGTAGTTTGCAATATGCAGACCTAGTGAGGTAGAGGCATAAGTACGTTTGCACATATCATTCTGCCTTCTGGATTCCTTATCAGGAAGCAGGGAACTAAGACATTGTGGGTACCCTGGATCTGTCATGTGCAGCTATAATGACTATTGAGTCAGTTTCAGGCTGGCTAGCATAATAACGCTTATGAGATGGTGCTGGATACACCATATCAGCCTTCCTAGGGACTGTTGGTGTAGCACTGAGCCTATACCAGGCAGCATAAGTGGCATCCTCCAGGGCTGGATAGAGTGGAGGGATGACTGTGGAGGGAGATTCGGGCACCTCCAAAAAACCCAACAGGTTCCTCTTAGAAACACAGAAATTAATGGCAGATAAGGACCACTAGGTCCATCTAGTCTGCCCATTTTCCCTGCCTCCTGTGAAAGCCGCAGACTCTACTTGATCTCCTGCTTTACCTCCTCGTTCCTATTGCTAGGGTTCCCCTATCCCAGTCCTGTGCATGCTTGAATCCCCCACTGTGTTTGCCCCCACCACCTCCACTGGGAGTCTATTTCATGCATCCACCACCCTTTCTGTGAATAAATACTTCCTCACGCTACCCCTTAGTCTACCTCCTTCTAACCTCATGTCACCCCCCCTCATTCCGGGACATCTCCTTTTCTGAAATATGCTATCCTCTGGTACCCTATTAATGCCTTTTAGATATCTGTAGGTTTCTATCATTTCCCCCGTCTTTTCTCTCCTCCAGGGAATACATATTGAGGTGTCCCAGTCTCTCCTCATAGGACTTTTGGTGCAGGCCCTGCACCATCTTTGTTGCTCTTCTTTGAACTGCCTCCACCCTATGTCCTTATGGAGATGCGGCCTCCAGAACTGGACACCATATTCCAAATGAGGCCTCACTAATGATCTGTAGAATGGCATTACCACCTTCTGCTGGTGATACCTCTCCTTATGCACTTCAGCATCCCACTGGCTCTCCCCCACAGCCTTGGCACATTGTTTAGCCACCTTTAGGTCATCAGATATGATTACCCCAAATCCCTTTCCTGTTTGGTGGCCATCAGTCCCCCCCCCCATCATGTAATCCTTCCCTGGGTTCTTGCACCCCAAATGCATAATTTTGTACTTTTTCACATTAAATCTCAGCTGTCACACTCTGGACCATTCTTCCAGTTTATCTAGGTCCCTCATCATTTTTTCTAGCCCTCCTGGAGTGTCCACCCTATTGCAGATCTTAGTGTCATCCTCAAAGAGGCATGCCTTCCCCTCCAGACCCTCCACAATGTCACTTATGAAGACATTAAACAGGACTGGACCCAGGACTGATCCCTCTGGCACCCCACTTGGCACCCTCCTTTCCTCAGATTGAGCACCATTTACCATGACTCTCTGTCTTTATCACTCAAGTCTTCCTCCTCTAAAGTGAATCCCATAGCAGCCTGCATTTTTTGCATCATGGTTTGAAAAGAAGGATCCTCTGGTGGTGACCTTGGTGTACTGAGCATGAATTCCTCACTGCAAGAGGATATGGTGGAATTAGTACCAGGCAAGTACTGGTCCTCAATATAAACCTTCTCTTCCTCATAATCCTCTTCCATTACAAGGTCCAGGTTTTGGGGTTGGGGGTCAGAAAGAGTTTTTTTGTTCCCACAGCTGTGGGACTTACATTTTATTTTTAAACCGGGTTGTGCCCCCTCCCTGACATGCACCCCCCCTGAAGTTGACAAGCCATAATCAGGGGTTCTGGGAGCACAGCCTCCCCACAAACACACTTAATCTATTGTGTGTGCCCGGTCGCCTGCAAGTGTGTATCGTCAAACTGCTTTTCAGCGATACACACTCACCATAATAGTGATCGCCATAACGTGTTCGCTATTATGACATGGAACCGCACCTAAGGCAAGCTGCAACCTTGGCATCTGGTTGATGGTTAGGAGGGGGCTGAAGTCACCGCCGCTGGAGTGGACAATGACAATGATAAGGAAGTACCTGCTGGTTGCAGCGGTGATCTACAGTGGGTTGGCGAGGCCTTATCCTTAGCCTTGTTGTAATGCTTATGCTTGTGGCTGCCTGGCAACAGCTTTTCTTTGGATTTCAATGACCACGATTTGGTCAATCGAGCAGGGGACGTGAACTTTTCCTGGAGTTCTTTTTCCATGTCCGCTAAAGTTTTCTTAAATACAATCTTTTCAAGTACCCCTTTTCCACGTCGCATGGTTGCAGAATTAAAGTCTTTGCAGATTTTGCATGATTTCATGTGTGGGAAAGGCCTAAACAGCAGATACACACTTCATGGGTATCGTCATTATAAACCCTCTCTCTAAAATTGCAGTATTGAAAAAAGGTTGACCGTTCTTTCTGCAGCCTGCAGGAGCCAAAAATCACTAAAATAGTGATACTTTTCTAAGAGGAAAAATAAAAGCAAAAGCTGCTAGTAGTCGACATTTCTGTGAGCAGATCTGACGAGTATGATCAATGGCGGGAAAAGAACTGAGGAGAGATGGGGCCACCCATATTCATGTAGATGCTGACGTATGACTGTGTTGTGGGCAGCCCCTGACTTGCAAAAGTTTTTGGTGGTCCTAGCGCTAACGCGGGTATGGTTCCAAAGGTGAGGCCTGATGAAAGAGATATCCTCAAAAAAGATCTACTATTTTTCAAATGGTTTAGCACAGTAGTTTGCAAGTCTGAAGCTGAATCATGTGCTTGTGTCCATGTCAGCATGTGTAGAACAAATTTCATAAAGTTATTAGCAAGCTCTTTGGAATGAACAGCTAAAGGATCAGTTGAAAAAAACATGGCTGTCATCAGGACTGCTAAACAGCAGTGAATGAAGATTAGGTCCACAAATGTATACATTATTTAAACAGACCTGTGCAAATACAAGAGGAGTCAGGACAAATAGTACATTTAGGGTAGGTTCTGTAACAGCACAGGTATAAAAGGCAGCTCTAACAGTGGATTTCTGGTAGGTTGCATAACAGCACAGGTGTAGCCCAGACGCTGTGTGCCAGTGGGCAACTACTCCTGCCTGTTGACTCCTGCACAGGTTAAGGGGCTGGGTTTGGTTGTGATGGTGATTGGGGGTTGTATCCCAGAATAGAAATAAAATAGTGCGGTGCTTCTACCCAGAGTAAGATAACAGTGAGCCAGGTGTCTGTTTAGTGCAACCCCCTAGGATGCTGTACCTACCCACCTCCATTTCCAGTCACCCCACACACTGAATACCACACTGTTTACCAATACTATAAACCACATATACGTAATAGCTATAGTTAATAATACAGTCACAACAAAGAAATTTCCATGAACAAAACACAGCTTTATTTTTCAGAGGGAGGGCTAGGGAAGGGGTACTTGGACAAAGGATGGCTGTTAAGGAGAGAAAAAGGTTAATTTTGCTAACAGGGCCCTTAGGCCAGAACATCAGCAATGCCCACCCCTACTGGTACAAGTTTAAACCCCCTATGTCCTGTCGGTCCTGACTGGGTACCCAGATTTAATGCAGGCCTGCTAAATGCCATGGGTTGGCCAGCGTTGGGGCCCTTGAAGTAGTTCTTTCTAAAATGTTAGCAGTTTTAAATTTTACTCCCCTTTGACAGGGCAAGCCCTGGGTTACTCACGGTCCTGCAGACTGGCACTCAGCTACTGGCACAGTAGGTTCAGGCAATCCAGGAACAACCGCTTTGAAATGCAGCAAGCAAAGGGCAGGGACAGCTTATAGCTCTGGTACACACAGTTCCAATTAACCCCTTTCACAGGCTCAGGTTCTCCACACTGATGCAGGCTCAGTGCAAACACTGGATTTCCAAACAATCAGAAGCTTTTATCAAAATACACTGGACGTTCAGCTGCAACACCACAGTTCTTTCAGCCAGCAAAAATCCCTTTTTCCAATTCTCAAACCACTGACCGATTGACCAACTAAGTCCTGTAAGAAGCCTCCTGCCTTTCCAACACACAGCCTGAGCCCTTCTTGACTCTATCAGAGCCCAGACCAGACTGCCCCAACTGCCCAAAGTCCCTGGGATTTCACATGAAAATCCCAGACTCCGATTGGCTGGATCCTGCTCACAAATAACAGATTAATAGTTTATAACCCTCCAAACATGGGAATAAAGGTACTTAAGGACTTCTTAGAATTTATTATTTTTGATTATAAATCAGGGGGATGTACATGTAGTGGAGGACTTTAATATTACTTGGGATCCCACTTTGGCCCCAGAAATTGAGTCCTTAATGACAAATGCTAGTCTCTGTCAGCTCATTACCTCATATAGCAGAATGAATCTAGTTAGTGAAAAACATACTTTATTGAACCGGGTATTAACCAACAGTCCTACCAGAGTTTTGGAGAGTGGTACACTTCCTGATGTAATAAGTGACCATCTCGCCACATTCTATATATGAAAAGGTAAGAAAGCAAAGCTTCCCGCTAGATTTATATATTTTCGGAAATTTACCACAACCATACAAGAAAATTTGCTAAGTGAGCTACAATCAATTGATTGGTCCTATCTGGATGTTATTGCAGATGTGGACTCTGTGGTAGATTTTTTTTTTTGTAATATTTTACTGTAATTATAGGATAAATACTTCCCCCAAAAAACGAGACAGGTCAGAGGGTTGACTAATAATTGGATTACCCAGATTTATTCCACTTAATAAAAACTAGGGATGTTGCCTGGAACAAGTATAAAAAATCTCAACTTGAAATAGATTTAAATGAATACTGTAGATTAAGGAATAAATGTGAAATCAAGTTGCAACAAAGTAAATCAGAGTACCACCTAAACAATCAAAGGAGCGAGTTGAAAATCCCTAAGAAATTTTGGTCAGCAATAAAAACCTTAACAGCCCCTAACATCAGGACCCGGTCTGACTCATTTAACCTAAATGGTAATTTGGTCACAGATACTAAGGAAATATCCGATGCTTTCTTACATAGGTTTGTGGGTTTATCTTGTTACACAGATTTATTTTCTTCTGTTGAGCCTTCTGCTCCTGCAAGAATAGATGTGAGGGCAAATGCAACTCCTACATTTTACTTTAGACTGATTAGACCAACTCATGTCTTGAAATTACTGAGACAGTTATCTCCTAACAAAAGTTTGGGGGATGATGGTCTTGAGCGAGATTTCTATGGTTAATAGCTTCATATATCTATTTCCCTTTAAAAAAGGTGTTTCATCTAGCTCTTATTACTGGATAATTTCCTAGTTGTTGGAAGCAAATCACAATAAAAACCCATTTTTAAGGGGGGAGCAGCTACTGATTTGGACAGCTACTGACCCATTTCCTTACTTCCATCTTTGGGTAAATTATTGCAAAAGAATGTGAACGGCCAACTCATGGAGCACCTAGACTCCGTCGGTCTCCGGTCTCCCGAGCAGCATAGTTTTCGAAAGCATCATCGTGCCATGACAGCCTTGGCCAGCTTCACGGACCACATCAGTGGGGCTGTGGATAGTGGAGAGCTCACTGGTGCTGCGTTCATGGATCTGTCAAAGGCCTTTGACCTGGTCAATCATCATCTGCTGCTCAAGGGACTGGGGAGCCTCGGACTCGAGGACTCCGCTTGTAGTTGGGTCGGCAGCTATCTAACAGGGTGTCCTTTCAGGGTTAATTGTGGGGGTAACCTCACAGTCCAGAGCAATGGAAGTGGGGGTGCCCAAGGAATCTATCCTGGGGTCTCTTTTATTTTCATTGTTTATAGATTCCTCGCCTTCCTTGTTAAAAAAGACCCATACCTTAATGTACGCAGGTTGATATTATTTATTTATTTGTTTTGCATTATTTCTTTATCCCTCCTACGTGCTCTGTATCTGCCATTTCCTTCAGGCAGCCATGATCCCCGACATCCACCTACTGTCCTCCATTGGAACCCCCTACCTCAGATCGCAGCCGACCTTGGGGTAGCTCGGCGTAACCCTTCACCGAGTGGGTCCCCCTCCTCCAAGGGGGAAGGCACCAGTACGGCAGCCAGTACACTCTTTCTCTCAGCCTCAGGGCACTGCTGAGGCAGTCAGGCTCTTCAAGGATTCTTCAGTGGTGTCGGCAGATCATCTGCCTTCATCCTGGCCAAAACGGGATGGTTTCCATTTTCCTGGCACCCCTGACATCGTGCCGCTTCTTGCAGTGCTCCCGGTCTCCACCGGGGGCCTCTACAGAGTGAGGCATCACCCTAACCCATCCCAGGAGAGGAGAGCAGTCCTACAGATGCTCAATCCTCTCCTGCCCCCGCCGACCCCCAGTGACCTGAGTCTGTTCCCGAACCCGGGTCACCGGTGTGGTTTGAGGTAAGGTGCCAGCGCCTCAGCCCCACCAGACCTGTGATATTAGTTTTTAATAAAAGCTCTTCTTCAGTGGATAAAATAAATAAAGCATTAGATACCGATTTTCATGTTCTCGCTACATGGCTCAGAGGACAACATTTGCTTTAAATAGCAAGAAAACAAAAAGCATGCTATTTGGAACCGGGCTGCATTTGGCTGGGAGTGGACCACTTGTTGTCCATGATGTATCTGGGACTGCGCTAGAACAGGTCTTCCAATTTAAATATTTAGGAATCACTTTGGATGGCCGGCCCAGTGGTGCTGAGGGTTGAGGCGCTGGATGCCACACCTCGAGCTAGGCCAGTGACCCATGTTCTGGGAATGAGCCTGGGCCACCAGGGGTCAGTAAGGGAGAGAGAGGCTCGGGTGCCCAGAGGACTGCTCTCCTCTCTCGGGGGGGGATCCAGGCTCTGCCTGGCACCACAGCAGCCCCCGGGGCTGCCAAAGGCACTGCAATGCACAGGGCACACTAGAGGGACGCGGAACTGCAGTGGGTGTGCCTGGCGCCTTTGCACAACCGAATTCCACCGGGGAGGGTGGAGAGGGTGGAGGGGAGGGCCGCAACCAAGAAAACACCCCACTCCTGGAGATAGGTGATGGCACCACCCCTGCAGCCACACTCCACTGGCCGGACTCGTCCAGCTCCTGGGCTGAGCCCGGCCCAAATTTGCAGATAGAGCGCCCTGGGAGGATAGGACAGCCCCACCTCGGGAGGACTTGAAGCCGAGGGGATAGCCAGGTAGGTGCCAGGAGCTGGAGAGTTTCAGGCCCAGAGGTAGAGCTGAGGGCAAGTGGATGCCCGAGAGAGTTCTCCAGGGCCCAGCGGAGCTAGAATTCAACTCAGTTCAATTTATTTATTTATTGTTCAACAAGTTATGTTGTTACAATTTTCACACCACATATACACTAAAAATACACACTTAATAAAAATATTCAATAAAATTCCATACATAAACTATTATTTATTACAGTCAATCTCTTATTGCACAATTCCCCCTTCTTACTTATATTCAGTTCTCCCCATTTTTTTCAATAGACAGGACTTCTCACTATACAACTTCCCACAAGTGGAGGCATTGTTTATCAATGGTTTTCATATAGGTAATCACTGCCTCTAGCATTCTTACTGACTGTGAGTTCATTATCTTTTTTGTCAACACCTGGGGGCTTCCTTCTAGAGATTCCAAAAAGGGCCCTAAAATTTTTGTTCTTGCCTTCTGGTAAAGTAAGCATTTAATCAGTAAATGTATTAGATCATCTTCTTCTAACTTACATTTACAAATCCCCTTGAAATCCTCCATTTTCATTAATTTGTTTACTTTTCACTTAAAAAGTACTCAAATCTAAATTTTATATAAAGATTTCTTCTTACTGGATTTTTAAGCATTGTTAAATAGCTTTCCCTCTTAAAAATCTTCTTATTCATTGCCAGCTATTTACTTATTTTGTATTTTGAAAATTTCAATCTTATTTTTATGTCTTCCTTGATGACCTCTCGAGGTCTTCTTAATATATCTGCCAAGTAAGTTATCAACCCATACGACTTTACCCATTTTTCTAAAACATCCATAACTGGGAATTAGGACTTCCTATCATAATAATTTATGGCCTCCTCTAAACATTGTTTTGGCAATCGTTTATCTGGCATTGCATATATCTTAAAAAGATACAAAATAATTATTTTCTGTACTAGATTTTCTATTGATGTCTGGCCTAATTCTGCTCTTATTAAGTGCTGCCGGAGCTCCCTTAGGTAGACCCATTATCTTTTTATAAAAGATGTTTATTATTCCTTCTATCTTTTCATCAATCTCTAAACCTACCTCCATACTTATAAAAGAAACTAGTAATTGGGGGGACAAACTTCTTTATTTTCAATTTTACCTCTTTAATTTGGTTATTCCATGTAAGGTTTTCATTAATGTTTATGCCCAAATATTTAAAACACTTTACCTGTTCAAGTATTATATCATTATAATGCATACTCAGCTTTCCTTTACTGTTCTTACCACAGACCATAACTTTGGTCTTCTCTGGGTTGATACATAATTTTGCATAATTACACTCTTTTTGGAATGCATTAAATAATCTTTTAACTCCTAAACTACTCATAGAAATCATAACAATATTGTCAGCAAATGCTAAATAAGTGAATGCCCTTTCCCCTATTTTGGGCATATAGTATTCATCCCTATATAAATTTTCCATTATCCTATTTAAATAAAGATTAAAAAGAATAGGTGAAAGGACACATCCCTGTTTAACTCCCTTGTTTCCCTCAAATTCTTCTGTGCAATCACCTCTAGTATTAAACCTGATCTTAATCTGGTTGTGCTTGTACAATACTTTAATCATATCTAGTAAAGTTTTCTCCATTCCTAATTCTTCAAGAAAATTCCACAATAATTCACGATCAATACTATCAAATGCTATCTTAAAATCCACAAATATACAGAATCATTTCTGTTTTTTGATCTTTGTATATTTATACACTGAATGGCTAAGTATAAAACACTGATCAATGGTGGAATGATTCTCAATAAATCCCACTTGAGCTATAACATGCCGGATCTTTTTTTTCCCCTTTTTTAAAAATTGGTACTATGATTGATTTTACCTAAGTACTTGGAATCTTACCTGTGCTACCCACAGAATTAAACAATCTTGTCAGTATCTGTACCCATAAATCTAACTGATTCTTAATCACATCAATCGGGATCCCATCTGGTCCTGGGGTCTTATGCCTTTTGAATTTGTTAACTGACTTAATTACTTCCTCTTCTTTTATTTTACTTTTTAAAGGGATTCATTCCTCTAACAACTTTTCACCTCCCTTTTTAACACCCAAATCACTAAATATTGGCTTGAAATGAGTTCTCCATTCTTGGAGTCTATATGGGTATCTATTTCTTGATTATAGCTTCCTATACCTTTTGCCAAAATTTTCCAGAATTCTCTAGAATCCTTGTCCATAACTGCCTTTTCTAGATCTTTCCACAATTTCTGTCTAAATCTTTCCTTACTTTTAATTAGATTATTATATTCTTTTCTGATTTTTTTAACTCTTTCCTATTATTTTGTGATGGCATTCTCAACATTCTCCTAGTTTGATTATTTAAATTCCTCTTCGCTTCCACGCAGTCCAAGTTATACCATAATGCCCCTTGTTTCCTTGGGTAAAAAATGTTAACCTCTTTCTGAACCAAATTAGCAATCCTGCTAATTATATTTTCATATTTGGGGAGGCATTCCTCTTCCCTAAGATCACTAAAATATTCCATACTCTGTATTATAACCTTTATAATCATAGTATCCCAAAAGCTTTGTCGGTTGATCTCATTCCGGTTCACCGCTTTCCTAGTTTTATCTCCTTCCATTCCCTTTCCTGTCTCTCTTTGTCAATTAACATCAAGATCCTCTAAGACAGCAAATTTATTTATATCTTCCATCATTTTAAGTCATTCTGATTTGGCTTCTTGTTCTTTATTATTAGTCATGCATTCATCAGTAAACAGATAAATCCCCAATGAATCCAATTCTGGGCTGAGTTTCACCAGCTCTTCAAAGACCAACTCTTTGTCCAACCACAAGGTCAATGGGCCACTATCTTCCCATCTTGTAGCCTTATAGATCTTATTCTTCCACCCTGTTATTTTTGTTAGTGGTTCCAAAAAATCTCCTATTTTATATTTTAAATTTACACTCTTTTCATTAGGCAATTGTTCCAGGCCAAATATAGATAACTGATACACCATTTCATTCCCTTGCCCCTCTTTCTCTCTTGGTTTATCATATTCTTTTGGAAAATAATAGGGGGAAAAAAATGGCCTAATGTTCCAATTTCACCTCTCTTAATTCCCACTGATTTTAACAATTTTGCCTTATTATATACTATAGTTTGTAGGACAATGAATTGATCTGTCACTAGCAATACCCAGTTTTCATTTTTAACTGGCCTAATACTGCTAAAATTAGCTATTAATGTCTCATCCATTGGCACCACACATGATATTAATTTATTGATATTCTCTCTCAGAGCGCTTTCAATCTCATTGGGCATGATTTTAACCTCATATAATGGCAACACAAAGTCTGACGACTCTGCTTTTTTCATAAATTTATAAAAGTCATCACTTATCTCTTTCTTTTCTTTTCTTGGTTTTTACTTTCTTCCTCCCTTCCTTTATATAGCTTACTCTTTTTTCCCCAATCCATTCTTTTTCCATTCTCCATCCTAATATTACTAGTAGGCTTTAACCCTTCTTTAGCTCCTGCCTTAACACACGTCTTGGCACCTATTGTTTCTGTTGTCTCATCCATTTTTTAGACTTCTCTGATTTCCTTTTTTGTCTATTTTCTGTTCCTTATCCCCTTTGGCAATTATCTTGCCTTTTTTCGACTGACTCAATTTTTGTTTTCCTAGCTTTTGAGGCTTATCTATCTCTACTCTTTTTTCTACTTTCTTCTCCTCAATTTTACTAGCCTCCACTTCTAATCTAGATGGTTCCTCGATTTCTTGCACATGTCCTCTTTCTTTACTAAACTTTACTTTTTTCTATCTCCCTCTCCTCACCTTTTCTCCATAAATCCATATGTTTATGTTTCAGCTCTTCACAAATACTATTATTTCTAAACCTAGGTGAGGGAAGCATGATTAGCTCCAAGGAATAATCCTGACTCTGCCTTCCCTGGTCCTTTTCCTGTTCTTGTTCCGTTTCTTCTTTTTTCTTTCTTTCTTCCCCTAAATATACCTGTAACTCTTGAATTGCCTTCTTGTTTTCTATTAAATGCCTTTCATAAATTTTAAATCTTGGGAAATTCTGATCAGTTGTTCATATATCAGAATATTTGCCTGCATTGGGTCCCTTAATACTTTCCCTATCTCTCTTAAAAGCCCATCAATGTCCAGTCCCCTAGATTCCTCCTGGCTCATAAACAAAGTTCTCTCTTCCTCCCTTGAATTTTGTTCACTTAAATAAGACTCATACAATCTATACTTATGTTCAGACTTATCTTTTCTACTGGCGCCATATTCCATCTGTTTACTATCTATTACCTTAAGTTCTTGCGTTATAAATAATAACTGGTCTCTAACTTCATTCAACCTCAAAGTCAATCCCTTCTTATCCCTTACTCCCTCATTCATTTTTACTTCTTGTCCCTCTTGACCAGTGCTTAATCATACTCGTACCCCATTCATGTTTAACTTCCCAGTCTCCTATTATATTTGAAATTTCACTTGAAACCTCATGCCCTGCTGCTTTTACTCTCCAATCTCCTACCTCACTCCTACCCTCACTTTCTTTCTCACTTCCTCTCCTGGGTGTTGAAACTCTTCCCATATCTTTTTCCTCCCCTACCCTGGATCCTTGCTAGCCACCCAGCCTGCATAAAAAAACACAGTTGTTCTCCCGGACTCTCTCAGCGACCACTCCCCTGTGATCTGTACCTGGACAAATAAGTTCCAAAAACCACCTCCTAAAACCATCTCAAGCAGAGTACTACACCATGAAAACCTTACTAAGCTCAAGACCTGTCTTTTACAGCAAGACTGGTCCCCAATATACAATACTCTAGATGTTGACGCAGCTCTAGATTATTTTATCACAACTTTCAACACTGCCTGTGACACCTACACACCAGTAAAAAAACGTAAAATCAAAGCGCTCTCAAATCCCTGGCTTACGGCCAAACTACTGGCCCAACCCAAAGCTTGGGACCACCTCTGGGCCATAGCCAGAGCCACAGACTCCTTGACGGATATCCAGAAGTATAAACAGGCACAAAACCAATGTATCAAACAAATCCGACTAATGAAGAGCTCCTGTTTCAAAAATGCCCTCGCAAACTCCTGGGGTGATGGGAGATCATGCTGGGACAACATCAGAAATATCATGGGTAAGCCATCCAAATCCTCTCCCACTATAATGACTGTTGATGGAACCACTACCCTAGACCCAATGGTCATGGCAAAGGCCTTAAATAAAACTTTCACTGACCTCAGTGGGGTCCTCCCGCTGGACTTCTTCTCTGACACGGACTCGCCAAAACCAACATCTCCTACTGCCTCACCTGACCAACCGCTTTCCACTTCAAAATAGTTAAGGCACATGAAGTCTACAAATATATAAAAAAGGCTACCTCTAAATCCAGAGCAAGCAGTGATACTATTGATCTTAAAATTCTGTCCTTACCCTGGAAGAGGTGGTGCACCCACTCACCAAAATTTTCAATCTCTCCCTCTGCCTTAGTCAATTTCTAGCAAATGGAAGTCTGCTATAGTCACACCAGTGTTCAAAAGTGGCGACAAGTCCCTACCAGGAAACTATTGGCCTATATCTATACTTCCACCCCTCTCAAGGCCCTCAAATGCATTGTGGCTGACCAACTCTCAGACTACCTGCATAAGTATATACTCTGCTTTGCAGCAACATGGATTTAGGAAGAAAGGACACAGTCGTCAACCGCCCTACCGGAATTCTCAGGAGAAATTCACACTGCCTTGGACAAAGGATATCAAACTGGAGCTGTTTTCATTGACCTAACAAAGGCGTTTGATACTGTTCACCATGGCTTACTTATCACACAACTACACAGTCTTGGGCTCTCAGAAGGACCAGGTGCCTGGGTTAAAAGTTACCTGGCCCAACGCTCTCAATCAGTAAAAATCTCAGAAGTTCTCTCAGACTCAAAACCGGTCCTCTCAGGTGTTCCACAGGGGTCACTCCTAGGCCCCCTCCTTTTCAGCCTTTTCCTAAACTCTCTCCCCAAATCCTGCCTGGAACAAATAATCCTTTATGCTGATGATGCCATGATTCTCTCCTGTCATAAGGACCTGAAACCCTTACTCCAGAGCCTGCAACTTGCTTTCTCCAATGTTGAAAAGTGGTTCCTAGATCACAAGCTGGTCCTAAATCACAAAAAAAAACAAAATCCATGCTTTTCTCCAGTCCACAAAACAGAAAAAGACAAATTCCACTTACTATCAAAACATATCCAGGAAATACCCTTGAACAAGTGGAATCACCTTTGATCAAGGTCTTACCTTTGCAACCCACATTGATAACACAGCGAAAACGATGAACCAGCGCATTGGTATCCTGTTCAGAAACTAGCAATTCCTTACCCAAGCTGCGCTGAGGATTGCTATCCAAAGCTCTGTCATCTCAATCATAGACTATGGCTTAATTATCTATGGCTCTGCCACTACCACCGCACTAAGACGCATCACAACCACCCTAAACAAGGCCTGTCGGCTGCTCAGTGGAGCTCAAAGATGTACTCATACATGTGAGCTCTACGCTGAAACAGGATGGTTTGCAACTCTCAAATCGCATAAGGTACCTCACATGCTTGATGGCAATAAAATACATCTTGGGCCGCACTCCACCTTGTATCCAAGACCTACTTTGCCCGAATACCAGCATCCGTCCCACCAGAAGATCGGAACACCAGCCTGTCCAGGTCCCCAGATGCCGGACCACACAGGGCCAAAGCTCTTTTGCCTATCGTGCCACCAGCTGGTACAATGCCCTAAGCTCACTCATTACATCCTCCACGTCACTAGGAGCTTTCAAATCTATGCTTTACTCTCACCTCTCAGCCTCTAGCTCCTGTGACTGCCTTGACTAATGATTCTTACCTCATGGCTGTTTTTACTGTTTTTCATCATCCTCCTCTGCTCCTTTCTTGACAAAGGCATCTGAGTACCTCTAACTACTCTAAGTCTGCTCCCCTCCCCATATCTCCTCCTACCCTTCCTACCATGACCATTCCTCCAATGTTTGTTTTTTTTCCTGTGATGTACTGTATTATACTGGCTTATTGAAACCTTTATAAGTTGCTGACCATTCTATGTAACATGTCTTGTTTGTTTGTACATTGATGACGTGGAACCTTTGTAAAAGAGCCATTGGCTCAAAGGTAATAATTCCTAGAACAATAAACTAAACTCCCAGATCTCATTAGAGTCTTTCATACATTTATAATCCGCCATATGAGTAGTAATTTTAGGTTGGAGTATACTGTTTCCCAACCTTGTCACTTTTTTCCCATATTATTTTTCTTCCTTGTTACTTTGTCCTCCTTGTTAACTATATTCTTCTTTCTTCCTGGCTGACTTATCTGTGCCCTCAAGTTTTGTTTATTCTGTACAATTTGTTTTCTTTTTGGAGCCATGTTACTTCTTGTTTTGACTGGTATTCTAGTTTTCTAGATAAAAAGGGCACTTAAACTAACATATGCCACTAGGCCTTTGAATCACAGATTAATCTTTAAGTTTCTAAAGATTCTAGTGGCTCCTCTTTTGTGCAAAACCAGCAGAAGCCTGTAAAACTTAATTTCTGTATGGAAAAGGATTAATGACCTCTTAATTCTTGAACTATTTTCTTTCTTATAACACTAAAAGAGTAACTATATATGCAGTACTACTTTCATCTTATAAAATACAAAATCTAAAACATTCTTTCAAAAGAAAAACCTAGTACCTAGTTGTGGGGGGATGGATGTGGCGGCAGTCACGGAGACGTGGGCCAACAAAAACCATGACTGGGACCTAAACGTACGGGGGTACACTATGCTTAGGAAGGATAGAAAGGAGGACAGAGGTGGTGGAGTCGCTATGTTCATTAGAGATGACATAGAAATTGCTAGGGTAGAAGAGGCAGAGGGAAACGTGGAGGCCTTATGGGTCACCTTACGATCCCAAGCAGGAGATAAGGTCAAGCTGGGTGTAGCATATAGGCCCCCCGGGATGAGTGATGTTCTAGAGGATGGTTTGCTGGACAACATCATTGCCCAGTGTGGACCAAAAGGGGAAGGAGTGGTGTTGATGGGGGACCTTAATATGCCAGGTACAAACTGGGGAACCATGTCCTCTAAGGTGGCCAAGGAGCAGAGGCTGCTGGATGGCTTCCAGGATGTGTTCTTAACACAGCATGTGATGGAGCCCACAATGGAGGGGCATGTCCTGGATGTGGTTCTGGCAGATGGGGATCTGGTAAGGGACATGGTTGTACAGGACCCCTGACTGGGAGCGACCACAATACTGTCTGGTTTCAAATAAGCATGGGGGTGAGATCTAGGACACTGGCAGTGGACTTCAGGGGGGCAGACTTTATGGGCATGGGAAATATTCTCAAGGATCACTTGAAGGATTACCTCAATGACAAGTGTGGAAAGGAGATGGGAGGTCATAAACGGGACTTCATGAGGCAGTCAGGATTCATGCTGTTGAAACATAAGGAGTAAGGTCATAAACCATGCTGGTGGTCCAGTGAGGTACAGGTAGCAGTCAGAGAAAAGAAGGCGGCCTACAAAAAATATAAAACAACAAGAGGGGATAGGGATAAGGAAATGTACCAGCTTGCATCTAGATAAGTCACCCATATGGTGAGGGGAGCAAAGTCCAGTAAAGAGCAGCGGCTGGCACTGGGGATACATGGAGGGGAAAAGGGGTTCTTCCAGTACATTGGGGAGCGGAGAAAAACTAAGGGCCATCTCAGCAGATTGAGATCAGAAGGAAGGTGGGTGAAGAGGCGAGGACCAGGCAGAGGTATTTAATATACTTTGCCTCTGTGTTCACTAGGGAGGGGATGGGATATCTACAAAGCAAGGCACAAAGGGATAGAAGCGTCAGTAAGTGGGATCAGGGGAAAAACAGAAATGGAGCAAGAGGGAGGGAGAGGTACCCCGGGGTGTCACATCTGGGTAAGGATAAAAAGGCCAGTAAGGTGGAGGGGTTGGATGATGCTATCTCCACCAAAAGGGTGTGGTTAGCCCTCAAGGCCCTAAAGAAAGACAAATCTCCTGGGCCGGATGGCATTCATCCGAGAGTACTATGGGAATTGGCAGACATACTGGCTGCACCCCTGGCGGAGCTTTTCAGCAGGTCACTTGAGACAGGAGGGTACCTAGGGATTGGCGAGAGGCACATGTGGTACCAATCCATAAAGGGGGTTGAGGGAAGTACCAGGTAACTATAGACCCACTCAGTTTGACCTCGGTGGTGGGAAAATTAATGGAGAGTATACTAAAGGAACGATTGGGGTGTACTTGGAGGAGGTGGGAGGTCTGGATAGTCGGCAACATGGGTTTGTGCCAGGTAGATCATGTCAAACCAACCTTGTAGAGTTCTATGAATGGGTAACATCAGAACTGGACAGGGTAAGCCTGTGGATGTATTATTCTTGGACTTCAGCAAGGCATTTGACTCTGTCCCCACAATGGTCTGGTGGAGAAACTGATGGGTTAGGAGGGCCTTGATGGTCAGATGGATTGAAAACAGGCTAGCTGGACGCACTCAGAGAGTAGTGGTCTGTGGGGAGCTCTCAAACCCTAGAGAGGTTGGTAGTGGGGTACCGCAGGGCTCGGTCCTGGGTCCGATCCTGTTTAATGCATACATATCAGACATCAGGGAGGGTATAGGGTGTGAAATGAGTCTCTTCGCGGATGACTCCAAGATGGGAGCAGTAGTTGAGGAGAAGGGGAGGTTGGCCTACGAGACCTGGACACCCTGGAAGAACTGGGCTCACACATGGAAATTAAATTTCAATATCACCAAGTGCAAGGTGTTGCATCTTGGTCGGGAAACCTAAACACAGGTACACCCTGGGAGGGAGGCGCTAGAGGCCTCAATAGGGGAAAAGACGAGGGGTCATGGTGGATGCATTTATGAATAACTCTGAGCAGTGCAGGAGAGCAGCTAGCAAGGCAAACAGGATGTTGGGATGCATCAAGGGGATCACCTCTAGGAGCAAGGAAGTGATTCTGCCGCTGTACAATGGACTGGTTAGACCACACCTTGAGTACTGTGTACAGTACTGGAGACCACACTTGAAGAGGGACATACAGCTCCTGGAGAGGGTACAGAGGAGGGCAACAAAGATGATACGAGGGCTAGGGGATTTGACGTATGAGGACAGACTTGAGGAGCTCTGCCTGTTTTCATTGGAGGAGAGGAGAGACAGTGGGGACATGATTGAGGTGTTCAAGTACCTCAAGGAAATAAATAGGGTAAACATGGAGGGGATCTTTAGACTAAAGCAGGGAGGTATCACCAGAGGGCATGGTTTGAAGTTGGAAGGTGGAAGGGTGAGGGGGGGGGAGAGGAGGAGGTTTTTCACTGAGAGGGTGGTGGACCCTTTGAATGCACTACCTGGTGAGCTGGTTCAGAGATCCACAGTGGAGGGCTTCAAGAGAGGGTGGGACAGACACAGAAAGTGGATGTATCAGATGATGGCCTGTCCCGGGGGGGTGGGGATGGATGATAGGGGTTTCTGGAGCACAAGGGATGGGAGGGTCTCGGCACCCAACTAAGATCTAAGGTTCGAGCAGACTTGATAGACCGTAAGGCCTAATCTGCTGGCAAATAGTATGCTAGTATGTTAGTAACCTCTGGTTTAAATGCCGGCGGTCAGAGACTATCAAAACAAACCCTGAGTAGTAGACTGTGACTTATCAGAAAACATTAAAGCCAGGGGCAAAACTTTAAAATTTTTAGTTAATACAGATATCTAACCTGCAGCTTAAAGCTTATCATTATCAGTACATAATTTAAATGCAGTTGATGCTGTGCATAAAATGTTCTGTAAATTTCTCTACCGAGTGGCGCTCGTGCCACTCACGCTCACGCTGTGTCAGCGTGAGCTTTTATCTCTGTACAGCTCCTCCTCTCTTGCTGATGTGCCCCATGGAACACACCTCTTCTCAGCCACTGCAGTTAACTCAGTCTCGGGGCTCACAAACACCTGCAGACACTCTCAGAGGGGCAATATACACACCGCAGCAATGTTCCTTTAAAGTCAGCAATCACAGCTCCATTCAGACACAGTTCAACACAAGTAGGAAGATGAAATACCTGTGTCGGCATCAGCTTTTATCTCTGTGCAGCTCCTCCTCTCTTGCTGACATGCCCCATGGAGCACACCTCTTCTTAGCTGCTGTAGTTAACTCAGTCTCGGGGCTCACTAACACCTACAGACACTCTCAGAGGGGCAATATACACACCGCAGCAATGTTCCTTCAAAGTCAGCAATCACAGCTCTGTTCAGACACAGTTCAACACAAGTAGGTAAATCCAGCAGAGATAGAAAAAGAAATAAAAAAAAAAAAAAAGAATCACTTTGGACCCCTGTTTAGCTTATTCTTTCCATATAAATTTGATTTGTAGAAATATTAACCAACAGCTGGGAGCTTTTTTTAAATTACAAGGCTTCCTTATGGAACAAGCAAGGTTTACTGCTGCTAGCAATGTTTTATTATCAGTTCTGAATTATAACTCCTTCTTGTTCCAGGGCCTGGCTAAATCAGATATGACTTTGCTCACTACTAATTTCCATGCACTTTGTAGATTTGCTTTAAAAAAAACACAATTCTAGTGGGAGGTAAGAGGAAGTAGGCTGTTGGTAAACTAGGATCTGCAGTTTATCCAGTAGGTAGCGAAATGGGCAGACTGGGTGGGCCAAGCTGTCAAAGTCTATGTTTCTGTGTTTCTTTCTGTCCACATCATTGCATTCTTTATCAGTTGACAGGATGGTTACCTCCCAGCATGAGTGGTTCCTATGGTTTAAACTGTCTTACTCATAACGTGTTTGTTGAGATCGGACTCATCACTATTTTCTATGTTACAATTAAGAAAGTAGACAGGAAACTCAACTCTAGTGCTTCATCTACACTCAAGGTCCCAAATGTAAGAACTAATGTGGGAAACGAGCCTACTCTATCTCTGCCCTCTTTCATTGGAATAATTTACCCTTGAATTTACAACAAACAATGAGTCATGCAACTTTGAAAGCTTCCCTTAAGAAATGTTATGTTGATACTTTGATATGTGACTGTTTTTAATGTAATGTTTGTATTGTGTGCTGATATGTTGTTTTTTTATTATCTGTCTTTGTAACATCATAACTGTATTTATGGTCCCGGGTCGTGTTTGAAAAAGGGCCTTAGCTCATAACACTTACCTGGTTAACAAAAGTTTAAACAAATAAAAAAAAATTAACCCAGTTAGATTATTGACTGGTAACTTTGTTTTGATGCCTGGAATTAAATTCACACCTCTCTCATACTGTAAGTCACTTCAGTGTCCTTTGGGCACCTAAGTTGTTGACTGGCTGCTACAGAGGGTCAAAGAAACAAAGACGCCTTGTCACATACACAGTCCCATACACCTCTATAGCAGTCCCCACTTCTAAGTGCTTTTGAAATATTGAAGTGCTGAAATATACAGCCTGCGCCTTCCTTTGCCCAAAGCCTTGTAGCAGTCTTTGCCTCCTGTTAAGCAACTGTAAGATTATATTTAAACACAGTGTCCCCTGGCTGTTGCTGGCTTTGAAACACACAATCCTCCTAAACAGCCAGGCATGCTCATGAATTATTCATATCAGCTCATGAAATGCACATCCCCCCATTCCTTAGTGCTCATAGTCGCTCTTTATCAACACAGTACAATCATGTTTAATGTACCTCTCTCCTGTGTCCGACCCCCAACTAAGTCATTCTGGGGGTCAGAATCATCAGGGAGGCAATATTTTAGCTACTGCAGTGCAAGAGAACAGCCTGGCATCACTGCACATGCACATGCACCAGTGGCTGCTCTGCTCCTCTGGCCCCTTTAAAGCTAAACACAGACTCCAGGGGACAACAGGATCCAAGACTTGGCAGCAGGAGGCAACGGGTGGAGCAGAAACATGAACAGGCTCCTCGGGGCAACAGATAAGCCCCACCCAAAGGGGGGGGTTACACTTCCCTGTGCCTTAAATACTTGGCATCCATGCCAAGTCCATTAGCAGGGTCCTGTAAATATCAGAAAACTAAACCTCAACATTTAACACATTGTAAACATTTTTATCTAGACACCTGATTCCTAGCTACCTCAAACAGTCAGGTACCTTTGAAATAAAAAATAAACTATATACAGATAGTCGTCATCTTAACTGAAGTCTCATTAGTCATATGAACCTGTTAACCTTTACTTCTAGCTCAGTATTCAGGGAAACACCTGCACATCATATGCATAAAATTTTAACCCTCCTTTTTACCCCCGTCACCAACTTTCACCTCCCCCTTTGTGTTTGACAAATTTCTTTCTGGGCCTGGGGGTATAGCATTAACAGGGCACAAACATATTTTTTGCAGTGACCTGGGGGTAACATTGATGCCCTTATGAACTACAAACAGGGGCAAATCAGTGGGCCCAGGAGAGTCATATGTAAGTTTGAGTAAAGGTTTTACAGTTCTCGCTGAACGTTTTAAAGGTGCTTGTATTTCAGCCCTGGTATTAGAGTCAGCCACCTCCTGTGAGGAAGCTTGATTAGTGTCTCTTGCCTCTGTGGGTTCCTCCACTTTTAAGTCCCCGGTCACAACTTCAGTACTGCCACTCTGTTTAAGGTGACTGTTCAGTGGCCACTTAAAAGGTTCAGTCGAACTAGTGTTCAAGTTCAATTTGGTCCTTTCAAGAGGTATTGCTTTAGGGGAACTGTTCTGGGACCACTCACAAGGCTCAGCTGGACTAGTGTTCAAGTTTGGGGTGGTCCTTTCAAGAGGCATAGTCAGAACTGTTTCCCTTGTAGGGCCTTGTTTAGCAGGCTCAGTGGGATCCTCTTTCACAGGCTCGCCACTGCCTTGTGCCACATTCTCTCCAGAGTAGGCCCCTTCTCTGAACATACAGCTTCAACCTCTGGCTCAGAGCCCATCAAGATATCTGTAGGTTGACTTGGACCATGTAGGTCTGTGTGGGGAGGGTGTCTGTCACAGTTTCAGATGCTTTTGACACCCCTTGGAATAGCCAGGCCAGCTCAAGCATTGGATAGAAGTAGGTGGGGTGGAAGCAGAGCTCTCCTTCTGACTCATCTGAGTTATCTCCCTCTCTTCTCCGCCTGCCCTTCTGGGTCACCAGTGTGCACAACCTAACCCCATCCTTTTTACTCCAACAGCACATGCGTACTTCCTCGAGCCTGCTCCTGGTACACTCATGCACTATAAATGGTGCTATAGGTTTTGTACATTCAGATGTTCTTTTGTATTACTTTGGACATGCATTGTAATTTACCCAATGTTCCTCTACTGTTTATTGTACAATACCTTGTGTTCCAACTGTTGCACAATCTTACAATGTTGTATTGTTTGTACTACCCACATACTATTGTAACTGATCATCCTTCACAACCCTATGTAACCCCCCCCCCAGGTCGCACCGTGAGACAAGCAACTTGTTGTTCAGTGTGCTCTCCTGGTGAAACATTTCAATAAACAAATAAATAAATTGCCTCTTCTGTGTGAACAGGATCAGCTGCTGGTTGATCCACATTTGCTTTCTCTGTCAACTGCGAGCAGCAGCTCAAGTAACTGGAGGTGTGGGAGGGTCTGACATGTCTTGATTTGGGCCGATCACCTTATCTCAAATAGGTAGGAGATGACTGCGGTGGATAACCTTGTCCATTGGAGTCTCCTTCAGGACTGATCTTGTAAACTGGCAGTCCATCCAACTTTTCCAGCACCACGTAGGGTGTTCTACCACACATGTCCATAATCTTGTGCTTTCTCGGAATGCCCAGACTTCTCAGCAGCACTCTGTCCCCTGGTAACAATTATTGCGCCAGGACATTTTTGTCGTACCTCTCTTTATTAGCTTGATTCTTTCTGCCAGCCACTTCAGCAGCTAAACAATAGGTATCATTTAGCTGCTGTTTTAGCTTCTGTATGTACTGCAAGTAGTTGCCCTCTTTAGTGCCATCAGCAGATACCCCGACGCACAGGTCGACTGGAAGCCATGCCTCTCTCACAAACATGAGGCTGCAAGAGAAGAACCCAGTTGCATTATTTCAGGTGCAGTTGTAGGCATGGACCAATGTGCTGACCTGCTAGGTCCATTTACTTTTATCTCTCGGTTTCAGAGTTCCAACGTGTCCAGCAGGGTTCTATTCAACCTTTCAGGTTGGGGGTTACCTTGGGGATGGTAAGGTGTTGTTCTTGCTTTTTGGGCTCCCCACAGAGATAGCATTTCTTTGATAAGCCTGCTTTCAAAGTTGCGACCCTGGTCCAAATGCATCCGTTGTAGCGCCCCATAGTGGACAAAGAACATTTCAACTAGCACCTCTGCCACGGTGGAAGCCTTTTGGTCTTTCGTGGGGTATGCTTGTGCATACCTTGTGAAATGGTCCATGACCAACAGAATATTTGAGATGTTCTTGGAGTCTGGTTCCAAGCTGAGAAAATCAATACAAACCAGCTCCATAGGGGCACTCGTGGTGATGTTTACCAGGGGGGCGGACTTTTGCGGGAGAGCTTTCCTCTGAATACACCTGCGGCAAGTCTTGCAATACTGTTCCATGTCTCGCCCCATTTTAGGCCAATAAAACCTGCAGTGTGCCAGGTCCAAAGTGTGTTCACTGCCCAGGTGGCCCATGTCGTTGTAGAGAGCTTTCAAGACTGTCCTTTTAAATTTTGCTGGTAGCAGCAATTGCACAAGAAGAGCTCCCTGCTGATTCTGCACCTCTCGATACAGCAAATTGTTCTTTACCTTTAACCTTGACCATTCTCGTAACATCATCCTGGCACTGGGGTCTCTAGTTGTCACTTGGGTTGTGTCGCCCCCTCTCTGCAGAACCCTAAGTACTTCACCAATGGGTGCATCGGACTTTTGCTCTTTCATTAAATCCTGACTCATTAGTTAAGGGAGTGACTTCAAGTCCAAGGTCGTTAGGTGGCAGTAAGGTACAGAGAGGCAATTTCCAGGGGCACCAAGGCTGTCCACTAGGCGAGGAGCAGTCTCTGATACTGAGGGTTCTTCAGTGTCAAATTTCTTGCACAGGGCCTGTGATAGAGTTCTCCCCCCCCCCCTTTTTTTTTTTTATTAAGTCTTACTGGACTGCACCAACCTGTTTTCCTTTCCTGTATTTGTCACTGTGTATATGTGTGTTTGTTGGTTTGTTGGGCTGGCCACCCATTTTGTTAACCCCTGTCTTGCTGTCAACCCCCACCTTTGGTGCAATCCAGCCCCCTTTGTTTGCCTTCCCCTATTCTTTTTTTTTATTATTTTAGAAAACAAAAATGTATATCCAAATCTTTACAAAGGAGAAATTGGGTATCTGTGTAGAGAAACAGAGATTTCAGCCCTCCTTAATCGGAGTCATAGCAGTAGGATAAGTCTCCTTGCTTAAAAGAATTTGGTCTGAGGTTGTAAAATGTTTAAAATAGTTGTGGTTCGTCTGCTGAGCTAACTTTAATTGTTTGTACTAAAGCACAAACCGCTTTTAAATCTTGTTTGCTTCTGGTTCCCCATTTTAGGTGTCCAAATAGTGTGGGACCTTAGCTTGGTATACTGAATCCAGTGAATCTTTTTTTTTTTTTTTTTTGAGCAGTTTTGTTCCTTCTAGTCAGAATCTCCAATGGCAGTAGGCAAATACATCACTGTAGTGCAGAGCTCCGTAATTTTATCGCTAGAATACATCAAGACTATCGCGATGGACTGTAAGTTAAATAAAAGGGAAACAGTAATGGGAATTAAATTTATAACCTGCTCAGGGTAATGCCAAGATATAACCTGGCTTTTATCTTACTGGAATACAGAAAGATGTGGGAAAATTGTTTTAAGTTAACGTAGGATTTCTGTTCAAACCTGTATTTTAAAGCTCCTCTTGCTTCTTCTACTTCGCTACTTTCCCTGTTATGAGCCGGCCGGGTCAAACTACCCTGCTTTATATGCTACTGGTCCGAGGGAAGGACTACTGAATTTATTTCTACACATATTAAATTAAAGAAAGCCTGTTATTTCATGATGTATGGACCCTTTATGTGGGCAACTGAAAATATATTATCTGATGGTTATAAAAGAAATTAATGTGTTTATTACATTTTTGTTCAAAACTGATTACATAATGGAGCCTTTGTCACATGTCCTGCAATTGCTATATAAAGAACATGGTTAAGGGAGTTTTTTTTTTTTTAGTATTGAGAAGGGTGTGTACCTGTCAGCACCCTGATTTGAGTTAGCTATTTTCTAGCTCCTGAATTGAAGTGTTGTATTATTTAATTTTTGTACCTTTTCTTTGTCGTTCTCAAGTCCGCTGTATAAATTAAATTTATTTTGTCTACTGCTAATTTTGTCTGAGCGTTTTCCTATCCCACACAAGCTCACAGGGCCTTTACAGTCTGCTCGGATATCGTCACCCAAGCCAAATTGTCATCAGGAAGGGCCATGGGGTGTCAGGACAAAGCATCAGCATCTACATGATTTAGACCAGGGTGGTACTTGATGCAGTAGTCATAGGTGGACAAGGCTGACAGCCACCTATGCCCAGCTGTGTCAAGCTTGTCTGTGGTTTGAACATAAGTCAACGGATTATTATCAGTCCTCACAGTGACTTTGGCCCCATATAGGTAGTCATGAAATTGGTTGACTATGGCCCACTTGAGCTCAAGGAACTCCAGTTTGTGCACCAGATACTTCCTCTCTGCTGGGTTCAAGCCATGACTGGCATACGCAACTGGACACAGAACCTCTGGGTAGTTTTGATACAGGACAGCTCCAAGGCCACTGAAACACTGGCATGTATGGTGTAAGACTTTTTTGGGTCCACATATACCAAAACTGGGACATGGGTCAAACAATGAATGATGTCTTTAAAAGCTCTTTCACAGTCCTCAGTCCACCTTGGGCCAAATGATTCAGATGGTTTAAAGTAATGTTGTTGCACAGCAGGAGCCCCTGGAGGTTTGAGTCTTTTACTTTTATTAATTGGAGGATAACCTTGCAACAGGTTCAGAACTGGCCTGGCTACCTGGGTATAATCCTTGATGAATCTCCAATAATACCCGCAGAAGCCCAACAGGTGCTGCAACTCTTTTAGGTTCTGTGGCCTGAGCCAAGTGGTTAGCGCCTCGACCTTAATGGGGTCAGTTTGAATTCCTGGTGCTGACACTATCTGCCTGACATATTTATTTGAGCAACAAGTGCTACTTGATGGAGGCTTAGAAGAACTGGCACTTGTCGATAGAAAGCTTGAGCCCAAACTCTTCCAGACAATCCAATACCTTCAATAATCTCACCTTGTCATGCTCTTCCAGGGTTTTTCCAAAGACTATTATATCATCTCGATACACTAGGCACTCCAGCAGATTCATATCCCCGACGGCCCTCTCCATGAGGTGCTTGAATATAGCAGAGGCGTCAGAAATACCTTGGGGCATCTGCAGGAACTCATAGAACCCAAGGGGCCATATGAAAGTGGTCTTTTCTCGGTCCTGTGGGGCCATGGGGATCAGATAGTACCCATTTCTCAGGTCTAACACTGAGAACCATTTACTGCTATTCAAGCAATCCAGGGCATCCTGAATCCAGGGCATCGTGTATTGGCCAGGTAGGGTCCTCTTGTTTAATGTCCGATAGTCCACACACATCCACGCAGCCCGACTTTTCTTTCTCGCCACCACTATGTGTGAGGTGTATGGGTTCCTGGACTCCTGAATGATGCCTGCAGCCAACAATTCTTGGAGATGCTGCTTCACATCATCAAAATCCACTGGGGCTAAGCGTCAAGATCTCTCCCTAAATGGGCGCTCGTCAGTGAGCCGTATATGGTGCTATTCCCTTGTTACTCAGCCCACATCCTATTCATGCAGGGAAAATACATTAATCCTTTTTGACAGTTTTTGTCAGATCCAAGCCTTCCACTTCTCTGGGACTGGGGAGTTACTAACATCAAATAAGTTAGGGTCGATACCAGGCAGGGCACCTCCTCCAGAGGAAACTGGTTGCACTGCTGTAGCCACACAATATACCTGGGCTAAGGTGCATCCCTTTCTAACAACCACATCCCAGTCTGTCACATTCCTCACATGCACCATAACCCTTCTGACATAAGCATGGGCTCAGGCTGGCAGCACATTGGGCTTGAAGAGCAAACCAGTCAGTAATCCATGCTTCTCGGGGGCATCCAACATTAGGATCTTGTTCTTTACTTCCTTCTTCAGATGCACCATACTGCTAATATTGTATACAGCATTAGGGGACAGTACTATTTTCTCTGCATCCCACCTCCAGACTACGCCCACTGGGTCATCCTGCTCTTTAGCCGAAGTTTGTACTTGCTTCCTGTAAGCTTCCCATACCACTGGGTGAATGGGCAGGACCTTCCCCTACTTCTCAGCCTCCTGAGCCTGGCAGAGCTGTGCTAACCATCCAAACATGTGGGCATTTGTACCCACCAGTACAGGCACCCCATCATATAATCCAGCCTCAGAGCAAATTAGAGCCAGAGTCTCTACCGTGTCTCCCACTCCAGTCACCTTAGACAGGAGCGCTATCCACACCTTAGCATAGATGAGGCAGGAATAGGATTTGCCGCTAAGACCCCACACATTTAACCCTGCCAGTGGCTGCAACTCAAGGTGTAACAGGTGTTGGTAATATTAGGTTTTAAAGATGATGGTCACCTGGGAGCCACTGTCTAGGATGGCATGGGTGGATACCCCATTTATGGTGACAGTAGTTTCAGTAGATGGTCCCACCAACTTATCTGTATCAGGTGGGGGGGGTGCTCTGTGGCTTTTGCGTTAGATCTTCTGGTGAACACTGTGGAGCTGGGCTTGTTGGGGGCCCTGGTATGCTCTCTTACCGGGCCCCATTGAAGTTTCCCTGATGCTGGTGCTTCCCTGCCAACAGCCGGTCCCTCACTTGAGCTGGGCCTTCACATGATCAGCATTCTCTGTGGATATATCCATCCCTCCACATTTATACCAGTACATGTCTCCTTAACTTTTCCTGGCTGTGTAAGAAACTTCAGCATTGGGCCTGGGGTCTTGGTGACTGGGTTGCCCATAGTACACTGGTGGGGCCAGAGCAATCGCTTGGGCCATTACCACTCTCCGCTCTAGTTCTCCCTTCATTGAAAGCCTTGAATTTTCAGTTTGCTTATAGCCTGACACAGTTCATTGAGGCGTGCTTCAATATGGGGGGGCAGCAGGAGGTACCTGGGCCTGCACCCACAGGCCCATCACAGAGAGGTTGGCTGGGTCTGGCAGGGCAGACTGACTCAGAGGGGTATCAGGGTTTCTATTAAAGGTAGAGGTAGCCCTGTCAAGTACTTCCTTGTAATCTTTGAGCAGCTCTTTAAGCTCATAAGCCTCCAGTGTGGGGGGGGGTCTTGTCAATGGCCTGCGTGGCAGCCACCACAGTAGGATAGGGTCCCCATTGAGCATCTTGTTCCTCCACCTCCCTCACTTCTCTGAGGAGAACCCGGAGGGAGGGAGGGTCACTCAGCCTTTCCTTTAAACTTAACTTCAGTAGCAACAGTTCTGAGTACTTGGCCCCCCTCAGCACCTGTTCTAAGCGCATTTTGTTCAGATCTGCAGACTGTACACCCCCCTTTATGTTACATCTTTTACAAAGCCTTTTCCACTCTTTGTATATACCCTGAGAGGGGTTCCCCCACTGTTGCTGGGTTTTTCTAAAGCCCTACAGCAGGTCCTCACTGGACTCAGTGTTGCCAAAGGCACTGTCTAAGGCAGCAATATAATCTGCCACATTGGCCTCAGGGTCGTGGCCCCCAAGGACCAAATAGCATCAAGTGCGAGACTCTTCAGACTTTCTGTCAACCTTTTGTGTTTTTCCGCCTCACTGCACTGCCAGTCCAGCAACAGAGGGATCATGTAATTAACCCATGTTTCATAAGCCTCCTCCACAACTGGAGTGGGCTTCACCTCAGAAAACACCCTCAACTTTTGATAAGAATCTGAAGGGGGGGGCACATAATAGGAGTGGGTCCCTTCACCAGGTGGGGGGGTCAGTTTTAGCTCGGGCACTGCCTTCCCTTGGGGAGATGACACTGGTCATAGTTACAATAGATGATGCCTCCGATGACCCCTCCAGAACTAAAGCATCAGGTGCCCAGGAGGCTTCTATTACATTTTCACTGTCAACCAACACAGTCAAAGTTCCTGTAACAGAATCTAATATTCGGCCCCAGACTGGCACTTGCTCAACCTGTTCATAGCAGACAGATGCCCCTCTATAGTTCCCATATCTAGTTCAGGGAGTACTCTCAGGAGCAGGAGAGATTTTTGGGTGTCCATTTCATGACCTCTACTCCACTCAGTCAATCTTATTTTGTCTGCCGCCTTAACCATAAATTTGGGTTTGGGGGGTAGAACCGGGGTTGGGGGAAACACTAGCGGCCATTTCAATGGTGGTATCCATGGTGGGCATGGCTGGTGAACAGGAGATCCCAGCGGTACCTCCAAAGATGTAGCCCAGATGCCGTGTGCCAGTGGGCTACAATCCCTGCCTGTTTACTCCCACACAGATTAAGGGGCCTGGGTTCTGCCGCAATGGTGACTGGGGGTTGTATCCCAGAATAGAAATAAAATAGCTTGGTGCCTCCACCCTGAGTAAGATAACAGTGGTCCAGGTGTCTGTTTAGTACAACCCCCAGGGATGCTGTACCTACCTACCTCCCCTTCCAGTCACCCCACACATTGAGTACCATGTTGTTTACCAATACTGTAAAACACATTTACTAAACAGCTATAGTTAATAATATGCTCACAACCCAGAAATTTCCATGAACAAAACAGCTTTATTTTTCGGGGGGGTGGGCTAGGGAAGGTGTACCTGGACAGAGGATGGCTGTTAAGGAGAGAAAAGGGTTACATTTGTTAACAGGGCCCATAGGCCAGAACAACCCTAACCTCCCATGTCCTGTCTGTCCTGATTGGGTACCCAGATTTAATGCAGGCCTGGTAGATGCCGTGGGTTGGCCAGCGTTGGGGGCCCTTGAAGTAGTTCTTTCTAAAATGCTAGCAGTTTTAAATTTTACTCCCCTTTGACAGGGCAAGCCCTGGGTTACTCACGGTCCTGCAGACTGGCACTCAGCTACTGGCACAGTAGGTTCGGGCAATCTAGGAACAACCTCTCTGAAGGGCAGCAAGCACAGTGGCAGGGATGGCTGGTCCGAAGACAAAAAGTAGCTAGCTGCTGGTCGATGTTAGACTTGCTTGAAGACTCTTACAGCTTGTCACATTCTGACTTGCTTGAAGATTCTTGCAGCATATCACTTTCCGCCCACCCAGTAGGCCAGATTACAGAGCACACACGCAAAGCCTACCAGGCCACAAGGAACCCAGACCCAGGAGTGACCCCACGGTCCAGCTCCCCTAATGGGTCCAGAGTCCCCTAGCACTCAGGCATGTGCCCATGGCCCCCTGCAGCCCAATCTGCCTCACTCAATAGAGTTTTGCAGATTCCCTACCTGGCTCCAAGTTGCAGCTGTGAAGATTGCAGTTTTGCCTTTATTGAACAGCAGAAAGCAGCTCCAGTGGGCAGCAACAAGTTCTCTAACTTCCACCTTGCCAGTGGCTTTTGGCTAGTGATGCACAGACTCTGGAGTGGACCTCCACCTTTCCACAGCTGGATTTCAGCAAACAAACAGATTCGTGAGCTCTGGATTCCTACCAACCTTTTCCTTCAAATGTCCTCAGATTCAGGCCGATGTGCCCACTTTAGCTCTGGCACACACAGTTTCAATTAACCCCTTTCCCAGGCTCAGGGTTCTCCACACTGATGCAGGCTCAGTGCAAACACTGAATTTCCAAGCAACCAGGAGCATTTACCAAAATACCTTGGACATTCAACTGCAACACCACAGTTCTTTCAGCTAGCAACAATCCCTTTTTCCAATTCTCAAACCACTGACTGATTGACCAAGTCCTGTAAGAGGCCTCCTGCCTTTCCAACACACAGTCTGAGCCCTTCTTGACTTGCTCAGAGCCAAGACCAGACTGCTCCAACTGCCCAAAGTCCCTGGGGTTTCACATGAAAATCCCAGATTCCGACTGGCTGGATCCTGCTAGCAATCACAAATATTAATAGTCATTAATCCAGTTCAGTCACTGATTGGTAACTGGGTTTTGGCACCTGGAATAAAGTTTGCATATCTCCCATAAGTTACTACAGTGCCCTTTGGGAGCCTAAGTTATTGATTGGCTGCTATATGGGGTCAAAGTAGCAAAGACGGCTGCTCACATACACAGTCCCATACAGTTCTATAGCAGTCCCCACTTCTAAGTGCTTTTGCAACTAAAATATCCAGTCTAAGCCTTCCTTTGCCCCAAAGTCTTGTAGAAGTCTTTGCTTCCTGTTAAGTGACTGCAAGATTATATTTAAACACAGTGTCCCCTGGCTGTTGCTGGCTTTGAAACACGTACAGTCTCCCTAAACAGCCAGGCAGCTCATGAATTATTCATATTAGCTCATGAATATGTACATTTCACCCATTCCTTAATGCTCATAGGTGCTCTTTATGAACAAAGAGCAGCCATATTTAATGCACCTCCTTCACATGTCCGACCCCAACTAAAGCCATTCTGGGGGTCAAGATGACCGGTGAGGCAATATTTTAGCTGACGCAGTGGCGAGAGAATGGCTAGGCACCGCTGAGCATGCGCAAGTGGCTGCTCTGCTCCTCCAGCCCCTTTAAAGCTAAACACATCATGGGGGCTGGACGGAGACTCCAGGGAGCAAATGGACCCAAGATTTGGCAGCAGGAGACAACTGGCAGAATAGGAACACGAACGGGCTCCTCAGGGCAACAGGTAAGCCACACCTGAAGGGCGGGGTTACACTAGTATAAAAGGCAGCTCTAACAGTGGGTGTCTGGTATGTTGCATAACAGCACCGCTATAAAAGGCAGCTCTAACAATGAGTGTCTGGTAGGTTGTGTAACAGTACATGTATAAAAGGCAGCTCTAACAGTGGGTTTCTGGTAGGTTGCGTAACAGAACAGGTATAAAAGGCAGCTCTAACAATGGGTTTCTGGTAGGTTGCATAACAGCAGAGGTATAAAAGGCAGCTCTAACAGTGGGTTTCTGATAGGATGCGTAACAGTTATAAATATGGTCTATTATAGCACATAAAAATGATCTCCTTCATGCCCAATGTTTCACCAACTCAGCTTCATCAGGGAGGTGGATCTAGGGTCTGCCAGTTTTTTTTACATCGATTAAAAATTCTTATAAAACATAAAATAATATTAAACACAAATATTTCAAATTTTATCTAATATTAATCCTTCCACATAAGTCAAGAACTGTTATCTAAGTTCAAACACACCCTAATTAGTTTTAGAAGACAACTCCATAAACGTTTTCAGAATTAACAAGTCAACAGTTGCATAATTTTCATATCAAAACTATGTTAATACTATCTTACATCATTGCACCCTCTGGTGACAACTGTGGATAGTAGCCCCTAACCCAATGTCCATTGCATTCACTTACTGTTTAACTACTGTAAGTCTTACATTCATTATTCATTTCAACATCATTATTACTTAGTAACTAGTCATTTACATGTTCTCTCATGATGTAAAACATTTTATCACAAGCTCTGTCACCCCATACTGTAATTCATTTACATTGCAATTACTACCAATCAAGTGGGACCCCTCCCAGTGTTTTTCTTTTTTCACTTCTCTTTTGTTATAAAGTTTCGGATGTGGCAGCTTTTGATTTTTCTAAGTTTATTGTTATAATTTCAAATTACCGGTACCCACATTTGTATAAGAAAACATGACTATCCACAGGGCTGTAGTACAGCTGCATTTTCATTTACTTCCATTATTGTAGTTTTTTTCAAACTATGTCACAAAAACTTTTTAATTAACAGCAAAATGCATTAGTAGCAGTCCCACTATGCATATTACTTAGCCGCTCAGTGATCTACATTTCTCAATGAATACTCATTCACTGCCATTCTTGCTAGTTTTCTCTCAAACTGCGTCACAGAAATTTTTTTAACAGCTAAATTCATTAGTTGCAGTCATGATGTGCATATCGCTAATCTGCTCAGTGACCTACATTTCTTAGTTAAATATTACAATGGCTATGACCCCATTTCTTTAGCCCAATTTAATCATTCTTTGCTAATGTACTGGTAGTTCAGAAAGGGATTATTTCAATCCTCACATGTTCATATTGAAATGAATTTCAGATGGAGAATCCTGTCAGATAAATAATACACTCTACTTTAGTATTTGTCTCATTACCATGTTTCTTTTAAAGACCTTTTGTTTCAATGTGCAGGGTTTTATCACATTAGCCTGTAGTCCTAAACAGGCCACTTAAGATTCCTTCTTCACATTAAGTGTTGTAAGCTGCACTGTCATTTTGGTCTCAGTGTCTTTTATACCAAACTGAGGCACAGGTGTGTAAGTGTTTTTCCAATCCCAGTGTCCCAGGAGAAGCGTCATATGACACTGTACATCCTGGTTCCAGGGACCGGTCAGCATCACTAGTTACCTAACAGCAGGGAAGTCAGCTGTTGCCATGATCACAGACAACTGTGATCCTGGTGTGTCAGCGGTCCCTAATGTGTGATTGGTCAACAATTTCATGTGTTGTTTTTTTCAAAAAATTGTCTTCCATATTATATGTTATGTCTAGTTTCCAACTACATTACTATAAAGTTTCTTATCCTTCATTCATGTTTAGTAAACATAGCATTTATAGTTCGCTATCTAAAAGGTTACTATCACAGTGTCTGTTTTAGCATGCAAGAATCAGAAATACCTATAGCACTACTATTCAGTTTAGGTCTTAACATTTAAGAATTTTCTTATCTCAGCATAGATCTTAATGAGGTTTGTTAAGAAGGGGGTGATTTTTCAAACTGTCAGTCTGACAATGGGGGGGTTGGGAAAAGGAAGATTCCATGTATAGCAACCCATGGGATATTGATTTTAAGCATCCACATCTTAAGGGCAGCACATTTTACCAGCATGCTGCCCAATTCTCATCTTCAGTCAATCCTAGTCTGTTACTGATTGTATTGAATGTAAAAATATAATACATTCCCTTCTTTCTAACAGTTTATTCCAGTCCCCACCTCATGTGGGGCATTCCATTTGCTCTATGGCCCAGTATTTCAATGATGTCGCTGTGTGTCCTTCACGTACAAAATGCATGGCAACGGGGGAACCCTCATTTGCTAGCCTAATGTTACTTTTGTGCTCTGTAATGCACTGCTTCAAGGGTCTCATGGTTTTCCCTCATGTAGTATTTAGAACAAGGGCATAATATGACATACACCACATGATATGAGTCATAATTGAGGAAGGTCTTAATGGAGTATCTTCTATCTCCGTTCGGGTGGGTAATTACTATACATCTTTCTTGGAGGTATTGTTGCAATGGCAACAGTGGCCACATGGATGCATCCATGGTTGTAATGGCCATAATAGCAATTGTCCCATCTACATATTGGATTCCTTGTGTTCAAAATGCACTGATTTATCCTTTAAAATACTCACTGTTTTTGATGCAATAATGAGTCTGTTTACAAGTTCTGGGATGCCCAGTGGTCTTATAGTGCCCCTATGATTTGTTACAATTTTTTTGATGGGTCCAGTCAAACTAGAATATTCTAAAGGTAGCACCATTACATTCTCTGGTGTCGTCATTTGTTTTTGTGTCTCCACATTAAGTAAGGATTTAGTTTTCTCTATTGCCTGCCCCACTGTCCCATAGCTATATCCTCTCTGTAGAATTTTTTTTTAATTTCTTCATAACTTAATTCCCTTTCCACATCATCATTACAACTTATTTTTACCCTCAACATCTGTGAGTACAGAATACTGTCCAGTAAGTGTCTAGGATGGTATCTGTCAGCATGTAGAATCACGTTTTGATCAGTTTCTTTCCTGAAAAGATTATGCATGAGTTTGCCATTTTCTTTATAAATCACAAGGTCTTGGAATGGTACCTCCTTTTCACTTGCAATCATGTTGAATTTTACATTATCAATGACTGAATTCAACAACTCATGAAAACCCTGCAGTGCCCCTATTGAGCCATCCCAGGCAAACAACAGATCAGCAATGTAATGTTTGCAACATTTAATGTTAGCAAAAAAGGGCTTGTACATGGGGTTAGAGATGTAGTGTAGTTCGAACAGTTCCATATATAAATTTGCCTACATATGGGACATGGTGCTCCCCATGGCCATACCTCTTTTCTGTATGTAAACTTTTCCTTCAAAATGGAAATAATTATCAAATAATACAAAGTGTGCCAGCTCTAAGATGGTACTTGTTGGAGGGGTATTGGTATCCCTTATTTTATTAATCCCCATCTCTAAACTCTGTGGCCCCTTTTTGTGTGGAATACATGTATACAGGTCCTTTATGTCCATACTACAAAGGATAAAAATTCAATTCGTGGTTTAATCTTTTAATAATGCCAATAATGTCACCTGTGTCACTGACATAACTATTCATAAGGACTAGTGCATGCCATGATGATTCACAAAGCAGTAGCGGCCCTCCAAAATGGACTCATTCCCAGATACTATCCAGGCTTATCCACATTCTTATAGATCTTGGGAAGACTGTAAAAACACTGGAATTTTTCAAAAAAAAAAAAATGTTAACAGATCAACTTGCCATTCCTTTAAATGTCCTAAATCGAGTTCTGTTTTTAATAGGTCCATCAGACTCTGATTTATTCTTGGAGTGGGATCATTAGTTAGTTTTGTGTAATTCTGTGTTACATTCTAATAGATCCTTGCACATCGTGCTATATTGCTCTGTATCCATAATGATGATGACCATTGCTATGTGATATAATAAACCATATTTATAACTGAAGTTTTCTTGGAGTGGCCAATCATATCATTTTCTGGATATTGACTTTTCACACTTGGCTTCCATCTTACTTCAAATTGAATCACTACAGGAGGGAACCTATTTTGAATTTTCATTGAGGCTGCGTAACAGCGCAGGTATAAAAGGCAGCTCTAACAGTGGGTTTCTGGTAGGTTGCATAACAGCACAGATATACAAGGCAGCTCTAACAGTGAGTTTCTGGTAGGTTGCATAAAGCACAGGTATATAAGGCAGTTCTAACAGTGAGTTTCTGGTAGGTTGCGTAACAGCACAGGTATATAAGGCAGCTCTAACAGAGAGTTTCTGGTAGGTTGTGTAACAGCACAGATATATAAGGCAGCTCTAATAGTGGGTTTCTCGTAGGTTGTGTTACAGCACAGGTAGAAAAGGCTACTGTAGCAGTGGGTTTCTGGTAGGTTGCATAACAGCACAGATATAAAAGGCAGTACTAACAGGGAGTTAATGGTAGGTTGTGTAACAGCATAGATATAAAAGGTAGCTCTAACAGTGGGTTTCTGGTAGGTTGTGTAACAGCACAGATATAAAATGCAGTACTAACAGGGAGTTGGTGGTAGGTTGTGTAACAGCACAGATATAAAAGGTAGCTCTAACAGTGGGTTTCTGGTAGGTTGTGTAACAGCACAGATATAAAAGGCAGTACTAACAGGGAGTTGGTGGTAGGTTGTGTAACAGCACAGATATAAAAGGTAGCTCTAACAGTGGGTTTCTGGTAGGTTGTGTAACAGCACAGATATAAAAGGCAGTACTAACAGGGAGTTGATGGTCGGTTGTGTAACAACACAGATATAAACGGTAGTACTAACAGGGAGTTGGTGGTAGGTTGTGTAGCAGTATAGATATAAAAGGTAGCTCTAACAGTGGGTTTCTGGTAGGTTGTGTAACAGCACAGATATAAAAGGCAGTACTAACAGGGAGTTGATGGTCGGTTGTGTGACAACACAGATATAAACGGTAGTACTAAAAGGGAGTTGGTGGTAGGTTGTGTAACAGTATAGATATAAAAGGTAGCTCTAACAGTGGGTTTCTGGTAGGTTGTATAACAGCACAGATATAAAAGGCTGCTCTAACAGTGGGTTTCTGGTAGGTTGCGTAACACCACAGATATAAAAGGCAGGTTGTGAATCGGAGGGTGTGAGAGCAACATTACATCTGCTACAAGGGGATATTATCCCATGTGTGTAGGAAGAAAAAAAGGAGAGAAAAAAATCTCTAGGGATTATTATCCTGAGGTGGTGAGTAAAAAAATAAGGGGTAGTGAGTTATGGTCTAGAAATAGGCAGGTAGCTATACTGGGGGTGGTGCATCATGGTGGCTGTGGGGCAGCAGTCTTAAGGGAAACGTTCTGGAGACTATGTTGTTGCACCATCTGCATGCACCTCTCTGGGCTGAAGGAGGAGGTTGCCAGACTCAAGGCCAATGTGGCTTGGGTTCAGAGGATCTACTCCCCATCCAGGGACCACCTAGTCCACCTCTGCTGCCTCAAAGCATGCCAGAAAGGAGGAGTGGCTGGACAATGGTGGGCTCAGGGAGGGTTAGGGTGGTTGAGCACAGGCACATCCCACATCCAATACCACTACAAAATTACAAAATGCTGCACTGGCTGGGCGAGATTGTCCAACAAAGGCACCCAAAGTAGTGACCGGAATGGATGAGGGGGTTCTCCATAGTGGAGACCCCAAGGGGGTAGCAGAGGACCCCAGAGAAGGAGGAAGCAAATCCTGATGGAGGACTCAATAGTAAGGGAGATAAAGTTGGGGACAGGTAGGGATGAGGAGAGGGAGGTAAGGTGCCTTCCCAGTGCCATGGCTTGGAGGGATGGAAGGAGGATCATAGGGATCATTGGGAAGAAAGGAGGGCAGGGAAGCTGGATGGCATTGTCCATTTGGGGACAAATGACCTGGCTAGGGAGGAGCCAGAAACAGTTTAGGAGGAGTTCAGGAAATTAGTGAAGGGTCTTAGGCAATTTGCACAATCTGTTACCTTCCCGTAAGTGCTACAGTACCTGTCTATGACAGGGGGGAAGACAGGATTTTCTGCACCAGGAACTTCAATGAATGGTTGAGCAAATGATGCAGAGAAGAGGGTTTCGGAGTCATTGGGGACTGGGGCTCTACCTGGAGGGATAGTGGCCTGTACAGGGGCGATGGCCTGCATCCCTCCAGGAGGGGAACTGTGATCCTCAGTGAACAGTTTAAATGCTACATTGGCGAGCATTTAAACTAGCCATGGGGGAGGCAGAAAGAAGCAGGAAGACATAAACTGTCCCCTCCACATGCTTACATTGGAATCCCGAGGGAGAGAAATCCCAAAGGAACACACAAATAGGGACCCAGGGAGGGGAGAGAGGAAAGAAAATAGTGGTAGAAATAAGTGCAGGCAAAATGAGGGGAGGTTGCAGTAAAATCTGGAGAGCCATGTGTGCAAATGCTCAAAGTCTGGGCAACAAGATTGCAGACCTGAATGCCAACATGGCAGTAGCAGACCTGGACATAGTCACGATTACAGAGTCCTAGTGCAATAAAAACCAGGACTGGGATGTAGTAATACCATGTTATGCTCTGTTCATAAGGGACAGAGTAGGAAAAAAGGGTGAGGAGTGGCTGTTTATGTGAGGAAAAATATAAAAGCTACAGAAATTCAGGGGGAACAGGGAGAAGCAGAGGTACTGTTGGTCACCCTAGAGACATGAAAGGGGGCCGCCATTCACAAAGGGGTGATCTACAGACCTCTAGCATGGGTGGGGGTGGATAAGGATATGACAGAGGAAATCCAGATGATGGCAAACAAGGGGGAGATATTGCTGGTGGGGGACTTCAACCTACCGGATGTGGACTGGACCCTCACAGCTGCAGCAACAGTTAAAAGTAGGGACATCCTAGACTCCCTGCAGGGTGCGTTCCTCATGCAACTAGTTAAGGAACCCATCTGGGGGCGATACTGGACCTGGTACTGTCAAACGGGGATAGTGTTGCTGACGTAACAGTGGGTAGCCACCTGGGAACCAGTGATCATCATATAGTGTAGTTTAATATAAGAACTGGGCCAGAATCAGAATTAACTGCATGCCCACCTTGTAAATGAGCTTGCTCAATGGTGATCGCTTGGGTAAATACAGACTTTGACTGATGATTGATTGATTGATTGATTGATTGATTGATTGATTGATTGAATCAAACCTCACTAAAATGAGGGTCCTGGACTTCAGGAGGGCCAATTTCAAGAAAATGGAAGAATGACACAGGGAAGCCCTGGCAGGGATAGGGAAACTGGGTGGATCAGAGTAACTGTGGGCAAAAATAAAGGAGAGCATCAAGAAGGCAATAAACCTCTGTGTCAGGCAGGTTAAAAAGGGCAAGAGAACAAAAGAGATCGTTATGGTTCTCTAAGGAAGTAGCGGAGAAAGTAAAGGCAAAGAGGCTGGCATTTAGAAGGTACAAGTCGACACAGAAGGAAAAGGATAGGGAGGGTTATCAGGAGAAACAAAGGGAGGCAGAGAAAGCAGTTAGGAGCACAAATTGAGGAGAATATTGTCATCAGTAAAAGGGGGGATAAAACATTCTTTAGGTATATAAGTGAAAAGAGGAAGAACAAGGGAAGGATAATAAGGCTAAAAGGAGAAGGAGGGGTTTGTGTAGAAGAGGATCAGAAAAAAGCAGACATATTTAACAAATACTTTTGTTCAGTGTTTACGAAGGAAGCAGTAGGTGATGGGCCACAGATAGGGGAAATGGGCATTAAAGGAAGGGAGGTGTACACTAGTCCTTTTATGGAAGAGAAAGTCCTCAAGGAACTAGCAAACCTAAAAGTGGACAAGGCAATGGGGCCGGATGGGCTACTCCCTAAGATACTGAGGGAGCTTAAGGAGGAGCTGACTGCACCTCTGACAGCCCTGTTTAACCTATCATTAGGTACAGGGGAACTTCTGGGGGACTGGAGGAGGGCAGATGTGGTCCCACTTCACAAAAGTGGGAATAGGGGGGAGGCAGAAAACTACAGACCTGTCAGCCTGACTTTGGTGGTGGGCAAAGTAAAGGAAACACTACTGAAAGAAAGGATTGGGGAATACTTTGTGACCAGTGGATTACAGGATCCGAGGCAGCATGCGTTCACAGGGGGACGATCTTGCCAAACAAACCTGATTGAATTCTCTTGATTGGATGACCAGGGAACTGGATCAGGATGTGGCCTACCTGCATTTCAGTAAGGCCTTCGACACTGTTCTACACTGAAGACTGGTAAACAAACTGGGCAGCCTGGGAGGGGGGTGAAAAGTAGTAAAATGGGTAAAAAGTTGGTTAAGAAATAGGAATCAGATGGTGGTAGTAAATGGGGTTCATTCTGAACAAGGCACGGTAATCTGCAAGGTGCCATAGAGGTCACTACTGGGCCAGTCCTCTTTATGTCTTTATTAGCGACATTGCAAGAGGGCTGAAAGGGAATGTATGCTAGTATGCCTGTTCGCAGATGACACAAAAATCTGCAACTGAGTTGATACTGGGGGATGAGGGATGATCTGAAAAAGCTGGAATTCTGGTCAAGGGTTTAGCAACTGGACTTCAGTGCCAAAAAGTGCAAAATTATGCACATGCGGCACAGAAAGCCAAGGGCAATGTACCAGTTGGGTTGGGAGGTATTGACAACCACAAAACAGGAAAGGGATCTGGGGGTCATCACATCTGATGACCTGAAGGTAGCAAAGCAGTGAGATAAGGCAGTGGAAGAAGTCAGCAGAATGCTTGGGTGCATAGGGAGGGGTATCACCAGCAGAAAGAGGGCGGCAGTGTTACCCCTGTATAGATCGATGGTGAGGCCCCACCTAGAGTACTGTGTCCAGTACTGGAGGCCCCATCTCCAGAAATACATAGATCGGGTGGAGGCAGTACAGAAGAGGGCAAGCAAAATGGTGCATGGCCTGCATCAAAAGTCCTATGAGGAAAGACTGAAGGAATTAAATATGTACTCTCTAAAGGAAAGGAGGGAAAGGGGGGACATGATAGAAACATTCAAACACCTCAAAGGTCTTAATAAGATACAGCAGAGTAGCATTTTACATAGAAAGAGATGCTCTAGGACAAGGGGTCATGACATGAAGCTGTAGGGGGGGAGATTCAAAGAGGATGTGAGGAAATACTTCTTCAAAGAAATGGTGGTGCAGGCCTGGAATGGCCTCCCAGCAGGGGTGGTGGGTTCTGAAATGGTAGCAGGATTCAAGCATACATGGGATAGACACAAAGGGACCATAGTAATAGGGCTGGGGGTAAGGCTGGACATCGAGTAGGGCCTGTGGTAGCATAGTAGGTAGGGAATAAGGGCAGACTAGGTGGGCCAAGTGGTCCTTATCTGCCAGCAACTTCTATGTTTCTGTGTTAGCGCTTACACCAGAAAACTACAGACAAGCAAACTAATTATTCAGTTTTGTCTGCTGCACATCAAATCTGATAATAGCCCACCCAGAGTGAACTCTTCACAGGACTGCGCAGGGCAAAATCTCTAACTTGTATGACAGTATGAACAATTTGTTAAAATGCCATATATTTTGTTAGAATATTAGTAACTATGGCTTGCATCTGAAAAAGTTCAGCTACAAAATCCTGAGTTAGTGAACTACGCTGATTCCCAATCCCTCTCTAACACTAACAGTTCATCCATGTCAGAGCAGTGCTACAATTACTGTATTCCTGATATGAATAACAACACTGAGGGATGTTTCACCTGACAGAAAACACACTTCTGCATATGACATCACATGGCACATGTTAAATAAATAACCTAAGGCACCCACAGCTATATCAGATTGTTACTTCAGCAAAACAAGTCATCCTCCTATCATAAAAAGCATCAGTCAGAAACCAGTAGTTGCACAGCACAGCTTTCCCACCTCAGTGTCACTTCCTTTCTCTGCCACTGTGTGCACGAGCTGCCCACATCAATACTGCTTCAGCACAGACCGCTCTCAGTCACACTTTGAAAAGTACCACATCTAATAACAGAAGGCTCTCTATGGCTACGTTCTTTTTTCAAATGTGTTGCCACAGTGGTCTTGGCAGAACTATTATGCAAGCAGGATATGATCCACTAACTCTTTAAGCACTTTATGCTGAGACAAAGGTGCCAGCCTGGAGAGGTGAAGCTATGCCGTCCACCTGATGCAAACTGTAGTTACTGCCAACCTAGAGGCCACCTTGTTGTCATTGTAAGATACCCTTGACTGGTGACAAGCTACCTCCAGGCCCTGGGCAGAAAGATCAATGGCCTCCTGACTGTCTTGCTCTGTGGCTGTGTAGCTAGCTAAGAGTGTGCTTAGCTGCAACCCTAGGTGACAGTTACAGCTCGCCACATGTGCCTGGTGTGCAGAAATCCACATTAGAGTACATGCTGAGGAAAGAGCCTTCCTGCCAAGAGTATCCGTCTGAGTGGAATCTGGCTCTGGAGGTCAGTCATGCACCAGGTGTCATAGCCCCAACAGGGTCTGCAGTACATAGAGCCCTGAGGAAGGGTAAAGTACATCACTAGCAGCCCTAGAGTGTGTGTGATACCTTGTGAAGAGGCCCCTGGTGATGGCTGGGTTGGAGAAGGGATACTGCCATACTGCCCTGGATGCCTCCTGCAAGACTCTAGGCCATGGGGGAATGATGGAGATACTGAGATCAGGAACTCCAGGGACTCCCAATGCAGAGCTGCTGGATTGTGGCTTGTAAAGCATGTACGTTGAGTGCTTGGAGCATTTCCACCAAGAATCGCAGGTGCAAAGCATACTCAGCAGCTGAAGGAAGGTGGACAGATGAGTCATTGTCTTCTGAGATGGACGTTGATGGAAATGAGGCATCAACTCCAGGAACCAATGGTGCCAGGGAGAAGGGTACTATGTCCTGTCAGACTCCCTATGCCAGCTCTTCAAGCCACCAGTGAAAGCCCAGTGTTGTTCCCAAGTTAACTGTCCCTCAGGGCCTATGAATGAGGGCAACCTCTCCAGGAAACAGCAAAGCCCTTCTAGAGGGGGTCAAGACTCCTGGTCTTGAGGGCCTCGGTCTGGGCGTCTGAACTGCATAGGGGGCCTCTCAGAGGGGAGGGCCCAGCAGATTCATCCAAAGTGTATTTTCCTACATCTGGGAAGTAACGTGATTGGTGCCTATGGGGGGGGGGGAGACCCCAGATGTTGAAGGCATACAGGTCCCACAGGGCGACCCTGGTCCTCACTGGTGATGATGACATCCAATAACTCCGGAGAAAATTCCATTTCCAGGCTGCTATCTGACCCCATATCAGTGCTCCCACCAGCACTGGCTCAGGATCAGCGATAGCCTCAGAGACAGGGTCATTCCCATCACCATGGCTAGCACTGTGCTCGGTGCCAACTTCAATGTCATGCCCAGAACAATCCCCCTCCTTGGTGTCATGGGTGACACCGGAGTCGGGACAACTTTGGAGACGTCATCTTCATCAGCACCCTGCTCACAGCTGGACCCAGGACCGGCACCACTGCCACCACCACCTCCATTACCATGTCTAGAGGCATTATCTTCCTGGATGGTGACAACGTCCAAACTGGCAACAGTGTAGACAACAGCCTCAGCATCAGGAGGGAGTCCAGCATCCACCCCGGTGCAACCTGCCACATCATCACTGGAAATGGAGACAACAGCACAGTCAACACCAGAGGATAATGTTGAGGTGTCCACTGCTGCTGACTAAGCATATAGCTGTGGCTTCGCCACTGAGGACTTCTGCTGCTCAGGGCAGACAGATAGTGGTGGGTTCACAGTTGACCAGCCAGAAGAAGCCAACTGTCCACAAAACTCATCCACTGCAGTCTCTGATGCCTCAGCACAGTGAGGTCAAGGAGAACTCCATACTTCCACTATACCAGAGGTACCAGGAAGAGGCTCATGGGAATTGCCTAGAGACCCGGTCTTGGATACGTAAGTACAATGCCTGCCTTCAAAGGTGGAGACTGGAGAACCCCACCTAAACATGTGGTTCTCAAGGGTATGGCAGTCCATAGAGAAGCAGGTATCACACACATCCATGTTGTGCTCTGGCGCAAGACAGGCCACACAGTTCTGATGCCAGTCTAGAACAGCCATCAGTTTCCCACAGGACAACAGCGCATAATGGGTGGCTGTCAGACTTCCTTGATGAACAAGGAATGAACAAGGTAAACTGTGGGGAACTGGTCAACAGGAATAGTGAATCTAAAACACAGGAAAATTAGTGGAGAAGTCAGGAGGGACATGAGCAAGTTATTTGTTACACAAAGAGTGGTTGAGGTATGGAACAGCCTGCCGGCTGAGCTGGTGGGCACCAAAACCATCTATGTGTAACCCCCAGGGGGCACTACCCTTAGAGCTACTACCCCTGCCTGCCTCAACTGTGACAGGGTGAGGGGCCCGGATCTGTTGACGGGTGCCTCCACCCAGAGGTCGGGGTTAAGACAGTCAAGATTGACTCGGTCACAGCCCTCTGGGTTACTGCAACCCCCCTTTCGTCCCACTAGTGGCTCACACGGAGTAATGACAATACTTTTCCCCTGTACACTTACCCCCCGGCTCGTATCTCTCAGCTCACTCCGGGGACCCCCTGGAAAGTAAAGCACCATTATCACACCTTCACTGTACAGTATATCCTCAGTAAAACACAATCCAGCCAGGGTACAGTTGCAAAACAAACAATCTGATTTATTTAAGGGGGGGATAACAAGGACAGGGGGGAAATCAAGGTGATTGGATTATCACTATACTTATCTACCTAGGGCTCTGTGCACAGGCCTAAACCTATTAGTTACTGTCCCTGGGTACCCAAGCCCTAATGGCTAGTCCCTCATGGCAGCTGGTTGGGGCCCTGACACAAATAAGCATTTACTTTCCTGAGAAGACCAGAATGAGCAGAAGGCTCAGTTAATGCTGGCAGCAGTATAGCACGAAAGGATTTGGAATTTCTTGCCACTTGTCTGAAAGACTAACAGGAGCTACCCTGATCCAGTACTCACAACTCCAGCAGATAACCTTCCTTCACCACTTGCAGGGCTGAGCCTGAGCTTCAATAACCTCCTCACACATTTATATGGAAAACAACAGAGGGGTACCATACCAGGCAGCTGCTTCCAGGACCCGCAAGCACTCACAGCAGATTCGGGTGTTACACGGCAGCTTCAACTTTCCGGATGGACCAAGCGCGATTCAGCAGATTCTCCAGTCCTCTCAGGTTGAGCCTGGTAGGTAGCTGTGCTGGCACACAGCCTCCTCTGACCACATGCTGGCGGATTTAGTCCAAAGCACTGACAAGGCAAAACGGCCGCCTCAGGTCTTTCACGTGCTTCCCGCGTGAACACTCAAATGGCGCAGAAGCTCAGAGCTCCCTTCTCCTTCACAGTCACAAACAAATCTGCCCCTAGCAGCATGGGGCACTCCTTACAGTTCGGGTGCTACCCGATTCCATTGGCTGGCGTCACATGCCAGTCAATTACTCTGGCTCTCAGTGGCCCGAAAAAGCGCCATAGTCCATAATGCCTTTCCCAAAATTACAAGCAGTTCCTCTATTGGTCAGATGGCTCCACTAGAGTTCCAACGTACTGATTGGTCCAAGTCGGCAGTTCGGGACCAAAATGGAGGAGATAATCAGAACAGTCTTTGTTGCAAAGAAGGCAGGTTAGAACAACTACATTATCATTATTACTCTAAGCTATTTCCAGCAAATAGTTACATCTTTTCAGAGGACTCCCTTGACACAACTAGTGATGGCAGAATGGAGCGCTTACTCAGCAGCCCGGGCGGGACTCGGGCGTAAAACCACACAGCCCCCCCATTTCAACTAATTATGACTGCGAACAGGCAGCCTTTAAAGAGACAGTATACGGAGGCTTTAAAACACTCACTTGCTACAACATTTAAGCAGCTTTACGCCGAACACCAGCCAGGCAAGGATCATTTAAACGAGCTCCAGGAAAGCTTTTAGGAACCCCCATTGGTAGGGGGGTTATAGAAACATAGAAACATAGATTTTGACAGCAGATAAGGACCGCTTGGCCCACCCAGTCTGCCCATTTCCCTACCTAATGGATAAGCTGCAGATCCTAGTTAACCAGCAGCCTACTTCTTCCTACCCCCACCCCCTAGAATTGCCTTATGACTGTCCCATGCATGCTTGAATTCCACCACTGTTTTTGACTCCACAACCTCCTCCAGAAGGCCGTTCCATGCATCCACAACCTCTCTGTGAAAAATACTTCTTAAATTACCTCTGAGCCGCTCCTTCTATCTTTAAATTGTGCCCCTTGTTCTTGCACCTCTTTTTTTGAAAGATACACCTCTTGGACTTTGATGATTCCTTGAGATACTTGAAAGTTTCTATCATTCCCCTTCTCCTCCTTTCCTCGAGGCTATACATATTCAGCTCCTTAAGTCTCTCTTCATATGTCTTCCAGTGCAGACCCTGCACCATTTTAGCTGCCCTCCTCTGGACAGCCTCCATCCTGTCTATGTCCTTACGGAGATTGGGTCTCCAGAACTGCACGCAGTACTCCAGATGGGGTCTCACCAACTGTCTGTACAGAGGGATAATAACTTCCTGTTTTCTACTGGTGATGCCTCTCCCTATGCATCCCAGTATCACCCCAGCCCTCCTTGCTGCCCTCTCACATTGCTTGCCCACCTTTAGGTCATCTGATATGACTACCCCAGGTCCCTTTCCATTTTTGTTGTTGTTAGTATCTCACCCCCCATTGTGTACTCTTCCCCTGGGTTTTTGTTTCCCAGGTGCATTACCTTGCATTTCTTAGCATTGAATCTAAGCTGCCATACATTTGACCATTCCTCTAACCTGCCAAGTCCCTTCTTATCCTTTCCACCCACCTTGTGCATCAACTCTGTTGCAGATCTTTGTGTCATCTGCGAGAGACATACTTTCCTTCCAGTCCCTCTGCAGTATCGCTTATAAAGAAATTGAAGAGGACGGTCCTAATACTGAACCTACGGTACCCCACTAGTAACCCCTTTCTTTCAGAGTGGACTCCATTTACTATTACCTCTGTGTCCTATTCTCCAGCCACTCTTTACCCAGGTTGTCATCTTGGGACCACTCCCAGGCTGGCTAACTTGTGTATTAATCTTTTGCGTGGGACTGTGTCAAATGCCTTGCTAAAGTCTAGGTAGGCCGTATCCACAGCCCCTCCCTGATCTACTACTTTGGTCACCCAGTCAAGAAATCTATCAGATTTGTCTGGCATGACCTTCCACTGTGAATCCATGCTGCCTTGGGTCCTGAACCCCTCTGCCTCTAGATATTCAACAATTCTTTCCTTCAAGTGATTCCATCATTTTCCCTACCACTGAGGTTAAACTAACAGGTCTGTAGTTTTCTCTTCTGCCTTGCTCCACTTTTGTGAAGGGAATCACATCTGCCCTTCTCCAGTCCTCGGTACCACCCCATCCTCCATGATTTGTTAAGAGGATAGTCAGTGGTGTCACTAGTTCTACCATAGTTCTTTTAGAATTCTGGGATGAATCCCATCAGGCCCAATTGCTTTGTCCACCTTCAGTTTTAGAGTTTTTTAGAACTCTTTCTTCTGTAAATGGGCTGGTATCAGCTTCTGTATCCAGAGTGTTTCTGCTGTTTGTTTAGGTACCTTCCCCACTTCCTTTGTAAATACTGAGCAAAAATATGTGTTTAGTATCTCTGCCTTTCTGATCACCCTCTGCCCACCCTCCACTCCTCTTTATTAAGCCTCACTACAAGCCCTCCCTTGGTCTTCCTTCGCTCCTGATGTACCTATAAAGGTTGTATGCCCCTTCTTAACTGAGTTGGCTACCTTTTCCTCGGTTTGGGCCTTTGTGTCTGACTGCCTTCCCAGCTTCCTTTGCTTTAACTGATACAGTTCTCTGTCCTGCTCCTTCTGTGATTCCTTGTACTTCCTGAATGCTTTCTTTTCTCTTGAACCTTCACTGCCACTTACTTTGACAACCATAGTGGTTTCTTACATCGCTTTCGTTTAATTTGCTTCACACAAAGCTTGTTACTCTCTGTGATGGCAGGTTTTATTATTCCCCATTGTTCTTCCACCCTCCTTCCTGCCCATTTGCTAGTGCATTCCTTAGGGCATCACCCATTTTGACAAAGTCAACCCTCCTAAAGTCCAGTATTTTTGCCTTTGTATGACTTGAACTCTATTGCTATGTTTATTGTGAACCATACTGTTGAGTGGTCGCTAGTTCCCAGATGGCTACCCACTTCTACATCTGTGATCCTCTCATCTCCATTTGAAAATCCAGGTATAAGATTGTCCTCTAGAGTGCGCCCAATGCTAGTTGTCTAAGGCATGCCTCTAGGGCATCTAGAATAACCCCACTCTTTGAAGTGGCTGCTGCAACTGCACTCCAGTTAACATCTGCCATATTCATATCACCCATCAGCAATATCTCCTTTTTCTGCCATTCTAAGTATTCTTTCTATCATTTCCTTGTCCATTTCCTCCCCTGAGAGGGAGTCTGTATTAACCCGTTGCGGATTGTGGTGCCATTGCCAGTCTCCAATCTACCCCAGTGCTTCTTCTCCTCCCTGTTTTCCTTTTGTTCTGTTGCTTTGATTTCTTCCCTTATGTAGAGAGCTACTCCTCCTCCTTTATTCCTCCTGTCCTCCTGTAGATAGTGTATCCTGAGTATGTTTTGTCCCAGTCATGGTTTTGTGTGTACCATGTTTCTGTGACTGCACGATATCCAGATGTTCCTCCTCCATCAAGTCCACTAATTCAGGAAGCTTGTTACTCAGACTACGGGCATTGGTACTTATTGCTCTCCATTTTCTGATGGCTTTACCTTCTTTTGCAGCATCCCCCACTGACCTGTCTACCTCAGTCTTTTTCTCATTTAGTACCCTGTTTTGTAGGGAGGCTGGGATTTTCCTGCTGCTTATCAGTGCCTCCCCTTGGCTAGTTTAAAAGCTTACAATGAAGTATTTAAACCGATTGCTCAAAAGACTTGTTCCTTCCTGGACAGATGCAGACCATCCTGCCAGTATAGGCTGGTGTTCCTCAGGTGGAACCCCAGTCCCCAGTGAAGCTAAACCCTGTGCTCCACATTTTTCAACCATTCATTAAACTGCATGGTGCAAGTACCCCGCCCACTCATGCCATTGACAGGCAGCACCCAGAGAAGGATATTGTGTGTGCTGCTTCTTTAGGCCCTCCCCAATTCTACAAAGTCCTTCTGACTGCTCTACTCTCATGATTAGCCAGTCATTTGTCCCTAGGTGGACAATGACGCCAGCTCCAGACTCCGTGCAGCTGTTCGCGTGATCCTGAGGATGCGCTCCTGTCTCTCCAAGCCATGGCACCAGGCAGGCACCATTGCAGTTTCCAGCTCTGCCCAGTTCTATCCCCTAATAGTGAGTCCCCACCAGGACTGCTTCCTTTCCTTATGGTGTTCTCTGCCTCCTTCCTGTGGGCCTCCCTTGTGACAGTTGTCCTCAGCCTCCTTAGTCTCCTCTGTGGGTGCATGCATGGGGGGAGCTATGCTCCCAGAATGATGTATGGACTGTGGTGTGGAACAACTGACTGGGTGTGCCTCTGTTCCACCATCCTCACCCTCCCTGGGCCACTGTGGTCCAACTGCTGTGCTTTCTTCCATGAAACTCTGAGGTGTGGTGGTGGCTCTGGTGCTCCCTGGATGGGGAGGTTCCCTTCCTACCGTCAGTGTGGCCTGGGGAAGGTCCCTTACTACTGTCCAGTGTGGCATGAGAGACGGGCAACTTCCTCCCTCAGGGCAGAGGTTTGTCTGCAAATAGGGCAGCATCTCAACCTCCAGAAAGACTCCCAGAGACTGCTGCCCCACAGCCATTACATTTACTCTCCACATTTTTTTGTGTGTGTGTGTGTGATTGGTTTAATATAGAAATATACATATATATATATATATATATATATATATATATATATATATATATTATACAATGTGTGTATGCTTATATTGTCAGTGCAGTGTGCTAGAGAGGATATGACAGTGATATGCACCTTGACTCTTGATGAAATTATGTCAGAACCCAGGTATAAAGGAACTATTTCCAGGGGTGGGTGGGTGAGGGTGGGAAGGGGTTGGGCCTAAACTGCACCCTCACAAAACAATCAGCTAAAGCTCGACCCACTGCCACATGAGTGCCTTCCTGTTAGCAAGATGCCCTACACAACAATTTGACAGAAAAATACCCTGCTAATCAAACAGAGAAAAATCCACACATCCAAGTCAGACACAGGTAAACCTCCCCAGCCCAAAACAGGCCTGGTGGTTTGTGCTCCTGAAAGCTGTCAGCCCCAAAATAAGTCAGCTGTGCTTTAAACTCTTCCTGCTAGAAAATGTTAGAATTGTAACAAACAAAGCGTAAACCTAGATCCACCTCCTCTCTGTTTGCTTGAAAGACTGTCTTTTCCAGTTTCACACTGCAGGTTTTTCTATGTTAACTCCTTAACCACAGTAACTTATTTAAAAATAGTTTAACTATCACAAACTCCTACGCACCAGTGACTTAATTAAAAATAGTTTCTGTCCCAAAATCCTAGTAGTCAATCCAGCTACCCCCAAGGGACAACCAAAATGCAATATTCAAACACTTATGAAGTTACTTCCAAGATAAGCAGAGTTTGCAAGCTTCTTTTTCAACTCCTCAGCCACCTGTAATTTATTTAAAAACAGTTTAACTGTCAGAAAATCTTAGTAGACAATTTAGCTACCTCCAAGGATCTACCCAAATGCAGTATTTAAATCCTTCTGAAGTTACCAAGATAAACAGAGTTTGCAAGCCCCTTCTTGGTTAAACTGCACTAAATAAATATGTGAATAAAAAGCAATTACCAAGGGTAGTTAGTTTCTCCTCCAACAGAATTAAGCAAAAGTGCACGTTTGTTGCAGATATCAAGTGCAATATAAATTTCTCCACAGCTCACAGCTGAATAAAAGTAGTGTCCTTCCAGGTCAAGAAAATGTGCTTTGTGTCTTTAAAAATTGCAGCCTCCAGTAACTTATAGTAATCTGATCTAGTCTGGATATCTCCACCCAGGGCAATTTGTTGACAATGGTTATGATGCAGCCCTTCCTGTTCCAATACAACACTTTTTGGTCTGAAAACAATGTCCTGCCCCTAAGGCTGTCTGTGTTTCAATTCACACTGCAGGTTTTGCTATGACAACTCCTTAACCACAGTAACTTATTTAAAAATAGTTTAACTATCACAAACTCCTATGCACCAGTAACTTATTTAAAAATAGTTACTGTCCCAAAATCCTAGTAGTCAATCCAGCTACCCCCAAGGGACAACCAAAATGCAGTATTCAATCACTTATGAAGTTACTTCCAAGATAAGCAGAGTTTGCAAGCTTCTTTTTCAACTCCTCAGTGACCTGTAATTTATTTAAAAATAGTTTAACCGTCAGAAAATCCTAGTAGACAATCTAGCTACCTCCAAGGATCTACCCAAATGCAGTATTTAAATCCTTCTGAAGTTACTAACAAGATAAACAGAGTTTGCAAGCCCATTCTTGGTTAAACACTAAATAAATATGTGAATAAAAAGCAATTACCAAGGGTAGTTAGTTTCACCTCCCACCTTCCTGGCCTGGAAAGAACTTGGCGTCCGTGTCAAGTAGTTACCCTTAAATTACTTTAAGGCAAACAGTTTAATTAACATTTTAACACACTTTGCATTACATACATGAATACTGTATTCACAGTTTACTGCGGTTCATGCAACATTATACACACAAAACTCTTGCCCCCTTTGTTGAATCAGGTCATTAGTTCCCACCCATGACACCTGAGCAGGGGGCCCTTCCCTATCAGCTATTGGTGGGCTAGCCGGGGTTGGGGTACCCGACTCGTAGGGTAATACTAACAGGCTGGAGTTATCCCCTAAGTCTAACTTGGGCAAGGAGCTCGGAGACACATACACCCCTTTATGGACCACATTTAAGGGCAGGTCCACAGGCTGACCCAGAGACTCATATTTCAACTTTATTACTGGCCGTACTTCCTGGCTAGATCATCAAGGGGTCTCGGAAAACCCCGTTACAGGCGCCGGTTCCAATTCAACCTCATTGAGATTAGTAGGGGGAATCTTCACAGGGGAAAAGGACCCAGGGCTCATAGTACTGTCGGGGGCCTGACCCTCTACATCGGGACCCACACTACTTGGCTCAACTGAGGCCTGTTCAGATACTAGTAAGGAATCATCAGGGCATTCAAAATATTCTTCAGGGTCCGGCATATCACTGGCTTGTTCCCCCACATCACTTTCCTCTTCTGAAAAGTCAGATAGTTCAGCCAGGCCAGACAGTTCAGCCAGGCTCAAGGACCCCACCCCTTGGGCTTTACTGCTACCCAGCTCATCCTCTTGAAGCATTGGCTCCGGAGACAAAGTAGGGGGCTCAAACAGTCCAGAAGGCCCAACCTCATCTCCGGAGTTAACAAGGGGATTGCCCCAAAACAGTTGGCTCAATTCGTAAGAGGGATAGTATTCAACATCATTCTCATTGTCTTCAGACACAGATTGGCAGTCATTTTCATCAGAGGGATTTGGACAAGACCATCCTAGTTGGCTAGCTGAAGAATCGATTGGTCTGGTTCTTTTCCTGGCAGCAGATCTAGTCATAGGCCTGGAGGGGAGGGCAGTGGGAGATTCAGCTTCAATCAGGATTTGCCTGATTGGCAGCAGATGATTTCTATGTATAGTTTTCACATCTTTGGAATTGTTTTCAGGCCGCATTTTATATACAGGCAAATATGCCAGTTTTCCCAAACAATGTGAGGGAGGTGATGCCATCTGTCAGCAATTTTATGTTTGCCATGCAGTCCCAGGTTTCTCAGTAACACTCTATCCCCTTCTCTCAGTTCCATTGTTTTCACTTTCTTATCATACCTCTCCTTGTTGGCCAGATTTTTTTTAGCAGCCATGGTCTGGGCCAGCTGATAGGCATGGTTCAACTGGGCCTTCAGCTTCTGTACGTATTGTAGATGATTTTCTGCTTGCACCCCATCAGGAAACCCCAAACACACATCCACGGGTAGTCTAGCTTCTCCCAAACATCAGTCTATACGGGGAAAATCCAGTGGCATCACTTTTGGTGCAATTCTAAGCATGAACCAGGGTGCTAATCTGCTGGCTCCATCTAGGCTTGTCCTTGGGTTGCAGTGTGCCCAACATATCAAGCAGTGTGCGGTTAAACCTTTCAGGCTGGGGATCCCCCTGGGGATGGTATGGGGTGGTTCTTGACTTTTGCACCCCCCACAAAGATAGCATCTCTTTAATCAGGCGGCTCTCAAAGTCCCTCCCCTGGTCAGAATGGATCCACTGGGGGGCCCATAGTGGACAAAAACATTTTCAGCAAGTACTTTAGCCACCATGGTTGCTTTCTGATCTTTAGTAGGGAAGGCCTGTGCATACCGGGTGAAATGATCAGTGACTACCAATATGTTACTGATATTTTTCAGATCTGGTTCTAGACTCAAGAAATCAATGCTGACCAGTTCCATAGGGGCACTAATGGTAATATTGACCATGGGGGCAGCTCTCTGGGGTAGGGCTTTTCTTTGCAAACAGCGGCTACAGGTCTTGACATAATGCTCTACATCTGTACTCATTTTTGGCCAGTAAAATCGGGTCCATACGAGATCGAGAGTTCGTTCTATGCCAAGATGCCCCATGTGATTATGCAAGGACCTCAGGACCAGTTCCCTAAAAGTTGAGGGCAGCACCAGTTGTTGTTTGTCTACCCAGCCCTCCTTATCCACAGTCTCTCTGTATAGTAGTTGGTTAATCAGCCTTAATTTGGGCCCTTCTTTGTATAACAAGGCAGTTCTCAAGTCAGTGGAACGCAACTTGGATACGTCCCTCCCAGCCTGCAAAGCTTCCATGACTGTTTTTATCATAGGGTCTCGGGATTGGGCCTGTTGAAGACTAGCATTGTTAAACTGGGGCAGTGAACTAGAGTCCAATGCGGAAAAATGACAGTAAGCAGCAGGTATGCAGTTTTCGGATGGCCCCAAGCAATCCACCAAACAGTCCACAACATCAGGAGACACCTGTTCCTCCTTGTCAAATTTCTGGCAAAGGACTCTTATGTCAGGCTCTGACAACCTGACCCAATCAGTTTGTGGCATAGGTCTCCGAGAGAGGGCATCTGCATCTATATGCTTTAGGCCTGCTCTGTACTCAACAGCATAGTTGTAGGTGGCCAAGGCAGAGAGCCACCTGTGGTCAGTGGTGTCCAACTTGGCTGAGGTTTGTACATAGGTCAGAGGATTGTTATCAGTCTTCACCAAAATCTTGGCACCATACAAATAGTCATGAAACTGATCAACAATGGCCCACTTCAGGGCCAGGAACTCTAGTTTATGCACTGGATAGTTTTTTTCTGAAGGAGTCAGACTTCTGCTGGCAAAAGCTACAGGTCTCAGACCATTCGAGTGCTCCTGATATAACACAGCCCCCAATCCTTGTAGACTGGCATCAGTATGGAGAATGTATGGCTTGGCTGGGTCAGCATAGGCCAACACTGGGGTATGGGTAAGTTGATATACGATGTCATAGAAAGCTTCCTCACACTCAGCAGTCCAACGATCCCCAAACACATCATTCGGCCGGAAATACTTCTTCTCCATCTCAGAGCACACAACCTTCTTATACTTTTTGTGCGTAGGAGGCTACCCCTGAGTGAGGTTGAGGAGGGGGCGAATCACTCGAGAATAATCTTTGACAAACCGCCTATAATATCCACAAAACCCCAGGAACCATTGCAGTTCTTTCAAATTCCTGGGCTGAGGCCAAGTGGTTAAAGCCTCCATTTTGCTAGGGTCAGTCTCTATGCCCTCAGTGGATACTATGTGGCCCACATATTTCACAAAAGTTTGGAAGAATTGACACTTGTCTATAGACAGCTTGAGCCCAAAATCCTCCAACTGATCCAAGACCCTGAATAATCGCTGCTCATGTTCTTCCAATGAGCGGCCAAACACTATGACATCATCTAAGTAGACCAAGCACTCAAGCAAATTCATGTCCCCCACAGTACGTTCCATCAGGCATTGAGAAGTGGCTAGGGCACCTGAAATCCCCTGAGGCATCCGCATGAACTCATAGAAACCTAGGGGGCAAATAAATGCAGTCTTCTCTCGGTCCTCTGGGGCCATCGGGATCTGGTAGTACCCGCTGCGAAGGCCCAACACAGAGAACCACTTACTGCCATTTAAACAATCAAGGCGCCTGTATGCGACATGGTATACTGGTCTGGGATGGTCCGCGATTCAAAGTCGATAGTCTACACACATCCAAACCGCCCCATTCTTTTTTCTTACTACTACAATGGGGGAGGCATAGGGGCTCCTGGACTCTTGTATCACACCAGCAGCCAACATCTCTTGCAGATGCCGCCTCACATCATCTATGTCAGCCAGGGCCAGACACCAGGATCTCTCTCGGAAAGGCCTTTCGTCATGCAGCCGAATGTGATGCTCAGCCCCTTGCACACATCTCACATCCTATTCTTTCAGGAAGAAAACCTGGTCTCTCTTGGCAAGCCTCTCACTGATCCTCCTTTTCCATTCAGCTGGCAATGGGGAGTCACCAAAATCAAACAATTTAGGAGTAACTCTGTCATCTGTCCTGGAATCCTTGCTATTTGGCAGTACTGCAGTATCTGCACAATGTACACTTGGCAAGGTGCACCCTCTTCTTATTCGAATCTCTTTGTCGGACACATTATGCACTTGAACCATCACCCTCTTAACATAAGCATGAGTTCTAGCTGGCAAGATACTGGATTTGACCAACTGTCCCTCAGGTAATCTTCCCTCCCCAGGTGCACCCAACATTAACAACTTATTCTTAACCTCTGTTTTTAGTCGTACTTCTCCATGCAGGACACATTGGGCATTCGGAGCAAGTATCACTGGGGCCGGATCCTTTTTCCACACCATACCCACCGGGCCTTCAGGTTCCTCCAGACTAACCTTCTTCTGAGTTGCAACTGCCTTTTGAATCACAGCGGGTATCCTTAGGGCTTTCCCGGTCTTGAATGCTTGCTTTTCTGAACACAACTGGGCCAATCGTCCAAACATAGGAGCATTCGTCCCAATCAGCAGGGGTATCCCATCATACAGTCCAGTAGGGGAGCAAACTAAAGCTAAGGTTTCCACCTGTTTGTCCACTCCAGTCACAGAAGCAGAGAAGGACAACCAGACCTGGATATACCCCAAATACGGATAAGCTTTGTCGCTCAATCCCCACACATGTAGGCCATTCAAGGGTTGTAGGGGCACCTCAGGTAAGTGTGTCTGATACCAGTCCAGAAACATGATTGTTACCTGAGAGCCACTGTCTAATACAGCTCGGGTGGGAATCCCATTTACTCGCACTGGGGTCTCCATCGAGGGCCCGACCACATCAGACCATTCGGGGGGCACAGCATTGACAGTTGGTTGAGTATGGGCCAGGGTCACAAAGCTTTTTCTGGGGGGTCGAGGTTGGGCCATGCGATGCCAAGTGATCAGTCTGCTGTTGACTTTCCTTAAATTCTCCGGCATCTGGCACTTAGGCTGAAAATGCCCATCCTCCCCACAATGGTAACAGAACTTGGGGTCCCGGGGATCACTATTGGGCGGTAGACACCTTATCAATTGGGGACCCTGAGGGGGATGAGGGGGCTCCCTTGGACCAGGGTTCTGGTTTCTGGATAACTCAGGCCCCCCAGACCTAACAGGGTACATAGTAGATTGCTTCAAGTCCCTCACCAGTTCCCGTAAATTTCTGACCTCGGCCCTCAACTCACTCTCTACGTGGGGGTCGGAGGAAATAGCTCACATTCCCACATCACCTGGAAAATCTGGGGATCCATCAGGCCTTCCTGACAGGCTGGTCTCTTTGGGGGTGCTAGGCTCAGGGGTCCCACTAGGGTTCACCGCCCCCACATAGCGTTCCCACCCCTCTTCATCGGTCTCCACCTTTCTAATTTCCCTCATCAATTGACAATATTCAGGCGGGGTAGCCCGTCGATCATGTAGCTTAAGTTTTAACAGTATTACACTAGAGAATCTAGTAGACTTTAAAACATGTTCCAACCTGACCTGATTCAGGGCCGTGGCAGTGATTCCCCCCTTTCTATAGGCCTTCTGCAAAGCCCGCTCCACCCTAGTGACAAAGGCGGATAGCTTCTCATTTCTCCACTGCTTGGCAGACCTGAATTCCATAACAAATCTTCCCAGTCTCTGTACCCCAAACACCCCTCTAAAGCAGAGAGGTACTGTGCGGCAGTGGCTTCTGGATTGGTGGCCAGCAAAAACCTAATGGTTTCTAAAGCGGGACCCCGCAGGCTCTCCATCAGTCTCTTCCTTTTCTCCCCCTGAGAGCATTGCCACTCCTGAACTAAGGGGGTGGCATAGTCCATCCAAGCTTCCAGGTCATCCTCCCCTGTAGGCACTGGCACTGTGCCAGAAAAAAGTTTCAGCCTGCAGTAGGAATCAAGTTGTATAGGAGGGACCACTAAGGGTAGTGGAGCCAAAATAGAACTCTTGGGGGGACAGGGGGAGGTACCCAGGGAGACCTGGGGGGTAGCGTCACTAGACAAATCCAATGCTTGCAGCAATTCCTGGGTAGTCTTCCCCTCCACAGCCAGCAATTTAAGCAGTTTATCTTTAAAACTATTAGTCTGGGGAGACCCCCCAGGAGTGACTGACCCACTCCGAATATGAACTAGCCTCCATCCCTGTGAAGCACCCTCTGGGTAAATCACTGGAGGTACCCTCTCAGGGTCAATGGCCACATTGCACAAAAGTAGCACCTGCAGCGTCTGGTTGAGCAGGTCAGCCATGCGCCCCTTTACCTCCACTTTGCCCAGACATTTAATACGCTCTGCTGTGGAAACAACGTCAGCTGTTGGGGTTCCCAGGGGCACATCTAACAGTAACACAATTTTCTGGGAGTCCAGCTCTTCGGCTTCACCCCACCCCATCAGTTTGTGTACCATTGTCTTAATAGGACCCAACTTAATTTTTGCCAACATATCCCCTTCCAGTTTTTCCATTTCTTATGCACTTCACTCACTTGGCCACTAGGGGATGCTAATCCCAGTGGTGCCTCCAATTTGTAACCCCAAGGGGGCGCTACCCTTAGGGCTACTACCCCTGCCTGTCTCAACTGTGACAGTGTGAGGGGCCCAGATCCGTTGACGGGTGCCTCCACCCAGAGGTCGGGGTTAAGACAGTCAAGATTGACTCGGTCACAGCCCTCTGGGTTACTGCAACCCCCCTTTCATTCCACTAGTGGCTCACACGAGTAATGACAATACTTTTCCCCTGTACACTTACCCCCCGGCTCATATCTCTCAGCTCACTCCGGAGACCCCCTGGAAAGTAAAGCACCATTATCACACTTTCACTGTACAGTATATCCTCAGTAAAACACAATCCAGCCAGGGTACAGTTGCAAAACAAACAATCTGATTTATTTAAGAGGGGATAACAAGGACGGGGAAATCAAGGTGATTGGATTATCACTATACTTATCTACCTAGGGCTCTGTGCACAGGCCTAAACCTATTAGTTACTGTCCCTGGGTACCCAAGCCCTAATGGCTAGTCCCTCGTGGCAGCTGGTTGGGGCCCTGATACAAATAAGCATTTACTTTCCTGAGAAGACCAGAATGAGCAGAAGGCTCAGTTAATGCTGGCAGCAGTATAACGAAAGGATTTGGTATTTCTTGCCACTTGTCTGAAAGACTAACAGGGAGCTACCCTGATCCAGTACTCACAACTCCAGCAGATAACCTTCCTTCACCACTTGCAGGGCTGAGCCTGAGCTTCAAAAACCTCCTCACACATTTATATGGAAAACAACAGAAGGGTACCATACCAGGCAGCTGCTTCCAGGACCCGCACGCACTCACAGCAGATTCGGGCGTTACACGGCAGCTTCAACTTTCCAGATGGACCGAGCGCGATTCAGCAGATTCTCCAGTCCTCTCAGGTTGAGCCTGGTAGGTAGCTGTGCTGGTACACAGCCTCCTCTGACCGCACACCGGCGGATTTAGTCCGAAGCACTGACAAGGCAAAACAGCCGCCTCAAGCCTTTCACGCGCTTCCCGCGTGAACACTCAAACGGCACAGAAGCTCAGAGCTCCCTTCTCCTTCACAGTCACAAATGAATCTGCCCCTAGCAGCATGGGGCACTCCTTACAGTTCGGGCGCTACCCGATTCCATTGGCTGGCGTCACATGCCAGTCAATTACTCTGGCTCTCAGTGGCCGGAAAAAGCGCCATAGCCCATAATGCCTTTCCCAAAATTACAAGCAGTTCCTCTATTGGTCAGACAGCTCCACTAGAGTTCCAACGTACTGACTGGTCCAAGTTGGCAGTTTGGGATCAAAATGGAGGAGATAATCAGAACAGTCTTTGCTGCAAAGAAGGCAGGTTAGAACAACTATGTTATCATTATTACTCTAAGCTATTTCCAGCAAATAGTTACATCTTTTCAGAGGACTCCCTTGACACAACTAGTGATGCCATCAGGACCACTTGGAAATGTTTGCTGGCTGGGGCCGCCCACATCGACCCAGTTAGTGACTATATATACACTGGGCTTCCCAAGCATGCCTCCATTCTCCACAGAGACAAGCTCAGAGGATTATTGGACTGGTAGGGACCAAAGCAACCAAGACCACACCAGGCACACAGGAGAGGATATGGATACCTGAGTATAGATGGCATATGAGGCAGCGTAACAGAATCAGATCGTGAGAGCAGGCAATATATTCACCCGTCACTCGAAAAAGGGGGAATGGATGAAGGGAGAGCTGTGGCTCAATGGAGAAGATTCTCTTGAAGATCTACTGGTACGGTAGATAATTATTCTATCTTCTTCAAGGGTATCTCCCTCCATTAAGCCACATCATGGAACAATTCCCAAGCAGTAGCAAACACAGAGGAAAGACGGCAAGACATAATGTGTCTGAGTAAGGAGGCCTTGCAGAACACTGAGGCCAAAGCCAGGACAGACTTGGGCAGGTTGACAGTAATCCCTAGGGCCAGGAACAACTGCTTGCTATGTTCCAGAGTGAGTAGTAAGAGATCCCTGCACAGGGCCTTCAGTAACCAGTCATCTGAATAAGGGAAGACACACAGGCCTTTGCGCCTGGGGGCAGCCACTACTGCTGCTAAGGATTTGGTACAGACCCACGTTGCAGAGGGTAAGCCAAAGCGCAATACCTGGAACTGGTAATGTTCCTCCTGGAATAGGACCCTGAGGTACCGCCTGTGGGAGGAGCAAACCTTGATATGCAGATAAGCATCCTGCATGTCCAGGAAGCATAACACTGTATTCCTGAATATTCTATATGTGTGAAGTGAGAAAATAAAAATATGTATTTTTATGACATTGGGTAAGTTGGATCAATTACAGTGCATGCTACTTATAGCGGACTGAAATGAGCAAAGGCATTTCAGTCACTATAAGCACTGTCCATATAGTCGCTAATCGAAAAAATAAATTTAAAAAAAAGAAAAAAGGATCGTACTGCACAGCATTGCACAGTGATTAGTGATTACAGTTCTTTTATGACTCTGTTTAGATTGCTGTGCAGGCATCCTAGAAGTAAAACATAACTTTTATTAAATCAGTTAAAAGAGTGTGCTACGGTTTGACTTGCGTGCTGTGTTAATCCTCCTTCTCAGACTCGGGCTGCCGGAAGAACTGTGAGATTCTCGTTTGCAGCATCTTCTTCTCAGCGTATTTTCTCCAGTGCTTGTTGGTCCATGCCATGATGTCCCAGTCAGGCAACAGATCCTCCTGCTGCTCCATTGCACGTCTAAGCGTGAGCAGAGCATTTTGTACATCTGATACGGTTACCATTACCTCAGGCTCTCCCACAAAGTCATCGTTATCCTCCTCATCCACAGTTGCCTCCTCAGGCACAAGTCCAGGCAGGGCACCAGCGATGTCATCCTCCTGTGGTTGTGGATCGTCTTCGCCCATACGGCAGATCTAATCAAATTCTTCCAGGGTCAAATCAGGTGGTGGTGCGGTTTCTTATGAGGTGTTAACTTGTGTGTCAACTTGTGGGTTACACTCATCGAGTGGTTGAAAACCTGCCTTGCGAAAGCAATTCGAAATGGTCTCAGTGGAGACAGAATGCCAAGACTCAGACATCAGTCTGACTGCATCCAGTAAGTTTATTTTTTTCACACACTCTGCTGCAGTTAGATCGTGTGAGGCATCAAGTAGACTGAGCATCCTAACCCTCAAGTTCCGCACATAGTGGTGCTTAAAACTATAAATGATGCCTTGGTCCAAGGGCTGCACAATGCTGGTGCTGTTTGGGGGCAGGAAAATTAATTTAATGTTACGCAGCCCCGGGACTTCAGGGTGTCCACTAAAGTTATCAAAGCAGAGTGCAATTTTACTTCTCCTCAGCCGCCTATCCCATGCACATAGCCATTCGGAGAAAATATCTCCTGTCATCCAGGCAGTTTTGTTTGCCCTGTAGATGACAAGAAGGTGGGACACCCCTTAGAAGCATCTTGGCTGCACAGACTTCCCAAGGACAAGCAGCTCACACTTTTCAGACCCTGTCATGTTGCAGGTGAGTAGGACAGACACCCTCTCCTTTGCTTTTTTAGACCCATAGGCGTCTCAGCCTTAAAGGACAGGGTGCCATATCCTACACACCTGAAAAATAAACCAGTCTCATCAGTGTTGAAAATATAATTTGGAGAATAGCCACGGAGGAGACCAGGCAACACATCCCTAATCCAGCCATCAGTGCTGTCAGCATCGGCATTCTGCTTCTCATCATGTATTTTTTTAAAGCAGATGTTGTGCCGATGCTTCCAACGAGTAAGCCAGCCATCGGTAGCTTTGAAATCTGGCTTACCCATTGAGACAGCCAGCTGCTGGGCCTTCTGTAGGAGCAAAGGTCCGCTGAGCAGAGCTTCACGACCGTGAGCATTCGAAAACCAACGGAAGAGAGCCTCCTCCACATCAACGTCTTTGCCTTCCCATTTTCTCTTCCAATCAGGATTGTGATTCGAGTGCCAGTCAGTCATGAGACAATCTTTTGCTTTTATAAGATCACTCAGAGTAGATTTTGCAATTCCAAAGTGAATTGATGAGTCCCGGAGGCTGAGCTTAGGAAGCATGTCGATTTCTTCTAAGATTTTAATTTTTCTTCCAAGAGTCATCCCGCTTCTTTTAATTCCAGCCATTATTGAGCACCAAACGCAGTAACTAGGGATACCTGCACAATGAGGCAGCTAATAATAGTGCAGAGTTTTTATGTCATGCTAATTGAATAGTTTCACACCTTGTTGAGTGGAGCCAGAAGGTGTTGGAAGAAGACTATAATGGGTGGTATAGGTGGAGGCCAAAGTACGGGTTAACGCTACAGTTTAATACACAGGCAATAGGAAAGGGCATTTGGCAAATGCATTTCAGGTGAATTATCCGGCAGTCCGAATTAACCGAGGACGTATTAAGTGGCGTGTACTGTACTACCAGTTTGACAAGAGCATAACCAGTCTCCCTGCCTGATCAGAGACAGCAAGCCCTGCAAGGTGACCATCCTGAACTTCTTGTACTGGATATAGAAATTCAGGCTTTTGAGGTCTAGAATGGGCCTCAAGTCCCCCATTTGCTTGGGGACGTGGAAGAACCAAGAATAGAACCCTTTGTTTCTTTATGCCCTGGTTCTATAGCATTTTTGCACAGCAGGGTGAGCACCTCCTCCCAGAGCACAGAAATGTGGTTGGGAGGATAAGTGGAGGGAACAGCCAGAAAATCTGGAGGCTATTCTACAGCATGGCCCCACTCAATTAACTGCAGAACCCAAGCATCGGTTGTAAGGACCCTCCATTGATCTATATAGAGGGAAACACTACCCCCCCCCAACCACCACCTTCTGGCTTGGGACAGGAGGGGGGGTTGGGCAAGGAGTCATGCTGAAGCAGAGTCAGTGGTCGGGGCCACACTACCACCTCTGGGGCTTTTGGCAGAGGCACCCATGGTGGAGGAAGAAGCAGGCAAGGCAGGCCCTGCTCTGTGCATGCTCTGAGGTCTGGTGCCTGACCCAGCCTTATGGGAGACCTTACAAAAGGAGGATCACGGTCTGCTCCTGGGTTGGGTGTGATAGATGGAATGGACAGACCTAATGGCTCTGCCAGAGGCCTCCAGGCCAATGATAGCATCCTGCACATCAGGGCCAAAAAGTTTAAAGCCCCCAAAGGTGGCATTTAGAATGTTCTGATAGACATCAGCAGCAAATCCAAAGACCCTCAGCCAGGAGTGCTTTCTAAGACAGATGCCAGTGGCAGCAGCCCTGGCCGTGGCATTAGCCATGTCATAAATGGCTCTTAGGAGATGCTGGCTGACATTCACCGCAGCTTGGAGAGACTTAAGAAGTTCCTGCCTCTGGGGACCTTCAGGAAGAGCCTGGCTGCAGCTCTGGCCTTTTTCCAGAGGGTGTTCTAGCACTTAACCATGTGAGACAAGTAATTGGCAATCCTGAGGCCTAAGGTAGCTGAAGCAAAGGTCAATCCTCCTAGATTCCCTGTCGGGGGGAGGGAACTAAGGTGCTTGGGCAGCTTGGACCTATTATGAGCCACCTTGATGACCACTGAGTCAGTTTCTGGTTGGGTGGTATAGAAAGGCTTCCCCAGATGGGACTGATAAAGCTTGTCAGCCTTCCTAGGCATGGCTGGGACCATGTTAGGCCTGTGCCAGGCCGCTGTGGCAGCAACATCCAGGAATGGTAGCAAAGGAGGAATGACCTTGGGAGGAGACTTGGGAATCTCCCGGAAATCCACCAGGTTCCTCTCCTGGTGATATCCTCCTCCTCTTCAGTCTAGAACCCCATGGACTTATAAAAAGGGTAGCAATTCTTGCTAGAGAAAGTGTGTGACTGAGAGACTGAGAGACTGAAACTTGGAATTAGAGATAACATCAGATGAAGGACTTTGTTTTCTCTGCTTGTACTGCCTTTGTAAATAGTTATACTAAACAATTTTTATTTTATTTTATTTTACTGTTGTTGATAATGATAAAAAGCTACCTGGGAATTTTGAAACTGCTCCTGGTTTTCCTATGCTTCCTGACCTGTGCCTCGAGGACAACCTGCCATAGAAAGGCTGGTGGAACTCACTGCTGGTGATAGCCAGAAGGGAAGTGAGGCCAGGGTGGCAGAAGGGTTCGATGCCGAAGTGGTCGATGGCACTATCCGGGAGGAAGAGGCAGTAGCAACTGGGGGCCTGGAGTGCCTCCGGGGGGAATGGTCTTTGGTACTATCCCTGTCCCGGTGAGAGTGTTTTTCCGAAGGCATGTCCCGGGCCTTGGTGGCCTGAAAGCCCAAAGAGTGAGCTGGTGACCGGGAGGGGTAGCCCCCAAAGATCCCTGCTCCATCCTGGCTAGTTGTTACATACAAACATACGAAACTACTGGCAGAAAAAGGCCCACAGGTCTGTTAAGTCTGCCCAATTGTGCAGCTCTTAGTTTATATCACTATAGCTGCCCAACCCCCACCCTAACCCCGCCCTTCCTCCTCTTTCCCAGTGCTTCCCCTTTGTGTTCTTGTCTGTACTAACCCTGCCTTTAACTCGATCCCAGCCCGCTTAAACCTATCTACTGTCCTTTGAGCAATTAACTCCAGCAGTGCATTCCAACCTATCACCACACTCTCTGTGAAGTAGTGCCTCCTCATCTCCCTCCTAAACCTTCCCCCTTCCAACTTAAGATTGTGCCCTTTAGTGACCCTTCCCCCTTTAAAGCGGAACCCTCCTCCCTCCCTAACTTTGTTTATGCCTTTCAAGTACTTAAAGGTCTCTATCATGTCCCCTCTTTCCCTCCTCTCTTCCAACGAGTACATGTTGGGCTCCTTCAACCTTTCCTCATACAGCAACTCGACTAGTCCCATGATCATTTTTGTAGCCCTACACTGCACCCCCTCTAGTAATCTCCCATTCTTGTTAAGGTATGGACACCAGTACTGTATACAGTACTCCAAGTGTGGCCTCACCAGTGATCTATACAATGGCAGGATGACCTCCCCCTTTCTTGTTGCTTCAGAAGAAAAGACCGTAAGGCTTTCTGGTGGTGCAGCCAGGTGGCAAGGTTGAACTTCAGGCAGAGCTCACAGGCAAGGGTGTCTTGGCTAAGCCTGAGGCAGCACACACAGAGTTCGTGCTCATCTTTGGAGTAAATCTTCTTTCCGCAGCGGCAGTGACGGAAAAGGTTAGAAGAGTCTTTCATTCTCAACATACAAAATAAAATGAATCACTTTAAAATAAAGTGATTTGACACTCGAAAGAAAAGGTACACAGAAAAGTGGCAGTCAACTGAACAACGAAGCTTCTGCAGAGTCCGCACGAGTATGCTCGACAGTGGGAAAGAACTGTGGAGGAAGCAGGGCCGCCCACGCTTATATATGCAGGGACATCAGCGTACTTCGTTGGTGAGGGTGACTCCTACTAGACTGTTAGAAGAGTTTCCATATGGTCCTGGTGTCTGACAGCTATAAGTTCCATAGGTGTGACCTGATGAATAGATATCCCCGAAGAAGATCAGTATCTTCCAAGAGAAGAGACACAGCTCACAAGTAGAAGCAGGCTCAACAAGAAGTGCAGTAAGGGTCTCTAGGACCAAATTAAGTCCCACATAGGAACCAGATCATGAACCGGTGGGTGTAAGAGTAAAATACCTCTTAGGAATCCATGGAAAATCTTCATGTGGGCCAATGTCTTGCTTTCTGTGAGGGAATGAAGAACTGAGACTGCAGGCAGGTGGACCTTAACAAAGGAATACCCCAGTACAGAGTCCTCAAGGGACAAGAGGTAGACCAGCACTTAAGGAGCTGGATACATAAAGGTATACAAGATACGATGAGTATACCAAACTGTAAAACATTTCCATTTTTGCAAATAGGTGTACCACACAGATGGCTTTCTAGCCACCAGTAGAACATCAGCAACCATTGGGGAGACCCCAACGTGAGAGAGCTCTTTGTCCTCAGGAGCCAGATGAGGAGGTGCAGGGATCAAAGAGCCTGGTGTACCAGAGCACCTGCAGCTGTGTCAGAGGTTCCACTCGCAGGGGGAGCAAGATAGGCAGTTCCATTATCAGATGCTGTAGCAGAGAGAATCGAATTTGTCTGTGCCAGTAAGAGGTCATAAGAGTCAAGGAGGCCAGTTTGGCCTGTAGCTAACCCAGAACCCTCTGTATCTAAGGGAATGGAGGAGAAGCGTACATAAACCTCCCTTTCCAGAAGAACAATGTGCTTCACCAGAAAATTCCAGGCCCTGGAGCCAGTGAGCAGAAATGCATCCATTTTTGTATGGAGATGCAAAAAGGTCTATGTCTAGTTGACCCCATTTTTCAAAGAGGCCATCCATGATAGTGTCTGAGAGTTCCCATTCATGGCAGAGTACATGGATTGACTGAGATGATCTGCCAGTGTGTTCAGATTACCAGGCAGGAACACTGCTGACAGAAATATGTTGTGGTCAGACTACACCGTTAGAGATCCACTCCCAGCATATGGATTTACAGGGGAGGTTTATAATATTACAGGGAATGTTACATTCTTAGAAAGTGACCTCAGTAAATGTATATCTCCCTCCTCAGTCCACCTTGCCTGTGGTCTGGGGATCTTTAAATAAGACACTGGACCTCCTCAAAGGGAAACTCATCATCAGTGGGGACTTCAATATGACATGAATGTCAACTTGGATACCACCAACCCCCGTATTTATAGATCAAGTAACGCTCTTAAGTTCCTGAATGGCTCATTTGAAAACCTAGGTTTAATTGATATCTGGAGGAAATTGTTTCCCTCTCAGTATACTTATACGTATTATTCTTGTTGTTTCCACAGCTACTCAAGGTTAGATTACTTCTTTTTCTCTTGTGAGGTTTTCCATCTGGTACAGCACCTAGTCGTGGGCCCTCGTCTCCTTTCTGATCACCCCCCCTTAATATTAAAAACAGACCTGGGGAAAAAAAGACAAATGCTTTGGAGACTTAATGGCTCCCTTTTGAAAGATCCTCAATTTCAGGATATGATCAGGACTAGAATTCCCCAAGTATTGGCAGCGAACACGTCCCAGGATATATCGTCTACAATACTATGGGATATATTAAAGGCTGTACTGAGGGGGTGAATAATAGCTTTTTCAGTCAAGAAAAAACGCCAAATGGAATCTCGTTATTCCGCTCTATTGGAACAGTTACAGGCCTACCAATTTTTTTTCAGGGAGGGGGATAGGGAACTTCAGTTAAAAATTGGAGAGACAAAAACAGAAATCCAAAAAATTATAGATTACAAGGTACAGCAGGCTCTGCTCGACCTAAAACAAAATAATTTGAGGGAGGTGCTAGATTACTGGCCTGGAGATTGAGAATGAGAAAGAAAATGGCCACCATCCTTAAGATCCGTCACCCAGAAACCAAAACTGTCACTCACAAGGATGAAGAAATCTGAACAGTTTTCACCAACTACTATCAGTCGCTATACACTGCTGGCCCAGAAACTACAGCCAAAGATCGAGCTTTATTTTTGAGTCCTCTAAACTTACTCCAACTATCTGAAACTCAGAAGCAAAATCTAGAATGTCTGATAACTTTGGAGGAAATTTATTATCACATTTCCCCGGCTAAACCACAAAAATGCCCTGGCCCAGATGGCTACACATCCTCCTGGTATAAAAAATTTCCAAGGATTATTTTTGCCCACACTAGGACAGGTTTTCCGTGAGGTGGCGAGTGGCGAACGTCCACCTCCATCTTGGTCTCATGCAGTAATAGTGACTATTCCTAAACCAGATAAAGAACCCTCAGACCTTCTCAATTTTAAATACAGACGGAGGTCACGTGATGCAGGCAACCTAGTGGCAGCAGGGTTACAGAGCACCTAACCTCAACCTCACATCATCGAATTTTACAACTAGATTTTACCTGGAATCTCATCAAAAATACAAAATACAAAGAAAGGGCATCTCCAGCATCAGATATCACCGCAACTTTCATCGCTATTGGGAGAATTTCTTCCGCGATGGATGCAGATATGAAGATGGCCCAGCTTAAACATTCACCTCCTCCCTCGCCTGAAAAGCTACCCAAAAAAGCCAGACCTCAAGGGGGAGCCTCCAACTCCAAAAGCCTAACTACTATACAGTCAGTTCCACTTACTGAAGATCGTTTTTTGCAGGAACTGCTACCCTCCAGAGAAACTTTGCTATGGAGCTTAAGTCTCTTAGAAATGAACGACAGACTTAAATAAAAGAATGGGGGACACTAAAGCCAAATCCCCCTCGCTGGAACGCTGGTGGGACAAAGTCGATCCAGAAATAACCCAGCTTCAGCAGCAAATACATAAACTACAATTAAAAACTGAAGATTTAGAAGGTAGGAGCAGGAGGAACAACATCCTGATAATGGGTCTCCCCAAAAACTAAGAGAACCCCAATGTCATAGCTTTTGTCCAGAAGCTTTTACTGAAGATAGTGGGCCCTTCTCCTCTAGGGAACAATTACTAAATAGAGAGAGCCCATCGCTTACTATGGCCTCGTCCACAACCTGGATCTCCCCCAAGGCCCTTAATCTTAAAATTCCTGAGTTACCTGGTGTGACAACATGTACTGAACAAAATAAAAGAGCTGCATGCAATAATGTGGGAAGGCACTAAGCTCCTTTTTACACATGATCTATCATATGAAATGCGCCAGAAGCGAGCAGCCTTTCATGCCATTGTCACCAAAATCATCGCGGCAAGCATTCCTTTTAAAATGCTGTATCCTGCCAAACTACAAGTTTCGGTATCTGGATCATGGTTATCCTACGACTCGCTTTCACAAGCGATGGCTGATTTAAAGATAAAGATTCCAGATCTGTTTAAGAATGATTGATTTCTTTACCTGTAATTAGTGCTGTATGGGATTCAATGGGAGAAGAGGGCTTTCTTAACCGCCTCCAAATTTTCAGAAACCCAGGCCTGGGATAAACTTTGGAAAGGCCAGATCTCATCAGTTGCAGTGACAGCTTTTCAACGCAGAGGGCAGCACTCAGCATGGTTTCATTTTTTCTTGAGGAAGGAACTGATTACTCTGGGAGAAGGTAAAGGAGACTTTTTTTTTTATCAGGGACTGAAAATGGTCCGGCTACTTTTAGTTATCCCCCTATCATCCTTACCTCATCAGAATGGTCAGAACTGGACTCTAAATGAAGTACTGTACCAGCTTTAATTTCTTTGTACTTTATAGCAATCAGTTGCAGCAGTTCACAACGATTTGCTATTTTCCTTTCTAGCTGCCATATGTAGTTTCTGAATTTGGGAGGCGGGGGACCGTATTTCCTCATCGCAAGTTACCTTATAATCAGGGAATTGAAACCTGAATCAGGGGACATTGATTTGATATGTTTGCAGGAAATATCAGGAGAGAGGAAACCCTGTGTAATAGATGAGACATATGCAGGGGATACAAGGGGATATGCCTGAATGAATAATGCATCTACAGAATATCTAAATTGTTCAGTGTATGTTGCTGCCTATTCATAACAAATAGTAAGGTGCTCGCAAGATGTATAATTCCGAAGATGATGTGAGGGGTGGGGGGCTGGGGTGCCTAGCTCGAGTAAGCACGAGGTTAACTGCATAACAAGATAGTTTATGGGAAGGGTTCTGCTTCTACACATTCCCTATAAAAAGATTTGGATGGTCTTGGTTTCTTTGGCTGCATTTTTTCTGTTCAATACAAATCTGCCAGAGCACCCCAGGTGTAAGTCTCCTATTTTGGGGGGATTTATGGTTAGGAGTGGTATTGGATAGTCTTCCCTACTGGGACCTGTGCATCAGGTACTCTTAACAGTTCATTTTTTTTCAAGGGGGACTACTGTATATAGTTGTTGGGGTTATGGGGGGATGTTTAGAGGGCTGACTGTCGTATATTCTCTCCGGCTTCCTTTGTTTGGTCTAGTCCTAAACTTTGAAAACAAAACCATCTCAGAGAATGGGAACCATACTTTCAGGGCACTAGGGGAGAGGGGTGGGCCAAAATTACTGCTTTACTTGGTGTACTTAGGAATGGTCTCCCCTTCACTTTAAACATCTTTAATTTTATAAATTTGTAAGCCGAATCTTGTTGTGGGCTCAGGGATGGGGGGACGAGGCGGGTAGGGGTGGAAGCACTGACAATGTAAGCATACACATTATATAATACATATATTTCTATATAACAAACCAATCACACACACAAAAAAAAAACTAAACAAGGTACACAGACATGTGGGGAGTAGTGCAATGTAGTGGCTGTGGGGCAACAGTCTTCCAGGAGTTTTTCTGGAGGCTAAGATGCTGCACTGTTTGCAGACAACTATCTGCCCTGAGGGAGGAAGTTGCCCGTCTTCAGGCCGCACTGGACAGTAGTAAGGGAACCTCCCCCATCCAGGGAGCACCAGAGCCACCACCACTACCTCAGAGGTTGCGAAGAAAGCACAGCAGTTGGACCACAGTGGGCTCAGGAACGGTGAGGGTGGTGGAACAGAGGCACACCCAGTCAGTTGTTCCTCCCACAATCCACACACATTCTGGGGAGCATAGTTCCCCTATGCATGCACCATGAAGGAGACTAAGGAGGTGCAGACAACTGTCACAAGGGAGGCCCTCAGGAAGGAGGCAGAGGGCACCACAGGGAAAGGAAGCAGCTCCTGGTGGGGGACTCAATTATTAGGAGGATAGAATGGGGGGAGCAGGGAAAACTGAAGTAATGTGCCTGCCTGGTGCCATGGCTTGGAGGGACAGGAAGCGCATCCTTAGGATCATGAAAACAGTTGCACGGGAGTCTAAGCTGGATGTCATTGTCCACCTAGGACAAATGACTTGGCTCATCATGAGATTAGAGCAGTGCAGAAGGACTTTGTAGAGTTGGGAGGGGCCTAAGACAAGTAGCACACACAGTATCCTTCTCAGAGGTGCTGCCTATCAGTGGCATGGGTGAGGCATGGGTACTTTGCACCATGCAGTTTAATGAATGGTTGAAAAAATGGTGTGGAGCACGGGGGTTTGGCTTCATTGGGAACTGGGGTTCTACCTGGAGGGACACCAGCCTATACTGGCAGGATGGTCTGTATCTGTCCAGGAAGGGAACAAGTCTTTTAGGCAATTGGTTTAAATGCTTCATTGGCAAGCTTTTAAACTAGTCAAGGGGGGAGGCACTGATAAGCAGCAGGAAAATCCCAGCCTCCCCCTACAAAACAGGGTACTAAATGAGAAAAAGACCAAGATAGAAAGGTCAGTGGGGGAATGCTGCTACAGAAGGTAAAGCCATCAAAAAATGGAGAGCAATAAGTACCAATGCCCATAGTCTGGGTAACAAGCTTCCTGAATTAGTGGCCTTGATGGAGGAGGAACATCTGGATATCGTGGCAGTCACAGAAACATGGTACACACAGAACCATGACTGGGACGTAAACATACCAGTGTACACTATCTACAGGAGGGACAGGGAGGGTAAAAGAGGAGGAGGAGTAGCTCTCTACATAAGGGAAGGAATCAAAGCAACAGAACAAAAGGGTAAACAGGGAGGAGGAGGAGAAGAAGCACTGTGGGTCAATTTGGAGGCAGGCAATGGCACCACAGTCCACACAGGGGTTGTATACAGACCCCCCCTCTCAGGGGGAGGAAATGGGCAAGGAAATGATAGAAAGTATAATTAGAATGGCAGATAAAGGGGAGAGATTGCTGATGGGTGATCTGAATATGCCAGATGTTAACTGGAGTGCAGTTGCAGCAGCCACTTCTAAGAGTGGGGTTATTCTAGATGCCCTACATGGGGCATGACTTAGACAACTAGTATTATAACCCACTTGAGAGGGAGCAGTCTTAGACCTGGACCTCTTAAATGGAGATGGAGAGAGGATCACAGATGTAGAAGTGGGTAGCCATCTGGGAACTAGCGACCATCGAACAATATGGTTCACAATAAACACAGCAATAGAGTCAAGCCATACAAAGGCAAAAGTACTGGACTTCAGGAGGGCTGACTTTGTCAAAATGGGTGAGTGCCTAAGGAATGCACTAGCAAATGGGCAAGAAGGAGGGGTGGAAGAACAATGGAGAATAATAAAAACTGCCATCACAGAGGTAACAAGCCTTTGTGTGAAGTAAATAAACAAAGATGTAAGAAACCATTATGGTTACAAAGGAGGTGGCAATGAAGGTTCAAGAAAAGAAAGCATTCAGAAAGTACAGGAATCACAGAAGGAGCAGAACAGAAATTGTATCAGTTAAAGCAAAAGGAAGCTGAGAAGGCAGTCAGAACAGCAAAGACCGAACCGAAGAAAAAGATAGCCAACTCAGTTTAGAAGGGGTAAAACCTTTTTAGGTACATCAGGGGAGCGAAGGAAGACTAAGGAGGGATAGTGAGGCTTAAAAAGGGAGGTGGGTGGGTAGAGGTGACTGTGAAAAGGCAGAGGTACTAAACAAATATTTTTGCTCAGTATTTACAAATGAAGAGGGGGAGGTACCTAAAACAAACAATAGAAACACTCTGGATACAGAAGTTGATACCAGCCCATTTACAGAAGAAAGGGTTCTGAAAGAACTCTTAAAATTGAAGGTGGACAAAGCAATGGGGCCCGATGGGATTCATCCCAGAATTCTAAAAGAGCTAAGGGTAGAACTAGTGACGCCAATGACTATCCTCTTTAACAAATCATGGGAGGATGGGGTGGTACCTGAGGACTGGAGGAGGGCAGATGTGATTCCCCTTCACAAAAGTGGGAGCAGGGCAGAAGCAGGAAACTACAGACCTGTTAGTTTAACCTCAGTGATAGGGAAAATGATGGAATCACTTCTGAAGGAAAGAATTGTCGAGTACCTAGAGGCCAGAGGGACACAGGACTCAAGGCAGCATGGATTCACAGTGGGAAGGTCATGCCAGATGAATCTAATAGATTTCTTTGACTGGGTGACCAAAGCAGTAGATCAGGGCGAAACTGTGGACATGGCATTTGACACAGTCCCACACAAAAGATTAATATACAAGTTAGCCAGCCTGGGAGTGGGTCCCAAGATGATAGCCTGGGTAAAGAATTGGCTGGAGAATAGGACACAGAGGGTAATAGTAAATGGAGTCCACTCTGAAGAAAGGGGGGTTATTAGTGGGGTACCACAGGGTTCAGTATTAGGACCGGTCCTCTTCAATGTCTTTATAAGCGACATTGCAGAGGGACTGGAAGGAAAAGTATGTCTCTTTGCAGATGACACAAAGATCTGCAACAGAGTTGATGCACAAGGTGGGGTGGAAAGGATGAGAAGGGACTTGGCAAGGTTAGAGGAATGGTCAAATGTATGGCAGCTTAGATTCAGTGCTAAGAAGTGCAAGGTAATACACCTGGGAAACAAAAACCCAGGGGAAGAGTACACAATGGGGGGTGAGATACTAACAACAACAGAAATGGAAAGGGACCTTGGGGTAGTCATATCAGATGACTTAAAGGTGGCCAAGCAATGTGAGAGGGCAGTAAGGAGGGCTGGGGGGGATACTGGGATGCATAGAGAGGCATCACCAGTAGAAAACAGGAAGTTGTTATCCTCTATACAGACAGCTGGTGAGACCCTATCTGAGTACTGTGTGCAGTTCTGGAGACCCAATCTCCGCAAGGACATAGACAAGATGGAAGCTGTCCAGAGAGGGAGGCAACTAAAATGGTGCAGGGTCTGCACCAGAAGACATCTGAGAAGAGACTAAAGGAGCTTAATATGTGTAGCCTCGAGGAAAGGCGGGAGAGGGGGACATGATAAAACTTTCAAGTACCTCAAGGAATCAACAAAGTCCAAGAGGGTACCATCTTTCAAAAAAAGAGGCGTGCAAGAACAAGGGGGCACAATTTGAAGATGGGGGGTGGCTCAGAGGTAATGTAAGGAAGTATTTTTTTACAGAGAGGGTTGTGGATGCATGGAACGGTCTTCCAGAGGAGGTTGTGGAGTCAAAAACAGTGGTTGAATTCAAGCATTCATGGGACAGTCATAAGGCAATTCTAGGGGGTAGGGATAGAAAGAAGTAGGCTGCTGGTTAACTAGGATCTGCAGCTTATCCATTAGGTAGGGAAATGGGCAGACTGGGTGGGCCTAGCGGTCCTTATCTGCCGTCAAATTCTATGTTTCTATGAAGTGTGCCACATGACTATTTCTGTTTCCTTCATGATTCTTCTGCTAGAGAAATTATGGGGTTTATTATTTGGTATGGCTATTAACAGCTGCAAAATTGTGACCTGGAATGTCAGAGGAGTTAGGGAACCTACAAAGAGATATCAAGTACTGAAACACTGTGCCCTACTTAAGGCAGACATAATCTTGCTGCAAGAAACACATCTGTTGATTAAAGAGGGCATTTGGCTACGAAGAATGGGGATTTCCCAAGTTTTTGCTCCGGGGGTCTCCTCATCAAGTAAAGGGGCAGTTATTTTAATCAAAAATACAATTCCATTCCAGGCAGATTCCACAGTAACTGATCCTCATGGCAGATATATTCTGGTTAAAGGTACCCTTTTGGGCACTACGATTGTTTAAGCTCTATATATGGACCACCAGGGGGCGATCCATCATTTTTTATGGAACTTGCAAGTAAAATTGCTTCATTTCTTCCCATCTGTTTAATACTAGGGGCGATTGGAATGTTCCCCCACACAGGATATAGATAGAACCCATCAACACTTAAGACTCCCCACTGCTTCACAAAGAGCACTGCAGGACTTGATGGATACACTAAGGCTCTGTGATCCATGGCTTTTACTCAATCCGTCACATCAAACGTTCTCCTTTTACTCTAATGTACACCAATCCTGGTCCAGATTAGATGATATTTTACTTAGTATCCCCTTGTTAACCAGTTTACATCAAACAGGCATCGAGCCTATTGTGCTCTGTGATAACTCGCTGGTATGGGTGACATTATCTCCTTCCCCCGATGGTCCTAAAGATAGATCATGGAGGCTGAACACGCAGCTTTCAAAAGACAAATCTATCATCTCTAAAATTCAAAATTCCATTCAAACTTTTCTAGCTACAAATATAGGTACAACCCAAAGAGATGATTTTTTATGATGTACCATTAAATGCTATCTTCATGGAGATTTCATAAAATTAGCCACCAGAAGAAAGAAAATGAGAGAAAAAGAAACCTTATCTCTATTAACCCAAATAAGAGCAGCCAAGCTTTCTCTCTCGTCCTCAGCAAGCTCTGACTCCATAACTGAGTTTATAGACCTCAGGAATAAATATGCAAATCTCGTAAGAGAAAAAGCCAAGTATGCAATATTAAAAACTAAACCCACTTATATAGATCAGGGAGAAAAGGCGGGTAAACCCCTAGCTCTTTGGCTGTGTAAGATGGAAAGCTCTAGACTTATACCTTCCCTTCAGGCTACAGATGGATCTATTAAAACCAATCCCAGAGACATTGCTCAGATATTTTAAAACTTTTATCGTTCCCTCGATAGGAAAAGACCCACACCCATTCCTACCCACAGGATAGATTCTTATTTAGATTCCTTGTCTCTCCCCTCCTTACCCAAACACCTCCAACTTTCCTTGATTTCTCCTATCACTCTAGAAGAAGTGATAGCAACAGTTAAGGACTTGACAAAGCCCCAGGTCCGGATGGCTTTCCCGCTAATTTTTACAAAGTCTTTGTTAAGGAGCTGGCCCCATACTTGCTCAAACTATATCAATATATGCTCACAACTAAGCCCTTGGATCCTACTCTATTAGAAGCTACCATATCTCTTCTATTAAAACCCGACAAATCCCACCTGCTCCCGGAGAACTATCGCCCGATCTCCCTCTTAAATTGTGATATCAAGATCTTAACTAAAATCTTAGCTCTACATATTGGGAAAGTATGGGCACAACTCCAAAGCCCAGAACAGGTGGAATTTGTCCATGGTAGATCCTCCGCAGATCACCTTCAGAAACTGTCCCATATTTTCAATGCTGCAAGATTATCTCAAACCCCGATGGCCCTCATCTCGTTGGATGCCGAGAAGGCCTTCGATAGAGTGGATTGGGACTTCCTGTGGCTGACATTAAGTAAGATGGTCTTCTCTCCCCTCTCTATCCAGTGGATTCAGGCCATATACTCATCCCCTTCCGCAAAGATACATTGCAATGGAGTATTCTCTTCTCGCTTTCCCCTTTGCTCAGGTACTAGACAGAGCTGCCCTCTCTCACCTTTCCTATTTAATCTGTATTTAGAATCTTTGAGTCACCATATCAAACAATCCTCCCAAATACAGGGGATTTCAATACTCGATCACAATCTCACCCTCTCTGCATATGCAGATGATATCCTCCTCCATTTGCAGAATCCTGCTAAATCCCTGAGGCATGTATTAGAAGTAATATCACAGTTTAGCTCCTTATCCAATTATAAACTTAAACGGAACAAATCAGAACTCCTGCCCCTAAACCATTTTACTCACAAAGCTGACTTCATTAGCTTTGATCTCAAATGGTCTCCTCATTCACTTAAATATCTGGGCATTCAACTAACTACAGATCCTCTTCTGACCAAGAAACTCAATCTCAATGATCTAGTGGCAATCCTTCAACTTGATCTTCAAAGATGGGAAGCTCTTCCACTATCTCTTTGGGGATGCATAAACATAGTTAAAATGAATGTTCTGCCTAGACTTTACTATCCATTACATATGCTGAACATATTGCTCCTACTGTCTTTCTTCCAAATGGTACACACTCTCATCTTGGCCTTTATATGGATACATAAACAACCCAGAAAACCCTTTATCAAACTGAGTCTCCCTAGAACATCAGGGAGTCTGCGTCTCCCAAATTTTCTTCTTTACTATTAGGCGAGCCACTTCTCTAGGATTGGGAAATGGCTTACGGACCCCCTAGATGAAGCCTCTCCTATTTGGCTACAATTAGAAACCCAGATGTTATGACAACATCACCTGCTTTCACCTGACATTTACTATATTCCACTGAAGAAGTTACCGGATGCAGTCGACCACTCAGTATTCGGGACCTCCCTGAAAACTTGGGCTCAGTTTTGCTCCTCTTATAAATTTTTGCCACATCAAGCTTTGCACAACTTCTCCTCTTTAATCCCAATATTAAAATAGGTGGCACTTATCTCACACATACCTGGTTACCTCCACTACATAATGCTAGAGCAACAGATCTCTATTCCTCCACATCTCTTCTCTCCTTTTCAGAAATCAGTCATAAATTTAGCCTAAATGCCTCTCATTCCTTTAAGGTCTTTCAATTAAGACACCTATTAGCACAGATATTTGGTACTGCTTACACAAAATCTAAGCTTCAACCAATATTGGAAAGCCTCAATGATCTATCGTCCAAATCACACTGCTTATCCCTCTTATACAACTTTATCCTCTCCATTTGGATATACTGATCCAGTACCCAGTTCCAAAATCTGGTCATCTCTCCTACCAGGAACAACCACTGAATGGCCAAGATTCTGGCAAGATTTATATACATATATTTCTCAAGATAGACTGTGACTTACCCAATACCATATCCTACATAATCTATATTACACACCAGTAAAATTAGCCAAAATTGGTCACCTTCCCAGCTCTAATTGCTCCAGATGTGGTATACCCGAAGGGAACTTAGTACATATATTCTGGGATTGTACTAAAATTGCCCCCCTTGTGGAGGTTAATTCAATCTAAATTGGAACCAATGCTTGGTCTAGGGGACCTCTTCATTGTGGAGATCTGTATCCTAGGGATTTACACCACCATCCAAATTAAAGAACAGAAATATCACATGGCACTAATTTCCATGGTGGTAAAGAAACTAGTGCTTAAACATTGGTTGGACCAACTACCCATATCCTATAATGAGTGGCTAAATGATCTCTCAGTCTACTTCAGGATAGAGCGCTTGATTGCTGATTCCTGTAATAACCTTGCATCATTTGATAAAAAATGGGGCAAATTATATGCCTTATATCTACACTGAAGCTATTAACATTTAATAGTTCTAGGTTCGTCTCCAGATGTCTTTGTGTACCAAACATTTCTTTTAAGAATTGTAATGTCTGCATTGGCACACTTCGTGGGGGTTTGGAAGGAAGGGAATTGGGGTTGGGGGAAGGGATTTCATTTTTTATCTTATTAGCTCTCCATTGCATACTTTAGTTAGATGATTGCTCTTTGTACCATTCCTGTTATGTCTACTATGATGTGTATAAACTAAAACCAATAAAGAAGTTGAATTTCAAAAAAAAATTTAAATGCAGACTACAAGTTGTATATGGCTGTCTGGGCTACCCGCTTGGAACAAGTGGTTTTATCACTTATTCACCCAGATCAGTCAGGGTTTAATAAGGCTAGGAACACTAATGATAATATCTGCAGAACATTTCTCCAGGTTGAATACCTTCAAACTTGTAAAAGTCCAGCAGTCCTGCTAAATTTAGATGCTGAAAAAGCATTTGCTAGGGTATCTTGGGATTTCTTATGGGATACTCCGCCCTCCTTTGGCTTCCCCGAATCCTTCATAAAATGGCTATGAAACATTTATGCTAAACCAAAGGCCTATATTAGAATAAAAGGAGCTATAACTCCCTCAGTCTCTTTACAGCGTGACACTCATCAGGGTTGTCCACTATCACCCATACTATTCACCCTCTACATAGAGCCTCTGGCTGCGGCACTCCGACAGGAGATGGGTATTGAGGGAGTTCCCCTGGGCCAGACACAATATAAAGTGTCACTATTTGCAGACGATATTCTGCTTACCGTTCTCTTCTTAGAGCAGTCCATTCCTAAAACATGGGACATTCTGAAGACATTTGAAGCAGACGCAGGATTTAAACTTCATATTGCTAAAACAGTTCTGTCCATAGGTTTTACCCCTTCCTCCTATTTGAAAGACTTGCTCCCCCTCAAGTGGTATCGAGTTAAAATTAAATATTTGGGAATAATGACATCACATGATAGTTCCAATTTAGATTTAGAAAACTATGAACCCTTAATGCAAGTTATAGAACAGGACTTAACCAGATGGAGAGCCCTACACCTTTCATTCTTTCATAAGATGTCCTTAAAGGTAATAGGAAACAGTTTTTGCACCTCTGCATGCCTTCCAGTTGTTTTTTTATTGGCTACCAAGTATCCCGGCATGTTTTTGACCTTATCTGTTAAATAAATAATCTAATTTTGTTGCCTTTGTAACTACCCTGAATATATCTCTCCTCAACAGTTGCTGCTCTCTGTTTTCATACTGCCTGAACATTCTGTGACATCAGAAACTCCCATTCCAGGCCATTCAGATGAATATCATGGAATGGGAGTTTGTAATGTCATAGAATGTCTTAGAAATATGAAAATCAAGTGCAGTAGCTGGTGAGGAGCGTGGAACTCTATGTAACTCTGAGGGCACCCCAAAGTTACATTATTTATTTATCAAAAAATCATCAAAACATATCAAAATATATATGAAGTAGTAGTTTATTTATTCGATCGACCTAATGACTTTACGAAATGGTACATTAAAACGTTTTACAAGTTGTAGCAGGTAAAACATATAAGTGGTACAGAGCATGTGTATTAACATCATTCAATCTCTTTACCTACAGTACAGATGTTAAGAACTTCTAAAAAATTATCTTCCAGAAGAATAAAATGCATAAGCGTATTTTACAACTCATATCATTGCTACAAGCCTGTAGTAAGCATTATATGAAGCAGTTTAAAATCTAAAAAATTACCCATCAGTGTCTTTTATAGAATCTGCCATACGCATCAATACTAAAGAACCAACAGCTCACCCAAGCCCCAGTAATCCACAAACATGAGGTCCACTGGGAATAAAAGTTACTTTCAGGCAATAGCCTTAGGCTGGCTTCAAAGAAAGACTGTAGAACAACCGACGGGATTGATATAAGCAGTAAACCTTGGAGTATAGAAAATCCTCGCAAATAGTGGCATTAAAATCACTGCGATAATTTCAGAACACTGGGCTTAACATCAAAAGCATCTGTGGCACTTACCATCCAAATGAACGAAAATCAGAATAAATTATTAACAGTCTACTAATTCAGAGACCAGCGTTCCTCAGTCACGAGTCCAGCTGTATCAAAGGCTTAACTAATCATTTAGAATGTATCAAGACATATCTGCTGTTGAGTACTCATTCTAGGGTCTGTCACCTTAATCACATAGACTTATAGTCAAACTTATTATAATTTCAGCAAGGAAAACCGGGGGATATTCTGGCAGCATTTTCCCTAATAAAGGGTCCCAAAGCTGCTTACCCCCATGTATTTTACTTTCAAGGAAATTCTCCACACCTTTCTGGAGTACATACATCAAAAGGAAGCTGGTAAAGCACCTTATTAAGGTAAACCCCCAGACAGTTCATATCACCTGTTAAAGGGTAAAATAGTACCTTTTCCGGGGAACACACCCTTTAAGCCAGTCTCCCATTATTACCATGGAATGGCTTTTAGCAAGAAGGATCCCCCACTCAAAGTCCTTGCACAAATTCTCACTCCTCCATTTCCTTCTCTCAGACTGGGGGGCCAAAATTTTGCAAATTAGTCTAGCTCCCATATTCCGATAAACCTGGCCACAGGTCCTCCTCTAATCTGTCCTTCCTCATTCCACTCAGCCACGGCAAATTCTAAAAGACAAATTAGGAAAAGCGCACCTCTAAGCGCAGTAAAATCAAACTTATTGAGAGATATATAATAAGGCACAAGACCCTGAGGCAACAATGTCATACCTGTTATAGGCTTTTAACAAGCCTATCATCATATAGAGTGCTCCACAGTTTCAGTCTTCTTTGAGGTACTCCTGTGTCCTTCTCTCACTTCCTTGTTTAACACTTTTCCCAAACAGGGATACGTGTATAATACAGAAAACTACTGAGAATTTTTAATCAACATAACACAAAACACTCAGTCTGCAAATATAATGACAATTTACATCACACACTTGTCTGCCTGGAGGAGGACTGTTTCATTGCTGACAAGAACCACTAAGGCTCGCAGACTGTGCAAAAACAGCTCGCATCTCCTACACACTAATATGGAGACGAGTCTGTGATGGATCCCAGACACCTTGTGTTTAGAGGCCCTGACAGTGGGCTCCCCATCCCAACAGGGAGGCATCCATGGTGAGAGTCATCTGAGGCTCCTGTTAGGAGAAGGGAAGCCTGGAGGAGATTGTCCTCCAGAGACCACCATGTCAGTGATTGAACCAGGACTTGGTCACCTGAAATGGGTAGGACTGAGGATTGTGATGTTTGTGACACTGTGCATTGAGTATTCACTGAATTGTTCTTGTGTAACTATACAGATGCACTGTGAACGCTGAGGAGGCTAATGCAGCATGTTATCTGTCGGATTGCCTACATTCTGCTCTCAAGAAGGAAGGCTGGGCCTTGGTAATATCTAGAAGAGCTCCAATGAATGGTAGCCACTGCAAGGGTTGGAGCCGAGACTACTAGATTAAGCAGAACCCCTAAGGAGGTAAGGAACTGAGAGGGAGTGGCCACTGGTTGTTCTGTTTCATGTCTGGATGGACTGGCTATCGGACAATCACCCTGGTAAGGGAAAACCTGGAGTCCTAATTTTCTCAGGTGCAGTGTGAGTACTGCAAGGCACTTAGCAAATCCTCAAGACTCAAGGTGCCGAGTAGCGTGCAAAGGGCAGGATTCTGAACTGGTAAGCTGCCCCAGCATGAAGAATCAGAGGTATCTGAGGTGGCTGGGGTGTACTAGAATGCCCTGATATGCATCCTGCATATCCAGAAAGCTAACCAATCCCAGAAGAAATAATTGTAAATTTCTCGATTCAAGAAAATGAAATTTCTGAGGTTGCGGAATGGGTACATGGCCCTTGTGAACGAACCAGCGGTCCGAGCCAGAGATGCATTCTGATGCAGATGCCTAGTGGCTTAGAGCTGATGACTGTTGGACTAAATTCCATATATGGCTGCTGGAAGAATCCCTTTTTGTGTTGCTTGTATGCATGTGCAAGAAACACATTGCTTTCAGCAGTTTTGGAGAATGCCTAAATGTGTCAGGAAATCCGGGCCTCGGCACCGCACAATCAGCTGTTTTGGTGCATTACAAGCTACCAAAACAGCTGATTTGTGTCCCCATGGCGATGGCTTCTCCGTCGGCCTCTCACAGTCCTCAGGAAGCTGATGGAAAGCCAACGCCTGCCGTTCAGTGTGCCTTCCTGGTGAAACATTTCAATAATAAAAAAAAAAAGCCAACGGGGTGCCCAATCCCCCTGTCAGCATGCACCCTTCCAGTTCAATTTGCAGACGAGGAGCCCATTCCCCATCGGAATAATGTCCACCCTCCCAAATTTGTTGTGTGCCGACAGGGGTGCCCAATCCCCATGTCGGCATGCCCCCTTCCTGGTAATTTTGTGGGCCGGAGGCGCACTCCCCATCGGCATAATGCCCCCAATTTCTTGTGTGCCAGGGGTGCCCAATCCCCTTGGCTCTTGTTTCCACCCCCTCAGCACTCGGTATGTGCTGACAGGGGAGCCCTGTCCCCCGTCAGCTACAGCCTCCCCCCCCAAACACTCCAGTGGCACGCTGGGAGCTCACTTCAACATGTCAAAATTAATGTCCCTGCAAATAAGAAAACCTTCCAGCGAGGTTTTTTTCTAAATAAACCTGTAAACTAGAAAACGGTCCCTCATTGATTTCGGTGGTCCCTTCCCCAACCCGCGCCCACCGTCTGTGTACCCACCTCCCCACACCCCATACTTACCTCCAGAGCCCAGCGCGATGATTTTCAGTGAACTGAGAACATGTCTGCACTCTTCAAAGCTGACCGTGAACTGAAAAAAATGCCAGTAAGCTGTATAATGGCATAAATGCTTTTTTTTTTACTTTGGTGCATATCTCACCCATTTTTGGGAATTTTGTTACCAAATTTTCAACATGGGGTTCTTGGGACCCCACCTTATGAACTCAGTCACTGTCATTTTGTTATTCTGTCCTGAAAGGTGATTTCACGGTCATTGCAGGAACCACCTTCGGGACTGAGTATGAAACAACAGTGTTACAGTTCATGAGGCCAGGCCCCAAAATCCTATTTGAATTTCAGTGGCGTCCCAAAATGACTGTTTTCTGGGGAGCATTAAGTTCTCATGCACGCTCGTAACTTCGAACATTTTTAATATTTTCACTCCAGATTTTCCACATTACCATTTTACCACACCTTCTTATGAACAGTACAGCTGTCATTTTTCACATCTAGCCTGAAATGTGTTTTCACACTTGTAGCGCACAATGACATTGTCAGTGTGCAAAATCAATGTTCAGGACAGATTAAGAATATCACAGTGACACTGTTCATGAAGTAGGCCCACAAAGATCCTATGTTGAAAATTTGGTGAAAACATTCCCCAAAATGACTGTTTTCTACGGCGTGTATTTAGCGGAATCCCTCATATGCTTGTAACTTTGAGCATTTTAATATTTTCCTCCAGATTTTCAGCATTGCCATTTTACCACACCTCCTTATGAATAGTACAACTGTCATTTTTCACATCTCATCCAAAATGCGTTTTCGCATATGTAGTGCACAGTGGCGTGGTCGGTGTGCAAAATCAATGTTCGGGACAGATTAAGAAAATCACAGTGACACTGTTCATGAGCAGAGGTCTTAAACTGGCTATGTTAAAAATTTGGTGACAAAAGTCCATAAAATGACTGTGTTGCGAGCGTGCATTGTGCAATTTCCACACACCCTCGTAAGTTCACAAATTCGTAATCTTTTCAGTCCAGATTTTCAACATTGGCATTTTTCCACACCTCCTTATGAACAGTGTAGCTGTCACTTTTCACACCCCAGCCAAAATGTGTTTTCGCACTTCCAGCGCAGAATAGCACGGTCGCTGTGGGAAATCAGTGTTCGGGATAGATTAAGAAAATCACTTTGACACTGTTCATGAGCGGAGGTCCCAAAATGCTTGTGTTGAAAATCTGCTGTAAAAAATCCCAAAACTAATTACATTTCGGGTGTGCATTACGCAGTTTCTATGCACACTCGTGACTTCACCATTTTTTTTATATTTTCACTCCAGATTTTCAACATTGGCATTTTTTACACCTCCTCATGAACAGTACAGCTGTCATTTTTCACATCCTGTTCAAAATGTGTTTTCGCACCTGTGGTACCAAATGGAGCAGTCGCTGTACAAAATCACGTTTAGGCTAACGAACTAACAGCGTCACTGTTCATGTGGTGGGATCACAAAAAGACCATGTTGAAAACTTGGAGTAAAAATTCCAAGAAACGCCCAGGGTGTTAGGGTTTTCGACCATAACGCCCTACCCTGTAGGGACTGACAGGCATCAGGGGTGTGATTTGGGATTATCAACAGTAATGCTCTTGCCATTCCACCCCCACCCTGCAGCCAGTGGCAGGCATCGAGGTGCGCCTTGGACCCTTTGGCCCCAGAGTTCACCCCATTCTCCTATACTGCACCCATTTCAGTGTATTTCCTTATGGAATGAGGTAAGTGTAAAGCCTGAACACTTCAAAGCACACCTCGACACTTGTGAGTGTCTGCAGGGTAGGGTGAGGTGAAATGTCGTGACCGTTATGGGCGACGACCCAAAGGCACACCCCAATGTCTGTCCATCTCTGCAGGGTGGGGGTGGAGTTGGCATCAGTTCAATACATCGCTGCCATTCCTATACTACATCTGTCTAACTCCTGCACTTCCACTGCTAATGACAGCAAGTAACTCTTGGCATCGACAAATGCTTGTTTTATTTAGTTTCTGCCAAGGATTTAAGCAATTTCCAAAGAAGATAGTCATAAAGGGAAAAATGCATGCTTAGGGTAGCTGTTGCACAGACCTGTTCTCCCATAATTCTAACTAGACTGAGTCCTCTTAAGAGTGTGCTTGGTGACCTCTTAGGGGAGAATGGCCTTGTTATTATAAAGGCATCAGCTAAGGCTGCAAAAAGTACAGTTATGTAAGAACTTACTGTTAAGAGTGAGCCGCTGGAACAAGTTCAGACATTCAAGTACCTGGGGGTCATCATTGATGACTGCCTCACCTTCGCCCAACACATCGACACAGTGGTAAAGGCAGTGAACACCAAGCTGGGTGTACTATATAGGCATAAAACCTATCTCACTCCAGAGGCCCTCCATCTCTCAGTCTCCAGCTCCATCCTTTCTACCATTGACTATGGATTGGTGGTCTACGACACAGCAACAGACACTGCACTAAAAAGGATTCACATTGCCCTCAACAAGGCATGTAGGCTCACAATGGCTGCAGATTGAAATACCCACACCTGCTCATTATACGAGGAGACCAATTGGCTGTCACTAAAGAACAGGATTATATTCTAAACATGTCTCCTTGGAAAAAAGGCACTAATGAGTAAAACCACCCCATGCATTTCTAGCATCCTAACACCAAATGCTACCAGCTATACCACCAGAGGCAGGATGAGGGGGGCCCTATCAACACCTTTCCGTCGAACTGTGCAGGGACAGCGTGCTTTCAGCTATAGGGCCCCCCGATGGCTCAATGAAATCTCAGTGCACATTCTAAACTCCCAGTGCATCTCGCAATTCAAAAATGGCCTAAGGCAACACCTTCTTACTAGGACAGTTTGTGACTGCCACTAGGACTCTAACACCCATAATGCCCACTCATCCACATTCTCCTTCCCCTTCCTTTAACCCCCACTCTTCCCTCTTGCCCTATCCCTCTGTCTTCCTCTCCCCCCGTGCCTTTTCTCCCACTGGATCAACCTTAAAACCAGCCTACTACCACTACCTCCCAACCTCCTAGTCAAGGCCACTTCTTTTGGCCGCCCACTCTCCCCCTCAGTCTCCCTTCCCCCTCACCTTGACTCCTCCTTGGACTCTCTCACACTAGGTGTCACACCTCTTTATCTCCTTCACTACATATAAACACTGTCCTTTACCCTAGTTGAATGCTCTTGACGCTGTACTATCACCATTGGTACTATGAATGACATTGTAACCTTATTGTATACTAGCTACCTACTATTCGAGTACTGTATATAAACTGTTTGTTATTGCTGTCATTGTCACTGTTTGACGTGGAACCTTTGTAAAAGTGCTCTGAGCTCAAAGGTATGATCTGAATCCCTAAATAAATAAATTAAGAGCAGATTGGGGGACGTGGCTAGCTTTCAAACATGGCAGACACATTTTAGCCAGCTCCTCTAGGCACACTAATAAAAAGCATCTTGGAGGCGCCCCGTGGTCCTTTTAGAAAGTAAGTCTCCGGTGAGAGGCATTGGGAGTTTGATGGCCCCAGGTAAATGCAAAAACAAGCAGTCAAAATTAAATTTCAAGGCAGTGGAGCTGTTGAAAGAAGCACACAGTGGAGCAGAGGCCCCCTTGAGAAATAGGCCCTCGAGGCCGAGACTACAGAGTGAAGCATGTCTGACTACGAGCACTCTCTGACGGTTTCCGGCCATCCAAGCCCAATTGCAGCATGAAGTGAAGGTGGGCTTCACAAACATCACAGCACAAATAACTCATTTATAAAGTGTGGTTACCAACCCCTTAGAAACCTCAGCAACACACTCAACACAGATTTCGGAGCTGGAGCAGCAGGTGAGCAGCCTGCAAGACTCCCTCATGGTTGTAACCAATGAAAGGAACAACCTAAAAAAAGAGAACTGGGTCGACGATCAAGAAAACAGATCAAGATGATCTAATCTACGTGTAAAAGGCCTACCGGAGGGAGTGGAGGGTCGTGACCCTGGCAGGGGCCTACACAGTTGGCTTGTAGATCACTTGGATACGCTGCAGGAGGCCCTGTCTTTTAAAGTTGAATAAGCACATCAGGTGGGCCCAGCACCGAAGCCAGGGGAAAGGCCATGCCATTGTCTAATCAAATATTTAAGGTATGTGGACAAAAAGGTGGTCCTTAAAAACATTAAATCCAAGGGCTCAATCTCGATAAATAATTCGAAAGTGTGTCTTTTTCAGGACTACAGCAGGGAACTGCAGCTTCAACGCCAAAAATGTAATATTGTCAAGTCAAAGCTGTACACATTGGGATGGTCCTTTGCATTTATGTGTCCAGCTAAACTGCAAATAGGTAGACCAGGTAGCTCCCCAATCTTTTTTACCTGCCCCAAAGCAGCTGAGAAATGGATCGAGGAGGAGTTAAAATGGAGAAGTGACACTGGAGAAGCTTCTAATGGCAAATACTTTCCTTCTTTGGTTCTGTAATCATTTCAATGGGGTGAGCTAACTAAATTTGGGAGCGGGAGCTGGAGAAGGCCCGCACACCGGCCCATACTGTGTTGAGATCTAGCTTCATTTAGTTCTCCTAGAGGGTCACTTACACCAAAAAATCCACTAATTTTATTAATACTGTTTCAACTACCCAAGCAGGATAAGTACCAACAGATGCTTCAGTTAAACATTTAAACAGGCAAGGCTTTCACCTAATGTTTATCATTTTCCCCTCTCCAACCATAGCTGGGGATGTGGGTAACAGCGGAGAAGGACATCACTGCTCAGGACTGGCCAGATGAATAGCCCAGAAGATGAGGGTTATTTTTTTCCTTTTACTGCACTGTGCCACTGTTAATTGTCTAAATGTAACCCCCCTGCAAATGGGGTTCCCAAAAGTCTTCCAGGAGCTTGCCTGAATGCTCCAAGCCTGGGTGGTGTTTGGCATCTGAGGTGCTTAACTGTGGTTGCAAGTGAGTGCTATTTGAGCCTCCACATACTGTCTTTTTAAGAGCCATCTGCTTGCAGACTTAATTAGTTTGTATGGGGGCTGTGTATTTATTATCAGATCCACCAGACTCTTGAATGTCGCTCCATTTTGCGATCGTTGAAGGTGCAAAGGGAGCGCATCTGAAAGCTGTAACTCTTTGCCTGTAATCATTTAAAGCATTAGCAAAATTGTAGTTTATCTAACCTGCCTTTATTGCAGCTGGGACTCTGTGTGTGTTACCTCTCCATTTTGGACCTAAACTGCTGTGCTGGGTCAATTGGGTTAAGGGAGCCCTAAAATGGAGCCTGTGGACGAATCAGAACTTGGACTCTTAATTTGAGCCAGCCACAAGGGGATTGTATGGGCAATGACTCTGGGAAATGTAGTTTTGACCTCAGCGCATTTCTACCAACAGAGGGAGTCTTATTGTGAGTGACAGCTGAATCAGCCAACAGAATAGTGTGGAGCTAAAGGAAATGTCCTGCTCTGTGACTGGAAAGATCAGATCACTTGTGGCAGTGAAGAGAGAAGGAGCTGTGTGCTTCTGTGGTGTGCAGTTTCGCGTCGGAAGCGCGTGTGAGGCCCTGAGTTTCGGTCTACAGCCTTTGTGAGTGCCAGTTTGGACTGAATCTGAGTTGTGAGGAGAAAGATGCACTAGAAGAGTGGAAATCAGGCTCATCCTGTAGAAGACTGGAGGAATTGCTGAATCGCGCTTGGTCTGTCAGGAACTGAAACTGCCATGTGTACTAACGGGTATTTTGCAGTAATTGCGATCAGGATCGAGAAGCAGCCTGCCTGGTATAGTACTTTCCTGTTACATATAAATGTGCATAGTGCTTATGGGCAATCGCTATTTCAAATCCCCTGTACAGTGAATTGTGTGCTGAAGCTGGAAGTAAACCCCAACTTAATTCGGACTACTTCCGTTTGCTATCAACTGCAGTGGGGTCCAGTCACAAGGACCTTGTGCTCATGCCCTATTCTTTTGGCAATCCAGAGGGACATTCTCCATCCGATCCTCAGCTTGGGTGTTGTGAGTACAAATCAGGGTATTCCCCTGCAGCTTGTTTTTCAATCACAAGTGTGTCATCTAATTCTTGTTGTTTCACTGTTTCATGGACTGAGCCCTCCGGCTCCGGATTACTATTGGGTGTTGTGCATATATTTTCTTCTACAGGGCCCTATCCATCTGCACCTGCCGGCCAACCCCGGGCAATGGACCTGGCTAGCTCTCCCAACCTGGGTACCCAGAGTGTGACTTTTCAGACCCTGTATGTGTGCACAGTACTGTGATTTAATGCCACCAATTAACCTGATCCCCCCAACGTGTTACTGTCCCCTAAATAAATCAGATTTGTTGTTGTTATACTATACACTGTCTGTGGTGTTGGTGCTTATGGAAACAGTATTGTATTTTGCTGTGCATGTTGTTTAACCTTATTTTACAGGGGGTCCTCAGAAACATGCTGCAGAATCAGTCTCGAGGGTAAGTGGTACTTTGTCGTGAACAGTGTGTCACGTGGGGTATTGGGCTGTAACTCCTGTGTACTGAGTGAGCCACTAGAGGGAATAAAAGGGGGTCTCAGTGTCCCAGAGGGCTGTGATCAAGCTAGTCTAACCACTACAAACCCTGACCTCTGGGTGGAGGCACCCGCCATAGAACCTAGGCCCCTCAACCTGTCAGTAGTCAAGCAGGCAGGGGTAGTAGCCCTTGGGATAGCGCCACCTGGGGGTTACATAAACAAGACCTATCATATAAGTTGCTTTAAGTTGTGGCTGATTTTGGGATGGGTTGCGAGGATTCATAGTGCATTATTGACTGTGATCAAATCAGTGGGCTCTATGTTTTTAATTTAAGAGTGGACATAACTAGGACTGTGCGAATACCTTTTTCGAATATTCGTTATTCAGGGCCAGAATATTCAGTATTCGTGGCCAGGAGGAAGGTTGATTAAAATGTAAAAAGTCCTCCCCTTCTGGCCAACAGTAGAACAAAAAAATATAATCCCTGGTGTCTAGTGGACCCCGCCTTCCACCGATCACCAGCCCAAACTGAAAAATCACTCCCCGCCCACGAGATTGCCATCAATTTCCGATCTCAATTGTTTAAAAATTACAAAAATGTCCGTCTCCCTGGTGTCCAGTTATTTACCCTGCCAACAAATATAATCCCTGGTGTCTAGTGATCCCACCCTCAGTTGATCACCAGCCCAAACTGAGATCATCCCTCCTAGCAGAGGTTGCCATCAATTTCCTGGTCCCATTGTCTAAAAAAAAAAAAAAAAAAAAAAAAGATCCTGTCTCCCTGGTGTCAGTGGACCCCCCATCCTGCCAGCAAATATAATCCCTGGTGTCTAGTGGTCCCACCCCTCCGGCTGATCACCAGCCCAAACTGAAGAACCCAACCCCCACCCCTTGAGATTGTCATCAATTTCTAGGTCCCGTTGTCTAAAATAAAAAAAAATGTCCTGTCTCCCTGGTGTCCAGTGGACCCCACCCTCCACCTTGCCATCAGATAAGTTTCAATGCACACACCACTCCCCCAGTACCCGAGCAGGCCACAGCGGCCACCTCCACTCACCTCAGCCAGCCAGCAGCCCACTGACCATTTCTAAATGAATGAGCGTGCACACTCATTCATTGAGTCGAGCTGCCGACGTCGGAGATGAGGTGGAGGTAACAATGCCGATGGCCCCACTCGGGGCACTGGAAGCGCGAGTGTGTGCACTGGAACTGATCTGAAGGCGGGGTGAAGGTCCACTGGACACCAGGGGCAGGACATTTTTTTTTTTAGACAATGGGAAGACCAGAAATTGATGCCAACTCTCAGTGGGGGGATTCTAAGCTTGGGGGCCGGTAATCAGCCAGTGGGTGGGACTACTAGACACCAAGGATTATATTTTGTTGGCAGGGTGAGAGGGTGGGGGGTCCACTGGACACCAGGGAGACAGGATTTTTTTTATGAGACAATGGGGACCGAAATTGAAGGCAATCTCATGGAGGTGATTCTTCAGTTTGGGTGATCCGAGGAGGGAACCACTAGACACCAGGGATTATAGTTCTACTGACCGGCGGGGCGGGGGAGCCAAAAAAGGCTTTATTTTTTCATTTTAGGCAATCCCCTGGCCGAATACCGAATGCCGCTTGAATATTGGTCTATTCAGTATTCGGGTCCGAATATTCAGATAACCCATTATTCGTGGTATTCGGAAAATGATATTCAGGGGATGCACAGCCCTAGACATAACTAGTCTTTTATTTTTTAAAGTTGTGCCTGCATGTACCATACTTAAACAAGGGGCAGTTATTTATTTGCTACTGTCCACCGGAAACTTTAGTTTAGTGTTTTTAAACAGTCATTTTGATTGAATTTGGGGGCTGCGGAGGCCTCATAGAAATTTAAGAGTTTAATAAGTACCTGAAATTCTGTTTAGGATGTCCTATTACATAACCATCTTACCATGTTTGCCAGTTGTTTGAGGGAATTTACTTCAGATACCATGGTGCCTGAAGTGCAGATTGCCACCAGAGGAGAAGGAAGGGAGGCTGAGGGGATTCAGGGGGGTGGCAGCGGCAATCTTTGGGAGGGGGGCAGGATTATTGAGTTTTTAGGAAGGGGGTGCCTTATGACTTAGTCACACGTGGAGATCATTTTTGCTGGAACTTTCCGAATGTTGGCAAAGTCGTTTTGGCAGGGGATACTACAGGGGAGCATAGCATGGGGGAATTGGTTTAAAACAGTGAAAATTAGAATGCTGTGCTCTGAATGAGTATATTGTTTTTTGGTATCTAAGTGTAATTACCATCGACAATTAGCAGCTCCTCCTAAGAGGTCAATGATATGATGTGCCACAAATTGTCTGCACCAGGTAATTGATAATGTAGTCCAATCAAAGTGGCAACTTGGAACATCAATGGGTTAAAATCAGTAGTCAAAAGAAAACATTTTTTAAACATGGTCAAAAAATTGGGTTGGCAGGCAGTGTTGATACAAGAGACCCACATCTTCAGAGGAAGCAGTGAAAACGGCTGCCTCACTGGGGGGAATGTGGATATCCTCCGCCTTTTCATCAAAGGCAAGGGGGGCCCTCAGTGTGGTTTCCTCGTGGATCCCAAGTCAAGGTCCTGGGTCAGATTACTGACCCCGCAGGTAGATTCACCTTAGTGCAGATAGAAATGGCAGGGATAGGTACTCTGTCTTTAGATTCAATTTATGCCCCTAATGTGGAAGATTCCGGCTGTTTTCAAGAACTCGCTCTGCAGATGGCAGGATGGGTGGGGCCCTGGATCCTGGGAGGTGATTTGAACTGCTTCATAGACACGGTTCTGAATCAGTCCAACCCAACCCCAGTCCCACCATCTAGAAACACCTGAGCCTTGGGTGAATTGGAGTTGTAATACAGCCTAGTAGATGTGTGGAGACGTGTTTACCCCACAGACAGAGACTACAGTTTCTACTCAGACGCACACCAGTCATATGCTCGATTAGACAGACTGCTGCTTAGCCCCTCTTCAATACCAGGGGTTAATAAAGTGCACTACTCTCCTATCCTACTTTCTGACCATGCCTCTCTCACTTTAGAATTTTCCAACCCAGGTCTCCCTCCGGTGGCCAGACAACAGAGGCTTGATCCATTACTACTTAAAGATCCAAATTTTGTGAAGGTCATGGGCAAGAATATCCGGGAGTTTCCGCAGTTTAACAGAAGGGGGGACACTTCCCACCAAAGCAGATGGGAAGCTCTAAAGGCCTACATAAGGGGACAAACAATAGCTTTTTCTGCTTATGCTAAAAAAGTTTCTGACCAGGAGGTTACTCAACTTCATACCAAAATTATGGCTTGTGAGGAGGCACACAAAAGGCGACCTACAATGCCACTGTACAGGGTTATTCAAAACTGAAATGACGATATAGTATGCTCAGCAGTGCAAAAGTGGAATGCACTATTCTACTAGTACAGGCAGGAACATACTATGATGGGGATCGTGGGGGATAAACTCTTGGCCTGGCAGATGCGCCGCAGGGAAGGGGAAAGATCTGTGGGGAGATACATGACGCGAATGGAAAATTAGTATAGAATTCAGTGGAAATTGGGAATCCTTCGATGCATTTTATAGTTCACTTTACTCTTCTGAGGTTGCCCCCCCATGCAGCAAACTGACCCTTTTTTTTTCTTAAAAGCCCCATTGCCCACCTTACAGGCAGATTCCACAAAGCATCTAGACAACCCCATGTCTAAGGAAGAAGTGAGGGCTGCTATTAAGGCTTTAAAGGGAGGAAAAGCTCCAGGGCCAGAATACCTATAGACTTTGTCAAAACATTCAGCGACTTATTAATCGACCTGCTGTTTGATATGCTTCAGGAAAGCCTGGATAAGGGAGAATTATTCCCCTCCACACGGTTGGCTACCATCACGGTATTGCCAAAGCTGGGTAAACACCCTGCCTGGTGTGCATCATACAGACCAATTTCTTTACTTACAGCCAATTACAAAATTCTTGCAAAAGTACTGGCCTCTCAGTTAGACCCGATCCTCCCGGAGTTAGTACACCTGGATCAGGCTGGCTTTGTAAAAAGGCGGCAAGGGAAACACAATATCTGCAGACCCTTAATGTGATGCACAGGTGTGGGAGGATGGCTCACAAACATGGGGTGGCAGTTTGGGCACTAGAAGCCGAAAAAGCCTTTGACTGTGTGGAGTGGGGATACCTTTCTGAAACACTGAGGAGGGTGGGATTGGGCCCCAGTTTTATCTCCTGGGTAAAAACTCTATACACAAACCCACAGGCTCAAATAGCAGTTAATGAGGCGGTGACCAAACCGTTTGCTGTGGGAAGGGGAATCAGGCAGGGGTGCCTTCTATCCCCATTATTGTATGTTCTCTCTTTGGAGCCTCTGGCAGCATCTCTCAAGGAGCGTAAAGGGAGTAGAGGGTTATGGGGAGGTGGCACTGAACAAAAAGTATCCTAGTGTAACCCCCCTGCAAATGGGGGTTCCCAAAAGTCTTCCAGGAGCTTGCTTGAATGCTCCAAGCCTGGATGGTGTTCGGCGTCTAAACCGTTTATCTGTGAGTGCTTTTAGAGCCTCTGGTACTGTCTCTTTAAGAGCTGTCTGCCTGCTGACATAATTAATTTGGATGGGGGTCTGTGTGTTTCCCTGCTTGAGTCCCACTCGAGCTGCGGCCAAATCGCTCCGTTTCTGCCGTCACTAAGAGGGCAGAGTGAGCACTTTTCAAAGATGTAACTGTTTGCCAGACATCATTTAGAGTAATAACGAAAATACAGTTAGTCTAATCTGCTTTTCTTTGCAGTCAGAACTGCGTTTGCCTAGTCCCCCATTCTAGTTTTGAACTGCTGAACTGGACCAATCATTGCGGGGGACCTTTGAAATGGAGTCTGGTGCTGGCAAATCAGAACTTGGACTCTCATTGTGGAGCCAGCCACCTATGTACTGTATAGCCAATGCTTCTGGGAATTGTAGTTTGGACTTCGGTGCCTTTTTTCCACCAACAGGGGGAGTTTACTGTGAGTGACAGCCAAACCAGCCAACTGAACTGGGAGGAACTCAAAGGAAATGCCCAACTCTGTCTACTGGAAAGATCAGATGAGTTGGGGCAGTGAAGAGACAAGGAGCTGTGTGCTTCTTCGGTGTGTAGTTTTGGCGTGGGAATCGCATGTAAGGCCTTAAGTTTCGGTCTGCAGCTTGTGCAAGTGGCTGTTCAGACTGAATCCGACCTGTGAAGAGAATCAAGGAGATTTGAAGAGTAGAAACCAGGATCACCCTGTAGAAGACTGGAGAAATTGCTGAATCGCGCTTGGTCTCTCAGAAACTGAATCTGCTGTGTGTTCTCCTGGGAATTGTGCAGTAATTGCGATCGGGATAGGGAAGCAGCCTGCCTAGTACAGTACTTTCCTTTTACATATAAATGTGTGTAGTGCTTGTGGGGAATCTCGTTTCAAATCCCCTGTACAGTCAATTGAGTGCATGAAGCTGGAAGTAAACCCAGTTTAATCCAGACTACATCCATTTGCTCTGAACTGCAGTGGGGTCCACTCACAAGGGCCTTGTCCACATGGTCTGCTCCTCCTGGCAATCCAGATCAATCTGCCTTCCATCCAGTTCCCAGCACTGAATTTGTGAGTACAAGGCAGGGTAGCTCCCTGCCATCTGTTTATCGAATTGCAAGTGTATAATCTAATTGGTGTTTTTTTCGTTTTTTTTTTTTAATTTCTTCATGAACTGAGCCAACTGGCTCCGGATTACAATTTGGGTATTGTGCCAGTGTTTTGTCCATCACAGGGCCCCAACTAGCTGCACCGATCCTGGCTAGCCCTCCCCCCCCCCATCCTGGGTACCCAGTGAAAGTGACAGTTTGGGACTCTGAATATGCGCACAGTACTGTCATTATTAATGTGTTTAACCTAATTAACCTGATTTCCCCCTTCCTTGTTACAGCTCCTTAAATAAATCAGATCTGTTTGTTTCAGCAAAGTTACACCATCTGAGGTATTCATTTATGTTAAAGTATTGTACTGTGGCTTTTGCATTGTATCATCTTGTTTTACAGGGGGTCCCCAGCGTCCAGTCGACAGAGCCAGTCCTGGGGGTAAATGTACATTGTGAAGATATTCCTGATGCATTGTGTGGGCCACTAGTGGGAAGAAAGGGAGGTTACAGTGTCCCAGAGGGCTGTGACCAAGTTAGTTTAACTACTGCAAACCCTGACCTCTGGGTGGAGGCACTCGCCATTGGACCTAGGCCCCTCAACCTGTCAGTTGTCAGTCAGGCAGGGGTAGTAGCCCTTGGGATAACGCCACCTGGGGGTTACATCTTGGAGGCTCAGTGCTGGGATTGTGAGTCTTCTAGTGGCCACATTTACGAATTACTGTTAAAAATAAATGGGTACCCCAACAGAAGCGGCTGTACACCAGTTGGTGAAGTGGTGTACTGGGCAGGAGATCGACCCCCAAAATGCTGTACTTGTCTTGGATATCCCGCTGGGTACCAGTACGGACACTGTAGAGGGAATACTTTCCAAGGTTGAATGTTTATAAAACCCTGTGGTGGTGGGGCGGCTGGCTGATCTGCTCGCCCAAACTCTCATGGCTCTAACAGAGTGTAAGGACCCTATAGACAGTTCTAAAGTGCCACAGACCATTACCCCAGAAGAAGCCCTCACTGCCTGGAAAGTAATAACCAGAGACAGTAAAGACCCCGGGGAGAACGAGCCCCCCCACCCACTATCTGAAACTTTTGAGGAGAAATTTGCTAAATTGTTGCTGGAGGAAGGGAAAACTGTGAAGGATTTAAAGAAACTATTATTGCCACCTGAGAACGTTCCTCCACCAACACCCTCTCCCCCTCCAGCACCTATTATTGCCCCTCCTTCTGTGCCAGTGCAAGTCCCTATGTCTGTACCTGCCAATAGTCACAACTCTTATCACAGGTTGAAAATTTTCTCCGGCACCTTCCCCACCCCACAAGGGGAGGATGACTGGGAGGCCTGGATAGACTATGTTGCCCCTCAAGTGCTAGAATGGCAATGCTCAGAAGCAGAAAAGTGAAAGAGGGTACACGAGAGCCTCTGAGGTCCTGCCCTGGCTACCATCCATGCCAAACTGGCCAGTAACCCTGAAACGACTGCACAGGACTATCTTGCGGCCTTGGAGAATGTGTATGGGAGCCCAGATTCCGATGAGGACCTGTGGTGGAGAGTAGGAAATGCACAACAGTATCAAGGGGAGTTGTTGTCTGTGTATGTATCTCGGCTGGAAAAATTGTTGCAAGAATGCTTCAGAAAGGGTAGTTTGCCAGCGATTGAATTGTACCAAACCAGGCTGGACAGGATCCTTAAGTCTGCCCCCTTCTCAGAACTGCTGTTGCTTCAGTTACACCTGGCCAATCGACTGGAATCCCCACCCTCCTATGATGAGCTAATGAGAGAAATTTGAGGAGTTGAGAAAAGGTGACCCCGGGGGGGATTTGCACCAATAGCTGCTGCTACGACCCGAATGACTGAGGGTGACCCATCAAGTGAAGTACAGGGGTAAGGGTTGGCAGTTAAAGAGTGTTCTGAGAAGGAAAAGGGTGTGCCACCATGGGGTGAACTGCTGAGGGAGATTAGGAAAGCAACAGACAGTCTCATCATGAAAGCCGCTCCTACGAGTACGGGCACTGACACTTGCCCGACTGCTTCTGCTATGGGGGTGGGGGTGCCCACCCAGGCACCTCATGTTGACAACAGTTTGAAACTTGATGCCTTGGCAATGGAAGTGAGGGAACTGAAGAGATGTCTCCAAATGTCCACCCCACCGCCGGCTGAGGTGGCACCAAGGTTTTCTATTGACAGTACCAATGCCGCAGCCCCCAATGTGATGCTTCGGTCACCCCAAACTTCAACTGACATATTTTGCCATAATTGTGGGAAGGATGGGCACATGAAGAGGGAATGCCGGTCTTGGAAAGACTTGGAGAGAGTGGTGAGCCAGCTACAAGGAGAGCTTTGGAGCACAAAACAGTGGTTAAGAGGTGCACGAAATGACCACAGTGAAGGTCCCAAAAATGTTAACTCATGCCCCTTTGTGGCAAGGTCATTTGCCCAGGTCCCCACTACCGCCTCTCCAGACTGGGCCAGGATACTGGGTCCCTCCATGGAGACCACTGTAAAGGTGAATGGAGTGTCTGCAAGAGCTGTATTAGACAGTGGCTCCCAAGTGACTATTATGTTCCAAGACTGGTATCAGAAGCATTTCTCTGATGTACCCTTACAACCATTGGAGGAGCTGCATGTCTGGGGGTTAAGCGAGAAGGCCTACCCCTACTCGGGATATATCCGAATTTGGCTGTCTTTTTCCACCTCCGTGGCTGGGGTGGCAGAGCATGTAGAGACCCTGGCCTTAGTGTGTCCCCCTGCTGGACTGTATGATGGGGTTCCTTTACTAATTGGGACTAATGCACATATGTTTGAACGGCTGGCACAGTTGTGTTATGAAAAACAGGGGTCAAGCACTAGTAGAGCTCTAAGAATTCCGGCCTTGATCAAGAAGGCCTATGAGGCACAGAGAGATGCTGACAAAGTGAAACCAGAGGAACTGGTTGGAGTTGTCTGGAAAAGGATCCTGAGTCTCTGATCCTGGTGCCAAATGCCCATTGTCCCTTACAGGGAGAGGTCCGTATCAGAAAGGATGTCAAGAATAAAATATATATTTTTTTATTTTATTTTCATCTTTATCCTCCTCCTTCCTACCTCCGGTGCCCACTCCTTCTGTCCGCTCATGTCCCCCCGGTACCTACCTACCTTAGGGATCTGCCCCTAGAGTGCCCATTCTCCTCTCCTCGCACAGTGGGGTCTGTCCTGTAGGTGGTCCGGGTGGACTTAAGGCGCCCTCATCTAGGCTGCCGGAGGGTTTTCCAGTTTTCTCCTCACGTCCCCACTCTCAGACACCTTGCACTAGGGACGACATCCTTAGGTGGTAGCGTGCTTACGCACGCAGACCCTCATGCGCCACGACATCCCCCCTCCCCAGCTCCAACAAGCGAAGCTGCCTCCATCCCTTCCCACTGCCGGTGCTTCCACTGGCTATGGAAGGAATGCAGAGCGCAATGCGCTCTTGGTAACCCGCCCCTGAGGGAGGAGAGCATCCGTTGGGACGCTCGATCCTCCTTCTCCCCGCCAACCCCCGGCCACCCGAGTCTGTCCCCGAACCCGGGTCACCGGCACAGCGCGAGGTGTGGCGTCCAGCGCCTCAACCCTCAGCGCCACCGGGCCAGCAAGAATCAAATATTAATGCTGGATGCACCAGGCGATGAAAAATTGCTGGAGGGACTGCTGGTCAAGCCTAGTATTTTGCCTGCTAGAGCCAATGCTTATGCCAGAAGGGTAATGGTTCAAGTTCATAATGTGTCTGACAGAGAGATTCGAGTAAATAGAAGTTGCACCCTGGCTAATGTGCATTGTGCAGACACTGCAGTGCTACCCAGTAGCAAGAGTTCGGGGAAGAATGACATAGTAACGCCTGACTTATTTGATTTCGGTGACTCCCCATTGCCAGCTGAATGGAAAGTGAGGATCAGTGAGAAGCTTGCCCAGAGAGACCAGGTGTTTTCTTTAAAGGAGTGGGATGTAGGATGCATGCAAGTAGCTGAGCACCATATCTGGCGGCATGATGAAAGGCCATTTCGTGAGAGGTCTCAACGCCTGGCATCTGCTGATATAGATGATGTGAGGCGGCATCTGCAAGAGATGCTAGCTGCTGGTGTAATACAAGAATCCAGAAGCCCCTATGCTTCCCCATTGTGGTAGTGAGAAAAAAGAATGGGACAGTAAGGATGAGTGTGGATTATCGCACTTTAAACCGGCGGACTATCCCTGATCAGTTCACAATGCCCTGCATTCAGGATGCTTTGGACTGCCTAAATGGGAGCAAGTGGTTCTCTGTGCTGGATCTCCGCAGTGGGTACTACCAGATCCCGATGGCCCCAGAGGACCATGAGAAGACAGCATTTATCTGTCCAATTAGCTTCTATGAATTCATGAGGATGTCTCAAGGGATTTCAGGTGCCTCAGCCACTTTTTAACGATTTATGGAGCATGCAGTGGGGGACATGAACTTACTAGAGTGCCTGGTATACCTAGATGATGTTATTGTGTTTGGCAGCTCACTGGAGGAACATGAGAGCAGATTATTCAAGGCGTTGGACCGGCTGGAAGACTTTGGCCTTAAACTGTCCATTGATAAGTGTCAATTCTTTCAAACATCAGTCAAGTATGTGGGACACATAGTATCCACCAAGGGAATAGAGACCGACCCAAGTAAAGTCGAGGCCTTGACCACCTGGCCACAGCCCAAAAATCTAAAAGAACTGCAAAGATTCCTGGGATTCTGAGGTTATTATTGGTGTTTCATCAAGGACTATTCAAGAATGATCTGCCCTTTACTTAACCTTACTCAAGGTTATCCCCCAACCCACAAAAAATACAAAAAGGCAGCGTCCCTCAAGACTGAAAGAGTGTATTTTCGTCCAAGTGAAATATTTGGGGCCCACTGGACTCCTGATTGTGAGACTGCTTTTCATGAGATCATATATCAACTTACCCACACTCCAGTGTTGGCCTATGCTGATCCAACAAAGCCTTATGTGCTGCACACTGATGCTAGCTTGCAAGGGTTGGGGGCTGTGTTGTACCAAGAGCACGAGAATGGCCTGAGACCAGTGGCCTTTGCCAGTAGAAGCCTTGACTCCATCCGAAAAGAACTATCATGTACATAAGTTAGAGTTCCTAGCTTTGAAGTGGGCTATTGTTGATCAATACCATGAGTACTTGTATGGGGCTAAGATACTAGTAAAAACTGACAATAATCCTTTGACCTATGTGCAGACTTCAGCTAAGTTGGATGCCACTGGCCATAGGTGGTTTTCTGCATTATCTACATATGACTATGCTGTTGAATACAGAGCAGACCTGAACCACATAGATGCTGATGCTCTCTCCCGGAGATCTGTTCCCCAGAATGACTGGGTCAGACTGTCGGAACCTGTTATTCAAGCACTCTGCCAGAAGTTTGACAGGGAGGAAAAAATGTCCACGGACGCAGTGGACTGTATGGTGGATTGTTTGGGACCCTCTGAGAATTGCATACCTTCTGCTTATTGGCACTTTTCTGCAATAGACATTGGTGCACTGCCTCAGCTGGACAATGACAGTATTCGGCAGGCTCAATCCCACAATCCCATGATCAAATCAGCTTTAGAAGCCCTCTATGCAGGGAAAGATGTGTCCAAATTACGCTCCACTGATTTGAGAACTGCATTGTTATACAAAGAAGGTCCTAAGTTGAAACTGATCAATAGACTGTTATACAGAGAAACAGTAGACAGAGGGGGACAAGTAGACAAACAACAACTAGTGCTGCCCACTGCCTTTCGAGACTCAGTAATGAGGTCCTTACACAACCACATGGGGCATTTTGGTATAGACAGAACACTTGACTTGGTAAGATCCAGATTCTGTTGGCCTGAGATGGGGGCTGATGTGGAGCAACACATTCGAACTTGTAGTCGCTGCTTACAGAGGAAAGCTTTGCCCCACAGGGCTGCCCTCCTTGTTAACATCACCACCAGTGCACCCATGGAGCTGGTCTATATTGATTTTCTGAGTTTGGAGTCAGATCAAAGAAATATTAGTAATGTGCTGGTGGTCATGGACCATTTTACGAGATATGCCCAAGCTTTCCCCCACCAAGGACCAGAAGGCATCCACTGTGGCAAAAGTACTTGTAGAAAACTTTTTTGTTCACTATGGGGCTCCACAAAGAATCCATTCTGATCAAGGGAGAGACCTTGAGAGTCGTCTGATCAAAGAGATGCTTTCTTTGTGGGGTGTGCGAAAGTCCAGAACCACCCCTTACCACCTCCAGGGGGACCCACAGCCTAAACGTTTCAACCGCACTTTGCTAGATATGCTAGGCACCCTCCACCCAAAGGACAAGCCTAGATGGAGCCAACAAATTAGCACCCTGGTACATGCCTACAACTGCACCAAAAGTGATGCCACTGGGTTCTCCCCCTACTGCCTGATGTTTGGGAAGAGAAGCTCGATTGCTGGTAGATGTGTGTTTTGGGTTCTCTCCTGATGGGGTTCGAGGTGACAACTATTTACAGTATGTGCAAAAGTTAAAGGCCCAGCTAAATCATGCGTACCAACTGGCTCAAACAATGGCTGCCAAAAGAAATCTGGCCAACAAAGAAAGGTATGGTAAAAAGGTGAAAGCACAGGAACCCCAGGAGGGAGATCAGGTATTGCTAAGAAATCTGGGACTGCATGGCAAACATAAGATTGCTGACTGGTGGCACCATCTCCCTCACATTGTAGTGGGCAAACTAGATGATCTGCCTGTGTATAAAGTAAGGCCTGAAAATAATTCAAAAGATGTTAAAACAATGCATAGAAATCATTTACTGCCCATTGGACAAATCTTGATTGAGTCTGAGTCCCCAGAAAATGCCCCCTCTGGACCAGTGACTAGAGCTGCTGCTAAGGAAAAATCCAGAAAGTCTGCACCTACAGAAGCTGAGTTAAAGTGTTTTCCTCCACAAGTCCCAGTCGAGCATGACTGTAAGTCCATATCAGAGGAAAGTGAGTATGACTTTGAATACTACCCTTCTTACGAACTGAGTCAGTTGTTTCGGGGCAATCCCCTAGTCAATCCTGGAGATGAAGCTGGGCCTTCTGGACTGTCTAAGCCCCCAGCTTTGTCCCTGGAGTCAATGCTCCCAGAAAGTGAAGTGCAAAGCATCAAGTCAGGTGATATGGAATCATTGTGTATGGTTGACTTGTTTGAGCTTTCAGGGGAGGAAAATGATGGACTGGAACAGACTGGAGACATACCAGAACAAGAAGAGTGTGTTGAGTGCCCTGATAATTCACTGTCAGTGTCAGAAAGCTCTCCATGTGAGCCAAGAGTTGTGGACTCAGAGATTGTAACTCCTGGAGCTGAAAGTGCCCCAAGTTCTAGCCTCTCTACCCCAATGGAGACTCCACTGACAAGTGAGTATAATGCTGAAAATGAGACTCAGAGTGCAGAGACTGTAACAGTTCCCCCTAGGAAGACTGGTCGAGCTGTAAAGCCTGTGGTGCATCTCAGTTATGATTCCCCTGGGAGGCCTGTGGACTTGCCTCTCAATGTTGTCCATAAAGGAGTGTATGCATCCCCGAGCTCATTGCCCAAACTGACCATAAGTGCTAACTCCAAGTTACTTGTGTTGCCCTCTAGGTATGGTGCCCCTGCCCCATCCAGCCCCAAGGTAGCTGATAGGGAAGGGCTCCATCTCTTCAGGTTTCATGTACAAAAGGTAATAACCTGAGTTATGGTACAATGTGTGTGTAATACTGTGTAAAGAGTGACGAACTGCAAAGTTTCAGAAATGTGTTTCTGGTAAAGTGATATATTGACTGATAATTACATGTATGAGTCTAATGTGATCCTGATGCAAATGTATATGGTTGCAATTAAAACTTATGGGGGTACTTTGACGTGGATGCCAAGCCTTTTCCAGGCTGGGAAGGGTTTAACCCCCCTGCAAATGGGGGTTCCCAAAAGTCTTCCAGGAGCTTGCTTGAATGCTCCAAGCCTGGATGGTGTTCGGCGTCTAAGCCGTTTATATGTGAGTGCTTTTAGAGCCTCTGGTACTGTCTCTTTAAAAGCTGTCTGCCTGCAGACATAATTAATTTGGATGGGGGTCTGTGTGTTTCCCTGCTTGAGTCCCACTCAAGCTGCGGCCAAATCGTTCCGTTTCTGCCGTCTCTAAGAGGGCAGAGTGAGCACTTTTCAAAGATGTAACTGTTTGCCAGACATCATTTAGAGCAATAACGAAAATACAGTTGGTCTAACCTGCTTTTCTTTGCAGTCAGAACTGTGTTTGCCTAGTCCCCCATTCTAGTTTTGAACTGCTGAACTGGACCAATCAGTGTGGGGGGACCACTGAAATGGAGTCTGCTGTTGGCAAATCAGAACTTGGACTCTCATTGTGGAGCCAGCCACCTATGTACTGTATGGCCAGTGCTTCTGGGAATTGTAGTTTGGACTTCGGCGCCTTTGTTCCACCAACAGGGGGAGTTTACTGTGCCAAACCAGCCAACTGAACTGGGAGGAACTCAAAGGAAATGCCCAGCTCTGTCTACTGGAAAGATCAGATGAGTTGGGGCAGTGAAGAGACAAGGAGCTATGTGCTTCTTTGGTGTGTAGTTTTAGCATGGGAATCTCATGTAAGGCCCTAAGTTTCGAACTGCAGCTTGTGCAAGCACCTGTTCGGACTGAATCCGACCTGTGAAGAGAACCAAGGAGATCTGAAGAGTAGAAACCAGGCTCACCCTGTAGAAGACTGGAGAAATTGCTGAATCACGCTCGGTCTGTCATGAACTGAATCTGCTGTGTGTTCTCCTGGGTATTGTGCAGTAATTGCGATCGGGATAGAGGAGCAGCCTGCCTGGTATAGTACTTTCATTTTACATATAAATGTGTGTAATGCTTGTGGGGAATCGCGTTTCAAATCCCCTATACAGTCAATTGAGTGCATAAAGCTGGAAGTAAACCCCAGCTTAATCCAGACTACATCCATTTGCTCTAAACTGCAGTGGGGTCCAGTCACAAGGACCTTGTCCACATGGTCTGCTCCTCCTGGCAATCCAGGACAATCTGCCTTCCATCCAGTTCCCAGCATAGAGTTTGTGAGTACAAAGCAGGGTAGCTCCCTGCCATCTGTTTATCGAATTGCAAGTGTATCCTCTAATTGGTGTTTTTCCTTTTTTTCATTTCTTCACGAACTGAGCCAACTGGCTCCGGATTACAATTTGGGTATTGTGCCAGTGTTTTTTCCATCACAGGGCCCCAACCAGCTGCACCGATCCTGGTTAGCCCCCCCCCCCCATCCTGGGTACCCAGTGAAAGTGACAATTTGGGACTCTGAATGTGCGCACAGTACTGTGATTATTAATATGTTTAACCTAATTAACCTGATTTCCCCCTTCCTTGTTACAGCTCCTTAAATAAATCAGAACTGTTTGTTTCAGCAAAGTTACACTGTCTGAGGTATTCGTTTATGTTAAAGTATTGCACTGTGGCTTTTGCATTGTGTCATCTTGTTTTATAGGGGGTCCCCAGCATCCAGTCAACAGAGCCAGTCCTGGGGGTAAGTGTACATTGTGAAGATATTCCTGATGTATTGTGTGGGCCACTAGTGGGAAGAAAGGGGGGTTACAGTGTCCCAGAGCGCTGTGACCAAGTTAGTTTAACTACTGCAAACCCTGACCTCTGGGTGGAGGCACTTGCCATTGGACCTAGGCCCCTCAACCTGTCAGTAGTCAGTCAGGCAGGGGTAGTAGCCCCTGGGATAGTGCCACCTAGGGGTTACACTTGTATGCTGATGACCTCCTCTTATACTTACAGTGCTCCTCAGAGGATTTACCCAGGTTATATCAGTTAATGCAGGACTACGGCACACTATCTGGACATAAAGTAAACTGGACAAAGAGTGAACTGCTCCCTATTGGTAAATCAGAGACAGCTACTCTGATAGAGAACCTAGGGGTCTTACAGTTAGTCTCCAGGTTGAAATGCCTAGGCATCTTAATTTCAACCAAATTTGGTTCTCTGTACGCATTAAACTATAAACCCCTACTGATGAAACTCTCTAAAGTCTGTGGGAGGTGGTGGGCTCTCCTGCTATCCATATTGGGATGGGTTGCGGTGATAAAAACGACTATTCTACCAAGATGTTTATATTTATACCAGGCTTTACCCATTGGGTCCCTCTAATCCACTTCAAACAATTGTATTCTATGCTACATGGATTCTTTTGGTGTGGCAAAGCTGCCAGGATTAAGAGATCCATACTGCAATTACCCCATAGGCTGGGTGGGGTTGGGCTCCCCGGCTTTATGCACTACTACTGGGCCTCACAGCTGGCCTTTCTCCCAGTAGGAGACTCGGGGGGGGGGGGGACTCGATCAGCCTGGAGGAGGACTCTTTGGGGGGATCTCTTCGCACTGACTTGTTAGCGGTGGCCCTATGGCCTGTTCATGCTCCAGAGGCTGCTAATCCCTTTACTGCTATTACGTTGAGGGTATGGGTGGCCTCCCACCGATGAATTAATCATACTGTACAAGCCTCCCCTTACACTGGAATTATACCAGCTGCGCAGGCCAAGGGAGAGTGTACACTCCCCTTAATGCGTAGACTTCTGGCCTGGAAGCGTAGAGGCTTATCTAGTGTAATTCAACTCTTCGAGGGTGGAAATACAGTAGACTTTGCAACTTTATGACATAGATGGGGTATTCTTGTGGGGGATTACTTTGTTTACTAAATGCTCAGAAACAAGTTTGGGGCTTCTGTATCCTTGGGCAATGGCTGGGCCCCTCCATATCCGTTTGAGGAGGAACTATATAAACCCCAACCAGTCAGGAAGCCGTTAACTACATATTATCAGACGCTTCAAGGGAATGACATCCACGCTGCAGCGGGGATATAGAAATCTTGGGATTCAGACCTACTCATTACAACTGACCATAAGATCTGTAGGGTAGCGAGCCAGCACCTCAGGGACTGTTTCAGAAGCAATAAACTAAGGCAGGTCCAACTCCATTTTATGTATAGAGCGTATACAGCTCCCACCAAATTGTATGGAACGGACTCATAGAAGTCAAGTGAATGTCCTAAGTGCAATTGTGAAACTGGGGACTTCTTACATATGGCCTTGACTTGTCCAAAAGTGACCCCATTCTGGCACAACATCCATCTTATTATGAGTCTTGGGGTATAGTCCCTCCAAGTCCCCACTGGAGCTTATGTTGGCTGCAGACCCTTGTCACCCTGGGGGCAAAACTCAAAATGATCTTTGGTCTCTTGCCCTGATTAATGCGTGTAAAACAGTAGCTTAGGCGTGGTTGTCACCCTTGCCCCACCTCTATCCAGCATTGGGCGCACAACCTCAGGTTATGCATGTCTCTGGAGTGAGAACAACTCTTTGCTAATGGGAAGAAGTAAATCTTTCATAACACCTGGTGTCCATTCTTGGCAGCAATGGGGGGGGTTTCCCCATTTAGACTTGTTAACTTAATTATTGTAGACATAATGCTTTATTAGGCCTGACTACTGAACTTAGTAACTAACTTTTCTAGACTAACAGATTGACAGACACCTCTTTTTAATATGGGATTAATATACTCATGAGGCATCCCTATATTATATGTATCAGCTTGTTTTACCGTCGGTGAATCATTTGCCAGAAGTTCTGACTGAATGCTGTACAATACTTTGTATCGTGTCTGTACCACTCTATGTATTGTTGTCAAATGTCTGATTCACTGTAACAATATCCTTTTAATAAAATAATTTTACAAAAATAAAAGAGTAGATCTGTGAGGGAATCTCTTGCAGCAGGCCACACTTATGGAACTATAACTGCCAGGTATTATTTATTTATTTAGTTAGTTTTTGTTAACCGGGTAGGTACACTAGATGGTATAGCTGCCTAGGACCACACGGAAACTTTTCTAGCTGGCAGTCTACCAGGGAGCCGCCCACTATGATGTCATACGCTGACGTCAGCCTATCCTATACTAGTGGGCAGCCCCTGCACACTCCTCAGTTCTCCCACCGGAGTCCATAAGCCACCTAGATCCAGCAGAGGGAACTGAGGAGGAACTGAAGGTTCTCACCAAAAGAAAATAATGGAGAAAGAATTACAGATACGGAAGATCTCCCAGGTCAGGAAGAAGGAGGGAGGGATGGCATCGCCTGCTGCAAGAGATCCCCTTGCAGATCTACTTTATGGTAAGGGAAGGGATAAAAGCAACTGAACAGGGAGGAGAGGAGGCACTGTGGGTCACCTTAGAAACTGGAAATGGCACCACAGTCCGCACATGGGTTGTATACAGACCCCCATGTCTGGGGGAGGGAATGGACAAGGATATGACAGAAGGAATTCTTAGGATGGCAGAGAAAGGGGAGATATTGCTGATGGGTGACCTGAATATGCCAGATGTTAACTGGAGCACATTTGCTGCAGCTGCAGCCGCATCCAAGAGCAGGGTCATTCTCGATGCCCTACAGGTGGCATGCCTCAGACAGCTAGTTTTGGAACCCACTCGTGAGGGAGCAGTCTTAGACCTCATACTCTCAAATGGGGACAATGAGAGGATCTCAGATCTAGAAGTGGGTAGCCATCTGGGAACAAGTGACCACCAAACAGTGTGGTTCACGATAAACTCAGCTACAGAGTCAAGCCATACAAAAGTGAGGGTAGTGGACTTACGGAGGGCTGACTTTGGCAAGATGGGAGAGTGCCTTAGGAAAGCACTAGCAAACAGGCTAGAAGGAGGGGTGGAGCAACAATGGGGAAATATCAAAACTGCCATCACAGAGGCAACAAGCCTTTGTGTGAAGTAAATAAACAAATCAAAATGAAAGAAAAAGCCACTATGGTTCTCAAAAGAGGTGGCAGGGAAGGTCAGGGAGAAAAAGATAGCATTCCGGAAGTATAAGGAAACACAGAAGGAGCAGGACAGAGAGCTGTACCATTTAAGGCAGAAGGAAGCAGGGAGGGAAGTCAGAATAGCAAAGGCCCAAACTGAGGAAAAGATAGCCAACTTGGTTAAGAAGGGGGATAAAACCTTTTATAGGTACATCAGGGAGCATAGAAAGATAAAGGGAGGATAGTGAGGCTGAATAGAATGGACGGTGGGTGGGCAGAGAGGGACAGTGAAAAAGTAGGGATACTGAACGAATATTTCTGCTCAGTATTCACAAAAGAGGAGGAGGGGGAAGTGCCTAATCCAATTAACAGAAGCACTCTGGAAAAGGGTGTCGATCCCAGTCCTTTCACAGAAGAAAGGGTTCTGAAAGAACTCCTAAAACTGAAGGTGGACAAAGCAATGCGGCCTGATGGAATTCACTCCAGAATTCTAAAAGAATTAAGGGGAGAACTAGTGACATCACTGACTACACTTTTTAACAAATCATGGGAGGATGGTGTGGTACCTGAGGACTGGAGGAAGGCAGATGTGATTCCTCTTCACAGAAGTGGGAGCAAGACAGAGGCAGAAAACTACATACCTATCAGTTTGACCTCTGTGGTAGGGAAAGTGATGGAATCACTTCTGAAGGAAATAATTTTTGAATACCTAGAGGCGAGTGGGGCACAGGACCCAAGGCAGCATGGGTTCACAGCGGGAAGGTCATGTCAGATGAATCTAATTCATTTTTTTGACTGGGTGACCAAAGTAGTAGACCAGGGAGGGGCTGTGGACATGGCCTACCTAGACTTTAGGAAGGTATTTGACACAGTCCCAAACAAAAGATTAATAGTCAAATTAACCAGCCTGGGAGTGGGTCCCAGGGTGGTAGCCTGTGTAAAACATTGGCTGGACAACAGAACACAGAAGGTAATTGTAAATGGAATCCACTCTGAAGAAAGCGGGGTTACTAATGGAGTACCGCAGGGTTCAGTACTGGGTCCATTCCTTTTTAATGTCTTTATAAGTGACATTGCAGAGGGACTGGAAGGAAAAGTATGCCTTTTTGCAGATGACGCAAAGATTTTCAGCAGGGTTGATACACAAGGAGACATGGAAAGGATGAGAAGGGACTTGGCAAGGTTGGAGGAATGGTCAGAAGTATGGCAGCTTGGATTCAATGCAAAGAAGTGCAAAATAATGCACCTGGGAAACAAAAACCCAGGGGAAGATTACATAATGGGGGGGGGAGATAGTACCAGCAACAAAAATGCAAAGGGACCTGGGGGTAGTCATATCAGATTACCTTAAGGTTAGCAAGCAATGTGAGAAGGCAGTAGGGAGGGCTGGGATATACTGGGATGTATAAGGAGAAGCATCACCAGCAGAAAGCAGGAAGTTGTTATCCCTCTGTATAGACAGTTGGTGAGACCCCATCTGGAGTATTGCATCCAGTTCTGGAGACCTCATCTCCGCAAGGACATAGACAGGATAGAGGCAGTCCAGAGGAGGGCAACTAACATGGTGCAGGGTTCGCAAGAGAAGCCATTCGAGGAGAGACTAAAGGAGCTTAATATGTATACCCTTGAGGAAAGGAGGGAGAGGGGGGACATGATAGAAACTTTTAAGTACCTCAGTGGAATCAACAAAGTCCAAGAGGGTAGTGCCTTTCAGAAAAAGAGATGTGCAAGAACAAGGGGACACAATTTGAAGAAGGGGGGTGTGGTTCAGGGGCAATGTGAGGAAGTATTTTTTCATAGAGAGGGTGGTGGACGCATGGAACAGCCTTCCTAAGGAGGCTGTGGGGTCTAAAACTGTGCGAGAATTCAAGAATGCATGGGACAGACATAAGGCAATTTTTGTGAGGGGGTAGGAAGAAATAGGCTGTTGGTTAACTAGGATCTGCAGCTTATCCTGTAGGTAGGAAAATGGGCAGACTAGGTGCCTTCAAAGTCTATGTTTCTATGGTAAGTTCTTACGTAACTGTACTATCTGACTTCAGGGGTATCTCTTGCAGCAGGCCACACCTATGGAATGAGTCCCAAGCAGTTCCGTCAGTAGACAGCACAGTCTGGGTGGAGGAAACCTGGAGCCTAAGAAAGTAGGCCCTGGATGACAGCAAGGCCAAAACTGGCCCTATGCCTAGAGACAATGTCCAGACTATAGTTCTTGGTAAAGGTGTGAAAGGTATTCCAAGTAGCAGCGGCACAGATCTCTGCAGCTGACACATTCCTGAAACGAGCAACAGAAGTGGCCATGCCTCTGCTGGAATGACCACGAATAACGCCAGGAAGATCCTTGCCATTCTTCCTATAGCAATAAGCAATACAGCTGGCCAATCATTTGGACAAGCATTGTTTTGAAACAGGAATGCCATCTTTCCAGGGGTGAAAGAAACAAACAACTGAGAGGACTTTCTACAGTCCTTTATATGGTAGGTGTAGTAATGCAGAATTCTAAGCACATCTAAAGTGTGGAGCAATACTTCCCCTGGACTGGCATGCTTTACGTAATATACAGGGAGGTGGATGGATTTATTTAAAGTAAACTCAGACACCACCTTAAGAAGAAACTTAGGTTTAGTAGCAAAGACACCTTGCCTTTGTAGAAAGCCAAATAAGGCTGCTGACACATGAGTGCCTGTAGAGCTGAAATTCTTCAAGCAGAAGTAATAGCAACTAAAAAAATCACTTTCCACAACCGAAGGCATAGCTCGCATGTTGCGGACTGCTCAAAAGGACCCAAAGTAAGTTTTTCCAAAACAAAATTCAAGTGCTAAGGTAGGACTGGATTATGGATAGGAGGCTTCAAGTGAAGAATGCCTCTCAGAAATGTACAGGAAGCCTCCAGTTATGCCACTGTATGGCCATCAATAGGCACATGGAAGGCAGAGATGGCAGACGTGCTACTTAAGAGAGGAGTACTTCAGACCGGAGTCTTAAAGAGGCAGCAAGTATTCCAGAATCTGATTCACCGGACATGTGAAGGGATCCAGCTGGCATGAAACAGCCCACAGCACAAAGCATTTCCACTTCGTGGTGTAACCCCCCTGCAAATGGGGGTTCCCAAACGTCTTCCAGGAGCTTGCCTGAATGCTCCAAGTCTGGGCAGTGTTCGGCGTCTGAGCTGTTTAAATGTGGTTCCAAGTGATTGCTATTTGAGCCTCCACATACTGTCTCTTTAAGAGCTGTCTGCTTGCAGACTTAATTGTTTGTATGGGGGGACAATGTATTTAATGCTCGAATCCCACCCAGGCTTCTGTTAATTAGTTGCATTTCTGCCATTGCTACATGTGCAGAGGGAGCCTTGCTGAAGGATATAACTGTTTGCCAAAAATCATTTAGAGTGACTGAGAAAATGTAGTTTGTCTAACCTGTCTTCATTTCAGCGCAAACTGTTTCAGTGTAACTCTTTCATTTTGGTCCTGAATAGCTGACTTAGACCAATCTGGATGATAGGGAGACCCTAAAATGGAGCCTGTGGAAGAATCAGAACTTGGACTTTCAATTTGGAGCCAACCACAAGGAGATTGTATGGGTAGTGACTATGGAAAATGTAGTTTTAACCTTGGCGCCTTTTTCCACCAACAGAGGGAGTCTTATTGTGAGTGACATCTGAACAAGCCAACAGAATGGTGTGGAGCTAAAGGAAATGCCCTGTTCTGTGACTGGAAAGATTAGATCAGTTGTGACTGTGAAGAGAGAAGGAGCTCTGTGCTTCTGCGGTGTATTGTGTCACTCGGGAAGCATGTGTGAGGTCCTGAGTTTCGGTCTGCAGCCTTTGTGAGTGCCAGTTTGGACTGAATCTGAGTTGTGAGGAGAAAGAAGCACTAGAAGTGTGGAAACCAGGCTCACCCTGTAGAAGACTGGAGAAATTGCTGAATCGCGCTCGGTCTGTCAGGAACTGAAGCTGCTGTGTGTGCTCCCGGGTATTTTGCAGTAATTGCGATCAGGATCAAGGAGCAGTCTGCCTGGTATAGTACTTTCCTTTTACATATGAATGTGCGTAGTGCTTGTGGGGAATCGCTATTTCCAATCCCCAGTGCTGTGTGCTGTCTGTTGAAGCTGGAAGCAAACCCCAGCTTTTCTCGGACTAAATCCATTTGCTATCAACTGCAGTGGGGTCCAGTCACAAGGACTTTGTCTCCTTGCCTTGTTGTTCTGGCAATCCAGAAGAACATCCACCATCCGGTTTTCAGCTTGGGTATTGTGAGTGCAAGTCAGGGTATTCCTCTGCAGCCTGTTTTCAATCACAAGTGTGTCATCTAATTCTTGTTGTTTCACTGCTTCATGGACTGAGCCATCGGCTCCGGATTATAATTGGGTGTTGTGCATATATTTTCTTCTGCAGGGCCCTATCCATCTGCACCTGCCGGCCAACCCCGGGCAATGGACCTGGCTAGCCCCCCCCAACCTGTGTACCCAGAGTGTGACTTTTCAGCCCCTGTATGTGTGCACAATACTGTGATTTAATGCCACCAATTAACCTGATTTCCCCTTCCCTTGTTACTGTCCCCTAAATAAATCAGATTTGTTGTTGTTATACTATATACTGTCTGTGGAGTTGGTACTTATGGAAACAGTATTGTGTTTGCTGTGTATGTTGTTTAACCTTATTTTACAGGGGGTCCTCAGAGACATGCTGCAGAATCAGTCTTGAGGGTAAGTGGTATCTATATGAGTGAACAGTGTGTATATGTGGGGTATTGGGGCTGTAACTCCGGTGTACTGTGTGAGTCACTAGAGGGAATAAAAGGGGGTCTCAGTGTCCCAGAGGGCTGTGACCAAGCTAGTCTAACCACTACAAACCCTGACCTCTGGGTGGAGGTACCCGCCACAGGACCTAGGCCCCTCAACCTGTCCGTAGTCAAACAGGCAGGGGTAGTAGCCCTTGGGATAGCACCACCTAGGGTTACATCTTGGATGCACCACTGGGATTAGCATCCTCTAGTGGCCACATTTATGAACTACTGCTAAAATTAAATGGATACCCCAACAGAAGTGGCTGTACACCAGTTGGTGGGGTGGTGTACTGGGCAGGAGATCGACCCCCAAAATGCTATACTTATCTTGGATATCCCACTGGGTACCAGTACAGACACTGTACAGGGAGTACTTTCCAAGGTGGAAGGTTTACAAAACCCTGCGGTGGCCGGTCAACATGCTAATCTGCTCACCCATACTTTCACAGCCCTAGTAGAGTATAAGGACCCCATAGATAACTCCAAAGTGCCACAGACTATTACCCCAGAGGGAGCCCTCACTGCCTGGAAAGTGATAACTAAGGACAGTAAAGACCCAGGGGGGGAATGACCCCCCCACACACTAGCTGAAACTTTTCAGGAGAAATTTGCTAAATTGTTGCTGGAGGCAAGGAAAACTGTGGAGGATTTAAAGAAACTATTATTGACACCTGGGGGCATTCCTCCCCTAACACCCTCTCCCCTTCCGCACCTGTTATTGCCCCTCCTGCTGTGCCAGTGCTAGCCCCTATGTTTGTACCTGCCATTAGTCATGACTCTTACCGCAAGCTCAAAGTATTCTCTGGCATCCGTCCCACTCCAAATGGGGAGGTCGATCTGGAAACCTGGATAGACTTTGCTACTCTTGCGTTACAGGACTGGCAATGCTCTGAGGCAGAAAAAAGGGCTCGACTAGGGGGAGCCTCCAGGGACCCGCCCAACATACTTTTCGCTTCCTGAGGGTCTCTGACCCTGACGCCAAAGCCCAAGAGTACATAATTGCCCTTGAAAATGTGTTTGGGGGCACCACTAGTGTTGAGGCCTTGAAATGGAAGCTTAAAGATGTTAGACAACAGCCGGGGGAATTGTTATCTGTCTATATGGATCGATTGGAGGGAATCTTGCAAACCATTTTTCAAAAGGGGGTTTGGACCCATAGTGAAGTGGACCGGGTAAGACTGGATCATATACTCTGCTCTGCCCGGTACTCTAGCTGGGTGTTGCTCAAATTGCAACTGCATCAAAGGAAATCGGTCCCTTGCCTTTCCATGTGTTGGTGAAGGAGGTACGGGAAGTTGAGGAGGAGGAGGAAGGTTTTTCAGAGCCCTGTGCAGTCATAGCTACCACATCCCCTGCCCCAGGTGCGGGGTCAGATGCTGATGGTCTGGAATCACCAAAATCACATGACAGAACCCAAGAACCAAATGTCAGCCAAGGGGGGCCCAGCAAGAAAGGGATGGCTACCGATGTTCTGCCATGGGATGAACTGCTGAGGGAGATTAGAAAAGCAACAGACAGTCTCACCATGAAGGCCACTCATATGAGTATGGGCCCTGACAGTTGCCTGACTGCTTTTGCTATGGGGTGGGGGTGCCCACCAAGGCACCTCCTGCTGACAACAGCTCAAAACTTGATGTCTTGGCTATGGAGGTGAGGGAACTGAAGAGATATCTCCAAATGTCCACCCCACCACCGGCTGAGGTGCCACCAAGGTTTTCTGTTGATAGTACCAATGCCGCAGCCCCCAATGTGATGCCTTGGTCCCCCCAAACTTCAGCAGACATATTTTGCCATAATTGTGGGAAGGATGGGCACATGAAGAGGGAATGCCGGTCTCGGAAAGACTTAGAGAAAGTGGTGAACCAGCTACAAGGAGAGCTTTGGAGCACAAAACAGTGGTTTAGAGGTGCATGAAATGACCGCAGTGAAGGTCCCAGAAATGCTAACTCACGTCCCTTTGTGGCTAGATCATCTGCCCAGGCCCTTGCTACCACCTCTCCAGACTGGTCCAGAATAGTGGGTCCCTCCATGGAGACCACTGTGAAGGTGAATGGAGTGTCTACAAGAGCAGTATTGGACAGTGGCTCCCAAGTGACAATTATGTTTTAGGACTGGTATCAGACGCACCTGTCTGATGTACCCTTACAGCCGTTGGAAGGACCGCATGTCTGGGGGTTAAGTGAGAAGACCTACCCCTATTCCGGGTGTATCCAAATTTGGTTGTCTTTTCCCACCTCCGTGGCTGAAGTGGCCTAGCAAGTAGAGACCCTGGCATTAGTGTGTCCCCCTACCAGACTGTATGATGGGATTCCTCTACTAATTGGGACGAATGCGCATATGTTTGGACAGTTGGCGCAGTTATGTTATCAGAAACAAGGGTCAAGGACTGGTAGAGCTTTGAGAATTCCAGCCTTGATCAAGAAGGCATGTGAGGCACAGAGAGATGCTGAAAAAGTGGACCCAAAAGAACCGGTTGGAATTGTCTGAAAGAAGGATCCGGAGTCTCTGATTCTGGCACCAAATGCCCAGTGTACCTTACAGGGGGAAGTCCTCATCAGAAAGGATGTCAAGAATAAAATCCTCATGCTAGATGCACCAGGCAATGGAAAATTGCCAGAAGGACTGCTGGTCAAGCCAAGTATTTTGCCTGCCAGAGCCCGTGCTTATGCCAGAAGGGTAATGGTTCAAGTTCATAATGTGTCTGATAGAGAGATTCGAGTACACAGAGGTTGCACCCTGGCTAATGTACATTGTGCAGATACTGCAGTGCTGCCCAGTAACAATTGTTCAGGGAAGAATGACAGTGTGATGCCCGACTTGTTTGATTTTGGGGACTCCCCATTGCCAGCCAAATGGAAGATGAGAATTAGAAGAAAACTTGCCCAGAGAGACCAGATGTTTTCTTTAAAGGAATGGGACGTAGGATGTGTACAAGGAGCTGAGCACCACATCCAGCTGCATGATGAAAGGCCATTTTGTGAGAGGTCTCGACGCCTGGGTCCTGCTGACATAGATGATGTGAGACGGCATCTGCAAGAGATGTTTGCTGCTGGTGTAATACAAGAATCCAGAAGCCCATATGCTTCACCTATTTTGGTAGTGAGAAAAAAGAATGGGACAGTAAGAATGTGCGTGGATTATCGCACCTTGAACCGGCGGACTATCCCTGATTAGTGTATGATGCCCCTCATTCAGGATGCTTTAGACTGCCTGAACAGTAGCAAGTGGTTCTCCATGCTGAATCTTCGCAGTGGGTACTACCAGATCCCAATGGCCCCAGAAGACCGTGAGAAGACAGCCTTTATCTGCCCACTTGATTTCTATGAATTCATGAGGATGCCTCAAGGGATTTCAGGTGCTCCAGCCACTTTTCAATGACTGATAGACTGTGTGGCGGAGGACATGAACTTATTAGAGTGCCTGGTGTACCTAGATGATGTTATTGTGTTTGGCAGCTCACTGGAGGAACATGAGAGCAGATTATTCAAGGTGTTGGACCGACTGGAAGACTTTGGCCTAAAACTGTCCATCGATAAATGTCAGTTCTTCCAAACATCTGTAAAGTATGTGGGACACATAGTCTCCACTGAGGGAATAGAGACCGACCCAAGTAAAGTTGAGGCCTTGACCACCTGGTCACAGCCCCACAATCTAAAAGAACTGCAAAGCTTCCTGGGATTCTGTGGCTACTATCGCCGTTTCATCAAGGACTATTCAAGAGAGATCTGTCGTTTACTTAATCTTACTCAAGGTTACCCTCCTACCCACAAAACATTCAAGAGGTCAGTTTCTTCTGAGCCTGAGAGAGTGTATTTCTGTCCCACTGAAGTATTTGGAGCCAGATGGACACCTGAGTGTGAAGCTGCTTTTCATGAGATTATATATCAACTTACCTATGCTTCTGTCCTTGCCTATGCAGATCCAGCGAAGCTCTATGCCTTGCACACTGATGCTAGCCTGCAAGGCTTGGGGGCTGCATTGTACCAAGAGCACGAGAATGGCCTGAGACTAGTGGCCTTTGCCAGTAGAAGCCTGACCCCATCCGAAAAGAACTATCCTGTACATAAGTTAGAGTTCCTAGCTTTGAAGTGGGCTATTGTTGACCAGTTCCACGAGTACTTGTATGGGGCTAAGATACTAGTAAAACCTGACAATAATCCTTTGACCTATGTGCAGACTTCAGCTAAGTTGGATGCCACTAGCCATAGGTGGCTTTCTGCATTATCTACATATGACTGTGCTGTTGAATACAGAGCAGGCCTGAACCACATAGATGCTGATGCTCTCTCCCGGAGGCCTGTTCCCCGGAATGACTGAGTCAGACTGTCAGAATCTGATGTTCGAGCACTCTGCCAGAAGTTTGACAGGGAGGAACAAATGTCCTCGGACGCAGTGGACTGTATGGTGGATTGTTTGGGACCCTCTGAGAATTGCATACCTTCTGCTTATTGCCACTTTTCTGCAATAGACATTGGTGCACTGCCTCAGCTGGACAATGACAGTATTCAGCGGGCTCAGTCCTGAGATCCCATGATCAAATTAGCTTTAGAAGCCCTCTACGCAGGGAAAGATGTGTCCAAATTATGCTCCACTGATTTGAGAACTTCATTGTTATACAAGGAAGGTCCTAAATTGAAACTGATCAATAGACTGTTATACAGAGAAACAGTAGACAGAGGGGGACAAATAGACAAATAACAACTAGTGCTGCCCACTGCCTTTCGAGACTCAGTACTGAGGTCCTTGCACAACCACATGGGGCACCTTGGTATAGACAGAACACTTGACTTGGTGAGATCCAGATTCTATTGGCCTAAGATGGGGGCTGATGTTGAGCAACACATTCAAACTTGCAGTCGCTGTTTACAGAGGAAAGCCCTGCCCCACAGGGCTGCCCCCCTTGTTAACATCACCACCAGTGCCACCATGGAGCTGATCTGTATTGATTTCCTGAGTTTGGAGTCAGATCAAAGAAATATTATTAATGTGCTGGTGGTCACTGACCATTTTACGAGATATGCCCAAGCTTTCCCCACCAAGGACCAGAAGGCATCCACTGTGGCAAAAGTACTTGTAGAAAACTTTTTGTTCACTATGGGGCTCCACAAAGAATCCATTCTGATCAAGGGAGAGACTTTGAGAGTCGTCTGATCAAAGAGATGCTTTCTCTGTGGTAAGTGCGAAAGTCCAGAACCACCCCTTACCACCCCCAGGAGGACCCGCAGCCTGAACGTTTCAACTTCACTTTGCTAGATATGCTAGGCACCCTTCACCCAAAGGACAAGCCTAGATGGAGCCAACAAATTAGCACCCTGGTACATGCCTACAACTGCAACAAAAGTGATGCCACTGGGTTCTCCCCCTACTGCCTGATGTTTGGAAGAGAAGCTCGACTGCCGGTAGATGTATGTTTTGGAGTTTCTCCTGATGGGGCTAGAGCTGGCAACTATTTACAGTATGTGCAAAAGTTAAAGGCCCAGCTAAATCATGCATACCAACTAGCTCAAACCATGGCTGCCAAAATAAATCTGGCCAACAAAAAAAGGTATGATAAAAAGATGAAAGCACAGGAACTCCAGGAGGGAGATCGGGTATTACTAAGAAATCTGGGACTGCATGGCAAACATAAGATTGCAGACAGATGGCACCATCTCCCTCACATTGTAGTGGGCAAACTAGATGATCTGCCTGTGTACAAAGTAAGGCCTGAGAATAATTCAAAAGATGTGAAAACAATGCATAGAAATCATTTACTACCCATTGGACAACTCTTGATTGAGTCTGAGCCCCCAGAAAATGCCCCCTCTGGACCAGTGACTAGAGTTGCTGCTAAGCAAAAATCAAGAAAGCCTGCACCTACAGAAGCTGAGTTAAAGTGTTCCCCTCCACAAGTCCCAGTTGAACATGACTGTCAGTCCATGTTAGAGGAAAGTGAGTGTGGCTTTGAATACTACCCTTCTTATGAACTGAGTCAATTGTTTCGGGGGAAATCCCCTAGTCAATCCTGGAGATGAAGCTGGGCCTTCTGGACTGTCTAAGCCCCCAGCTTTGTCCCTGGAGCCAGTGCTCCCAGAAAGTGAAGTGCAAAGCATGAAGTCAGATGATACGGAATCATTGTGTATGGTTGAATTGTTTGAGTTTTCAGAGGAGGAAAATGATGGACTGGGACAAACTGGTGATATACCAGAACAAGAACAGTGTGTTGAGTGCCCTGATAATTCACTGTCAGTGTCAGAAAACTCCCCATGTGAGCCAAGTGTTGTGGACTCAGAGACTGTAACTCCTGGAGCTGAAAGTGCCCCAAGTTCTAGCCTCTCTCTACCCCAATGAAGACTCCACTGACAAGTGAGGACAATGCTGAAAATGAGGCTCAGGGTGCAGAGACTGTAACAGTTCCCCCTAGAAAGACTGGTCAAGCTGTAAAGCCTGTGGTGCATCTCAGTTATGATTCCCCTGGGAGGCCTGTGGACTTGCTTCTCAATGTTGTCCATAAAGGAGTGCATGTGTCCCCGAGCTCATTGCTCAAACTGAACATCAGTGCTAACTCCAAGTTACTTGTGTTGCCATCTAGGTATGGTGCCCCTGCCCCAAGGTAGCTGATAAGGAAGTGCCCCCTCTTTTCAGGTTTCATGTACAGGAGGTAATAACCTGAATTATGGTACAATGTGTGTATAATACTGTGTAAAAAAGTGATGTACTGAAAAGTTTCAGAAATGTGTTTCTGGTAAGGTGATATGTTGACTGATGATTACATGTAGAAGCCTAATGTGATAATGATGTAAATGTATATTGCTGTATTGAAACTTATGGAGGTACTTACTTGACGTGGATGCCAAGTTTTCCAGGCCAGGAAGGGTGTAGCCCCCCCTGCAAATGAGGGTTCCCAAAAGTCTTCCAGGAGCTTGCCTGAATGCTCCAAGTCTGGGTGGTGTTCGGCGTCTGAGCTGTTTAAATGTGGTTCCAAGTGATTGCTATTTGAGCCTCCACATACTGTCTCTTTAAGAGCTGTCTGCTTGCAGACTTAATTAGTTTGTATGGGGGGACTGTATTTATTGCTCGAATCCTGCCCGGGCTGCTGTCAATTCACTCCGTTTCTGCTGTTGCTACATGTGCAGAGGGAGCCTTGTTGAAAGATATAACTGTTTGCCAGAAATCATGTAGAGTGACTGAGAAAATGTAGTTTGTCTAACCTGTCTTCATTTCAGCATGAACTGTTTCAGTGTAAGTCTTTCATTTTGGTCCTGAATAGCTGACTTGGACCTGTGGACGAATCGGAACTTGGACTCTCAATTTTGAGCCAGCCACAAGGGGATTGCACGGGCAGTGACACTGGGAAATGTAGTTTTAACCTTGGCACCTTTTTCCACCAACAGAGGGAGTCTTATTGTGAGTGACAGCCGAACCAGCCAACAGAATGGTGTGGAGCTAAAGGAAATGCCCTGCTCGGTGGCTGGAAAGATTAGATCAGTTGTGACTGTGAAGAGAGAAGGAGCTCTGTGCTTCTGCAGTGTATAGTTTCGTGCTGGAAGCGCGTGTGAGGCCCTGAGTTTCGGTCTGCAGCCTTTGTGAGTGCCAGTTTGGACTGAATCCGAGTTGTGAGGAGAAGAAGCACTAGAAGTGTGCAAACCAGGCTCACCCTGTAGAAGACTGGAGAAATTGTTGAATCGTGCTCGGTCTGTAAGGAACTGAAACTGGTGTGTGTGCTCCCGGGTATTTTGCAGTAATTGCGATCAGGATCGAGGAGCAGTCTGCCTGGTATAATACTTTCCTTTTACATATGAATGTGCGTAGTGCTTGTGGGGAATCACTATTTCCAATCCGCAGTGCTGTGTGCTGAAGCTGGAAGCAAACCCCAGCTTGTCTCGGACTAAATCCTTTTGCTATCAACTGCAGTGGGGTCCAGTCACAAGGACTTTGTCTCCATGCCTTGTTGTTCTGGCAATCCAGAAGAACATCCACCATCCGGTTTTCAGCTTGGGTATTGTGAGTACAAGTCAGGGTATTCCCCTGCAGCCTGTTTTCAATCACAAGTGTGTCATCTAATTCTTGTTGTTTCACTGCTTCATGGACTGAGCCATCTGGCTCCAGATTACAATTGAGTGTTGTGCATATATTTTCTTCTGCAGGGCCCTATCCATCTGCACCTGCTGGCCAACCCCGGGAAACAGACCTGGCTAGCCCCCCAACCTGGGTACCTAGAGTGTGACTTTTCAGCCCCGGTATGTGTGCACTGTACTGTGATTTAATGTCACCAATTATTCTGATTTCCCCCTTCCGTGTTACTGCCTCTAAATAAATCAGATTTGTTGTTGTTATACTATATACTGTGTGTGGTGTTGGTACTTATGGAAACAGTATTGTGTTTGCTGTGTATGTTGTTTAACCTTATTTTACAGGGGGTCCTCAGAGACGTGCTGCAGAATCAGTCTCGAGGGTAAGTGGTATCTATATGAGTGAACAGTGTGTATACGTGGGGTATTGGGGCTGTAACTCCGGTGTGCTGTGTGAGCCACTAGAGGGAATAAAAGGGGGTCTCAGTGTCCCAGAGGGCTGTGACCAAACTAGTCTAACTACTACAAACCCTGACCTCTGGGTTGAGGCACCCCCCATAGGACCTAGGCCCCTCAACCTGTCCGTAGTCAAACAGGCAGGGGTAGTAGCCCCTGGGATAGCGCCACCTAGGGGTTACAGTTGAATAAGTGACCCTAGTGGAAGGCTTCCTAGCTGCCACCAGGACATCAACCACCTTGGGTGACACCCTGAACCAAACCAAGGCAATGTTCTCAGGAGCCATGCATGAAGATGCAGGGATTTTTGAGGTCCAGATGGACCAGGGTGCCCCGGTTCTGTGAGAGCAAGCCGGTGCACAGAGGAAGAGGTACTGGAGGTTCCACTGTCAGCTGCTGCAGTAAGGTGAACCAGATCTGACAAGGCCAGAAGGGGGCTATTAGGATCATCTTGGCCCCTTCCATTTGGAACATGATCAGAACTCTCTGAAGCAAGGGGAGGAGGAGGAAATGCATACAGAAACTTCCCTTTCCAAGAGAGGGACAGTGTGTCTTGCCAGAAAACTCCAGACTCTGGATTGAGCAAGCAAAAATGCAGCATTTTTGCATTGAGTGGGGATGCAAAAAGGTTCAACTCTGGATGACCCCACATGTTGAACAGGTTTTCTACAACCGAGGACAGCAGCTCCCACTCATGTGCCTCTGACTGTGACTGACTAAGGGTGTCCGCCAGGATGTTTTGGGTGCCTTGAACATAGACATCTGGCAGTTCGAGACCATGGTCCAGAGCCCAATACCAGACTCTCATTGCTTCCCAGCAGAGGGGGTATGAGTGAGTTCCCCCATTTGCTTATGTAGGTGACTACACTGATGTTGTCTGTCTGTCTGCACTAGCAGAAGACTTGGGGATAGCTGAGTCTGGAAGGCCTGCAGGGCATATAGAATGGCCCGCATCTCCAGGATATTGATGTGAAGAGAGGATTCCAGATGGGATCAGGTCCCTTGTGTTTGTTGGGGCCCTAGATACACTCCCCACTCCAACCTTGATGCAGCAGTTGTGAGGATTTGCTTTGGGGAAGAAATGAGGAAAGGAACCTCTCTTAACAGGTTGCTGGGTTCCATCCACCAAAACAGAACTCTCGTCATTGGACAGGAGACCTAGACCGGTTGTACCAGGTCATCAGTATGCTGGTCCCACTGGACCCTCAGTGTCCATTCAGGAATCCTTATGTGCAGTCTGGCTAGGGGAACTGTGACTATGGCTGCAGCCATTAGACCGAAAAGTTGGAGGAAGGTTCTGGCTGAACCATAGTGGCTGCTGTGGAGCAGACATGCTTGGGCTATAAGGCAAGCTGCCCGGTCCTGGGGCAGGAAGGCCATGCCTTGAGAGGTATCCAAGACTGCCACATGTACTGAAGGCACTGGCAGGGGTCAGAACTGACTTGGGCAGGTTGACTGTGATGCCCAGATCCTGGAATAGGTGGGTGTTATGGGCTTTGAGGAGCTCCCTGGACTGCCAGTCATCCATGTAGGGGAAGAGATAGAGTCCCTTCTGCCTGAGGGTAACTGCCACCACTGCCAGGCATTTGGTAAAGACCTGAGGGGCTGAAGACAAGCCAAAGGACAAGGCCCAGAACTGGAACTGTGCCCCCTGAAAATGGAAATTACAGTTACATAAGGACTATCAGTAACAGTAGATCTTTGAGAGGAGCTCTTGCAGCAGGCAACACCGATAGGACTAGGCCGCCAGGTGCTAGGACCACATGGAAAACTTCTAGCGAGCAGACTACAGCGGGGGACCACCCCCGATGCTGGCATGCTAACGTCCATCCTGTGGTATAAAAGGGGCGGTCCCCCAGACCTACCTCAGTTCTCCTGCCGGAGACCTCAGTGCCAAAGGCAAACAAATGGAGAACCGAGACAGTTCTTCAAGGCCAAGGAAAGGCAGCATAGCTGCAAAGGAGAAGAAGAAATCAGGGGGAAGGAGGGAGGGAAAACAGCGCCTGCTGCAAGAGCTCCTTTCAAAGATCTACTGTTACGGTAAGTTCTTACGTAACTGTACTATCTTATTTCAAGGGGGTCTTGTAGCAGACAACATCAGTAGGACTGAAGGACTGCAAACTCGAAATTGGCTCTGCGTCTGGAGACAGTATCCAAACTGTAGTGTCTGACAAATGTGTGAACTGAACTCCAAGTGGCGACTGCACAAATATCTGAAGTGGACACATTTCTAAAGCAGGCGGTAGAGGCTGCCATTCTTCTAGCAGAATGGCCCTTGACTGGCCCAGGCAAGGGCTTGTCATACTTACGGTAGCAGTACACAATGCAATTTGCCAACTATTTAGACAAACACTGTTTTGAAATGGGTTCTGCTTCCCTCTTAGGGGCAAACAAAACAAACAACTGATCTGTCTTATGAACATGCTGGGTGTGGTTAGTATAATAGCATAGAACCCTTTGAACATCTAGACTATGCAATAAGGCCTCCCTCTGATTACAATACTAAGGGAAATAAACTGGAAGGTGGATGAACTGATTCAACGTAAACTCAGACTCCACCTTAGGTAAAAACTTAGGGTTGGTCCACGAAGACACTCTGTCTTTGTGAAAAATCAAGTAAGGCTCTTTACACATCAGAGCCTGAAGCTCAGAAATCCTTTGAGCAGAAGTAATAACAACTAAAAACAACACTCCATGACAGAAAGTGTAGCTCGCAACTCACGACCAGCTGAAAAGAAAGCAAAGTGAGCTTTTCCAAAATGAAAAGAAGGTCCCAAGGTGGGACAGGGTCCTGAATGGGAGGTTTCAAATGAAGAATTCCCCACAAGAATGTGTGGAAGAGGTCCAGTTGGGCAACAGCTTTGCCCCCTATAGGCGCAAGGTACACAGAAATGGCAGAAAGATGCACCTTTAATGAAGAGTACCCCAGGCTGGAGTCTGAAAGGAGTAGGAGGTACTGTAAAATCAGGTTCACCAGGCAGGTAAAGGGATCCAAGAGGTGAGCTGTAGCCCAGAGAGAGAAACGCTTCCACTTCATGGCATAGATGGCTCTCATGGAAAGCTTCCTGGCAGCCACCAGGACATCGGCAACCCTGGAAGACACCCCAAAGCGGGCAATGGCTAAGTCTGCTTGAGCCATGCATGGAGATGCAGAGACTTGAGATCTGGATGGACCAGGGTGCACTGATCCTGAGAGAACATGTCGGTGCACAGGGGCAAGAGGACTGGAGGTTCCGTTGCCAGCTGCTGAAGTAGTGGGAACCAAATCTGGTGTGGCCAGTAGAGGGCTATAAGAATCATCTCTGCCCCCTCTGACTGGAGTTTCAGAAGAACCCACTGCAGGAGCGTGAAGGGAAGGAAGGTGTACAAGAACGTCCCTTTCCAGGAGAGGGACAATGCATCGTACCAGAAAACTCCAGGCCCTGGATCAAACGAGCAGAAAAGTGTCAGTTTAGCGTTGAGTGGGGATGCAAAAAGGTCCAACTCTGAGTGTCCCCACCTGTCGAAAAGATCTTCAACCACCAACGACAAGCGTTCCCACTCATGTGCTCACGACCTGGACCGGCAAAGATTGTTGGCCAGGGTGTTTTGGACTCCTGGAATATGGACGGCTGAGAGTGGCAGGTCATGTTTCATGGCCCAATACCAGACCTTCATGTTTCTGACAAAGAGGGTAAGAGTGAGTGCCCCCCTGGCTTGTTGATGTAAAATACTACAGACATGTTGTCCATCTATACCAACAGCGGGCTTGAAAGAATGTGGATCTGTAAGGCCTGCAGAGCATAAGGAACTGCCCGCATCTCCAGCACGTTGATGTGGAGATGCTATTCTGACTTGGACCAAACTCCCTGAGTTTGACGGTCCCTTAGATGAGCTCCCCAGCAGAGCCCTGAAGCATCCATGGTCAGGATTTGCTGAGGGGACAAAGAGCTGAAGGGAACCCCAATCAGCAAGTTGGTGGGTTCTGCCACCATTCTAAGGTCCATCTCACTGGATTGGACACCAGCACTGGCTGCTCCAAATCATCACGGCATTGTTCCCATTGGGCTCGAAAAGTCCACTAGGAAACCCTCATATGCAGGTGGGCCAGGAGAACTGTGGTTATGGCTGCTGCCATATGTCCCAGTAGATGCAAAAACGTTCTGGCCAGGGTCTGGCGACTGAAAAACACCAGCAGGGCCTGTGCTCTCAAGCATTCTGCCCTGTCCTCTGGCAGGAAGGCTTGTCCCTGGGATGAGTCCAAGACCACTCCTATATACAGAAGACATTGGCTCGGGGTCAGGCAAGACTTTGGCAGGTTGATAGTTATCCCCAAAAGCTGAAAGAGCAGAAAGGTGCCTTCCAGGGTCTGCAGTAAACTATCCCTTGAGGGGGCTGTCAGTAGCAAATCATACAGGTAGGGGAACATGTAAAATCCCTGTCTTAGCAGAGCCACTGCCAGCACTGGTAGGCTCTTGCTAAAGACCCAAGGTGCTGAGGAAAGGCCAAAGGGGTGGGCCCAAAATAGGCAGTGGTCCCCCTTGAAACAGAAACGAAGAAAGTGGCGGTGGGCCAGGAAAACTAGTATATGGAGATAGGCATCCTGCATATCCAGGGAACAGAGCCAGTCCCCCTGGTGAATGAGGGGCAATAGCCCTGGAAGAGTCACCATCCTGAAGCGTTTGTACTCTATGAAGAGGTTCAGGTGGCTCAGATACAAGATAGGACGAAGGTCCCATTTTTTTGAAGACTGGAAAGAAGTGGGAATAGAATCCCTTTCCCCTTTGACCTAGGGGAACGGGTTCTATGGGTCTTTATTGCAGGAGAGTCTGAATCTTGGCCCAGATGAGGGAAATGTGGGCCTGCAGGTAATGAGAGTGCAAAGGATGGCTTTCCAGGGGGGTTCTAAAAACTCAAGCGTATGACCCTGCTCGATAATCTGAAGCACCCATTGATCTGCGGTTACAGTGCGCCACCCTTCTAGGTAAAGGGAGAACCAACACTCGACTGCCTCCCCCAAGGGCTCAGCTAGAGGGATAGAGGGAGGGTCAGACAAGGAGGCAGGCAGTGGAGCCAGGGATGGGCAGAGCGGCCGCGGGAGCTCTTGGGACCCTAGGGCAGCTGCTCAAGAGGGCTGGGTGGTATCCTTGCATTTGTAGGGGCCGTTCAACTGCTGGCCCTTGGCAGGCTGGTGGAAGAGCCAACAAAAAGGCTGGTGCTGGAAGTATCACAGCTGGGAACGATACTTGGAGTGTACTGACCTCAAAGCCTTTCCTGATTCTTGGAGGTGGGAGATGATATCCTGAGCATCTCCCCCAAACAAGACCAAGCCCTTAAAGGGGGCATCCATAATTTCAGCCTGAACATCAGGTGCAAACACAGATACCTGGAGCCAGCAATGGTGGTGAATGCAAACTCCTGCCACTGCCCTGTGAGCCGCAGCATCCACCGTATCATAGGGCACTCTGAGGACATGATTGCCTATGTCAGATTCAGACTTGAGAAGCTGGACTAACTGGGTTTTGGTGGTGTTATCAAGAAGGGCTGCCATCAAATCCCTCACCTGGTCCCAAACGGCATTCTGGTACTGCATCACGTGGGCCAGATAATTCTGGGCCCAGATGGCCAGGGTCATAGATGAGTAAACCCGCTTGTCCAGCTGATTCCTTGTATGGTGGGTGAGTGCTCAAATACTGAGGCTTTCTTGTACGATCATGAGCAGCATTCATGACCACCAAATCTGCTGTTGGTTGCTCACCATAGAAGGGCTTGCCCACTGGCACGTAGTAAAGGCAATCTGCATTTCTGGCCACAGTAAGAGTGGATGAAGGGCGACATCCTCATATTTCTCTATTGGGGGGAACAACCAAGCAGAGGGTGTCCGACTTGCACAAGTAAATGGCAAGGCAACAGGGCTCTGGATCCAATTCCTCGGTATCCCACCCCATGAGGGACTGGATGTGGCACATAATGTCCATAAAGGAGGGATCTTCCGGGGGGGGGACTTGGGAGTCTCTTTAGTCCACTCCTGAGGGTCAGAGTCATTCCTGGATTCCTCTGAGGACTTTGAAGAGGAATAGGAGTCATCCCCTGAAGGGTCAGTCTCAGGGACCGGCGTCGATGGCTGACAGTACTCCGTGTGTGGGAGGGGGACAACCACACTGCTCCCAGAGGTTCCCATAGTATGTGGGTTAGTGGGCTCAGACTGGCCTGGGTCTCTAGGAGGAGGAGGAGAAGCCCTAAGGGGTGAAGAGGAGGCCTCTTATGGGTGTCCTTGTCCTTCATAAAGGACCACCAAGTCATGAATAAAGCAGTGTAATCTACCGGGGGGGGGGGGAGTGTATGGTGGATACTGGAAGAGAAATGGAGGGTACTGGTATGTTGGTGGAGGGGGCGGCGTTGGGTACCCTGGCATCAGTCCATCAGGCATTGGCTGCAGATTCCTAGATGGGGCAGTAGGCAATGGCTGAGGCACAGGCTGTGGCGAAGGCGATGACAGGTGAGGCGTCACCAGTGTAGGCGTCGTCAGAGATGGCACCAGCCTGGAAGGCGAAGGCTGGCACCGGTCCAGAGATGGAGCCAATGGGAGCTCCAAATGGGAGGCTGGTGTCTGCAGGAAGTAGTTCCCCCCAGACATGGGCAAAGGCATCGCCTGTGTTGAGGAAGAGGCATGCGCTTGCTCCGGGTGATGCCTGGAAGGACCAGCGCTGGGCCCAGAGTGGGGAACCAATGAAGGCAATGCCTTGACCAGGGTGGTGACAGGTGGAGTCCACTGCCGGAGGAACCAGCCCCGGTTGAGACACCTAGCTGAGGGCTCACTGGGATCAAGGTCCTGAGTGTCAGGGCCTGGGAGGCAGGGGAAGAGTCCTGCTGCTCCAAGGAGCCATCGCCCATAACAGAAATAAGGGCGGTTGGCAGGGCCACTGACAACCTGGAGGGAGTGAAGGCTGCAGAGGCTGGAGGGGCAGATCTCCCATGGGAGGAGGACCATGAAGCAGAAGCCAGTTTGTTCGGTGACTGAGAGCAGGAGGCTGACCGAGGATTGTCCTGGTGCTGGTCCCAGTGCTTGTGCTTCCCACTCGACTTTTTCTCCTTCTGGGAAGTAGAAGAAGATGAAGCCCTGGAAGCTGGGGAGGTGGAAGAACTTTTTGACTGAAGCTCCTTCTCCATCATGGCTAATTTCTGCTGAAGCAGATGGTTTTGGAGGGTCTTCAAGCGGCATCTCCATGTGGCCTGGTTGAAGTCCTGGCACTGCTTGCAGGCCTCGGTGTCGTGGTTGGCATAGCCAGCCTTAAGGATAGGCAAATGAGGCAGCCGCCTAGACCATCCAACAAAGTTCTGTTTTTTGCAAGTGATCTGGAAGGACTGAAAATTAACATGGCCAAATCTGGTGTGGTGTGTCTGCGTGTGTCTGTGTGGTAAAGACTTGTCCATCAGATTCGTCACTAGGTGCCTGCCTGCTTGACCCACCCATAAAAGAGCCACTCCCATTTCTATTGGATCTCTGCTGCTGTCTGTTTTATGTTTGGTGCCAGAATGGCTGGAGTGCATGCACAGAGTGTTGCAGACTGGGAGTGGCTGGTACTTGGCATAATCAGTTTTGGTGGAGCCTGCAGACTGCCATGAGGCAGTAAGGGATTGAGCAGCTGTATTAGCGAGCGGTGAGGCAGAGCTGAGTTTGGTTTTAAACTTGCAAATGGAAAGAGACAAACCCCAAAGAGGACTGGAGGACAGTGTGTAGGGCAAGGGGAGCAATTAAGGAGGAGGGTGAAGGCACGCTGTGCTGCTGAAGGCACTGGAGCTGGCTCATTGTGACATGAGAGGGATGGGAACCAGCAGCAGCCAGGACTTGCCAAATACAGATAGAAAACAGAAACATGGAAACATAGAAGTTGATAGCAGATAAGGACCGCAAGACCCATCCAGTCTGCCCGTTTCCCTACCTACAGATGGGATCGGGGAGAGGACAAGGACTGAGGGGTTAGCATGCAGGACAGCCAGATGGCATCAGACCATTGTGGATTTGCATTTGAGGAGGGGTTTCTCATCACCATTGGGATTGGGCTGTGCAGTGAGTGGCCTGGGAGTTAGTTGAAAAAGGTTCGAGAGAGACCCTTCGAGAGCAGGGACTGGAGTGGTGGGAGTAAAGTAAAAGTAACTACCGGTCTTGAATAGGGCCTGCGGGCCTATGACTGCAGAGAGAATGAGCAGCAACCAGCCAGCTAGGAGGGAGCAGAGCAGGCCCAGGCAGCAGGAACAACCCGGATTTGGCTGCATGGAGGGGACTGGTGGTCCACCCAACCCCACCACTGGCATCCCAGAGGAGGAGATTTTCACCCCAGACTCAGGCCAGAGGAAAAAAAACAACAACTGCTTATTGTTGGAGTCAGATGGTCCCAGGAGGTCTACTGACTGTATGTGGTCCTGAACTGTGGGCAGTCATGTTGTTTCCTGAGGGCAGCGAGACCTGCAGAGCAATAATTCGGCAAGAGGAAGACCACTTTGTCTAACAAGGTCAGTGACAGACTGAGTAATGATTCTGAAGAGGTGCAGCCAGTTAGCTGAGCTAAATCAAAAAATTGCAATTTCATGACATTTTGTTTCTTGTTCCTGAACTTCCTGGATTGTGGACCCTCAGCCCCAGTTCTGACTTGCCCTGGTTCCCCCACAGTGGAAACGTTGTGCGGTATAAGATGATTATGTAGTACTATCTGTACCACCATAATTGTAATCTTATGAAGTGTACTGTGTTGTATTAATGCCCAGGACCACCTTGAAAATAAGCTTGCTCAATGATGTTTATGCCTGGTTAAATAAAGTGATTGATTGATTGATTCATTCATTGATTGACTATGTTATGTAAAATAAATTAAAGCCGACTGTGCCATGTGGCAAGAACTAGTTGGGAGGTGCTGTATCAGTGCCTGCCTGGTAGATTTTTTTCTGGTGTGGTTGCTGTCACAAAGTTTATTACCTGCAACAAACTTTTATTTTTTAGCTATTACTTTATGCGCCTCACTCATGGGCCTAGCTCAGAAGGGAGCCCACAGTCCCACCCCTCGACGTCCACCAGCCAACATTGACCAATACACCCCCAGGGCCACCCCCTGTGGGGCTGGCTGGGCTCCCCAAACTCAGACGAAGACAAGATCCAGTGTGGCCAGTAACATGGCTATTTGGGAGCGGGACTTGCAAGGCACCATCCGTCATCCAGCCAAAAGATATTTTTTCTCTTCTAGTATACACCCCCTCAGAGGCAGAGCATGCAATGACACCGGTGTCGGTAGCATGCATGCTCCCGTGTGCATCCTGTTAGGTGTCTGCCCCACCTCTGGCCCCACATCGGCAGTGTTGGTATGCCTTCCCCAGTCTCCGCTAGGTGTTAGGCATGCATCGACTGCTGATCGTCCCCCGGAGAAGGAGAGCACTCCCTGGGATACTCGATCCTTCTCCTCCCTTGCCGACCCCCAGTGGCCCACGTTCATGGGTCTCGAACATGGGTCACCAGCATGGTGCAAGGTGTGGCGTCCAGCGCTTCAACCCGCAGTGCCACCAGGCCAGCCCCCACCTGCAGCAAACCTGGCACAAAACAAAATGCAAGCTCTTGTAGGCAAGTTGCAGTTACATTTCAGTAAACAGAAATGAGCGCTAACTAGCCTGCTGAATCTAGCTGTGATTTAAGAATGTAGTGTTTTGTGACTGAATTGTTTCATTAAAGGAAAAAAATGTGTTGCTGAGGTATGGGGTTTCTAGTTGTAACTCCTAGGTGGCACTATCCCAAGGGTTACTACCCCTGCCTGCTTGGCTAGTAGCAGGTTAAGGGGCCTGGGTAATGAAACGGGTGCCTCTACCCGGAGGTCAGGGTTGTTAGTGGTCAAGCTAACTTGGGCACAGCCCTCTGGGACACTGTAACCCCCCTCTTTCCCTTCTAGTGGTCTGAACAATATGCAATATGCACAACACTCACTATTTGTAATCCAGAGCTGGAAGGCTCAGTTCGTGAAAGAAAAGGCAACAAGACAATCAGATGACAACACTTTTAGATTTAGCTGTTGTTGTAGGGAGCTACCCTGATGTTTACTCATGATACGCAATACTGGACACAGGCAGGACGAAGTCGAAACTGCAGGATGTTGAGTTGGAGTGCCCAGAGAAGCTGGGCCCACACGAATCACCAAGTCGTCATTCTTGTTCAAGGCGTTGAGCTGGGGGCTGATCCCCAGGCCGGTCTCTCGTCAATGACTTTCTCTGCATAGTAGGTATTCTGGCTGGGCCAGTGTAGCAGGGCCCAGGCAAACAGAAATGGATACGGATTCAGTCCGTGGAGCTGGATACAGCCTCCAGCAAGCAAAACACAGTTCAGACACACAGTGGGGAACTAAATCACAACCCACTATAAGCACACAGCACATTCACATGTAAGGAAATTCCACTGTACCAGGCAAATGGCTCTCCGGTCACAATCACAGAGTCTCTGCACAATCCGGGGGTTCAGAGGTAGCTGGAAGTCCTGACAGGCCGATCACATTCAGCAAATCTTCAGTCTTCTTCAGGTTAAAGCCTGGTCACAATTCAGTGGCTTAATTCGCTCTACAAATTTGGATTCAGTCCGAAAAAAAACACAAGTTCCCTCTCAGGAACAGCAGGCAGGCATGCAGGCCCAACTCAGACCTTTCCACAGTTCTCCCTCATGAATCCACTATGGATTGCTGCTCAAACTGTCTCGAGCTGTTACTCCTTCACTTCCCAACTCAGATCTAACTGAAACTGCAAGCAGTATGGGACTTTCCTCAAGATCCAAAAGGTTCGGTTGGCTGATCTGTCAGTCACAACAAGGGCTCCCCCTCCAGGTTAGTATAGGTGCCAAAAGCCCAAACCTACAATTCCTACAAGTTTTGGCCCCACCAAGCCCCTGTAGACAGGCTCCATTTTAGAGTCCCAAATGTACTGATTGGCCCATTCTGCAGTCCAGGACCAAGATGATGGAAACAAACAGAACTGTCCATGCTGCAAAGAAGGCAGGTTAGAACAAACTGCAATATTATTACTACTCTAACAAATGATTAGCAGACAAGTACATCTTCTAACAGAACTCCCTCTCAGATTAATTATGACTGCTATCCAGGTAGCTCTTAAAGAGACAGTACACAGAAGCTATACAGGCACTCTCTGGCAATACATTTAAACTGCTAAAACGTAGAACACTGTGAGCATTTAGGCAAGCTCAAGGAAGACTTTTCGGGAACCCCCATTTGTAGGGGGGGGTTACACCCTTTCCTGCCTGGAGAAAACTTGGTGTCTGCATCAAGTCTGTACCATCATGCATTAGTTAACATAAACTTATTACTTTACTATACATATTCACTACACTTCATGATACTATATCCATAAGGACACTACTCATGCATGTTTCATGCAGGTAATACTGATTCCACTATGATTAACATATTTGTGACATCACAATACTGATTCATGTTATAACTTCCTGTACATTAAACAATGAAGGAGGGGGCCCTTCCCTATCAGCTAACTTGGGGCTCGATGGGGCAGGGGCACCATACTGAGAAGAAAGAAAAATCAACCTGGAATTGGCCATTAAGCTCAGTTTGGGTAATAAGCTCTGAGAAATATAAATGCCTTTGTGAACCACACTGAGAGGCAAATCCACTGGCATCCCAGGAGAATCATAACTGAAGCGCAATACTGGCTTGACAGCTCGGCCAGTCTTTCTGAAGGAAACAGCCTCAGTCTCCGTACTTTCGGCACTAACTTTGGAGTTTTCGTCATTCGTGAGGGGTGCCTCTGCACGGATGGGAATGTCCAAACTGGGAACATTGTCAGCTCCTTGCTCAGTAGGCTCTGTTTCCACAACACCTGGCTCATTTAGAGAAGGTTCTGGTACAATTAGGCTTTGTGGCACTGAAGGGGGGCTGTCAGCACTCTCATATTGTTATTCAAGTTCTGGTGTGTCAACAGAGAGACTCAGACCATCAGCCCCTTCATTGGGCAATTCACCCAGTTCCACAAAACACAGAGTCCGCAACCTCAGACGTAAAACTTTGCACTTCACTTTCAGGGAGCATTGGCTCCAAGGACAAAGCTGGGGGGTTAGGCAGTCCAGAAGGCCCAGCTTCATCCCCACAATTAGTCATAAGGTTACCTCAAAACAGCTGACTCAATTCATAGGAGGGGTAATAGGCATTGTCACACTCACTATCATCAGAGGTGAACTGACAGTCACTATTATTCTGGGCCTGCTGTGGGAGAACCCTTAACTCTGTAACTACTGGGGTAAGTTGACTCTGTCTCTTTTTTGCAGCAGCACGAGTCACTGGCCCAGGGGAGGCAGTGTCTGCTGGCTCAGCTTCAATAATAACTTGGCCGATAGGCAGCAAGTGGTTACGGTGCATGGTCTTGACAGCTTTGGAGTTATTCTCTGAGCGTACCTTGTATAGCAGTAGATCATCGAACTTTCCAACTACTACATGAGGAAGATGGTGCCACCTATTAGCAATTTTGTGCTTGCCATGTAGTCCCAAATTGTGTAACAACACTCAGTCTCCGGGCTGTAACTCTTGAGCCTTTACTTTCTTGCCGTGCCTGTCTTTGTTGGCGAGATTTCTTTTAGTAGCCATTGTCTGGGCCAGTCAATATGCATGGTTCAATTGAGCTTTCAGTTTCTGTACATACTGCAGTTAGTTTTCAGCTCGGACCCCATCTGGAGAGACTCCAAAACAGACATCAACTGGCAGGCGGGCCTCCGTCCCAAACATGAGGTGGTAGGGGGAGAACCCAGTAGCGTCATTTTTGGTGCAATTGTACACGTGTACCAAGGTGCTAATCTGCTGGCTCCACTTATGCTTGTCTTTTGGGTGAAGGGTGCCCAGCATGTCTAGAAGGGTGCGGTTAAAACATTCTGGTTGAGGTTCCCCCAGCGGGTGATAGGGGGTGGTTCTTGACTTCCGCACTCCCCACAGAGACAGCATTTCTTTGATTAATTGACTTTCAAAGTCTCTGCCTTGGTCAGAGTGGATCCACTGGGGGGTACCATAGTGGACAAAGAAATTTTCCACTAGCACCTTGGCCACGGTAGAGGCCTTTTGATCTTTAGTTGGAAAAGCTTGTGCATACCATGTGAAATTATCCGTAACCACTAACACATGCAAATATTACGCTGATCAGGTTCTGAACACAAAAAGTCTATGCAGACCAGTTCCATGGGGATGCTGGTAGTAATACTGACATGGGAGGCAGCCCTCTGAGTCAGGGCTTTCCTTTGCAGGCAACGACTGCAGGTCTTTACATGGTGCTCAACATCGGCCCCCATCTTGGGCCAGTAGAATCGAGATCGTACCAGGTCGAGAGTTCTGTCAATACAGAGGTGCCCCATGTGATTGTGGAGGGACCTCAGTACCAAATCTTTAAAGGCTGTGGGCAGGAACAATTGCTGCTTCTCTACTCGACCACTGCGATCCACTGTCTCTCTGTATAACAACTGATTGTGTAACTTCAACCTGGGGTGTTCTTTAAAGAATAGGGTAGTTCGCAAGTCAGGGGAATGCAACTGGGACACATCTTTCCCCGTACGCAGGGCATAAAGTGCTGGCTGAATCATAGGATCTTGGGATTGAGCCCACTGAATGCTATCATTGTCAAATTCAGGCAGTGCACTAATATCTAGAGCATAGAAATAGCACTAGGCAGCCGGTATGCAGGTATCAGGAGGGCCCAAGCAATCTACTAAACAGTCCACTGTGTCTGTAGACATCTGTTAATCTCTATTCAACTTTTGGCACAATGCTCGGATGTCAGGTTCAGACAACCTGACCCAATCACTTTTGGAGACTGGCCTTCGTGACAGGGCATCAGCATCAATATGGTTCAGTCCTGGCCTGTATTCGACAGCATAATCATTAGTTGATAAAGCAGAGAGTCACTGGTGCCCAGTGGTGTCCACCTTAGCTAAAGTCTGTACATAGGTTAACAGGTTATTGTTGATCTTCACCAATATCTTTGCCCCATAGAGGTACTCATGAAACTGGCCAGCAATGGCCCATTTTAGGGCAAGGAACTCCAGCTTGTGCACAGGATAGTTTCGTTCTGATGGGGTCAAGCTCCTGCTGGCAGAAGCCACTGGTCTCAAACCATCCTCATGGTCTTGATACAGCACAGCTCCTAGGCACTGCAGGCTAGCATCCATATGTAGCACATAGAGCTTGGTAGGGTCAGCATAGGCGAGGATGGGGGTGTGAGTGAGCTGGTATATGACTTTGTGGAAGGCTGCTTCACATTCAGGTGTCCAGAGGGGCCCAAAAGGTTCATCTATTCAGAAATATACTTTCTCAGGTTCTTTGACAGCCCCTTTCTTGTATTTACGGTTGGTGTGGGGGGGGGGTTACCCTGGGTGAGATTCAAGAGTGGGCGAATCACCTTGGAAAAGTCTTTTATGAATCTATGGTAGTAGCCACAGAACCCCAGGAAAAGTTGTAGTTCTTTCAAGTTATGGAGCTGGGGCCAAGTAGTCAGTGACTCGACCTTACTGGGATCGGTCTCTATCACTTCTGTAGATACCATGTGCCCCACATACTTCATGCAGGTTTGAAAAAAAATGGCATTTGTCAATGGACAGCTTGAGGCCAAAGTCTTCCAATCGGTCTAGGACTTTAAACAGTCGGGTCTCATGCTCCTCTGATGTGCGTCTGAACACAATGACATCATCTAGGTACACTAGGCATTCCAGCAAGTTCATATCTCCCACCGCACATTCCATCAGTTGCTGAAAGATGGCCAGGGCACCCGAAATCCCCTGTGGCATTCTCAGGAATTCATAGAACCCCAAAGGACAGATGAAAGCAGTTTTCTCATGGTCCTCCGTGGCCATCGGAATCTGGTAATATCTGCTGCAAAGATCCAATACTGAGAACCATTTGCTCCCATTTAAGCAATCCAGGGCATCTTGTATACAGGGCATGGTGTATTTCTGTGGGACGGTCCACCGGTTCAGGGTTCGATAATCAACACGCATCCTTAATGACCCATTTTTCTTATGCACAACCACAATGGGAGAGGCATATGGGCTCCTTGATTCCTGTATCACACCAACAGCGAGCATTTCCTGCAGGTGTCTCCTAACATCATCTATCTCCGCTGGGGCGAGGCGTTGGGATCTCTCTTGAAATGACCAGTCCTCATGCAGGTGTATGTGATGCTTTGCACCCTGGACACACCCACGTCCCATTCTTTTAATGAAAACACTTGGTCTCTCTGGTCGAGTTTCTTGCTAATCCTAGCCTTCCATTCAGCTGGCAACGGGGAATCACTAAAGTCAAAAAGTCCGGGGTCACTCTCTCCTCTTGGCCAGAGTACTTGTTATTGGGTAATACTGCAGTGTCTGTGCAGTGTACTGTAGCTAGAGTGTACCCTCTGCTCACTCAGACATCCCAATCTGACACATTCTGAATCTGGACATCACTCGTCATGCATAGGCATGGGCAGGAGAGATGCTGGGTTTAACCAATAATCCTTCTGGCAACTTTCCACACCTTGTGCATCCAACATTAATATTTTGTTCTTTACCTTTCTCTTTAGGCGGACTTCTCCATGGATTGTGCACTGGGCACTGGGGGCCAATACCAAGGAGTCAGGTTCCTTTTTCCACACTATCCCCACTGGCTCATCTGGGTCCTCTTCATTGGGTTTCTGTTGTAAGTCATATGCCTTTTTTACTAAGGCTGGAATTCTTAGGGCCCTTCCAGTCTGTTGTCCTTGTTTCTCATGGCAGAGTTGTGCTAGCCTCCCAAACATGTGGGTGTTTGTTCCAATTAACAGGGGAACCCCATCACACAGTCCGGTGGGGGGACACACTAGGGCCAGTGTCTCTACTTGCTCCTCTACATCAGTTACAGTTGCAGGAAAAGAAAACCAGAGGCGGACATATGCTAGGTAGGGATAAGACTTGTCGCTCAACCCCCACACATGTAGTCCTTCCGGGGACTGTAATGGCACATCAGATAAGTGTTTGTCATACCAGTCCTGAAATACAGTGGGCACTTGCAACCCACTGTCAAGCACAGCCCGAGTAGGAATACCATTCATAGCCACAGTAGTCTTCATTGAAGGGCCCACTATTTTGGACCAGTCTGGAGGGATAACAGCAGGGGCCTGGACAGATGATTTAGCCACAGAGGGATTTGAGTTAGGATGGCCGAAGCCTTCACTGCAGTCATTTTGTGTAACCCTTGACCACTGACTCGTCTTCTAAAGCTCTCCTTGAAGCCGGTTCACCACTTTCTCTAAGTCCTTCTGAGACCGGCATTCCCTCTTCACATGGCCGTTCTTGCCGCAATTGTGACAAATGACAGGCTCTCGGGGCATCCTTGGGGAAAACATAGCATGGGATACTGGAGCATCGATGGGAGATTGTGATCTGACTTCTGCTGGTAGTGTACCATGTCTCAAAAGTTCCTTTAGGGTGGCAGTCAATTCCTTGAGCTCAGCTGAGAAGCCACCCTCAGTAGAGGATGCCTGAGGGTGCGCCCTCACCTCCATAACAGTCATGTCCTGACAGGAGCCAGGGTCTCTGTCAGCAGGGCATACCTCAGTGAACGCACCTGGTTGCACTTTTCTGACTTCCTTCAGCAACTCCTCCCCCCACCGTTTAGCCCATGACGGGACACTCACAGTGGTCTCCATTTCGGAAGGGCCTTCCAGTACCATGATCACTTGGGCTGCACTCACGCCATAATTACAATCTCCTTCTTCACTTTCTACCTTCCGGAGTTCTTTTATCAAGTCACTGTAGTCAAGTAGGTCACCTCTCCTATTCTGGAGCCTTAACTGGATGATCTGCAGTTTAGAATGCTTGGCATGTTGCAGTATGTGACCCAATCTCACACAGTACAAATCACTGGCAGCTACCCTACCTTTCTGGTAAGCTTTCTGCAGAGCTCTTTCTAGGCAAGTAACATACACAGACAAATTTTCCCCCTTCCCTGGTTTGGTACCTTGGAATTTCCACATCAAAGTCTCCCCTGACTCAGTGCTCCCAAAATTGCCTTCAAGTGCAGATAGGTAGTTCTGAGCAGATGCATCAGGGTTCGTGGACCTCAAAAATTTAATGGCTTCAGGGGCAGGGCCCTTCAAACTTTCTATGATTCTTTTCCACATCTTAGCCTCCGCACATTGCCACTCGGGTACCAAGGGGGCAACATAGTCGATCCAGGTTTCCCAGTCATCCTCCCCTTGGGGGGTGCCCGAGAAGATTCTCAGCCTTCGGTAGGAGTCAAGACTAATGGTGGGTACAGATATAGGGGACAGCATTGGTACGGGCACAGAAGGTGGGGCAGTAACAGGTGCTGGAGTGGGAGGGGGTGTTGAGGAAGGAACAGCCCCAGGTGGCAGGAATAGTTTCTTAAAGTCCTCTATGGTTTTCCCTTCCTCCAACAACAACTTAGCAAATTTCTCCTCAAAAGTCTCAGATAATGGTGGGAACTCATCCTCCCCAGAGTCTTTACTGTCTTTTGTTATCACTCTCCATATGGCTAGGACCTCTTCTGAGGCAATAGTCTGGGGCACTTTAGAGCTGTCCATGAGGTCACTACACTATACCAAGGCTATGAAAGTTTGGGCAATCAAATCAGCCTGTCGACCCACCACCACAGGGCTTTTTAAACATTCAACTTTGGAGAGTGCTCCATCTACAGTGTCCTTACTGGTACCCAGGGGAATATCCAGTAGAAGCAGAGCATTTTGGGGGTCGATTTCCTGCCCTGTACACCACCCCACCAACTGATGTACAGCCATTTCTACAGGGGTGGCCATTAATCTTTAACAATAGTTTTTAATTTTTGGCCACTAGAAGGCACAAAATCCCAGCGGTGAGCCTCCAAGATGTAACCCCTAGGTGGCGCTATCCCAAGGGCTACTACACCTACCTGCTTGGCTAGTAGCAGGTTAAGGGGCCTGGGTAATGAAACAGGTACCTCCACCCAGAGGTCAGGGTTGCTAGTGGTCAGGCTAACCTGGGCACAGCCCTCCGGGACACTGTAACCTCCCTCTTTCCCTTCTAGTGGCCTGAACAATATACAATAATTACTTTCACAATGACCCTTATTCACCAGGCAATTACCCACACTATTTGCACTTACCACCAGGGATGGTTCCTCTAGCTTGACCCTGGGAACCCCCTGTAAAACAAGGTTAAGCACAGCAAATAGCAACAGTACAATATTTTGGGCACAAACTGGAACCACGGTCAGGTTAAATGCAAACGAAGTTAAATCTGATTTATTCAGATGGACTTGAACAAGGAAGGGGCATAATCAGGTTGATTTGCTTAAAAGCTATATTAATCAGACAGTTATGCATGCAGTTCAGAGTCCCTACACAGTCACACACTCTGGGTACCCAGGTAGGAAAATGGTGGGCTAGCCAGGAACTTTGCAGCTGGTTGGGGCCTTGTGATGGAAGAAAGTAACATACACAACACACATTATTTGTAATCCGGAGCTGGAGGGCTCAGTTCATGAAAGACAAGGCAACAAGACAATCAGATGACAACACTTTTAGATTTAGCTGCTGTTGCAGGGAGCTACCCTGATGTTTACTCACAATACCCAATACTGGACACAGGCAGGACGAAATTGAGACTGCAGGCTGTTGAGCTGGAGTGCCCGGAGAAGCAGGGCCCACACAAATCACCGAGGCGTAGTTCCTGTTTAAGGCGTTGAGCAGGGGGCTGATCCCCAGGCCGGTCTCTCGTCGATGACTTTCTCTGCATAGCAGGTATTCTGGCTGGGCCAGTGGAGCAGGGCCCAGGCAAATGAAAATGGATATGTATTCAGTCCATGGAGCTGTATACAGCCTCCAGCAAGCAAAACACAGTTCAGACACACAGTGGAGACCCAAATCACGACCCACTATAAGCACACAGCACATTCACATGTAAGGAAATTCCACTGTTCCAGGCAAATGGCTCTCCAATCGCAGTTACAGAGTCTCTGCACAATCCGGGAGTTCAGAGGTAGCTGGAAGTCCTGACAGGCCAGTCACATTCAGCAAATCTTTGGTCTTCTTCAGGTTAAAGCCTGGTCACAATTCAGTGGTTTAGTTCGCTCTCCAAATTCGGACTTGGTCCGAAAAAAAACACAAGTTCTCTCTCAGGAACAGCAGGCAGGCATGCAGGCCCAACTCAGTCCTTTCCACAGTTCTCTCATGTGAATCCACTATGGATTGCTGCTCAAATAGGGTTACCACCTTTTAAGAAGCCCAAAGTGGGACATTTCTTATTGAAACATGATTTTTCGCAGGACAGTACGTAACCTCAACCGATGCAACAGACTTGTTTTCTCTATATAATCAGAATTAAGGCTAAGTGCAGTAGTTGCCCAGTTGCTTCCATTGTTTCTTATCATTTTAAGGTGTTTTAGTTAAGGTATTATAGTTTTCTGCAACATTTAGTGGAAATTTGTAAAATATTTTTTCTGCTATAAAATCAGGACATTTAGTATTTTTCATGTTTTTTTGCAGGACACAGCTGCCCAAATCAGGACTGTCCTGCAAAAATCAGGACAGGTGGTAACCCTACGCTCGAGCTATCTCAAGCTGTTACTTCTTCACTTCCCAACTCAGATCGAACTGAAACTGCAAGCAGTGTGGGACTTTCCCCAAGATCCAAAAGGTTTAGGTGGCTGATCTGTCTGTCAGTCACAACAAGGGCTCCCCCTCCAGGTTAGTTTAGGCGCCAAAAGCCCAAAACTACAATTCCTACAAGTTTTGGCCCCACCAAGCCGCTGTAGGCAGGCTCCATTTTAGAGTCCCAAATGTACTGATTGGCCCATTCTGCAGTCCAGGACCAAGATGATAGAAACAAACAGAACTGTCCATGCTACAAAGAAGGCAGGTTAGAACAAACTGCAATATTATTACTACTCTAACAAATGATCAGCAAACAAGTACATATTCTAACAGAGCTCCCTCTCAGATTCATTATGACTGCAATCCAGGTAGCTCTTAAAGAGACAGTACACAGAGGCTATACAGGCACTCTCTGGCAATATATTTAAACTGCCAAAATGCAGAACACCAGCCTGGCAGTGAGCATTTGGGCAAGCTCAAGGAAGACTTTTCAGGAACCCCATTTGTAGGGGGGTTACACAGTGTGTGGGTTTGTAACACTTTCTCATAATCAAATTGTGAATTAATTCCTTCCCCCCACCAACTTTAGTGTTGAAGAAGCTCTTGAAATATAATAGAACTTTATCTTCAATGTAAGCCTTAAAATGTATCAAAAAGCACCTAAAACCCAGAGCTTCTGGGGGCCTACTGGCCCCCAGACCTCCGTCTTTTTACAAACATTTTTCACACACTATGTGTGCAACATACCTTATACTCACTAAAAGAATCCCTCCTGGAAAAATCCAGGTAAAAGGCCTGCTGGGGGGCACCATTTACAAGTTCGCCTAGGGGCACCATGTACCCTAAGGCCAGCCCTGGTGGTTGGGACCTAGGCAGAGCAAGCAGGAAGAGCGACTATCTTTAGCAGGGAACTGCTTGACACCAGCACACTTTGTAGACTGGTCAGAAAACGAAGCTGGAGAAGAAGACATAAACATCTTAAAGAAAAACACAGAAGTTTGATGTTAAATTCGCTGAAAAGGAAAATAAATTGCATGGTAAATCACAAAAAAAATGGCGGTCAACTGAAACAGGCATCCGTGGAGGTCTGACATGCGCAGGTTAATGGCAAGAAAAGAACCAGGGTAGGTCTGGGAGACCACCCCTTTTAAACCACAGGGCAGATGTCGGCGTGCCAACTTTAGGGGCTGCCCCCCACTGTAGACTGCTAGCTAGAAGTTTCCCATGTGGTTCTAGCACCTGGCAGCTTAGTCCTACTGGTGTGGCCTGCTGCAAGAGCCCCCTCAAAGTAAAATCTTTAGGTACTGTCTGTGGGACTCTAGGATAAGTGTGGGAGCATAAAATTCTGCATTTTGCACTTTCTGGACCAGATATTCAAAAGAGTTGAGCCATGCGTAATAGGGTTGCGGCTGCGCAAGTCTGAAATTGTGCCATTCTGCGATATTCAGCAGGAGGCAGTTGCGCCCCCGAAATCATGCTGAGCAACAGCGCAATGATAATGAAGGCATGCGCAACCGAAGGGGAAGGAACCATACATAAATGGCGCAGTGCGATATTGAAAGACTTGCGTCATGCGCAATAGTGGAGCAAGCGGAAGTTGCGCCATAGCGGAAATGAGCCAAAATAAAAAGGAGCAAGGAGGCGCAAGAACGCTACAGGGAAGCCACATGTGTCAGAGGCAGAGGCAGACAGACAGGGCAGGAGACACAAACAGGGCAGGCCAAGGAAAGGTCACACTGAACAGCCAGGCACAGGGAAGGTGTGGGGAGCCACACAGCACAGAGGCCAGCACAGGCAGGTGTACCCGGTGCAGGGGAGGTAGCAGCCAGGACAGCGGGGGGGGAATACAGCAACAGCTGCCGGGGGCGGTGAACACAAGCCAGGAACATGGCCAGTGCCACCTTCCACATGGAGGCCGTAATGAGGGGGGTGAGAAGGTGGGTGGCAGGGGGGCGTGGCCGTGGAAGGGCCCGTAAGCAGTATGCCCCCAACAGGCAGTACCGAGCCCACACCAGCTTTGAGCTGTACACTGATACTAAGATTGTGGGCCGGTACCGCCTGAACAGGGCAATTCTGAGGTGGCTCTATGAGCTGTGCAGTGATGTGATGCAGTCACCCACATGACAGAGCCATGCCCTGTCAGTGGAGACCAAGGTGACAGCCTGCATGTGCTTGCTCGCCACGGGTACCTTCCAGAGACCAACTGGGGACACCACAGGCATAACCCAGTCGGCCACGTCATGCCACCTCACCCAATTCCTCAGCTCACTGCTGCCACATGCTGAGGAGTACGTCCATTTCCCCAGCACAGTGGCGGAGCGCACAGCAAACATACAGGAGTTCCACAGGGTAGCACATATGCCTGGCATGCTAGGGGCAATAGACTGCACCCACATGGCCATATGCACACCACCTGGCCCCAAGGGGGCTGCATACATAAATCACAAGGGCTATGCCAGCATCAACTGCCAGGTGGTGTGCGATGCCAGGGGGTGCATCATCAGTGTCTGTGCTATGCACCCTGGGGGAGCACATGATTCTTTCATCTGGCACCAGTCGGCACTGTGCCACAGATTCAAGAGTGGGGACATCCCCACTGGACACCTAGTGGGCGAGTATGCAAACCACATGGACAATCATAGGGCCTGGGGGGGCATGGCCAGAGGTGGCATGGGTAGTGGCCTACATGGCCTGGGGCAGGGTGATGCTGATCACCAAACTAACCTCCACCCTCTACACACAGGTGACAGTGGATACCAGCTCCCTCCCTGGCTGCTCACACCCTACCGGCGGCCCACAACCCCATCCCAGCAACGCTACAATGAGGCACACACCACCACATGTAATGTCATCGAGCGGGTGTTTGGGATGCTGAAGGCACATTTCCATTGCCTGGACACCTCTGGCGGTGCCCTACAGTACAGCCCCTCAAAGGTCTGCAGGCTATTCCTGGCCTGTTGCATCCTGCACAACATGGCCAATGAATGTGGGATAGCCGTACAGGTCGAAGAGGGGGACAGCGATGAGGGCGATGGGGACACTGGTGACGATGGTGATGGGCAGCCCCCCCTTGGCCGACGGGACCCCCGACTGCTCCAGCTGGCACAGCTGCACCGGGACACCATCACGGAGGAGCACTTCAGCCAACCCAGGTAACTCATGGGGCCATGCGTAACCACCAGTGGCCACGGCACAACCCACAAACACGCATGGACACACACCGGGGGTGCATGCCATCAAGGGAAGTGGCAGGGCACAGAGGCACACACACAACCAGGGATGGGTGAGGATTAACATGCCAGGCCAAAGGACACACACACAATGCAACAAACGTGCACAGAGGGCAGAAGGCACACCGACCCAGAACGCACACCCTAGCAACACACATGTCCACAGGCCACCACGCCCACTGCCTGTCCATGTACTGTGTCAGATACTGAGCACCATTGCACATTGGTGTACAGCGCAATGCAGGCATCATCATGCACATGCAACTGCGGACAGCAGCCAGGAGGGTGTGCAGGTGGACTGTGTGTCCACGTGCAGGGCCGGGTACCAACCCGTGCACTGCCCACTGACACACACAATGCACACAGGGCAGCACCAGACAGTAGCCACACTGGGAGACAGGTCAGTCATGCGACACACTGCCACGGCCACAGCGGATGCATGGATGGCCCTTGAGACCCGCCAGCACTGGCAGGCTGACCACTGGCCTCATGGGGTGGCACCGATGGTCCCCCAGGGGTTCCACTGCGTGAACGCGACTGTGCTCGCACAGGGGCCTGCAGCACACTGAACATGCCTGCACCAGGAGTGCTCGGGATGCCCACAGCTGAACCTGGCATCGACAGGGTGGCAGTCGCACGACGCCGGGAACGGGGGATGGATAGTGCACTGCGTGGTGTCCGTGATGCATGGGCACCTAACTGTGTGCCCATTGTGGCCATGACAGCAATGAATGCCTGTGCATGCCTGTCAATGGCAGCGGTCACATCCTCCCTCAAACGGTCCATCCCTGCCAGGATCAGTGCGGTGTCCCTGCTGCGACACTCCTCTGCCCGCTCCAGAGCCACACGCAGTGCATCCACGGACATCGCAAGTTGCATCTGCTGCTGGACCGATGCTCGCAGTAGGCGGGTGTGCTCGTCCAAGAGGTCATCAGCCTCCTCGGCATCCTGTCCCTCAGGGTGTGCAAGGCCCTGATGTTCAGCACCCCTTGAGGATGGGTGCTGCGCACCAGGACCAGGTCTGGGCATGTCCACAGGCGGTGCATAGACGCCACCGCTGAACCCTGTACCTCCAAGCCCAGTGAGCGACTGCTGATGTTGCGCCCCCGGCTGCCGCACCCCAGGACTCAGTGGTGCCACCGCAGTGGCTGCAACAGTCCCACTGTCCTGAACAGACACCAGTGCTGCCCCACTGGTGCTGACAGACACAGCCTGGGACTGTGCTGACACGCAGGCCTCCACGGTGGCACCACCCAGAGCCATAGGCGTGAATTGCCCTGCTGTGTATCCTTCACTGCCCATGACAGTCGTGTCATCATCACTGGTGCTGGACTCTGCCCCAGCCACAGCATGCTGGCATCCATGGACGCCAGCATGCTGGGACACAGGCAGGGCTTCCTCCACACCTGTCACAATGACATCAGTGTGGACAGCCAGGCGGCCCCACTGTCGCAATGATCCACATATACCTGTGGAGGTGGATGGTCCCACCTATGACTCCATCTGACTGTCCGCAGTGAACAGGCCCACCACCGCTGACCCATGCAGATGCTCAGGATCTGTAAGGGAAAGCAAAGTCGCGTTACTTCGTGTGACCTACCCTGCCACCCCCCCCCCCATAGACAGACCATGACTTACCAGCAGTGATGGGCCACCACCCATCTGGAAGCCACCACCGAACACCCTCAATGGCACTGTGCTGCATGCTTGCAGCAAGCCTGTCCTCTGCTGGGGTCACTGTACCACCTCCGGCTGTCCCCCACCTGTTGCAGCACATGCTGCCCTGATGGCAGCCACCTTCTCCTTCACCCTCCTCCTGTCCGTGCCCATCTTCTTCTTACACTCCTGCACAGAGCGCTGGTGGCTGCAGGTTCAGGGCACACGCCACCTAATCCCATGCAGCAGCATGGGCCTGAGGAGTTCCCCACTGTCCACTGAGCAGTGGCTCCTGATCCAGGTAGGCCTCGAACAGGGCCTCGGTTTCAGCCTTTGTAAAGTTCGGCCTCCTCCTCCTCCCACCATTGTTGTCCTCCTCTCCAACAACGTGCTCAGTCATTATGTAGCCTGTAAGAATGGCAGTTGTTACCTGTGACTGTGCAGTCCCATGCATGTCCCTGAATCCACAGTCCACACTCCCAAACAGCATGCAACTCACCAATAAACTGCAGTAACTGAGTATGGCCACTGCAGCACATTGTCGCACTTTTGTAGCGCAATCCACGCAAATGAGGTGAGGAGCAACTTTAAGTAGATGCAAATTGCAGTGCTGCGCCATTGAATGGCTGATTAGATGATCTGCATATGACAGCTGAATATCGCGCTGTTGCGCTTTGCGCAATTGTGTTGAATGTGCTGAGCCAATGGCGCAGTCCCGTGACATGCGTAGTACACCTCACTGCGCATGCCCGGGTTGCTGACGCAGGCGTCTGCCACACTGATGATGCGCTGTGCATGGTAGGCAATGCAGGGCATGGCCACCATTGTGTTAGTGGCGCTATAGCGATGGTCACTACATGGCGCTGTGGCACTGGGCCATCACAGGTGCAATGGCCCAACTGCTCGGTAGTCCGCTATGGCGCTGGCACACAGGCAGCCAATCGCGCTACACGCATTGTCATCCGATGGCGCTGTGCATGGCCTTGCGCCAGAGACCCTTGACCCTGTGCCCGACCTTTGCCCCCTTGGCACCACGCATCAGGCATAGGTGCCACCTCTATCGCGCTGTTCGGTAACAGTAGCGATAAGAATAACAGTGCTGTACCCTGCAGCATCTGCGCGGGGAGCAGGGCTGCAGGCGCCATATTGCCTACTATAGTTGCCAGGGATGCACGAGACAGACAGCACAGTGGACAACAATTGAGCTGGCCAGTCTGGTGGCCATTGTGAAGCCACACCATGGGCCTCTATTTGGGGAGGCTCCCCTGGACAGGGCCAGGACCCAGGTGTGGCAGGAGGTGGCCACTTCCCTGGAAGAGGCCACCAGACATGGGCGTAGTGCAAAGCAGTGCAGGCACCGCTATGGTGACATGCGGAGGAGGGAGCCGGTGCTACTGGCCCGACTGCGGTCACATACCAGGAGGGGCACGGTGCCACGTCCAGGTAGGGGTTCCGTCAACACACTTTATCGTCCATATGGGTCACAGTGTTGTATGTGTCCAGCATATGGGGGGGACCATATGGGGTTGGCGTGGCGGTGTTCACAGGTGTGGGGTGGGTGGGTCTGGCTGGGTGGGAGGCACACACCTTGGGGCAGGGGGACTTTGCTTCGGGAATGTACTGATGTTCTTCTCTCCTTTTTTCCCCCACAGGCCCGGATGAACTCCGCAGATTGCGGGCAGAGTGGCGGAGGTGGGAGGACAATGTAGCCAGGTGGGGCGAGGGCCATCACCACCCACCTGACCGGCCCAATGAGGGTGAGTGCCATACATCCATGATTAGTACTGCATGCTGTGTGACAGGGTGGGCAGCGGGGCATGGCCACCATTCATCGACACCACTGCCATGCATGCAACTTGTTACAGTCAGCACTGTCCAGTGGCAATGCATGTCTGGGTATGCGTCACTGGTGGTCCATGCGTGCACCAGGTGCATGGCTGTGCCACTGCCTTTGCACCACATAGCCATGTCACTAAACGGCCACAGTGGTGCTGTGCGTGACTTGGCCAGTGGGTGTGTGCAGCATTCTGCATGGCTGTATGCACCTGGGTGGGCAGATTCTGTGGACGTGATCACTGCGGGTGGTCACACTCCATCACAGTGGTATGTCCCATGGCCGTATGTCATGCACAGTGGGCGGGCTGTATGGGGTTGTGCATTCACACCTATTGACTGTGCTCCCTTGTCCTAGGTACACGCCATCTCAGGGACATTCGGGACGTCTTACAGGAGCTCCTACAGCTGGGCCCCATGAGTCCCTCGATATCCTAAGGAGGCTGGACACGACGGGGGTGCTGCGGAGGCACAGAGGCCAGCGGTCCCAGAGTCAGGAACGGCGGTTTCGATAGGAGTCCTTCGGTCCACTACTTCCCCTACCCCCCTGGACCCACCCTCACACCCCTCCTATCCCATTTGTCCACCCCTTTTCCCTACCCACCCCCACCTTGTTTGTGTCCCCCAAAAGCTTGTATATAGTTTTTATTCTTGTACATAGTTCACTTTTATATTTTCAATACATTTGATTTTGATATGAATACTGTGGTGGTCTCTGATTTGCAGCAGGCTATAGGTGCTCAGCTGCAGTGGTGTGCATGGCATCAGGGGTGGTGCAGTCATGGGCATGTGTGTGTGTCTGTGTGGCGGTGACTATGGTGTGGGGGTAGATATCAGTCAGTGTCTGTGTTGTGTGTGTTGTTCCCTGTGCACTGGATGACTGTGTGCAGTAGTCCATGGTGCATGCTCTGTGTCCATGGTGCACCCATCGGCCCGTCCATGGCCTGTGCAGCCGACACACATGCCTGTCTGTGACCTGCATGGTCCACTGGCATGTCAGTGGTGGCAGTCCCTGCAGGGCGGACACTGTACCCGTCACTTTGCTGGGTTGCCCCGTCACTGGTGTGGTGCATACCTGGCTCGGGTGGCACTGTGGGCACCACAGTCGTTGTCCCACCCATGCTGTGCCTTGTGTGTATTGCAGGGATGCCCCACTGTCTGTGGCTTGTGCTCCGGGTGACTACTGGTGGTGTACGGGTCCACAGTGCTCAAGAGGGTGGCTGGCACTCCAGTGCCATGGTGGACTGCGGGTTGTGTGTACACGGCTTACATGGGCCCAATGGGGCTTAGTTGCCCCACCACTGCGTCCCTGTGTTGGTGTGCCCTTGGGTATGGGTGGGTGTCTGTCCATACCCTGTGTGGCATCCAGTGTGGTGCATACTTCCACGCATTACTGTGGATGTCTGTGCTGGCTGTTGTGGCCAGTGGTGGGTCAGGGTGTCACTGGAATACTGTGCAGGGCGCTGTACTACTGGTGGTGAGTGTCAAGGCACGCCCTGTCCCATGTGGGTACCTCTTGTGCCGCGCTTGGTCGGTCTCTCCAGCAGTACCTCGGGGGACTGTGCATGGTGGCACTGTGTCTGCCGTTGTTGCATTGTTGTGTGCTGCAACCCACTGATGGGTGCTCATGGTGGGGCTGGCTTGCATGGTTCTGTGGTGCACAGGGTTGCATTGACACAGTGGGGTGGTGGCATGCATGGGGTTTCCTGCAGTGGTGGTCACAGCTCATGGGGGGGGTGTCTCAGGGTCATGGTGCAGGGTGTGCTCTGCACTGGGGGGGATGGTGTGGCACGGGGTGGTCTGCCCTCCTTGTGTGCCAGTCACAGCTTGCCGGTAGGTGCGATGGGGCACCATGGCCAAGCTGTGGGTTGTTTGCTTGTCTCCATGGGCCAGTGGTTATTCCAGCCCTCCCCCACTTGTGCTGTGCTTGGGGTGTGGGAGGACGATGTCTGTTCTGCTGTGTGTTCCTGTGCCCATCTGTGGCATGGGTGGTGGGCCCCTACCTCCCTGATTGTGCAGTTACATTGCTCTGTAGCTGGGGGGCTCCCTGGTTGCGCTATGGCGCCTCTGGACTGCTCAGCTGAACATCCCTTGTTGAACTATGGCGCATCAGATCTGCTCAGCTTCCCCTCCCTAGCTGCGCTATGGTGCAGATGGTGCGATATTCAGTCGTCGGCTGTAGGCGCAATTTGGCCTGCTCCGTTTTTGAATATCTTGTCTCTTGTGCATGGGCTCAATAGACTTGCACTTGCTTCTGCTATTGCGCACTTTTTTGGATGCAGTTTGAATATCTGGGCCTATGTGTTTTCATCATCTTACTGTTTTTAAGTAAGCTCTTAATTTAAGTTAAAAAAACTACTCTCACTTGAATTTTTGTTGTCTGGAGTGCTGGTTTCTTTATTTTTATACTGTGGGAGGCATCCGTGATCTCCACTCCTCTAATGATGGCCTCCTCAAAGTTCCGAGAGCGAGATTGAAATCAGCTGGGGATCGATCATTTGGAGTTGCTGCTCCAGCTCTCTGGAACTCGTTGCCGCTGGAAGTGAGAGAGGCCCCCACTATAGAGGCTTTTATGAGCCATCTGAAGACCTTTTTATTTATGCAGGCTTTTGGAGATTGAATTTATATGTATGTTATTTTAATGAAATGTATACGATATGACATACTGTACAGTTTTGTGCGGCGCCCAGAGCCTTTGGGATTGGGCGTCTTTTTAAATAAAATTGACACTGACATTGACATGTACCTGGATGTGCAAGTAAGCATCTTTCATGTCAATGGAGCAAATCCAGTCTCCCTGGTGCAGAAGGGTCAGCAGACTCTGGAGTGTCACCATCTAGAATGTTTTGTACTGGATGAACAGATTTAGCTCCCAGAGGTCCAGAATGGGCCTGAGATCCTTGTTCATTTGGGCACCAGGAAGAAATGAGAATAGAACCCTCTGCCCTGTTGAGTCTCTGGGATGGGTTCTGTGGCCCTTTTTGGCAACAAGGAGTGAATTTCCTCCCAGAGCACTGGAATGTGGTCTGGGGAGTAAGAGTACAGAACTGGGGGGGGGGTCTCTAGGCCACTCCAGAAGTTCCAGAGTGTGGCCTCTTTCTATAATCTGCAGTACCCAGGCATCTCTGGTGATCTCCTTTCACTTGCCAAGTGTGGGAAGTAGTGACCCCCTACCACCACCTCCTGTCTTACAGGAGGGGGAAGGGGTTGGGCAGGGAGTTAGGCAGAACCGGCAGGGGCAGGCAGGTCTGTACCTCTTCTTCTGTTTTTTTTTTTCCTGTGGTAGAGGAGAGGGTGGGCATGGCAGGGGCAGTCCAGTGTTTACCCTGTGGTTTGCTAGAGGGCTTGGGTCTACGAATATACTGACAAATGGGCACTCACTGACCACTTTTTGGCTTGCTGGTGTGGTACATGGAGTCCACTGAACATAAGGTGCGGCCTGAGGCTTGCAGTTGAGATAATATGTCCTGCACATCTGTGCCAAACAACAACAGGATGGACAACTAAACATCCTGTTCAAAGCTTGACACCCTCAAACAAGAGTGTTTAGGAAGGAAAATGCCTGTCGTGGCAGCCCCCGCCGAGGCAACTATGGCATTGTAGGCAGCCCTAAGGAAGTGAGTGCCAACATCAGACCCAGCTTTCAGAGACTGCAGCAGCTGCTGTTTCAGAGGGTGCTCTGGGAGGACCTGGGCAGATTCAAGTGATTGGTCCCAGAGCTGGTTTTGGTACTGGATCATATGGGCAATGTAATTGAACATCCTGATGGCCAGTGTGGCAAATGCAATGGTTCTCTTGCTAATGTGATCCAGCCTTCATGACTCCTTATTCAGGGTTAAAGAACTGAGCTGTTTGGGCCTCTGGGTGTGGTTGTGAGTGGTGTTGATGACCACCAAATCCACTTGAGCCTGATTGGCAAAGAAAGGCCTTCCTGCTGGAGCCTGGTATAATTTGTCTGCCTCCTAGACATGGCAGGTATCAAATTGGGTCAATGCCAGGCAGTCGTAGTGGCATCTTCAAAAGGCTCAATTAAGAGTGGGATGACCAGGGGAGAGGCATGTGGCAGCCTTAAATAAGAGGCCAGTCAACACTGAGTGGGATCTTGCTCCTCAACATCGAAGCCCATGACTGATTATTTATAACAGTCGTATAACCAAGACAAAAGAGAGATCATCAGTGGGGGGATCGCAGGATATACCCCGGGGTCTCCTTGCTGTCAGACAAGACCATGGAGGAGGAGTTGTAAGGAGTAGCTCCTCCGTCATTGCACTTATTGGGAAAATGAGGTCTGGACAGCACCAACCCTCGTCCCCTGAGTCCTGACGGATGAGTAAGGGCCCAGGGTTCTGGGACATGGGCTGCAGCCCTGCTGGAGAAGCAGGGGGGCATTGAGGGGATGGACCTTGGGGAAGAACAAGCTTAGGCTGCATGACATCCCATAAGGTGGTGCTACTGGCATTGGACCCATCATCATCAGTTGAGGACACACCGGGGTTAGCGCCGGGGAGGGTGGCCTCACAGGCTGGATCCTGCTGGAGAGTTCCTCAGTGTCGGTTGACATCAGAAAAGGTGATGGTGACTGCGGCTTGGGCCGGGGTGACTTCACAGAAGGTAGATGCTCCAGGCCTGAAATGACGACTGAAGAAATGACTGTGGTCAGTGGCAGAGTGGCTAACGCTGCACCTGTCATTGATGAGCCAGCAGAGCTACCTGAGTGCCCATGGAAAATAAAGGCCTGAACAGCAGGGCCTGTGAAGTCAGTGCGGTGCCAGAACACCTAGAACTGACCCCCACCACTGAAACATTAGTGAGGGGAGCTGCCAGCAGTAGCCCTGTAGGAGAAGGGCGTGTGTGGCAGAGAAAGCCACCCCTGATGAAGAGGATGGCCCCATTGTGGTCAGCGCACAAAGCGGCGACCGTGTCTCAATGTTTATGCTCCCCCATAGATTGTCCCGGGCCTTGGGGGCTGAGAGCCCATGGATGTTGAGGGAGAAACGGAGAAACTTCGAGCCTGAAGCTCCTTCTCCAGCTGGGTGACCTTCTGCTTCAGCAGAAGAGTTTCAAGGGTTTGCTTTCAGCACTTCCTGGTGGCCTGGTTGAAGCCACAGCAGATCACACAAGGCTGTGTGTTGTGTTCTGTCCCAGGCAGCAGACACAGGCCTCGTGGTAATCCTTCTTAGGATCTTCTGCCTGCAGGTGCACTTTTTGAAGAGGTTCCTGGAGGTGGTTTTCAAGATAAACGGAAAGGGAAAATCACTTTCTTGCTAAAGTAATACACACTAGGGAGAGAAAAATAAAAAAGGGAAGATTTGCTGAAGAAATTCGGCAAAAAGGTGGTCGACTGAAGCTTGCGGATCTCCCTGAAGTCCGACGTGTGATGATTAACAGCAGGAAAAGAACTGAGGAGGGTGTGGGGGCCAACCACTCTTCTAGGATAGGCCAAAATCGGTGTATGATGTCAGGGTGGGCAACCCCCGGTAGACTGCTAGCTAGAAAAGATTCTGTGTGGTCCTAGTGCCTGGCATCTATAGTTCCATAGGTGTGGCCTGCTGCAAGTGATCCCCCCGAAGTCAGGTCATACACTATACTACCCAAAGGCAGTGTATTTTTTTTTATTTATCTGCTTGCAGACAGATGGAATTAAAGCAGGTCTACTCCAAACCACATCAGACTGGATGGGCCTTGCAGTCCTTATCTGCCGTCAACTTCTATGTTTCTATGTTTTAAATGCAGACAGAACAGGAGGAACTAAATTGACCAGCATAGTAGAAATGTTTAACCACTGATCAATTGCTGTAGGCTCAGAATTAAGTGGAGAAGTATGAGCAAAGCCTTGAAAGTTAGATTCTCCTGAAGTACAGCAGTAGGGCCTGGATCCAAAGAGTTCTGGCTAAGAAAGTTATTACCACCATCCTCAAAGAAGAAGGGGTCAGGTCAGACTCATCCCCCTCCACATCCTCCCTGGAAGGAGGGCATAGAGAGGGGTGGATCACAGGCCCTCTAATCAAGAAACAAAGCCCCAGCAACACTGACGGCACCGGACCCAAGGATAAGGGGCCTGTGCTATGTGTGGCACCAGATATGGAACACAGTCCGGCACCACAAGATCCCCAGTGCCGAGAACCTCAGACGTGTAGAATCTCTATGTCAATCTAGAACTGCTACAATGCCGACCCGGTGCCAGCGTGATGCTGACATGGTGACGAAACAATACCAGGACCAGCAGCAGAATCAGTGCCAGGCCAGGCCCCAAAGGGCCCAAACCCAGCACAAGTGATGAAACCAGACTCAGTGCCAATGATCCAGCAGCACCGCAGTGACCAGAAATGGTACCCGTCCCATCCCACCAAGTGGCACAAGGTGGGGGTGCAGCCAGTGGGACAGGAGACAGCAGGATTGTCACTGGCAAGGGCTGAAGGCAGCTGCTGGAGCCAAACACACAACCCAGTTTGAGGGTTCTGCCCGTGGCTCCAGTTCCGCTGACCCCAAAGAGCCAGAGACTAGATCCACTGGCAGTGACACACAAGCCTGACGCTGCACCCACTGCTCCAAAGAGCTGCCCAAGGGTGGAACCACCCACCAGAGTCCCCACTTAAAGACAGAGGGGGACTCCAGGCCTGAGACCTTGACATCCCAGTACCAGAGGCCCCGTCAGTGCCAATGGTGCCAATGAGGAGACTGAGGATCTCACGGCAGACCTCCCAGAGGGTGACCTTGAGTGGTAATGTTTATTCCCATTCTGAAGGCAACAGGAAGAACTCAAGGCTGAGCGGTGTCAAGAACTTGACCAGAATCGGGAATGGGTCCACCCTTTTGTACTTTCAGTAGGAATGTCCTTCCTCCCGAGCACAGGACCGCCCATGGTCAGAACCCTTTCCCAATGGGGAAAGTGAACCAGAAATGTCCCATTGCCAAAGCAGCCTGCCTGAAAGGCTCCCTACTGTCATCCTCCACAGCTGCTGACCATAGACTCGGTAGGCCTAAGAGAAAAACAGACAAAATTATTTTTTGTAAAATCACTAAACTGGCAAAAACAAAACTGTAGCTTTAAACATCATAACTGAGAAGAACTGAACGCCATTGTATAGACATGAAGTTCTGACCTCTGGTGGGTGAGCAACATCATCATTGATGCGCACTTGATGGCAGGAAAAAAGGAGCTGAGGCAGTTGAGGACTGGCACCGAAGTAAGCCTGGCACCATGAGCCATTCTTACGGCGCCATGCATACGAACAGCTTGCCTCAGCACCAGCCTTCCTGAAAAGTTCTGTCTCCCACAGGATCCTAGCACCTCTGGCTAAGACCCATTAGTGTGAATCAATGGTGAAGCTTGATTTGGTAAATACATGCAGTGCAGAGCATAAACCAAAGTGCAAGACACAAAACTGGTAGTGAGAGCCCTGGAGCATGAAATGCAGGTATTTGTGTGTGACTTACAGATCTTGACATGATGGTATGCGTCCTTCATGTCCAGAGCACCTATACAATCCCATTTTAGTAAGAGGGGAGAAGCGACTGCAAAGAGATTGTTTGAAACTTTTTGTATTTGATGAAAGATTCAGTTCCCAAAGGCCTAATACAGGCCCTAGATCCCTGGTCCATTTTAGGGCAAGAAAGTACCAGGAATAATAGCCCTGGTGCTGTTCTGAAACTGGGACAGGCTCCACAGCCCTCTTGTAGAGGAGGGTTTGAACCTCCTCCAGCAGGAGGGTAAGATGTCCCAGAGGATATCTGTTTGGCAAAGGGAAGGGTCACTGGAGGAACAGTAAGGAGCTCTGTGTATCTAAACTACCTCTAAACTACCTCCAAAACCCAGACAACAGTTGTTATCTCCCTCCACCTTTGTCTGATCTTTTGTAAGTCTGACCTTTTGTAAGTCTGGCAAGGACACTGACAGGTAGGTTTGCAGCCTGGGAAATGGAAGACTGAGGTCTCTGGGAGCCACATCTATGATCTCTGGAATATTCGCAGCCTGGACAGGCAGAGGGCCTATGAACAGAACCTCTATCCATTACGCAGGGTTTCAGGTTGAAAGTTTGTAGGGACAGTGAAGCCATTTTTGAGGACTGTAAATACCTCAAGGCATTTTCCACATCATTGCCAAACAATTGCTTTCCTCTAAAGGAAGCATGCCTTACAGACTGTTGTATATCAAAGGCAAATCCTACCACCTGCAGCCAAGAGTGGCTGCAAAGGCAAATCCCAGAGGCAGCATCCCTGGCAGCAGCATCTGAAGCATCATAAGCAGATCTCAGCAGGCGCTTTCCAGCTTCCTGTCCATTAGCAATAGTCTGCTGGGACAATATTTTACCCTGGCCTTCTGGCATTTTCTCAGCCAGGGAGGCCATAGTCTTCCACAAGCAATTTGGATATTTAATTATGTAAGCCTGACAGTTTGCAATCCTTTGGCCGAGGGAAGCAGAAGCAAAAGTCCTCTTCCCCATCACATCCAGCTTCCTCAACTCCTTGTCTGGAGAAAGAGAACGCGTGTGCTTGGTTGTCTTTGATCTATCATGAGCAGCCATGGCTACCACTGAATCTGTTTCAAGCTGAGATTCATAATATGGCTTTGCTGTGGGGTCAGGCTATTATTTGGCAGCCTTTTTTGTGACTGCTGCCAATTGAACTGGACCATGCCAAGAAACCAAGGTAGCATTCTCCAATGCTGAAAGCACAGGAGTGATTATTACCATAGGGGAGGCAAACAACTCCAAGAACTCATAGAGATTTCTCTTGGAGGAATCCTTTTCCTGTGCTTGAAACCCCAGTTTAACCTGTACCTGTTTAAGGAAGGCCTGAAATGAGGCATCCTCAGGTGGAGACCTAGGAGTGTTGTTTTTTTTTTTTTTATTTCTATTTATGTTCCTCACCCTGCATCCGGTCTTCACTCCTTCAGGAGACACATCACAGTATCCCCGCTCCACAACCTGCCTGGTCCCCCATCAAGTCCCCATGGAGCCTTGGCTATACTCCCAGGCAGGTACGGGGCGAGGCAGCTACACCCCGAGACATTCAACTTTCATCGGACTTCCGACGGATCACCAGGCAGGTGCAGGCAAACAGGGACACTGCACAGTGCTCTGTCATCTAGGAGACTGGATTCCAATTTTCCCTTGTTCTGGGGGAGTGGTACATACCCTGATGTCATGGCATCACCGCTGATGTCGCCACTCCCCATCCCTTAGTAGCTGCTCTATGCTTGCTGTGCCCCCGACTTCCGCCAGAGACCAGTCAAGTGCCGAGTGTGGACCCCCCTCCCTCCCAGGAGAGGAGAGCTGTCCATCGGACGCTCAATCCTCTCCCTCCCCTGCTGACCCCCAGCGGCCCAGGCTCATTCCATGGTGCAAGGTGTGGCGCCCAGTGCCTCAACCCTCAGCACCACTGGGCTGATCCCTAGGAGTGTTTTTCACACTCTCCTCTGAGCAGGAAGAAAGAGTAGAGGTTGAGCCTACTACATCAATTGCTTCTTCATCCATGGCCATCTCCTCCTCTTTCATATATTCTGGAATACATTCCCAGTTCATCATCAAAGTGAACCGTAATTGGTAGAGGATCAATGGGACAAGGAGATAAGGGAGGCCATTCAGGGCCCAGCACTATTGTGGGGACCGAGAAATGAAGCATCTACAGTAAGGTCAACAATGGCACAGCCGAAGTGCTGTCGGAGGCAGTGGCAGTAGGTGGTGAAAGAGGCTTGACATCATTTGATAAAGGAGCTGTGTGTCAACTGGCCCTGAAGGGGTCACCGATGTTGGTACTGTCAATGGGACTATGCAGGAAAAAAGAGTAGAGCTTGAACGTACTACATCAATTACTTCTTCACTCATGGCCTCTTCCATATATTCTGGATTATATTCCAGTTCATCATTGACATCGACTGTCATCGGTAGAGATTCGACAGGACAAGGAGATGATGGAGGCTGTTCAGGGCCTGGTACTACGGTGGGGACAGAGAAATTAAAATTATGTACACACCACAACTGTTGATCTTCCAGAACAACTTTCCCATTCATCCTCATGGGTGTAAGCCAGAGGTGCCAGGACCCAGTGGGAGCAGTATTTTGCAGCCTAGGGGACCAACGTCAGAGCTGGAGCTGCCCACGAGGCAGACATAGTGACATTGTGCTTGAGGGCTGGCCAGTAACCAATGCCGACCCCTTCCCCTCCTCAGTTCTGTTTACCAGGACAGAAAACTAGTAGGAGAGAAAAAGAGAGACAGGGCTATAGACTCCTAGCCCAAAGAGATAGGAAAAGGATATAGGATAAAAAAATCATATAATAAAACTCGACTACAAACTTGGAGACCTAAGGGGTGGGCATAAATTGCATAGGCATAGTGGGAGTAAGAGCCAGAAACTACTATCCACCTGGACAGAAAGGTGGAGGGAGGGCAGCAGCCCTGACATGTCACTCTGGATGGCCTAGGAAAGACCAAGGGGAATCTCTGTATGGTTGGGATATCAGAAGCCAATTTACGGAGCGTCTTGCGCTGAAAGAGGACAAAAACAAGGGACTAAATAATAAACCCAGAAATAGACAATTGAAGAGATTGGAGCAGTCCAAAAGCAGGCCTACTATCCTCTTGCCACTCCAAGAGAGAGGGGAAGAGAAAGGAAAGAAAAGAGACCTAACACCTAGATATGTGATAGCATACAGCTTGATACACTCAGCATACAAAAATAATAATAAACCTCCATAGCATCTTTCTCCCCTTGGCACCAGAGGTGATGGTTGCACCTGGTAGCGAGGCTATGCTGCCAGTTGGCAGAGTCTGGAGATATCTGCAAGGTGGACAGCAAGGTCGCAGTAGCTCTAGCGGGTATATCAAAAACCTCCTAGAAGGAGAGAAAAGAGCATAGGAAGTGACAAAATACAAACATCATTAATTTTTTTTTTTTTACTTTCCTCTTTTTTTTTTTTGGAAAAAGGGTAGGGACCTTTATTCACTTTTTTTTTAGAAAAGGGGGCAGAAACCCTTACTCCTATATATTACAAAAACAGGTAACGCACTGGTTAAAAAAACAGGAGACTGGAAGGGGGTGAAAGAGCTCAATTGCCACAAGGAAGAAATTAAAATTACATATCCGTAATTCTTGATCTTCCAGAATATCTTCACCATTTATTCACACTTATGGGTCTAGGGCCGAAGGCACTAGGACCCCATGAGAGGAGTGCCTTTTGCAGCCTAGGGGACCAATGCCAGTGCCAGTGCCACCCAAAAGATAGATGTAGCAACACTGTGCTCATGTATTGGCCAGTAACCGACGCTGGTCCCCTACCTTCCTCAGTTCTGTTAGCCAGGAGAGAAACTAGTGGGAGAGAAAAAAAAAGTGAAAGAGAGAGCTAAGACTCCTCACCCAAGGGATAGGAAAAGAATATAGGATATAAAATCATTAAAACAAAAAACCTGACTACCAACTTAGAGAACTAAGGGATGGGCCTAAGGCACTGGAGTAGAAGCCAGAGGAGCCAGAACCTACTAGCCACCTGTGCATGAAGGTGCAGAAAGGCAGCAGCCCTGGTATGGAGCTTTGGCTAATGCCAGAGAGACCTGAAAGAATCTCCTAAAAGTAGAGAGGCTAAATTCCATGGGAGGGCCTTGCACTTATGAATACAAGAGCCAAGGTAGGACAGACAGCAAGGCTAGATAGAAAAGCATGATAGAGCATACAGGTATCCTCTTGTCATTCCATAAGTGAGAGCAACAGAAAAGGACCAACACTGAAGTGTGAGATTGGGTGTGACTCAATGGGATGAATGGGACAAAAAAGTAACCCCTATGGTATCTGCCCCTAGGATGAAAGGTGGGGCTGCACCTTACAGGAGGCTGAGCTGTAGATGGCAGAGCTTGCCGAAGGTTAAACAAAGAAAAGCAGCCCTGGGAGAGACTGCAACAGCTCCCAGAGGAAGGGGGAGGAACAAAGGGAGTTGAAAGATAGAGGGGAAAAAAATCCTTTAAAACTTCTTTTTATTTGAGGGATAGGGACCCCAATTCATTGTGTCTTTTTTTACCTTTTTGTTTTTAAAAACAAAAGCAGAAAAAGACTAAAAAAGGGTGAGAGGAGAGCCCTTTTCCCACTCCCTCCCTCCCTCAGGACTCCAGCAAGCCGCTAACCCCCAAAGCTCTGCAGCAAATAGGTACGGCATTCCGACTCACCCAGAGGAGCAAGCTACTGCTATTGGCACCATTTTCAAACCAACTTGTTCTCCTATATTCAGTCTGTATGCTTGCATGTATTCTGTAGCCCAATTTGTTCATTTATGTTCATTTAACAACGTTAGCCTCCTGTTTATTGTTTAAGCATTTTTCAACATTTTCACTATTTAGGCATTTGTAGCAATTTCAAATGTTAGCTAGTTTCAGCTTTTCACTTAGTTTCAGCGTTTCACTGTGTCTGTCTTTCCCATACACTTAGTTTCAGCATTTCACTGTGTCTGTCTCTCCCATTTCTCACCCTCCCCCGTTTCTGCTCTGTATTAATCTCTGTCCCTCTTAACTTACAGCCCATTCCCTCGGGACTCCAGTAAGCCACGACCCCAGCACTATCCCCCAAGGCTCTGCAGTAAACAGGTACGGCATTCCAATTCACCCAGAGGAACAAACTACAACCGCTTGCATGGCAGCTGCCCCGCCTGCCCCCTTCTCACCCACCCAAGGTATTCGCTCCCTTAAAGGTACTTCTGGTCACATGACTTGGTGATTCTACCATCCCACTTTTCTATCTGCAGCCTATCACAAATGATTACTAGTGGCCACTAAACCTCCTATCTTCCTCACTCCTACTTGGGTTAGTTATCTCTCACTGCCCTTTACTCTCCTCACCCTCCCTCTTTCTAGTCTCACCCTCTCATCATGCAGTCCCTAGCTCTGTGCCTCCTTTTTATGGCCCTTCTTCCTACACTTGGCTGCTCCCCCAAACCCACCAGCATCTCTGCCCCAAATGCCTGCATCATCTTACTTTTGTACCCCCCCACCACCCACTCCTCCCTTTGTCCTGCTCCTCTACCCCTCCTTGACCCCCCCATGCTCCTCCCTTCCCTCCCTTCCTCCTCTCCCCCAACCACCCATGTCCCCCCAGACCCCACACCCAGGCCTCATCCTGGCCCCCTACTGAAACACATTTCCCTCCTCACCTCACCTCACTTCAATGCTCCCCAGTGCCCCTTACCCTTTCTCTCTCTCTCCCACTTCCTCACCTGAAAACGTCTCCTGCCTTCCCTCCTCCTCCTCCTTCTCTCGGGGGTCGTGGAACCAACCCTGGCCCACCCCCCCACCAATCACAACTCCATCCCTCACAAAGGTTTCCACGTCTACCACATAAATGCCCATAGCTTTCTTCCAAAGCTTGACTTGCTAAAAGTCTGGATATCTCAGCACTACATGCTATTAGAGCCATGAAATTCTAAGTATGAGCTGAAATTTTTTATAAAATTTTGGAAATTAATATAAAAATAAGTCTTACATATAAATGCCAACACATCAACGCCTTTGAGGGTTCATTCGAGCTTAGATGGTTATTAAGTTTAAATGTGGTCAATTTTAAATAAAATAACAAAAAATGTTACATTATGTATATAAGTATAGGGTTTTTTGTTATTGCCTCTATATAGACACCATATATGGTTAATAAGAAGGTGAATGGGTGTTTTAATTAGGTCTCATTATTTGTAAACATATAAGTAGCCAAGCAGGCATGGTGGTAGTACTACCCTGAGGATGCATGGCAGTGGCCATGCGAAACATCAGTAGCTAATTTTGTTGGCTTCACCTCCTGTGATACCTCCTGTCACACTGCAGTATGTATTTTGTATTTAAAGACTGATTAAAGGACTTTTATTATTCTTCTATAGTACTGTGTGTGTCTGTTGTCACGGGTGTTTTTTCATCTTTCAAAACTGAATATCTCAGCACCCCCTGGATGTTCTCTGAATCTGGCTTTCTTCATGTGTCCCCAATGCTAGTCTTACCCTACCTGGCTTTGACACCTACTGCCAGGACCACGGTAAGAGGGGCAAAGGCATTGCCATGTACATCTGTAGCTGTATCACCTGTTCCATCATCTATCACAAAGCTGCACTGACATCCTATGAACTTCTCCTCACCTGCCTAACCCTCCCATCCAAAACCCCCATCTTTATTTGCGTCCTATATGCCTACCCCAAACTCACCTCCAAGTCCCTCACCTACTGCATTAACACCATCCCCTCCCTCTCCTCAACAGGAGAACTACTGATGCTGGGAGACTTCAATGTTAACTTGTTCTGTCCCTCCTCCTGTTCCATAAGGCGCTCTATCGAAGCTCTCAACTTTACCCAGCTAATCTCTGACCATACCCGACTCAACCCCCGCTCCTCCAACCACACCCTTCTTGACTGGATCCTCTCTTCTCACCCCCCCCCTTGCATCTCATCAGCCTGAGTCCTACCTGATGCAATAAGTGACCACTTCATTACCTGCTGGATCACCTTCACCACTTGCCCCCCAAATATATCACGTATCATGCACTCAAACACATATCCCTTGATCTCCTTCTTTCTGACCTCCACTCTGCTGACTGAACCCCTGTCCTTTCAGCCTGTGATGTTGAAATCGCCCTCTAATACTTCTACTGCATCCCGACCTCCATCTGGGATCAACACACACCCCTCTGCACATCCTGGGTAAGGTGGCATCATCTTCCCTGGATTATGCCTGAAATCCTTTCCCTTTGTAAAGCTAGAGACCATGCCTTGTCCCTCTTCAAACATTGTGGCTCTTCCTCTAGCCTTCAGGAATATTACACCCTCAGGAACAAGTACACCAAAGCAATTTGCCAAGACAAATCAAACCTCTTTAAATCTCACCTCTCCCATAACCCCAACCCATCCTCCTTCTGGTCAACCATGAAGTCCTTCCTCAATCCCCCACCCCATGCCACCTCCTCTACCCTCACTGAAAATGATGCAAAAATCTTCAATCCTTCAACAGTGGCATCCATTTTCAACAAATATTTCACATCCTGCGTACTCCCTGACTTGCCCTCCCCCCTACTCCTTATCCCATTCTGCTGGCTTTGACTCCCCCCTCATCTCCTCCTCAGAAGTCCATCATGCCATAACCTCCTTAAATACTACCAAATCAAGCCCAGATGGCCTTCATGCCTTACTCCTGCACCTCTATGCCCCAGCTATCTCCAATCCCCTCACCCATATCCTCAATCTCTCCTTAACCACCAACTCTGTCCCCACACCATGGAAACTTGCCAGGGTAATCCTCCTCCCTAAGGGTGGTGATCCTTACCTTCCAAACAACTACCAGCCCATCTCCCTCCTCCCCTCACTTGCCAGACTCCAAGAGTCTCTGATCCTTTCCAGGTTATTCAACTTCATTTCTTCCTCAAACGTTTTCTCTAACTACTAATCCAGCTTCCACAGAAACCACTACACTATCTCCTCCATCCTCCGTGCCTCTAACTCCGTCCTTTCTGCCATGTACTGCGGGCACATCACAGCAGCGATTTCTATTGGCCTTGCTAAAGCCTTTGACTCCATCTCCCACCCACTCCTCCTACAAAAACTCCACAAAGCTGGATTGTCCTCCTCCAGTGTAAACTGGTTTAGCTCCTACCTCTTGGTAGGATACAATCAGTCTCAGTAGGCAACTCTGTCTCTCCTCTCCTCCCCATCCTCTCTGGAGTACCTCAAGGGTCTATTCTTAATCCAGTTCTTTTTTCATTATTTATTAATGACCTTCCTAATGTCTGTCAACACTCTAGTATCCACATCTATGCAGATGACACCATCCTCTACACCTCTGGTCCTACCCCTGACTCTGTCTACCTGTAACCCCCCCTACAAATGGGGGTTCCCAAAAAGCCTTCCTTGAGCTTGCCTTAATGCTCACTGCCAGGCTGGTGTCCTGCATTTTAGCAGTTTAAATGTGATTGCCAGAGAGTGCCTGCATTGCCTCTGTGTACTGTCTCTTTAAGAGCTGCCTGGATTGCAGTCATAAGTAATTTGAGAGGGAGCTCTGTTGACAGATGTAACTATTTGCTGAAAATCATTTAGAATGATAATGATAATGTAGTTTGTCTAACCTGCCTTCTTTGCAGCAAGGACTGTTTTGTTTATCCCTACCATTAGACCCGGGACTGCAAATTGGACCAATCAGTTCTGGTAGGACCTAAAATGGAGCCAGACTACAGGAGCTGTCTGGAGTCAAAATGTGTAGGAATTGTAGTTTAGAGCTTTTGGCACCTTTTTGCACCTGAAGGGGGAGCCTTTGTTGTGACTGACAGATCAGTCAACCAAACCTTTTGGATTCAGAGGAAATGCCCAGGCTTGCTGGCAGTTGAGTGAGATCTAAGTTGGGAGCTGAAGAAGCAATAGCTTGAGACAGTCTAGCAGCCATCTGAGTAGTTTCATATGGGAGAACTGTGGAAAGGCCTGAGTTGTGGCCTGCATGTCTGCCTGCTGCTCCTGAGAGGGAGAGAAGAGAATTATTTCAGACTAAATCCAAGTTTGTGAGAACTAAGTAAGCCACTGATTTTGTACCAGGCTCATACCTGAAGACCAAAGATTTTGCTGAATGCGATCAGCCTGTCAGGATTTCCAGCTGCTTTTGAATCCCCGGTTTGTGCAGAGACTTTGTGATCATGACCGGAGAGTGGTTTGCCTGGTACAGTAGAATTTCCTTACATGTAAATGTGCTGTGTATTGAAAGTGGGTCGTGATTTGGTTCCCAACTGTGTGAACTGTGTTCTGCTTGCTGGTACTGTAGAATCCTTTACATGTAAATGTACTGTGTATTGAAAGTGGGTCGTGATTTGGTTCCCCACTGTGTGAACTGTGTTCTGCTTGCTGGAAGCTTTATCCAGCCTAATCGGACTGAATCTGTGTTCATCTCCATTTGGTCTGGGCCATGCCATGCTTGCCCTGCCAGACTACCCCACTGCACAGAGGAAGCCACCAACGAGAGACCTGCCTGGGGATCAGCCCCTGCTCCATGCTTGAACAGGAATGACACCGCGGCGATTTGTGTGGGCCCTGCTTCTCCTGGCACTCCAGATCAACCACCTGTAGTCTCAATTTTTGTCCAACCTGTGTCCAGTCTTGGGTATCGTGAGTAATCATCAGGGTAGCTCCCTGCAACAACAGCCTAATCTAAAAGTGTGTCATCTGATTGTCTTGTTGTTTTCTTTTCACGAACTGAGCCGTCCAGCTCCGAATTACAAATAGTGTGTGTTGTGCATGTTGTTTTCTTCCATCACAGGGCCCCAACCAGCTGCAACATTCCTGGCTAGCCCACCATTCTCCATCTGGGTACTCAGAGTGTGTGACTCTTTATCGATCCTGAAGTGCATGCATAACTGTTTGAGTGATACAGCCTTTAAGCAAATTAACCTGATTACACCCTTCCCTTGTTCAAGTCCCTTAAATAAATCAGATCTAACTCTTTTTTGCATTTACCCTAACTGTGGTTACAGTTTGCGCAAGAGTACTGTACTGCTGTTATTTGCTGTGTATAACCTTGTTTTACAGGGGTTCCCCAGGGCTGGACCAGAGAAAAGCCCTGGTGGTAAGTGCAAACAGTGTGGGTACTTGTGTGGTGTTTCAGAGGTATTGTGAAAGTGATTATTGTGTATTGTTCCGGCCACTAGTAAGGAAAGGGGGGGTTACAGTGTCCCAGAGGGCTGTGCCCAGGTTAGCTTGACCACTACCAACCCTGACCTACAGGTGGAGGCACCAGTTTCAGAACTCAGGCCCCATAACCTGTTACTAGCCAAGCAGGCAGTTGTAGTAGCCCTTGGGATAGTGCCACCAAGGGGTTGCATTTTGAAGGCTCACCGCTGGGATTTTGAACCTTCTAGCGGCAAAAAATTATGAATTATTGTTAAATATTAATGGCTACTCCAGTAGAAATGACTGTACACCAGTTGATGGGGTGGTGTACTGAGCAGGAGATCGACCCCCAAAATGCTCTACTTCTACTGGATATTCCTCTGGGTACCAGTAAAGACACTGTAGAGGGAGCACTCTCCAAAGTTGAATGTTTAAAAAACCCTGTGGTGGTGGGGGGAAAGGCTGATTTGATCGCCCAAACTTTCATAGCCTTGGTAGAGCGCAGTGACCTCATGAACAGCTCTATAGTACCACAGACTACTATTGCCCGAGAAGGGGTTCCAGCTGCCTGGAGAGTGATAACAAAAGACAGTAAAGACCCAGGGGAGGATGAGCTCCCACCATTATCTGAGACTTTTGAGGAGAAATTTGCTAAATTGTTACTGGAGAAAGGGAAAACTGTAGAGGACTTTAAGAAACTATTCCTGCCAACTGGGGGTGTTCCTTCCCCAACACCCCCTCCCACCTCAGCACCTGTTGCTGCCCCACCTTCTGTGCCCATGCCAGTGCTGGCCCCTATATCTGTACCTGACATTAGTCATGACTCCTACTGAAGGCTGAGAATCTTCTCGGGCACCCTTCCCACCCCACAGGGGGAGGATGACTGGGAGACCTGGATAGACTATGTTGCCCCTCTAGTACTTGAATGGCAATGCTCAGAAGCAGAGAAATGAAAGAGGTTGAGTGAGGGCCTCCAAGGTCCTTCCCTGGCTACCATCCATGCCAAGTGGTCCAATAACCCCGGAGCAACTTCACAGGACTATCTTGATGCATTGGAGAATGTGTATGGGAGCCCGGATTCAGATAGGGATCTGTGTTGGAGAGTAAGAAATGTTCAGCAGTACCCAGGGGAGCCATTGTCTATGTATGTACCTCGGCTTGAAAAACTGCTACAAGAGTGCCTACAAAAGGGTAGTTTGCTGTCAAATGAATTAGATCGAACTAGGCTGGACCGGATCCTTAAGTCAGCTCTGTTTTCATAATTGTTACTGCTTCAGTTGCGCCTTGTCACCCGACAGGGATCACCCCCCTTCCTATGACGAGCTAATGAAAGAAATTTGTGGGGTTGAGCAAAGCCGACCCCTTGGGGGAATTGCACCCATATCTGCTGTGCAAGTGACCGACAGTGATCAGCCAAGTGAGGCTCAGGGGCAAAGGTCGGCACTTAACAAGCACTCTGAGAATGCAAATGACTTCCCGTCCTGGGCCCAGCACTGGAAAGATGAGCTACTAAAGGAAGTCCGAGAGTTGAAGACGGGTGCTTCTGGAAGGGTTTCCCCATGGAACAAGATTCTGGTCCCTTTCAGGACGTGACTGCCATGAGGGTGGGAGTGCACCCTCAGGCATCCGCTACCGAGGGTGGCTCCAAGGCTGAGATCACCAGATTGACTGCCACTCTAAAGGAACTGTTAAGACATGTTGCACCACTCTCACCACTGCAAGCAGATACTAGACCCCAATCTCTTCCTACTGCTTCAGTTCCTCGTATGATGTTCTCTCCCAGGGTGACCCAGGAGTCTATCATTTATCACAACTGTGGAAAGGATGGCCATATGAAAAGAGAATGTCGGTCTCAGAAGGACTTAGAAAGAGTAGTAAACAGACTCCAAGGGGAGCTCCGAAAAGCAAACCAATGGTCAAGGGGTGCCCGAAATGACGGCAATGAGGGTTCGAGAAACCCTAACTCAAATTTCTTTGTGGCTAAATCATCTGTCCAGGCCTCTGCTACTGCCTCTTCAGAATGGTCCAAAATAGTGGGCCCTTCAATGGAGACTACGGTGACTGTGAATGGTATTCATACTCGGGCTGTGCTTGACAGTGGGTCGCAAGTCACCATTGTATTCCAGGACTGGTATGACAAACACTTATCTGATGTGCCTTTGCAATCCCTGGAAGGTCTACATGTGTGGGGCCTGAGCAACAAGTCTTATCCCTACCTAGGGTATGTCCGCCTCTGGTTGTCTTTTCCTGCAACTGTAACTGGTGCAGAGGAGTGAGTAGAGACATTGGCCCTAGTGTGTCCGCCCACTGGACTGTATGATGGGGCCCCCCGTTAATTGAGACAAACGCCCATATGTTTGGGAGACTGGCGCAACTCTATCATGAGAAACAAGGGCGACAGACTGGGAGGGCCCTGAGAATTCTGACTCTGATCAAGAGGGCCTATGATTTGCAAGAGAAACCTGAGGAAGTAGACCAGGATGAACCAGTGGGGATCGTGTGGAAGAAGGATCCCGATTCAATGGTACTGGCCCTTAAAGCCCAGTGTACCATTCAAGGGGAGGTCTGCCTCCAGAAAGATGTCAAGAACAAAATACTGATGTTGGATGTGCCAGGCGATGGAAAATGCCAGAAGGATTATTGGTCAAGCCCAGCGTCTTGTCTGCTCATGCCTATGCATGATGAGTAATGGTCCAAATTCACAATGTGTCAGATCGGGAGATCCGGGTGAACAGACGGTGCACCCTAGCTACGGTACACTATGCAGACACTGCAGTATTGCCCAGCAACAAGCACCCTGGTGAGAAGGAGAAAGTGACCCCAGACTTGTTTGAGTTTGGTGACTCCCCATTGCCAGCTGAATGGAAGGCTAGGATTAGCAAGAGACTTGCCCAGAGAGACCAAGTGTTTCGTTGAAGGAATGGGATGTGGGATGTGTCCAGGGTGAGGAGCATCGCATACGCCTACACGATGAACAGCCATTTCGAGAGAGGTCTCATTGCCTAGGCCCAGCAGACACAGATGATGTGAAAAGACACCTGCAAGAAATGCTCACTGCTGGCGTGATACCAGAATCCAGGAGCCCATACACCTCTCCCATTGTGATTGTGCATAAGAAGAATGGGTCTGTAAGGATGTGTGTTGATTATCGAACCCTGAACTGGTGGACCATCCCAGACCAATACACTATGCCTCGTATACAAGATGCCCTGGACTGCATGAATGGGAGCAAATGGTTCTCGGTGTTGGATCTTCGCAGCGGATACTACCTGATGCCGATGGCCCCAGAAGACCATGAGAAAACAGCCTTCATCTGTCCATTGGGGTTCTACAAGTTTCTGAGGATACCACAGGGGATATCGGGTGCCCTAGCCACCTTTCAGCGACTGATGGAAAGTGCAGTGGGAGATATGAATTTGCTGGAATGCCTGGTGTACTTGGACGATGTCATTGTGTTTGGGAGCACCTTAGAGGAGCATAAGAACTGACTATTTATAGTCCTAGACTGACTGGAAGACTTCGGCCTCTAGCTGTCCATTGTCAAGTGCCAGTTTTTCCAAACCTCTGTGAAGTATGTGGGGCACATAGTATCTACAAAAGGGATAGAGACTGATCCCAGTAAGGTTGAAGCACTGACTATTTGACCCAGCCCCATAATCTGAAAGAACTACAATATTTCCTGGGGTTCTGTGGCTACTGCCGCAGGTTCATAAAAGACTAAGTGATTTGCCCACTCTTGAACCTTACCCAGGGTTACCCTCCTACCAATCATAAATACAAAAAAAGGGGCCATTAAAGAACCAGAAAAAGTATACTTCTGCCCAGTTGAACTCTTCGGGCCCCGCTGGATGCCGGCTGTGAAGCAGTCTTCCATCAGATCATATACCAGCTCACCCACGCCCCCATCCTCGCCTATGCTGACTCCATCAAACCCTATGTGCTGCATACGGACACTAGTCTTCAGGATCTAAGAGCGGTGCTGTATCAAGACCATGAGGATGGCCTGAGACCAGTAGCTTATGCCAGTAGGAGCTTGACCCCGTCTGAATGAAACTACCCTGTGCATAAGTTGGAGTTCCTTGCGCTAAAATGGGCCATCATTGACCAGTTTCATGAATACCACTATGGGGCAAAGATATTGGTAAAGACTGACAATAACCCGTTGACCTATGTACAGACTTCAGTTAAGTTAGACGCCACTGGGCAGCGGTGGCTTTCTTCATTATCAACCTATGATTATGCTGTCGAATCCAGATCGGGCCTGAACCATATTGATGCTGACACCCTATCATGAAGGCCTGCTTCCAGGAGTGATTGGGTCAGGCTGTCTGAACCTGACATTCGAGCATTGTGCCAGAAGTTTAATAGAGATGAACAGATGTCTGCAGATACAGTGGACTGTTTAGTACTGTAGATTGCTTGGGCCCTTCTGACACTTGCATACCAGCTGCTTATTGCCACTTCTGTGCTCTAGATATTAGTGCACTGCTTCAATTTGACAATGACAGCATTCAGTGGGCTCAATTCCAAGATCCTATGATTCAGCCAGCACTTAATGCCCTGCGTGCGGGGAAAGATGTGTCTAAGTTATGTTCCACTGACTTGTGAACTGCTTTATTGTTTAAAGAAGGCCCCAGATTGAAGTTGCTCAATCAGTTGTATAGAGAGACAGTAGATCGTAGTGGCAAAGCAGACAAGCAACAATTGGCCCTACCCACAGCCTTTAAAGATTTGGTACTGAGGTTCCTCCACAATCACATGGGGCACCTCAGTATTGACAGAACCCTTGACCTGGTACAATCTCACTTCTACTGGCCCAAAATGGGGGCCAATGTTGAGCACCATGTAAAGACTTGTAGTCGCTGCCTGCAAAGAAAAACCCTACCTCAGAGGGCTTCCCCTTGTTAATATTACTACCAGCACCCCCATGGAAATAGTCTGTGTAGACTTCTTGTGTTTAGAACCTGATCATCGGAACACTGGCAATGTGTTAGTGGTTACGGATCATTTCAGACGGTATGCACAAGCTTTTTCTACCAAAGATCAAAAGGCATCTACCATGGCCAAGGTGCTAGTGGAAAATTTCTTCGTCCACTATGGTGCCCCCCAGCAGATCCACTCTGACCAGGGCAGAGACTTTGACAGTCAAATAATCAAAGAAATGCTCTCTTTATGGGGGTGAGAAAGTCAAGAACCACCCCTATCACCCGCAGGGAGACCCTCAACCAGATTGTTTTAACCGCATCCTTCTAGACATTCTTGGCACCCTCCACCCAAAAGACAAGCATAAATGGAGCCAGCAGATTAGCACCTTGGTACATGCATACAATTGCATGAAAAATCATGCTACTAGGTTCTCCCCGTACTGCCTCATGTTCGGGAGAAAGGCCTGCCTGCCATTTGATGTCTATTTTGGGGACTCTCCAGATGGGGTTCGAGTCGAATACTACTTGTAATATGTACAAAAACTGAAAGCTCAATTGAACCATGCTTATCAACTGGCCCAGACAAAGGCCACCAAGAGAAATCTAGCCAACAAAGAGAGGCATGATAAAAAAGTAAAGGCTCAAGAGCTTCGACCTGGAGACTGTGTATTGTTACGCAATTTGGGACTGCATGGTAAACACAAAATTGCTGATCGGTGGCACCATCTTCCCCATGTAGTAGATGGAAAGTTGGATGATTTACCTGTGTACAAGGTGTACCCAGAGAACAACTCCAAAGCTGTTAAGACCATGCACCGTAACCACTTGCTACCTATCAGCCAAGTCATGATTGAGGCTGAACCCCCAGAAATTGAGCCCCCTGGGCTGGTGACTCATGCTGCTGCAAGAAAGAGACAGAGTCAAAATCATGCACATAGGGAAGAGAAACCCTGAAGCCACTTATAGGCTGGGAGGGGAGTTGCTAGCAGTCACAAAGGAAGAAAGAGACTTGGGCATCATCATCACTGATGACCTAAAATCATCCAAGCAGACCTCTAAAGCAGTAGGTAAGGCTAGGGGGGTGTTAGGGTGTATTAGTAGGGGTATCACAAGTCGTAAGAGGGAGGTAATAATCCCTCTGTACAAGACATTGGTTAGGCCCCATCTGGAGTACTGCGTGCAGTATTGGAGGCCACACCTTCACAAGGACATTAACCAAATTGAGGCAGTCCAGAGAAGGGCAACCAAATGGTGCAGGGACTGCATCAGAAGACATATAAGGACAGATTAACGGAGCTCAATATGTATACCCTTGAGCAAAGGAGGGAGAGAGGTGATATGATCGAGACATTTAAACACCTTAAGGGCATAAACAAGGTGAAAGAGTCTAACATGTTTAAATATAAGAAAATAGCAGGACAAGAGGACACAGCATGAGATTAGAGGGAGGCCGATTAAGGGGAATGTGAGGAAATTCTTTTTCACAGAAAGGGTGGTAGATGCATGGAATGGCTTACCACAAGAAGTGGTGGCTATGAATACAGTGCAGGGCTTCAAACAGGCATGGGATAGGCATAAGGGAGCAATACAAATGACTATGAATAGATAGGTCACTGACAGAGCAAAGGCCGATGGTACATTTATAAGGTAGAAAAAGAAATGGGCAGACTGGATGGGCCTTTCGGTCCTTATCTGCCGTCAACTTCTATGTTTCTATGTTTCTATGTAACCTACCACAGTGCTCACAGATTTAAGGTTTCCTCCGCAGCAGGCCCAGAATGATAGTGACTGTCAGTCCACTTCTGACGAAAGGGAGTGTGACTATGCCTATTACCCCTCTTATAAACTGAGTCAGCTGTTTTGAGGTAACCCCCGTGATTAATTGTGGGGATGAAGCTGGGCCTTCTGGACTGCCTAACCCCCCAGCTTTGTCCTTGGAGCCAATGCTTCCTGAAAGTGAAGTGCAAAGTATCACGTCTGAAGATGCTGAGTCTCTGTGTATTGTGGAACTGTATGATTTGCCTGAGGGAGGGGCTGATGCAATTAGTCTTTCTGGTGACATACCAGAATTTGAAGAACACCATAAGAGTGCTGACAACCCCGCTTCAGTGCCTCAAAGTTTGATTGTGCCTGAGCCATCGCAAAAATGAGTCAAGTGTTGTAGAAACAGAGCCTGCAGAGCAAGGAGCCAACAGTGCCCCAAGTTTGGACGTTTCCATCCAGGCAGAGGCACCCGTCACAAGTGATGAAAGCCCCAAGACTGTTGCTGAAAGTACAGAGACTGTGGTTGTTCCCCCAAAGAAAGACTGGCCGAGCTGTCAAGCCAGTATTGCGTTTCAGCTATGATTCTCCGGGAAGGCCTGTGGACTTGCCTGTCCATGTAGTTCACAAAGTTTTTTATGTTTCACCAAGCTCACTGCCCAAATTGAGCTTGATGGCCCATTCCAGGTTACTTGTTCTGCCCTCTCACCATGGTACCCCTGCCCCATCCAGCCCCAAGTTAGCTGATAGGAAAGGGCCCCCTCTTGCATTGTTCAAGGTATGAGAAGTTATTACCTGATTTAGTACAGTAATGTTCAACTGACTTGTGTGAAATATGCCTAATGTATTGTCAGAATGGACAAAGTACTGGGAAATGTAGTGAATATGTATAGTAAAGTAATAAGTTTATGTTAACTGATGCATGATGGCACAGACTTGACACAGACACCAAGTTTTCTCCAGGCAGGGAAGGGTGTAAACCCCTTACAAATGGGGGTTCCTGAAAAGTCTTCCTTGAGCTTGCCTAAATGCTCACTGCCAGGCTGGCGTCCTGCGTTTTAGCAGTTTAACTGTGATTGCCAAGGAGTGCCTGAATAGCCTCTGTGTACTGTCTCTTTAAGAGCTGCCTGGATTGCAGTCATAAGTAATTTGAGAGGGAGCTCTGTTGACAGATGTAACTATTTGCTGAAAATCATTTAGAATGATAATGATAATGTAGTTTGTCTAACTTGCCTTCTTTGCAGCAAGGACTGTTTTTGTTTATCCCCACCATTTGGCCCGGGACTGCGAAGTGGACCAATCAGTTCTGGTGGGACCTAAAATCGAGCCAGACTACAGCAGCTGTCTGGAGTCAAAATCTGTGGGAATTGTGCTTTTGGTGCCTTTTTGCACCTAAAGGGGAGACTTTCTTGTGACTGACAGACAGATCAGCCAACCAAACCTTTTGGATTCAGAGAAAATGCCCAGGCTTGCTGGCAGTTGAGTGAGATCTAAGTTGTGAGCTGAAGAAGCAATAGCCTGAGACAGTCAAGCAGCCGTCTGAGTAGTTTCGCATGAGAGAACTGTGGAAAGGCCTGAGTTGTGGCCTGCATGTCTGCCTGCTGCATCTGAGAGGGAGAAAAGAGAATTATTTAGGACTAAATCCAAGTTTGTGAGAACAAAGTAAGCCACTAATTTTTTTACCAGGCTCATACCTGAAGAAGACCAAAGATTTTGCTGAATGTGATTGGCCTGTCAAGATTTCCAGCTGCTTTTAAATCCCCGGTTTGTACAAAGACTTTGCAATCGAGACCAGAGAGCGGTTTGCCTGATACAGTAGAATTTCCTTACATGTAAATGTGCTATGTATGGAAAGTGGGTCATGATTTGGTTCTCCACTGTGTGAACTGTGTTCTGCTTGCTGGTACCATAGAATCCTTTACATGTAAATGTGCTGTGTATTGAAAGTGGGTTGTGATTTGGTTCCTAACTGTGTGAACTGTGTTCTGCTTGCTGGTACCATAGAATCCTTTACATGTAAATGTGCTATGTATTGAAAGTGGGTTATGATTTGGTTCCTCACTGTGTGAACTGTGTTCTGCTTGCTGGAAGCCTTATCCAGCCTAATCAGACTGAATCCACGTTCATCTCAATTCAGCCTGGGCCATGAAACGCCATGCTGGCCCTACCAGACTACCCCACTGAACAGAGAAAGCCACAGATGAGAGATCTACCTAGGCATCAGCCCCCTGCTCCATGCTTGAACAGGAATGATGCCTTGGCAATTCGTGTGGGCCCTGCTTCTCCTGGCACTCCAGATCAACCACCTACGTCTCTCCTGCTGATCTCTGTCTTTGCTATATGACAATGCCCTAGAGGCTGCACCTACACTGTAACTATACCTTCTGTACTAATACCAATACCCTAGCTAATGTATAGGTCAACAACCACCCAGGCTACTATATGTAAATACTTCCTTAAAACTGTGTTGTCTCACTATTGTATAGATCACTGTTACTACTATACAACAATGCCCCAGAGGTTGCACTTGTATTATAATTGTTCCACTGTAATAATACCAATACCCTAGCTATTGCATGTATAGACTTTCAGCCACCTTGGCTATTATATGTAATTACTTGAAATGTGATGTCCCACTAATGTACTATCTCTGAATGTATGACTATGCTGACGCGGAGCCTTTGCTAATGAGTCCATGACTCAAAGGGTTGTAATTCCTATGATCGACTAAATAAATAAATAAAATAAATTTTCGTCCAGCCTGTGTCCAGTCTTGGGTATCGTGAGTAATCCTCAGGGTAGCTCCCTACAACAACACCCTAATCTAAAAGTGTGCCATCTGATTGTCTTGTTGTTTTCTTTTCACAAACTGATCCCTCCGGCTCTGAATTACAAATAGTGTGTGTTGTGCATGTTGTTTTCTTCCATCACAGGGCCCCAACCAGCTGCAACATTCCTGGCTAGCCCACCATTCTCCATCTGGGTACTCAGAGTGTGCGACTGTTTATGGATCCTGAAGTGCATGCATAACTGTTTGAGTGATACAGCCTTTAAGCAAATTAACCTGATTTCGCCCCTCCCTTGTTCAAGTTCCTTAAATAGATCAAATTCTTTTTTGCATTTACCCTGATTGTGGTTACAGTTTGTGCAAGAGCACTGTACTGCTGTTATTTGCTGTGTATAACCTTGTTTTACAGGGGTCCCCAGGGCCGGGCCAGAGGAAAGCCCTGGTGGTAAGTGCAAACAGTGTGGGTACTTGTGTGGTGTAGTAGGGGTATTATGAAAGTGATTATTGTGTATTGTTCCGGCCACTAGTAAGGAAAGAGGGGGGGTTACAGTGTCCCGGAGGGCTGTGCCCAGGTTAGCTTGACCACTACCAACCCTGACCTCCGGGTGGAGGCACCCGTTTCAGAACTCAGGCCCCTTAACCTGCTACTAGCCAAGCAGGCAGGGGTAGTAGCCCTTGGGATAGCGCCACCTAGGGGTTACATACGTTACCCTCTGATCTGACTTCAGCCATATCCTCCGCTGGTTTCAAGACAACAGTCTAGAAGTCAACACTGAGAATACAGTCTCCATGACTTTTGGGACCCCACCACCAAGTTGGCTAAACTACACCTCTGTCCCTCCTTCTCCACCTTAGATGGCTCCACCCTTGACTTTGTATCCTCCTATAAATACCTAGGCTTTTGGCTTGATCAGCACCTCAACTACTCCATCCATGTCGACTCTATGTGCGCAAAACCTTGCCCCAAACTCGGAGTGCTCTATCAGAATAAAGACTCCATCCCCCCTCACCTCTGCCACATCCTGCTTGCCAAGATCATCCTCCCTCTGTTCGACTACAGCGATATTATCTATGCCTCGGCCCCCACCTCCACTCTATCCTGTCTAGATACCCTCCGCTCCTTCTACCACTTCGCTACCAACTCCCCACTTCCGACTCACCACTGCTCTCTTCTCTCCTCCTTAAACCTCCACCTCCTCTCACATAGATGACACATCCACTCCTTAACCTCCATTGCCAAGTACTGGTTCAATCTTCTCCCCCCTTACCTTACCTCCACCCTCACCCCTGCCCCTGTAACATCGTACTCCCTGTGCTCCTATCACCTCTGCACTTTCTCCATCCCTTATAACTGGTCCTCATCAGGCCTCTCCGCCTTCTCATCCTGTCTCCCCCATCTCTGGAACCAGCTACCCCCAATCCTTCATGACTTCCCTTATTCCAAGCCCTCAAGCATCTAATAAAACTCATCCCTCCCCCACCCTACACCTGGCCCGCCACCACCACCTCCTCCTCCCCGTAACCCTTCCCTACCTTCCCTCCTCTTTGATGTAATAGATGTAACTGTTTCTGAACAGTCTAGCTGTGCTGTGTATATATAGCACAGTTTGTATAGCGTAACTAAGCTTATATCTTTTATTGTATATATGATAAATCTTTTTTTGTACTTTATGTTTATTAATTTTCTGTATAAGCAGACAATTAACATCCATAAAATCTCTTACAGGGTATAGGAGATATAGATTCACATTCTCAGATAATTGATATACACATAACTTTACCCATGTAATCTGGTACAGTAAGAATAGGGGGTAATCCTGGACAAAAAGTCTCTCAGGAATTGCCAGCCTCTTCAGCGGTATAAGGTGAGTCCAATAGGGAGAATTAACATAGGTAAAATAACACGATTGAAAGATTACTGTTTAAACCTGTTGCATTACTAGGGAGTAAGGTAGTAGTGACCCCTTATGCAGTCATCCCCCACTTGAATAAAACTCCAACATGGTTCTAATATTGGAAAATTTTAAATATAATTGAAACAGCTCTGGAGCCACAGCTTACATTATTATCTTAGTCCACAACATTCTGACATATAGCTCTTCAGAAAGCGGTACCAAATGATGGTCCCAAAACCACCTTGTGGCAATATTGCCACCTACCCAAAATAGAAATATAATATAGGACATCGTACTACCCAGAGTAATTAACAAATGTGATGGAAGTCAACCTTAGCTCCTCCCCAGAAATCCCAAAAAACAGAACATTGCAGAGCAGAGATATACTTGCAGTTTTCAGTGTCACAGTCAGTTCCTTAGTTTTCCTTAACTCACTGTTCACTGTTCAAGTGCCTGCTGCAATGAAGCACTGCTGCCTGGAGAAGGCCCACCACAGAGCAAACTCGCCATCTATCGTTGGGTGCCTTGTTAACTGCAGAAAAGGGTGAGAGGTTGCAAAGTCCTGAAGTTGCTGCTGCACCCCTGTAAATGCCCGCCTGACCACATAGAGCCGCCTATGAAAGACGAGGCTTTGAGTAGCACTCACCTCGCCGAGCTGCTGGGAATATGACACTCCGCTGACCATTATGGCTCCCTTATGGGTCCCAAAGTCCTCAAACCCGGTCATCGCTGGGTATTGCTGATATGTATACATTTGGGGTTCTATCTGGTTGCTAACAGGTGTGCTGGCTGCTGCACAGTCGCTTAAAAGGCGTTGATCTTCCGCAACGGTCGCAGTATGGGTCTGGTACCCCCTCTGTCCCAATTACTGCTGCGTATAGCTGAGGAGTATTCTAGCACTGGTACCCGGAGTAGGCAAAACCTCTGTGGCCTCCGAATGTCTTCCCAGCAGGTTACTTGATTCAATGGCAGGACCCAAGGCTACTTGGCTCTCCATTCTGTCCAATGCTGTCTGAAGTTTGGAGTCTATAGCCCGTATGAACTCCAGGATAACGTGCCAGGGTGCTTGTGGCTGTGTTGTTAAATTCTCAGGCCTGCTGTTACGTGTGAGACCAGCAAGCTCAGTGAAGTGCGCCATGGGGTCATTCTTCAAACACAGCAATTTGTCTATTCCTCAGGCCTTTGCAAATTTGGCGTCGTCAGGCTCTGAAAAAGATACTGCACCCAGAACTACCATTTGTTTTAAAGTTCAGAACCAGTAAAAATATATTTTTAAGTATAATTGCCTCTTCAAGTGGGAGAGACTGCAGGAGTGCCTCTGACCTGGAAGATGGCTCTCTGGCACTCCCCCCCCCTGTATATATGATAAATCTTGTATTGATTTCATGTTGTAAGTAATGTTGCCTCTATTGTCACCACACATGCCTTGTATGATTGTTTATTTTCTTGTATTTATTATCCTGTACCCCACTTCCCCTGGTCGCACCTGGAAACAAGCCCTGACTCAGTGTGCCTTTCCCCGGTAATCAACTTTAAATAAATAATAAATAAATAAGAGATGTGTCCTGAAGTAAAGCTTAGAGGGACTGGCAAGAGGGCAATAGCTCTGAGATGGAAACACAAAGTGAGCTGCCCAGAGGCCCTGGCTCTTAGCTAAGTGGGGGATGGTGGGCAAGTGTGTGAATGAATGAATGATGAAGATATTCTGGAAGATCAAGAAATGAAAATTACGTATCTACTATAATTCTTGATCTTTCTGTGTATCTTCACCATTCATCACTGGTGGGTTCTGGCTGGAGGAGCAGGACCCAGCAGGAGCATTTTTTTTTTTTTGGTAAGAGGAGGAGTCAACGCCGTGGGTGGTGCTGCCCTCAAGGCCAACACACTGCGTGGCGCTCACGGATTGGCCAGTAACTGACATCGACTCCTCCTCCATCCCAGTTTTACATGCTGGAGAGCAAAACAGTAAGAGAAAAAAGGGAGGGTAGGGCAAGGGAGCCCGAGAGACAGGAAAAGGAAAATATATAAGCAGAAAAAAGGAATAAGCTAACCGAGAGGACAGGAAAGGTAACCTAGGGGTCTGGGACAGGGGGCCCCAAACCTCTGAGTAGGCTAGGAGGGATAGAGAAAAGAAGGAAGAGAGAGAAGAAAATAAGGAGAGGAGAGGGAGACAGAGTGCCACCTCTGAAGGGATCAAGACTCTCCAGGCATTGGAAAGGGGCCACTGTGTCCAGCCATCTGCTCTGCAACTCCAGAGAATGGAACAAGAGAATCCTCAGGTTGAAAAGTAACCTCTAGGAGGTGCTAGCTGGGCAACAGCTCAGAAGGCAGACCTAGACCAGAGAAGAAAAGCACTCACAGCCAACCCCACAGTGGAGGAAACCATGGTGGGGGGGTGTCTCCCGCTCCTTTCTGAAAGAAATTTCCTGGGAGAGGGAGATCCATGCCCCTGCAGGGTGTCTGAGAAGAGGAATTCTCCTGGAGAAGAAGAAGCAGCTGAGCCCTCCTAAAAAGAGAGTGAATGTTCAGGGAAAAAACCTTAAAGGACATGGAACACCATACCCACAGAGACCCTGCAGAGGGACAGATATAGCTGCAGCCACTGGGAAAAGCCACAGCTCCAGAGGAAAGAAGTTGGGGAGTCACTCGGGCCTCAAAGATAATGTCAAAGAGGGGCATCAAGAAGAATTCTGAGATGCCACACAACCACTGGGAGTTTGAATCGGCCAGAGAAGGGATCTGAGAAGGTATGTGAGGAAGGCCCGGGTGAGTCCCCATTCAAGGGACAAGCATCCCTGCCTGTTCTCCTCCAACAGAGACCCCCCCCCCGGGTTCCCAACCAGAGGGACCAGAAAACTAGTCTACAATTGACCTCAACTGGGGAAAAACAAGCAGGGAGGAGGAAGTGCTCAGAGACTTAAGCCTTAGAGGGAGGAGGGGCGGAAGTAGTGATGAATGGTGAAGATACACAGAAAGATCAAGAATTACCGTAGCTACATAATTTTCAGTATCTTATCTGTGTCAATCTTCACCATTCATCACTGGTGGATGATTAACAAGCCCCCCAAAGGGGACTTGGAACCTCCCTGAGGGAGGAATGTCCCTCAGTCCCCTGTGGGGGAGACCCAGGAGGGGGAGACCCTTAAAGTCCTAACTAGGCCTGGGACTGGTCAGAGTTAGGAGAAGAATGTCGCCCCTGAAGCTCCCGCCTCACCCTGTGGGGAAAAAAGGTGGGTTCCCCAGAAAGAGGAGGCAAACACTCTTTGCTGGGCCACCGGTGATAACCAGGATAGACAAAGCCATGCTGTCCACCTTATGCAGATCACTGTCCCCGCTAGCCTGGATGCCACCTCATTGGCGTCGTATGATGCCCTTGTTTGGTGCCTCACAAGTTCCAGGCCATGTGCAGAGAGGTCAATGATTTGTCTGGTTGCCTCCGTGTCAAGCATAGATGCCAGGATTTGCCCTAGCAAGGACCATAAGTGCCTTTTGTAGGCAGCATGATGGGCCTCAGGTGCTGAGATTGAAAGAGAGAAACATGCAAAGGAAAACACTCTTCTCCCTTAAAAGTCTAATTCTGCAGAGTCTGCATCCGGGGGCCGGTCACGTCTTGGGCGTCTATGCCCAGAAGGATTGTCCATTATCATCACACCCGAAGAGGGGGTGAGATAAAGCTCCTGGAGATCCTAGGGGTGCGCAATACCTGCACCGGCTGTCCATGAGGGCTGAAGAGAGGACTGAAGGATGCCTCCAAGCGTGGAATGATGCCTCCCTGAAGGGGGAGGGCCAGGTGGGTACCACCAGGTTGCCTGCACTGTATTCGCTTAAAAAAGCGTGCGCTGCCTGGTCAGGATTGCAATTTGCTAGTCTGGTGATGTAGAGCTCGTCTACTAACCTTGAAAGGAAACACTGATAACTGGTCTGGTCAGCATCCGAGGAAAGGTGGACAGAAGGATCCTCTCCCTCAAGTGAGGAAGATGACGAGTCCTGAGAGTCAGAGACCAGCTGCCCAGGGGAAGAGTGGTGAAACACCTGCTCATCCATGGATCTTACATAGGCAGGGAATAGGGCAGCCGTGGCTCTAAACTGATCCCAATTCAAGGGCCCCATAGGATCCAAATGGCAAGGGAGAAGGGGAGGGGCTGGCAGAGGTAGAGGGGCCAGGCATCTTTGGGGAAGAGGATGACCTCTGCCAGGGCTCAGGGACCAAACAGGTGAACCAAGACCTCGAGAGGATCTGTCGGTAGTCAGTGGCCATCCAACCAAACTGGAACAGTCAGGACTGAGCCCTGAAGGGGATTCCCCCCTGCAAGGTGACAGGGGCCACGTGGGTCCAGAAGGGCGGCCCCCAGCCTCAAGAGATGAGATCCATCCTGGGGAGACCTAAGGGGAGAAGACAGGGCCGGCGCTGTGGCTCCTATCTGAAACCTTGCGGGCTACTAGGGAAGGATGCTGCCCCGACACTGCCCTCTCAACTCAACCCCTGAGACTCAGAGAGGGACCTCTTCCTCAGGACCAACCTAGGAAGCTCAACTTCATCCACCGACTCCTGCAAGATAGTAGAAGAAGGAACACTCTCCCCTTGGGCCCAGCCTGGTCACCTAAAACAGGGGGTTCACCTCCTCTAGGCTCAGAATCACCACCAGCTCCAGAAGACCCTCCGGTGCCACCCCCCGGCACCGGAAGATCTTGACGGCGCTGCAAGCAGCTCCGACGCTGGTGCCGGTAGAAACTGATGGATCTGAAGGAGAGGGTTGAGCAGGCATTGAAGTGCAGGTGGATGGAGGAGTCTGAGGATCAAAAAGAATCTGGATCTGCCTCTGAATCATCATCATCCCCAGAGGAGGCACGGATCAGAACACTTCACAACCCCCCCACCCCGTGAGCGGCACTGTGAGTCAGCCCTGCACTGCCCACAGTGCCGCCCAGCTCACCGGTGCCACTCAAGGCACTAGGATCCAAGGCGGCACCAAGGAAATGGGCAGGCCTGGCAGACACAAGCCATGACACCAGGGGAGCCTTCACCTCCAAGGAGATGATTGCCAGAATGGTGCCTCCAGCCCGACTCCCGGAGGAATCGGACCAGGCCTCCTGCACCATGAGAAGGGCTTCTGCTGAGGCGAGGCTTGAAGGGGCGGAAGCCCCCTCCTCCACAGTCTGTATACAACTGGGAGAGGACCCAGAGAAAGGGTCAATGGTCCTGCATCTGGCGTCCCTGGTGCGCGTCTGTCCTCTGAACATCAGTGGCATACATCCGACTTTGAATGCACGGACTTCCAGAACTTGATGATCCATCGAAAAACAGGCATCGCAATGGTCCATATCGTGGTTAGGGCCCTGGCAGATCAAACACCAATCATGCTGGTCCGAGACGGAGTAAAGTTGGCCACAGGGACACTGCCACATCGGGGCCGACCCACCTTGGAAGTCTTTTTCTTGTCCCCTGGATGAGACATGACTGGACGAGAAAACAACAACAAAAACAAGGCTCGGCGACATCATAATAAAAAGGAAAGGTCTTACCAGTTTTAGCAGAACTAGGACGGAACTTCATGACGCACTAGGCCAATGACACAGTAGGAAAATCACACTCCACACATGAGGTCATGCTTGCTTGATGATGAGATAAGCAGAACTGGAATGGAGGAGGAGTTGGCATCCATTACTGGCCAACCCGAGAGCACCAAGCGAGGGCAGCACCACCCATGGCATCAATTCCTCCTCTTACAAAAAAAAAATGAAATGCTCCCACAGGGTCCTGCTCTTCCAGCCAGAACCCACCCGTGATAAATAGTGAAGATTGACACAGATAAGATCTACAGTAAGTATGTCATTTTCATATCTTGCAAGAATCAGTCTTCACCATTTATTCCAACTTATGGATCAGAGTGAAGGGAGGAGCTGACTCATCCTCAGGGAAATAGATCTTCCCTCAGCCTGCTATGGGGGAAACCATAGAATAGTAGGGTCTCCTTACAGGTCCAGTGGGACCATAGACTGGTCAGGAGCAGGCGGCAGCTCCTCCCATGATCTGGGAGTAGGAGGGTGCCATGAAAACTCACGCCTGACCCAGCGGAATGAAAAAGTAGTCCCTTGGAAGTACGAGTTCAGCACCCTGCACAGAGCTAGGGGTGCCAACCGTGACAGGTGAAGCCATGCCATATGCCAAATGCAGACTACTGTTCCTACCAGCCTGGACCCTACCTCTTTGGTATCACAAGATGCCCTCGCTTGGGTGCCTCGCCAGCTCCATGCCTTAGGTGGAAAGGCATTTGGTCTGCCTGGTTGCCTTGCAATCTGCAATGGAGGTTAAGAGCTGACTCAGCATTGTCCACAGGCACTTGCCACAAGCCGCCTGGTGTGCCTGATGTGCAGAGATGCACATCATGATCCGTGCCATCGCAAATACCCTTCTGCCCCAGACCTCAAACTCTGCAGAGTCAGTGTCAAGGGGACAGTCATGCAGCAGGCACCTAGACCCAAAAGAGCTACAGTACCAAAATCCCAGAGGAGGGATGAGGCATGGACCTTGGAGATCATGCAGGAGCACAGTATCAGCACTGGACATCCATAGGGGCTGGAGTGGGAGCAGTGGTATGGAACCACACATTCCTGGATGCCTCCGAAAATGTCTGGAACCACAAAGAAATGACAGTGGCGTGTCTAATGTATTCCCCAAGGAATACCAGTACCAGGGTAGCAGTACAGTGATCCGTGACATGTTGAAGACTTAGCTCCTGCATCATCTTGGTAGGAAAGTACAGTTACATAAGAACTTACCATAACAGAAGATCTTCAAGAGGATCTCTTGCAGCCGACCACACCTATGGAACTATAGCCACCAGGCACTAGGACCTCACAGAAACTTTTCTAGCTAGCAGTTTTCCAGGGGGCCACCCACTGTGACATCATATGCTGACGTCACCCTATCCTGTCAGAGTGGGTGGCCCCCGCATCCTCCTCAGTTCCCCCTCCGGAGACCATAAGCCACCTAGTCCCAGCTGAGAGAACTGAAGGTTCCCATCAAAGAAAAAGCAATGGAGAAAGAGGAACAGATACACAAAGGCCTCCCAGGCCCAAGGAAGAAGGAGAGAGGGACAGCATGGCATGCTGCAAGAGATCCTCTTGAAGATCTACTGTTACACAGAAACATAGAAATTGACGGCAGTTAAGGACTGATAGGCCCATCCAGTCTGTCCATTTTCCCTACCTATTACAAAAGCCTCAGATCCTACCTGATCTCTAACTTTACCTTCTCTTTTGTATTCTTAGGGTTCCCCTATGTCTATCCCATGCAGTTTAGAAATCTTCCACCAACTTTGCAACTTTGTCCCCACCACCTCTACTGGGAGGTTGTTCTATGCATCCACTACCTTTTCCACGAAGAAGTACTTCCTCACATTGCCCCTTAGTCTACCCAATTCCATGCCGCTTCACACACTGCACCTACTGAAATAGTGGTCAGCTAATAGAAAGCTCTTAGCCAGAAGCAACAGCTCAGACACAAAGGGCACACCTCGGAGGCATATGCCAAGAGTGGTGCAGCCCCTTGCCTTACCGTCTGCTGAGCTTCACCGATCGCTGTACCCACTACTGAAATAGTGGTCAGCTAATAGAAAGCTCTCAGCCAGAAACAATCAGAAGTAACAGTTTAGACACTAAAGGCAACCCTAGGAGGCATACGCCAAGTGCAGTCCAGCCCCTAGTCTTACTGTCTTCTGAGCTTCACTGTTCTTCACCAACTGGGAGAGATACCAATCACGGAGGGAAAGTAGACTCCAACAGGTGCAGAAGCTTCACTGATCTTCACCAACTGGGAGAGAAACCAATCATGGAGGGAAAGCAAACTCCGACAGGTGCAGAGGCAGGGATTCCTTGGCAGCAGTTCTACCTGGGTGAATCCCCCTTGGAGTGCACAATCCAGTCTCCTTTCTCCACTGAGGCAGCTTCTCTCCTCACTCGCTCTGCTCAGACCCAGCCAGCGGCTGCTCTCTCAGCATAAGGAGCTGTTGGAACACTTACCCAGAATTCCTGGCTGCTGTATGTAAATCAGCATTTCTACTACTGTACCCGCTACTGAAGTAGTGGTTGCTAATAGAAAGCTCTCAGCTGGAAACAACAGCTCAGACACAAAGGGCACCCCTCGGAGGCATACGCCAAGAGCAGTCCAGCCCACAGCCTTACTGTCTGCTGAGCTTCACTGATCTTCACCAACTGCTGTACCCACTACTGAAATAGTGGTCAGCTAATAGAAAGCTCTCAGCCAAAAACAACCAAAAGCAACAGCTCAGATACAAAGGGCTACCCTAGGAGGCATATGCCAAGTGCAGTCCAGCCCCTAGCCTTTCTGTCTGCTGAGCTTAACTGATCTTCACCAACTGGGAGAGAGACCAATCATGGAGGGAAGGCAAACTCTGACAGGTGCAGAGGCAGGGATTCCCTGGCAGCAGTTCTACCTGGGTGAATCCCCTTGGAGTGCACAATCCAGTCTCCTTTCTCCACCGAGGCGGCTTCTGTCCTCGCTCGCTCTGCTCAGACCCAGCCAATGGCTGCTGTCAGTATAAGGAGCTGTTGGAGCACTTATTCCACATCCTCTTAACATAAAAACAAGTAGTTTCCCTTCCATTCTATCAGTTCTGTGTGTACTTTGGTTTTATGTTTAGTTGATGTAACAAGGGCTTGGTACATCTAAAAGGCAGAAGATCACTAATAGTTTTTAAAGGGAGCAGAAACAAAGGTGCTACAATTGGCTCAGAGACTGGTGTGCAGAGAGGGGCTACAAGTGCACAGGGGACTGGAATAAGTTCTGGGAAAGGCAGTTCTTATGATATGATGGCCTGCACCTCACCAAGGAGAGCACCCAGGCGCTAGGCCAGAAATTTGATGTTTTCATTTCTAATTTAAACTAGTTAATGGGAAGTGGGCAGCAGCACCCAAGGAACCACAGGGGACAACTGTTGCTACTCCCCAACAATCTCCTATGATCACACAACCAGATCAAGACAACACTAACACCCACCTTACTGGCACACTTAAGGACCCTACAAGGCTATTTAGTATAAAGATGTCTCCTGCAAATATACAGAAAAGGGGAAGCTCCACAGTGATCAATTCTAACCAAGGAAGGTGAGCATTATGTGTCAGTGCTCGTAGTCTGGTGAACAAAATCCTGGATTTCACCACCATAATGGCAGAGGCAGACCTGGACTGAGTCGCAGTCACAGAGACATGGTTCACCAAGAACCACACCCTGGGATGTAGCTATCCCAAGATACACACTATTCTGAAGAGACCACAAAGGTAAGAAAGGTGGAGGGGTAGCAATGTATGTAATAAACAGCATCAATGCTATAGAAACCTAGGGACACAGCAGCAATGCGGAGGTCCTCTGGGTCACCCTCGGAGCAGGAACTAAGTACCCTATATGAGTTGGGGTTACATACAGACCCCCAGCCCAGGATAAAGACTTAGGGAACTCCTGGAGACCATCCTACAGATAGCAGACAAAGGAGAACTGCTGCTGTACAGTGATTTCAATCTACCGGATGTGGGTTGGCTCTCACACACAGCCTCTACGGAAAGGAGCAGAGAATTCCTCCTAGCACTAAAGGGAGCAGGACCAGAACAGTTGGTGACCACACCAGATGAGAGGAAGCCATCCTAGACCTCATGCTCTCAAACAGCTACAGGATCTCTGACACAATGGTGGGTAGCGATCTGGGTACCAGTGACCATAGGACCATCTAAATTACCATCACCAGTAAAGAGGAAGTCAGCCACAGCAAACTTAGGGTCCTTAGGATTTCAAGAAGGCTGACTTTACTCAAATGAGGGCTTCCATGAAACAAATACTTAGCAGGGAAACAGGGGGCACAATGGAACAGAGGTGGAAAGCCCTGAAGGAAGCTTTACTCACAGTAACTGCCCAGTGCACAAAGCAGATCTCTAAGTCAAGAAAAAGGAGGAAACCACTATGGTATACCAAGGATGTAGCAACAAAAATATAGGATAAAAGGAAAGCATTCAAGAGATTCAAGGATACTAACAATGAGGCGATCCTCTGGGTCACCCTCGGAGCAGGAACTAAGTACCCTATATGAGTTGGGGTTATATACAGACCCCCAGCCCAGGATAAAGACTTAGACAGGGAACTCCTTAGGATCACGAGAACAGTTGCACGGGAGTCTGAGCTGGACGTCATTGTCCACCTAGGGACAAATGACTTGGCTCATCATGAGATTAAAGCAGTGCAGAAGGACCTTGTAGAGTTGGGAAGGGGCCTAAGACAAGTAGCACACACAGTATCCTTCTCAAAGGTGCTGCCTGTCAGTGGCATGGGTGAAGCGAGGGTACTTTGCACCATGCAGTTTAACGAATGGTTGAAAAAATGGTGTGGAGCACAAGGGTTTGGTTTCATTGGGGACTGGAGTTCCACCTGGAGGGACACCAGCCTATACTGGCAGGATGGTCTGCATCTGTCCAGGAAGGGAACAAGTCTTTTGGGCAATCAGTTTAAATGCTTCATTGGCAAGCTTTTAAACTAGTCAAGGGGGGAGGCACTGATAAACAGTAGGAAAAACCCAGCCTTCCCCTACAAAACAGGGTACTAAACGAGAAAAAGACCAAGGTAGAAAGGTCAGTGGGGGATGCTGCTACAGAAGGTAAAGCCATCAAAAAATGGAGAGCAATGAGTACCAATGCCCGTAGTCTGGGTAACAAGCTTCCTGAATTAGTGGCCTTGATGGAGGAGGAACATCTGGATATTGTGGCAGTCACAGAAACATGGTACACACAGAACCATGACTGGGACGAAAACATACCAGGATACACTATCTACAGGAGGGACAGGGAGGGTAAAAGAGGAGGAGGAGTAGCTCACATAAGGGAAGGAATCAAAGCAACAGAACAAAAGGGTAAACAGGGAGGAGAAGAAGCACTGTGGGTCAATTTGGAGGCAGGCAATGGCACCACAATCTGCACAGGGGTTGTATACAGACCCACCTCTCAGGGGGAGGAAATGGACAAGGAAATGATAGAAAGTATACTTAGAATGGCAGATAAAGGGGAGATATTGCTGATGGGTGATCTGAATATGCCAGATGTTAACTGGAGTGCAGTTGCAGCAGCCACTTCTAAGAGTGGGGTTATTCTAGATGCCCTACAGGGGCATGCCTTAGACAACTAGTATTGGAACCCACTTGAGAGGGAGCAATCTTAGACCTGGTTCTCTCAAATGGAGATGGAGAGGATCACAGATGTAAAGTGGGTAGCCATCTGGGAACCATGACCATCAGAACAGTATGGTTCACAATAAACACAACAATAAAGTCAAAACATACAAAGGCAAAAAGTACTGGACTTCAGGAGGGCTGACTTTGCCAAAATGGTGAGTGCCTAAGGAATGCACTAGCAAATGGGCAGGAAGGAGGGTGGAAGAAAAATGGGGAATAATAAAACTGCCATCACAGAGGTAACAAGCCTTTGTGTGAAGCAAATAAAACAAAATGATGTAAGAAACCACTATGGTTCTCAAGGAGGTGGCAGCGAAGGTTCAAGAAAAAGAAAGCATTCAGAAAGTACAAGAGATTCACAGAAGGAGCAGGATAGAGAATTGTATCAGTTAAAACAAAGGAAGCTGTAAGGTAGTCAGAACAGCAAAGGCCCCGAACCGAGGAAAAGATAGCCAACCCAGTTAAGAAGGGATAAAACCTTTTTAGGTACATCAGGGAGCGAAGGAAGACTAAGGGAGGGATAGTGAGGCTTAATAAAGGGAAGGGGGGTGAGTAGAGGGTGTCGGTGAAAAGGCAGAGATACTAAATAAATATTTTTGCTCAGTATTTACAAATGAAGAGGGGGAAGTACCTAAAACAAACAACAGAAACACTCTGGATGCAGAAGTTGATACCAGCCTATTTACAGAAGAAAGGGCTCTGAAAGAACTCTTAAAACTGAAGGTGGACAAAGCAATGGGGCCTCTTGGGATTCATCCCAGAATTCTAAAAGAACTAAGGGTAGAACTAGTGACACCACTGACTTCACTCTTTAACAAATCATGGGAGGATGGGGTGGTACCTGAGGGACTGGAGGAGGGCAGATGTGATTCCCTTCACAAAGTGGGAGCAGGGCAGAAGCAGAAACTACAGACCTGTTAGTTTAACCTCAGTGATAGGAAAATGATGGAATCACTTCTGAAGGAAAGAATTGTCAGTACCTAGAGGCCAGAGGGCACAGGACCCAAGGCAGCATGGATTCACAGCAGGAAGGTCATGCCAGATGAATCTAATAGATTTCGTTGACTGGTGACCAAAGTAGTAGATCAGGAAGGGGCTGTGGACATGGCCTACCTCGACTTTAGTAATGCATTTGACTCAGTCCCACACAAAAGATTAATATACAAGTTAGCCAGCCTGGAAGTGGGTCCCAAGATGATAGCCTGGGTAAAGAATTGGCTGGAGAATAGGACACAGAGGGTAATAGTAAATGGAGTCCACTCTGAAGAAAGGAGGGATACTAGTGGGGTACCGCAGGTTCAGTATTAGAACCGGTTCTCTTCAATGTCTTTATAAGCGACATTGCAGAGGGACTGGAAGGAAAAGTATGTCTCTTTGCAGATGACACAAATATCTGCAACAGAGTTGATGCACAGGGTGGGGTGGAAAGGATGAGAAGGGACTTGGCAAGGTTAGAGGAATGGTAAAATGTATGGCAGCTTAGATTCAATGCTAAGAAGTGCAAGGTAATGCACCTGGGAAACAAAAACCCAGGGGAAGAGTACACAATGGGGGGTGAGATACTAACAACAACAAAAATGGAAAGGGACCTCGGGGTAGTCATATCAGATGACTTAAAGGTGGGCAAGCAATGTGAGAGGGCAGTAAGGAGGTCTGGAGGGATAATGGGATGCATAGGGAGAGGCATCACCAGTAGAAAACAGGAAGTTGTTATCCCTCTTTACAGACAGCTGGTGAGACCCCATCTGGAGTACTGTGTGCAGTTCTGGAGACCCAGTCTTCGCAAGGACATAGACAAGATGGAAGCTGTCCAGAGGAGAGCAACTAAAATGGTGCAGGGTCTGCACCAGAGACATATGAAGAGAGACTAAAGGAGCTTAATATGTATAGCCTCGAGGAAAGGAGGGAGAGGGGGGACATGATAGAAACTTTCAAGTACCTCAAGGGAATCAACAAAGTCCAAGAGGGTAGCATCTTTCAAAAAAAGAGGTGTGCAAGAACAAGGGGGCACAATTTGAAGATGGGGGGGTGGCTCACAGGCAATGTAAGGAAGTATTTTTTCACAGAGAGGGTTGTGGATGCATGGAACAGCCTTCTGGAGGAGGTTGTGGAGTCAAAAACAGTGGTTGAATTCAAGCATACATGGAACAGTCATAAGGCAATTCTAGGGGGGGGTAGAAAGAAGTAGGCTGCTGGTTAACTAGGATCTGCAGCTTATCCATTAGGTAGGGAAATGGGCAGACTGGTTGGGCCATGCGGTCCTTATCTGCCATCAAATTCTATGTTTCTATGTTTCTATGAGGCAGATATGGAAGTCTACAAAACTAAGCTAAAAGAAGCAAGGAAGGCAGTAAAGGCAGCCAAAGCCCAGACAGAAGAGAGAATTGCATGAGGAGTGAAAAAACATGAACACATTTTTTATAGATACTTCAGACAAGAAAGGAAAACAAAAGGAGGCATTATAAGAATAGTAACTAAGGACAACAAACAGAAAATGATAAAGAAAAAGCAGAGATTCTGAACAGTTTCTTCTGCTCAGTCTTCACAAAAGAAGACTATGGCAATGGACTCACCACAGAAGCAGATGCTGGACCATTTACAAGAGACGGTGTCCTAAAAGAGCTTCTCAAATTAAAAGCAAATACAGCAATGGGCCAAGATGAAATCCACACTAGAATTCTGAAGGAGCTGGCACAGGAAATTGCAGGCCCACTGGCAGAAATATTCACACAGTCTCTAGAGAGTGGGGAAATACCTCAGAACTGGAGAAGGGCCACAGTGGTACCCTTACACTAAAGTGGAAGCAGGGAGGAGGCCGGAAACTACCTGCCAGTGAGCTTGACCTTGGTAGTGGGAAGTTTATGGAGACCTACTTAAGGAAAGAATAGTGAAATTCCTTACAGAAACAGGGCACCTAGATACTAAACAACAACTTGAACGGGACCTCAGAGTACTTATTTCCGATGATTTAACAGTGGGTAGACAGTGTGAAAAGATGGCGCAGAAAGCTAGTAGCATCCTCGGATGTACTGGCAGGGGCATTACAAGTAGGAAACGAGAGGTCATACTCTCTCTGTACAGGTCCTTGGTGAGGCCACATCTGGACTACCATGTACAGTTCTGGAGACCACACCTAAAAAAGGACATAAACCTCTTGGAGGCTGTACAGGGGAGAGCTACTAAAATGTTACAGGAACTGCACCAGGAGCATTATTAATCTAGACTACAGCAACTGCAAATGTACTCCCTCGAGCAAAGGAGAAACAGGGGGGTATGATAGAAACCTTCAAATACATAAAGGGCATACATAAGGTACAAGCAGAAAACCTCTTTCACAAAAATGAGACCACGTGCACGAGGGGGCACAATTTGAGACTAACTGGGTAAGTTTAAAACCAACATTCGTAAGTTATACTTCACAGAGAGGGTGGTGGACCCTTGGAATAGCTTACCACCAGATGTTGTGGAGGCCAAAACAGTCACTGCTTTTAAGCTAGCATGGGACAAGTACTGTGGTAATCTTGGAAGAAGAACAGAATAGGGGGGTAGGCAATCTGGGCAGACTAGATGGATCACTAGGTCCCCCTCTGCTGACAAGTTCTTATGTTCTGTGTTTATCAGCACATACTGGTTAGCTGCCCTCCCTTCCCCTCCCTTCTCCCTTGTTGGGTTACGGCATCAGATCCCGTGATTCTCGTACCTTCAAACTCCCACTTCCGCACTCCCAAGCTGGCAAGGCTACTTTCTCTTACACACTCCCGGATCTATGGAATCAACTCTCCCAATCCGTCTGCCTTTCTCCCACTCTAACCATGCTAAAATATCAGCCGAAGCTTCTCCTACCACCCCCCTAAAAGTGTCCCCCCCCCCTCGGTCCACCTTGATGCCTTCCCCCACTCCCCACCACCTAACCTAATCTACCATCTCCCCTACCCCTCCTCTCCTGTATTTATTCTCACCTACCCCTCACTTGTGCCAGTCACCCTCTGGGTACAGGTATCCCTTGCTAGCTGGTCTCACTATCTCTCCTTCTCTGCTTACTATGCTCGTTGTAAACTTGTTTCCCATTTTGACAAATGGCACTTGCACCTGTACATAGTGATTCCTAAGTCGATCTATATCCCAAATTGTACATATTGTCATTACTGTTTTGATTTTTGAAATTACTACATCAAAATTATATATATGGTCAATACTGTACCCTGTTAAGCTCCACACTGTATTAGTGTTTTGCTCCCTTACTGTAATTGTTGCAATGTTTGCTACTTGACATTTTGTATATCCCACTTCCCTTTCCCCGGGTCACACCTGGAAATGAGCCTTGACTCAGTGGGCCTTTCCCAGTTACCAACATTTTAAAATAAAATAATAAATAAATGAAGTTTCATGTCATGCCCCCTTGTTCTTGGACATCTCCTTTAGAAACACAGAAACATAAGACTTTGATGGCAGATAAGGACCGCTTGGCCGACATAGTCTGCCCGTTTTCCTACCTATTGGATAAGCTGCAGATCCTAGTTAACCAACAGCCTACTTCTTCCTACCCCCCACCAGAATTGCCTTATGTCTGCCCATGCATTCTTGAATTCCCCCACGACCTTCTCAGGAAGGCCGTTCCATGCATCCCTGCGCATTACTGAAAGAAGCTACCCTTCTGTACCTTATTTATACTCTTTAGGTATTTGAAGGTCTCTATCATATCTCCCCTTTATCTCCTCTTCTCCAGGGTAAGCATATTGAGCATCTCCAGTTTCTCCTCATATGTCCCTCAGTGCAGGCCCTGCACCATTATTGTTGCCCTTCTTGGTACTCCCTCTACCCTGTCCCATGTCTTTACGGAGATGCGGCTTCTAGAACTGAACACAGTACTCCAATTGAGGTCTCAGCAAAGATTTGTACAGTGGCATCACCACCTCTTTTCTTCTGCTGGTGATATCTCTCCCTATGAACCCCAGCATCCCACTGGCACTCCCCACAGCCTTGGCACGTTGTTTGGCCACCTTTAGGTCATCAGATATGACTATTCCCAGATCTCTTTCCTGTTTGGTGGCTGCTAGTAACTCCTCTCCCATTATGTAATCATCCCCTGGGTTCCTGCGCTCCCCCCCCCCCAGTGCAAAATTTTGCACTTCTTCACATTGAACCTTAGCTGCCACACTCTTGACCATTCCTCCAGTTTAGTTGGGTCTCTTCTTATTTTTTCCATGGAGCGTCTACCCTATTGCAGATCCTAGTGTCATTTGCAAAGAAGCATACCTTCCCTTCCAGCCCCTCCACAATGTCACTAATACAGACATTGAACAGGACTAGCCCTAGAACCGATCCTTGTGACACTCCACTGGTCACCCTCCATTCCACAGATTTAGTTCCATTTACCACCACCCTCTGTGTTCTATTCCTCAATCAATTTCTAACCCATTTCACCACCTTGTGATCCAATCCCAGGCTGCCCAGCTTGTTCACAAGCCTCCTCTGTGGAACAGTGTAGAACACCTTGCTAAAATCCACGTAGACCACATCCACCCTGATCCACTTCCCTGGTCACCCAGTCAAAGAAATCTATCAGATTTATTTGACATGACTTTCCTGCTGTGAATCCATGCTGCCTCAGATCCTGTGCTCTTCTGGATTCAAGGTGTTCCACTATCTTTTCTTTTAGCAGTGATTCCATAACTGTCCACACCACTGAAGTCAGTCTGACAGGTCTGTAGTTTCCAGCCTCCTTCCTGCTTCCACTTTTGTGGACAGGGACTACATTTGCCCTCCTCCAGTCCTCTGGAACCACTCCCGTATCCAGTGATTTGTTAAACAGGGCTGACAGTGGTGCTGACAGCACTTCCCTTAGCTCCTTTAATATTCTAGGATGTATCCTGTCTGGTCCCATTGCCTTGTCCACTTTCAGTTTTGTGAGTTCCTTAAGAACTCTCTCCTCCGTAAATGGACTGGTGTCTACATCCCTCCCATTTCTGTTGCTTACCTGTGGTCCCTCCCCTTCCCCTTCTTCTGTGAATACTGAACAAAAATATTTGTTCAGGATTGATGCATTTAAGGGGACTCCTTCCACACACTCCCCTTCTTCCCCTTTTAGCCTTACAATCCACCCCTTGTCTTTCTCCTTTCACCAACGTACCTATCTTTCCCCTTTCTTTGCCTCTTGTGCTATTTTTTCCTCTGTCTGTGCTTTTGCGCTCCTGACTGCTTTCCCCCTCCATTTCCTTCTCCAGATACACTGCCTTGTCCTCCTCCTTCTGTGTTTCCTTGCATTTCCTGAAAGCCAACTTTTTTGCCCTTACCTTCCCTTCCACTTCCTTTGAGAACCATAGTGGCTTCCATTTTCTCTTGCCTTTCGTTATTTGCCTAATGCAAAGGTTTGTTGCCTCCACTATGGCTCCTTTTAGATTGGCCCACTATTACTCAACTCCCCTTCCCCATTCCTCCCCCTCTGCGAGGGCTTTTCTGATACATATCCTCAACTTAGCGAGGTCTGCCCTCCTGAAGTCCAGGACACATGCTTTCATGTGGCTTGACCCTGCTGCAGTACTCATATTGAACCACACCGTGCGATGATCATTGGACCCCAGGTGTCCACCCACCCTGGCATCTGTAATTCTGTCCCTTTTGGTGAGTACCAGGTCCAAAATTGCACCCTCCTGGGTGGGCTGTAGCACTAGCTGCTTTAGGCATGCCCCTTGCAGGTAGTCCAGGATGCCCCAACCCTGCCCCTGGCTGTGGCAGTCACTGGACCGCTCCAATCAACATCCAACAAAGTAAAGTCACCTACCAGCAGCGCCTCTCCTTTAGTTGCCATCATATAGATGGCTTCCACTAGAACCATGTCCATTTCCTCCCTTTGTGCTGGGGGTCTGTAGATCACACCCATGTGAATAGCTGTGCCACATAGAAGATTATTACACAAACTGGGGAATATGGGTGTGGGCAGGACAGTAGTGTGGTGAGTAGGTAACTGGCTGGGTGGCAGGACACAGAGGGTGGTGGTCAATGGCTGTCACTCCACAGAGGGAAGAGTGACCAGTGGGGTACCACAGGGATCAGTGCTGGGACCGGTCCTATTCAACATCTTCATCAGTGACATTGCGCTAGGACCTAGAAGGCAGAATTTCACTGTCGCTGATGACACAAAGCTCTGTAACAGAGTAGACACACCAGAGGGTGTAGACAGAATGAGAAGGGACCTGCAGAAACTTGAAGAATGGTCAGGGATTTGCAGTTGAAATTCAATGCAAAGAAGTGTAAGATAATGCATATGGGGCACAAAACCCTGGCACAATATATCAGTTGGGGGTGGTATATAGCATGCAACAAGCAGGAAAGGGATCTTGGGGTTATCATCTCTGATGACCTCAAGGTAGGAAACAGTGTGACAAGGCAGCAGGTAAAGCAATAGGGATGCTGGGATGCATAGTCAGGGGCATCACCAGCAGGAAAAGGGAGGTCATAATTCCACTATACAAGACACTAGTGAGGCCCCACCTGGAGTACAGTGTACAGTTCTGGAGACCTTACCTATGTAAGGACATAGACAGGGTAGAGAAGGTTCAGAGGAGGGCAACAAAGATGGTGCATGGATTGCATCACAAGTCCTATGAGGACAGGTTGAAGGAACTGAACATGTACTCCCTGAAGGAGAGGAGGGAGAGAGGGGATATGATAGAGACATACAAGTATCTTACAGGGAGGAATAGGGTGCAGGAATACACTATTTTTAAGTGAAAAAGATGTTCCAGGATTAGAGGGCATGGGATGAAGTTGGAGGGAGAATGATTCAGAGGAAATGTGAGGAAGAATTTCTTCACAGAACGGGTGGTGGACAAGTGGAACACCCTGCCAGAGGAAGTGGTGGGGGCTGAAACAATCACGGGATTTAAGAATGCATGGGATAGACATAAAGGAATTCTGGAGGTCGGGGTAAGGGGCAACAGACTTCTAGGAAAACATAAACTGAACTTACAAGCTCAAATGGGCAGACTGGGTGGGCCATAGGCCCTTATCTGCCAACACTGTCTATGTATCTATGTATTTGCCTGTCTCTACGGTGGCCCACAGTGCCTCTGCCTCCCCCTGCATTCCTTGTGCCTCAGTCACCTTAATACCCTCCTTGATGTGCAGTAAGTTCTTACATAACTGTACTGTCTTACTTCAAGTGTATCTGTTGCAGCAGGTCACACCTTTGGAATGAGTCCCAAGCAGTTCCGACATGGAGAAATGCAGTCTGGATGGTAGGAAACCAAGAGCCTAAGAAAGTAGGCCCTGAAGAACAGCTAGGCTGAAACTGGCCCTGCACTTAGAGGCAATGTCCAGACTGTAGTGCTTGGTAAAGGTGTGGACAGTACTACAAATAGCAGCAGCACAGATCTCTGCAGCTGACACATTCCTGAAACAGACAACAGAAGTGGCCACGCCTCTGCTGGAATAGCCACGAACATTGCCAGGAAGATCCTTACCGTACTTCCTGTAGCAGTAAGTAATACAGTTGGCCAACCACTTGGGCAAACACAGTTTTGAAACAGGAATGCCCTCTTTTCCAGGGTCAAAAGAAACAAACAGAGGACTTTCTGCAGTCCTTTGTACAGTGCGTGCAGTAACATAGAATTCTATGCACATCTAAAGTATGAAGCAATGCTTCCCCTGGATTAGCATGCTATGAAAATAAACAGGAAGGTGGAGAGACTGATTTAGTGTAAACTTTGATACCACCTTGGGAAGAAACTGGGGTTAGTACGCAAAAACACCCTGTCTTTGTGGAAAACCAAATAAGGCTGCTTGCACATGACATGAGCACCTGTAGCTCTGAAATTCTTCAAGCAGAAGTAATAGCAACTAAAAACAACACTTTCCATGACAGCAAGTGTAGCTCGCATGTCGCGGCTGGCTCAAAAGGAGCCAAAGTTTTTCCAACACAAAATTCAAGTCTCAAGGCAGGACTGGATTATGGATAGGAGGCTTCAGGTGAAGAATGTCTCTTAAAAATATACAGGACACCTCTAGATGTGCCACTGTACAGCCATCAAAAGGCATGTGGAAGGCAGAGATGGCAGACATGTGCACTTTAAAAGAGGAGTACTTTGGGCCAGAGTCCGAAAGGGACAGCAAATACTCCAGAATCTGAATAACTGGACAAGTGAAATGAACCAGCTGACATGGAGCAGCCCACAGCATGAAATGTTTCCACTTCATAGAATAAGTGACCCTAGTGAAAGGCTTCCTAGCTACCATCAGGACATCAGCCACCGTGGGTGACACCCCGAACCGAGCCATGGCTATGTCCTCAGGAGCAGGTATGAAGATGCAGGAATTTGAGGTCTAGATGGACCAGGGTGCTCTGGTTCTAGGGGAGCAAGCTAGTGCACAGAGGTAGAGGTGCTGGAGGTTCGACTGTCAGCTGTTGCAGTAAAGGGAACCAGATCTGACAAGGCCAGAAGGGGGAAATGAGGATCATCATGGCCCCTTCCATCTGGAGTTTGATCAGAAACCTCTGAAGCAGAGGAAGGGAGGAAATGCATACCAAAACCTCCCTTTCCAAGACAGGGACAATGCGTCTCACCAGAAAACTCCAGGCCCTGGATAGAGTGAGCAAACAAGTGGCAGTTTTGCGTTGCATGGGGACGAAAAAGGTCCAACTCTGGATGACCCCACCTGTCAAACAGGGCTTCTGCTACTGAGGTCACTAGCTCCCACTCATGTGTTTTTGACTGTGACCAGCATAGGCTGTCTGCCAGGATGTTTTGGATGCCTGGAACATGGACGGCCGACAGTTCTAGACCGTGTTTCAGAGCCCAATACCAGACACTCATCACTTTCTGGCAAAGAGGGTATGAGTGAGTGCCCCCTTGCTTGTTGATGTAATGGACTACACTGATGTTGTCCACCTGCACTAGCAGAAGACCTGGGGACAGCTGAGTCCAGAAGGACTGCAAGGCATAAAGAATGTCCCACATCTCCAAGACATGGGTGTGGAGAGAGAACTCCAGTTTGACCCACATCCCTTGTGTTTGGTAGGGCCCTAAATGAGCCCCTCACCCCAACCCCGGAGTATCTGTTGTGAGAATTTGCTGAGGGGAAGGAATGAGGAAAGGAACCCCTCTTAACAGGTTGCTGGGTTCCATCCACCAAAGTAGAACCTTTTTCACTGGAGAGGAAACCAGGAGCTGCTCTTCCAGGTTGTCGATACTTTGGTCCCACTGAACCGTCAGTGTCCATTGGGGTACCCTCATGTGCAATCTGGCTAGAGGCACTGTGTCTATAGCTGCAGCCATCAGGTGCAAGAGCCAGAGGAAAGTTCTGGCTGAGACATAGCTGCTATTGTACAGCAAGCAGGCTTGATCTGTAAAGTGATCTGCCTTGTCCTGAGGCAGGAAGGCCACACCCTGAACTGTATCCAAGACTGCCCCTATATACTGAAGGCACTGACAGGGGGTCAAAACTGACTTGGGCAGGTTGACTGTGATCCCCAGGCCTTGGAACAGCTGGGTGGTGCCTTAAAGAGTCTGTAACAGGTGGTCACTGGACTGGGATTTGAAAAACCAGTCATCCAGGTAGGGAAAGTCATAGAGTCCCTCCCGCCTGTGGGCCACTGCTACTGCCAAGCATTTGGTAAATACCCAAGGGGCCAAGGACAAGCCAAAGTGCAGGGCCCGGAACTGAAAGTGTGCCCCGTGGAAATGAAACCATAGGTACTGCCTGTGGGAGGCATGTACCTGGCTATGCAGGTAGACATCTTTGATATCGAGGGAGCAAATCCCATCTCCCTGGTGTAGAAGGACAGTAGACTCTAAAGTGTCACCATCCAGAACTTTTTGTACTGAATGAACAAATGTAGCTCCTGGAGGTTTAGAATGGTCCTGAGATCCCCTGTGTATTTGTGGACCAAGAAGAAATGGGAGTAGAACCCTCGGCCCTGTTGAGTCTCTGGGACGGGTTCCAATGCCCTTTTGCATAGCAAAGAGTGGATTTCCTCCCAGAGCACTGGAATGTGGTCTGGAGGATAAGAGGAAAGAACTGGAGGTTTCTCTGGAAGCCACTCCAGAAGTTCCAGAGTGTGGGTATTTTCTGTGAGCTGCTGTACCCAGACATCTCCAGTGATTTCCTTCCACTTGTCCAAGTGAAGGGAGAAGTGACCCCTTCAACTGCCTCCTGGATTATAGGAGGGAGGGGGGTTGGGCAAGGAATCATGCTGAACTGGCAGGAGTGGCTGGGGCCACACTGCCTCCACTGGGGGACTTTGCCATGCTGGAGGAGGGGGTAGGCAAGGCAGGGGCAACCCAGCACTTGCCATGAGGCTTGTTAGAGGGCTTGGGTCTTTGGGTAGACCAATGAAAAGGCACTTGTGACCACTTTTGGGCTGGCTGGTGTGGTACATGGAGTGGACCGACTGTAGGGTGCAGCCAGAGGCTTGCAGTTGGGGCAGTATGTCCTGCACATCTGCACCAAAAAGTTTGCAGCCTCTAAAAGGGGCTATTCAGGATGGACAATTGAACAAAATTCCAAATAGCAAAATTACTGCGCTCTCGCTCATGGAAGGGTTCGCTACCAAGGTAAATAACCTTAAACTTAAACTGTAATATTTATAATGTCCTCTGACTGTATTAGGAATTCAAGGAATTTTCCTTTCTTCTTTTCACTCTTTTAGTCCCCTCCTCCCTCCCTGTTTCTGGTTGCCTTTCTTTTCTTTTCCCACCGCCCTCCCCCCACCAATCTGGTTCTCTTTCTCTTTCTTTTTATTTTAAGAATTCACAATGAATGTTTTGATTGGGTAGAGAATTATGTGATGTCACACTTGAGTTGTATTTAAATGAATGCTGTATATGGTTTTTGTATCACGCCTGAAAGCACTTTGCCGAGGCGCTAGGGGCTCCCACAAGTGGTGAAAATAAATTCAACAGCGGTTGTAAAGTGCTGACTGCATTTCCATCTATTTCTTTGGAAGGGCGCTACCTTTTGGAGAGACTTGGACAATTGAACATCCTGGGCAAAGCCAGACACCCGTAGCCAAGAGTGTCTTCACAGGTAAATGCCCACCATGGCAGCCCTGGCCGAGGCATCCACAGGCACCGTAGGCAGCCTAAGGAGGTGGGTGTCGACGTTGGAACCCACGTTGAGAGACTGCAGCATCTGCCATGTCTGGGTTCCTCTGGGAGGACCTGGGCAGTTTCAAGGGCCTGTTCCCAGAGCTGGTTTTATCATCGGACCATATGGGCAATGTAGTTCAGCACCCTGATGGTCAATGTGGCAGAGGCAAAAGTTCTCTTGCCAATGTGATCCAGCCTTCAGGACTCCTTATCCAGAGGCAAAGACCTGAGATGCTTAGGCCTCTTTGTACAGCCATGGGTGGCATTGATGACTACCGAATCCACTTAAAGCTGATCAGCGAAGAAAGGCCTCCCAGCTGGAGCGTAATATAGTTTATCCATCTTCCTGGACACAGCAGGAATCAAACTGGGCCGGTGCCAGACTGCCAAGGTGGTATCCTCAAAGGGCTCAATTAAGGGAGGGATGACTAGAAGAGGGGCATCCGGCAATCACAGATAAGTAGTCAGTCAACATCGAGTCAGATCTTGCTCCTTGGTGTCAAAACCCATGGCCAACTGCAACTGTCTTATAACTGAGACAAATGAGGGGTCATCCAGGGGAGATAGTGGGATATACCTTGGGATCTCTTTGCCGTTGGACGAGACCGTGGAGGATGAGTCAGAAGGAGTGGCTTCTCCATCACCGAGGTCATCTGGAGGGATAAGGATGGGGCAGTACCCATCCTCATCCCCTGACTCCTGAAGGGGGAACGAGTGCTCCGGGTGCCAAGGCATGGTCCGCTGCCCCACTGGGGGAAGCTGCTGCAGGGACGGGCCTTGGAGATGGGCAAGCTTAGCTTGCATGAAGTCCCACAAGGTGTGAAGCATAGAGTGAAAGCCCACCACAGTCGGCATCAGGCTCACCAGTGTTAGCTGAAAGAAGACTGCAGTCAGCACCGAGAGCAGCACCGGGGAGGGCGGCTGAACAGGCTGAGGCCTGTGAGGAATCTAACTGGTGTGGGTTGGCATTGGAGAAAGCAGTGATGACCGGGGCTCGGGCGAGTCTGGAAAAGGCAAAGGCCCCAGTCCCGAGGTAGTGGGCAAAGAAATGGCCACGGCTGACAGCAGGGGGTTAGGCTGCGCCCTGGTGACCGACAAGGCCAAGCTCATCAATGATGAGCTAGCTGAGCCACCTGAGTTCCCACCAAAAACAAGGGCCTGAATAGCAGGGGCTACAACATCAGTGGGGCACTGGAGCACCTAGAATCGCCATCCGCCACTGAGATGTTGGTGGGGGGAGCTGCCAATGGTAACCCTACAGAGGAAAGGGTGTGCAAGGCAGTGTGGGCTGCCCCTGATGATAAGGAGGGCCCCGCTGTGGTCAACACACAAAGCAGTGACTGGGAGATGAGGAGGACTGGGTTTTCTCCTTGGAACGGTCCTTGTGTTGGTGCTTGTGCTTCCCTGCTGACTTGTTCTGGGACTTGGATGTCAGTGAGCCAAGGACATCATGGGAGAAGTGGAAGAACTTCTGGCCTGAAGCTCCTTTTCCATCTAGTCGACCTTCTACTTCAGCAGTAAAGTTTCCAAGGTCTGCACTCGGTGTCGCCTGGCAGCCTAGTTGAAGCTGCAGCAGATCGTGCAAATCTGAGAGTCGTGGTTCAGGACTAGACAGCAGACATAGGCCTCATGGTTGTCCTTCTTGGGTATCTTCTGCCTGCTGGCACACTTTTTTTAATTTATTTTTTATTTTAGTCTTTGGTAACCAGGTAAGGCCCACTAGGCACAAGTGCCTGTTTTCAGGGGCAATCTGGGAGCACTGGGCGGTAAAGTGACTTGCTCAGAGTCACACAGTATGCAAGTGGAGGTTGTGAGAATCAAACTCAGGTCTGGTCTGCTGGATGTACCAAGCTCATTCACACCTTGTTCCTCTAACCTCTAGGCTATACTGCCAGCCCAACTTCTTGAAGAGGTTTCCAGAGATGGAGTTCGGCATAAACAATAGCGAAAAAATCACTTTAAATCTAAAGTAATACAAACTAGGGAGAGAAATAAAGGAAAAGGCTGAAAACATTTAGATGAAATTCAATGAAATAGAGGTTGACTGAAGCTGGCGGATCTCCTTGAAGTCCAACGTGCAATGGTCAATGGTGGGAAAAGAACTGAGGAGGGTGCAGGGGCTGCCCACTCTTATAGGATAGGGTGACGTTGGCATATGATATCGGAGTGGGCAGCCTCCTGGAAGACTGCTAGCTAGAAACGTTACCATGTGGTCCTAGTATCTGGTGGTTATAGTTCCATAGGTATGGCCTGCTGCAAGAGATAACCTCAATGATTTGGTGGTACCCAGTTCAGCATCAGAGGAGATATGGACAGAGGGATCCTCTGCCTCAGAGGAAGAAGTGGGCGAGGAGGAGCTGGATTCATGAAGCGGTGGTGTAGAGGCCTCAGGCCTGAAGATAGCCTGATCAGCTCTAAGGAGGTATTGTTGGAATACACCAGCCACTGTCCTGAACTGATCCCAGGTCATGGCCCTGAGAGGACCAAAAATGCCTGGAATAGGAGCGGGGGGACAGAGGAGATGGGGAGGAGGAGGAGGGTCATGACAGACCAGGCCAGGTCCTCTGCTAGGGCTGGGAGAATGCTCAGGAGACCTCAGCCAGGGGGAGGGCCTGGCATGCTCGCTCATCTGTGAATGATCAACACATGCGGACTGGTCCAGATGGTGCTCTTGGTGGAGAGAGCAGAGCAGTATATGTCCCATGGGGTGGCCCCGATCCCAACGAGTGATAGGGTTACCGATTTCAGAGAGAAACATGGCTCTGAACTTGTCCTGTGACACCTGCCAGAGTTACCACCAACTCCAGGCAAGGGGTGAGCTGCAGTTCCAGAACCCAAATCCCCCCTCTTCCCAATGCCAACCCTGCCCCCCGAGCCAAGCCCAGACTATAGGTTGAAAGCACCAGGAGAGTGTGTCTCAGAACTGGCACTGCAGAAGGCACCAGGACCAGGGTCACACCAGGGCCTGAGCGCACCATGAATGGCATCAGGAGGGGCCCCAGTGCCATCCCCAGCACTGACCACAGAAACCACCCCTGAGGGAGATCTCAGCCCCAGCCAGGTCCAGAACCAGACCTGAGAAGACCTCCATCCTTGTCAGCCCCAACCACAGGCCTGAGGTCATCACCAAGATCTCTCCTGGCTCATCCAATCACTTGGGAGAAGAAATGACCACAACCTCAATGGCACATGAAGGACTAGCTCTGGAGACCTTCCTTCCTCCGACACTGTGAATGATGCTGGAAGGAGGCCTGGTCTTGTGGTCATCACTGCCTCGCTTACCAGTACCAGGAGCCAAGATGACACCGGACCACAACACTGAGGTGCCCACCGGTGTAGACCAACCATATAGCTTTGGCCACACCACCGGGGATGTCCACTGCCCCAAAGGGCTGATGGACTAGGAGGGCTGCTCAATCAGTCCCCGGGAGTGACAGATAGTCCACCAGACCCCTTTCCCAAGGTCTCCAACGTCTCAGAGGGATGAGTGAGTGGAGAACCCTGGTCTTCCTCAGTACATGTAGTACTGGGACAGGGCTCAGGGGAAGAACCTAGGGACCTTACCTTGGCATCCCTAGTGCAATGCCTGCCTCTGAATGTGGGCATATCACAGCCCCACCTTAATGCGCAGTTTGATACATAGATACATAGACAGTGTCGGCAGATAAGGGCCTATGGCCCACCCAGTCTGCCCATTTGAGCTTGTAAGTTCAGTTTGATTTCCTAGAAGTCTGTTGCTCCTTACCCCTGACCTCCAGAATACCTTTATGTCTATCCCATGCATTCTTAAATCCCGTGATTGTTTCAGCCCCCACCACTTCCTCTGGCAGGGTGTTCCACTTGTCCACCACCCATTCTGTGAAGAAATTCTTTCTCATGTTTCCTCTGAATCGTCCTCCCTCCAACTTCATCCCATGCCCTTTAGTCCTGGAACATCTTTTTCGATTAAAAATAGTGTTTTCCTGCACCCTGTTCCTCCTGTAAGATACTTGTATGTCTCTATCATATCCCATCTCTCCCTCCTCTCCTCCAGGGAGTACATGTTCAGTTCCTTCAACCTGTCCTCATAGGACTTGTGATGCAATCCATGCACCATCTTTGTTGCCCTCCTCTGAACCTTCTCTACCCTGTCTATGTTCTTACGTAGGTATGGCCTCCAGAACTGTACACTGTACTCCAGGTGGGGCCTCACTAGTGTCTTGTATAGTGGAATTATGACCTCCCTTTTCCTGCTGGTGATGCCCCTGCCTATACATCCCAGCATCCTATTTGCTTTACCTGCTGCCTTGTCACACTGTTTCCCTGCCTTGAGGTCATCAGAGATGATAACCCCAAGATCCCTTTCCTGCTTGGTGCATACTATATCCTCACCCCCCAACTGATATATTGTGCCAGGGTTTTTGTGCCCCATATGCATTATCTTGCACTTCTTTGCATTGAATTTCAACTGCCAAACCCCTGACCATTCTTCAAGTTTCTGCAGGTCCCTTCTCATTCCGTCTCCACCCTCTGGTGTGTCTACTCTGTTACAGAGCTTTGTGTCATCAGTTTGAGGGTGTGGTAGTCTATCAATAAGCAGGCATCACACCAATCCATATCATGATCAATGCTGAGCCAGTCGAAAAAATTTCATGCCGGTCCTGAACAATGATGTGGTCCCCACAGGACCACAGGAGCATTGTCACATGGGGGACCACCATGACACTTCCTCTTATGGGAGGCCATCTTGCCCTTGTGCTCCTCAGAACCAGACATAGCACAGTGGAGAAAAAAGCAAGAAAAAGGACAAAAAAGGTTTGATGCCACACTAAACAGAAAGATGGCACCAAGAAGGTTTGATATTAAGGGATACAGTGTTAAACTAACGGCACCAAACTAAGGAAGGGTTTGTGATGCAGTTGAGAAGATGATGCTCCCACGGTATGTACTCTACAGCAGGAAATCAGAACTGAGGAAGGTGGGGGGGGCAGACATCGGTTAATGGTCAACCCACAAGCATGACATCACTTTACCTGCCTCATTGGTGGCACTTGCACCAATGTTGGTCCCCTGAGCTGCAAAAGACTTTGCTCCCACAGTGTCCTAGTGCCTCTGGCTCTAGACCCATAAGTGGGAATGAATGGTGAAGATTGATTCTTGGAAGATCAGGGTTATCCTTCCAAGGGGTGCAGAGAGCCCTGAGGGAGTGACAAGAAGATGCCTAGTTCCCAACAACACAGGGTGAGCTAACCAGAGGCCCTGACTCTTACCTGAGTGGGGAGATGGTGGGTGGGCATGTGAATAAATTAAGATATTCTGGAAGATCAACAAATATAGTGAGTACATAATTTTCTTATCTTCCAAGAATCAATCAATCTTCACCATTCATTCCCACTTATGGGTCAGATTACCAAGCTTCTCCCCCCCAAAAATGGGAGGAGTTGGCTCACCCTGTGGGAAAAACTATCCCTCAGCCCTCTGGTGAAGGATGACTACTGAAGGGCAGGGCCTCCTCAAAGGGCCGGTGGACCCAATACTGGTCAGGTGTAGGCGGAGACTCCTGTGGCCTGGGAGCAGAAAGGCATCCCAACTCATGCCTGAGCCTGTGGGAGAAAGTGAGTCCCCTGAAAATGCGAGTTAGTGGGCTGCCCCAGTGGCCCAGCAGCAGGGCATTACACTGCTGTCCTGATAACCTAGATTCGAAAGCGAGCCTGGGAAGTCATGTTGGGCGATAAGCTATGGCCGAGACAGATGTTGCTTGCCAGTGCATCTCAGTCGAGGAGGACTGGCAGCACAGTCTGCCACCACTGAGACCCCTGCAGCTGGGCCAGGGAGCTTGCTGCTACTGCAAGAGGATAGCTGTGGCTGTGCAAGGCTGACTCAGGCATCATACCCACCAGGGGAGGTGGAAGGAAACAAACTGAAGCAAAAAAATGGCAGAGTCGGGCTCCATGATGTTCTGCTTACCCTCCCACACACACACACACACCTGTGCCAATGGCCAGACCACCGATCCATTCTGGATTACTCTCCAGGTGGGGAGATGATGGCCTTCCCCTTCCTGGCCCCACCACAGGGGTAATCGATGGGAATCTCTGGAACAGGTGAGTATCAGAGGAGGCGGTAGCCAGTTGAGGGGGTGGCAGAGATGGAATGGAGCTAGCCTCCCGTGTTCAGTCAAGGAGGAAAAAAGCAATACAAAAATGCAAGTTGAGCATCCTACACTTGGCCAGGGATGCCAACCAGGAATGGCAAAGTCATGCCATCTACCGAATGCAGACTGCTGTTCCTACCAGTATGGAAGCTAACTTGTTGGTGTCATATGACACCCTTGCTTGGTGCCTCAGCAGCTCCAGGCCCTGGGCAGAAAGGCAAATGGCCTGCCTGGCTGCCTCACAATCTGGCATGGACACCAAGAGTTGATTCAGTGTCACCCACAGGCACTTGCCAAAAGCTGTTCTACAACTCCAAAGGGATAGCACTCTGCCCAAAACACTCTGTGGTGCAACTGTGAGGGATGTGCTATACCCTCCAATACAAACAGAAAATGAAAATTACGTACCTACTGTCATTCTTGATCTTCCTGTGTATCTTCACCATTCATTACTGGTGGGTGATTGGCCGGAGAGAGACAAGATCCTTGCGGGAGGATTTTTTTCCCAGGAGGGAGGAGCCGGCGCTATCGGGTGCGCCCACTTCAGGGCGACGTGATTGTGTGTCGCTCATGGGTTGGACAGTAATGGCCATTGGCTCCTTCTCCACCTCAGTTCTGTATACCAGAGAGACAGAGGAAAAAGGTGATAGAAAAAAACAAGAGTGGGGCAAGGGAGCCTAAGAGACAGCAAAAGGAAAGGATGTAAATTGAAAAAGAAATAGGCTGACCAGAGGACAGAAGAGGAGGACCTGGGAGGTTATGGGCTGAAAAAGGCCCCAGTCCCTGGGTGGCCATAAGGGCAGGAAAGAGAAGAGGGAGAGTGAGAGAGAGAGAGAGAGGGAGAGAGAGAGAGAGAGAGAGAGAGAGAAATTAAGGGGAGAGAAAATGAGGAGAGGGACCAATACCCATCCAGGACATACAGCTTGCAAGAGCAGATCTTCCAGGAGGCAATAGCAGAAATTGGGAAGATTCAGATGAGAGCTTGGGAGAATTCTGATAAGATGGAGAAGGTCCCCCCTCCTCAGACCCTAACTCCTAAGAGGATTCCCCACCTCTCCCCTGTTACCTTTTACCAGAAGAACCCACAGGGTTCGCGGAGAGGGGATCCCATTCATTAACTTGTCCCCCGGAAGGGGCATGTCACAGGCTGTGGGTGAAGGATGGACCAATCAAACATTCAAGGCAGAAGTTGGATGCAAATAAAATTAAATTTATTCTATTGATAGGACAAAATTAAATCAGCGAACTTGGTACGAAAATAATAAAAACAAAGGAAGGTAAATAAAGCAATATAACCGGTCTTATGGCATCTCTTTAAAGGAGCTAGGAAGCACTAGCTAAGACTAGGTGTTGTCCCTCCAACACCTCCAAGCGTTCTGAACTAACAGCCATTCAAGCAACGTTATATACAGTACAATGCATCCTGATTGGTTAGTTTTGCTCACATCTTTAAACTAAGTTTTATTTACTTCCAAACTTGTACAGTAATACTACATTATGCTTTTTTAATTCATCCTAAAAGGTATTCTTTACTAATTCTTCTTTTTACAGTCTTGTAGACAATTTTTAATCTGCAACATCCTCCATAGCACAGCCCATAGCAGTTACATCCCATAATAGTTGGAAGCAAGTGGCCGGCTGGCGCTATAGATGAAATTGACAAACTGCAGTGGACATGAATGGAGCAACGTTTTTCAGCACAAGAAATACTCAGTAAGGTTTAGAAATGCACTAAATACTCTAAACCTGGCTGCAGTTTTAAAATATCACACCAGAAAAGATACAGGCATCTTTTTGTAGCCTACAGTGGTAATGTGCTTGAGCTAGTACAGAGGGCAGAAAATGGAGTGAGAAGTCTATAAGGCAGTATGAAAAGCCACACTGCCGTGGAGAAGGCTTAAAAGCATACTTGCTTTCTCAGAGCGGCGGCTTCTACTGCATTAGTACAGCTTAGCGCGCTACTGCTTATTCCATTGGTTCTGTTACCAAAATAAACTAGAAAAGTAACCTTGACTCTCTACTCTGAACACAAATACTTTTTAACTTCCTAAAACAGGGGTTTACCAAAATAATTCTGCACCAGGTCATCAAACAAATAACCTAATTCATACTCGGCAGAACAGTTGATCATTTTACACACGCTGTTCTTCCATTTTATTTCTTCTGATCATATTTCCTCAAATACTAAGTTGTCTTCTAGGAGGACATGTGGAAAGACCTCTCTGCAACGATCAGTTCCCTTACAAGTCAACAAGGTACACTAATGCTTATAGCTACATTTATGCTGTATAGACATAAATACTAACAGAGAAACAAAATGGGTGGCCAGCCCAACGAACCTGACGAACAACATCAACATAATAACACAACAAAAAAAATAATTGAAAATGACAGGACACTATACAGCATAGTATTGGACCACATGGGGGGGGTCTACCCTTTCACATACTCCTCCCCACTTAAAACAAAAGCAGATATTTTGTTACAATTTATTTAACTATACCTAGTATCAGATCTCTCCAAAGTGGAGATGAGCCATAGCCCACCCTCTCCTAAGGCTCCACCTCGAAGTACCTTAATTACTTAAACAAAAGAGGAAGAGAACAACATCTCTCTTCCATTCATACTTGCTTTTACCCCAAGGTCTGATAGTAAGTGTGTCTCTTCTTTTGTGCCATATCTGGACATAAAGTCCGCAGTACAATGTGCAGTCCCTTTTCGATGTTTAACAGTAAATCGGTAAGGTTGTAACGCAAGATACCACCTCATTATGCGGGAGTTTCTATCTTTCATTACATGAAGCCAATATAGGGGGCTATGGTCCATCCATAATTCAAATTCTACCCCCCATAAATAAAATCGTAAAGCTTCAATGGCCCATTTAATGGCCAGGCACTCCATTTCAATAGTGGAGTAGCGAGTTTCCCCTCTAGTGCAGTTTGCAGCTTATGTAAATGATCGGATGTTTTTCACCCTCTATTATTTGTGTGAGTACAGCCCCTATGCCATAATTCAAGGCATCTGTCTGTACGACAAAAGGCTGTGTGAACTCAGGAAGGTGTAGCACAGGGGAAGAACATAAACCTGCATTTAAAGTTTGGAAGGTGTCTTCACATTCCTGTTACCAGATAACCTTATCAGGCTTATTCTTTTTTGTTAGGTCAGTCAAGGGGTTGGCTATTGTAGCAAAGTTCAGTATAAACCAACGATAATAGCTGGCTAATCCTAAGAATGCCCAAACATCTTTCTTGGTTTTTGGCCTAGGGCTATTGGCGACTGTGTCCACCTTTCCAATATCCGTTTCAGTAGACCATTGCCAATTTGGAAGCCTAATATTTAGTTTCTTCCATTGCCAAAGAGCATTTGGCAGGGTTAATCATAAGGCCAGCATCCTTAATGGCAGTTAATACCTGAACAAGATGACGGGTATGATCCTCCTGTGTGGGGCTAAAAAATGACCACATCATCCAGGTAAGCTGCACTATATTTTGCATGGGGAGTCAGAATGTGGTCCATAACCCTCTGAAAAGTGGTAGGGGCACCACGAAGACCAAAAGGCATCACAGTGAAGTGAAAAAGGCCTGGGGGGGTGCTGAATGCCATCTTCTCTCAGGCATCTGGATGCAGAGGAATTTGCCAGTATCCCTTTGTAAGGTCTAGGGTACTGATGTAACGAGCATTCCCTAAATGATCCAAGATGTCATCGATCCGAGGCATTGGATAACTGTCAGATTTTGAGATGGCATTTAATCACCTAAAATCAAGACAAATACGTATACCCCTTCCTTCTTTCCCACTACCACCATAGAAAAGCTCCATTCACTGTGTGAAGGTTCAATGATCCCTAGTGTCTGCATCTTATTTATTTCTTGAATAACATCCTCTCAAACCCTCTCAGAGAGCTGATAAGGCTTCTGGCTGATAGGCTGGTCCTGGGTGACCTTAATATAATGTTGTACCCATCGTGCCATTCCTGATGTTCCTGTAAATGTACCTTTAAATGTGTCTAGAATAACTTATAACTCTTCCTTTTGGTTGGGTGGCAGTTCCGGATTAATTTTTATGTCGGCTAAGTTTTCTACCTGTTTTAAACGTTGATAGGCTATCTGCAGTTCACTTTCTGGTACTTCAGGGTGTACATAATTACAGGCTACAACATATCACTCTATCCAGGGCTTTACTAGGTTGGCATGATAAACACGCTTCTTTTGGGTCTTGTCAGGTAAGAGCACCTCATAAGTCACGGTACCCACTTGTCTCGTGATCATATAAGGGCCTTGCCACTTCATATATAATTTATTCTCAGAGGATGGCAATAATAACAGCACTTTAACCCCCCCCTGTGAATTCTTTAAACCTAGTGCCCTTATCATACTGTATCTTCTGGGTTTCTTGTTTGTCCTGGTTTATCTGATGAGCCTTCTGTATATACTTTCCTAATTTCTCTCTTAATTGATACCAATAGCCGAATGGATTTGCCCCTTTTTCTGCTGTTCCTTCCACCCATTCTTCTTTAATGACATCAAGAGGGCCTCTAGGGTTTCGACCATATAACAATTCAAATGGCGAAAAACCTGTAGAGGCTTGGGGGTACCTCTCGATATGCAAACATTAAATAAGGTAGATAGCTATCCCATTTGGGTCCCTCGTCCTGCACAAATTTTTGTAGCATTTATTTCATTGTTTGATTAAAACACTCGACCTGTCCATCGGTTTGTGGATGGTAGGGAGTAGTAAAAATGGCTTCCACATCGAGAATCTGATATAGACATTTTAACATGTTGGAACAAAAATTGCTACTTCTGTCAATCATGATTTCTCTGGGAATATTTACTCTACTAAAGAGTTTTCCCAATTCTTCAGCTATCTTGGGTGTAATAACATTTCTGAGAGGGACTGCCTCTGGGTACTTAGTTGTGTAGTCACACACAACTAAGATGAAACAATTCCCTTTTGAGCTTCTGGGAAGAGGGCCAACAACATCCATCACTATCCTCTCCAAAGGTATAGTAATCAAGGGCATAGGTTGTAGAGGTACCATGTCTTTACGTCCTATTTTAGCTACCTTCTGGCACTCACTACACTTCTTACATTAATATTCAGAAACATCTTCCTGAATGCCTGGCCAAAACTACCTGTGGAGCAAACAGCTTATTGTACAATCCCTTCCCAGATGATCTGCAAGAGGTTTATAATGTGCTACCTCTAGCAGTTTTTTACTATATTGGGTAGGTACCATCAACTGTTCTATTGTTTCCCCTGTTCGAGGGTTCACACATACCTATACAATAGATCTTGTACTATTTTAAATTCCTTTGATACTGACCCAGTAGATACCCCCACCTGTGGAAAAAAAAAAGGTTTTAAAGTAGCATCCTCCTTCTGTAAAGTCATTAACTCCTTAGACCCCTTTCTCTTCATGGTTAGGACAATGTAATTATTTTTATCACAATTAGGAATAATAACAGATTCAATGTCATTTTTATTATTCTGGTTCCAGGACTGTTTTTCTTGCCTCCTTTGGGCTCTTGATTTCTTTACGTTTCCAATCGGACCAAAAATGTCTTCTTCTAAAGGAAACGCAAGTCCCACATCCTTCTCCTTCTTTTCTTGTGCCTGGGTTATGATTGCACATCCATTATTTGCCAACAAAGATTCAAACTGTTGGTGGTCATGACCAGTTATAACTGGCAAAGGAAGATGTGGTACCACTCCTACTTTCAAGTCCTGTCTCTGTCCATTTATCTGTAACACAACATCCTGTAAAGGGTAGTGATGCAAGTCACCATGAATGCATGTTATGCCTGTAGATGGACCTCCTGTCATAGATTGGTTGTCCAGTACAATTGCATGTACCAAAGTTTGCCTACTACCAGAGTCTAAGAGTCCGGTTACTGTTTTACCCCCAATGTCTACTGGCACCAAATAATGTCCCCAGTTTGCAAGGGCAGGTGGGACTGCTCAGGCTTCTTTTTTGGACAGTACCAGGCGATGTGACCCTTATTATGACACTCTCAGCAGATTATTTCAAGATTATATTGGGTAAATCTTGTATTAATACTGTTAGCCCCAGTACTAATGTTAGTATTTCCAGATGTATTAGAAGTGGGTCTTACCGGGGTTGAGGGCTGCGCTGGTTGCTGTGTTCCTCTCTGGCAGTGAGGTCTGGCCGTAATATAGTCCTCTGCCGATCGTATAGCCACTTCTACGGTTTCTGGCCAATGTCCCTTAACTCACAGCTGCACATCCTGAGGAAGCACTCTAATAACTTGTTGCTAGATGATAGATTCCACTATCTGTCCCACAGTTCTGGTGGTGGGTTGAATCCACTTGACAGCAAGATCTTTTAACTGAGTATAAGCATCCTGGGGGGAATCAGTTGAGTGAAATCTATAAGACTGAAATCTCTGCCTGTAGGTTTCAGTACTTATATCACATCATTGCGCCTCGTGGGCAAACCACTCCAGCCGTGGTAAATCCCCCGATAACCCACACCCCCTTGTGGCTTATTGCTTAATTAACAGTGCAATTCAGTGTGTATTCTTTATATTTTATCTTAAGTATCTGTTTTATTGGCTTAGGAAACCTTGTATCATCCTTGAAATTTGAATGTGAGCAGTAGCTTAATTTGCTTGAAACCTTTGTACCATGCTTGACTCTTGGTTCTTTTACCCTCTGCATTCAGATGAAATACCTTTCAATGCATTGCTCATTACCTTTGTATCATACTTGACTCTGGGTTGTTTTACCCTCCTCATTCATTTGTAATACCTTTCATCGTATTGTCCACTTCTCTTATTTTGTACTTCCATGATGTGGAGCCTTTGTAAAGGAGTCTCTGACTCAAAGGTTTGTATTTCCGATATCTCAATAAATCAAAAATAAATATTTAATCTCACTCCTAAAATTAAGAAATCTACAATAAGTTTCAGTGATACAATTAAAAATCATGCTTTTTTTTAATTCTCTCATCTCGCTCATACTGAAGTATTGACCTTGATACAGCTCTGTTTTCAGAGCGAACAAATGAATGTATTTCAAGATTCCCATCAGTAAATCTTGTCATTTATGGATCCTGTCTTACTTATCAGTAACAGAAATGTTTGATTTCAGATTCTTCAACTCCCACGTCGTGGTTCATACTACCTGACAGGACAGTACGATAACACCCAGACTGCAAGCGCACACATGTGTGTTTGGGGGTGGGGAGCTTTGGAGAAGTGCAAATCATGACATTTCACATACAAAAAAGTATTTTTACCAGGCCTATTAATAATTATTTTCTCTAAATTATCAAAACTCAGGCTATTGTCATTTTCCATACTGATAGTATTAGTTTCATTATTTTTTTTTTTTACTGTCTCTTTATACTCCCCCTTGCACTGTGACCAGACCATCTCTCCAGGCATCCCAATGCACCAAGTCTGTGTCATGAGGACCGTGAGGATGCTCCCATAGGTGGCCCACTCCTATGCAACTCTGGAGACCCAGTTTGACCCCCCCGGGTGGGGCAGAGTGGTCCATCCTACCTTCTCCAATCCTCAGTGGAATGTGCAACCAAAGCTCCTTCCCAGTTCCTCCATGGTCGCAGCAGTGCAGGAGCCCTTCACCTAGAGCAGCCATGGGGTGTTTTTTCCTTGTTCTGGTCCACCCCCTGTCAACGTCAGTGCTCAAGGAGAACCAACAAGATGGAGGCACACTGAGACGTGCCTCCTCTATGGTCCTTGGCTGACGTTGGCCCCTCCCTGTCTATCTGCTTTCCCAACTGCACCAGCACCACCTGTGGTCACCCAGGTGGTGGCGGTATAGTGACGGGGCCAGCATCCCACCCCTCCCCAGAGAAGGAGAGCAGCCATTGGGTGCTCAATCCTTCTCCCCCTGCCACCTGGCGAACCCCCAGTGACCCGTGCCCATCACCAAACATGGGTCACTGGCATGGTGGGAAGTGTGGCATCCAGTGCCTCAACCCTCAGTGCCACCGGACCAGCCACTTTCATTAATTTTGAAGCATTTTGTGCCACTTTTAAGGGACAGTAAGAACATTGTTTTCATGTTGTAGTAACTGATATGCAGTAGCCAAGAGGTGGAGTCATGGCGAAGGGGCATGGTTATAGTGAGGGGGCCCCAGATTTCTCTTAATCTGGCCCTGCCTTGACCAGAACCCTTTGAATCAAGGGGAAGAGAGGAAAGGCATATAAAAGGTCCAGGGCCTTGTGAATGCATCCTCCGTCAGTGTCCCAGACTTGGGGGGGGGGGCATAAAACAGCCTCAGTTTGGCATTCTCCTGGGAGGCAAACAGATCCACTGCAGGTGAGCCCCACCGGGAAAACAGGTGGTTCACCACCTCCTTTTGCATCGACCACTCTTGCAACATTTCTGCTACCTGGCTGAGAATTTCAGCCAGCTGATTGTTCTTCCCCTCAACATGAATCATGAGGAGATCGGTGCCCAGGCTGCGCATGAGGGTCCAGGTGCTGAGTGCCTCCTGATACAAGGTAACAGAGTGTGTGCTGCCATGTCTGTTCAGGTAAAACTTGGTCATGGTATTGCGCATCTGGACCTGAACGACCTGACCCCTGATCAGTGGAGAAAATTCCATGAGGGCTAACCACACTGCATGGAGATCCAGCAGGTTGATGTGGTGACGGGACTCCCTGGGTGACCAGAATTCATAGGTGGTGTGGTCCCCCAGGTGTGCTCCCCACCCTACCAGAGATGTATCCATCATCAGCATGATGGTAACTCTGGGCACACAAACAGGATTCCTTCCTTGAGATGATCCAGGGCTGGCCACCACTGGATAGCGTCCCACATCAGCTGGGTCACTAAGACCAGCTGGTCCAGGTGACCTAGGTGCTGGGATCACTGATGGCCCAGCTCCCACTGGAAGGTGTGCATTTGACAGTGGGCCCAACAGATCATGCTGGTTGAGGACACTATATACCCCATCAGCCACAGAAATCGTGGGTAGGGTGCAATAGCCCAATCTGAAATGATTAGGCAAAGGAGGTATGATCCAGTGCCTGGACTGCAAGAAGGCAGACCTTGGCCTGCCAGAAGGCAGATCTTGGCATGCAGGGAGTCTAGCTGTACCCCAATGAACTTGATTACCTGCACTGGTATCAGTTCGGACTTGTCTGGGGTTGACCAAGAGGCCCAGTCTCTGCTGATCTGGACAGCCAGGGATGTGGACCTTGCCATGGCCTCTCTGGATGGATTGGCAATCAGCAGCCACACAGGTAGTAATAAACTCTGACCCCGAGGTGCCTTAAGTGTGCTGCCACCACTGCCTTGCACTTGGGGAAGACCCTGCTAGCTGAGGAGAAACCAAAAGGAATGCCTGGAACCAGTACAGGACCCCTACCACTTGGAACTGAAGGTACTGATGGGACCAGTGGATGGGAATGTGGAAGAACATGTTCTGGAAGTCTAGGGGAGCAGAACCACATGCCCTGTTCCAGAGATGGGGTAATCTGGTTCGTAGTGTCCATCCAGGACTTGTGTTTCTGCACATACTGGTTGAGATCATGAAGCTCCAGTATGTAGTGCCAACCCCCCATCCATTTCAGGACCAGGAAGTACCTGGACACAAAACCATGACTGACCAGGGTGTCTCGGACATGGGCTATGGATCCTTTTGCAAGGAGCAGAGCAACATCCTCCTGAAGGGCAGACAGCATGTCTCAAAATGTCCCAGGTACTCAAGGTGCATGGAGGTGGTAGGGTGGGAGAGTCTTAAAATCGAGAGACAGTTCTCTGCCCACTACATCCAACATTCACTTGTCTGTTGTGATAGCAAACCAATGTGGAAAGAAGATATGTAGCCTGCCTCCGATGGGAAGAGCGGTCATGGACAGGACAGGTGGAGGGATTACACCCTCCAATCCATCACTGGGAAGCTTGTAGGGGGCACCGGCAGCTGCTGCAAGAGTGGCACCACTACCCTTGCCCCCCCCCCCCAGATTATCAGGGCACCAGTTCTGGAACTGCCCCTGCTGGGACTGTTGCCAAGGAAGAGGTGACTGAAAGGACTGGTACTGGAAGGCCAGTTTCTTGGGCTTCCTTTTCAGTTCCTTCTGGGATGAAGTCACTGAGTTCAATGTGGTAATGGACTTCTCAATCCGTGGGAGGTGCCCTTCCTCTCCATGGCCAAAGAGGTCGGTGCCCAAGGAAGGGACATCTGCCAGCCTCTGTTTGGTGTCCACCATGAAGGTGGACAAGCACAGCCAGACCCTATGAGGCATGGAGACAGCTGCTGCCACTGCACGGGCACATGAGTCACCCATGTTCAAGGATGTCTAGAGCTGGTCTTTAGCCAGCATTTGACCATGGTCTTGAAGGAGCCCTGCCGCCAACTGTTGCTGTGGATGGAGATGGGAGAGGATAATGTCAAACATGCCCATCATGGCATGGCCATAGTTAGCCATCATAATGGCATAACTAGCCTGCCTGTGACCCAAAGTAGCCACTGCATACACTTTTTTGTGATGAGTTCAGCTTCATGGGACTTTGTCCACGTTCTTCTGGTGTCCGGACCTGTGGAACACTGAGATGGTAACCAACCCCTCCATGGAAAAGTGGTCCAAAAACCCCAAAAGGACGCCCAAGGGGACCGCATACTTGTAGACTATACAGGTTGAGGGTGCCCGGTAGGAAGCTGGATGCTGCCAGAGCTCAAGGGCCAGTCCCAAGATGGCCTCAGCAACTGGGAAGGCAACTCCCAGGGATGCATCCTGGTTCAGGATATCTGTGACAGGGTAAGTGGCCCTCTTTTGAACAGGCTGTAAGAGGATGCCCATTGATTCAGAAATGAGGCAAAGAAGCCCACCAAATAACACCGGTCCTCGGTTGATGGAAGGCTCTTCAACCAGCTACCAGTTGAAGAGCGGAGTCCCAGAAGAGGCCATCGATTCCTGGTCCAAGTCAAGGAACGACTCCTAAAAGACAGCCTTTGGCCGAAGATTGCCATGGACCTCCTGGGACTCCTCACCTGGAGTGCTCCTCACCAACCAGCACAGCAAGCCAGGGGCTGAACAGCTGGCTTCCATGGAGGGAGTGCTAGTCAACAGCTGTCAGGGTGGTGGCTCCACCATGATCAGTGGAGAGAAGGGTGCTGGCTGCACTTGCAGGGACTGGGCTGGCAAGGAACCACTGATGGCTGCCAGGGAAGCATGGGACCATGGGATAGAGTTCTATCCAGTCTCGCAATGGCTCAGTGCTGCCAGAGGAACTCCTTATAGCACTGACATGTTTTGTGGCAGTGTCTCTCCTTCCCAAAGGATGAGGAGCACCATCCATGGTGCCTCTCAGTTAAACGGGATTGAGAGCAGCATGAATGCCTCAACTGCAACCTCGACTATTAACCACCCAGTTGACGGTGGGTAGGGTCATCCTGGGGCTGGCCGCAGACCACATGCTGGCCCATATGTACCAACATGGGTGTTGAGGACCTGACCTTGGATGGATGATTGTCTTGAACTGGGTCAACCAGAGAGGCCAGTTGCACCAGGTCCTGCTGAGTTAGGATCAGGAGCAACGAAGTCTGCGAGGTTGAATCCTTGACCTCATCTGACAATGGATAGCCTGAGCTGAGGAAAATCTCGGCTGGCTGGTTGACTGGAGTCATGCCTGACTGACTCGTCACCAACGCCAAGAAGCCTTTGACCTGCCTGATCTGCCCCTTGACTGAGGGGTGCTGTGACAGGGTTGAATAAGACCCTGTCCCAATTGTTATGGAGAGTTTGAATGCAGGGATCTAGTCTGTTCTTTCCTTTCCTGTCTCTTGTCTGTCTGGTTGCGAAACCAAATTTTCCCGTGAGACCTAGGATTTGATCACTCCAACATTCTTGCAATTCCTTTCCTCTCACTGTCTCTCAGTCTTCCCTTGCTGTTCCTGTCTTTTTTCCTCCCTTGTATATCTGCTGGTATAAAAATATATGCAAATCAATTTGTGGAAATGTAACTGATATTGGGATCTTTTTGTTTAGAAATTATATAGTGTTACTGTTGAAATGTATATAATTATAGTTTGAGATGATTGCAAAAAGCTATTGGGAACTCAAGGAGTTAACCTGAGAGCAGTTTTTAAGCCCTTTTTCGGAAGAAGCTGTGCAGAAGAGACCTCAGTTCTGGGACATAGTGTTCTTGCTGCACCTACCTGAAACATACAAGAACATTTTATAAAAAAAACTGGATGCTTGTTGGGGGGGGAGGTTGCAAAAACTTATAAGAAAGAGCTGCAGTGTTTTGAGAGACACAGAGATTGAAGAAAAACTCAGATGGATCTTCTCTATTTATTCTGCCTTTGTAATAGTTGTTCTGAACAATTTTATTTTTTTTTATGTTACTGCTAGTACTAATAAACACTTTTTGCAAATTCTACAACTGCTTCTGTTTTTTCCTATATTTTCTGACCTGTGCCTCAACAGCAGATGGTGTGAGCAGTGGGATTACACTGTGCATACTATAAGCCAGGAGTTTTGAGCATGAGTACTGGACCTAGTACCAGGGAAGCATAAAGAAAGGTATGGATTCTGCAGCAGCAAGCCCAGGAGTGGTTACCAGGAGAATGGCAGCCAAACTAGCAGAGACAGAAGTCCAAGATGAGACTGTACAGCCAGCACCAGTTATGGAAAAAGAACAGGCAGTGACAGAACCTGAAAGCCTGACTGCCTTTTTCAAATGGAGGGCTATACAACAAAAAGAGACAGAGAAGCAGACAGAAAAAGAGATTCAACGTTTAGAAGCACAGAGGAGAGAAGAGATGCAGTGACAGGAGAAGCAGAGGAGAGGAGAGAAGAGAAGCAGCAGATGAGATAAGAAATGCATTGACAGGAGCAGCGATGGTTGGATGCCTTGCAAGCTGTCAAAGGCAGAGGATTTGGCACAGATCCAGACAAGCAACAAAACACAAGCAACTTAAAAGCAATTAAATTTACAAAGTTGTGTCCCTCGGAGGATATCAAGGCATACCTGACAACTTTTGAAAGAGTTGGCACAGCCTGTCAATGGCCAAAGCAGCAATGGACAATCAGACTGGTGCCCTACCTGACAGGGAAAGCCCAACTTGACTACAGCAACATGGACACCGCACAGTCAGAAAACTATGACTGGTGAAAAGTGAAATCCTGAAAGGGTATGACATCTCTGGAGAGACCTATAGAGACATACAGGCAGGGATTTCAATCTCTGAAGTACAACTCAGTTAACAATCCTCAAGAAGCCTTCACCTGACCTAGAGAACTCCTGATAAAATGGCTCCAACCAGATGGCAAAATAGTCCCACAGATCATCGACACATTTGCCATGGAGCAATTCATCAACATCCTGCCTACAGATGTGCAGTTTTGGGTAAAGGAATGACCAGAAAGTGGGGAAAAGGCTGTTTCTTTGGCCGAGGACTACCAAATAGTCAGACAGACGCCACAGCAGCGAGGTAACAGCCAAGCACTGGTAAGACACTCTTTTTCCCATTTAAACTCCAAGTCTGATAAGAACTCTGGTGCAGGTAACAAATCTGTGCCCAAAGATGTTATTTGCTGTAAATGGAATAAGTCAGGTCATATTGCAAGAAATTCCCATAAGAAGAGTGACACTGGAGCAGATTTGTCCTTAGCAAATCGGGGCAAGTACTTAATAGATGTGAAGGTGGGGGATAAGACTGTAAAGGGACATATTGATTCGGGAAGCAGACAGACCATAGTGCATGTTGAAGTGCTGGGAAAATGCTGTGGAACCCCTAGGTGGTGCCATCCCAAAGGCTACTACTCCTGCCTGCTTGGCTAGTAGCAGGTTAAGGGGCCTCAGTTCTGAAACGGGTGCCTCCATCCAGAGGTCAAGGTTCGTAGTGGTCAAGCTAACCTGGGCACAGCCCTCCGGGACACTGTAACCACCCTCTTTCCTTACTAGTGGCCAAAACAATACACAATAATCACTTTCACAATACCCCTGATACACCACACAAGTACCCACACTGTTTGCACTTACCACCAGGGCTTTCCTCTGGCCTGGCCCTGGGGACCCCCTGTAAAACAAGGTTATACTCAGCAAATAACAGCAGTACAGTACTCTTGCACAAACTGGAACCACAGTCAGGGTTAATGCAAAAAAACAGATTTGATTTATTTATTTAAGGGACTTGAATAAGGAAGGGGGCATAATCAGGTTAATTTGCTTAAAGGCTCTATCAATCAAACAGTTATGCTTGCACTTCAGGGTCCATAAACAGTCATACACTCTGGGTACCCAGACGGAGAATGGTGGACTAGCCAGAAACGTTGCAGCTGGTTGGGGCCCTGTGATGGAAGAAAACAACATACACAACACACACTGTTTGTAATCTGGAGCCGTAGGGCCCAGTTCATGAAAAAAAAACAAGACAATCAGATGACACACTTTTAGATTAGGCTATTGTTACAGGGAGCTACCCTGATGATTGCTCACAATACCCAAGACTGGACACAGGCTGGATAAAAATCGAGACAGCAGGTAGTTAATCTGGAGTGCCAGGAGAAGCAGGGCCCACACGAATCACCGAGGCTTCATTCCTATTGAAGCGTGGAGCAGGGGGCTAATCCCCAGGCAGGTGCAGTGGGGTAGTCTGGCAGGGCCAGCATGGCATAGCCCAGGCTGAATGGAGATGAACACGGATTCTGTCCGATTAGGCTGGATAAAGCTTCCAGCAAGCAGAACACAGTTCACTCAGTGGGGAACCAAATCACAACCCACTTTCAATATGCAGCACATTTACATGTAAAGGATTCTACAGTACCAGCAAGCAGAACACAGTTCACACAGTAGGGAACCAAATCACGACCCACTTTCAATACACAGCACATTTACATGTTAAGGACATTCTACTGTACCAGGCAAACCACTCTCCGGTCATGATCACAAAGTCTCTGCACAAACCAGGGATTCAAAAGCAGCTGGAAATCCTGACAGGCCGACCGCATTCAGCAAAATCTTTGGTCTTCTTCAGGTATGAGCCTGGGAAAAAAATCAGTGGCTTACTTCATTCTCACAAATTTGGATTTACTACAAAATAATTCTCTTCTCTCCCTCTCAGGGGCAGCAGGCAGACTTGCAGGCCACAACTCAGGCTTTTCCACAGTTCTCCCATGCAAAACTACTCAGACACCTGCTTGACTGTCTCAAGCTATTGCTTCTTCAGCTCCCAAGTGAGCTCTGACTCAACTGCCAGCAAGCCGGGGACTTTCCCCAGAATCCAAAAGGTTTGGTTGGCTGATCTGTCAGTCAAAACAAAGGATCCCCGTTCAGGTGCAAAAAGGCACCAAAAGCCCAAAACTACAATTCCTACAGATTTTGACTCCAGATAGCTCCTATAGTCCGGCTCCATTTTAGGTCCCACCAGAACTGATTTGTCCAGTTCACAGTCCAGGACCAAAATAGTGGAGATAAGCAAAACAGTTCTTGCTGCAAAGAAGGCAGGTTAGACAAACTACATTATCAGTATCATTCTAAATGATTTTCAGCAAATAGTTACATCTTTCAACAGAGCTCCCTCTCAGATTACTTATGACTGCAATCCAGGCAGCTCTTAAAGAGGCAGTACACAGAGGCTATTCAGGCACACTCTGGCAATCACATTTAAACTGCTGAAATGCAGGACACCAGCCTGGCAGGGAGCATTTAGGCAAGCTCCAGGAAGACTTTTCGGGAACCCCCATTTGTAGTGGGGTTACACCCTTCCCTGCCTGGAGAAAACTTGGCATCCATGTAAAGTCTGTACCATCTTGCATCAGTTAACATAAACGTAATACTTTACTATACATATTCACTACACGTCATGATACTATATCCATTCTGACAACACATTGTTCATATTTCACACAAGCAAATTGAACATTACTATACTGAATCAGGTAATAACTTCTTGTACCTTAAACAATGCAAGAGGGGGCCCTTCCCTATCAGCTAACTTGGGGCTAGAGGGGGCAGGGGCACCTGGTGAGAGGGAAAGACAAGTAACCTGGAATTGGCTGTCAAGCTCAATTTTGGCAGTGAGCTTGGTGAGACATAAACACTTTTGTGCACCACATTGAGAGGTAAATCCACTGGCCTCCCGGGAGAATCATAACTGAAGTGTACTACTGGCTTGACAGCTCGGCCAGTCTTTCTGAGGGGGACAACTACAGTCTCTGTACTCTCAGCAATGGTCTGGAGACACTTGTCACTTGTGAGGGGAGCCTCTGCCTGGATGGGAACGTCCAAACTTGGGGCACTGTCAGCTTCTTGCTCTGCAGGCTCTGTTTCTACAACACTTGACTCATTTTGTGAAGGCTCAGGCACAATCAAACTTTGAAGCACTGAAGAGGGGTTGTCAGCACTCTCATGGTGTTCTTCAAATTCTGGTATGTCACCAGAAAGACTCATTCCATCAGCCTCTGCCTCAGGCAAATCAACAGTTCCACAATACACAGACTCAGCATCTTCAGATGTGATACTTTGCACTTCACTTTCAGGGAGCATTGGCTCCGAGGACAAAGCTGGGGGGTTAGGCAGTCCAGAAGGCCCAGCTTCATCCCCACAATTAATCATGAGGTTACCTCAAAACAGCTGACTCAGTTCATAAGAGGGGTAATAGGCATAGTTGCATTCCCTTTCATCAGAAGAGAACTGACAGTCACTATCATTCTGGGCCTGCTGCGGAGGAAACTTTAAATCTGTGACCACTTGGGTAGGTTGACTCTGTCTCTTTCTTGCAGCAGCACGAGTCACTGGCCCAGGGGGCTCAATTTCTGGGGGTTCAGCCTCAGTCATGACTTGGACAATAAATAGTAAGTGGTCACGGTGCGTGGTCTTGACAGCTTTGGAGTCGTACTCTGGGCGCACCTTGTACACAGGTAAATCATCCAACTTTCCAACTACTACATGGGGAAGGTGGTGCCACCGATCAGCAATTTTGTGTTTACCATGCAATCCCAAATTGCGTAACAACACACGGTCTCCAGGTCGAAGCTCTTGAGCCTTTACTTTTTTATCATGCCTCTCTTTGTTGGCTAGATTTCTCTTGGCGGTCATTGTCTGGGCCAGTTGATAGACAGGGTTCAATTGAGCTTTCAGTTTTTGTACATATTGCAAGTGGTTTTCAGCTCGGACCCCATCTGGAGAGACCCCAAAACAGACATCAACTGGCAGCCGGGCCTCTCTCCCGAACATGAGGCAGTAGGGGGAGAACCCAGTAGCATCATTTTTCATGCAATTGTATGCATGTACCAAGGTACTAATCTGCTGGCTCCATTTATGCTTGAGTTTTGGCTGGAGGGTGCCCAGGATGTCTAGAAGGGTGCAGTTAAAATGTTCTGGTTGAGGGTCTCCCTGCAGGTGATAGGGGGTGCTTCTTGACTTTTGCGCCTCCCCCATAGAAAGAGCATTTCTTTGATTAGTCGACTCTCAAATTCTCTGCCCTGGTCAGAGAGAATCCACTGGGGGGCACCATAGTAGATGAAGAAATTTTCCACTAGCACCTTGACCACAGTAGATGCCTTTTGATCTTTGGTGGGAAAAGCTTGTGCATACCGTGTGAAATGATCCGTACCACTAACACATTGCAATGTTCCACTGATCAGGTTCTGAACACAAGAAGTCTATGCAGACTAGTTCCATGGGGGTGCTGGTAGTAATATTAACAAGGGGGGCAGCCCTCTGAGGCAGGGCTTTTCTTTGCAGGCAGTGACTACAAGTCTTTACATGATGTTCAACATCGGCCCCCATTTTGGGCCAGTAGAAGAGAGATCATACCAGGTCAAGGGCCCTCGTGGAGGGACCTTAGTACCAAATCTTTAAAGGCCATGGGCAGGACCAATTGTTGGTTGTCTACTTTGCCACTATAATCTACTGTCTCTCTATACAACAACTGATTGAGCAACTTCAATCTGGGGCCTTCTTTAAACAATAAAGCAGTTTGCAAGTCAGTGGAACGTAACTTAGACACATCTTTCCCCGCATGCACGGCATCAAGTGCTGGCTGAATCATAGGATCTTGGGATTGAGCCCACTGAATGCTGTCATTGTCAAATTGAGGTAGTGCACTAATATCTAGCAGAAAAGTGGCAATAAGCAGCTGGTATGCAGGTGTCACAAGGACCCACGCAGTCTACTAAACAGTCCACTGTGTCAGCAGACATCTGTTCATCTCTATCAAACTTATGGCACAATGCTCGAATGTCAGGTTCAGACAGCCTGACCCAATCATTCTTGGAAGTGGGCCTTCATGATAGGGCATCAGCATCAATATGGTTCAGGCCCGGTCTGTATTCGACAGCATAATCATAGGTTGATAATGCAGAAAGCCACCGGTGCCCAGTGGCGTCTAACTTAGCTGAAGTCTGTAGATAGGTCAATGGGTTATTGTCAGTTTTCACCAATATCTTTGCCGCACAGAGGTATTCATAAAACTGGTCAACGATGGCCCATTTTAGTGCAAATAACTCCAACTTATGCACAGGTTAGTTTCGTTCGGACGGGGTCAAGCTCCTACTAGCAAAAGCTACTGGTCTCAGACCATCCTCATGGTCTTGATATAGCACTGCTCCTAGATCCTGCAGACTAGCATCCGTATGCAGCATATAGGGTTTGGTGGGGTCAGCATAGACAAGGATGGGGGCATGGGTGAGCTGGTACATGATCTCATAGAAGGCTGTTTCACAGTCGGGCGTCCAGCGGGGCCCAAAGTGTTCACCTGAGCAGAAGTATACTTTTTCTGGTTCTTTAACGGACCATTTTTTGTATTTACGATTGGTAGGAGGGTAACCCTGGGTAAGGTTCAAGAGTGGGCAAGTCACCTTGGAATAGTCTTTTATGAACCTGCGGTAGTAGCCACAGAACCCCAGGAAATGTTGTAGTTCTTTCAGATTATGGGGCTGGGACCAAGTAGTCAGTGCTTCAACCTTACTGAGATCAGTGTCTATCCCTTTTGTAGATACTGTGTGCCCCACATACTTCACGGAGGTTTGGAAAAACTGGCACTTATCAATGGAAAACTTGAGGCTGAAGTCTTCCAGTCGGTCTAGGACTTTAAATAGTCGGTTCTCATGCTCCTCTAAGGTGCTCCCAAACACAATGACATTGTCTAAGTACACCAGGCATTCCAGCAAATTCATATCTCCCACTGCACGTTCCATCAGTCGCTGAAAGGTGGCCGGGACACCCGATATCTCCTGTGGCATCCTCAGAAACTTGTAGAACTCCAATGGACAAATCAAGGCCATTTCTCGCGGTCTTCCAGGCCCATCAGGATCTGGTAGTATCCGCTGCGAAGATTCAACACCGAGAACCATTTGCTCCCATTCAAGCAGTCCAGGGCATCTTGTATACGAGGCATAGTGTATTGGTCTGGGATAGTCCACCGGTTCAGGGTTTGATAATCAACACACATCCTCATAGACCCATTCTTCTTATGCACAATCACAATGGGAGAGGCGTATGTGCTCCTGGATTCTTGTATCACGCCAGCAGTGAACATTTCCTGCAGGTGTCTTCTCACATCATCTATGTTTGCTGGGCTAGGCACCGGGACCTCACTCAAAATGGCCGTTCATCGTGCTGGCGTATGTGATGCTCTGCAACCTGGACACATCCCACATCCCATTCCTTCAACGAAAACACTTGATCTCTCTGGGCAAGTCTCTTTCTAATTCTAGCCTTCCATTCAACTGGCAACGGGGAGTCACTAAAGTCAAACAAGTCTGGGGTCACTCTCTACTCTACAGCAGGGTGCTTGTTGCTGGGCAATACTGCAGTGTCTGCACAGTGTACCATAACTAGGGTGCACCCTCTGTTCACCCAGATCTCCTGATCTGACATACTGTGAATCTGAACCATCACTCATCGTGCATAGGCATGAGCAGGCAAGATGCTGGGCTTGACCAATAATCCTTCTGGCAATTTTCCATTACCTGGTGCATCCAACATCAGTATTTTGTTCTTGACATCTTTCCGGAGGCGGACCTCCCCTTGACTGGTACACTGGGCGTTAGGGACCAGTACCATTGAATCTAGATCCTTCTTCCACATGATCCCCACTGGTTCATCCTGGTCTACTTCCTCGGGTTTCTGTTGCAAATCATAGGTCCTCTTGATCAGAGACAGAATTCTCAGAGCCCTCCCAATCCGTCGTCCTTGTTTCTCATGGCAGAGTTGCGCCAGTCTCCCAAATATATGGCCATTTGTCCCAATTAACAGGGGGATCCCATCAGACAGTCCAGTGGGTGGACACACTAAGGCCAATGTCTTTACTCGCTGCTCTACTCCCATTACAGTTGCAGGAAAAGACAACCAGAGGCGGACATACCCTAGGTAGGGATGACTTGTCACTCAGGCCACACACATGTAGGCCTTCTAGGGATTGCAAAGGCACATCAGATAAGTGTTTGTCATACCAGTCCTAGAATACAATGGTCACTTGTGACCCACTGTCAAGCACAGCCCGAGTATGGATACCATTCACAGTCACCGTAGTCTCCATTGAAGGGCCCATTATTTTGGACCAATCTTTTTTTTTATTTATTTATTATGCTTTTTTTCCCCCGGCAGGACCACTGGTACACTTTCCGCCCTGGTCACGGCCCCCGGAGACCTCCACCACCGCCAATTGCTGCTGAGGACCCTCGGTCACCCCCGGCTTGCCCCCCGGAGGGTGGGGCCACGGGCCACCTTCATGACCCCGGAACTGTAACTGGTTGGGGTCCTGCAGCGACGGTGGCAATGCGAGGCTCTCCAGGAGGGCTTCATCTATCAGTGGTCCTGCCCACCATCTTTTCCTCCTTTTCTCCCAGGAGGCGGGGACGTACAATGGCGTCGCGTCCGCCTCCCCTTCCCCCCGTCTAGCCTCGGCTGCAGTACTCGGCCTCCATGGTCTCCCAGCATGCCGGGTGCAACCCACACCTCCCCTGGAGTAGGAGAGCTGCCCAATGGACGCCAATCCCTCCCCCCGGCCGGCCCTCCGGCGACCAGGTCTGTTCCTGAACCCGGGTCGCGGCGCCGTAGCCCAATCCAACCGCTGCGCCAATGGGCCGGCCTTATTTTGGACCAATCTGGGGAAGCAGTAGCAGAGGGCTGAGCAGACAATTTAGCCGCAAAGAAATTTGAGTTAGGGTTTCTCGAACCCTCAATGCGGTCATTTCGGGCACCCCTTGGCCATTGATTTGCTTTTCAGAGCTCCCCTTGGAGTCTGTTTACTACTCGTTCTAAGTAGTTCTGAGACCAACATTCTCTTTTCATATGGCCATCCTTTCCACAGTTGTGACAAATGATAGACTCCTGGGTCATCCTGGGAGAGAACATCGTATGAGGAACTGAAGCAGTAGTAAGAGATTGGGGTCTAGTATCTGCTTGCAGCGGTGAGAGTGGTGCAACATGTCTTAACAGTTCCTTTAGAGTGGCAGTCAATCCAGTGATCTTAGCTTTGGAGCCACCCTCAGTAGGGGATGCCTGAGAGTGCACCCCCACCCCCATGGCAGTCATGTCCTAAAAGGGATCAGAATCTTGTTCCATGGGGAAAGCCCCTGCAGAGGCACCCCTCTTCAACTCTCGGACTTCCTTTAGTAGCTCATCTTTCCAATGCTGGGCCCAGGACAGGAAGTCCTTTGCATTCTCAGAGTGCTTGTTAAGTGCCGACTTTTGACCCTGAGCCTCACTTGGCTGATCACTCTTGGTCACTTGCACAGCAGCAGCAGATATGGGTACAATTCCCCCATGGGGTCGCCTTTGCTCAACCCCCCGAATTTCTTTCATTAGCTCTTCATAGGAGGGGTGGGCGAGTCCGGTCGGGTGACAAGACACAACTGAAGCAGTAACAGTTCTGAAAACGGAGCTGACTTAAGGATCCGGTCCAGCCTAGTTTGATCTAATTCATTTGATGGCAAACTACCCTTTCTGAGGCACTCTTGTAGCAGCTTTTCAAGCCAAGGTACATGCACAGACAATGGCTCCCCTGGGTACTACTGAGCATTTTTTACTCTGCACCACAGATCCTTATCTGAATCTGGGCTCCCATACACATTCTCCAATGCATCAAGATACTCCTGTGCAGTTGCTTTGGGGTTATTGGCCTGCTTGGCACAGATGGTAGCCAGGGCAGGTCCTTGGAGGCTCTCACTCAACCTCTTTCATTTCTTTGCTTCTGAGCACTGCCATTCAAGTACTAGAGGGGCAACATAGTCTATCCAGGTCTCCCAGTCGTCCTCCCCTTGGGGGGGTGGGGAGGGTGCCCGAGAAGATTTTCAGCCTTCTGTAGGATTCATGACTAATGGCAGGTACAGATATAGAGGCCAGCATTGGCATGGGCACAGAAGGTGGGGCAGTAACAGGTGCTGTAGTAGGAGGGGGTGTTGGAGAAGGAACACTCCCAGGTGGCAGGAATAGTTTCTTAAAGTCTTCTATGGTTTTCCCTTCCTCCAGCAGCAACTACGCAAATTTCTCCTCAAAAGTCTCAGATAATTGTGGGAGCTCATCCTCCCCGGGGTCTTTACGGTCTTTTGTCATCACTCTCCAGGCAGCTGGAACCCCTTCTTAGGCAATAGTCTGTGGCACTTTAGAGCTGTCCATGAGGTCACTACACTCTACCAAGGCTATGAAAGTTTGGGTGATCAAATCAGCCTGTCAACCCACCACCACAGGGTTTTTTAAACATTCAACTTTGGAGAGTGCTCCCTCTACAGTGTCTTTACTGGTACCCAGGGGAATATCCAGTATATGTAGAGCATTTTGGGGGTCGATCTCCTGCCCAGTACACCACCCACCAACTGGTGTACAGCCATTTCTACTGGAGTAGCCATTAATCTTTAACAATAATTCATAATTTTTGGCCACTAGAAGGCACAAAATCCCAGCGGTGAGCCTCCAAAATGTAACCCTTACGTGGCACTATCCCAAGGGCTACTACCCCTGCCTGCTTGGCTAGTTGCAGGTTAAGGGGCCTGAGTTCTGAAATGAGTGCCTCCACCCAGAGGTCAGGGTTGGTGTGAGGATGTGGGGTAAGGATGGAATGTCCACAAGATAGGTATTGTCTCCAAAAGAAGAAATTTATTGCAGTGGAATAAACAAAAACAAACTTCAAACGACAAAACAAAAATAAAATAGAATCAAAGCAAAACAAAATTCTCCACAGTTACATCACTGAGTAGAAATCCTAGTAGTCTCTCTAGGACACAGCTAGGGTCAGCACTCCAGCACCAACTAACTAAGCTTTGAGAAGGTGCTCTTTTTATATACAGACCAGGTCATGTGATGTGCATAGCTCAACCCCCTTTCTCTTAGTACAGATGAAAAATGCTTTATTCCCCTTAAAACAATTTTTAATACATTCAATCCATAATTCAGTTACATTCAAAATATCCCTAATACATTCTAATATAATAATATTGCAGTTAAGCAAAATTTCATCAAGGAAAGCACATCAAGTGGCCACGCCTCCTAGTCTGCTGCATAGGTAGCAAGATTATGGTCGGCTGGCTCTAAGGAGCGTTCCAGACCAGAGGGTGTGTCCAGAGCACAAACTACAGAGGCTGCAACAAGCATTCCACCATTGTAATGCAGGCAAGCAACTCCTTTTGCTTTATTGTACTCTGGGGTTTTTCTTTGCTTCAAAAACAAGCCTACTTTTAAACTAACACATTCTCTTTCTTTCAGACTTTTTTGTATTCTCTAATACATTTTCATTAAAGTAAAGCTTTCTCTTAACATTAGCACCCTGTTTAAAAAAAACAGCAGGGATGAAAAAGTAAGCAGGAGTCCCTGACTCAGCTTCTTACAGTGAGTTGCTATACTTTTCTAGCTGAGGACAGGAAGAAGTGGCTATAGAGAAACCAAGCCCTTGTATTTTTATTTTACTTCCAAAAAGGCAAGAGGTCCTCATTCTAGTGCAGCACAAAGTGTATCTGTTTATTTCCAAGAGAAGTGTTATGCTTGCAAATCCAACTGGGAAAATGTGCAACCTTACAGGAAAAAGACAAAGGACAGGGAGAACAGCTGCCGGTGGCCTACTGGAGACTGAGGAAATTAAGCTTGGAGCAGAGAACACAGAAAGAAAGGTACAAAAGAATAGCATAGGGAGAAATGCTGTTGTAACAGACTTGAAATGGAAAAAGAAAATGTAAGGTTACACGCCACTCTCTTACAGTTGGTAGTGGTCAAGCTAACCTGGGCACAGCCCTCCCGGACACTGTAACCCCCCTCTTTCCTTACGAGTGGCCAGAACAACATACAATAATCACTTTTACAATACTCCTGATACACCACACAAGTACCCACACTGTTTGCACTTACCATCAGGGCTTTCCTCTGGCCTGGCCCTGGGGAGCCCCTGTAAAACAAGGTTATACACAGCAAATAATAGCAGTACAATACTCTTGCACAAACTGGAACCACATTCAGGGTAAATGCTCTATCAATCAAATAGTTATGCATGCACTTCAGGGTCCATAAACAAGTTACACATGCTGGGTACCCAGATGGAAAATGGTGGGCTAGCCAGGAACGTTGCAGCTGACTGGGGCCCTGTGATGGAAGAAAACAACATGCACAACACACACTATTTATAATCTGGAGCCGGAGGGCTCAGTTTGTGAAAAGAAAACAACAAGACAATCAGATGACACACTTTTAGATTAGGCTGTTGTCGCAGGGATCTACCCTGATGATTACTCATGGTACCCAAGACTGGACACAGACTGGACTAAAATCAAGACAGCAGGTGTTAATCTGGAGTGTCAGGAGAACCAAGGCCCACACGAATCACCGAGGCATCATTCCTGTTCAAGCATGGAGCAGGGGGATGATCCCCAGGCAGGTTTCTCGTCGGTGGCTTTCTCTGTGCAGAGGGGTAGTCTGGCAGGGCCAGCATGGCATGGCCCAGGCCAAATGGAGATGAGCACGGATTCAGTCTAATTAGGCTGGATAAAGCTTCCAGCAAGCAGAATACAGTTCATACAGTGGGGAACCAAATCATGACCCACTTTCAATACACAGCACATTTACATGTAAAGGATTCTACAATACCAGCAAACAGAACACAGTTCACACAGTGGGGAACCAAATCATGACCCACATTCAATACACAGCACATTTACATGTAAGGAAAGTCTACTGGTCCAGGCAAACTGCTCTCCGGTCACGATCGCAAAGTTTCTGCACAAGCTGGGGATTCAAAAGCAGCTGAAAATCCTGACAGGCAGATCGCATTCAGCAAAATCTTCGGTTTTCTTCAGGAATGAGCCTGGTAAAAAAATCAGTGGCTTACTTTGTTCTCACAAACTTGGATTTAGTACAAAATAATTATCTTCTCTCCCTCTCAGGGGCAGCGGGCAGACATGCAGGCCACAACTCATGCCTTTCCTCAGTTCTCCCACGTGAAACTACTCAAGATGGCTGTTTGACTGTCTCAAGCTATTGCTTCTTCAGCTCCCAACTGAGATCTGACTCAACTGCCAGCAAGCTGGGGACTTTCCCTAGAATCCAAAAGGTTCGGCTGTCTGATTTGTTTGTCAGTCACAACAGAGGCTCCCCTTCAGGTGCAAAAAGGCGCCAAAAGCCCAAAACTACAATTCCTACAGATTTTGACTCCAGACAGCTCCTGTAGTCCAGCTCCATTTTAGGTCCCACCAGAACTGACTGGTCCAATTCGCAGTCCAGGACCAAGATAGTGGAGATAAAACAGTCCTTGCTACAAAGAAGGCAGATTAGACAAACTACATTATCATTATCACTCTAAATGATTTTCAGCAAATAGTTGCATCTTTCATCAGAGCTCCCTCTCAGATTACTTATGACTGCAATCCAGGCAGCTCTTAAAGAGACAGTACACAGAGGCTATACAGGCACTATCTGGCAATCACATTTAAACTGCTAAAACGCACGACACCAGCCTGGCAGTGAGCATTCAGGCAAGCTCAAGGAAGACTTTTCGGGAACCCCCATTTATAAGGGGGTTACAACTGTGCAAAAGGACCAGGTACTGGTGTCATCTGCATTCACTGGGACACTCGATACTATCCCACCACCCAAGTGACTCTGACCATTAAGGGTGTGTCGCACCAAATGAAAGTGGGGGTAGTACCTAAGTTACCTGTACCTGTGATTATTGGAAATGACAGTCCAGGATTTACTGAGTTAATCTCAGAGGAACTGAACCCTGCAGTTTTAGCAGCAGTGGTAACAAGCTCAGGCACAGAAAATCTCAAATGGTGGGGACACTTTTCCTTTCAGTGACTTTGATTTGGACTTGTTTGAGCACAGCTCCTAGATCCAGAAATCCAAGAAAGAAAGACGATGCCTGAAGAAACTGTGACAAGAAATGACTGATGCACATAAGGGGTTAACATATGAAAATGCTGAAACTAAACTAACTCATTGTGATTTTCTTTCAGAACAAGCTAACAATGTTTCTCTCCCGGGTTATTTTAAGCAGCTGGGGGTGAAACCAAAACAGGGTGAACCAATGTTTAAAAAATGTAATGGGTTATTGTACAGAGTTTTGGTTAAATCTCAGACACAGGATCAAATAAAACAAATTGGTTATACCATGGAAGTATTGAACAGAGTTGTTACAGATAGCACATGATAGTCCTATGGCTGGTCACTCAGGGAGGGATCGCACCTTTGCTAGATTGGTGTACAGATTTTACTGGCCTGGAATACATGAAGATGTTGCTACCTATTGTAATTCCTGTGCTGAGTGTCAGAAAGTAGCCCCAGTGACTAAAAAAGACAAGATGCCCCTGGTGCCCCTACCCTTGATAAATGTGCCTTTTGAGAGAATTGCAATTGGTGTGGTTGGTCTTTTTGATAAAAGTAAAAAGGGTAATAGATTTATCCTGGTTAGTATGCGACTGCTACTCAATACCCAGAAGCAGTTCCAAAGCGTACTGTCACAGCTTCAAAAGTGGCAGCAGAGCTTGCAAAAATCTTCAGCAGAGTGGGCATACCTAAAGAAATTATTACTGATTAGGATAGTAATTTTGGTGCTGCATTACTTAAGGAGCTGTACAGACTATTAAGTATCACTGCCACAAGAGCCTCCCCCTATCACCCTCAGACAGACAGTCTTGTTGAGCGTTTTAACTAAACCCTAAAACGCATGTTAAAAAGGTTTGTAAAAGGGGAAGAGAAAGATTGGGACCAATACTTGCCTTACCTACTTTTTGCTTACAGAGAAGTGCCACAGGCATCAACAGAGTTTTCACCATTTGAAATATTGTATTGTAGGCAGCCAAGAGGGCCACTGGATGTGATAAAAGAAACGTGGAAGATAACCCCACTCAGAAACAATCTGTGACATCTTATATGTGTGCCCTAAGAAAGAAGCTGGCAAAATATGTTGAAATTGCCCGTAGTAATCAGGAAGAGGCCCAAAACCAGCAGAAGGTATATTATGACCATGGGGTAAAAGAAAAAGTTTTTGAGCCAGGTGAAAAGGTTTTACTACTGTTACCCACAACAGAAAATAAACTGTTAATGAAGTGGCAAGGGCCTTACAGAGCACTTAGTAGTAAGTAGTGAAAAAATATTTTTATACAGGAATAAAAACATGTCATTTGGATAATATAATCCAGTTTTCAAGACAGTCCTGTACAAGCTCTCTAAGTTTCACATAATATCAAGACAACCACAAACATTTAAATACAAGAAACAAATGCACAAAAGATCCATCCCTTAGCATTTATACCCTATACTGAACAACTAAATTGCCTACATTATATAAAAGAAAGGGCAGGTAACAAAATGATTACTTTTATACACATACACATGTATAGACATAATACTTCTCTAGTCCTTCAATGAACCTTTTGGTAGTTTTCTCAGCTAGCAGTAAGGGAGGGAGTATATTCCAACATACTGATGCTTGTGACACCAGTGTTCTATCCCCAAACCTATTTTTTGCCTATCTGGATCAATTCTATTTTGATATATTGACCTAACTGAATGTTTCCTAAGGGCAGAATCCTTGTCTGCCAATAGCTTAGAAATATTGTGATTTAAATGAATTGTCCTGTATTTATAAAAGAAAATTTACCAGTTGTTCTTATAATCTAAGTCAAGGAGTAGCCAATTTAGCCTGGTTAACAAAATATAATGATGAGTTCTGAAATTACAGCGCAGGACATATCTTGCCACCCTATAGTGTAATTTGTCTAATTTATTTAAAAGCTGTTTAGTTGCAGACCTATAGATACATTCTCCATGCTAATACTGGAAGTATGAGCTGTTCTGCAATCAATTTCCTGTCCTGCAATTTCAGACAACTAGATGTCCTTTCAAAGCTCCTAATTTTTTGTATGTTTTGGTAACAATGGTTTCAATATGGCCCTTAAAAGTCAGCAAAGAGTCAATATTTACTCCCAAGTAACAATAATTTTCTACTTGTTCTATTGGGATTTGATTTGTTGTTAAGATTTCTACGTTCGAGACCAACTGATGTTTATTGGTACCGAAGTACATTAGTTTAGTCTTATTAACATTCATTTTTAGCTGTGACCTGGTGAACCACTCCTGTACCCTGATGAAGTCAGTCTGGAGTTTTCTCTAGAGATTCGATGAACCATATCCAGAAGCCACCAGGACCGTATCATCTGCATACATCCTTATGTCTGTATGCTGAATCATTGATGGTAATTCATTATTAAAGATCAAAAACAACAAGGGTCCTAAAATGGACCCCTGTGGAACTCCTCTCTGAACAGTCCAAGTGTTTTGAAAGACGATGCTGTAACTGTACCCTCTGGGATCTGTTGGTTAAATGTGATATAAACCAGGTCAGTGGATCCCCAGAGTGCCAGCCTTTTAAATAAAATGGAGTGGTTTACCAGGTCAAACACTTTTGATAAATCAATATATATTGCTGCTGTATCCTTACCTTTATTCAAAGATGTGCATATCAAATCATTGAATTCAACCAAGGCCAATGTAGTTGAAAAGCCCTTTCGAAAACCAGACTGGTATTGTGCAAGTACATCATATTTTTCCAGGTAGGCTCCCATTTTCTGGTTTACCAGTCTCTCAAAACATTTGTAGAGGACGGGTAAAATTGCAATGGGGCGGTAGTTGTTGGGGGATGTTTTATCACCAGCTTTATAGATAGGCACTATTTTACCAGTCTTCCAGAGAGTGGGAAAATGTCCCTACTGTAGGCTCCAATTAAATATAGCTAAAATTGTATGTGTTGTGTAAGGAGTAGCTATTTTTAAGAAGCACCCCTCTAAATTATCTAAGCCTGCAGATTTATATTGATTTATTCTTAATAATTCTTTAGTCACTTCTTGTAATGATAATTTTTTAAATCTGAAAGGGGGATGCTGGATCGAAAGATGTTCTTCAATCTCAATATTAGTTGTTGTTTGTGTATTGTCTAATAACCCTAAATCAGGGAGATCAATGAAGTAGTTATTCAAAATATTTGAAACCTCCCCTGGATCTTTAGTTATAGCCTCATTAACCCTCAAATTTATATTAGCTTGTCCCCCTTGCCTCCAGGGTTTGACACGTTTTTTACGATTGTCCGAAATTTTTGGGCGTTAGCATTGTGATTTAGTTTACTGCGATAATAATGTATTTTTGCCTTTTTTATTAATTTTCTACACTCTTTTCCTTTTAGTTTTAAATAATTCCCAGTCAGAGGTCATTTTTGTCTTTTTAGCTTTTTTCCCAATTCAATTTTTAACTGTAATTGCTTTTAGCAGTTTATCAGTTATCCATGGGAATTTAGGCAGGGCACTATGTTTCTTTGTTATTATGGGGGCATGTATATTACATATTCTTTGAGAAGTATAAGTAAAATATTTAATACTAAGATCCAGTTCTGGTATTAATAAACATCTCTCCCATCTTTCTGATTTTATACTATTCAAGAAATGAGATTCTGAGAAATATCTCATATCTCGGGACCAAGTTTGTTTCAGATGTTCTCTAGACCCACCTTTAGGATGGGTAATAAGAACATTCAAAACAGGATTATGATCACTAAAATGAGGGGACAAAATTCCTGAATCCTTTATTTGGAGCGTTTGAGAGATAAAAATTAAATTTAAGGTAGATCCTTTTACTGTAGTGTCAGTGTACCTTGTAGGTGAATGAATCAATTGTGTAAGTCCCATTTCAATTGTAATTTCTTTTAGTTGTCTTCCTCTTACATTAGCCCAATCATAATTAAATTCCCCCATCAAAATGACAGGTCTATTTTTTATATAATCCCCTATTTTATTTAAAACTCCCTCTATAATTTTAAAATGCACCAAGGGGGGAGAATAAATCACAGCTACTACTAGATTATAATGAACAACAGAGATAACTAGATAATCTATATTATCCTCACTTCCTGCCATCATTGTTTCGACATGCCCTAGTGTGTTTTTAATAAAACACATTACCCCTCCCCTTTACCTTTTCTATCTTGTCTGGAAGTCTGATATGCTGGTATACTCATTTCAGTTGTACTGATTTTATCATTGAGCCAGGTTTCACGTAGACCCAGTATACAAGGATTCTGAGAGTCTACAATGGTTGCCAGCAGATCAGACTTCTTAGATATGCTACGGGCATTATCATGCAAAACAGTTATTTCATTTAAAACATTAGGTCCAGGATTTAACTCAATGTCAATACCAAATCAATACCAAATAACATACATCTGTAAAACCTTCGGGTGATTTATTAAAATTTGGGAAAAAAAACTTTAGTTTATTACCTGCTTGCATATATTTGTTCCAGCAGTTTGAAAATTTGTTTCTTCTACTTAGAAACACATACCCATCTTGATGGAGGTGGACTGAAGTAGAAGGGCCAGATTGTTTTAGTTTTTCCTAGGTCTGATTCACTAAATATTGCACCTGCAAAGATCAAACCCAGGGTTAAATACCCTAACACATTCACTATAAACATTTTCTAATAAAGGTTAACCCAGATATTCCAGGATATGTAATCCTGCTCCATGGACAGGCAAACACCACCTTAATACAGAGACTTTTGTGTGCTCCCTACCTGTAAAGCGAGAAAGAATATCCAGGGACTCTGTTCCACCAGTTTATTCACCAGCAAACCCCCTTTTACTTGTGTTTTGGTTTATTTTTTTTCCCCCTCGGAGTGGTGCTCATGCCACTCACACGCTCGTGCTCACACGCTCATGTAGCATGCAGCGCAAACTTTTAAATCTGCAAGCCCCACCTCTGCAGCTCACACATTGGTTCCCCAATCAGTCAATGTCCTGAACTTAGCTGCATTTTTCCCATTTCTTGTAGATGTTGTTTCACCTCGTCTTCTGCCGGGAAAAAATAAAATGCTGTGGTAGTAGCTGCTGCTACACTCGGGAGGGGGTGATAGATGGCAGACGTTCCGCTTTAATAGAAATGGAGACAAACAAGCAGTGCAGACTTTTAAATCTGCAAGCCCCACCTCTGCAGCTCACACATTGGTTCCCCAATCAGTCAATGTCCCAAACTTAGCTGTACTTTTCCTGTTTCTTATAGATGTTGTTTCACCTCGTCTGCTGCCGGGGAAAAATAAAATGCTGTGGTAGCAGCTGCTGCAACACTCGGGAGGGGGTGAGAGATGGCAAACATTCCCCTTGACTAGAAATGGAGACAAACAAGCAGTGCAGACTTTTAAATCTGCAAGCCCCACCTCTGCAGCTCACACATTGGTTCCCCCAGTCAATGTCCCGAACATAGCTGCACTTTTCCCGTTTCTTGTAGATGTTGTTTCACATTGTCTGCTGCTGGGAAAAAATAAAATGCTGTGGTAGTAGCTGCTGCAACACTCGGGAAGGGGTGATAGATGGCATCATTAACTATGAGATTGAGACCCGTGACAGGAAAAAATCCTACTAAGATATACCATGCTAACCTCCTCAAGAAATGGGTTGAAAAAACACCAAAAGCTGCTTTGCTAGTTTTACCATAAACTGATGAAGATAATGATGTAGCTTATGATAGACTGGAACAAACTGTAACTGCTGCTGCTGTAAAGGTAAATGTTTACTTAACCTCAGAACAAACCTCAGAAATGTATAACTTGTAAAGACATTTAACAGTGCTTTTACCACAGTACCAGTACCAGTACAGTACCAAGCCGAGCAAAAGAGATCAAGCATGTAATAGTGACAAGGAATGCTCACCCTATTAGGCAAAAGGCATACAGGTTACCAGAGCAGTTAAGAGCTGACATGGTTAAGGAAATACAACAAATGAAAGAATTCGGTATCATAGAAGAGTCAAGTGCTTGGTCATCTCCAATGGTAATTGTAAACAAAAAAAAGGGGGTGTTAGAATCTGCCTTGATTTTAGAAAACAATCAAGTGTCAGAATTTGACATTTATCCTATGCCCAGAATAGATGTTTTGGTGGACAGACTGGGGAGTGCAAAGTATATCAGTACCCTCAATCTCACCAAGGGTTACAGGCAAATTGTGGGGGATGATCTCTGAGGCACTTCACACTCCTTACACATGGGTTGTGTCCACCTGATTGGTTGCTTGATGCACATGTGACTTCAAAGAAGTCCAACCCCCTTTTCCTGTAATGCTGCCTCTCCAGGATCAGTTCTGAATGTGCATCTGTAGGTTGTGGTCACATCACAACAGCTCCCAAGCAGTTATTTCAAGAATATCAAACAAAAGGTAAGGCCACCAGGCTTAACAATTTTATATCTAAGTTTTTTGGCAGCTTGGGATATGCTAGCATAGCAAAGCATCTTATGGAATTATGTCACGAAAATATATGGCTCAATCTAGATTCCAGAGGAAGAGTCAGTTGTTTTCAAATAACTTCCTTTGTGCTACTTAAAACCAATTCATGGTATCTGACTAGGAATCACAGAGACAATCACTCTGCCTACATTTAAATTATTGCCAGAGGCACACTACAGGAGATCAACTCAGGGTATTGTGTTATGCCCATAACTTTCATACCAGATGCCTTAGATTCCCTCTCAGTGAATCTAAAATGAATTAAGCACTCATGACTGCAGTTTGCAGCTTTCTGGGATCCCTGCTAGCAGCCCCAGTTCAGCCCTGCACCCACTACTACACTCTGGTGGGATTGGGAACACCCTATGTCTCCTGCTAGCAGCCATAGGAGTGCTGTGCCACATATATTTAAAACAACTCCTATATGGAGTTTGGTTGCTGCACCAAGTGAATATTTCAAGCACATTGTACAGCTCCAGTGTGCTGATAAAATTTAAGTTTGCTAAAATGAAGGTAAGAAGACTACATTATTCAGAGAATTGAATATCAAAAAAGCTGAAAGCATCTGCTAATATAACAATATGAGCATAGAATATAAGTACTTTTAAATGCCTAAACAGTGTCTGAATGACTGGGCACAGTAACTGATTATCCTTGGGCAGACAATAAATTATGACATTATTGCAAAATTAATCTAGCACCTCTGCTAGTGGTACCTGTGTTTAGATGTACTGTAAAATATTTCAACACAGCAGCTCCAGAGTATGTTTCGGCAGATATACAACTATTTAAAATTGCAAAACTGGTAGTCTTAGATATGTTAGCACTGCAGCTTCTACTAGTGTCGGTTGTGTAGAAAAATATTAGCTGAGAATTTGCTAGCACTGTATTCAAATTATGAACATTATCACATTTTACGAGCATAGAGATTAATAGTTACCTGAACACCCCTGCTAGCGGTGCCAGGAGCTAAAAACAATGTCTGACCCACATAAATGAACACAGAATCTATGCAATGATTTACATGAGGTAATATAATAAATAATCGACCTAGTTTCCTTGCCAGTGGTTCCTGAGTTATATTATTCACCAGGAAGAACATGGTGACCCACTAGCATCACTAACTTGTAAAAAGGGTACTCACAAACTCATCCAGAAAACCTTGCATTGGAAGGTGCTTAAAATTCCAATGCTGGATTCAGTCATTCCTTGAATTCCGTGGCAGTAAAGAAAAGCACCTGCAACCATTTCATGTTATTTTCTATCCAAAAACACTCCCGCAGAGAAAAGAAAGCTCTAGGGACCAAAATGGAACCACTCAAATGTTATTTTATGGCTTCTCAAACAGCATGACCATCCCCCATGCTTCTTCATAGTTTCCAAGTTTCCTGCTCCATGAGAGCTGCAAGCTGACTGGCTCTCAGCTCTAGCGAGATCTTGGCCACCATCTCAGAGGAAGATAAACAAAGATTTGACTAAATCCAACATACTGTACCTTGCAATGGAGAATGGAGCTAGCAATTGTACAGCTTCTCAAGCCTAAGTCCCCTAACTTTTAACACTGACCATGAAGGACAACTGAAGAAACATATTTTAAAGAGCACAAAAAAAAAAATGCAGATGATTCCTCACTCAGCTTACCACACCCAAGGCAAGAATTAGCTAAGACATCCTGCCCACCTCCTTCCCTCTTAAGGCACATGCCTACATTATCCCAAAGAATACCAAGGCATACAAAAGGGGCCAGAATAAATAATAAAATAATATATAAATAAATAAAACACAGTACTGTATTATATTGGGTCAACATATAAGGAGGTTTGATTACAATAAAATAACTATTTGGGAAATAGTGTACTTTAATAGTCATTTATTTCACTGATATCCACAGTTTCCTTCTCTTAAAGGCACAGTCACATATTAAATAAGGAGCCGCTACTATGTACTGTGTATGACAAAGTAATGCATACTAATGTGAATGCATGAATTAGCCCCATTAATTTATATATATATATATATATATATATATATATATATATATAAAGGGCTTGAACAACATAATTTATCAATTTTTTAAATTTAAAGGATGATAACAGAGCCATGTATTGTCGGAGATCTTTCACAGATGACCAAATAGATTCCACAGCCACAGGAGCTCAGTACATCAGGGGCTACAAAATAAAGGCTCTCATTCCTTAAATGGGCATATACTCTTGAATCCCCCTACATGCTGTCCAGAGCAAGCATACCACTTTTCTAAGGTGCCTGATGACCTGGAGCCCCTGCCAGTAGCTCCAGATTCTATCCACTATTAAATGAGCAAGTGGCCACCTTAGAACGTCAGGAGTACCCTGCCAGCATCCTGGACTGCTAAAATACTAAGTAATGTACCACAGTTCCTCATTACAAGCAAAGTAGCACCTGAAGTGCTCACGCAAGGCATAACTACACAACAGTTTCTGAATCATTTTCTCGGTCCCTCTGTGGCTCACCTCAAAATGACGTTCTCTCAATAGGTTTTTATGGCACATTATGTCTTTGAAACTCACCACCTTCTTCTATCAAACGGTAGAGGAAACTCCTCTATCACATACCCGACTGAAACATCACAAACAAAGTAGGTCTCATGAGGAGGAGGAACATTGAGGGACTAACCTAATTTGCCTATCCAGATCGGCAGCCATGACACATATCATCACGAGACTTGCTGCTGTGATCTCGGATAAGCTCTCCACTCCTCCTCATCTATGCAGGATTAAGGGTGTAGGCAGTCACCAGACAGTGTAGATTGACGGATAGTCACTGCCGCCATCTTGTGAAGAGTGCAACTATGCTCACAAATCTCCAACCAGCACATAGGGTGTTGGTTAAAAGCACCAACCAATCTGCAACAGCAGACCACAATGTGAAAAATATAAAGGCGACAATTGGAAAATCAATTAATAATGGGGAAAATACATTGGGGGCTGCACTATTACCACAGCTGTGGGCAAGACAGCATAACACTGAGTCCCTCACTCACTCTAGCCACATTTATAGGGACAGTGCATACTTTAATGCACAGGCACAACAATAGCCTGCATGGTGCAGAACATTATTGATTACTGTTCAGGGGAAGAATTAATAAAACAATATATCTAATCCCCCCACCCACACACCACTTTCTCTATGTATCCTTTCTCAACTTACTACAATAGCCAAAACAAAGAGCTGCAGCCAACGCAATGTGTCGCTAAGCCCAAAACAACTAAGCATACTGTGTGCATCAGATGCAGAAGGTGCACCCATGCCATCTGACCAGGAGGACACCTATGAAAACACAAAAGACAAGGCACAAACAAATATGCCACCTGCAATCCCAAATCCTCCACTGGGCAGGATTTAGACACAGCAACAATTCCCCAACAAAATAATCAACCAAAGCAGGCACACCTAGTGTAAAACTCTATGCAAAATAAAGTTAGGTACCGGCAGGGCCAGAATCCCACTCACTACAGCTGAATTCAGAAACATACTCCGATCTAGAAACAGAGATAGAGGTGGTTACACAAACACTAACATCCATATGCTGTTTGCCTGATCAGATACAGCCATTAGTGCAAAATACAGTGATGAAGGTGGGGTTTGTCTCATCAACTCCTACCCCACTACCCAAGCTTATCCTCACATCTTAATGGCACACTGCCTATGCCATTTGCCTGCTAATAATGCCATACACCCTTGAGTAGCCTCTACATAGTGGCCATTCCACTGATAAGCCTAGAAAAGTGGTACATGAAAGAGCAAAAAACAACCATAAACATTCTGGAAATCAGGGCACTATCCTGTGTGCCACTGCAATTCACAAGGTTAGTCAGGAAAAAGGGAAATTGCCTCATGAGCTCAGACAATCAGGTTATCATCTCCTATATCAACAGGCAAGGAGGAATAAAGAGTGGAGCCATGCAAACAGAGGCTCAAGACTCATTCTTTGGACACAAAAACATCTGGTGAACATATCAGCCAAACACTTGGCAAGCAGGCTGAATACCACCGTAGACTGATTAAGTCACCAGTTAATACATCCAGGAGAGTGGAAGATTCATTCCAACATGTTCAAAATGATCAACAGACATTGGAGACTGATAGAAATAAACTTAATGGCCACCAACAAGAACAATCAGTGCCCCAGATTCTACTCCCGCTTCAGGGATGACAAATCCATGGGAGTGGATGCATTATCAGCTATATGGTCATTCCAGGTAACCTACATCTTTCCACCAATACTGCAGGTTCTGAAAGAGATATGCAGAACCAGAACCTGGGTGATAAGCATCACTCCTCATTGGCCCAGAAGAACAGTTGCCACTATGATAGTGGCAATGGCACTAGGCCACCCATGGACACTACCATTCAGGGAAGATATTCTCACCCAGGGACCGGTATGTCACTTCAGTCCAAACAATCTCAAACTAACAGCCTGGCTCCTGAATAGGAGAGACTGTTAAGAGAGGGATACCACCCTGTGGTCACCAATGCTATGGAGAAACCCCATTACCTCAAAATATCAGAGACATTCGAGATTATTCTACAGGCGGTGAGAAGAAAAGGGGGATACAACCTCTAAGGGCCACAGTGCCGAACATACTTCTCTTCCTTCAGCAAGGTCTGCATAAAGGACTATCTCCAGCATCCCTAACAGTGGCAGCAACTGATCCTATCTACATCCTAAGGTAAAACCATGGCCCACTCTCTGGGACCTTAACTTAGTACCCAGGGCAATGACCAACTCACCATCTGAACCTTTACAGTCACTACCACTCAAATGGCAAACACTTGATCCTTATAGTCACTATCTGTTCAGCTAGATGCATAAGCGAACTACAAGCATTATCCCACAGACTGCCTTGGCAATGACCAACTCACCATCTGAACCTCTACAGTCACTACAGTCACTACCACTCAAAGGGCAAACACTTAACTCTTATGGTCATTATATGTTCAGCTAGGTGCATAAGCAAACTACAAGCATTATCCCACAGACTGCCTTATCTGGTATTTCCTGAGGACAAGATCAATTTAAAGATGATCCCTTCCTTTCTGCCTAAAATGTGCACACTTTTTCACATCAAACAGGATATTGAAATACCTGTCTATATGCCTGCAGACAAGGTAGATAGGGACCCTCAACATCATCTGCTAGCCATGAGAAGACTAATGTCCACTTACATCACAAGAACGGCAGACATACAGCGCATATTGGCTTAAGTCTCCCATCACAGAGGTGTATAAGGCCTCAAATCATACATCATCAACAAAAATCAAGGCCATTCCACTACAGCAATAGCCACATCATGGTCCGAGAGAAACATAGCCACAATAGAGAAAATTTGTGCTGCTGCTACATGGGCATCAATGCACACATTCACCAAACACTACAGGGTAGATGTAGCCCTGGAAGAAAAAAGCTAACTTAAGTAGTGTTGTTAGCAGTAAGGTCAAACATAACGTAATGGACTGATTACCCACCCTTCTCACTAGGGTACTGCTTTTTACATCGAAACCCATGTGTACAGAGTGTGGAGTGCCTCAGAAATTATCCCTCACAATGGTAGTTTACTCACCTGGTAAAGGTGATTGTGGGGGTATACATCTCTGAGGCACTCCACAACCCACCCAGGTAGTCAGTCAGAGATAAAGGACTCAAAGATGAGCTTCAAGATGTAACAATCAGCATGCTGTATGGGCCGGAAATTTTAGATTTGTATGAATAAGAAATAAAGAGAGGACCCTCATGGGCCACATAATTTTTGGTAAAACATAACAAATGCCTCTACTATAATTTATTTAACACGCTAAGATATATATCAGGAAACATTATGCTGCCTACTAACAAGTCAAGAGTTATTGGTTACAGATTAGGTACAGCTTTGGAAGAATTTGAACTGACCCTGGAGAGTCAGCATCACAGGGAAAGGGGGTTGGACTTTTTTGAAGTCACATGTGCATCAAGCAACCTACCAGGTGGACACAACCCATGTGTAAGGAGTGTGGAGTGCCTCAGAGATGTGTACCCCCACAATCATCTTTACCAGGAGAGTAAACTACCATTCCTTTAGCTGAAGAATCCAGAACCAAAACTGCTTTTGCCACCATGCCCATTGGTTTACACTGCACTCCCACTACATTCCAGCATAACATGGATGTCATTTTATCCCCTCATACTGGTTATTGTGCTGCGTATCTGGATGATGTAATGGTGTACAGTCCAGACTGGAAAAGGCACCTGGAACACCTACGAGCAGTTATCCAAGCTATCAAAAATGCAGGTCTGACTATTAATTCTACCAAATGTGCACTGGGCTTGCAGGAAACCAGATATTTGTGCTATGTGTTGGGAAATGGAGAGGCTAAGTGAGAAATTTCTAAACTAGAAGCTGTAGCTAACAGCCCTGTCCATAAAACAAAGAACACATCAGGTCATTTTTAGGGCTGGCTTATTATTGGAGATTTGTTCCCAACTTTGCTGAGTTAGCTACTCCCCTCACTGAACTCATGAAAAAACGGTACCCAAATAATGTGAAATGGACCCAGGTGTGCTGAAGCTTTTCAAGCCATTAAAGCTGCATTATGTTCAGCCCGTTTTAAGTTCATATTCTGAGAAACCATTTTTGTTACAAACAGATGCATCAAAGGACAGGCCTAGGTGCAGTCCTGAGTCCAGAGTCAAAATACAGATGGGACGGAAGATCCTATTCTGCACATAAGTAGGAAGTTGCATGACAGAGAGAAAAATGTACTCCACCATTGAAAAGGAATGTTTAGCAGCAAAGTGGGCCACGGAGTCCCTTAAGTTTTATTTGCTAGAAACCGACTTTGTACTTATAACAGATCACAATCCTGTCTGTTGGCTTAACCAAATGAAAGATAAAAATTCCAGAATCACAAGGTGGTATCAGGCACTATAGCCATTTAAATTCAAGGTGATACACAAATCTGGTAAAGAGAATAGCAATGCTAATTTTCTGTCAAGATATGGATAACGAATTGAGGGTTCTGAAGGTTGAAAAACAAATGTACAAGTTTAAACTTTACTGTTTGTTGTACTGTTACAGAAAAAGGGATACTGTACATGTGCCTGATTTCTGAAAGTTAGAAGCTAATGTTGGTAGAGAGCTTTGGAAACCTGTTTGATAAAACAGGTTCCCTCTTAAGGAGGGGGTGTATGTGACAGTGTTGAATAGGACCCTGTCCCAGTTGTTATCGAGAGTTTGAATGCAGGGATCTGTTCTGCTCTTTCCTTTCCTGTCTCTTGTCTGTCTGGTTGCACAATCAAATTTTCCTGTGAGACCTAGGATTTGATCACCCCAACTGTCTCACAGTTCTTTACCTCTCACTGTCTCTCAGTCTTCCCTTGCTGTTTTGGTCTTTTTTTCCCTTCCTTGCATAGCTGCTGGCATAAAATATATGTAAATCATTATGTGAAAATCAACTGATATTGGGATCCCTTTGTTTAGAAATTACATAGTGTCATTGTTGAAATATATGTAATTATAGTTTGAGATGATTGCAAAAAGCTATTGGGAATGCAAGGGGTTAACCTAAGAGCAGTTCTTAACCCCCGTTTTCAGAAGCTGTGGAGAAGGGGCCTCAGTTCTGGGACATTGTCTTTTTACTGCACCAGCCTGAAACATACAAAAACATTTTAGAAAAAAAAAACAGGATGCTTGTTTGGGGGGGGGGGTTGCAAAGACTTAGAGAGCTGCAATGTTTTGGGAGACACAGAAACTGAATGAAAACTCAGATGGATCTTCTCTGTTTATTCTGCCTTTGTAAATATTTATTCTGACCATTTTTTTTTATGTTACTGCTAGTGCTAATAAACACTTTTTACGAATTCTACAACTGCTCCTGGTTTTTCCTATGCTTCTTGACCTGTGCCTCGAGGAGAGGTGCTTGACCTCTACCGAGCGGTCAGGTGAGTCGAGGGACCAAGAGAACCTTGATCTCTCCCTATCCCATGACTGACAACTGTGGTGCAAAGACTTTTTCTTCAACTTGGTCTTCAACAGAGAGCCATGGAGGACAGTGCTCTCCCCAAAGGGTTGGGGGGGCCAGCACAATTCCCAGAATTGGCCCATGAAGGTCCCCCCGATGCTGGCCCCAGAAAGGAGCAGTGCCAAGGCTGATGAAGTGCCCACCACAGTTGCCACCTCCACTTCCAGGGCAGCAAGCTGTGCTGCAGACCCGGCAGCTGCCAAGGTCTTTTTGCTGCCCTTCAAGCGATTCTTTGGATCCTGTTCCAAAGGCTAGCCATTAGCAAGCTGGAGCTTCCTGTCCTCGAGGGATTCAGGAAGCACTGAAAGGCACAGGCTGCACCCCAACGTGTTGTGTTTCCCGCCCTGGCAGTACAAGCACATGTTGTGCGGATTGGTGACCAACATTTTCTGGTAGCACTGAACACAAACTTTTAATTCAGGCTTCTTGCGATCCACGTCCATGGACAAAATGGGGTTAAGAAATCCGCTAAAGGTAGAAAAGCTGTGAAAAGCATCAAAAAGAGGTTCACCAATGGCACACAGAAATTCCTAAGTGGAGCACAAAGGAGTTGACCGGTACTTCCAGCAAAAAGAAAGATCTGATGTCATGGAGCAGAGTCAGGGGATATAGTCACCTGGGTGGTAGAAGCTTAGCTTAGAGATGTCTGTCCAATCATCACCTTCCAGTGGAACTGCCAGAATGGGGATAGTGTACCATATCCACGCCCCTAGAAATGAGGGTTACTCATCTGTAACCGTAGTTCTAGGAGTGGTATATGGTACACATCCACATTCTGGCAGTCTTCCTTTCTCTTTAAATCTGCCAGAACATCTTCAAGATAAGTTCCTCCCACACCCCAGGTAGTATACTCCTCGGCTCCACCCTGCAACATTAGATCCTGCTTGCTGGAAGCAGGGATCCATGTGCCACTTGCCAGGGGAAGTCTGGTGGGTTGTGTGGATGTACTCCATTTACCACTCCTACAACTACGGTTACAGGTGAGTACCCCTAATTTCTAGGGACATGGATATGGTGCACTATCCACACTCTGACAGACTTCTAGCAGTTCTCTGGGAGGAGGGGGCAAGGCGCACACGCCTACCTGGCAAACAGGGATTGGAGAACTGAGGTATCAAAACCAGCATCCCGGCATGATTCAAGGTCGATGTGCTAGTGGGAAATAATGGTGTGTGCTGACTTCCAGATTGCAGCCCTTCAGATCTCCTGGATAGGGATGTCTCTGGAAGCAGCCACTGAGGCAGTGGTATGTTTGACTCACAGAATAAGCCCTTAGCCCTACAGGATGCTCCCTACCAGCCAATCTATAGCTGAGGTTGATGTAGGAGACAATCCATGTGCCAATCATCTGCTTAGCTGTCAGTCTGCTGGGTGCGACTTCAGCGTATGTTACAAAATGCTGGCAAACCTATCCCCAAACTCCAGCCATGCGCTCCTTATAGTAAGTGAGTGCTCGCCTCAGATCCAATGAGTGGAGCCTGTGCTCGCCTTCCGAGGTTAGACTGATGATATACACTGGGAGGTTAATCACCTGATTAAGGTGAAATTATAACACAACCATCAGGAGGAACTTCGGGTTTGGGTGGAGGACAACCTTGTCCTTCTGTAACACCAGATATGGAGACTCCACTGAGAGCACCTGGAGCTTGCTGATACTTCTTCTCTGGCAGAGATGATAGCCACCAATAATGTGGTCTTCCATGACAGGTGTGACATCTTACACCTGTGCATCAGTTAAAATGACTTGCCCATGAGCACTGCCGGCACCAGCAGCAAGTCCCAGGGCAGTGGTTCACGCACTGGTGGAGACAGGTGGTCCAGGCCTTTAAAGAAATGCCCGGCCACCTTCTCCTGTGCCACTGTCAACATACCAGGCCATACCCAGTATGCAGAGATGGCTGCCAAGTGCTCCTTGAGGGTCATCAACTTCAGTCCCAATTAGGAGAGGGACCACAAGTAGTAGAGAATGCTAGCCAAGGGGTCTAGTTCCCTGCCATGGCACCAAATGGAAAAATATTTCCATCTAAAGGTGTAGCACTGATGGGGTGACTCTTTCCGAGAAGCCTCCACAACATTGAGAACATCTTCTGAGGCATCCAAAGCCTGGAACTCTAGACGCTCAGGAACCAGGCTTTCAGGTGCAGAGACTGAAGGTCTGGATGCAGGACCTTCCCCTTGTGATAAGAGAGCATATCCAGGCACAGTGGCAACTGCTATGAATGTCTGCTGCAGAGACTGAGGAGATCTGGGTACCAAAACTGGCATGACCAGTCCAAGGCTACCAGGACCATCTGCACCTTGACCAAAACTTTGTGGATCAGGGGAAAGGAAGGGAGGGAGGGTGTAGAGGAGGTCTGGGGTCCAAAACCTCATGAAGGCATCCCCATCAGTGTCCTGTACTGGGGGATGAGCATAGAACAGCCTCAGCTTTGCCTTCTCCCTGGAGGCAAACAGGTCAAACAGGGGAATGCCCCACTAGGAGAACAAGTTGTTCACCACCTCCTGATGCAGGGTCACTCATGTCACATCTTGACCAACTGGCTGAGGGCATCCTCTAGCTGGTTAGAAGATCCTGTGACATGGATAGCTAGGAGATCCACACCCAAGCTGCGCACAAGGGTCCAGGTGCAGGGAACCTCCCAACACAAATGAAGGGAGTGTGTACCACCCTGTCTGTTCAGGTCATGGTGTTGTCTGTCTGAACTTGTGCAATCTGACCCCAGGCAAAAGAAGCAGATTCCATTAGAGTGAGGAGCACTGCATGGAGCTCCAGTTGATGTGGTGATGGGACTCCCTGGGCATCCAGAACCCATGGGCCCCTGTGATCCCCCAGGTGCATTCCCCATCCTTCCAGAGACATGTCGGTTGTAAGGGCAATGCTCACCTCTGGGTGGACAAACTGGACTCCTTCTTCCAGATGTTCTAGGATGAGCTACCACTGGATGGCATGCCACACTGGCTGGGTCACTGTGACAGGTGACAGGCACTAAGACCACTGGCACCCAGCTCCAACTGCAGGTCAGTAAGCCCATCTGACTACACTGGTGCAGGATGCCACACACCTCAGCAGCCACAGGAAGTCCTCGGCAGGGAGCGAGCATCCATCCTGAAATGATCAGGCAAAGGAGGTAAGATCCGATGCCCAGTCCACAGGAAGTCGGGCCCTGGCCTGGAGGGAGTCTTGCTCTGCCCCAGTAAAGTGGATCACCTGCGAGGAGTTTAGTTCAGATTTGGCCAGGCTGACCAGAAGGCCCAAGTTTCTGCAGGTTTGGTGGGCCAGGACCTTGGACTGCTCCACAGCCTCCTTGGATGGTGCAGCTATCAGTCAGTTGTTTAGGTAAGGAAAGACTCTGACCCCTGGTGCCTCGGGAATGTGGCCACCACTGTAATGCACTTGGTGAAGACCCTAGGGGCTGAGGAGAGGCCAAAAGGAATGGCATGGTATGCATAGAAAACCCCCTCTGTGTGGAACTGGAGGTACTCCCGGTGGGATGGACGGACTGGAATGTGGAAGAAGGTGTCCTGGAGGTCCAAGAAGCAGAACCACATGCCTTGCTCCAGGGATGGAACAATCTGGTTCAGAGTGACCATCCAGAACTTGCACATCCTCAAAAACTGATTTAGATCATGAAGATCCAGTATGGGGTGTCAGCCACGCATCCATTTCGGAACCAGAAAGTACCTGGACACAAAATCATGGCCTGATATGGAGTCTGGGGCATGGGCTATGACTCCTTTCTCTAGGAGTTGGGCAATGTCCTCCCTGAGGGCAGACAGTGTGCCCTGCAACACTACAGACTCCCTTGATGCATGGAGTCGGTATGGCGGGAGAGCCTCGAACTCGAGATGCAACCCTCTGCCCACCACTTCCAGCACCCATTTATCTGAGGTTATATGAGACCAGTTGAGCCAGAAATTATGAAGTCAACCCCCACAGGAAGCTAAGGCAGGGACTAGATGAGCAGGAGGTTGACATCCCCAACCCATTGCTGGGCAACCTTGGAGGAGGCACTGGCTGCCAGAGGGGAACCATCACCCTATGCCATGCTTTTCTTGGTGCCCTGACCAGAAAACATGGTCTTGGGCTGCCTAGCCTGAGAATGCCTTTGCTGGAGCTGCTGCTGCCTGGGATGCTGCGACTGACAGAGCCGAAACTTCAAGGGCTTCTTTTGGCCTCTGCCCTTTCCGGTTTATATGTGAGGATGCCACAGAGTCGAGGATGGTGTTAGACTTCTCTGTCCTGGTGAGATGCTCTTTCACCCTGATGGCCAAAAAGGTCGGTGCCCAAGAAGGAGATGTTGGCCAGTTTGTGCTGGGTGTCCACCATGAAGGTGGATATCTGCAGCCAGGCCCTGTGAAGCATCACGATGGCCACTGCCATAGAACAGGCGCAAGAGTTGCTTATGTCCAAGGCCATCTGGAGCTGGTGCTTAGCCAGTGCTTGACCCTGGTTCCTGGCCATTTTAACTGCCAACTGCAGTTCAGCAAAGAGACAGGGGAGGACATGGTTCAAAACTCCCATCCAAGAGTGACTGAAGCTGGCCATCATCAGAATGTAACTCGCCTGACAGACCTAGGGAGCACGCAGTGTACACTTTCTTCACTGTGTGGCCCAGCTTTTTGGATTCCTTATTGGACAGCTTGTCCATGTCCCATACATTGCCGGCTTTCAAGAAGACGGAGTCGGCCACCAACTCCTTGGCTGAGGGGTGGTCCAAGAAACCAGACAAGGAGCCAGTAGGGACCGCATACTTGTGGACTATACAGGCTGAGGGTGCTGCACAGGAGGCTGGATGCTTCCAAAGTTCCACAGGCGTTCACAGGATGGCCCTGGCTACTGATAAAACAACCCCCGGGGTTTCATCCATGTCCAGAATTTTAGTGAGGGGATATTTAGCCCTCTTCTGAACTGGTTCCACAGGGATCTCTATGGACTCAGAGATCAGTCTAAGCATAGCCCCAAAGACACTGGCCCTTGGTTGGTGGTCAGCTCTTTTGATGATTTATGGTTGAAGCCATAGGTCCTTGAGGACAACATGGAGGACATCTTTGGAGTCTGAAGACTCTTCGAAGATGGCCCTCAGCTGCTTCTTGCCATGCGCCACTTGAAACTCATCTGAGTGAGTAATCTCCATGGACAACCAGCCTGACAAGACAGTAGCTGGAGGGATATCTTGGGGCTCCCTGCAACAGCTGCCGTGGCAGTGGTTCCACCCTGATTGGAGAAGAGATGGGTGTCAGTGATACTTAAATCAGCAGGACTGAAATGGGCTGGACCGGAGGTGACCAAGAGATCGCCGGGATTGAGGGTAGAGTCCTACCCTGCCAAATTAAGGCCCATTGCTGCCACATCAGCTCCTCAAAGCACTGACACAACCTCTAATGGGGCCTCTCATCAGTTGACAAGGGGGAAGAGGAGCACCTGTGGCATTACCTCGCAGAAGACTGGGATAAGGAGTCCGAGAAATCCCTCGACTGCGATCTTGACTTAGACCGGGATCTCAACAGACAACTGGATCATCAATGGCGAGGCAGACAGAGGGGCCGTGTAGATCACATGGACCAGCTCCTGCTGCTGGACCCCAGAGGGAGGCGACTCTTGAGAAGAGACAACCAGGTCTGCCAGCTGCTCTGGACCCTCCTGAGAGAGAGAGAGAGAGAGAGAGTGTCAAAAGAACTCACCCCTTCTGACAATGGGTTGACTGGGTCGAGAAAAATCTTGACCACTTGGTCTGCCTGTGTCACAACCAAAAAGTCTGATGGGGTTACCATGGAGCTAGTGGCCTGGCCCTTGCACAAATCCGAGCACTCAATGGCCATTGAGCAGTCGACAGAATTGCTTGCTGGAACAGCGTGCTCGTTCCCGGTCCTATGACCAAGTGCGTGATTTCTTTGCTTTCTTTTTGCCGCTACGGTGGGAAGGGCCCTCCCTGAAGGGACTTACGTGTGTCCATGAATATCCTGAAGAACGATGCCCCAACACTGGCCCCGACTCGGAGCAGTGCTGAGGCTGAAGCAGCTTGTGCTGTAGCTTGGGCCACCGCCACTTCCACTGCCATGAGCTGGGCCACCGAGCCCACTGCCACAGAGAAAGCCTTGTAGGCATCCTTTGAGTGAAGTGGGGGGTCCCACTTGGCCAGCCAGCCAAGAAGAATACACATATAGCGGTCCTTAAGGGATGACAGCAACAGAGTTTTGCATAGGCCACAGGTGGCTACGTTGTGCTGTGCCCTGAAGCAGTAAATGTATGAAGTATGTGGGTCCATCCTCGACATCTTCAGGTTGTAATAAATACAATGCTTAAATCCAGGACCCAATTTGGATTCCTCTCAGTCCACAGCAGTATCAGCAATGAAGCAGAAAAGAAAATTACATACCTACCATAATTCTTGATCTTCTTGATCTTCTTGGACAAAGTCTCCACCACTCATACACACTAATGGTACTATGCCAGAGGTGCTAGGACTGAGCGGGAGCCAAAAATCTTCAGGAGGGCCGGCACCAAGGTAAGACTGTGATGAAGCAGCACTGCGAGCGTGGCTCGCGCCATATAAGCTACCTCAGCATTGATCCTCCAACCGCCTCAGTATCTTTTTTACCGAGGAGGTGCAGCGTAAACTAACCTAGTGAAACTAACATGTCAGATATAAGAAAGTCTGAATGACCCATATAAGAAGGGACAACACAAAAGAGTCTTCACAGCCCAGCCATTGAGGGAGTGAAGACCATAAACAGATAAGTGAGCTTGGGGGATGGAGGGTGGGCGTGTGAATGAATGGTAGAGACGTCATCCAAGAAGATCAAGAATTACGGTAGGTACGTAATTTTCATGTCTTCCTGGACATAAAGTCTCCACCACTCATTCACACTAATGGGAGAGTACCAAGCGAAAATAATCTCCCAAAAAGGGCGGCAGGAGAGAGGAGCTCACTTAGGACAGGAGTCCAATAAGGATTGCCCTGCCAAAGGATTGATGTTGTCTGGCATGGCTATAAAAAGTGTAATGCTTCACAAAAGTGTGCACGGAGCTCCAAGTAGCTACATTGCAGATGTCTGCAATGGGCACGTTTTGAATTTCTGCCAGAGATGCTGCGACTGCCCTGGTAAAATGAGCGTATACTCTGTCTTCCAGTTTAACTTGTGCCATTGAGTAGCACTGGCAAGGACATGCCACTAGCCACGCCGAAATACATCGGATAGCAACAGGCTGACCCAGCCGGGCCATGCTGAAAGAGACAAATAGTTGTTTAGATTTGCGGATCTCTTTAGTTTTGTCTATGTAGAACTACAAATCCCTTTTAACATCCAAAGAATGTAGGGTACGCTCTCCCTCATTCTCGAATTTCATAAAGTAGGTCGGAAGAACCAAGATCTGGTTCAGATGGAATTCCGAGACTACTTTAGGGAGAAACTTGGGGTGAGTTCTAAGAACTACCTTGCCTTTGTGAAATACAGTATATGGTGGGGGGGTCTGTGAGCAATGCATGTATTTCAGACACTCTGCGAGTGGAGGTAATGGCTACAAGGAAGGTGGTCTTCCAGGTCAGGAACTTCAGCTCACAAGCTGCTACGGTCTCTAAAGTTTTACAGGTGAGCATATCTAGCACAAGGTTAATGTCCCAGGCAGCTACCAGTCTTCTGACTGGTGGCCTAGTGTGAAATATACCTTTAAGGAACCTCTTGACCAAAGGTAACTGAACCAGAGACACGGAGTGTACAGGCTCGTGGTACGCGGACATAGCGCAGAGGTGAACCTTCATGGTTGAGTACTGCAGTCCTGTATTTGACAGGTCCAGAAGATACTCCAGGACTTTGTAGGTGGGCAGGAGAAGGGGTCCAAGGAGGACTTTGCACACCAGATGGAGAACCATTTCCACTTTGCTGTATAAGTTTTCCTAGTGTGCCGATAGGAGAAAGTCTGAGATCCTACATGAAATGTCAAACCTACTCAGTTCTATCTCCTCAGGAGCCATGCGTGGAGGTGAAGGGATCTCAGGCTGGGATGGACCACTAGGTCCTGGGTCAGCAGGTCCATTTGAAGTGGAAGCTGTCTCAGAGAAGTTTCCAATAATCTGTTGATTAATGGAAACCAAATCTGACAAGACCAGAATGGGACGATGAGGATCATTTTGCCCCCTTGTGCTTTCAGCTTGAGCAGTACCCTCTGAACTAAGGGAAGAGGAGGAAATGTGTACAACAATCATCTTGACCACCACAGTCTGAATGCATCCTGACAGAAAATGCTAAGTTCTGGATTTTTGGAGCAGAACAGAGGCAGTTTTGCATCGAGTGGGGACGCAAAAAGGTCGACTGGCATTCCCCACTCTTCGAAGAGCGATTGCATGATGGTTGCGTTGAGAGACCACTCGTGAGGTTCCATTTCCGTTCTGCTGAGACAATCCACTAGATCATTCTGCACTCCCAGAAGGTAAACCACTTGGATCAGGGTTTTGTACTCCAGGCACCACTCCCACACTCTCATCGCTTCCCTGCACAGGAAGTAAGAGTGTGCTCCACCGTTTGTTGATGTAGTACATCACTGCTTTGTTGTCCGTTTGAAGGAGAATGATCTTGTAACAGGGAATGTCCTTCAGAGCTCGGACTGCATACAGGACAGCTCTCATTTCTAGGATATTTATGTGGAGTTGAAACGTGTCCTGATTCCTTGGGTGTGGAGATCTTGACAGTGAGCTCCCCATCCGAGAAGGGATGCATCTGTGGTGATGGAGATCTGAGATTCCAGTGGGGCAAAGGGAAACCCCTTTCAGAAGGATGTCCTCTTGAGTCTACCAGGTGAGTGACCATTTTAGAGGTTCTGTCACCTTGATGTGAAAGGACTTGGGATGTGTGGTCAGGGACCACCGAGTACTGAGCATCCACCGAGTAGTCCTCATGTGAAGACGAGCCAGAGGCACAGTGAACACTGAGGATGCCATGAGACCCAGCATCCACTGTATTGAGAGGGCTTGAACTGAGTCGTTCTCTCAGATGAATTGGGCTATCCGAAGGATGTCATTCCACCCTTGCACTGGAGGTATCCAGAAGGGCTCTTATGAAGAGGAGCTGTTGGGAGGGTTGTAGTTGTGATTTTCCTAAATTCAACAGAACTCCCATGGATGTAAGGAACTTGGAAGCTGTAGCCATGGCTTCCTGAGTCTCTTGTCTGGAGAGGCTTGCTAGTAGCCAGTCGTCCAGATATGGGAACACTTGAATTCTGAGTTTCCTGAGATGCGCTGCAAGAACTGCAAAGCACTTTGTAAAGACTGGAGGCGTCGAGGAATGCCCAAAGGGCAGGACCCTGAATTGGTAGTGCTGACCAAATGTCACAAATCGGAGATACTTGTGGTGGTTTGGATGTATGGTAACATGCTGGTAGGTATCCTGCATGTCCAAGGAGGCCAGCCAATCATTTTGATGAATCAGAGGTAAAAGAGTGCCAAGTGATATCATCTTGAATGCCTCTTTGTAAAGGAATTTGTTAACTTCCTTAGATTGAGAATAGGGCACATGCCACCTGTTTTCTTTGGAACGAGGAAGTAATGGAAGTAGAAACGTGTTCAATTGATCCAGCAGAACTACTTCTATTGCCCTGTTGTTCAGAAGGCCTTGAATCTCAGAAGCAAGAAGGTCTGAAAGAGAGACAGGCAGCTTGGGCTCTCATTTGGGTGTATAATTGGGAGGGGTCTCTGAAAGATTTAGAGAGTAACCCTTGTGGATTATTCTGAGCACCCATTTGTCTGATGTGACTGACTTCCACTGGTTCTAAAACTGAGTCAGATGCTCTCCTACTGCCGAGGAAGAGTCCCTCTCAGACAGCTGAGGTGGGACTTGGGCCGGAATCTCGGAGGGTGGCACTAGGCGCTTTTGGGTCCTGTGCCTTCTGCTGCATTTTCTTTTGTGGTTGGGGGGCTTGATTTTTGTTGAAGCCCCTCTGTCTTTGCCACAAAAGGACTGACATTATGAAACTGCCACCAGTTCCCACCCTGCTGAGGGGCAGCAGAGGGCAGCCTGGCCGTTTTGATAGCCGTTCTAGTTTTCTTTGTGGCCTCTAGTGACGGCTTGACTTGAGGGCCAAACAGATAAGTTCCATCAAACAGTAATTCATAACTCTGTTGGGCATCATTTGTGAATCCTGATGTATGTAACCATGAGTGGCGTCGGGTGCATATACCAGTTGCTGCTGCCCTGGAAGTAGTGTCAAAGTTGTCCATAGCAGCTTTCAGTTGCTGATTGTTGGACTCAGTGCCTCTAGTAATGGTCTGGAGGAGCTCTGAGCTAACTTCCTACTCCAGAAGAACTTCCACAGTGCTTTGAGCGAATGCCAGAGGGCATACTCATACTGAGAGAAATAACCCTGGTAGCTAGCAATGCACATACCCAGGGTGGAGGCAGTGAAAACTCACTTCCCCAAGGTGTCAGTCTTATGAGATTCCTTGTTTACTGGACGTGCCATAGATTCCTGAGGAAGGACAGCTTTGTCATTCTCTGCCAAGACAACTATGGCATCAGCAAAGGCTTGAGAGGCCAAGAAATGTTGATCCTTGGGGGGGGGTACTTCCTGTCTATGGATTTAGCCACAGAAGGAATAAGTGCCAGATTATCTCACACCATTTGTGAGAGTGTCTCAAAACAGGGTTGCACCAGAGGAGTCAGTTCCACAGGAATATCTGGACCGTGCAGCCACTGCAGATGCAGCAATTTCTCCTGATCAATCCCTGAGGTCTGGTAAGAGAGAGTGTAATCCATGTTCTTTAGCAGAGAATTAAAGGAAAGGTCCTCGATCAGAGACTCTGCTGAATGAGAGGGTTTATTTGCCACTCCGAGAGAAGAATTGTTGTCTAAGTCGTCTCCGAATCGAAGACCAGGATCAGGCTCAATATCATCTCCTGCTAGCCCTGGAGGGATAGCATATATAGGAAATGGAGGAAAAAGAGGAGGAGGCACTCTGCAAATTGGAGTCAAAAACTGCGGCGCCCTAGGTGGTGCCAAATGCGCAGATGGCGCTGGCACAGGGTGCAGTGCTGAAAGAGAAGATGGCACTGGCCCAGGGAGCGGCACCACCAAGACCGGAGTCAAAGTCGGCACCACCCTAGGCGCCACAGAAACACTAGCGGTCCCAACCCAACTCTCGAAGTCAGGGAGGAAGAGCTGAGAAAATTAGTAGGAGAAAATGGTACCTATGCTGGTCCCTGCATCACAGCCATATGAGGGAGAAAAGCGCCAGAGTGGCGTCAAAGGTACTGGAGAAGGGGTTGCATGACTAGAAAGTCCCAACTGCCCTGCTTGCAGGTTCAAAACCGTTAGGCCTGAAGGCCCCGGAGATGGCCCTGCAAGCTCAGACAGGTGGGACAACCACCAAACCCACTGCTCCTTAAGAGCGGCCCAATGAGGAAACTGCTCACTGGAAGACCCCCCCGGGGGTGGGGAGGGACTACGGAGTCGAAGATGCCAGTCACTGGGGACAGGGGCTGAAGGAGACCCGGATGGAGTTAGAGTCAGCCTCCTGTCCCCCACAACCGACATGGAGATTTGACTCCTGGCAGGCGATCAGCATCGTCACTGAAGTGCACTCAACGGTGGGAAAATAGGAACTGAGATGGTTGGATGGTTGACGCCGAGGTAGCCTATATTGTGTAAGCCAGGCTCTTGGTACCACTTCCTCATGGTCCTACCTCGGTGCCGGCCCTCCCAAAGATTTTTGGCTCCCACTCTGTCCTAGCACCTCCAGTGTGGTCCTATTAGTGTGAATGAGTGGTGGAGACTTTATGTCCAGGAAGATCCGAGAAGTACACACAAATGAGCCAGAAAGCACCACCAGATCCCACCCACTATTGCAACACGGTCATCCAACAAGACCACTCTAATGGTCCCCAGATCAAGAACCAGCCGTGGCCAGAGGTCCTTCTGCTACAGAGCCCCATCCTGGTTTAACTCTCTCCCTGCCCCCATCACCAATGCCACCACCATCTCCAAGTTCAAAACCACCCTTCAAAACCAACTCTTCAACATTCGTAGCTGCTCCTGTCTCTGAAGGCAGCCATCACCTCGACTTCTCATGACAATGCCCACCGGGCGGCTCTCCACCTACCCCTCCCCACCACCTCTTCCCGGTACACCGTACCTATGTCTAACCTGGCCAGTGCCAGCTGTTTCATGGTATGCCTATTAGATTGCTCAATTTTTGATACCAACTTGTGTAATACCTGTTCTCAATTACTTGTACCCTGTAACCTAAATGTATTTTGTCTGACCTCAGTGTGACATGGCGCCTCTGATGAACGCCTATTTTTAGCAAACCTGTGCTATGTAACCTAAAACTATATGTATGTCTTTAATGTGATGAGGTACCATTGGAACTGGCTCAAAGGTTGTAAACTGATTTCATAAATAAATAAATAAATAAATAAATAAAGCAAGTTTGTCAATGGCGCACTTAGAATAGGCCTACACCATGCATGGAGCTATGAAGGAGGAGACCTGATTCTTCCAGTGGTAAGGAAGATCTGGCACCATGGGGCAGAACCGAGGAGTATACCATCTGGGTGGGTGGGAGGAGCTTAGTTTGAAGGCGGTCCAGCAGATTTAAAGGGAAAGAAAGACTGTCAGTGTGGATAATGCACCATATCCACGTCCCTAGAATTCCTCTTCCCCAAATAAGGAGGTGGGAGAGGAGGAGCTGGATTCAGGTAATGGTGATTCAGGGCCCTCAGGCCTAAAAAGAGCCTGCTCTGCTCTGATGTGGAAATGGTGGAATACACCAACTGCTAATCTGAATTGCTCCCAGGTCATGGGCCCCAATGGACCTGCAATACCTGAGAGGGTGGGGCAGGTGGGCATAGGAGGGGGAGGTGTGTCATGTACAGTATGATCAGGCTGGGTCCTCTGCCACGGTTGTGAGAAACGTTCCCAATGAAGAAGATATTTGCAGTCGCTCAGTGCACTGTTCATGCGGTAATAAATTGGAAGCCGAAACGTGCTCCAAAGAAATGCGCATTGCACACAGTGCAGCTCACTCTCCGGAGCCGAAACATACACTATGGGGTGGATTTGGTTATAAATCCCCGTAGTTGCTTGTTCCAGTATGGTTGTATGTCAGTTCTTTAATAAATAGTGGGTCTGCCTGCTTAACCTGAGGTTTTATTTTTAGGTTTCTGTTTATTTTGTTGATGAACTAATGCAAATTTGTACTATTTCTGTGAAAGATCATTTTTAAAAGTGAAAATAAAATGATAAGTGCCTTGCTGGTGCTCTTTATGCACGAAGTCTGTTGGTCTGCCTGAGTTTATCCTTTTATCCCAACCCCGTCCACACTTGGTGTCAGAAGTAGGTAACTGGCTGAACGTCCAAGATATCTTGGGGGAGTTCAGTCTGGGGTGCCAGACCTGGCACCACAGAATACAGGCAAAGTGTATGGTGACAGACCCAATGACGGAGCAGATGAGGACCTTGGATGGAGATGGTGGCCTGGGTGAGGCACCATGGGACCAGATGGTTGACCTGAGGAGACTGCTGCACTGGATGAACGAGTGCTGACAAGACGCAGAGTGATGCTGGAGGGAAGCAGAACTCAGATGTCAGAAGCTGAGAGTCCATACGGAATAGGCCAGAGACACATCCAGGAGGAAGGATATGTGGGCTCTGGATGATGAGGAAACCCATATAGAGTGGTCGGATTTGGAAGTTCCTATACTGCCAATATTTCCTGGAATGTACTGGATCGAGGATGGTGGAGTGGTGACTTCGGAGAAGTCCCTGGGTAAGGATGGGACTGTCTGTGGGTCACCTGGGGTGAAGACAACTAAGACAACTAGCAAAATTGAAGAGGCTAGATTGGCTGAAGGGACTTATGTCAATGTAAAAGTTTCTACTGTTAAAACCAATGTCAATTACCCCTGAGTGTTGAATGGAGGAAGCTACAAACGGGAGATCCAGATGTGGCTCAGTTGGCATCCTACATTGTGGATCAGGAAGGGGGCATGGGAACCTACTGAAAAAGGGTCAAACCATTATGGTGGGTTGAACAAAGGTATGGTACCCTTTACCACATTAAGCCCAACCCCCATACTAAAAGGTTAAGCGCTAGGATAGTGGTACCAATCGCTTATAGGGAAGTGGTGATGGAGAATGCTTCCTCCAGCCACTCCAAGCCTTTAAGCCATGAGGAAGTTCTGGCAGAGTTAACCTCAGCCTTCTACTGGCCAAGGATGTACCGGCAAATAGCTGCCTATGTGGAAAAGAGGGATGTGGGCCAGACAGTATCTGCCAAATGCATAGGAGATGTAACCCAAAAGTGGGAGGGTCAGATGAGAAGGCAACCATGGAGAAGGGGGAAGCTCCAATGTAGGTTAGGAGGTACCAGGTGGTAAGCCAACATGCAAGCGAGAGCAGCTATTTAGATCTGAGTGTCAGACTAATGACCCCAGAAAGCCATAGAGACCTGGTGAATAAATACAGGTGAGAGGTTTCTGGGTAAAACATATGGAAAGGAATGTTTTCAGTGGTAACCAAAATGGTTGAATGGTTGTGAAATGAACAACTAGATGGGAGAAAAAAGCTAGAAAGCAGCCTAAAACTGCTGCAGGGGACACTTCTTCCAGAAAACGAACCGAGGAAAGTATAGACTAGGCTCAGGGTATAGGTCTGGTAATTTGAAGTTTAACAATGTGTTGAATGTGCTGCACTATTAAGGGACCCTGAGATGGCGCTTTGGTGAGGGTGGGCCTAGCTCCATCCCCTTCTGGGGAAAAGGAAGGTGGATACATCCTGCCACAATAACAGTCCATTTTTTTGATTAAACTTCTGTCATGACAGTCTTTTGTTCTTATTTATTTATTTATGTTTTTGGTAACCAGGTAAGTGCACTGATTCAGTGGACCATTTCCAGTCATGACCTGGGGCCACAAGGTAGTAGTACAGGGAAATACGATTACAGGAGTAGATACAAATTCACACTGTAGTGTATGGTGGTTACAACATTAGGACAGTAAGAACAGTCATCATTTACATAATGTCTTCTGTTTACCATCTTCACCATTTTCCTTGTCTGATAGCCTGGCCACCTTCAGACAAATTTCTCTCTTCCTTTTGATCTTTTCTTTCTTACTGATCTGTTTTTCTTTTAGTTTGACCAAATAGAGGTGGAATAGGATAACCTCTGAGAATAAACATGTCAGGTAATGTTCCTTTTTTTTTGGTGTTGAGTGCCTGATAATATGTGTACTATGGCTGGGTATTAGTACCCAGGAGGTAATTGTATTATTAAGGAAAGTATCAGTCTTGTTCTTGTACTGGATGTATAAAGTATTTCTGCACTGAATGTGGCCGAAGGGTAAAGACATATTATGAATGTAATAGCGCAAAAGCTTGAGTGACAGCTTATGTGGTATATAATGGAATTAAGGGACCATGGGGTGCAGCGCTAAGGTGTGGGTGGGCCGGAGATCCACCATACCCTTGGAGGGTGGTTGAGGTATCGGACAACCACAGGACAGTTGCCCTCTTAGGTGGGGATGTATGTGACAGGGTCACCTCTGTCATGGGTGAGTGCCCTGGTAGGAAGACGAGGGTCTTCCCTTGCCCCCATAATGTGCCTATGTTCAGAGGAATATTTAAGAGTGCCAAATGCTGAATTGATGGATAGGCAATTAAGCTCCTAAGGGGCATATATCTATTTAAAACGGAATATGAAGGATTTCTTTTGTTACAGTGTGCATCCTTATTGTTTGGCTTAGAAGTAACCGGTTCTTTTTGCTTTTCTGTATAGGATGGGTTATGAGCCACCGAGGGATCATTATTTAGTTAAAAGGCAATTATGGGCGGATCGTAGATCCATGATGTCACTAGGACAAGAGTATAGAAGATTGCCACTGGGGGCTTAGTTTAGATAGGGAGTCAGTTGGAACTTACTGCAAGAGGTGAAGGACCTCTGGAGCTCACACAGCTGTGTGAAGCAGGCTCTGAGATAGCCTGGTGCCATTGCTGGGCAGAGCATTGGCCTTTTCTGAACTTTTTTTGTTTGTTTATTTTGTGGATGAACTAATACAAATTTTTATTATTTCTGTAAAAGATCATTTTTAAAAATGAAAATAAAATGTTAAGTGCCTTGCGGGTGCTTTTTATGCACAGTCTGTTGGTCTGCCTGAGTTTGTTATCCTGTTATCCCAACCCTGTCCACAAGTAGTTATCCAATCAATCAAAAAGGCAGGTCTGACCATTAATTCTACCTAGTGTGTATTGGGCATGCAGGAAACCAGTTATTTGGTTAGTTTTGGGAAATGGAGATGTCAAGCTAGAGGTTTCCATATAGAAGCTGTAGCTAACAGCCCTGTTCCCAAAACCAAGAAACGTGTCAGGTCATTTTTAGGGCTGGCTGGTTATGATTGGAGATTTGTTCCCAGCTTTGCCGAGTTAGCTACTCTCCACACTGAACACACAAAGGAACGGTTTCCAAATAATGTGAAATGGACCCTCGAGTGTGATGAAGCTTTTCAGGCCATTAAGGCTGCATTATGTTCAGCCCATTTTAAGAAGCCCAGACTTTGAGAAACAGTTTTTGTTACAGACAGATGCATCAGAGGTAGGCCTAGGGGCAGTCCTGAGTCAAACTATAGTTGGGACAGAACATCCTATTCTATACATAAGTAGGAAATTGCATGACTGAGAGGAAAAAATTACTTACCATAGTAATCTTGTTTCTTCCAAGGGACTCTTACTGTATTGTGACATATACAGTATGGTCTCACCATAGGACTGCCCCGGAGCTAAAACAGTTAATAGAACCTCTGCAAATGACGGAATGCTAGGCTTGAGCTCAGTTTTCAGATCACTGTCTCTGGTAAACAACCTGCAACCACCAGATTCTTATGAAGCTTGCATAAGAAGAGGCTATCTAAACTACCTAACTACTTAACCTATAAACATAAACTCCTACCCGCCCTACAAACTATCTCCCACATTTTAACAAGGAAAAATGGACATCACCAAGACTCAAGTCACAGATGTCCCTGAGAAAAACAGCCCAGGTGTTTATAATAGCAATCACAGCTGTAGTGCAGTGCCCCTAGGTTCTAGTAGGGGAGGTAGGTTGGGAGCTCAGAATACAGTAAGATTCCCTTGGAAGAAACAAGATTACTATGGTAAGTATTTTTTTCTTCTAACCCCAGGAAATCCTACTGTATTCTGACATATGCAGACTACCCAAGCAATACCTTTGGAGGTGGGCAGAGAACCTATTTAGGAAAAGTACAGTTACGTAAGAACTTACCGTAACAGTAGATCTTCGAGAGGAGCTCTTGCAGCAGGCTATTACAATCAGGACTACGCCGCAGGCACTAGGACCCTCAGTGGAAACTTCTGCCAGCAATACACAGCAGGGATCACTGATGCCGCCCCCTGACGCTTCTGTCAGGGTACAAGAGGGGCGACTCAGCTCCACCTTAGTTCTCCCACCAAGACCCAGAAGAAGGCCTGACAAGAGAAGGAGACAAAGCCTACCATGAAGAGAACTGGAGAGAAAGCGAAAATGGATCTACTGCACACGGGGAGGTGGGTGGGAGTGGCATGTAGAGCTCCTCTCGAAGATCTACTGTTACGGTAAGTTCTTACGTAACTGTACTATCTTACTTCGAGTGGCAGCTCTTGCAGCAGGCTATTACAATCAGGACTGAGTCCCAAGCAGTCCCAAAACAAGGAGGTAGATGACCCCGGGAGGTGGAATATGCTGGCTCCAGAGGCCTTAGGACAAAAGCCCTTGTAATACGGCTAGGCCGAAGCCAGCTCAGCGTCTGGAGATGATATTCAAGCGGTAATGCTTGACAAAGGTATGCACCGAGTTCCAGGTTTTGACTGCACAAATGTCCTGTATGGCGACATTTCGCAGGGTGGTGAAAGAAGTTGACACTCCTCTGGTGGAGTGACCCCTAACTGAGCCCGGCAGGGGTTTATTATGATGCTCGTAGCAAAACCAGACACAGCAAACTATCCATTTAGAGATAGTCTGCTTGGACACCAGTTGACCCAAGCAATGTGGTGCAAAAGCCACAAAGAGCTGCTACGATTTACGGTGCTGAACTGTCCTTTTGAGGTAATACCTCAAAGTCCTGTGGACATCCAATGTGTGGAGAGCCTCCCCTCTATTGGAAGGGGAAAGGAAAATAAATAGGAAGGTCAACCGACTGGTTGAGGGTCAATTCTTAGACCACTTTCGGAAGAAACTTAGGATTTGTTCTGAGGGAAACCCTTTCCCTGTGGAAAACCAAATAGGGCTCTTTACACATCAGAGTCTGAAGCTCGGAAACCCTTCGAACTGAAGTAACAGCAACCTAAAAACAAACCTTCCAAGAAAGGTAACGCAGCTCACAATCCGCTGCTGGTTCAAAAGGAGGGAGGGTGAGTTTCTCCAACACAAAAAGGAGGTCCCAGGGTGGGACAGGATCCCGAATGGGAGATCTCATATGTAGAATTCCCCGAAGAAAGGTGCGGGCTACATCCAGTTGTGCTAATGCTCTATCTCCCACGAGAGCATGATAGGCAGAGATTGCCCACATGTGCACCTTGATAGAGGAGTAACTCAGACCCTTATCGTACAAGGAGAGGAGATACTGTAAAGCTGAGTTCATAAGGCAGGTGATGGGATCCAAACACTGCGGCAATGCCCAAAGACAGAAAAGCTTCCACTTCATAGCGTAGTCGGAGCGAGTAGAGGGCTTTCTTGTTGACACTAGGACCGCCGCCACTTCCGGGGAAACCCCGTATCTATGTTGAGCTACGTCTGAAGAAGCCAAGCATGTAGGTGTAAGGATCGAAGATCCGGATAGACCAGTGACCCTTGGTCCTGGGACAGTAACTGCGAGCATATGGGCAGCGGAATTGGAGGTTCCGTTGATAACCACTGCAGTAGTGGGAACCAAATCTGCTGAGGCCATTTGGGGGCCACTAGGATCATTCGGGCCCCTTCTGCCTGTAACATGAGCAGCACTCTCTGAATGAGAGGGAAGGGCGGAAAGGCATAGAGAAACCTCCCTGCCCAGCAAAGGGATAACGCATCTGGCCAGAAAACTCCAGGCGCGTGCTCTCGCGAGCAGAACATTGGCAGTTTGGCGTTGCGTGGTGACGCAAAGAGGTCCAGCTCTGGAAGACCCCACCTGTTGAAGAACTGGTCCACCATGGACTGTAGCAGCTCCCACTCATGCGCTCTGGAACGCAACCTGCTGAGGCTGTCAGCCAGATTGTTTAGGACACCTGGAATGTGCACTGCGGACAGCAGGATGCCCCCCTCCAGCGCTCAGTACCAGACTCTCATCGCCTCCCTGCAAAGAGGATACGAATGAGTACCCCCTTGTTTGTTGATGTAAAAGATGACCAAGTTGTCTGTCTAAGCTAGAAGAGAGCCTGGCACCAGGTCCTCTTGAAAAGCCTGAAGGGCATAGAGGACCACTCGCATTTCCAGCACATTGATGTGGAGGGACTGCTCCTCGGGTGACCAAACCCCTTGCATTTGACGTGCACCCAGGTGCACCCCCCCACCCCAGGTCCGAGGCATCTGTTGTCAGAGTTTGACCTGGTGGCTCCGGACAAAAGCTGACCCCTTTCTCCAGATTGCTGGGGTCCATCCACCAAAGCAGAGTTCTCCTGACTGGCTCCGAGATCTTGACCGGGGAGTCTAGATCGTCATAGCTTTGGTCCCACTGCACCTGAGCATCCACTGTGGGACTCTCATGTGGAGACAGGCCAAGGGAGTGACAGGAATGGTCAGCCATGTGCCCAGTAACTGAGGAAGTTCCAGCGAACTTGAGGAGTTATGGAGATCCATTCTGCCATCTCTCGCAAGCGAACTCCCCTGTCCTGTGGGAGGAAGGCCATGCCCTGCATGGAATCCAGGATTGCTCCTATGAAGGCGAGCTTTTTGCTGGGCTCCAGGATGATTTTCTAAGTTCAGGGTGATCCCCAGCTCTCGGAACAGAGTATAAGTGTCTTCGAGAGCTCGTAAGAGGTCTACTCTTGACGGGGACGTAAGCAGCCAATCGTCTAGGTAGGGGAACACATAGTGTCCCATACACCTTATAGCCGCAGCTACTACTGCTAGGCATTTGGTGAAGACTCGCGGAGCGGAAGAGAGGCCGAACGGAAGCACTCAAAACTGAAAGTGCTCCCCTTGGAAGTGGAACCTCAGAAACTTCCTGTGGGGAGGATAGACCCCGATATGCATATATGCATCCTGCATGTCGAGAGAACATAGCCAGTCCCCTTGGTACAGCAAGGGAAGGAGTCCTTGAAGAGTCATCATCCTGAACCTTTTGTACTTGATAAAGAGGTTTAGAGGACTGAGGTCCAGAATGGGACGAAGGTCGTGAGTCTTTTTTGGGACCAGAAAGAAGTGGGAATAGAACCCCTGCCCTTCCTGATGCAAGGGGAACCGCTCTATTGCTCTCTTCTGCAGGAGGGTCTGTATCTCTCCTTCTATTAGTGGGATGTGAGAAGGAGGATAACGGGAGAGTTTGGCGGAGTATGCGGTGGAAACTCTGTAAACTCTAGCATGTGTCCTCTCCATATAATATCCAAGACCCACTGGTCTGTGGTGATAGACTTCCACCCTTCGAAATGAAGGGAGAAGCGGCCCCCAACCGGCTCCCCTGGGTCTTCCCGCGGAAGGGAGTCTTTGGGCAGAGCCGGGAGTGGGGAGAGAGGCCTGGGAGGACTTGGGCCCATGGGCAGGAGGTCTACCAGAATGCTAGTTTCTGGATCTCCTGTGAAAGCCTCCTCTCTGCCCCTGTTGGTTGCCACAGGCTGGACCTTGACTGCCTGAGGACTTACGAAAAGGCCGTCTATGGTGCTGTCATCGCTGGTCGCCACGGTACATTTGGTGGACCGACCAGATCGACTTGCCCGACTCCTGGAGGCGGGAGATCAAAGCCTCTGTCTCCTGCCCAAACAGCACGTTACCCTGAAAGGGCAGATCCTTGATACCGGCCTGCAGATCCTGGTGAAAGCCCAAGACTCTCAACCAGGTATGGCGCTGGAGGCACACCCCAGAAGCGGCTGCCCTGGCTGCCGTGTCTGCAGTGTCATACGAAGCCCACGTCTGAGCCCGACTGGAGGAGGGCTAGAAGCTCTGCCTTTTGGTCAGAGTATGGCATGGTCTTTGTCAGCTCTAGTCCCCTTTCCCACATCGCATTCTGGTATTGTACCATATGCGTTAGGAAATTGAGGGAATGGATGGAACAGGTGGAGGCAGCATATACTTTCTTGCTCACCTGGTCCAGGTAGCGGGACTCTGGGTCGGGAGGCTGGGAGCTGAGGTGCTTCGGTTGCCGAGACTTGTCATGGGCAGCCGTGATCACCGAAGAATTGGCCTGAGGGTGTTCTGCTAGAAAGGGTTCTGCCCTCGGGGCCTTATACAGTCTGTCCAACTTTTTTGGAACTGCTGGGATTGAGGCCGGATGCATCCAGGTAGTTCTAGTAAGGTCCTGGAATGTATCGACTAAAGGAGGGATAACCAGAGGCTTTGGCTCCTTTTGCTTCAGGTATTTAGCCAATCTCCGGCGTTCCGGATCCAGGTCCTCCGTGTCCCACCCGTTGGAGGCCTGGATGCCTCATGATCGTCCATAAAGTAGGATCATCCGAGGCAAGCGAGGCTGGTCCTTCTGTCCCGGGGAGCGTTTGAGGCTGAGAGAGGAAGAAGAGGTCGATGTTGGGGAGGAGGATCGACTATCCGACTTGGAGTAGTCTGACCCTGTCCTATGACCATGCCTTCGCTGATGTCGGTAGCTAGGGGACCGACGTCGGTCCGAAGACCGGAGACGGAGCAATGACCGACATCGGGAGTGTTCTCGCCTGGAGTGAGAAAGGCTCCTGGAGCATGACCTAGACCGACGTCGGTCACCCGAGTCCCGGGAGCGACATCGGTGGTCCTGAGACCTTGTATGGGAATGAGCCCTGGAGGGAGGTGAAGGCTGGCGCTCCAGTGACTTCCTCGGGGAAGACTCACCTCCCGGCTGTGGTTTTCCTGCAGGGTCCGGTACTGGTGTCTGGGCTGCCGACGGGGAGGACCGCGTAGACCTGCCCCCACCAAAAGGAGAAAAGATCCTCTGAGCTCATCCCCTGGTGAATACTTCAGCCGCTACTGGAAGGAAGTTCGGAATGTCGGGCACAAAGGAGAGCTCTCCTGAGGCCCCGAGGGAGGGAGGACTTGGGTGACAAGGGACGCCTGTTCCTCCGCTGTCTGTTCCCTGCATCCTTCGACCCTTCGACTGGTGTCGGTGTAGGGACCAATGACAGAGTGACACCAAGGGGTGCCGGAGAGTCCTTAGTCTCCGAAGGCATGCCTTTAGCAGGCGGCGTCGGTGCCTTAGCAGGTGGGGCCAAAGCAGGCACCTCTAAGGGCTTAGTGATGACCCTTAACGGGGTCATCTTTGGCTTGTCCGGCTTCTCCCCCGATGGGTCGGCCTTAGCCTGAGGAGTCTTCGGAGGATCTCCAGAACCCAAGGGACGGGCCTTTTTGGGAGATGGCCGCGAGTGCAAGCGTGACCAGGACTGGTGACGGGACCGACTACAGTCCTTGCTGTGGTGCTTCTTCTCCTTCCGCTTCCCCTCCAAGGAGTGCAGATCCATCTTCTGCTCCAGCAGGTGGGCCTTAAGGGCCTTCAGGCAGCGGATCCGGGTCCGGCTGGTAAAGGCCTGGCAACGCGAGTTGGCGGTGTCATGGTCCGGCCTAGACAAAAACGCACCGCCAATGGCCGTCCTTCGCTGGGATCTGCCTCCCGCAGTCACACTTGTTTAAGTGTGCAGGAGATGCCAACGCCCGAGAAGACATCGAACTCAGCTGGGAAAACGGCTAACGTCGGTACTCTGAAAACGGAGCTGAGAGCGAGGAAAACAACGCTCTAAAGGCGGAGAAAACAACTGACAGACAGTGGACTGAGGGGTACCTGAGGACGAGAAAACCCGGCAAAAACTGAAGAAATAGTGTTGATTGTAGAGCAAACCTTTAGCTGCAACAGCAAGCAGAAGTTGTTCCTTCGACTTCACGTGCAGGACGTGGCGGGAAAGAAGTGAGGTGGAGCTGGGTCCGCCCACCTCTTGTACCCTAACCGATGTTGGGGCGGGGCCGGCATCAGGGGCGGTCCCTGCTGTGTATTGCTGGCAGAAGTTTCACCAGAGGGTCCTAGTGCCTGCGGCGTAGTCCTCATTGTAATAGCCTGCTGCAAGAGCTCCCACTCGAAGTAAGATCAGGTTCTGCAGTACTGCTGTGCCAAATCTGGAATCACTCCTGGCCTGTGTATCCAGGCTGTAGTGCTTGCTAAATGTGTGAACAGTTTTCCAGGTAGCTACCTTACAGGTTTCCAACAAAAAGATATTCCTTGCAGCTGCTATGGAGGCAGCTGTGCCCCTTGTAGAGTGGGCCCTGAGACCTACAGGGGGTTCCTTGCCTGCTTTGCTGTAGCAAAACTGGATACAGGCAGCAATCCAGCATGCAATTATTCTCTTCAAGGCAGGCTTTCCTTTACCCACCTCTCCATATGTTAGGAAAACGTGGGTCCTATCCTGCCTATGACCTTTGTATGGTCTAAGTAATAGCTGATAGCCCTCTTGACATCAAAGCTTTGCAGCCTAAGCTATGTTCCCCTGAGCTAGAATGGTCAGCGAAGAAGACTGGCAATGTGACAGACTGATTTAAATGGAAATCAGACACCACTTTTAGGAGAAATTTCCTATTAGTCCTGTGGACTACCTTGTCCCTGTGGAATGAGATGTAGTTAGGCTCTGTGGACAAGGCTTGAAGCTCTCTAATCCTGGTTGAAGTGATAGCTACTAGGAACACCATTTTCCATGTCACATACTTGAGCTCTGATGAGGACATGTGCTCAAAGGGTGGCTTGCATCAGCTGGCCAATACAAATGTTGAGGTCCCACGTATGAGTGGGCTCCCAATGTGGGGGGGATGCCAATGTGTCAGACCCTTGAAGAATTTTCTGAACACCTGGTTTAATGCCAGTGAAGAGCCCTTACCCGCTGAGAGGTACACAGAAACAGCTGCCAGATGCACGTTAAGGATAGATGGCTTAAGACCAAGGGGAATGAATGTTCACCAGGTAATCCAATGCAACTGAAAGGCTAGCTTGGTTATGGCCTACGCCCTGCTGTTGGCACCAAACTGAAAACCTCTTCCACTTAGAAGAGTATGTTTTTCTAGTAGATGGCTTCCTGGAGACCCTGAATACCTGTAGAACGTATTCTGAAAGACTTGGGCCAGCATACTCTAAGTCCTCAAGAGCCAAGCCTTGAGCCTGAGGGACTGAAAGTTGGGGTAAAGGATTCTGCCCTGTGAGGATGTCAACAGACTGTGCCTCCTGGGCAGAGAGATTAGTCTGCTCGCAGACAGGGTCAGAAGCAATGAGTACCATCGCTGCCTGGCCCAGTTCGGAGCAATAAGGATCATGGTTGCCAGCTATGCTCTGAGCTTGTTTAGCACTCTGAGTAACAAGGGAAATGGAGGGAAGGCATACAGGAACTTCCCTGTCCAATCCAGCAGCAGTGCGTTCATTGGCACTGTGCCCACTGCAGAAAGCCTGTAACAGAACCGTGGCAGCTGGTGATTGTCTGGGGCTGCAAAGAGGTCCACCTCTGGGGTGCCCCACCTTCTGAACACTGTCTGAAGGACCTGTCTGTTCAATGCCCATTCATGGTGATTCTGACTGATCCTGCTCAGGGCATCTGCTAGGCATTGTCTTTCCCTGGGAGATAGCTGAAAGAGAGATGTCCAGGGAATATGCCAGCCTCCATATTCTCATTGCCTATGTGCACAGAGGGGATGACCTTGTACCCCCTTGTTTGTTTATGTAGTACATTGTGGTTGTGTTGTCTGTTCTAATTTGGACCACCTTTCCCTGCAGCACTGGAGTGAAGGACTGAATGCCCAGGAGTATGCCCTGAGCTCCAACAGATTTATGTGGAGTAAGGACTCCTTTGGGAGCCAGGTGCCATGTGCAGTCTGCTCTCCCAGGTGTGGCCTCACCCCAGGAGAAAAGCATCTGTTGTTAGCACTACTGAAGGTGACTGTTGCAGGAAGGGTACTCTGTCTTTTAGGTTTTCCCCTTCCTGCCATCAATGAAGTGCTAGGAGCAGAGGTCTCGTGACTGGCACCAGTTTGGACAAAGGGTCCCTTTTCTTTGACCAGTAGGATCAGAGATGAAATTGAATGTCCCTTATTTGGAACCTGGAGCCTGGCACTGTTGCAGCAGCCATGTGCCCTAGTAGCTGGAGGAAGTGTCTTGTTGGCCTGGGGGTAAACAGCTGAAAAGAGCTGGGCAGCTGCACCAGTGTTTCTACCCTCTCCTGAGGGAGAAATGCCTTTCTTCTTACAGTGTCCAGCTCTGCCCCTATGAATTCCAACAGCTGAACAGGAGTCAGCACCGACTTCTTAAGGTTTACTAAGAAGCCCAGGGACTGCAGAGTATCCTGTACAGAGTTTAAGGCCTCTGACACCACCTGTCGGGACTGACCCCTTGCCTCCTTAAGTGGGCTACAACTGCTGCTAAGCACTTTCTAAACACCCTTGGTGCAGAGGTAAGTCCGAATGGCATGGCCCTGAGCTGGTAGGGGCCTGACGGTAACCTGAACCTGAGGTACTTTCTGTGGAACTGCCTGATACAGATGTGAAAATAGGCATCTTTCAGGTCTATTTATGCCAGGCAGTCTCCCTGTCTGTGGATAAGTAGGATGGTGGCTACAGTAACCATTCTGAATTTTGGTTTAGTCAAATGCTTGTTTAGGTATCTGAGATCCAAGATGGGTCACCACTCCCCCCATTTTCTGTACTGTGAGAAAGTACCTTGAGTAGAGTCCCTTGCTTTTTGGGGCAAGGGGACAGGCTCCATTGCCTTGTCCTGCAACAGTTTTACCCCTTTCTCCTCCAGCAGATTAACTTTTAATGGTAAGGCAGGTCTGAAGACTCTTGCCCTTAGCCTGGGCATAACCTTGAAGCTGATGGCAAGACCTTGGCCCACCACCTCCAGGACCCACTTGTCTGTGGTGATGGGAGTCCCAGGTCTGGAGGAAGTGGGCTAGTCTGCGCCCTACTGGAAGAGGGGAGGTGACCCTGGCAGACCCCTCAGGGAGTATGCTTAGCCTGTGTGGTTGGTTGGGGACTGGGGCCAGCCCTACTTCCCCTTCTGCCCCTGTCCATGAAATAACCCCTCTGTGGCTGGTAGGCCGGGGAGGGCCTGAGTTTGAAAGAAGGGCCTGTAATGGGTCCGAGCTCTACCACCTCTACTTTTCTGCTTCTGGTGAGTAGCTGCCTTCTCTTTAGCAGCAGCACTCTTATAGGCTACTTTGTATTCTTTCATTTTCTTCATATAGGCTTCAGTCTGCTGCCCAAAGAGTGATGTGAGCTCACAGGGGAAATCCACAGCCTTTGTCTGGGTGTCCTGGGAAAGGTTAGTAGTCCTCAGCCAGGCAAACCTTTGTAGAGACACCACAGTAGCCATAAGTCTAGCAGCAGTGTCGCTGGCATCCACTGCCATCCTGAAATGGAACGTGGAAGCTTCTATACCACTCCTGGCAGCCTCTGCTAAATCAGATGCCATGAGGGCAGGGCAAGCTTTGGAGATTTCCATAACTGTGCTCCAAAGACTCTTCTGAAGCCTGGCCACATAAGCCATGTAAGTAGCCTGCCTAATGGCCAATGAAGACCCTAAATAGGACTCTTGGCCATAGAGTCCATTTTTCTGGAGTTCTTGTCAGGCAGATGAGATGTCAGCCTTGTCACAAGCAGCAGTCTGCACCACCACCCTCATTGCTGGTCTGCCCAAAAAGGAACTCAGCCCCAGACTTGGCCACCCAGTGCTTCCTACCCAGTTTTTTTATTTACTGGAGGGATGGATGTAGGGGTCTGCAAAATCTTAAAGGCATGCTTCTTAAGAGATTTATGGATGGGAAACAACATCTTCTTAGCTGGTGGCACATCCATCATCTCTACATAGTCTGGTTCCTCCTCTGTTGTTTCTTGAGTGGGGAGGTCTAGAGCCTGTGCCACCTGTTGCATGTATGCAAAATGTGTGGTGAAGTCCTCTGATCCCTTGTCAAGGGAATCAGGATGCTGGGGATCAGGGGAAACATCAGGTTCCAAAGGTTCCCCTAAATCCTCATTATAATCATCATCATAGTCATCCTCATCCTCACCATAGTCCTTGGTATAAGGTTCAAAAGAACTGGGAACCGAGGAAGAACCTGTAGGCTGAACTGAGGAAACTTGAGGAGTGGACTGCGGAACCGAACCGGCAGAGGTCTGAAGAGACTGTATTATCTTTTTAGCTTTGGCAATTTCCTCTGTGGTCGGAACCATCGGGTTCATCAGTTGTGGTTCCTTCCCTGTATGTTTCTCCTTCTTCTTCTTCTTTGATGTGGTTGCTGGTTCAGTGACAGTTTCCGTGGTTCATTTTTCACCATGTGAACCATCACCCATCAGAGGGATATTCCTCCGGTTCCTTAGAGGTTTCCTTGCTCTGAAAAGAGGAAGATTTGTCCATAACCAGGTCAGCGGTTTTCTCGTACATTTTTTCCCTCAGACAATTAAGTCACCTGCCCAGCGTCGACTGTAGAACGTTTTTACAAATTTTACAGTCTGCCTTCAGCTGGTCAAACCCAAAGCAGAACACGCAGACCAAATGTAGATCAGCCTTCCCAAATGGTTCCCCGCACTCAGTGCAATGCTGAAAACCAGTAGGCCCGGTTCTCTTTTTGGGAGTCTGAGACATAGTAAAAACTAGACTTCCCTGGTACTCAGCCTTTTAAACTTTTTTTTCCTCTGGTTGGTTTAGCAACTGAGGGGGAAAAACCGAGTGTAAGTTCAGTTTAAAATCCCAACAAACAAACAAATCGGCCAGTACCAAAGAAGAAGTTAAATAAAGACAAACTTTTATCTCAAATAAGACGAAAGGCTCGGTTTCCACCCAGTTAGGGAAACCGGATGGGAACCGACAAACTTACCTGAATGATGCTAAATCTAGACTAGTCTACCTGAATACCAGAGATGGCAGTTCAAAAAACACAAAAAAATATCGGTACTGGATAAAATCAAGATAAAATAACAATCTTCAGAAAAGATGCAGGAAAGCTCTCAGAGGTGTCTGACTAGGCAAGCAGAGTAAAGAATCTGATGGTTGCAAGTTGTTTACCAGATACAGTGGTTGTGAAAACTGAGCTACAGCCTAGCATTCCATCATTTGCATAGGTTCTATTAACCATTTCAGCTCTGGGGCAGTCCAATGGTGAGACCATACTGCATATGTCAGAATACAGTAAGATGTCCTGGGGTTAGAAAAAAAGGTACTCCACCACTGAAATGGAATGCCTTGTGGCAAAGTGGGCCATGGAGTCCCTTAAGTTTTACTTACTAGGAACTGACTTTGTACTTATAACAGATCGCAATCCTCTCTGCTGGCTTAACAAAATGAAGGATAAAAAATTTTAGAATCACACGGTAGTACCTAGCACTACAGCCATTTAAATTTAAAGTGATGCACAATTCTGGGAAAGAGAATGTCAATGCTAATTTTCTGTCAACATATGGATCAGGGATTGAGAATTTAGAAGGCTGAAAATGCAAAATGTGTGAGTTTACATTTCACTGTTTGATATGCTGCATATGCTCTGAACTGTAAAGGTTATAAGCTAATGTTAGATGATAATTTTATTAAATATTTTGGAAACCTGTTTTTGTGAAACAGGTTCCCTCTTAAAGAGTGGGGTATGTGACAGGGTTGAAAGAGTTTAAACACAAGGGTCTGTTCTGTCCTCTCCTTTTCTGTCTCGTCTGTCTGGTTGCACAACCAAATTTTCTTGTGAGACCTAGGAACTGATCACTCCGACGGTTTTGCAATTCTTCGCCTCTCACTATCTCTCTGCCTTCCCTCGCTATTTCTGTCTTTTCTTCTCCCCTTGCATATCTGCGGGTATAAAAAAATATATGTGAATCTCTGTGTAAAACTGTATGTGATACTGAGATTCCTTTGTTTAAAACTGTATATAGTTTTACTGTTGAAATGATTGCAAAAAGCATTTGGAACTCAAGAGGTTAACCTGAGATGCAGTTTTTAAGCCTTTTGCAGAGCTGTAAACAAAAGGGTCAGTTCTAGGTCACTATGTACTGGTTTGCTGCAACTGCAAGGAATGAAACTTAAAAGAACATTCTGCAAACTTACAAGAACATTCTGTGAAAAGCAGGCTCTCTTAACAAGTTCCCAGACAAAGACATAAAAAAGCAGCAGCGTTTCTGCTAGAGAGATGAGGAGAGTGGGGCAGCAAGATTGAAACTTGGAATTAAGAGATACTCTCAAATGAAGGACTTTGTTTTCTGTGTTTGTACTGCCTTTGTAAATAGTTATACTGAAACATTTTATTTTTTTATTTTACTGTTACTGGAAGAAATAAAACGCCATTTGCAAATCTGGAAACTGCTTTTGTTTTTTCTATGCTTCCTGACCTGTGTCTCCACTGCAGGTAGCACCAGGCCGCAATGCTGTGGTGCCCATCTGTGTAGACTGAGCATATAGCCTTGGCCTTGCCACCAGAGGTGTCTGCTGCCCAAAGTGGCTGACAGACTGTGGGGAGTGCTCAGCTGACTCCTGGAGGAATCTGTCTACCAGACCCCCCGGGCCCTCCAATGTCTCGGCAAGGTGAGTGCAAGGAGTACCCTGGTCTTCCTCAGTATGTGTAATACTGCGAAGGGGCTCAGGAGAAGGGCCTCACGGAACTCACTTTGGTGTCCCTGGTGTAATGCCTACTTACGAAGGTGGTTGGATCATGGCCCCACCTCCACGCAAGGTTCTCCAGGGTGTGGTAGTCCATGGAGAAGCAGGTGTTGCACCTGTTCATGTCATGGCTGGCACCAAGGCAGGCCCAGTAGTCATCATGCTGACCCTGAATGGCGGTATGACCCACACAGGAGCACTGACACATGGAGAACCACCATGGTTCCTTTTCTGCTCAGCCTTTTTACAGCTTTTATGCTCTTCAGGACTGGACATAGTGACTTTGGAAAAACAATGAAAAATAAGTATGGAAAAGAGTTTGGTGCCGAACCAGAGATTAAAATAATAAAGCAGCACTGTAGAACTTGGTGCTGTCTAAGCAGTGATGAACTGAGAAAGAATGACACAGTAACATGAATGCAGCTCCCACAGGGTGCACCCGCTGGTGGGGAAAATCAGAACCGAGGAAGGGAGGTGGCCAATCCACGAGCATGACATCATTATGTCTGCTTTGTGAGCAGCTCCAGCAACAAAGCTGGTCCCCTAGGCTGCAAAAGACTTTGCTCTTCCTGAGTTCTGGCATCTCTGGCTTAGACCCATAAGTGGGAATGAATGAAGATTGATTCTAAGATCTGAAGCATCAATGATAAGGTCAATGGCGGCACAGCCAAGGGCACCGACAGAGACTGCGATGATTATGGCAGTGGCACAATGTGCTGAAAGCGCTCTGACATCATTTGATAAAGGAACTGTGCATCAACTGGCCCCAAAGGGGTTGTCGAGAGCAGAACCAACAATGGGACAATGCCCGACGGCGTCATCGGATGTGAATCTCCTGGTGGGGGTGGCAAGCCTGGTCCAGACCTCGCCCATGGCATCTGACAGACAGTCAGGGGGAGGCAGCAGGACCCAGCAGAACCCACAGCCGTAGCCTGGGACCCATCTTTATCAACTGACTTACCTCTTTTTAGAGGAGAACAGACACAGTCTGGGGAAGTTGCCTTTTCTTTACACCACTTCTCCTTCTCTGAGTGGCAGTGTTTCTCTGCTGGTTTAAGAGGATTTGTCCTTTTTCTTCGATGAATCAGCAATAGACGCCAGCAACCTCGAGGAACAGCATGTCGACAACAAACCGAGATCAGATGCGGTTGACGATGATGAAGCTGCCTTTGAGACAACCCATTTCTCTAGTTCTTGTGGCTTTAGATAAGCCTCTAAAGCCTTCTTGCAATGTCTCCTGGCTGCCAGATATAGTTTTGGCAGACTGAGCAGGCGTTAACATCGTGGTCTATGCCCAGGCAATGGATGCACATGTAGTGGTCATCTTTATAAATTTTAACATTGCTGCAGGTGCAAGGGTGGAAGAATGGTCCCTTGTCTATCAGCGGTGACATAAAAGAGAAGTATAAAATAACAAACCTCAGATAGCAGTGACAGCAACACTTTTAAAGTTTGATGGTATTCTTTAGCTGCGGTGGACAGACCAGCTGTTGATGGCAGGAGAAAGAAGTGAGGCATGCTAGGGACACCCATGTTCTGGTGGGGGCTAGAATGGTCACAGGATTTAAGAATGCATGGGATAGACAAAAGGGGAATTTTAGAAGCAAGAGGGGGGGTGTAGGCCAGAGTCCAAGTAGGGTCTCTGGTGGCACTGTAGATAGGCAATTTAGGGCAGACTAGGTGGGCCAAGTGGTCCTTATCTGCCAGCAACTTCTATGTTTCTATGTTATATAGGCACCAATGAGGTGTGTTGATGTGGGTTGCCCCAGCCAACAAAAATTTCTGGGCGGGTTCTGACCCCGACGGCTTACAGGTATAGTACATGATGTGGCTCAATGGAAGGAGATATACTCAAAGAAGTTCTGTAATTTCGAGGTGGTGGAACTGTTCTATAGTATTCAGTGAAGCAAGGGAACAGAGGTGCAGCAACTCACACAGTTTTGTAAGAGGTGCTAGAACTGAGTTCTTGTGGGCTCCCTGCCCATTTAAACACTGTACCATCCATCCAAATGTGTGGCTTTGGAGGAATCCTCACTGTTAGAAGCACTAAATTCATACTAAAAAAGGAAACTACGTTTAGAAGGCCAAACAGTTCAACAAAGACATGACACAATTTTATTTACCTTACGATTTTATTTTTCATCTTCAAATTTTCTGCCATGAGACAGGAATGCATGATAGACAGAAATGGCTCAAACATCTTCACATGAAACACTCTTTAGTCATTCATAGTTCATTCACAATGTCCTAAAACTTCTACAGTTACATATTTCCCACTCATTTCCATCCAATATCACAGATTGATTTTTCAGTTTAACAGTAGTTGCCAGCAATGGAAAGCTGTAAGGCTTTTTTGTTTGTTTTTTGCACATTAGTAGCATCTTTTGAACTGGGATATCACAAGTACTGTATATGTCTAACTCAGACATGGCAACCCCAAACTGAATAAATGATTCCAAACTAAATGCATTTCTTAACTGAATTCATAGAGAATTGCAAGAGTGCAGCTCCTGTCCTACAAACCTTTGGAACTCAATTTTGCATAAACAGAACAAAACGACCTGTAAGTACTTTCTTATCTAACCAATGTCCCTCATTTATAACTGTATCATGGGTAAAGGTTTCTATTGCATTGTTGCCATATGACACATTTATAAGTCTGCAGGACATTAGAGCCTTTTTCAATAAACCGTTATGAGAACAACACACTTAAAATGGAAAAGGGCTGCTTGGAATTCATTCTTCCCATCACTGGAAGAGATACACTAGCTCTGAGGTTCTTGGAACTATTGTAAACAAGAGGAAAACAGGAAGATTCTTAATTTCCTTCGGGAGTCCATTTGAGTTTTAAAATCTAACCGAATGACGTTTAAATACCTGATTTGTAGTATTACTCCTGAGAAGATAGCAGAAGGGAATGACAGTTTTGATGCACTCCTGAATGGCGCAATCACGTAAACACTTGCTTGCACACTTAAGACTTATGAACTCATCCAAAGTTTCTAAACAAGATTTCTAGCTAAACCTAAAATATTAGAACGCAGCAAATTACAAAAAAGAAATCTATGTAATCAAAGTATAAACAAGTTCGTAGGAATTGCATATTTGTCAGTAAATCTCTGTAGGTTCACTTTTAAGCACAAGTTTTGTACTTCTGAAAAATGTAGCTAACTGACAAGTTTTCTTTTTCTCTTTTTCTTTTTTAGAAAAAAAATACTCATTGAGAATCCACATACATAACTGCCATGATAACTCATAACTGGCCTATTATAGCCAGATCACTGCCGCACTGCAATAAAAAAAGCAACTCTCTTGAGACACAAAAATTACTGGAGAACAGTAAAATCTAAAAAAATATAAATTGTGTCTGGGTTGTGTACCAATGTAGGAAAACTGTAGAAACCAGCATGGAGGAAGATATGCAGTTTAATGGTCCTTAGTGTCACTCTAAGAGGCCTGTTCAACAGAGGAGACCTGCTTCTGTTGATGACTAGCAGTCTCTCCAGTTTATAGTTGCTGAGTACCGATTTAAATGTACGGTACTGCAAACCAAGATTCCATCCAGAACAAAATACAGTCTCTACAAGTATAAGTTCAAGCTAAATATGAAATGTAACTCTCGTTATGCTAGGCTGCATATCCCTGTGTCATTTTCTTTGGGTCGAATCAGAAATAAGATGTTCCTAGAAACAGTGGTGGCCATTGTGAGGAACCAGTGGGAATTCCGCCTCAGGAGTGAAATTAAAAGCCTGACTCTGCTCCGTTCCAGGAGTTCCAAATGAGGAAGGACTGCTCCTGTGTACAATGCACCCACTAAAGGTATAAAACTGGCTAAATAAAGTGTAAAAATGCAACTTATAATGAGGAAATGTATCCCCAGACCCCTGTCAGCTATGTCCAATCTCACATCAAAGGTGATGAGTTCCACCGGTGAAATTTTTTCAATTTTCAACACTGCCTGGATATTTCAAAAGTCTAAAATACTCAAGCTAGTGAGGCCTCCACTTTTTTTTTTTAAATAAGTCAGTTCACTACAAAGGCAATTATGTGTTAAATGTGGTAATGGTTTAAGGGATTCATTTATGCAAATCACTACCTGACTTTCCCGTTTATTATGTAGCATTGTATACTAAAGTCTTAAATTGCCTCAAGAGAGTTAGCTGCAACTAGGGCAAATAAACTGCAAGCACTTCCGGAACTGTTTAAAAATTAGTAGTGTAAGAAAATTGCATATGTGTTATTTAAGAAGGCAGTGCCATGCGCATGGCAGAAGGTTTCTTAAGGCCCTATGGAGAGCCAACTTTTAACACCATTTTATTTTTCACAAACTTGCAACATGGCACAGTATTACTCCAAATTACAGAGTTACCAGAGTATCCATTGGCTGTGTCAGATGTTAAGGAAATTATTTTGTTAAATGAGTAAGTTCATTTCAGCACATCTCAGCAACTTTTTTTTCCAGTATTTACAACCTGTGCCCTCTCAATGATAACCTCTGAACTATAAATGTACTGTTTCACATCACTATTAACTTCGGCCAGTTCTTGACACTACTTGTCAAAAGTAGCCCTGACAATTCCTCGCTTTAACAGAAGATCCATCTTCAACCACTCTGAAAACCAGCAGCTGCAGTGGTCACTATTCCCAGCTGCGTTCCCTCCCCAGATTGGAACCCTCTCTCCCACTATGCACGCAAGGACAGTGGAAGAAGGAAGACCCTCTAAGTTTTCTGCATTAAGACACTGGTAGGTCATCTTGCTGGTCTTTGGTTGGAGTGATAGGATTGCTTTGCTCCTCACCTGTCTCATTAGACAGCGGCAGGTTATTCGGTTCGCTTGGACCTAGACTGATTTCTTCACTCTGTTTTGCGCTCAGTTCCACATCCTGCTCTGTGCTCTGTTCCACATCCTGCTCTACACTCTCTTCCATGTCCTGCTCTGTGCTCTGTTCCACATCCTGCTCTGCGCTCTGTTCCACATCCTGCTCTGCGTTCAGTTCCACATCCTGATCTATGCTCTGTTCCAGACCTTGCTCCAAGCTCTGACCTGCACTCTGTTTCATGCCCTGCTCTGTGCTCTGCTCCACAGTGCTTTCATTGGATACTACAGAAGTGTCAGGTGTACACACTGCATTCTGGATGCTCTCGCTGAATGACTGCAGAGTACTTGGTGTGGTTGGGTCTACAGGGCCATCAATTGCCGGTACAGGTGTTCTGGGTGTACTAGGTTCTGCACTACCATTACTTGATGGCAAGGGTGTCTTTTCCACCAGTCTCCACTGTATGATGCTCATGTCTTTCCCACCAGTAGAAATCAAGTTGCTGTCACTGTGGGTAAAGCTGACATTGGTAACATGGCTGCTATGGGCACTGTATTTGTGGCTTGGAGCCTAAATGAAACAAAAAAAAATGTAATTAAAAACTAAGAACAGTCATAACACTATACAATTTCATTTAAACAGCATGATGAACAAAGACTGCACTACTTTCTATTTATCAACATATATAAACTGACTGCTAATAAAAATGAAATGGGAAACCATAAAAACAATGGTCCCAAAAAGGTAAACATGAGGGCAGCATGGACATTACAAGCTGCCATTAAATTATTATGGGGTTGGCATATGTCTGAGCTCTGTCAGTAATACTGCTACAACAACTAAAGACCTGGTGCACAGTATCGGGGAAACAAACAAACGTTAGGATGCTGGCTGTTGTCCCAGCACACTGTAAAGTGTTCTTACTTTCCTGTTGTAGAGCCTTTGGTGTTACTTTCAGTGCAAAAGACTCATGCAATGGAAAGGTTTGTGCCTCTCAAACCTTAGTGCATTCATGTACATGTACTCTACCCACAAACTCAGGCTGTAGTGTGAGAAAAGCTGTGAGCATAAAAGTATTTTTAAAGTTTTTATGAAGTCTCTTACAAGAGGGCTTTGCAGCAGGTAGACATGCTGCAATGATACTGTGCACACACATTGACTGATACTTCTCTCCCAGCGAACCGTCACTCTGCTCGTACACGTCACTGTCGCAGCATGTGTCTCCCTGCTGCAAAGCCTGCACACTGGAAACTTTAAAAAAACATTTAAAAGACTGTTTTCGCTCACCACATTTCTTGCACTGCTGCCATGTTTAAAGCTAAAATATATGTAGATGGATGCATGATGAATTGAGGGGTATATTTTCTGTTCATATTGTGTGACTCATTTGGACGGAAATGGACACTGAATAAAAGGCTTTACAGCAGGAAGGTAACCCTTCAAAAAGTTTTTTTTCAGTGTTTTACCGTGTCCTGGTGCAACCACAAGAGGATTCTTCCTAATGCCCCTTAACTACCCCCCATATAGTACAATATGTCCAACACAGAAAAAATTTTTCAACATATGCATCAGTGTTTGTTGATCAAGTGTAGAGGCTTACGACTAGTTAGGATAAGGCAGTCAGTGCTCAAACTTCTCAATCTGAACATTTTGCACATTATCAACCACTTACTGTATAACAACTCCTTCTTTTAAAGCTACAGTTACATAGGCTGGGCTAGTGACATGGTGGCAATGCAACAGACCAGGGTTCTTGTACAATCTCTGGAATATCATGTGGTACCCGGCAGGGTGTCGTGGCTGCCGCAGAGGTGAGATGCCCAGATTTGGGGAAGAGCAGTGTCAGTCGCTCAGAAGGGACACCACATACAAAAAAAAAAAAAAAAAAAAAAGCCCGCAAGAGGAGGTAAATATGGGGGCAGCATGGACTTTACACGCTACCATACAGGCAGCTCTCCTTAATGATTACTTTTGCTCAGTCTTCACAAGGGAAGACAGTGGGCCCCTGCCAAACAGTAGTATCAGGGCTGCCATAAAGGGGGTCCCACAGATGAGGCAGCCAGTATTTACCAGCTAAAGGGTCCAGAAATGGCTGGCAACTCTAAAAACAGATAAGGCCCTGGGACCAGATGGGATGCATCAGAACAAGGAACTGGCAGTGGAAGTGGATGAACCCCTGGGTAGGTCTATTCATTAGCTCACTACAGATGGAGCGAGGTACTGTAGTTCCAAAAGACTGGAAGATAGCAGACGTAGTTCATCTCCATGGGGGGGGGGGGCAAGGCACAAAGGGGTACTACAGACCTGTAAGTCTTTCCTCTGTTGTGGGTAAACTGATGGAGTCACTTGTTAAACAGGGCCTCGTAGACTACCTGGAGAGCGACCAACTCCAGGATAGTAAACAGCATGGTTCTGTGGTAGGTAAGTCTTGTTAGGACAACCTGATGGTTTTCTTTGACTGGATGACAACATTACTGGATACAGGCTACACTATGGATTTCTCAGCTTCAACTTCAGCAAGGCTTTTGATGCGGTGCCTCACTAAAGAGTGCTGAAACAGATGGAGGATCTGGGTCTGGCAAGGGACTCGTAAGATGGGTAGAACATTGGTTGATGGAGAGGCAGCAAAAGGAGAGGGAGGTCACAAGTGGGGTGCCACAAAGATCTGTCCTGGGCTCTGTCCTCTTCAATATGTTCATCAACGACACTGGAGAAGAAATCCAGGGTAAGTTGTGTATCTTTGCAGATCACACTAAGCTCTGTGGGAGGGTAGATAATGACAAGGGAATTAGGGAGATGCAGAGTGACCTGCAAAGACTAGAAAGGTGGTCTAAGGTTTGGCGGTTGAAATTCAATGATGTGCACATTCTGTGGAACACATGCAAACAGAAGAGAGAAAGAAATAAGCCTCAGCTGGGACCTGAATCCAGGCTGCCTGGAATATCATTCTGGTTGTGCTACCAGCTGCACCACTAAGGCAATTATCTGTGTAGCACCATGTATTCTGGGTGGCCTGGGTTCCAGTCCCAGATGAGGCACTTATTTCTTTCTCTCTTCTATTTATGTGTTCCACAAAATGTGCACCTGCACTCTTGTGGCTGAAAATGTAACTATCTGTGCAGCACCAGATTGTGCACTGTAAAAAGAGTAAGGTGCTCCTAGACAGCCCAGGTTCTGGCTGCACAGTTGTAGTGCAGCTTGAACAGTGTTCCAGGTGGCCTGGGTTTAAACCCCAGCTGAGGCACTTATTTCTTTCTCTCTTCTGTTTGTGAGTCGAAATTCAATGCCAGAAAGTGCAAGGCGATGCACTTAAGGAATACGAACCCCAGGACAGAGTACTGGATGGTAGGAGTAAAGCTAAGCTCTACGGCTGAAGAAAGGGACCCGGAAGTCACCACTAGTAACTCCCTTAAACAATCGAGCCAGTGCAACAAGGTCTACAGTATGGCAAATAGGATGCTGGTATGTATTCAAAAGGGTACTGACAGCAGAAGAAAAGAGGTACAGTATTACTACCTCTTTGTTTTGTTTCCTAATTACTTTACTTTTGGCGTCCTTGGGTTGTCAAGGCTCAGCCTAGTCCACGGCCCCCTGTGCTTCCACCCCAATGAATGCGGTGCTCTCCACAGTTACTTGACACCCCCAGAGGGTGGGGTTGCGGCAGCTGCCCCTTAACAGCACCACTACTGGTCCTGATCAGGAGAGTCAGCATCGGGGGCTAATCGAAGCCCAGGGTGAGGGCTTCATGTGGACGACACAGGCTGCATATTTTCTCCCGGGGCAGGGACGTGCAATGATGACCAGCATCCGCCCTGCCCCTGAGTTGTAGTGACCTCGGTGCGTGTGCGATACACCCAGCCTCCGCTACGTGTTGCAACTGCACTGGACACACAGCCCCCCTCCCTCCCGGAGAAGGAGAGCAGTCCTAGGGATGCTCTATCCTTTTCCCCCCGGCCAGCCCTCCGACGACCCGGGTCCGTTCCTGAACCCTCGTCGCCAGCGTCGCAAGTGGCAATCCAACTGCTGCGCCGACGGGCCAGCTGTACTACTATCTCTTTACAGATTGATGATGAGGCCACACCTAGAGTACTGTGCCCAGTTCTAGAGTCCTCACTTCAGGAAAGTTAAGGACAGCAGTGAGGGGTAACCAGGATGATTCAGAGCCAGCAAGGCAGATCTTAGGAGGATTGGCTCAAGGCACTGAACATGTACTCGCTGGAGACCAAACAAGAAGGGTGACATAACAGATTCAAATTCCTGAAGGGATTAAACAAGGTGAAATGTGAGGAACTATTTAGCATGAGTAGGAGTTCAAGGACATGGGAGCATGAGTGGAAACTGATGAGAAGGAGGTTCAAGAGAGATATGAGAATGTTTTATTTTACAGAAAGGATGGTGGAACCATGGAACAGTCTGCCAGCAGAGGGGGTGGGCACTAAAATCATGAATGGTTCCAAGCACGCCTGGAACACAGTGAAGGATATAGTGCTTACTCGGGATAGTAGTAGTAGGGAGTGGTACTGGGGGTGGACAGTGAAGGCTGGTACCCTATACGCACAATAGGTCTCAGGGTTCGGTAAGGAACTGCGGGCAGACTGGATGGATCATTGGTATTTTTCTGCCATCACTATCTGTATTTCTAAGGTTGCATACTTTCCTCGAGGGCTAAAAAGACTGGTAGGTTGTGAGTTTAGTCCCACATGAGAAACTTGAGCTAATAACCAGCACTAACATTGTGGTGCAGCCCTAAAGAGGGGCTACACTGCTGAGGTGCTATTTTTCAGATGAGCGATTACACCAAGATTCCTACTTCTCATCTCTGATGGCTGTCTAGGTCACCGATTCTCAAGGCCAAAATTCTGGTGACCTCAAAGGGCCTCAAAATGAGCCATCAGAACTTACTGGTGACCTTACTGAATTTTCTCACCCCCCACACCTCCTGTTATACCCAAAAGTTCCTGATGTATTTTCACATGAAATGTATGACCTATGTGTGAATGGCATTGTGGCCGCACAATATTGATATTGGCTGTGTGGCTATGGCAATTTCATACGAGAAACACTGGTCTAGGTGGAAGTTAAAGATCACATGATACTTACTGTAATCAGATTCAGAATCTGAAGCTGATACTGTAAGAGTAGGGGATTTTAACTGGAGTCCTGGCTAACATTCCCTGCCAATGAAGGAGATGAATATAACCCCCAGATGCACCTGGAAATGAGCTGATACAGCTCTGTGTACTTTCCTGGTCAAAAATTACAAATACATACATTTAACATAAGTAAGTAAGTAAAGAATAAATTGTGGGAGTAGGCCACCTGGAATTCCTGCACCCCCTGCTGACAAACTTCGGAATGGCACTGGCATCAGCTGCAAAGGCAGTGTTTTTTCTTTTTTGTTAGTTGTTTAACCAGGACTAGCACACTAAGCTGAAAGCTTTTTTACAGGTGCGACCTGGGAGCACAGGGAAGTTGAGTGACTTGCTCAGGGTCACACAGTCTGCAAGTGGAAGCTGTGGGATTCAAACCCAGGTCTGGTCTGCTGGATGTCACCAGATTTGCAGCTCAGAGCCTTAAACCACTGTGCTATACTGCCTCCCCTGCAGGCCAGAAGAAGGAAATGTTATTCACTGTAGTAACAGAACAGCTTTTCTTCTAAAGGACTAGAACAGCCAGCAAAATTTGTAAATCATCATCTCTGCGAGGATCACGTTGCCTGAAACTTAGAATCTTTTTCAAAGATGCTCTTTCTCACTGTGCTGGTCTTAAGCCTTCCCAGCATTCCAATGGTAGATCTTGATCTGAAGAGGCCAACAGACTCCAGATCTAATGTGAAAAAGTTATCCCAACTATAGTAACATAAATTCCAAATAAAAATAGGTTTTACTGACACTGAAAAAGCAATAGCAATCATTAAAACCCTCAAGCTATAAATAACTGATTCCGAAGAACCTAATTAACTTATCCTAGTGAGGGGAGGGCAGGGAAGAGGAGTTTTAATGGCTGTTCTAATTCTTTGGAAGAAAAAACAAAATTTCCTTCTAACTACAAGAATTAGAACAGCCCATTAAAACTTGTGCAGACTTCACACAGTACCCTGGGTTAGAGAGTTTTAGGGTTACTTTGGAAATAATCCTGAAGTGTAGAAATCCTAACTCTAGTATTGTCTCTTGCCTGTGTGTCCAGGCATTAATGGGATATGAATGTACTGTACTGACTGTGGACCATGTAGCAGCTTTACAAGCATACTTCTTGCTGCCACTAATGCTGCAGTACTCCTAGTGGAGTGTGCTTTGATGCCACTGGAGGATACGTTCCATGCCTTGATATAGCAGAAAAGAACAGTTACGTACTTACCATAACAGTAGATCATTCAGAGAATCTCTTCCCTTAGGACACACCTTTGGAACTATACCTGCATCACTACTAGGACCACACAGAAACGTTTGCTGGCTGGGGCCCACCCATGACGATGTCACGCAACAGCATCTACTTAAAAATGGGCAGCCCCATCTCTCCTCAGTTCCCTACCGGAGAATGTGCTCGGAGGGCTCTCTTCTTGGGGAACCAGGAGATTATACCAGCACCTCTGATAGTAGGCAGACACAAGCACTGGAAATAGCAACCATGAAAAATCTCATGGCAGAAACTGATGTTATATTCCCATACAGCTGATAAAAAGGTAGAAGGAGGGAGTATCAACGTGGCCTAAGGGAAGACATTCCTTTGAAGATCTAGTGTTACGGTAAGTACATAGCTGTTCTATCTTTGAGAATATCTCTTCCCTTAGGCCACATCTTTGGAACGAGTCCCAGGCAGTCCCAGTAGCTAATTGGGAGGTTGCTGCCATCTGATGATGACAGTCAGCCCTGTAGGACAGCAAAGTCAAAGCCTGCACATTTAAAAGAAGCAATAACCAGACTGTAATGTTTAGTAAAGGTGTGGACAGTATCTCAGGTGGCTGCAGCAAAGATGTCAGTCACAGAGATATTTCTGAAGCAAGCAACAGATGTGGCCATGCCCCTTGTGGAAAGACCATGAACTGCATCAGGAAGTTCCTTACCATACTTCCTATAACAGAATGTAATGTGCTAGCCATTTGGACAAGCACAGTTTCAAAATAGGTATGCCTTCTTTCCCAGGGTCAAATGAAACAAAAAGCTGAGAGGATTTTCTGCAGTTCTTGGTGTGCGGGGTAGTGTCTCTCAGGATTCTATGTACATCCAAAGTGTGGAGCAATGTTTCACCTTGATTGGCATGCTCGGGATAATAAACTGGAAGGTGGATGGTTTGGTTGAGTGTAAACTCAGAAATCACCTTTGGCAAAAGAAATTGGGATTAGTCCGTAAAGACACCTGTCTTTATGGAAGATCAAATAAGGAGGATCGCACATTAGAGCCTGCAGCTCTGAAGTCCTTTGAGCCAAAGTGATTTCAACTGAAAATAATGATTTCCATAAAAGAAAGCATAAGTTTTGTGCAGGTCATTATTATTAGTATTATAAATATACTAAAATGGTCATGGTAAACAGATAAGTGATACAGTTCAATACAAGTGAAATTGATTATACACCCTTACAGTTCAATACAAGTGAAATTGATTATACACCCTCAATTACACTCTTTTAAGTGTGTTTAGTCAGAGTTGTAAGGAAATTTAAAGGATTAATTGCACTTGTAACATGGTACTAAAGTTGATAGTGAAATGGACAAAGGTGATTTGTGGAAACGCTTCAGCTGACAGAAATGGAGCAGGTATTAATGCAGCAGTAGAGCCCGCTACTGCGATACCAGTCAGAACCACCAGATACCGAAAGCACATAGAATAATGCCCGCTATTGCAGTAGCAGATTAAAATCAGTAGGGGACAGCATTTGTCCATGCTATTCAAAAGACAAGGCGCTGGTAATGGAACAGCAATACAGTCGTCATGTTCATGGTGCCAACAGATCCACAGGCTGGGGGGTTATTCAAAGAGAGTATGCGAGATGCCAAATTATGGCAGTAAGTGAAATATATATCACAAAGTTATGCACCAACAAAAGCAGATAGTGTACAATAGTGGAAGTGTGGAAAAATCTGATTACATGGAGCTGCGTGGTACGGGGCACAGTGCAGCGATCAGTCTTGCATGGAACAGAGAGAGAAAGACCAGCACATATGACTGTATGTAGATTTCGTAGTGTGAGTGTTTAGGTACAGCAATTTCCCACACTGCAGTGCTGCCATGGACGATCGGGATGTAAGGGCGAAACAGAAAGCATAAAAACGGTGGCTAGGAATTAGAGATTTGTACGGTAGTTTGTCTCTTTCACACAGTAGTGGTCTACTCATCAGTATTAGGAAGTTTATATGAGTGTAATCAATACGGGAATGCATATAGATGGGGGAATAAATGGGGCGGGAAGATGGGATAATGGTGGAGTCATACAAAGGGAATCATATACTCCAGGGTGCTGGAGGGATTGTGCATGGAATGATAGTGGTAGAAATATGTGGAGATGGAATGAGAAGGCAATTAACAGGTGTACAATGGATGGTAATGGAAGAATGGGTTGTGAAGATGGAGGATGGAACACAGTAGGATGAAGAGGGTGGAACAGTAATGTCAAGTAAGGAGAAACAGTAAGGAATATGTCAAAACTGGGGGAAGGGCAATGTAGGGGTATTAGTAAAAATCAAAATGGACATATGTTTGAAAAGAGAGAAGGACAGAAAAATAGGTGTAAGCATGAGGAAACAATACATGGGAATGAGAGGAAGAAGTTGGAAGGGGATCAGAATATTAAGAAAAGCATAAGCAAGGAAAATAATGGTGGAGAGCTAGTCAGTGAGGGGTTATCTTGAGAAACAGGTATTCACCATTGTTATATTTAATGGACTCAAATGAAAAGGGGATGAAGCGGTACAAAACAGAGCAGAACAGAGTAGGAAAGTATGAGGAGGAGCTAGGGAAGAGTGTGACAGGGTAGAACAGCACCCTGTCCCAGTTGTTACAGAGAAAGTGTTTCAATGCAAGGATCTGTTCTGTTCTGTCCTTTTCTGTCTCTTCTCTGTCTGGTTGTGCAACCAAATTTTCCTGCGAGACTTCGGACTTGATCACCCCAAACAGTCTCACAAATTCTTTGCCTCTCACTGTCTCTCAGTTTTCTCTTGCTGTCTCTTTTTCTCCCTTGCATATCTAGATCTGCTAATATAAAAATATGTGCAAATCATTGTATGGAAATGAAACTGATATTGAGATCCCTTTTGTTTAGAAAATATATATTATTACTGTTGAAATGTATATAATTATAATTTGAGATGACTGCAAACAGCTGTTGGAAGCTAGATGTTACCAGAGTTCAATTTTTAAGCCTTTTACAAAAGCTGTGCAAAAGGGGGCCTCAACTCAAGAAGCACACTGTATTCTAGCAGCTCGTGCCTGATATTTATGAAAACAGGATGCTTGCTAAGAATGAGGGTTGAAAGGACTTATAAGAGCTAAGCTGCAACTGCAAGAAAGATTAGAATAAAAAGGGACACAGAGACTGAAAGAAAAAACTCTTTCTCCTCTGTACATAGTTATTATGAACAAGTTTTTTTTTTTATGTTACTGCTACAGTAAACAAATATTTCTGGTGAATTCCAAAACTACTCCTGGTTTTCTCTATGCTTCCTGACCTGTGCCTTAATGACAGATGGTGTGAGTAGTGGTATTTAAGCTGTGCATACCCTAAGACAGGAATTTTGTGTGTGGGTACTGGACCTAGTACCAGGGAAGCACAGAGGAAGGTATGGATTCTGCAGCAGCAAGTACAGTAGTGGTTACCAGGAGAATGACAGCCAAACTAGCACAGGCAGTGGCAGAAGTCCAGTCTGAGACTGTATAGCCAGCACAAGTTATGGAAAAAAAACAAGCAGCGACAGAACCTAAAAGCCTGATGGACTTTTTCAAATGGCGGGCTATACAACAAAGAGAGACTGAGAATCAGAGAGAGAAAAAGAGATGCAATGTTTAGAAGCACAGAGAAGAGAAGAGATGCAGTGACAGGAGCAGCAGGGGACAGAAGAGATGCAGCAACAGGAGCAGCAGATGAGAGAAGAGATGCAGCAACAGGAGCAGCAATGCCTGGATGCCTTGCAAGCTATCAAAAGCAGAGGATTCGGCACAGATCCAGATAAACAACAAAATGCAAGCAACTTAAAAGCCATTAAACTTACAAAGTTGTGTCCCTCAGATGATACTGAGGCATACCTGACAACTTTTGAAAGAGTTGCCACAGCCTGCCAGTGGCCAAAGCAACAATGGATAATCAGACTGGTGCCCTGCCTGACAGGGAAAGTCCAACTTGTCTAGAGCAGTATGGACACTGCACAGTCAGAAAACTATGACCTGGTGAAAAGCGAAATCCTGAAAAGGTATGACATCTCCGGAGAGATATACAGGCAGAGATTTCGATCTCTGAGGTACAACTCAGTCGACAATACTCAAGGAGCCTTCGCCCGACTCAGAGAACTTCTGATAAAATGGATCCAACCAGAGGGTAAAACAGTCCCACAGATCGACACATTTGCCATGAAACAATTCATCAACATCTTGCCTACAGGTGTGCAGCTGTAGGTAAAGGAACACCGACCAGAAAGTGGGGAAAAGGTTGTTTCTTTGGCTGATGACTACCAAATGGCCAGACAGACACCACAGCAGCGAGGTAACAGCCAAGCACTGGTAAGACACACTTTTTCCCATTTAAATTATAAGCCTGATAAGAACTTTGGTGGGGGTAACAAATCTGTGCCCAAATACATTATCTGCTATAACTGTAATAAGCCAGGCCATTTTGCAAGAAATTGCCGTAGTAAGGAGTGGCACTGGAGCAGATCTATCCTTGGCAAATTGGGGCAAGTACTTAACAGATGTGAAGGTGAGGGATAAGACTGTGAAGGGACTCATTGATTCGGGAAGCAGCCAGACCCTAGTGCATGTTAAAGTGCTGGGAAAACACTGTGCAAAGGCACTAGGTATTGGTGTCATCTGCATCCATGGGGACACTCAATACTATCCCACCACCCAAGTGACTCTGACCGTCAAGGGTGTGTTGCACCAAATGAAAGTTGGGATAGTACCTAAGTTACCTGTACCTGTGATTATTTGAAATGACTTTCCAGGATTTACTGAGTTGATCAAAGAGGGAGTAAATCCTGATGTTTCAGCAGCTGTGGTGACAAGAGCTCAGGCAAGGAAAATTTCAGATGGTGGAGACACTTTTCCTTTCAAAGATTTTGATTTGGACTTGTTTGAGCACAGCTCCAAGATCTGGAAATCCAGGAAAGAAAGATGAAGCCTGAAGAAACTGTGGCAACAAATGACTGATGGACATGAAGGAGTAAAATATGAAAATGTTGAAACTAAACTGATAACTGCTTGTGATTTTCTTTCAGAAAAAGCTAATGATGTTTCTCTCCAGGGTTATTTTAAGCAGCTTGGGGTGAAACCAAAGTAGGGTGGACCAATGTTTAAAAAAATTAATGGGTTACTGTACAGAGTTTAGGTTAAACCTCAGACACTGGAACATACAGAACAACTGGTTATACCACAGAAGTATAGAACAGAGTTATTACAGACAGCACATGATAATCCTATGGCTGGTCACTCAGGGAGGGATTGCACCCTTGACAGATTGCTGTATAGATTTTACTGGCCTGGAATTCATGAAGATGTTGCTACCTATTGTAATTCCTGTGCCGAGTGTCGACAAGTAGCCCCAGTCACTAAAAAGGCAAAGGTGCCCTACCCTTGATAGATGTAGCCTTTTGAAAGAATTGCAATGGATGTGGTTGGTCCTTTAGACAAAAGTAAAAAGGGTAATAGATTTATCCTGGTAGTATGCGACTATGCTACTCGATACCCAGAAGAAGTTCCAATGCGTACTGTTACAGCCCCAAAAGTTGCAGCAGAGCTTGCCAAAATTTTCAGTAGAGTGGGCATACCTAAAGAAATTATTACTGATCAGGGTACTAATTTTTGGTACTGCATTGCTTAAGGAGCTGTACAGACTGCTAGGTATCACTGCCATAAGAACCTCCCCCATCACCCTCTGACAGATGGTCTTGTTGAGCGTTTAAACCAAACCCTAAAACTCATGTTAAAAGGTTTGTGAAAGGAAAAGACTGGGACCAATACTTGCCTTACCTACTTTTTTGCCTGAGAGGAGTGCCACAGGCATCAACAGGGTTTTCACCATTTGAAATGCTGTATGGTAGGCAGCCAAGAGGGCCACTGGATGTGATAAAAGAAACGTGGGACGATAACCCCACTCAGAAACAATCTATAACATCTTATATGTGTGCCCTAAGAAAGAAGCTGGCAAAATATGTTGAAATTGCCCATAGTAATCAGGAAGAGGCCCAAAATCAGCAGAAGGTATATTATGACCACGAGGTAAAAGAAAAAGTTTTCAAGCCAGGTGAAAAGGTTTTACTACTGTTGCCCACAACAGAAAATAAACTGTTAATGAAGTGGCAAGGGCCATACAAGGTTCTTAGACATACTGACACTGTTAACTATGAGACTGAGACCCCTGACAGAAAAAATCCTACTAAGATATACCATGTTAACCTCCTCAAGAAATGGGTTGAAAAAAACACCAAAAGCTGCTTTGCTAGTTTTTCCAGAAACTGATAAGGAAGATATTGATGAAGCTTATGATAGACTGAAACAAACTGTAAATGCTGATGCTGTAAAGGTGAATGTTTCCTCAACCTCAGAACAAACTGCAGACATTCATAATGTGCTAAAGACATTTAACAGTATTTTTACCATGGTACCAGGTCGAGTACGTAATAGTGACAAGGAATGCTCGTCCTATTAGGCAAACGATATGCAGGTTGCCAGAGCGGTTAAGAGCTGATGTGGTTAAGGAAATACAAAAAAATGAAAGAATTGGGTATAGAGGAGTTGAGGAGTGCTTGGTCATCTCCAATGGTAACTGTAAACAAAAAAGAAGGCGGTGTTAAAATCTGCCTTGATTTTAGGAAACTTAATCAAGTGTCAGAATTGGACAGTTATCCTATGCCCAGAATAGATGATTTGGTGGACAGAGTGCAAAGTATATCAGTACCCTCGACCTCACCAAGGGTTACTGGCAAATCTCTTTAGCTAAAGAATCCAGAGATAAAACTGCATTTGCCACCCCTACAGGATTCTATCGGTTCACCACCATGCCATTTGATTTACATGGTGGGCCAGCTACATTCCAGCAGTACATGGATGTAATTTTATCCCCTCATACTGGTTATTGTGCTATGCACCTGGATGATGTCGTGGTGTACAGTCCAGACTGGAAAAGCCACCTGGAACACCTACAAGCAGTTGTCCAAGCTATCAAAAAATGCATGTCTGACTATTAATACTACCAAATGTGCACTGGGCATGCAGGAAACCAGATATTTGGGCTATGTGTTGGGAAAGGGAGACGTTAAGCCAGAGGTTTCTAAAACAGAAACTGTAGCCAACAGCTTTGTACCTAAAACAAAGAAACATGTCAGGTCATTTTTAGGGTTGGTTGGTTAATATCGAAGATTTGCTCCCAACTTTGCTGAGTTAGCTACTCCCCTCACTGAGCTCACGAAAAACTGGTACCCAAATAATGTGAAATGGACCCCAGAATGTGATTAAGCTTTTCAAGCCATTACGGCTGCATTATGTTCAGCCCGTTTTAAGAAGCCCAGACTTTGAGAAACCATTTTTGCTACAGACAGATGCATCTGAGGTAGGCCTAGGTGCAGTCCTAAGTCAAAATGTAGATGGGACAGAACATTCTATTCTGTACATAAGCAGGAAGTTGCATGACAGAGAGAAAAGGTACTTTACTATTGAAAAGGAACATCTAGCAGCAAAGTGAGCCATGTAGTCCCTTACGTTTTATTTGCTAGGAACTGATTTTGTTCTTGTAACTGATCACAATGCTCTCTGTTGACTTAACCAAATGAAAGATAAAAATTCCAGAATCACAAGGTGGTACCTGGCACTACAGCCATTTAAATTCTCAGTGATTCACAAATCTGGTAAAGAGAATAGTAATGCTTATTTTCTGTCAAGATATGGCTCAGAAATTCAGGATTCTGGAGGTTGAAAAACAAATGTATGGGTTTGAAATGTATTGTTTGCTGTACTGTTATAAAAAAAGCGAGAGAGATGATGTACATGTGCTTAATATCTGAAAGCAGCAAATGTTGGTAGAGAATTAATAAAACATTTTGGAGACCTGTCTAATAAAACAGGTTCCCTCTTAAGGAGGGGGTTGTATGTGACAGGGTAGAATAGCACCCTGTCCCAGTTGTTATGGAGAAGGTGTTTCAATGCAAGGATCTGTTCTGTCCTTTTCTGTCTCTTCTCTGTCTGGTTTCGAACTAAATTTTCCTGTGAGACTTTGGACTTGATCACCCCAAACAGTCTTGCAAATTATTTGCCTCTCACTGTCTCTCAGTTTTCTTTTGCTGTCTTTCTCCCTTGCATATCTAGATCTGCTAATATAAAAACATGTGCAAATCACTGTATGGAAATGAAACTGATATTGGGATCCCTTTTGTTTAGAAAATATTATAGTATTACTGTTGAAATGATTATAATTATAATTTGAGATGACTGCAAAACACTGTTGGAAGCTAGAGATTACCAGAGTTCAATTTTTAAGCCTCTTGCAAAAGCTGTGCAAATGGGGGCCTCAACTCAAGAAGCACACTGTGTTCTAGCAGCTCCTGCCTGATATTTACAAAACAAGGATGCTTGCTAAGGATGGGGGTTGAAAGGACTTATTAGTGCTAAGCTGCAACTGCAAGAAAGATTAGAAGAAAAGGGGACAGACTGAAGGAAAAAACTATTTCATTTCTCCTCTGTACACACTTATTGTGAACAAGTTTATTTTTGTTTATGTTACTGCTACTGTAAATAAATATTTTTGGTGAATTCTAAAACTGCTCCTAGTTTTCCCTATGCTTCCTGACCTGTGCCTTGATGACAGAGAGTAGTGGGTGGACAAATGGAACAATTAATCTAGCTGCAGATACTGAGTTGGATAAGAGGGGGGTGGGCAAGCATGAAAACTCAGATACTGTACAGAGCAAAGTTGGGGAAGGGAATATATCTGAGGAGACAGGTATACAAGGAGGGTATAGAAGAAAAGTGGAAATGGGATGCTCAGAAAAAGGGGATAGTAAAAAGAAAATGAGAGAGATTGGAGGAAGTTTAAAGGTACAGGATATTACTGAAAGATCAAAAGGAGCAGAACTGGGCCAAGTACAACCAGCTGGGGTTTTAGGGGGCTGCACGGAGTATGAAGAGGGTGGAGTCTTTATACTGGGTGATTCTATAATTACAGGAATTCAATGGGGAAGCTGGGGGAAGGAAACAGAAATATTAGAATTGAGTGTATGCCTGGGATGATGGCACTAAAAGCCCTGTGTCTTTTATACTCCCTATCCAGGAAACATAAGGGGAATCACAAAAAGTGTGTTGCATCTGGGTACAAATGACCTGGCAAATAGCAGTCTCAAGGAAATGCAAGCCAGATTCTTGGAACTGGCAAGAGTCTGGAAGCTGGATAATAAATCTCTCTTTTTCAGAAGTACTTACAGTACCAAAGGCCAGCATGGATAGAAAAATTAGAACTGATGAGTTTAATGTATGGTTAAGGTGGTGGTGTAGTGAAGAAGGGTTTAGATTGGTGGGGAGATGGGGTAGGACATGGAGCAATGCAGAATTATGTGCTCCAGATGGATTACACTGAAGCACAGCTGGCAAAATGTTACTGAGTGAAAAATTATATTACTTTGTAAGGGAAGAATTAAATTTAAACTGATTAGTGGGAAAGCAGCAAGGAATAGCCTAGCTAGTAACCCCCCTTGTAATACTGTAGGTAAGTTAATAGGCTATAGTAAGAAAGTAGGATTTTCAGGGTTAGAGAGGGCTGTATGTGAATGCCAGAAGTCTGGGAAATAAAATGGTGCACCTAGAGACAATGATGGTGGAAAAAAGCCTCAATATTGTGGCTATAACAGAGACCTGGTAGTTGGAGCATCACTCCTGGGAAGTTAGTATTCCAGGATACAGGCTGTTCAGAAGGGAGAAGTTGGGTAGAAAGGTGGAGGGGGTGGCATTATATGTCAAGGAGACCATTAAAGTAACTGAAGGACAGGATGAGTACAGTGAGACAGAATTTCTATGTTACATTAGAAAAAAAACCTTGTGCCATAGTAAGAATAGGAGTGATATACAGGCCACCGTATCAGGGGGAAGAGTTAGACAGGTAAGTGATGCGGGTTATTTAATGGGTGTAACAAAGGAGCGTTTGTACTAATGGGGGACCTTAATATGCTACACATAGAAGGGAGAATCCCAAAGGCAACATCAGCCAGGAGCAGAGAGATACTTGAAGCACTGCAGGGATTGTTTCTACTTCAGCTGGATAAGGAACCCACAAGTGGGGAAGATATTTTGGACGTGGTACTCACAAACGGGGATAGCGTTGAAGAGGTTATTGTGGGAGATTGGGTATAAGTGATCACAGCACAGTAAGATTCAAGATACAAACAGGGAAGATAACAAATAAGACCGGTACGAAGGTTCTGGACTTCAGGAGGGTGAACTTTAATAGAATGAGGGAGATTTTCAGGGAGGAAATGAAATGCGGTGACCAGATACAGGATGTAGAGGAATTGTGGAAATGTATTAAGGAGGCATTATTAAAAGCAAGTGAACTATGCATAAGGAGGGTAGGAAAAAAACAAGAAAAGAAGGTGGCCTCTTTGGTTTAATAGGGAGATTTAAGGGCAATAAGAGATAGAAGGATAGCTTTCAGAAGATATAAGAAAACTCAGAGCGTGATAGAGTAAATTATAAGGAGAAATTGAGACAGGCAGGGAAATTGATTAAAACTTGTTTTAGATATGTGGGGGAAAGAGGAGGACAAGACGGGAATGTGAGTTTGAGGGGGGAGGGGAACTAAGGTTGAGGGGGACTTTGAGAAAGCTGAGGTTTTAAATAGTTTTGCTCTGCATTCACAGTGGAAGGGGATGGAAAGGGACCCGAGTTAAAGAAGAAGGGAGGAGATGAATGTGGGGTGGACCAATGCGCATCAAGTCAGGAAAGAGTTAAGGAAGAACTTGGAAAATTAAAGGTAGACAAAGCAATGGAGTCAGATAGTTTGCATCCAAGGGTTCTTAGGGAGCTGACGGATGAGTTGACAACACATTTAGTTAAGTTATTTAATTTGTCCTTAGATATAAAGTGTGTTCCAAGAGGACGGCAGATGTAGTACCATTGCACTAGCGAGGCTGCAAGGAGCAGGCAGGGAATTACAGTCCTGTCAGTCTCACATCAGTGGTGGGCAAGGCGATGGAGGCGCTAATAAAGGAAAGAGTGGTAAAATACTTAACGGACAACAAACTGTTAGATGAAAAGCAACATGGATTCACTAGTGGGAGATCTTGCCAAACAAATCTGATATCATTTTTTGATGCGGTAACGAAAGTGGTTGATCAAGGAGGGCAGTTGATGTTGCGTACCTGGACTTCAGTAAGGCCTTTGACTCTGTCCCTTGTCACAGGTTGGTAAATAAGACAGAGAGCCTTGGGTGGTACAGAAAATAACTAGATGGGTGGAGAACTGGCTGAAGGATAGAAGTCAGAGGGTGGTGGTAAATGGTGTACATTCTGGTAACTGAAGGAGAGGATGAGTAGAGTGAGACAGAATTCCTATGTGTCACATTGGAAACAAAAAAACTCGAGCCATACTAAGAATAGGAGTGATATACATGCTTCCATATCAGGGGGCGGAGTTAGACAGGTAAATGATGAAGGTGATTTAATGGGTGTCAAACAAAGGGGAGTTTGCCACGAGGAGGTAAAACTTGTTTTAGATATGTGGGGTAAAAGAGGTTATGAGCAGAGTTCCTCAAGGGTCTGTAACAGGACCAATCCTTTTTAACATATATATTAGTGATACATCATAGGGAATTGAAGGGAAAATGTGTCTGTTTGCAGATGATGCAAAGTTATGGAATAGGGTCGACACTGAAGGAGGGGTTAAGGCCACGAGGAGGGATTTGAGTATACCAGAGAAATGGTCAGAAACATGGCAGCTGAAGTTCAATACAAAGAAGTGTGCTGTGATGCATATAGGGCATAAAAATCAACTGGCCAAGTACTCAATGGGGGGAGAGCAGAGAAAGCAAACAGAACAGGAAAGGGATCTGGGAATTATAATATCAAACAACCTTAGGGGAAGTGACCAATGCTGTAAGGTGCTTGGCAAAGCAAACAGAATGATGGCATGCATACAATAGGAAGGGGCATAACTAGTAGGAAGAGGGAGGTGCTGATGCCATTATATAAGACCATGGTTAGACCACACCTGGAGTATGGGGTACAGTTCTGAAGCCTCATTTAAGTAAGGACACAGATGTAATATAAAAGGTTCAGAGAAGGGCAACAAAGATGGTGTAGGGTATGCAAAGGAAACCATATGAGACAAGATTGAGAGAATTAAATCTGTATCTGCTGGAGTTTAGAAGAGAGAGAGGAGACATGATAGAGACATTCAAGTACATGAAGGGGATAAATAAAGTGAGGGAAGGAAGTCTATTTAAAAGGAAAGTCGGAGTTAAAACAAGAGGTCATACTTTAAGATTGGAAGGAGGAAGATTTAAAGGCAATGTAAAGGAAGTGTTATTTCACTGGAGGTGGTTGAACCCTGGAACAGATTACCTGAGGAGGTGATAGGTGTAAAAACGGTGGAGGGATTCAAAAGAGCGTGGGATAGACATATGGGGTTGGTTAGAGGACAGAGGATAGGCTATTTGTGCACCGGTGACAAGTAGAGGAGGGAAAGATGGGCAGACTGGGTGGGCCAGGATGGTCCTTTTCTGATGACACATTACTATGATACTATGAACTCGCAGCTGGCCTGTAAGCAGCCAAAGTATGTTTCTCAAGCACATAACAGGTCCCACAGGGAGACCGGATGATGAATGGGATGTTTCATGAGCAGGATACCTCTCAAAAGTGAACAGAAGACCTCTAGTTGAGCTACTGTATGCCCATCAGTAAGGACATGGAAAGCTGATATAGCTGCCAAATGCACCTTTAGTGAGGAATACTGCAGATCGGAGTCTGACAGTGGCAGCAAGTACTTCAAAACCACACGGACCAGACAGATAAATGGGTTCAAATGTTTGGAAGTGGACCACAAAGTGAACTGCTTCCACTTCAAAGAGTACATAAGTCTGGTAGAAGGCGTTCTTCTTTTTTTTTTTTTTTTTGGCCACCTGGCCGCAACCAGTGTATCAGCTACTTCTGGTGACACCTCAGACCATGCATGCAGGTACAGGGACTTCAGGTCCAGATGGACCAGGCCCCTTCCCCCCATCCTGTAACAACAGGCCTCTGCACAGAAGCAAGGGCACTGGAGGCGCCACTGCTAGTTGTTGCAGCAGTAGACACCAAATTTGTTGAGGCCATAGAGGTGCAGTGAGGATGAGGGTCGCACCCTCCATCTGTACTTTCAGTAACACTCCTTGTGTATTAATGAAATGGGGTGATTGCATACAGACACTCCACACCACAGCATTTAATGACTGGTTGAAGGCATGGTGCATGGAGGAGGGCATTGGCTACATTAAGGACTGGGGACCAACCTGGGAGGACATGGGCCTCTATAAGGGAGACAGCCTCCATCCTTCTAGGAGGGGGACTGCAGTCCTTCATAGGAGGTTTAAATGCTACTTGGATGAGCATGTAAACTAATGGGGGGAAGGTGGTTAAACCAAGAGAGGCAACAACTGTCCCCCTGGATAGTAAGGTGTCAGGGAAGTAGAGCCTGAGGGGAGAAAACTCCCTTAGGGCAGAGGTGCAGAATGATAGGGACTGGGACAGGAAGAAAAGGGGGCTATAAAAGGATAGAGAGGTCAAAGGACTGAATGAGACCACGAATGGTGAAAGTGGGTCACCTTGGAGACAGGCTGTAGGACCACTGTCCATATCAGGGTAGTGTACTGACCTCTGCACAGGGCAAGGAGATGGATAAGACATTTGGGGAAGCCTGCACCAGATTGTCAAGTAAAGAGAAGGTGTGGCTAGTTGCTGACTTAATTTCCCAGATGTGGAGTGAAGCCTTATAACTGTGTCTTCCAACAAAGAGCAGGGCCATCCTTGACTCTCTACAGGAGACTTTTGTCAGGCAGCTAGTCAAAGAACCCAGTAGGGAGAGGGCAGTACAGGACCTGGTGCTTACAAACAGGAACAGCACTGCAGACACCACAGTGGGAAGCCCCCTAGGTACCAGTGATCACCATACCGTGTGGTTCAACATAAGGACAAGAGCAGAGGCAAACCACATGAGAACAAGGGTCAGAGAGAAGAAAGGATTGCCAAAGGGGTCACTAAAAGGGATAAGACTTTCTTCAGGTACATGAGTGAGAAGGGCAAAGCAACGAGACAGACAGTAATGATTAGAAGAGCAGAAGGGGGAGACTATACAGAGGGGGCCAAGAAAAATCTGACATCTTAAACAGGTACTTTTGCTCAGTCTTACAGTAACAGAGTGGGGAGGGAGGTGGACAGAAGTCCATTTTCAAGGGAAACAGTCCTGAAAGGACTTACAGCCCTGAAGTTGGGCAAGGCTATGGGATTGGACTGAATTCACACCAAAGGTACTAAAAGAACTAAATGAGTTGCTAGCTGCACCACTGACAGCCTTGCTCAAAAGCTCGCTAGAAACAGGCATGATTCCAGAAGACTGGAGAAGGGCTGACATGGTTCCTCTACATCAGAACACCAGCAGGGAGGAAGCTAGTAACTACAGGCCAGTCAGTCATACTTCAGTGGTGGGGAAATTAATGAAAACCCTACTGAAAGAAAGACCAGTACAGTATCTTGAATCCAGTGGACTGTAAGACAACAGGAAGCATGGATTCACAGGGTGAAGGTCATGCCAAACGAAACTGATAGATTTCTTTGACTGGGTATCCAGGGAAATAGATCAGGGGAGGGTTCTGGACATGGCCTATCTGGACTTCAGCAAGGCCTTCGACACTGTGCCACACAGGAGGCTGAATATGAAGTTGACCCATGTACGGTTGATTGGTCCCCGGACCAAATGTCGCGGTCAGAATAACGTGGACATTTCGTCGCGGGGACAAATAAAAGCCATACATTTGGTCGATGGCATAACTCGTAGATATTTATTTATTTATTTATTTTAACATCAGTTTAACAACCTTTGAGCCAGGGGCTCATTTACAAAGGTACCTCGTCAAAAGATTGGACAACGAAAAAACATACACTAGACAAGTTGCAGGTCAGCAGTACAGTTCAACAGTATGGTACAGATAGGTAGTTAGGTCGCCGTAAAAAAAAGATAATTGGACAAATAGTCGCATCCATCCAGCAGTCAATCAACTAACTTAGCTCTGAATTAAGTTTAATAACTGAGCTAAAAATGCAGTAAGCACAGGCAGAGAATGCTGCTGGTCTGAATTGAGTTAATTAACAATGCTGCAGCAAGTCCGAATTAAGATTCAACAAAGCTGCAGTGGCATCTGTTTGAAAAAGGTACCAAAATTCTGCCAAACCCCTGCTGGAGACAAGGAGTCACTCCATACTTTTTGCATAGCTTGTGCTGCAGGACGGTCCCTGGGGGTTGTGGATGTCTCTTGGTGGCTCCTTGAGGGAGGACTGGGCTGAGGGTAAGGGAAGAGCACAATTAAATGAGAGCTGGAGGAAAAGAGGGCCGTACAGAGAAGGCAAAGGCTTTAACAGGGTGCAAAAAGAAATGGAGCAAGCTGAAGAAAGAGGAGAGTATGTAGAGCAGAAGCCTAGCATTAACACAGAGCAGAAACAAAAAAGAAAAATAGGGAGTCAGGTTAGGTAGGTAGAGAAATAGAGAGTCAGGTTTGGAGGGCAGTAAAATTAAATACACATTAACCAGAATGCTGTACTCTACATTATAAAATGACAGACAGAATACAGCTTCCTGATTGGTCAGTTCAGGACTATACTCATGATGTTATCATAATATAGAAACATAGAATTTGACGGCAGATAAGGACCGCTTGGCCCACCTAGCTGCCCATTTTCTTACCTAACAGATAAGCTGCAGATCCTAGTTAACCAACAGCTTAATTCCTCCTACCCCCCCACTAGGACTGCCCTAACATATAACATCACAAATATACTCCTGCTGTAACAATGTGTACTTATGTCTGATTAGTATAAATGAACTGTGGCAGGACAAAATTAGAAGTTTCTATACTGTGTTAGAAGCAATAGTTCATATTGTACAGTACATACACTATGAGAAACCAGCACTCCAGGCAGGGGCTAAACTTTTATGCACACAGAGATTTACTCAACAAAGTATTAAATGTCGCCGTACATCAGCGGACAGAATGTTGCGGGTATCTGGTTGCAGTGGCTACATTGTGCCCGCTATCTGTTGTACCAGCAACAAGATTACATTTTGACGAGATCGGCGCTACGGTTTGACTGTGACTAATTCGACCGCGACGAATCAACAGTATGCCATTTGACCAGCCTAGGAGCAGGATCCTAAGTGGCAAACTCGGTTAGAAACTGGTTAATGGAAAGGAGACAGAGGTTGGTGATTAACAGCACTCATTCTAAGGACGGGAGAGTGACCAGCAGAGTACCACAGGGCCTGGTACTGGGACAAGTCCTCTGCAATGTCTTCATAGGGGACACTGCAGAAGAACAAGAAGGGAAGGTATGCCTTTTTGCAGATACCAAAAATCTGCAATAGGGTGGACACTCAGGAGGGGGTAGAAAAAATGCATAAAGACCTTGGGAAACTCGAGGAGTGGTTACAGACTTGACAGTTGAGGTTCACTGCCAAAAAGTACAAAATCACGCAGCTACGGCATAGGAACCTGGTGAGTATAGGATGGGAGGGAGGCACTGACAATTACTATACAGGAAACAGACTTTGTGGTTATCTTCTGAGGACCTCAAAGTGACAAGACAGTGTGACAAAGCAGTAGGTAGGGCACAAGGTATGCTGGAGCGCATAGGGAGGGGTATCTACAGCAGAAGAGGGAAGGTGGTATTGCCACTGTATTGCTCGCTGATGTGAGCCCACCTGGGGTACTGTGTCAGTTTTGGAGACTACACCTCAAAAAGGACATTGACATGGTGGAGGTGGTCCAGAAGAGGGTGACTAAAATGGTGCATTGTTTGCATAGGAAGCCTTATGAGGAGAGACTGATGGATCTTAGGACGTACACTCTGGAAGAGAGGAAGAGAGATGTGACATAGTAGAGATCTACAAGTACCTTAATTCATTTTCACCTAGACAGCCATTTTGTATCAGGTTAGACAATGGATGATTCGAACGTCATACAGTTACTGGAAGTAATGGGTTAAGTGGGTGAACACGGTGCCGATGGAGAGAGAGTCTCTTTTAAATGAGAATGAGCACAAGGAACAGGGGGCAGTGAGCATGTGACAAAGCTGGGGGGAGGGAGGAGTTCAAGAATGATGTGAAGAAATATTTCTTCACTGAAAGGGTGGTAGATGCCTGGAACAGACTGCCAATGGAAGTGGAGGACGCTGGAATAGAGGGGAGCTTCAAACATGCATGGGACAGACATAGGGTATATTAGATAGGAGACAAGGAAGTGCAAGGGTCTCTGGAGACCAGATAAGGTCTGGGGAAGCAGAATAGGCAGGGACCATCTAAGCAGATTGGGTGGGCCAAGCAGTCCTTTCCTGATGACAAATTCTATGTTTCTATGATACACATACAGCAATATGTATACCCATGTGCCTGACTGCCCTGTAAGTGCTAGTGGTAGTCAAAAATCAGTGAGCCAGAGCCACACAAAATAACATTCCAATTATCCGTTATACAGTAAGAACTTGCAATCTTGAGATCCAGGTGAAAATGGGGTAAGTGGTAGCCCTAAAGTAGTGTTAGTTTATGTTCTGGCTAGACAAGGACATTTTAATTTTTAAAGCACACTTACCCATAGGCTCAGAGCGCTGCACACACAATAATAAAATAAGATTATAAAAAACAACAGCAGTATAAAATAACATCAGAACAATGAAAATTACAGTACATTCCGTAATTCTTGATCTTCTTGGACAAGACTTCACCATTTATTCATACTGCTGGGTTCAAGCCGGAGGCACTGGGACCCTGCAGGAGCCAAAAATCTTCAGAAGGGCCAGCACCGAGGTAGGACTGCACATGCACGGCACCATGAGACTGGCTCATGTCGTATAGGCTATCTTGGCGTCAACCCTCCAACTGCCTCAGTACCTTTTTTTTTTTATTACCGAGGAGGTGCAGCATATTTTAACTAAAGAAACACCTAACCTAACAAAGGCATAAGATAGCCCTTCTGACCCATGTAAGAAGGGTCAACTAGAACAATGTCTTCACAGCCCAAACCCAAACAAGGGAGGTGAAGACCAGAACGGAGTAAGTGAGCTCGGGGGATGGTGGGTGGGTGGGCACAAATGGTAAAGACTTGTCCAAGAAGATCAAGAATTACGGAGATGGGGGGCACTGTTGAGCCCGAGCAATGAGCAGAAAATATTTACAGCTCCTTATAACCTGGAGAGGAATCTGCCTAAATCTTCCACTAAGAAGTCTTAGCTTTTTTGATCTCACCATCGTAAAGCTCGCCCCTGAAAACATCAAGATGGGTAATCCTAAAAAGGATAAATCCTCAGGAGGACTTGACAAAAGCAAGGGATCGGGAGCTTCAGGAAGGCCTGAAGAAGCCATCGTTTCAGAGGAGAGGCCTGAGACAGTGGGTCACAAACTTCAGACCCTTATATCTTCTATGTCCGTTTTAAGTCAAAAAGTAGACGACTTTAATGGATGGGTCACAATCTTGGACTCGGCGGTAGAGGGTATCAAAGGGGACCTCCAAGATGTCCACAAGCAAGCTGATGCCTCTACGGGTGCAACTACGCTTGTGCTAAAGGAAAATCAATAGCTTAAGGCAAGGCTGGAGGCCCTTGAAAATCAAGCAAGAGTGGCAAATGTTTGTATGATAGGACTACCGGAAGGTATCGAGGCGACCACCCAATACTAAACATCCAGGACTGGCTAACTGAAAAGTTAACATCAGGAAGTCCGGAAGAAGCTTGGGAGGTAAAGAAAGCATACCAGGTGAATCTGTGGGGCAGATCACAGAACACGGATGAACCGCAAACCCTCATGTTGGTGACCTCGGGTGTAGCAGCCCGGGATAAAATTCTTAAATGTGCTTGCAGAGCAGCTCCCTTATTGCAAGACGACCACCAGATACATTTTTTCCCTGATATCAGTTATGCCACTAGGCAACGTCGGAAGAAATCTGAGGGAGTTAGATGCATTCTGAGAGGCTTGGGAGTTCCACACAACATTATTTTCCCTGCTAGGCTTTGGGTGGTACACAAGAGTAAAGTATACCTATTCTCGGATCCTATAGAGGCTGGAAATTGGGCAAATCGGAGGGCAGCTGAAACACATAGAAGAACCGAAGGTACTGAAGATGAAGATGATGAGGCAATACCTTGAAGGCATTCTGAAGGTGACTGCTTATTACCGAATGGTAACTCTATTTTGCATTGCCCCAGTACTGTTTCGACGTTTCAACAAACTTTAGCTCAATCGAATAAATAAAACTATCAGACTTTTTGTAGATTTACTTTCATATTTACAACGGATTTGAGCCACCTGCGATGTCTTAGTTTTCATGGGGGGTGTAAATTTTGCTTACTACCAAATCTTATTTTAGGTTAGAAATAAAAGAGACAAAGGTTGTTTAGTTTCCTTCTCCAGGTTTGAGTGGGGTATTTTTGAGCTGTTAAAATATTGTTAGCTTTAGAGATGTTTCTCTCTTGCACTTAGGTAAATACATGGCACCACTAGCCCTTTTATTTAAAAAAGGGGCATGGCTAATTCTCAGACTAGAATTGCTGGACAATTTATTAACATTAACATTGACAAATACCGTGTAGCTCATGGGTTCTATACTCAGCACAAACAGAGTAATTTTATCATACTGGCTTAAATTTAATATAGGAATACCCATAATGTTGGAACAATATATAGTAGATGCAAAGAGCTCCTTTGATTAAGGAAATAATGTTATTTCCAATGGTAATACTGTGATTTGCTGGACTGTCTGCTATATGAGAAATGTTTGTTATGAATATAGCAAAATAAAGTATAAAAAAAAAAAAATTACAGAGAGTACATAATTTTCATATCTTCCTGGACTTAAGTCTTCATCATTTATTCATACTGCTGGGTCAGAGTACCAAGCTGAAGCAAAATCCCCCGAGCTGGGCAGTAAGAGATGGAGCTCACTCAGGACAGAAGTCAGTTAAGGACTGTCCCGTCAAAGGACGCATGCTGTCAAGCATGGACATCCAAAGCATAGCATTTAACAAAAGTATACACTGTGTTCCAGTTAACCACTTTGCAGATCTCTGCCATAGATGTAGCAACCGCTCTGGTAGACTGGGCATGCACTTGGCCCAACTTGACCTCTGTCCATAGAGTAACAGTGGTGAAGGCATGCCATTATCCAGGCAAAAATACATTTAATGGTTACTGGCTGACCTAGCCGGGCAGCACCGAAGGACACAAAAAGCTGCTTGGATTGACAGATGTCCTTGGTTCTATCGATGTAGAACTGAAGGGCTCTTTTAACATCCAGGGAGTGAAGGGTGTGCGCCCCTTCATTCTGGAAGTCAGAAAATAAGTAGGCAGAACCAAAGGCCGGTTGAGGTGTAATTCTGAAACCACATTTGGTAGGAACTTAGGGTGTGTATGGAGGACCACCTTATCCTTGTGAAAGATGGTATACAGAGGATCTGTGACCAAAGTATGCATCTCAGAGATCCTATGAGCAGAAGTGATGGCCACCAGAAAGGCGGTTTTCCAGGTCAGAAACTTGAGATCACACGTAGCTAGAGGCTCAAAGGGTTTACGAGTGAGCATGTCTAGTATGAGGTTAATATCCCAGTGGGCAACCGGCTTCTTGGTAGGGAGCCTCATGTGTAGAATGCCCTTGAGGAATCTTTTGAACAGAGGTAGTTGAGCCAGGGTCATGTTCTGGCATTATAGGCAGAGACTGTACAGAGGTGTAACTTTACAGATGATTATTGTAGACCTGCGTCTGAATGGTCTAACAAATATTCCAATACCTTGCTTGGAGGACACCAAACTGGGTCTATGGAGATCTTAGCACACCATTCTAAGAAACCCTTCCATTTAGCTACATAAGTTTTCCTAGTGGAAGGCTTACGTGCAGGCAGGGGGATTTCTGAGAGTCTGAGAAACCTTAAACCAACTCACTTCTATCTCCTCAGGAGCCATGCGTGGAGATGAATGGAGCACAGACTGGGATGGACCAGGGATCCCTGTGTCAGGAGGTCTGTCCATAGAGGCAGTTGCCTCAGAGGGGCCACTGACAACTCATTGATCAAGGGAAAACAAATCTGTCGAGGCCAGCACGGTGCAATGAGAATACTTTTGCCCTGTGTGCCTCCAGTCTGAGCGGCACCCTCTGAACTAATAGAAAAGGAGGAAATGCATACAGAAACCAATTTGTCCATCGCAGCCTGAATGCATACAGACAGAAAATGCCAGATTCAGGATTTCTGGAGCAGAATAGAGGCCGTTTTGCATTGAGTGGGGACATAAAAAGGTCCAGGTCTGGAGTGCCCCACTCCTCGAACAGTGACTGCACGATGTCTGGTGCTAACGACCACACGTGAGGATCCACTTCCATCCTGCTGAGTTAGTCCGCCAGATTGTTCTGAGTACCTGGCAGGTAAACTGCTTGAATCAGAGCACTGTGATTGATGCACCCTTCCCATACCCTCATGGTTTCTCTGCAGAGAGGGTAGGAGTGTGCCCCCACTTATTTGTTGATGTAATACATCACTACTTTGTTGTCTGTCTGAAGGATTACCTTGTGACTGACATCTTCCAAAACTCGGAGGGCGTAAAGGACTGCCTTCATCTCCAGAATGTTGATATGGAGGTGAGACCCTGCATGGGTCCAAACTCCCCAACTGTGATGGCCCTGGCAGTGAGCTCCCCACTGGAGAAGAGATGCATCTGTGGTGACGTTTATCTGTGATTCCAGCAGAGCAAAGGGGAGACCTTGAAGAAGGTTGTCCTCTTGCATCCACCATGCAAGTGACCAACACAGGGGTTCCGTCACTTTGATGGGGTAGGATTGAGGATGTGTTGTTGGGGATCGCTGTGTGCTGAGCATCCACTGAGTAGTCCTCATGTGCAGTCAAGCCTGAGGCACTGTGAAGACAGAAGAGGCCATGAGGCCTAACATCCATTGCATAGAGTGAGCCTAGACAGGGTTGTTTTCCATGATGAAGCAAGCCATCTGAAGGATGTCATTACACCTGTCCTCCAGGAGAAAGGCCTTTGCTTTGTTGTGTCTAAGAGGGTGCACATGAAGAGAAGCTGCTGTGAAGGTTGAAGCTGTGACTTTTCCAAGTTCAGTAGCACTCCCGTGGAGGTCAAGAACTGAAATGCTGTGAATACTGCTTTCTCTATACCCTGTCTCGACGGGCTTGCTAAAAGCCAATCATCTAGGTAGGAAAAGACTTAAATGCTGAGCTTTCAAAGGTACCCTGCGAGAACTGCGAAGCACTTTGTAAAGACTTGAGGTGCTGAGGAGAGCCCAAAGGGCAGGAATCTGAACTGGTAGTGTTGACCCAAGGCCAAAGGGTGAAGGAACTTGTAGTGGTTTGGGTGCACTGGAATATGTCGGCAGGCATCTTGCATGTACAGGGATACCAGCCAGTCGTGCTGTTTAAGAAGTGGCAGAAGTGTCCCCAGGGAAAACATCTTGAACTTTTCGTGGTACAAGAACTTGTTTAGATTTCTGAGACTGAGAATGGGATGCATGCCCCCATCTTTTTCAGAAACAGAAAGTAATGGGTGTAGAAACCTGTGCTTCATTCTGTCCACAGAACTACTTTCACTGCCCTGTTTTTGAGAAGGCCCGCTATCTTTTTTTTTTTGAAATCTAATAAACTTTATTGATCATAAAGAATTCACTTTCAGTAAACACAAACATGAAACGGCACCAATGTCAGGATGCCCTTCCCCAGAGGCACGCAGGCCTCTCCCCTTCCTCCCCCCTACCCACCCCCCTCAGCCCCAGCCCAAGTGGAGCAAGAACCCTATAAGAAAGTGTTAGTATAATGGGCGGACTTCAATATTCAATCAGAGCCACACTGGGTTATACATATCTTAGCCGGCCAAATGGCCATGTCAATAAAACTATACATATAGATTACCCACCATGTATAGTGTATACAGTTTCCCACATTTTTTATCAAAGCCCTGAGGATTATGATGTAAATGGGCAATCATGCGTTCCACATGGAGATTGTACAGCAACTCTTGCAGCCACTCATTGTAGGAAATCGAGGATTGATTCAACCAGTGTTTAAGGACCACTTTTTTCAAGGAAAGGGAAATTAGTGACATAAAATATCTACGTTCTAAGACTGGGATGGAGGCTCGGAATAGCCTCTGCAGGCCCAATAAGGGATCAGCACTATCCTCAATTAACTTCCAGAGAGGGACCACTTGGGGACAAGTCCAAAGAACATGTAATAGGGAGCCCTCATCCTGGCCACACCTAGTGCAGCTGGATGACTGCAGTCGTTCCATATGAACCAACTTCTGTGGGGTGTAAAAAAGATTTAGTATATTGAATTGGGTGAGCCTTAATCTGTCTTGGGCTATGTAACGGTAGGTGCCCTTCCAAATACCTAGCCACTGTTGGGGATAAATGGAAAACAACTGGTCCCAGTACGGGGAGGTTCTATTGATTTCTGGGGCAAATCGGGAAAATAATACCCTATAAGAGAGGAGACAGCATGTTTCTGGGAGGCCAGGGGAAAAATGAAAAAAAGGAACCCAAAAAATCTGTATTCCATGAGCCTCGACCAAACCATTGGATCTGCTATCTTTGAGGTGAGAAGGTCTGACTGAGCAACTGACAGAGTATGTTACCACTTGGGTGGAAGGTTTGGGAGAATCTCTGCAAACTGAGTGAGTGCCCCTCTCAAACAATCCTGAGGACCCACTTGTCTGTAGTGATAGACTTCCACTGACTATAGAATTGAGTCAGACGTCTTCCTACCACCGAGGAGAGGTCAACCTCGGGCAGCTGAGGCACAGCCAAGGCCAGATGCTCAGAAGGTAGCACTGGGTGCTTTCAGGGTTTATGTCTTCTGATGCGTTTTCTTTTGCGGCCGAGGGGACTGGTGCTTGGCTCTGGCTCCTTTGCCTCTCCCACAAAAGGGTTGCCTATTGCGAAAGAACTGATGGTTCCTGCCTCTCTGAGAGGCTGGAGGAGCCGAAATGACTGTCTTGATGGCAGTTCTGGTTTTCTGAGAGGCCTCCAGGGCTTGTTCCACCTGTTGGCCAAACAGGTAGGTACCATCAAAGGGGTCATTCATAACCTGCTGCTGGGCATTCAAAGAAAACTGTGATGTCCGGAGCCAGGAATGTCTTCTAATACAGCTTCCAGCAGTGACTGCTCTGGAAGCTGTATCAAATGCATCCATAGATGCTTTTAACTGATGGCTATTGCATTCTATTTCTCAGGTGACATCCTGAAGAATCTTACATTTGGAGTCAGATTCTGGAAGATTCTCCACAAGAAATTTAAGCGAGGTCCAGAGGACATATTCATACTGAGAAAAGTGTCCTTGACAGCTGGCTATAAGTATGCCAAGAGTGGCGGTTGCAAAAGCCCTTTTTCCCCATAGTATTGCTCTTGAAAGATTCTTTATTGATAGGACATGCTGTTACTTCCTGCAGTAAAACAGCTTTGTCGTTCTCTGCAAGAAAAACCAACGCATCTGCAATGGGTTGCGAAGCTAGTATAGGTCTCTCTTTAGTAGGGACATATTTCCGATCTATGGACTTGCAAACAGAAGGAATAGAGGCAGACCTAGCCCACACGGCTTCAGACAAAATCTTGAAGGCTGGGGGAACAGGAGGCATAAGGTTCACTGGGATGTCAGGGACATGAAGTTAATCAAGGTGCATGAGCTTTTCTGGATTTAGAGATGAAGTCTGCAGAGCCAGGGTTGCCTGCATATTCCTAAGTAAAGACTGAAAGAAAAGGAAAGGTTCTTTTAAGGAACAGCAGCCAGAACTGCTGGCTTATTGTCCAGGTTGTAGAAGTAATCTTCATCCCCCTTTTCAGAAATGATGAGATCGGTGTCGGACTCGTCCTGCTCCATGTCCCCTTCAGAGGGGGAAAACAGAAGAGGTGTGGAGCCCAAAAGGACGAGACCAGGCCTAGGAAGAGGAAAAACAGGTGACACCGGAACCGGCCCCAGAGGAGTTGGCACCAGATGCGGTGCTGGAGTGGGCACCGGCCAAAAAGGAGCCGGCACCAGGGACGACACCCAACCCAGACCTAGAAGAGGGGCAGGACAAGATACCTGTGCCGGTCCCTGTGAGGAAACAGAATGAGGGAGGTAGGCATGTGGAACTGGCGTTGGCGGTGTGGTCACTGGCATAGGAAGAAATTCTGATGCTGGAGCCAAACACTCTACCTGGCCTGAAGATCCCAACTGCAGGCCTGATGGCCCCAGCATCAGATCCGCAGGAAGGGGCAAATGGGCCAGACGCTGTACCCAATGCCCCATAAGAGCAGCCCAGTGCTGAAACTGCCCACCAGAAAACCCAGAAGAGGACAGAGAAGGGTTCCAGTGCCGAGATTCTAAGCAACTGTGGGTGGAGGCCATCAGGAAACTGGACAGAGCTGGAGAAGTCCTCTTACTCACAGATGCCGAAAACCTCTTGGCAGATGTACCAGAAGGTGACCTCCAGTGGTACCGTTTCTACTCCTTCCATCAGGAAGAGGAAGAACTCGAGGCAGAGTGGTGCCAGATCCCCGATTTGGATCAGGAACAGGCCCACTTCTTTTTGTGTTTTCGGGAGGACTGTTCTCCCTCCTGAACACTAGACATCCTGTGGTCGTCTCCCCCCCCCCCCAGAGAGGGTGGCAGACCAGACACAGCCCAGGTGCCAGAGAAGTCTTCCAAAGGAGACTCCCTACCGTCACCATCACCATCCATAGTCAACTCCATCGATCAGTAGGGCTGTCGAAGAGAAATAATAAAATGGCTTGAACCCAGCAGTATGAATAAATAGTGAAGACTTAAAGAGCAGCTGACGTCTTCGGGAAAATTTTAGAAAACACAATAGTTGGACATAATACAGCTTCTATTTCATATATATTCTATAACTTTTTCCTCCCCATTATTTATTACTGAAGAAATTCCCACAAAAACAAGATCTTTATCCCTTAGAGTTCATCTGCCCCATAGCTTACTCCTTACTTGAAATCATAATGCTCTGTTGTGACATCACAGTCTGTTGCCATGGAAATAAGTCACAAGCACAGTATTATGACATCAGGTTGGGAAGAAGCAATAGGAGCTGATGAACCCTCAAAGAACAGATATCCTGTTTTCATGCATTTGACCTCAATAACGTCAAAATCCTTCTTGGTGCACAGAATAAAGCTCTATCAGCCATCACAGTGTATATCCCTCCTAAAGAAAAGGGACCGGGCCTCCACACGGTTCTGGATTACGTCAAAACACTCCCACCTGACTCTGAAACCGTCGTACTTGGTGATTTTAACAAAAACTGGCTGGGTACAGAGGCAGGTGCTGCCAGGGACTCGGTCACATCGGCCAACCTCACCCAGACACTGCACTCCCGAACCAGAAAAAACTATAAAACTGGCACCAGCACCCTTTCGGACTGGATTCTGACCACTCACCCCTCCCGGATCACCAGATCCGCTGTTCTTCCTGACTCCCTCAGTGATCACTCCCCCCGTCAGCTGCATCTGGTCAAATAAATTCTGCAAATTGCCACCTAAAGTCATCCTCAGCAGAGTCCTACCCCGTGGACAGCTAATCAACCTAAAAACATGCCCACTTAATCAAGACTGGTCCACCATCAACCGGGCAACCGACACAAACACAGCCCTGGACCTATTCATCCGCATCTTCAATGAAGCCTGTAACATCTTTACCCCGCTAAAAAAACACAAAGTTAAATCTCTCTGCAATCCATGCCTCTCAGGCTCACTCCTAAAGAAGTTAAAACACAGGGATCATCTCTGGGAACAGGTCAGATCAACTGGAAATCAAGCAGACATCCAAGAATACAAAAGAGCTAGAAATGATTGCACCAAATCCATTCACCAACAGAAATCTGACTACCACAAGAAAGCACTCACTGACTCATGCGGAAATGGGAGAGCTTTCTGGGATAACATAAAAGATGTCACCGGGAAGGAGTCCAAATCACCCTCGACTGATCTCAAGATTAACAGGAGTATTACACTGGACCAAAAAGTCATTGCCAATACTTTCAATGACGCCTTCACTGACCTCAGCAGTGTCCTACCCCCCGACTTTTTCAACATCAGTGACACTCCTCTTCCCACCCATCAGACTCCACCCAAAATCCTCCCCCTTCTACTTCTGAGCAGTTAACAACAATACAGTCAGGAAATACATCTCCAAAGCCATCGGCAACACCAGAGCAAGTGCTGATACACTGGACCTCAAGCTTCTGTCCCTCACACTAGAGGAAGTACTGGGGCCTCTCACCAGGATTTTTAATCTCTCCCTCTCTCTCAGCCAGTTCCCAGATAAATGGAAGTCAGCAACAGTCACTCCAATCCAGAAAAGCGGTGACCGGACCTCTCATGGGAATTACCGCCCTATCTCTATCCTCCCACCCCTTTCTAAGGCCCTGGAACAGATAGTAGCGGACCAGCTCACTGATTATTTGAGCAAATATAACATCCTTTGCCAGCAGCAACATGGGTTTAGAAAAGGGCATAGCACTGCCACTGCTCTTCTTGAGTTCACGGGTGCCATCAACAACTCCCTAGACCACAGTCTCCTAACTAGGGCTATATTCATAGACTTGTCAAAGGCTTTTGACACCATCCACCATCACCTCCTGCTTCATCAGCTACTGATCTCTGGCCTCTCTTCTGAAACTGTGGCATGGTTCGACAGCTGCCAGCTTGGCAGAAGACACCAGGAGAAAGGACTGTTGTGTGACTGAACTTCTCTGCTGGGACTAAAGTAGAATAACTTTTGTGAGTAGCTAGGCAGAAGACACCAGGAGAAAGGACTGCTGTGTGACTGAACTTCTCTGCTGGGACTAAAGTAGAATAACTTTTGTACTTGGACCTTTAATTTAGGGTAAAAAAACTAACATACAAAAAAAAGTGTGTGTTTGGGTTAACTGAACTGAATGGGTATCTGAAGAGTTATCTAGGTGTAAATCTCAGGTGACGGAAAGGACTTAACTGCTGTGAGGTTTAAATTACTTGTAGAAAGATCTGGTAAGTAGGGGGAGTGGCTTAACTAGAAGGAAGCTACATTTAAAGACTGCCTTAGAAAGTTTCTGCTAGTAGCTTGGCAGAAGACACCAGGAGAAAGGACTGCTGTGTGACTGAACTTCTCTGCTGGGACTATATTGCCCTCCTTCCCTCCCCTCCACCCAGCCACCCAAAGCTAGTTCTATTTTTATAGGCACAGGATTTGACTGACAATAGGAACTTCCTGTTTAGGGGCAGGAAGTGAGTGATCACAGAACCACCAAGGACCCACCATCCTAGAAGGGCAAGAGTAGCTCTCCGGCCCCCTCTAGCTGCTGGAGATCTGCCTCTGAGCAAGTAAGTGGTCTACTGAGAAATATAGGATATTCTTGTCTCAGAACAGGACAATCAGGAGCTTAAAGGGCTCACAGGTAGAAAGTAAGGAGAGAGAGAGAAAAAAAAAAACAGAGGAAAGAGTAATGATTGCAAACAGTTAAGGGGCCAGAAATAAGACATGACTGGAGTGGTGCGGTGCAGTGCAGTGGCTGTGGAGCAGCAGTCTTCCGGGAGATGTTCTGGAGGATGCGGTGTTGTCCCATCTGCAGGCACCTCTCTGGGCTGAAGGAGGAGGTTGCTCATCTCCAGGCTGAGTTGGCCAGGATTTGTGGGACCTCCTCTTCCATCCAGGGACCACTAGTGCCACTGCCGTTGTCTCAGAGGTTGCCAGAAAGAGGAGGCGGTTGGACTACAGTGGGCTCAGGGAGGTGAGGGTGGTGGAACAGGCGCATCCCTCAGTTGTACCTCTCCACAATTCCTATGCCATTCTGGCAATGTGGTTCCTCTATGGAGGCACCCACAGTGGAGACCAGGAGGATGCTGGGAACCTCCACAAAGGAGACCCACAGGAGGGTGGCAGGGGACCCTGCAGGGAAGGAAACAACTCCTGGTGGGGACTCCATTGTTAGGAAGGTAGAACTGGGGGAGGAAGGGGAGAGGGAGGTAAGGTGCCTGCCTGGCGCCATGGCTTGGAGGGACAGGGAGCGAATCCTTAGGATTGCCGGAGCAGCTGCACAGGGGAGGTTGCTGGATGTCATTGTCCACCTAGGGGCAAATGACCTGGCTAAGAAAGGGATTAGAGAAGTGCAGGAAGAGTTTGTGGAATTGGGGAGGGCCTTAGTCAAGTAGCATGCAGTAACCTTCCGGGACTACCCATCTATGGCATAGGAGAGGCTAGGGTGTTCGCACCATGGGAGTCAATCAGTGGTTGAAAACTGGTGTGAAGCTCAGGGATTTGGTTTCATTGGGGACTGGGGTCCACCTGGAGTGATGCAAGCCTATACTGGCATGATGGGCTGCATCTGTCGGAGAGGAATCAGGATCCTAGGTGATAGGTTTAAATGCTTCATTGGCAAGCTTTTAAACTAGCCAAGGGGCATTGGAAAGAACCGAAAATCCTAGCCCCCAAATAATCATATGGTAATAAGTGTAGCAAACACCAACATAGAGGTGTCGATAGGGAGAAGGGCAGGGGTAAATGGAGAAAGTGACAAAGGCAAGAAGGACAGGGATGGGGCAAAAGGGAGTAAGGCCATCAGGAAATGGAGGGTAATGAGTACCAATGCCCGTAGTCTGGGCAAAAAGCTCCCTGAGCTGATGGCCTTAATGGAAGAGGGATGCCTGGATATCGCAGCAGTCACAGAACATGGTACACAAAGAACCATGACTGGGATGTTAACATACCAGGGTACATAACCTACAGGAGAGACAGGCAGGGGAGAAGAGGGGGAGGAGTAGCTCTCTATGTAAAGGAAAGGATAAAAGCAACTGAACAAAAGAGTAAACAGGGAGGAGAGGAGGCACTGTGGGTTACCTTGGAGACTGGAAAGGGCACCACAATCCGCACAGGGGTTGTGTACAGACCCCCATGTCAGGGGGAAGGAATGGACAACGACATGATAGAAGGCATTCTTAGAATGGCAGAGAAAGGGGAGATGCTGTTGATGGGAGACCTGAATATGCCAGATGTTAACTGGAGCACATTTGCTGCAGCCACATCCAAGAGCAGGGCCATTCTTGATGCACTACAGGTGGCAGGCATTAGACAGCTAGTTTCGGAACCCACTCATGAGGGAGCAATCTTAGACCTCGTAATCTCAAATGGGGGCAGTGAGAGGATCTCAGATCTAGAAGTGGGTTGCCATCTGGGGACAAATGACCATCAAACAGTGTGGTTCATGTTAAACTCAGCTACAGAGTCAAGCCATACAAAAGTGAGGGTACTGGACTTTAGGAGGGCTGACTTTGGCAAGATGGGAGAGTGCCTCGGAAAAGCACTAGAAACAGGCTAGAAGGAGATGTGGAGCAACAATGGGCAATTATCAAAACTGCCATCACAGAGGCAACAAGCCTTTGTGTGAAGCAAATAAACAAATCAAAGGAAAGAAAAAGCCACTATGGTTCTCAAAAGAGGTGGCTGTGAAAGTCAGGAAGAAAAAGATAGCATTCCGGAAGTATAAGGAAACATAGAAGGAGCAGGACAGAGAGCTGTACCAGTTAAGGCAGAAGGAAGCAGGGAGGGAAGTCAGAATAGCAAAGGCCCAAACTGAGGAAAAGATAGCCAACTCAGTTAAGAAGGGGATAAAACCTTTTATAGGTACATCAGCGAGCATAGAAAGACAAAGGGAGGGATAGTGAGGCTGAATAGAATGAACGGTGGGTGGGCAGAGGGGGACAGTGAAAAAGCAGGAACACTGAACGAATATTTCTGCTCAGTATTCACAAAAGAGGAGGGGGAAGTGCCTAATCCAATTAACAGAAGTACTTTTGATAGGAGGTCGATCCCAGTCCTTTCACAGAAGAAAGGGTTCTGCAAGAACTCCTAAAACTGAAGGTGGACAAAGCAATGGGTCCTGATGGAATTCACCCCAGAATTCTAAAAGAATTAAGGGAGAGAACTAGTGAAACCACTGGCTACTCTTTTTAATAAATCATGGGAGGATGGTGTGGTACTTGAGGACTGGAGGAAGGCGGATGTGATTCCCCTTCACAAAAGTGGGACCAAGACAGAGGCAGGAAACTACAGACCTGTCAGTCTGACCTCTGTGGTAGGGAAAGTGATGAGAGTCACTTCTGAAGGAAAGAATAGTTGAGTACCTAGAGGCCAGTGGAGCACAGGACCCAAGGCAGCATGGGTTCACAGCGGGAAGGTCATGTCAGACGAATCTAATAGATTTCTTTGACTGGGTGACCAAAGTAGTAGACCAGGGAGGGGCTGTGGACATGGCCTACCTAGACTTTAGCAAGGCATTTGACACAGTCCCACACAAAAGATTAATAGTCAAACTAACCAGCCTGGGAGTGGGACCCAGGGTGGTAGCCTGTGTAAAACATTGGCTGGACAACAGGACACAGAAGGTAATTGTAAATGGAGTCCACTCTGAAGAAAGGGGTTACTACTGGGGTACCGCAGGGTTCAGTATTGGGTCCAGTCCTTTTTAATGTCTTCATCAGTGACATTGCAGAGGGACTGGAAGGAAAAGTATGCCTTTTTGCAGATGACACAAAGATCTGCAACAGGGTTGATACCCAAGGAGGTATGGAAAGGATGAAAAGGGACTTGGCAAGGTTGAAGGAATGGTCAGAAGTATGGCAGCTAAGTTCAATGCAAAGAAGTGCAAAATAATGCACCTGGGAAACAAGAACCCAGGGGAAGAATACACAATGGGTGGGGAGGTAGTAACAACAACAAAAAAGGAAAGGGACCTGGGGGTAATCATATCAGATGACCATAAGGTTAGCAAGCAATGTGAGAAGGCAGTAGGGAGGGCTGGGGGTTTACTGGGATGTATAGGAAGAGGCATCATCAGCAGAAAACAGGACGTTGTTATCCCTCTGTACAGACAGTTGGTGAGACCCCATCTGGAGTACTGTATCCAGTTCTGGAGACCCCATCTCTGCAAGGACATAAGACAGGATAAAGGCAGTCCAGAGGAGGGCAACTAAAATGGTGCAGGGTCTACAAGAGAAGCCATATGAGGAGAGACTAAAGGAGCTTAATATGTATACCCTTGAGGAAAGAAGGGAGAGGGGGGACATGATAGAAACTTTTAAGTACCTCAGTGGAATCAACAAAGTCCAAGAGGGTAGCATCTGGCAGAAAAAGAGACTTGCAAGAGCAAGGGGACACAATTTAAAGATAGAAGGAGGGCGGTTCAGGGGCAATGTGAGGAAGTATTATTTCACAGAGAGGGTAGTAGATGCATGGAACAGCCTTCCTGAGGAGGTTGTGGGGTCTAAAACTGTGGGAGAATTCAAGAATGCATGGGACAGATATAAGGCAATTCTTGTGGGGGGTAGGAAGAAATAGGCTGTTGGTTAACTAGGATCTGCAGCCTATCCTGTAGGTAGGGAAATGGGCAGACTAGATGGGCCTAGCCGTCCTTATCTGCCATCAAAGTCTATGTTTCTATGTTTCTGCCTTGGCAACCAGACCCAATGTGTAAAAATAGTGGACGTACTCTCCGACACTAAAGAAGTGTGCTCGGGTGTTCCCCAGGGCTCCATTCTAGGCCCACTACTCTTCAGCCTGTTCCTCAACCCTCTCCCCACCTCCAGTCCACTACAAATTATACTCTATGTAGATGATGCTGTGATTCTTGTCTCCCATCAAGACCCAAGCCACCTACTGGTTCAAAGAACACAAGTTAATTCTTAACCAGAAAAAAAACAAGACCATGATCTTCACCAGCCAGCAAAACAAGCACAAACATCTCCAACTCTCCTTGAACACCTGCTTAGGAAGCCCTCTGGAGCAGGTCGAATCCTTTAAATATCTAGGAATCACCTTAGACTCCCACCTGTCCTACGCTACCCACATAACTAATGTGGCAAAAACTGCGAACTCCAGACTGGGTCTACTCTATCGCCTACAGAGGCACCTGACTAAAGAGGCCCTCACTGCCACTGTTCAAAGCTCCATCATCTCCCAGATAGACTATGGCCTTGTCATCTATGGCACCGCCACTCGTACGGCACTCAGAAGGTTGTCCATCACTCTAAACAAGGCCTGTCGACTCATCACTGGAGCTAACCACCCCACGATACACCTGTGACCTCTATACACAAACTGGCTGCAACTTGAAAATCGATTCAATACCAAACCTGTGTGGTGCAAAGACATTCAGCTGGGGCTCGCCCTGAGTCTGCAATCTCTTCCAAACAAAAACCAATTTCTAGAATCACTCAGGAGATCTAAGTCACAACTGTTTTGGATCCCTCGTTGCCTCACAAAACCAGTGCCAATGTTCATTCGCTACAGGGCACCCTCCCGTTTAATGGTCTAAATGAGACTATCACACCACCACCGGCCTTGGTGCCTTCAAATCCAGGCTCAGAAACACCCTTGTTGCCTCCAGCTCCTGTGGATTGCCATGGCTATTCCTCACCATCCTTTACGCCACTCTCTGCCAGGCCACATGCCCACCATACTTACTCCTTCCAGGGGCTGCCATCCTCTCCCGCACTTGCCACTGACAACGCCGCCTGGCTACCTCGCACTCTTTCCAACCCCCCACACTATCCCCTCCCCAGCCCTCTTGCCTCCCTGCTCCTCTCTGACCCCTGCTTCTGCCCTCTTCCTCACCTCCTACCCACCTCCATCCTATCTTCATCGAATGTCTTCTTTTGCAATATGTGTAAACCTTGTAACCCATGATGTTCAACCTTTGTTATGACGTGCAACCTTTGTAAAAGATCCCTGGGCTCAAAGGTAATTGTAATCCTAGAGTAAATAAATAAATAAAAATAATAAAAAAAAAAAACGGGGATCAGAAATACAGAGCTAGTGAGAAATATAAGCTGCTTTATGTCCAAAATTACTGTTTTCCAAAGTTCTTCTTGGGGTGTCAGTGGCTCTTTAAATCCAGGAAGATTATAAATTATACTTTCTAACAAATTAAAACTAGCTAGGGAATGCCTGAGTAAATAAGTATGTTTTAGTGAGGTCTTAAAGTCCTCCACTGTGCGGGCAGAGCAGACTCTCTGGGAAGAGTATTCCAAAGTATGGATGCAGCCACACCAAAGGCCCTGTCCCAGATTGTTTCAAGTGGGAGAAGGGCATAAGAGGTAAGCCCCATCAGAGGAGTGGAGGGAGTGGGCTGAGAAGTAAAGAACTAAGAGATCTGTCATGTAGTCAGGTTCCAAACCATGCAGGGCTTTGAAAGTAGGCACGCATAAATTGAAGGTGATGTGCCACCGCATAGACAGCCAGTGCTAGTATGACATGGAATTTCAAAACAGTGGGACTACATTGCAAATAGTTGGACTGGAGAATTCTGCTTCAGTTATTGTAAGTCAGATTAGAGATGAAACAGCAAAAAGGGGTAGCTGTATCACACTGTAAACAGTGGGGGAAGGCATCCTCTGTGCCCATTTTTTACATGTAAAATGCAGAAAAAGACTCCGACCTAGCAGGTACCAGGGTGGAATGTATGCCTACTCCATGTAATGTGCCCACTCTGGCAAACCTATGAGGTTAAAGAACGACCCTAACAAAAAATTATGGTAGCCGGACACTCTCTGTCCTATTTCCGGAGTACAACAATAGGCTCGTAGAGGCAGAGAACATAACAATTAAGTGAATGACTGAGAAACACGGGAGAGCCACCAGTTCAAGGTGACAGTGGCTGCCTGGTCAGCTGAGTAACTAATATACCCTTTGTTTGACAAAGACATGGGAATTCATCCCAGCCGAGAAATTATAGACTTCCCAATCGGACAAAACTCTGCTGTAGAAAACAGCCAGGTAGTTTAAAACCACTGGTAAGGCTGCAATTGAGTGGAGTTGGGGTTGAGTCAGGGCCCCACAGGGATGCAGTGCTGTAGTTAGCAACTAATAGGGATATACCCAAGGTAAAGGGATGTACCCTGAGCAGTAAGAGAGGGATGAAACTTTTTTTTCTCTGTACAGGATTTGCCAGCTTCTATGGGGAGGAAAGGACAGAGAGAGAGAGAGAAGGCTAAGTCTTGTCTAAGTCAGGCACTCTACCAGCACTATGAAGGGTCAGTTGACCAGAGGACCCGTCTACTTAAGAGAGAGGGATGGTGAGTGGGTCATGGTACTCCATGGACAAGATATTTTGGAAGATATTCAGTTAACGTGAGTATGCATCTTTTCTATCTTCCCCAGAATCAATCTTTTCCACGGAGTCACACTTATGGGCCACGCTTTCCCTACTATAAGGGAGGAGCCTGCTCACTCAGAGGCTATCAGCTCTCTGTGTGGGGCAGAACAGCTGAGGGCAAGGGTTCTCACACTGATCTGGAGGGACCAGAGATTAGTTAGGTCTAGGCACTGACTTGTGGCACAGGAGCAGGAGGGTTCCTTGATAACTACCGCCTGAGCAGAGGGGAGAAGAAATAAGCCTTTGGTATTGTGAGTTTAGCACTATTGCCAGGCCAGAGGTGCCAGCTGTGAAAGGCAAAGCCATGACATTGATCTGGCACAGACACCTGATCCAACTAGCCTGGAGGCCACCTCACTGGCATCACATGATGCCCATAAAAGGTGCCTTGATGGAAATGTCAATGGCTTGACAGACTCACTATCAAGCATGACAGGTAGCACTGTGTGCAGCTGCATCCACACAGGTGGCAGACAAAGGCTGCCACATTTGTTTATGTATTTATTTTTTTATTGATGCAAGAGTTTCACCAGGAAAAAACATACTGAGCTAACAGCTCATTTCCAGATATGTAATGGGTGGGGAGGAAATGTGGAGAGTGCAGTACTAAGTTACATCAGTAATGTCACTATTAAAAACAATAATAATTATAAAAGTAAAAATTATGCAGTAGACAACTGAAAGGAACCACAAAGTAAGTAGTGCAAAACACAGTATTTCAATAGCAGTTCAGCAAGTTGCAACTGTCAGCAAAATGTGGGAGGGAAGGGAGATTGCACATCCAAGTGAGGATTAGTCAGTGGGAGAAGTCGACCAATAGACTACAGCAACAGGGGGAGGGAGTAGTGTAAAGGGAGAAGCACTGGGATTAGGTTAGGATCAGCTGCAACTGCAGGAGTGAGTAGTGAAGTCACAAAGGAGGAATTGTAATGACAGGAAAGAGGGAGCATTACAACTAGCATATAGGGAGAGTGCTCCAAAGTTTGGGGCAGTGGAAGGAGAAAGCAGCTTGACCAGCAGAGGACTGTACAGTGCGAAGAGTGAGAGAGTGGGTGTCAGCACTGCCAAGGAGTAGAAGGTGGAAGGAGGAAAGCTGGGGGCAGCCAATATTTGGAGACAAAGGTGACACAATGAGCTAGACACCTGGCATCAAGAGAGGACAAGGAGAGTGAGGAATACAGGGAACAGGTTTGGGTTCTGGGGAGGCAATCCAGGCAAAGCAGCAGAAGGAGTAAGACAGGAATCCAGGCTGGCAAGGGTGGACTTGGGAGCAGTGCTATATACAATGTTGCCGTAATTGAAGACAGATAGAATAGTCTTCCTGATGATCTATCTATGAGCAGGAAGCGGGATACTTATTCCTGTAAAGTACCCCAATTTTAGGGTGCAGGTGCTTGTGGATGGCATCCACAAGAGTACAGAAGTCCAGATAACAATCCAATCATACCGCTGAGGTATTTACAGAAGACATCCTCAATCAAAACACCATCATTTTTTTGGCACTGAGGGACAGCTGGTTGGCCCAAAACCAGTGCTGGATGTTGATGAAATCCAGCTGAAGATGGCTTGTGAAGTCAGAGGCAGAGGGACCAGAGGCATAGAGAACCCTGTCCTGTGCAAACATATGAATAGACACAGAGGATCGGGCAAGGGATGGTTGCTTAGGAAAATGGAGAATAGGACAGAACCAAGAATGGATCCTTGGGGGACACCAGATCAGGTAGGGAGAGGAGGGGAGATGGCGTCACCAATATGGAAAGCTTGGGTCCTTCCCTCCAGGTATGAGTGAAAGCAGTCAACGAGTAGGAGAGCCCAGTCACTCTTAGCTTGCCTGTGAGGATGGGGGGCAACTGGGGTTCTCTGTTTTGTGTAGTTTAAGAGCATGGAGGGCACTGAAGGTCATGGAGGTAGTGGTGGGAGAGAAGGAGAAAGGTTGGTGGAGGGGAGGAGTGGGTTGGGCAGAAGGGAACGGGGTGTTGTGGAAGTGAAGGGAAGAAGGGAGAGGGCAAAGTTGAAGAAAAAGGTGAAAAATAGTTGACTACAGCAGGATTGGAGATGGGGGAGTTGCCCACCTTGAGGATGGGGGTAGGAGGCTGGGAGGGCAGTGAGAAGAGGGCATGGATGCCTTTCCAGAACTCTGAGAAGTGCTTAAGGCTGTTCTGGAGCATGGATGCAAAGTAGACAACCTTTGCAAGTCAAGTAGAACTGGTACAGGAATTACAAAGAGACTCATATTTAGCAAGGTCAGATGGGGTGCCAGTGGACTTCAGGGTCTACCAGGCAAAATCATGTGCACGGTAACAGGCCAACAATTCAGCTGTGATCCAAGGGGAGGTGTGAACCTGGGTTTTCATCAGGAGGGCATGATGAGCCCAGGCTGACAGGAATTTGGAATTAAAGAACTCACAAGCTGTGTTAATATTGCTGCCTGTTAGTATGGGGGACCAGTCAGTTGCTACCAGGTCAGCAAGCAATGATGATAGATCAACGGTTCGGAATGCTCTAAGCTGGATGTATTTTGGGGGTACTTTGGGGCAGTGGATCTTGTGTAGGCAGTAGACCATATGATGTTCACTGAAGGCATCAGGCAGGGTACCAGCATCTACAATGTGGTGGGGGTGGGAGGAGAGAATCCAGTCCAGAAGGGAGTGGTTTTGGGTTCTGGGTTTGAGTCTGGTGGGATCCAAGATCAGCTAGGTAAGCTGAAGTGATTTTACATTTTTGAATAATTAATGGTGGGAGGATTAATGGTGGGAAGATGAGAGCCAAACTCATCGGAGGAGAAGGTGGCAAGGAGCTCAATGACAGAGGGTGGGGATGTGTAAAAGTAGCAAGTAGAGTTCCTTCAAAACTCTAGGGTGAATCCCGTCTCGCCCCATTGCCTTGTCTATCTTTACTTTCTTGAGTTCCTCTAAGACTATCGACCGTAAATGGGCTGGTGTCCACCTCTCCCCCGTAAACCTTTTCTTCTGAGTCTTGGCCCCTCCCCTGCCTCTTCCTTGGTGAATACTGAGCAAAAACACTTGTTCAGTATCTCGGTCTTTCGAGGTCATCCTCCACCCACCCGCCCACCCTCTTCCTTCTTTAGCCTAACAGTACCATTTCTGGTTTTCTTCCTCTCGCTAATGTATTAGAAAAATGTCTTGTCTCCCTTCTTAGTAGCCTGTGCTATTCCTTCCTCTGTTTTTGCCTTAGCCCCTCTGACGGCTTTCCCAGCTTCTCTCTGTATCTCCAGATATTTCACTCAGTCTTCTTCTTTCTGTGTCACTTTGTATTTCCTGAATGCCTTCCTTTTTTCTTGCACTTTCTCGGCTACTGACTTAGAGAACCACAGTGTCCACTTCTTTCTTTTGCTAAGCAGTCTGACACGTTGACTTGTTACTCCTGCTATGGCTCTCTTAAGCTTATCCCACTGTTCTTCTACCCTTCCCCCTGTACCTTCTGCTGCCAGGGCAATTTTAAGCTGTTCCTCCATCTCCAAGAAGCTGACCTTCCGGAAATCTAGGACCTTAATCTTTGTATGACTTTCTTCTGCCAGCGTGTTGACTTTAAACCACACTATCATGTGGTCACTGGTTCCAAGGGGTCTACCCACCTCAACATCCATAATTCTGTCCCCACTGGTTAGCACCAAGGCCCTTGGGAAGGGGTCAGGTGGCCAGTCGGCTTCTTCTGGGAGGTGAGATGAGCACCCCTTCTTGTCCCGTTGGCCCTTCATGGCATCGGACACGCCCAGTGGTGAGGCCAAAGCAATATGCTCCATCTACTCCAGTGGGCACCTCAGCATTGTGGCCTGGTGCCACCTTGGCTCCTGGTAATAAAGCTGGTACCAGTGAGCAAGGTGGTGCCGACTGCAAGACCAAGCCCCCTGCAGCATCATTTGCCGTGCTGGCAGCGGGATGGGTTCTGGAGCTGGTCCCTCCTTAGGCCTTATGGTTTTTGTCATTTCTTCCCCCAAGTGGTAAGATGACCCACGGGAGGATGATGGCACTGATCTTGAGCCTGCTGATGGGGCTGGTGACGATGGAGGACTTCCTGTGCCTGGTTCTGAACCTGCTTTACGGCAGGGAGCATCCTCTGGAGTTGCCCCTCAAGCTGGCACTGGGTATGGCACCAGGAACCCTTCTAGCACCATTCATGGTGCCAGTTTGGTTTTCAGTACAGTCCCTCATGCCATTCGCCAGTGGTGAGGCTGGTGCCATTCATGTTGCTGGATCTGCAGCCAGTGCCATTCATGGTGCCGGGTCCAGGGCTGACTCTTCTGGCTTGGCCTGGGGGGGCAGGGTTAGTGCTGGTGAGGCAATAAGGCCAGGCACTGGACCTTCGGGTCACCCCTTGTCTAGAGGTGGCAGAAACCCTGGCAGGGGTTGCAATGCTAGTTTGGAGCCCAGTTTCTCTCCAGAACCATCTAGTCCTGTCACTGGTGGGGACCAGGCCCGCCCAGTGTGATGCATATGGCTCTGCTCACCCCACCTAGGGGGGTGCCCCCAACGGCACCGTTTGGACTGGTCCACAGATGTTGGTCATTCACAGATAGGAGAATTTGTCAGGTCTTCCCTCCCGGCAAGGTCCACTGAGCATTCTTACAGCACTGGAAGAGGATCTGGCCTCATCACCCATAACCCTCCTCCTTTCCCCTCCCCTCCCTTCCCCTGCTCCCCCTCCTTCTCTCCCAGTTACTGCAGGGGCTCCAGAGCCTATGACCTGCGACCATCTGAGGTCAGTGGCTGGTATGTCACAACAATTTCACCTCAGAGGTGATCAGGCAATTTTTAGGCCTGAGGTTTCTGCACCACTGCTACCAGAACACAGATCCTCCTCTCTCTCTTCCTCCTCCAAAGAAGAGGAAATTTTGGTCCATCTCTCTCTCTCTCTCCTCTGCTGCTGAGTACTCTTGGTACCAGCAATTCCTTTAGGAGATGATGCAGGAGCTGAGTCTACATAATTTCTTTTTTTGTTAACTCTTTCTAGCACTGGGTTATCCAGGGCCCATTGGGTGAGATCCACTTGAGTCGCCTGCTACTGCCTTGCCTGAATCCCCTGCCCAGCAAGGATTCGGGGACAGAGTCCCCCCCCCGGACCTGGGAGAGAGGGGAGGATCCAGGAGAGTCAACCGGGCGGGGACCAGCAGTGGGCGTGTGTGACACTCTCTGGGGACCATTGTCTTCCTCCTGAAGGCTGGGATGTTTCCTTGCATGTTTTCCCTAAAGCGACGGACGTGCAATGACGTCGGCATGGCAAGGGAACAACCACCCCTCCTGCAGATGTCTGCCGTCGCCTCCCCATTCTTGTGTCTCCACTTAATGCAATGCCCCCAGTCTCCACTGGGAGCCACTGCAAGGTGGGGAGCCCCTTGGACCCCACCCCTGGAGAGGAGAGCAGTCCTCCGGATGCTTGATCCTCTCCTCCCCCGCCAACCCAAGTCTGCTCCCGAACCCGGGTCACCGGCATGGCAGGAGGTGTGGCATCCAGCGCCTCAACCCTCAGCGCCACCGTGCGAGTCTACATCATTTTACAGATCGCAATACTGCTACCCTGCGCTGTTACTCCTTGGAGAATATAGCAATGACAGTGCTGTCATCACTCTGGGGATCCGACTGTTTACAGAGGGATCCAGGAACATCTGGCTCCATCCCTTTGCCCTCCTCAAGCCTCTAGGGATGTCCAGCACAGGTACTGCACTCCCACGGGGTCTCCAGCAACCAAGCAAGCAAATCTTTATACAACGCCTTTCAATATCAAGGCACTGTACAGAGCATAAACCATAAATATGCAAGCAAACAGCAGTATAAATTTTAAAATCATTCTGGGAAAGCCAGTGAAAATAAATAAGTTTTTAACAAGGATTTAAAACTACTGACGGTCAGGCATTCTCTTAACCGACGAGGTAGAGAATTCCACAGGGTTGGTGCTGCAAATGAGAAAGCACGAGCTCCTGATGTTTTCAGACAAACCCTGGGAATCTCTAGCAATCCCTCATCGGCAGATCGGATTGGGCGTTTGGGGGAGTAGGGAGTCAGGAGATCTTTCAGGCAATCGGGTCCCTAATCATGTAGGGCTTTGAAGGTAAGTAGGCCTACGTTATAGGTGATCCGCCACTGAACCGGCAGCCAGTGCAGTCCACGCAGCAAAGGCATAATGTGACTGGACCTAGAGGTACCAGTCAACAGCCTGGCTGCAGCATTCTGCACCAGCTGCAAGTGGCGCTTATCAACTCCAGACAGCCCTAGGTAGAGGGCATTGCAGTAGTCAAGACGGGTAGTGATAAAGGCATGGACCAATGTTGGAAGGTCGCCCAGCGGAACCAGGTGTTTCACCTGGGCGATATTCCTCAGATGGTAAAATGAGGATTTAACTACAGCTGACACCTGAGATTTCATGGTCAAGCCATCATCAAAAATAAAGCCCAGGTTCCGCACCCGATCTGAGGTAGTGAGCTGGACACCATCAAGCCACAGGCCCAACATGTGCCCATCCCCTAAATCTGCTATCGGGTGACCCGGGTCCCCAACCAACACCTCAGTCTTATTTGGATTCAGTCTCAGCCAACTGGAGCTCATCCAGTCTTTGATCTCGGAGAGGCAATTATTTAGCACAGAGATCGCATCAACCTGTCCAGGCAGAAAGGACAAATACAGCTGAGTATCATCTGCATAGCAGTGAAAACTCAAGCCGTATCGCCTGATGATATCTCCCAATGGCAGCATATACACTGCGAACAACGTGGGGGACAATATGGAGCCCTGCAGCACCCCGCAGGACAGGGGGAGGGTGTCAGAGGAATAAATTCCAGTGACCACCCTCTGAACCCTGCCTACCAGGAACGATTGAAACCATTCAAGGACTGTACCCGACAGTCCACAGAGAAATGGCAGGGTCTCCAAAAGCACCCCATGGTCCACAGTGACAAAGGCTGCTGAGAGATCAAGAAGGACCAAGATGGTACAAGCCTTTCGATCTCTCGTCATTAAGAGATCATTTAGTACCCGAACAAGGGCAGTCTCCATGCTATGCCTCTTCCTGAAACCAGACTGAAGAACTACATAGACATTGTGAGTTACAAGGTGATCACCCAGTTGCAACGTAACTACCTTCTCAATAACCTTCCCCACAAAGGGAAGTTTAAAGACAGGTCAGTAATTAGCTGGATCATTGTGATCCAAGGAGGTTTTTTTAAGGTGTGGTCGAATGACCGCCTCCTTTAGGGGGTCTGGAAAGTCCTCCCTCTCCAAGGATCTCCATACAATTTCAGCTAGGATCCAGCAGATAACATTGACACACCCCACTAAAAGGTGGGTAGGGCCCGGATCTAAACTACAACAGGTTGGACGCAGAGTCTGGACAATCTTCACAATGTCCATGAATTCCGGTCGGCTGAAATCTGTCCAGGCAGACCGGGTGCTCACCACCTCCCGTCGACCTCCACAACCCCTCATAGAGAGAACCGGGCCGATTCTGGACCTGATGCTGGCAACATTATCTGCGAAGAACTGAGCTAGCTCATCACACTTAATTTGTGAAAAAGCTCTTCCGAACTGGAGACAGATTGGATTGCACAATCTGTCAATGGTTCGGAAAAGTTGAGCCGGTCAATTCTGCACAGCAGACATCTCTCTGGACAGGAACTCTGCCTTCTTACGGGTGATTTCTAATTGATAGCCCTTATAATGTTCCATCAATCTAAGCCTGTCAGCATCCAGGCCAGACTTCTGCCATGCTCTCTCCAGCCTTCGACCAACCCGCCTCAACTCCTTCAAGGACCCATCATACCAAGGGGACCTTGGGCAAAGAGTGAGTGGTCAAACACAAACAGGAGCAATCAAATCCAGGGCATCTCCCACTGCCTTATTATAGGCTAGTATGAAGTCCTCTGGACTTATGCTTTCACCCAGCAATCCTGATAGGTCCAGGACCACCAACAGACCGTCTGGAGTAACTCCCCTTAAAGGGCGGTACCGGATCATCTCTGAAGGGGTAGGTCCATTTGGGTGGGGCCCCGAAACTGAGCCCTATGGTGTGATGGTCAGACCAACTGACTGGTTCCACCCCCAAGTCAGAGATCTCCATCCCCAGGAGGAACAGCAGATCCAATGAGTGACCCCCTACATAGGTAGAGAAAGTAACCACCTGTGTAAGGCCCAGCATTGTCATAAGCTGGAGGAGATTTTGACCAAATGGCAAGAGTTCATCGTTGACCCATGCATTGAGATCCCCAGAATTAGCCATCTGGGAGACTCCAATACTATGTCGACGATGAAGTCCGCAATCTCCTGCAGGAATAAACCCCCATCACTTGGTGGACGGTAAGTGAGGAGTATCCTGAAACCTACACCCTCTCCCATGATACACTCAAAGGATCTGGTGGTCCCCAATGGAACATCCACAATGCCCAGTTCAGTCTTAAAAAAGATGGCTACACCCCCATCCCTATGATCCAACCTCGGGCAGTGAATCACTGAGAACCCAGCTGGAACTGCAGAAGCCAATACTGGCCTTGCATTTTTGTCCTGCCAGGTCTTGGTGATGCATGATAGATCCACCGTTTCAACAAGATCAACTATAATAGCAGTCTTGTTTTTGATGGACCTGGCATTACATAACACGACCCAGGCTGGATGAGACGCTGAGGAAGACCTCAACTCCTGATCAGCATTAATTGCTGGGCCCTTGGGTATGGGTACTAGGTACTAACCCTCATCCCACTTCAGGGATTTTGGTGCTGCAAACCCTGTCTCGGCCTAAGCGCCTGGTGCATTACCACCACCCCCCCATACTGAATCTGCGGAGAGCGATACTTGGAGCAGGAGAGTTTTTGTGGGAGCACGCAAAGTGATGTGCATTACTGTAACCAGGGACCCCAATGCAGAGTGTGTGCAGGATCAGGACTGCTTTCTTTTTGTACTTGCGAGAGGACTGTACTTCCTCCTGGGCACTGGATGCCCATAGTAAGAGCCCTTCTCTGATGGGGAAAGTGGACTGGATATGGTCCTGCTGCCAGAGCAGTCTGCCTGTTCATGCTCCCTACTGTCGTCTTCCATGGTCATCGACCAATGACGCACAGTAGGGTTGAGAACAAACTAAGATAATTTTGTGACAAAATAAATTAAACAGACACAAAAGTAACAAACTCTAGTTTTAAACACTAAAACTGAAGAACCGAATGCTGTTGTCATACAGTTGTGAAGTTCTGACTCCTGGCGGGTGAGCGGTGAACTTGGAGCTAACTCGGCAGGAAAAAAAAGAACGGAGGAGGTTGGGGGCTGGTGCTGAGATAAACAGGCAGCTGCATGCACTGGCACTTCTTACTTTGGTGCCAGCCCTCTGAAAAGTTCTGGCTCCTGCTGGGTCTTAGCACCTCTGGCTCAAATCCACTAGCGCAAATCAATGGTGAAGAATGGTTCCTGGAAGATTAGTATACATGGTCTCCCTGTGCCTGTGAAACAGCAGTTAAGGGGGCTCATGCATGAGTGATGAAGTTCAAAAATCCTTCAGAAATAAGTTATAACAACCAGAAAAAGAGCCTTCCAAGAAAAGAATGGTATCTCACAGGTTGCAGCACACTCAAATGGAGGCAAAGTCAATTTCTCAAGAATGAAATTAAGGTGGAACCAGTTTATGAATTGGGGCCACATGTGCAAAATATGCTTAAGGAAGGTACGGGATACTTCTACTTGTGCCACCGTGTGTCCACTAATTAGGTCATAAAAGGCTCAAATGGCAGCCAAGCACACCTTAATGGATGAGTACTGTAGACCAGAGTCTGATAAAGACAAGATGAAGGCCAGCACAGTATTTTTTCCCCCATATACATTTTACTCTCCAGGCATGCTGCAGGTGGCTTCTCAGCCATGTCCCTGTTTCCCTTGCCCGGCAACTGCTCCCCTTTTCACCAAGCCCCATATCCCCCATAGACTGCCTCCAATGGCACGTCCGGGAAGGGTAGGGACATCCTCCCCCCACCCAGAGACCCTGTGTCCAGATTTGTACGTTGGAGAACTGGTGACAGCGCAGGGTAAGGGCAGGCAGGCAAGGCTTCATAAAGCCTGCAACTGCCATTTTCCAGTTTTCTTCCCTCTGTCCCGGCCACGGCATAAGTGCGTGTACATGGAGGTGAAGACACGCTATGACTGCAGCCCCTCCCTTCATGTCGCCCGAGCTGCCAACACTAACTCCAGGCCTCCACCTGGGTGCAGCCAAGGGTTGATTCGATAAGGACACCCCCCCCCAGGAAAGGAGCGCTGTCCTCCAGACACTCAGTCTTCTCTCTCTCTCCCCGGCTGACACTCGGCAACACAAGCTCGTTCCTGAATCTGGGTCACCGGTGTGGTGAGGGTAAGGCACATAGTGCCTCAGCCCGCTGCACCACAGGGCTGGCTAGGCCAGTACAGTATTGACAGGACATGTAAATGGGTCCTCTGAACAGAAAGTGCACCATATGGTGAAATGCTTCCATTTTATCGAAAAGTGGAAGGCCTTCTAGCTGCTAGTAAGGTATCAGCCACCTGGACAGAAAGCCCAAAACGTGTGCAGATGTAGGGACTGCAGGTCCGGATGGATCAGAGACCCCTTCCTTGTCTTGTGACAACAGACCCCAACACAGTGGTAATCGAACAGGAGGTTCCACTACCAGATGTTACAGCAGACGAAACCATATGTGGTGTGGCCAGAAGAGGGCTACCAGTATTAGGGAGGCCAATTCTACCTGCAGCTAGAGTAGAACCCTCCGAATGAGATGGATTGGAGGGAATACACAAAGGAATCTCCCTTTCCAGGAGAGGGACAACATGTCTCACCAAAAATCTCCAGGCCCTGGACTGAATGAGCAAAAATGTGGCAGTTTTGCTTTGAGTGGGGATGTGAAAAGGTCCAACTCTGGATGACTCCTTCTTGCAAAGAAGTTGCTTAACATAGATGTCAGCATTTCCCACTCATGAACCCATGACTGTCACCGACTTAGCCTACCTGCTATGACATTTTGAACTCCTGGGACAGTTCCCAGTGCCATACTCTCACTGCTTCCCTGCTTTGGGGGTAAGATTGAGTGTCCCCTTGCTTGCTGATATAGTGCATCACACTGACATTGTCTGTTCTTATCAACAGGGAGCCTGGACTGAGATGTTCTGCAAAGGTCTGGAGACCAAGAAGAATAGCCCTCATCGCCAGAACATTGATGTGGAAATTCAAGTCTAGGTCGGTACACAACCACTGGGTCTGGAAAGGGCCCAGGTGAGCACTGCATCCTAACCTAGAGGCATCCATCATGAGGATCTGTACTGGTGTTGAGGAGAAAGACGGGATGCCCTGCTGCTAGTACAGGGGTTCCATCCACCACAGTAGTGACTTTAGAAGAGGAGATGTGATGAGGGCCATCTGTTCCAAGTTGTCCATCAATTTAACCCATTGCACCCAAAGTGTCCACTGCAGGATTCTCATATGGATACAGGCCAAGGGGACTGCCACAATGGCAGCTGTCCCAGGAGACAGAACATTGCCCTGGCAGGACACAAAATGACTCCTGTGTACCAGACAAGTTTGGGCCACCAGGGCCTCGGTCCTGTCTTCAAGCAGAAAAGAACTGCTTACTCCCATGTCCAGTACTGCACGAATGCACTGGAGATGCTGGCAGGGAAAGAGGACAGATTTCAGTACACTGACCATAACAGCCAGGTCATTGAACAACCGCTGAGTTCTGGGTACAGTACCTGAACTACTTCCTGGAAGGGCTCGGCAGGAGCCATTCATCCAGATATGGGAAGACAAAAAGCCATTCCTTCTGGAGGACTGCTGCCACAAATGCGAAGCATGTGGTAAATGTGACACTCAGACAGCTGGTTCTGATTAATCTATGATTTTTGTAATATAAAAATGCGTTATTGAGTGTCTCTCATGATACATGCTGAATCAGCCTGTGGAATGACACCCCCTCCCAGGTTTTATCTACAACGTGTTACCTGGAAGGCCAAGAGATAATTACAGGTTAGAAGAGACTTAAAATGTAGGATCTCCTGTTTATGTGACTAATTGCAGCTTGCCAACTGCCAAGATAGATCATAAACTATTATAACGTTCAGAGGAAACACAATTAATATTCACATGGTGATACAAAGCATGTTGCATCTCCGTGAGATCTGGCAGAGAGACATAACAAGTCCTTTGATGTCCTGGAAAGGGGAAGCTGCTCATAAGATCAAAGAAAGTCATTTGAAAAAAATGAGTTTTGCTGAGGTCACAGAATTTTAATTTACCTTCTGATAAAGACATCCTGTTGGAATGATTTTTTATATTCTGACAGGGAGGAGCTAGGTGACCTCACACAAAGAGGTTGGCAAAGCCAGTTTTTAAACAGTATTGTGTTTTCCATTTACACAAAAATGTTTGGACTCTGAAAAAGAAACATCTACAGCACTGTGAGATAAGAATACCTTAGAACAGACAAGTCTAAGTGTATTAGTGGTAGGAATCTGCACTTTTTAAAACCTTATTCTTTTAAGTGATTTGTATGTTTTGTGATATATAGTTCTGTATTTACACTTTATATTTTTATCTATTTTTAAGTAAACATCTCATTTTCTAATAGACTGTTAGTATCCTCCAAGTCCTTCTGTTTTTACCTATGATGCGTGGATGGTTAAGAGTGTGACAACACTGTGCATGAGCTTATATGGTAATGCCAAACTGGGAAAAGGTAAGAGTAATCTGAGGTCTTTATTAGAGTTTTTAAGGGTTCATTTTGTACGCCTGGTTAGGTGCCCTTAGGCAACAGATATCTGGCCCCCCCGAAGAGCAGAATTATCTGAGCCTGTGCACTGGGTACGCTAACAAGAGGTTCACAGTTTGAATCCCTCCAGAACTGAGACCAAAGGTTGATTCGAACCCACAAAATAGACGGGAGGGTTACCCTGTTTCTGTTTCCAGTTCACAAGACTGCGTTCGGAGGCTGGCACTGTGGGAGCAGAGGGCCGGACCTGCTAAGTGGGTTTGTGACAGTAAATACCTTAGGTGCTGAGGTAAGGGTAAAATTCGGAACTGGTAATGGCTGTCTTCCAGCATAAAGCTGAGGTACTGCCTGTTGCAATGTCGGATTTTGATATGAAAGTGAGCATCCTTCATGTCCACAGCACAAAGCCAATCCCCGTTTTGTAGTACAGTCCGACCTCAATTATCTGGACCTCTCCAGGACAAGAAAATAGTCTGGATAATCAAGCATCTGGATAATCGGAAATGATGAAAAGAAAAAACCTGCACAAACTGTCCTTCATTAAATTAAGCCAATCTTTATTTGTGCAACGGCTAAAATGTCTAAAAGCATGCTTATAAATTAATTTCATTTACAGTACAGTACAGTACTACCGAATTCTGTTGACTTGGTTTTAAAAAAAAAGTTTATTTTCATCTGCTTCACCCCACTGTATTTTTTGGAGGATGCCAGTGTGAGCAGACGGTTTAGGGTGAGCAGATGACTCGGGTAAGCATCCCGCTGTCGTTCAAGCCATGTGATTGCTTTTTTAAAATGTTCCATGGCCTGACAGTTACTCATAACCATCTCCTCATCGCAATCCTCATCTTCGTCCTTGTCGGACTCTGTATCCACAACTTTCGGTTCTGTGACAAGTGAGAGTATGTCACACTCTGTGAGCTCTGGGGCTGTCATCAGTTCGAGATCTTGAGCATTTAGCTCTGCTATGTCAGCTCTACATAGAAACATAGAATTTGACAGCAGATAAGGACTGCTTGGCCTGCCCAGTCTGCCCATTTCCCTACCTAATGGATAAGCTGCTGATCCTAGCTAACCAACAGCCTGCTTCTTCCAACCTCCACCCCCTAGAATTGCCTTATGTCTGTCCCGTGCATTCTTGAATTCCACCACTGTTTTTGACTCCACAACCTCCTCAGGAAGGCTGTTCCATGCATCCACAACCCTCTCCATGAAAAAATACTTCCTCACATTACCTCTGAGCCGTCCCTCCTCTAGCTTCAAATTGTGCCCCCTTGTTCTTGCACACCTCTTTTTCTGAAAGATGCTACCCTCTTGGACTTTGTTGATTCCCTTGAGGTATTTAAAAGTTTCTATCATGTCCCCCCTGTCCCTCCTCTCCTCGAGGCTATACATATTAAGATCCTTAAGTCTCTCTTGATATGTCTTCTGGTGCAGACTCTGCACCATTTTAGTTGCCTTCCTCTGGACAGCCTCCATCCTGTCTATGTCTTTGTGGAGATTGAGTCTCCAGAACCGCACGCAGTACTCCAGATGGGGTCTCACCAGTTGTCTGTACAGAAGGATAACAACTTCCTGTTTTCTACTGGTGATGCCTCTCCCTATGCATCCCAGTATCCCACCAGCCAACTTGCTGCCCTCTCACATTGCTTGCTCACCTTTAGGTCATCTGATATGACTACACCCAGGGCTCTTTCCTTTTTTGTTGTTGTTAGTATCTCACCCCCCATTGTGTACTCTTCCCCTGGGTTTCTGTTTCCCAGGTGCATTACTTTGCACTTCTTAGCACTGAATCTAAGCTGCCATACATTTGACATTCCTCCAACCTTGCCAAGTCCTTCTCATCTTTTCCACCCCACCTTGTGTATCAACTCTGCTGCAGATCTTTGTGTCGTCTGCAAAGAGACATACTTTTCCTTCCAGTCCCTCTGCAATGTCACTTATAAAGACATTAAAGAGGACTGGTCCTAGTACTGAACCCTGTGGTACCCCACTAGCAACCCCCCTTTCTTCAGAGTGGACTCCGTTTACTATTACCCTCTGTGTCCTGTTCTCCAGCCAATTTTTTAGCCCAGGCTACCATCTTGGGACCCACTCCCAGGCTGGCCAAATTGTATATTAATCTTTTGTGTGGGACTGTGTCAAATGCCTTGCTAAAGTCTAGGTAGGCCATGTCTACAGCCCCTCCCTGATCTACTACTTTGGTCACCCAGTCAAAGAAATCTATTAGAATCATCTGACATGACCTTCCCGCTGTGAATCCATGCTGCCTTGGGTCCTGTGCTCCTCTGGCCTCTAGGTACTCAACAATTCTTTCCTTCAGAAGTGATTCTATCATTTTCCCAATCACTGAGGTTAAACTAACAGGTCTATAGTTTCCTGTTTCTGCCCTGCTCCCACTTTTGTGAGGTGGAATCACATCTTCCCTCCTCCAGTCTTCAGGTCCCACCCCATCCTCCCATTATCTATTAAAGACAGTAGTCAGTGGTGTCACTAGTTCTACCCTTAGTTCTTCTAGAATTCTGGGATGAATCTCATCAGGTCCCATTGCTTTGTCCACCTTCAGTTTTAAGAGTTCCTTCAGAACCCTTTCTTCTCTGAAAGGGCTAGTATCAACCCCTGTATCCAGCGTGTTTCTATTGTTTGGTTTAGGTACCTCCCCCTCTTCATTTGTGAATACTGAGCAAAAGTATTTGTTTAGTATCTCTGCCTTTTCACAGTCACCCTCTGCCCACCCCTCTCCCCTTTATTAAGCCTCACTATCCCTCCCTTGGTCTTCCTTCGCTCCCTGATGCACCTATAAAAGGTTTTATCCCCCTTCTTAACTGAGTTGGCAATCTTTTCCTCGGTTTGGGCCTTTGCTGTTCTGACTGCCTTTCCTGCTTCTTCTTGCTTTAACTGATACAATTCTCTGTACTGCTCCTTCTGTGATTCCTTGTACTTCCTGAATGCTCTCTTTTTCTCCCTAACCTTCCCTGCCACCTCCTTTGAGAACCACAGTGGTTTCTTACATCGTTTTGTTTTGTTTATTTGCTTCACACAAAGGCTTGTTGCCTCTGGAATGGCAGTTTTGATTATTCCCCATTGTTCTTCCACCCTCCTTCCTGCCCATTTGCTAGTGCATTCCTTAGGCACTCACCCATTTTGGCAAAATCTGCCCTCCTGAAGTCCAGTACCTTTGCCTTTGTATGGCTTGACTCTACTGCTGTGTTTATCGTGAACCATACTGTTCGATGGTCACTAGTTCCCAGATGGCTACCCAGTTCTAAATATGTGATCCTCTCGCCATCTCCATTTGAAAGTACCAGGTCTAAGATTGCTCCCTCTCGAGTGGGTTCCGATATTAGTTGTCTAAGACATGCCTCCTGTAGGGCATCTAAAATGACTCACTTCGGGCCGCCCATCAGCGCCAGGTAGGGCTAGTCATGGACGCCGCGACTCGGGTTCGGAACGGACTCGGGCGGCTGAAGGTTGGAGCTGGGGGAGAAGGATTGAGCGCCATGGGCTGCTCTCCTTCTCCGGTTGGGGTGGGATGCAGGTCCTGCTGCGATACTGCCACCTGGGTGACCACAGGTGGAGGTGCAGCGAAGACAGCATACAAAAGGGAGGGAGGACGTCTGCTGGGAGCTGGAGCATTAGCATGTCCTGACATGCGTCGCTCCTTGGCCCCCCTTGCGTGCAGACGTCCTGTGGGCTGGGAGAAAAATGGAAATACCCTGCTCCAGGTTCCGGTAGATGGGACCCGGTTGTCCCGAAAAAACCCATAACCGGGCTCTTGGGATGGGGCCAGCTGACCTCCCAACGCATACTTGAGGTGTGAGAGAGGGTAAGTGGAGACCCTCTCCTCCCCGCCAAGGGGGGTAACCCGCGGTAGGATGGGGGCAGGAAGCTGGTACCCGGAATGGAGGTACCCGGGGTGGGACTACGGGAGTGCACGACCTTGGGATCCCTGAAGAGAGGTTCCTGGAGCAGTGAGAAGGGGGCATAAATAGTAAGTATAAAAAAAAATAAAATGACCCCACTCTTAGAAGTGGCTGCTGCAAATGCACTCCAGTTAACATCTGGCATATTCAGGTCCCCCATTAGCAATATCTCTCCTTTTTTTTGCCATTCTAAGAATATTTTCTATCATTTCCTTGTCCATTTCCTCCCCTGAGATGGGGGTCTGTATACAACCCCTGTGTGGATTGTAGTGCCACTGCCTGTCTCCAAATTGACCCACAGTGCTTCCTCTCCTCCATGCTTGCCCTTTTGTTCTGTTGCTTTGATGCCGTCCCTTGTATAGAGAGCTACTCCACCTCCTCTTTTACCCTCCCTGTCCCTCCTGTAGATGGTGTATCCTGGTATGTTTATGTCCCAGTCATGGTTCTGTGTGTACCATGTTCCTGTGACTGCCACGATATCCAGATGTTCCTCTTCCATCAAGGCCACTAATTCAGGAAGCTTGTTACCCAGACTACGAGCATTGGTACTCATTGCTCTCCATTTTTTGATGGCTTTACCTCTTGTAGCACCATCCCTGTCCTCATTGACTTTGCTTTCTCTATTTACCCCTGTCCTGCTCCCTACTGACCTTTTTACCTTGGTCTTTACCTCATTTAGTGCCCGGTTTTGTAGGGCGAGGCTGGGAATCCCCAGCTCTAGTGTACTGTCTGAAGCTTGGATCCCCTCAGCTGGTTGCTCTTCCTGCCCGATTCCCTTCTCATCAACATCAGCATGTGCCTATCACTGCTTCTGTAATTGATTCTACACCGATTTTGAGTATGGATACAAAAGACTTGGCCATGCTCTCTGGTACTGCCTCAGGCAAGTAGTCGCCAATCACGTATGCCACATCTTTCAGGTTCAGTTTTTTCCGGCTGTCCAAGACTGAGACATCTGGCTAGGTCTTGGTTAGGATATGGCACAGCAAGCGCTTCTGTATCTTTTTTTCAGTCCTTCCAGGATGCCATGATCAAAAGGCTGGAAGAGAGAGGTCATGTTAAGTGACAAGAATTCACATTTAATTTTGCCATCCCGAGATTTCAAACCCACAGGGTGTGCCAAGCAATTGTCCACCAAGAGTAGAGCTTTCAGCTGCTGTTTAAGCAGTCTCATGTGTCTGCGGACCTCAGGCTCAAAACATCAGTGGAGCCAGTCTGTGAACAGATCACTGCTCATCTATGAGCTTCTTTGGCTTTCATAAACAACAGGTAGTGCTGACATTTGACATTTTTAAAACATCGGGGATTAAAGAACTTCCCAATCATGAACGGTTTTAACTTGCGAGACCCAGTTGCATTAGAGCAGCCCAGAAGAGTTATGCGGTTTTTAATTATTTTATAGCCAGTCGCTGTCTGCTCTTTAGAACTGGCCAGTGTCCGATAAGGAAGCAGCTTCCAATACAGACCACTTTCGTTTGCATTATAGATTTGATCAGTGATGTAGCCTCTTTCACTGATCAGTTTATGAAGTTTCTCAATGTATGGTTGCACCTCATTTTCGTCAGCCGACGTGTTCCCCCTGGATCTCCAGTTGCCTGATGGAGTGCCTTTTTTTAAAATGCTGTAACCACCCACTGGATGCCTTAAAGCCTCTTTGTGTGCTGTCCTGACTGCTGATTTCTTGGCTAAAGTGCAATGCTTTTTTCCTGGAGCATAGGGCCAGACACAGGAGCACCCTTACTCCACTGCTGTGTGAACCATAGGTAGGTTGCTTTCTCAAGGGTCTCATCTGCAGTGGGTTTCAGAGTTTTACGTCCCTTAAGCTCACATTCATCTTCTACATTGGTGGCATAGGACAGCAACTGAAATCGTTATTTCTTGATGTTCTAAACTTGTTCTCATTTATCCCATATGCCGCCACAATGTTGACAGCTTTTTCGCCCTTTCCCAAATGGTCCAGAATGGCTATCTTGTCACCGATTGACAAGATCTTTCTTTTTCTCTTTGCGGCCGCACCGTTGGATTCCATCTGGACAGGGAAGGCAGTAGGCAGAATCTAAGGATCCCGCTCGGACAAAAGGCAGAAAGCAGCTCGGTGAGAAGGGACTCCAAATCAGGTAACTGAACTGTAACACGGCAGCACAGACATAGAAATCATGCACTGCATTCAGATAAGTGACTCAAACTAGAATTCAATGAGCACCTTCCTAAGTGCTTAAGTGATTAAGGGTGTTCACCGTTAACAGTATTGTGACATCTCATTAGCCGAGCTGTGTGGCTTTGTTGCACATTAGCATCTCTGACAGTGCCAAAATAAAAAAAATGCTTAAGCGCTAAGTGGTTTGCTTAACTGATTTTGAAACAGATGCAATGCCACTTATAAATTCGCGACCAGACTGGAAGTCTGCTCGAGCGAGTAGTCCAGATAATCGAGGTCCAGATAACCAAAGTCAGATTATATGGGGATCACAGCCTGAAGAGACACCATTCAGAACTTTTATTGCAGGTGAAAGAAGGCCCTTCCCCCCATTTGTACCCCAGGAGGCAACTGTGGAGTGAAAAGAGGTGGGCAGTCAGAAGGTGCTAGGGGCAGCCTGAACCAGAACCTTTGGTTGCTGTGGTATGGACATCACTGGTGGAGGGACCTGGAGGAAGACCGCCTCCTCGACCATGGTACTGTGGAAGGTAGCCATGGCCTCAAAGGCCTGTAGGCTTGCGAAATGCACCCCTACCACATCCTCTTGTATTTTGCAGAGTCAAGGACTTCACAGACCTCAGAGTCATTTTGGATGATTGAAGGTATTTTAGTGCATTATCCACATCTGTCCCAAATAATTTGAAGCCCCTGAAAAGGGCATTCAATACAGTTTGCTGTATCTCAGCAGCAAAGCCAGCCACTGTGAGCCAAAAATATCTCCTCAAGCAAATAAATCAGACGCATCGTACACTGTTCAAAGCAGATGTTTACCAGCATCAATACCAACTGATGTGGCTTCAGTAAGCTCTGCCTTTGCAGGACAATCACGGAGAGTCTGAACTGTAGTCAGAGCAGATTTGTACAGGCTATTCCTATACTTAATAATGCTTTTATTTTATTTATTTGGTTTTTGTTAACCGGGTAAGTGCACTTGCCAAGAAATGACTATTTTCAGGAATGACCCGAGAGAGTACAGGGCAAATCATACAGAAAACTTTTCAGAACTGCATGACAGCATTGCATAATAGCTTATTTTTAGCCATTTAAACATAGATAACAGCAGTATAACTAACATAACAAGAGCTAGCAGTACATGCAAACAGTAACAAAGGCATACGCAACATCGTGACGGATAATACAGCCATCTAAACAAATAATGGAACAAGTCATAACAGAAAGGATCAGGAACCAACAGTATTAGTGCATAGTGCATGTGTCATCACATAAAGGATTCAACTTAGCTTAGAGGAACACCTACGAATTTCATATGAGGAGAAAACAGGAGGAGAGCAGCAGCTGAAAGATAATGTAAAGAGGAGTGGATTAGGGAGGGCAGGGGTAGTAGGAGGGGTGACATGGAGGCCAAGGCCAGGCAAGAAAGAGGACATGTGCAGGGCAGGCTAAGAGGAATGGGGAGAAGAGCAAGAGATGAGAGGGTAGTTACAAGAAGCGGGAGATCTGAACGTACAGTGATCAGGACGAAGGCCTGGAGGACCTACCAGCAGGTCAAGTAGGGTCAAAACAAGTACATGGTTCAGCCAGAGATAGGTATCGTCGAAGCCCACTTTTGAAGTGATAGTGGGATGCAGATTGCTAAGCCTGGTAATTTGCAATTCTTAGCTCCAACATGGCAGAGGCATAAGTATGTTTGCCCATTACATCCAATCTCCTGGATTCTTTGTCAGGAGGTAGAGCACTCATCATTTTTGGAGCCCTATCATGATCATGAGCAACCATGATCACCACAAAATCAGTTCTTGGATAAGCAGCACAGTATGGATTGACAGAGCAGGGTACTGCTCACCAGCCACTCTTGGGACTGCAGACAAAGTGCTAGGCCTAAGCCAGGCAGAAAAGGTAGCATCCTCCAAAGCACAGTATATAGGAGGCACTATAATTGTGGGTGCTGCTGTAACTCCTAATAACGCCATAAATTCCTTTCACTGGTGTCTTCCTCTTCGCCATCAAACCCTGTGACAGGATTGAATAAGACCCTGTCCCATTTGTTATGCAAAAAGAGTTAAACTCAAGGATATGTTCTACCCTCTGCCTTTTTGCCTCTTGTCTGTCTGGTTGCACAACCAAATGTTCTTGTGAGACCTAGGAACTGATCATGCTGACCGTCTCACGATTCTCTGCCTCTTGCTATCTCTGCCTTCACTTGCTGTTTCTGTCTTTTCTTCCCACTCTCGTATCTGCAGTTATAAAATACATGTGAATTTTAATGTGAAACTTGGATCCCTTGGTTTAAAAATGTATACAGTTATACTGTTGAAATGATTACAAAAAGCTATTTATAACTCGAGGTGTTAACCCTGAGATGCAGCACAAACTCTTTTGCAGAGCTATCAACAGGAGGTCAGCTTTGGGATACCATGTTCTATGTTGTTGCACCTGCAAAGAAATTGACAAAATTCTAACACATTTTATACGAAATAGGATGTTTGTTAACAAACTGAGGTTGCAAAGGTAATTAGCAGGCAAAGACATAAAAAGATCAGAAATCTTTGCTGGGGACAGACTGAAACTTGAAATTAGAAATACTCTCAGATGATGGACTTTGTTTTCTCTGTACTGCCTTTGTAAATAGTTCTACTGAGCAATTTTTGTTTCACTGTTACTATTAATAATAATAATAATAAAACGTTACTTGCGAATTTTATAACTGCTCCTGGTCTTCCTGTGCCTCAACGACAGATGGTTTTAAAAGTGGGATTTACGCCATGCATACTCCAAGCCAGGAGTTTTGTGCGTGAGTATTAGACGTGGTACCAGGGAAGCATAGAAGAAAGGTATGGATTCTGCAGCAGCAAGCCCAGGAAAAATTACCAAAAAAAATGGCAGCCAAACTAGTAGAGACAAAAGTCCAAGCTGAGACTGTGCAGCCAGCACCAGTCATAAAAAAAAAAAGGAGTATGACCCATTGCTCATCACGGAGTAGGAGGAAGAGAAAGGTAAGGAATATGGGGACCTCTATGAGAGAACCAGTTCCACAGTCTACTGCAAGTGAAGGTTCTGTGGTTTATACTCCTAGGTCTCCCCCTAAAGACCCATCATTCATTACTATGATGCAGAAGCTTCAGTCTGTAATGGGGTTTAACTCAGAGGAGCAGGATATCACTAAGAAGAATCTAGTAGACTTCTGAGAACTACCTGACTTCCCCATATTGTTATTCCTCCCCTCCTACCAGCAGTGGAGGATGCCACAATGACTGCCTGGCATACATCCAATATGATACCTGCCATTCCAAGGACGGCAGATAAGTTGTACCAGACCCCCTCTGTAAACGTTTCTTTGCAGAACAACCTGGGGCTGACTGTCGTCATCAAGGCAGCTCATATCAGATCTAAGGCACCGAAGCACCTTATTTCCCTCCCTCCTGATAAGGAGTCTAGGTGGCTTGATGTCTTGGGCAAAAGGACTTTTGCTTCTGCCTTTCTGGGCCTGAGGACTGTAAACTACCAGGCCCACATGGTAAAATACCAAATACTCTCTGGAAAACGGCCAAGGCAGCTGCCAAGGCCCTCCCAGAGGGTACTCCTAAGCAGGAGCTACTACATGCTCTTACAGCAGGTGCAACATAGGTAAACACCTACTACACTCCACCTATGACATCTCTGAGGCCTCTGCCATGCATCTCAGGAGATACTCCTGGCTAAGACTGGCTGGATTTGCCTATGATGTCCAGCAATCCATCCTCAGTGCCCCATTCAGGGGATATAAGCTGTTTGGAGCAGATGTTCAGGACAGTCTCTCCAAATTACAGGTTTCAGGTGGAACGCTGAAATCAGTGCACTCCATGTACCATACCCAGCCTAGGACTAGGCAGAGGGAGCCCTTTTGTCCAGCCACTACCAGACAAAAAGATCTGCAACTAGACTGCATGGCAAGGGTAGTGCAGTAGCACCCTTACCCCTGCCAAGCTACAGCCAGGTGTCCACTCAAAAGCCCCTAGACGTGGCACTGCCACAGCAACAGGTTTTGCCTGGCTCCTTTGAACATCCCCACCTCCTCTGTCTCCAGGGATGGCGGTTGGGGGTCAACTTTCCCTCCACCTGGACCAGTGGAGGAGGGTAATTTCAGATGCTTGGGTCTTACAAATAAATGCACAAGGCCATGCTCTGGAGCTTCTGGAACTACCTCCAGACCATCCCCCAGTGCTTTCACGTTATCCTCCAGAACACATCCCATTGTTTCTGGAAGAAATTCACACCCTGTTTCAGAAAAGGACAACGGAACCTGAACCTTCAGTACTTCCTGGTTCCAAAATGGACAGGAGACCTGAAACCCATTCTAGACTTCTGGGATCTAACCTTTTTTATAGAGTACAAGAAGTTCAGAATGGTCACACTGCAAGGCCTACTTCCACTGCTGCAACCAGGGGACTGGATTTGCTCCCTAGATATGCAGGATGCTTATCTGCACATCAAGATCTACAACTCCCATAGGAAATACCTAAGAATCCTGTTTCAGGGAGAGCAATACCAGTTCAAGGTACTGCCCTCTGGCATGTCATCTGTGTCATGGGTATTAACTAAATGTTTAGCAGTGGTGGCAACAGCCCTCCGCAGGGAAGGCTTATATGTCTTCCCATACCTGGATGACTGGCTTCTCAAAGCTCACTCCAAGAAGCAGCTTTCCCACACCCTAGACTGCAACAGACACCTGTTTGATGCTCTAGGGGATTACTATCAATATTCCAAAGTCAGTTCTCACCACCTTGTCAACGTCTACAGTACATAGGGCCAGTTTTGGATACAGCCCAAGGCCTAGCCTTCCTACCACAGGACAGGAATGAGCATCTGACAGCACAGGCCCAGACAGTCCACAACAACAGGTATGTCATGGCCAGAACATTCTTGAGACTCCTAGGCCTGATGGCAGTGACCATTACCACAGTACCACCGGCCAGGCTGCACATGAGTATCCCACAGTGGATACTATGAGTCCGGGGGAGAATGCACAGACAACCTAGAACAAAAAGTTCTAGTGGCCTGTCCTGTCTGGAAAGTACTTCAGTGGTGGATGGAACCTAGTCACTTGCTGAAGGGGAGGTTCCCTTCCTGATCCCTTCCCCACATTAGATACTTGCCACAGATGCCTTGGGTATGGGCTGGGGGGCACATCTAGGGCCTCACCAGACACAGGAAACATGGACAAAAGTGGAGAGCAACCTTCATATAAACATCCAAGAAATGAGGGCTGTTCTGTACGGCCTACAGGCCTTCCAGTCTCATCTATCTTTGGGCCCTCTGTTAATTCGGTCAGACAACATATGTGTGATGCACTACATCAACAAACAAGGAGGGACTCATTCCTATCCCCTGTGCAGGGAAGTAATGAGAGTTTGGCACTGGCTCTGGAACAAGGTTTAGAACTATCAGCAGTGCATGTTCTAGGGGAACAAAACATCTTGGCAGAGAGACTAATCCAGTCACAGTGCAAAATGCATGAGTGGGAACTGCTGACCTTGGTCACAGAAGGCCTGTTCGATAGATGGGGTCATCCAAAGTTGGACTGTTTTGCGTCCCCACACAATGCAAAACTGCCGCTTTTCTGCTCGCTTGCTCCAGGGCCTGGAGGTTTTTGGCGAGACACGACCCTCTCTTGGAAAGGGAGGTTCCTGTATGCCTTCCCTCTAATTCAGAGAGTTCTAATCAAGCATCAAACGGAAAGGGCAACTCTGATGCTCATTATCTCAATGTGGCCTTGTCAGATTTGGTTCCCCTTACTGCAACAGCTGGCAGTGGAACCTCCAGTGCCCCTGCCCTTATGCCAGGGTCTTCTGTTACAGGAGCATAGAAACATAGAATTTGATGGCATATAAGGACCGATAGGCCCATCCAGTCTGCCCTTCCTTCCCTACCCACTAACAAGCCTGCTAATCCTTACTCTATCTCTGGCCTTACCTCCTCTTCTGTGTTGCTAGGGTTCCCCTATGACTGTCCCATGAAGTTTTGAACTCCTGCACTGACTTTGCCCTTACCACCCCTGCTGGGAGGCTGTTCCATGCCTCCACCATCCTTTCTGTGAAGAAGTACTTTCTCACGCTGCCACTTAGTCTACCCCCTACCAGTCTCATATCATGCCCTCTTGTTCTAGAGTAACTCATTTTTTGAAAGATGCTACCCTCCTGTACCTTGTTTATTCCCTTTAGGAATCTGAAGGTCTCTATCATGTCTCCCCCCTCTCTCTGCTCCTCCAGGGTATACATATTGAGTTCTTCCTGTCTCTCCTTGTATGACCTTTGGTGCAGGCCCTGCACCATCTTTGTTGCCCTTCTTTGAACTGCCTCTACTCTGTCTATGTCATTTCGGAGATGCGGTCTCCAGAACTGGACACAGTACTCCAAAAGAAGTCTCACAAAAGACTTGTACAGTGGCATCACCACCTGTTTTCTTCTACTGATGATACGTTTCCCTATGCACCCAAGCATCTCACTGGCTTTCCCAATTGGCACATTGTTTGGCCACCTTGAGATCGTCAGATATGATCACTGGATTTCTGCACCCCAAGTGCATGATTTTGCACTTCTTTGCACTGAATCTTAGCTGTCACACTCCGGATCAGCGCTCCAGCTTATCCAGTTCCTTACTCATTTTGTCCACCCCTTCTGGTGTATCCACCCTATTGCAGATCTTCGTGTCATGTGCAAAGCGGCATACCTTCCCCTCCAATCCCTCTGTAATGTCACTGATGAAGACATTAAAAAGGACTGGCCCAAGAACGGATCCTTGTGTCACCCTGCTGGTCACCCTCCCCTCCTTGGATCTAGCCCCGTTAACCACCACTCTCTGTGTTCTATCCCCCATCCAATTTGCAATCCACTTCACTACCCTGTGACCCAATCCTAGGCTGCTCAGCTTGTTTACAAGCCTCCTATGTGAAACGGTGTCGAACACCTTGTCGAAGTCCAGGTAGGCCACATCCACCGCTCCATCCTGATCCTCTTCCCTGGTCAACCAGTCAAAGAAATCTATCGGATTCATCTGACATGACCTTCCTCTGTGAGTCCATGCTGCCTCAGATCCTGTGCTCTGCTGGATTCAAGGTGCTCCACTATCCTTTCTTTTATCAGTGATTTCATAATTTTCCCCACCACCGAGGTCAGGCTGACAGGTCTATAGTTTCCAGCCTCCTCCCTACTCCCACTTTCATGAAGAGGGACTATGTCTGCCCTCCTCAAGTCCTCCAGAACCACTCTTGTATCAAGTGACTCGTTGTACAGGAGCAGGGGATTCTGGTTCATCCAGACCTCAAGTCACTCCTCCTTCATGCATGACTCCTGAAGACATAGCCATTGCTAGGTTTAGAGTGTCCCAAAAGGTGGCTGATGTCTTGGTGGCTGCCAGAAAGCCCTCCACCAGAGCCACTTACTTTATAAAGTGGAAGCGGTTTGCTCTGTCGACCGCTTCCCACCAACTGGATCCATTTTCTTGTCCAGTAAACCAGGTTCTACAGTACAGGGTATTAAATAAGCCGAAAAAAATGATTAGCAGGTTTACATGTGAACGTGCTAATCAGCTGTAAAAATGCATAGTACTTGGCACAGAATGATCAGCAAAATTTAATATATATATTTTTATTAATTTTGTTAATGTGCAATAGACTCACTGAAAATGGTAAGCAGTCTACTGCTATGCATTTTTGAAAATGGTTAGCATTACCCCATTTTGTACAGCGTTTTGCTATGCTATACCAGTTATTTAAAACCCTGGAGTATTTGCTGTCCTTATCAGATGCAGGCCTACAATACTATTAGGGTGCACTTGGCTGCCATTTCAGCCTTCCATGTGCCTACTGATGGTCACACAGTTGCTCAGCTGGACATGGCCCATACGTTTTTGAGATGCATTCTGCACTTGAAACTTCCTATCTGCAATCCTGTCCTGGCTTGGGATTTGAATTTTGTGTTAGAGAAGCTTACTTTGGCTCCTTTTGAGCCCGCCACAACTTACAACCTACGCTTTCTGTCATGGAAAGCATTATTTTTAGTTGCTATTACCTTGGCTCGAAGAATTTCAGAGCTTTGGCTCTAATGTGTGAGCCTCCTTATTTGATTTTCCACAAAGACAGGAGACTTTGTACACCAATCCTAAGTTCCTACCAAAGCTGGTGTTTAGAGTTTACTATGAATCAAACCATCCACCTGCCAGTTTATTTTCCTGAGCATGCTAACCCAGGGGAAGCATTACTCCATATTTTAGATGTACATAGAATACTTTGGTATTATGTACAGTGTACGCAGATTTTTGTTTCTTTCACCTCTGGGAAAGAGGGCGTTCCCATTTCTAAACAGAGGTTGTCCAAATGGTTGGCCAACTGTATTACTTTCTGTTATAGGATGTATGGTAAGGAACTTCCTGGGGTTGTTCGTGGCCACTCGACTATATATATTTTCCCCACTTTCTTATCAATTGCTGTTGCAGATGCAGACAACTGTAGAATCATTTTACTGTTCTTTTTATATTCACAATATTGTTATGATAGTGGATCTGAGAAGTGTATGTCACTCTCAGTCCAAGGCAGGGCAGTCTGCAAGGGGCTCGACAGTGTCAGTCTAATCATTAGCCAAGATGATCATGGCACTGTTCTGGGCTCGCTGAGCAGAAACTTCAGGAAGTTAAAAAAAAAGAGCCACCTGAATCCCAGGGCAGCTCTTTGCTTTGATCTGCATGAGACCACCAAGCAAACAGCCGACTGTATCATGATCAGCCTGCGCCTCATCCCTCCCCCCCAACAGAACCTCCCACTGCCAAGTATCCCTCCTACCTCTCCATCACCTTCCATGACCCCATCCATGAAAACAACTCCCTCCTATTGTCAAGTATGCCTTCCACCTCCCGATTCAATCCTGCACCCTGGTGTGTAAAAACAACTCCCTCCCATTGTGAGCGTCTCTCTGTCGCTTCCATTGCCCCGTAAATGTTATATTGAACTGGGGTGCCTAATCCCCAGTGTTGGTACGTGAAATAAAGAAAACCATCCTTCACTGTCTTATTTTTATTTTATGTGTTTGTTTTTTTTTTTTATACCCTGTAAGAAAAAAAAAACAGTCCATTGATGTATGTTGCCGCCCCACTGCAATTACCCCCCACCCCCAATCAGCACCCCCACTCCTCCATCCCCTACTTACCTACGGGGCCCAAAAAGTAATATTCTGGCCCAGAGACATATCTTCACTCTACAAGACCGACCAAGAACTGAGGAAATCTGGTAAGTGCATCAATGAATTTCGAAACGTAACATAGAATTTCACTTTTTGACAGCAAATAAGGACCGCTTGGCCCTCCTAGTCTGCCCATTTCCCTACCTGATGGATAAGCTACAGATTCTAGTTAACCAATAGCTTACTTCCTCCTACCCCCACCTAGAATTGCTTTATGTCTGTCCCATGCATTCTTGAATTCTCCTGCTGTTCTTGACTCCACAACCTCCTCAGGAAGGCTGTTCCATGCATCCACGACCCTCGCCATGAAAAAATACTTTCTAAAATTACCTCTTAGCTGTCCCTCCTCTATCTTCAAATTGTGCCCCCTTGTTCTTGCACATCTCTTTTTCTGAAAGATGCTACCCTCTTGGACTTTGTTAATTCCCTTGAGGTACTTAAAAGTTTCTATCATGTCCCCCCTCTCCCTCCTTTCCTCGAGGGTATACATATTAAGCTGCTTTAGTCTCTCTTCATATGTCTTCTGGTGCAGACCCTGCAACATTTTGGTTGCCCTCCTCTGAACAGCCTCCACTCTGTCTGTCTTTGTGGAGATGGGGTCTCCAGAACTGCACGCAGTACTCCAGATGAGGTCTCACCAACTGTCTGTACAGAGGGATAACAACTTCCTGTTTTCTACTGTTGATGCTTCTCCCTATGCATCCCAGTATCCCACCAGCCCTCCTTACTGCCTTTTCACATTGCTTGCCCACCTTAATGTCTTCTGATATAAGTACTCCCAGGTCCCTTTCGATTTTTGTTGTTGTTAGTATCTCACCCCCCATTGTGTACTCTTCCCCTGGGGTTTTGTTTCCTAGGTGCATTACCTTTCATTTATTTGCACTGAATCTGAGCTGCCATACACTTGACCATTCCTCTAACCTTGCCAAGTCCCTTTTCATCCTTTCCACCCCACCTTATGTATCAACCCTGTTGCAGATCTTTGTGTCATCTGCAAAAAGACATACTTTTCCTTCCAGGTGCTCTCCAATGTCACTTATAAATACATTAAAGAGGACCGGTCCCAGTACTGAACCCTGTGGTACCCCACTAGTTACCTGCCTTTCTTCAGTGTGAATTCCGTTTACTATTACCTTTTGCGTCCTGTTGTCCAGCCAATTTTTTTATCCAAGCTACCACCTTGGAACCATTTCCAAAGCTGGCTAACTTGCATATTACTTGTTCTCATTACTTGGTCATTTTTTAATATTTTGACTCCAGATTTTCAACATGGCCTTTCTGAGACCCCACCTCTTGAAAAAAGTAGGTGAAAATGTTCAAATTCATCCTGAAAGGTGATTTCACAGTCGCTCTGTGAAATCACTTTTTGAGTGGGACTTAAAAAATTTCATCTACTGGGTTAATGAAGTGGGGTCATAAGAAGACTATGTTGAAAATTTGGAGTCAAAATATTAAAAAACAACAAAGTTATGAAGGTACGTTGACATTTTTCAACGCTTGATCATAACTTTGGTAATTTTCAATACTTTGAACCCAAATTTTCAACATAGCCATTTTTTACACCACCTCATGAATGTGACAGGTATCATTTTTCAAATTCTGGCCAAAATGTGTTTTTGCACTTGTGGCACAAAATGACATTTTGGACAGTATTTTATAAATGACACCTGTCATGTTCAGAAGTAGGGGTCATAAAAACACTATGTTGAAAATTTGTGGTCAAAATGTGAAAAAAACAGCTACGTTATGAAGAAACATTGAATTGTTTCAACATTTACTCAAAACCTTTTTTTTTTTTTTTGTAGATTTTGGCCTCTAATGTTCTACATATCCCTTGTGTTACATCATCTAATAAACATGAGAGGTTGACCCGGTGGCGCTGAGGGTTAAGGCACTGGACGTCACACCTCGCGCCACACCGGTGACCTGAGTTAGGGAAGGAGCTCGGGTGCTTGGGGTTGGCAGGGGAGGGAGAGGATCCAGCATTCGATGGACTGCTCTCCTCTATCTGGGGAAGGGTCCAAGGTACCCCCAGCACAACAGGACCCCCGGGGTGGAGCAGCTAAGAGGGTGGAGCGTGGCAGCCGTCTATGGGTTGCTGTGCTGATGTCATTGCATGGCTGCACTCCTGGGAGAAACTTAGAAGAAATACCCATCCTCAGGGATAGGCGAAAGCTCCTCTGTCCCTGCCAGGGCACACTCCCAATATCGGGCATTCTCCTCTCTCTTGCCGATCACCCAGCCCAGCACACTTGATTATAGACAGAGTGCCCTGTGTGGACAGGGCGGACCCATCTCAAGGGTTTCAGATCCGGGGGTCTGTCGGGCTGGTGTGAGGGGAGGTAGTCTCTGGTGGGAGGTAGAGCTTGGGGGTGTGATGAGAGGAAGCCAGAGAGAGTTCCCCGTAGGATGGAGTATAAAAATAGTTGACAAAAAAAACAAAAATATGAGAGGTGTCATTTTTCAAATCCCCTCTGAAACAGGTTTTTGAGGTCACACTGTGAAATCACCTTTTCAGATGAGACTTAATGATTCACCTGTCTTGATCATAATGTCAGGTCATAAAAAGGCTATGTTGTAAATCTGGAGTCAAAATGTGGCAGCCCATGGAAAACTGCCTCTCAGCTGACCTATCCTGGGTAAATACCATCTAAAAAATGTGTAAAAGCAGGACACCACTGAAAAGTAGATACTGTGTCCCATGTGGTCTATCTTGGGTAAGTACATAGTACAAATATGTATAAGCAGGAGCCGGTACAACAGCAATGCAAGCGGTGAACATTCAGCATTTACAAATGTCTGTTTGAAGTTTCATTAATGGGGATGCTGACTCTTTTGTTGAAGCCATTCTCAACATGCTTAAGAAATCAGATTCTCCAACTTCAGAATTCATTTCTGCAGCAAAGGAATGTTAATCATGCCCCCAAAGGAGGGCAGAATGAGAGGAAAAATTCTCCAGATGTGGGGGGCAACTTTTCCCCTCACCACCTGCTACTTAAGGAGTAATGGGTTCCATCTTGTTCTTTCATGGTGTAGACAAACTGACACATTTATTTAAATTACTCCCTGGAGAGCAACTGACTATCCCCAGCTGACTGGACAATGGGCTCATTTACTTTTCCTTTTTTAGGCTCCAAACTTTTTTTTTTTTTTTAATTCTTTGATAACCTGGTAAGGCTCACTAGGCAAAAGTCCTGTTTTCATGGGTGACACAGGAGCATTGGAAAGTTAAGTGACTTGCTCAGGGTTATGAAGTGCGCAAGTGGAGGTTGCGGAATTAAACTTAGGCCTGCTGGATGCAATAAGCTCATTCACAGCCTGTTACTCTATCTTCTAGGCCATACTACCCAGTTTAACGCTAGTGTGAGGAAATGACTCCTCTGCCTGCCTTTCCTTGGAGTCCGTTTATCTGAGCGTTCCTCAGCTGAGGATTTATGTTCTTATGTGGGCTTCCTTGCAGACTCTACTTTAGACTGGCGTTTAAGGGACATTGTTTCAAGTGAAATTATTAAAAAGATATCAACCTTTTTAATTGAACGCTCTTTACAGCTAGACAGGGAAACTGAAGATGGCAACAATTGCCTTTTAGCTTTTCTGATTTTCTCTATCTTGGGACAACACACACTGCACTGGTCACAGTTTGTCCAGTTGTGATCTATGCCTAGACACTTGAAGCACACTAAAATTCCCTTTCCGCCTTATTTATTTTATTTATTTATTTAAAAGTTTTACCGGGAAAGACATACTGAGCAGACTACTGCTCGATTCCAGATGCGTCCTGGGGGTAGGGAATGGGATAGTACATACAAGTCATACAGAACTTTTTTTTTTTTTTTTAGGGTAGCAAAACAATTTACAAAGGTTACATACAATATGTACAAGGTTGTATAATTACAATGAAAAATAATCATGAAATAGTTACATGTACAGGATGCACCAGAGATGAAGGGAAAAGTAGTGGCAATTAAAGTTTGATAGTTAAGCGCTTGGGTGGACAATATTAAGCAAACAGTGGCTACAGTTTTGGTATACTTTGAAACCTGTGGATACAGTATGTTTTTTAGGTTTTTGCTTGAAATTTGACGAAGATATGAGATCACAAAAAAGGCACCACAGTAAATTTTCCAACCTCAGTCCTTGACAGCAGGTAATTTTACATCCACCACAGTCACTGTGAGCTGACCAGTTTTAATTTATTTGACCACAGTTGCTGTGAGCTGAAAACAGATTTAAAAGTGCTGTTAAACAAGGCAGAAGCACATTATTGTTGATCACAGTAGTCGTTATCCGACCAATTATCAGCACTTGACCACAAAAATTGTCAGCTGAAATAACAGCCTAAACTGCTTAAAAGTGGTGGGCAAAAGCACTTGAAAATCTTTTTTTAGTCAAAGTTGGACCATTAAAACTGGAAGCGCAAGACTGTAAAACTAAACCGCAACTTCCACCACAGTCACTGTGAGTAGAGTGTATTTAAGGTCTAAGCCATGGTTCCCAGAACTGCTGAGTACCACGTAAAAAGTTTAAAAAATATATATATTTTGTGCTAAAACACAGATCGGGAGAGAGAGAAGAAAATATGCATACACTAAATAAACTTTAAACTTTGTAAAACAATAAATTTTTAGGACAGCCATCAAATTGGCTGGGAGCATCATCTGGAATAACCACTCTTTTCTGTGGAAACTAAACATCTACTGTTGAAATACTGGAAGGCTCAAGACCAGGAAAGCGAGAGAGAGACAGCGCATCAAAGATGATGCATGTGACATTTGGACAGCTGGTTCTGATCACTGTATGCTTTTTGTAATATAAAAATGTGTTACTGACTGTCTCTCATGAGAGATGCTGAGACAGCATGTGAGATGACACACACACACCCAGGTTTTAGATACAAGGTGTTACCTGGAAGGCCAGGAGCTAATTACAGACTAGACCAGGCCTTAATTGGGGATCTCCTGTTTGTCTAGCTTTATTGTAGCTTGCCAGATGCTAGGCTAGAATCAAACGTTTATGACATTCAGAGGAAACACAGTTCAGTTCACATGGTGATACAAAGCATGTGGCACCTCCATGAGATCTGGCAGATAGACATAACCAGTCCTTTGATGTCCTGGAAAGGGGAAGCTGATCATAAGATCAAAGAAAGTCATGAGAAAATGAGTTGTGCTGAGATCACAGAACATTAATTTACCTTTTGGAAAAGACATCCTGTTTTGCATAGATATATTTTTTTATATTCTGACAGGGAGGAGCTAGGTGACCTCATGCAAAGAGGTAGGCAAAGCCAGTTTTTAAACAGTATTCTGTTTTCCAGACACACTTCTATCTACACTCTGAGAAAGACACATCTTTGAGCACTTTAAGAAAGTATTTAGAGAGAGAGAGACAAATCTAAGTACTGTAGTAGGAATTGCACTGTTAAAACCTTGTTTTTTTAAAAGATTTTATGGTTCTTGTGATACATGGTTCTGCATTTTATGTTTTACATATTTTGATCTATTTTAGTAAAACTCTATTTTTAGAGCCTACTTGGTCTGTCTTTGAATTTCTTTAACAAGTGAAGTATATATGGTTAAAGCTGACACTGTGCATAAGCTTGAATGATGATACCAAACTGGAAAAAGGTAGAGTTTAATCTTAAGTCTTTTATGAGAGTTTTTTAAGGGTTCATTTTTGTACACCTGGTTAGGTACCTGTAGGCAAAGATATCTGGCCCCCCAAAGACAGAATTATCTGAGTCGGTGCACTGGGTATGCTAGCACGAGGTTCACAGTTTGAATCCCTCCAGAACTTGAGACCAAAAGTTGATTCGGACCCACAAAACAGACAGGAGGGTTACCCTGTTTCTGTTAACGTTTCACAAGACTGCGTTCGGAGGTTGGTACTTTGGGAGTAGAGGACTGACCTGTTGAGTGGGTTTGTGACAGATTGGTTGGCAACGATGCGGAAAATGTTGGTATTACAAGCTTTTATTGTTCAGTGTGTAAGCTTGAGATTGTCAGCTCACTTGCAAAGAAAGAAAAAGGCAGTGATTTATTTTTTAAAAAAAGGAGACAGAACTATATCACTTGGCGTGCAGCCAAGTTCCTACCCATTTTATTTTTTTTTCTAAAGTGCAAGTCAGAGTAGCCGTAGTTAGGGAAGAAGATGGCTTCCAACTACAGCAGGCACACTGTAGACTACTTAAAGCAGTTGTACAGGGACAGAGGAGTCCCGTGCAAGGTGAAAACCAGCAAGCAGAACCTTGTAGATGCCCTGATGGTAGCAGATACCCAGAGCAGCAAGTCACAGACCATGACTGAAAAGGACAAAACCTTGAGTGTGGCAGGGCTAGTGGCCAGTGCAGTGTCCAGATCCGGTGAGAATGACAGCAGGGCCACTGTCAGCGAAGGGCCACAGCAGCAAGGGAAGGTCACCAGTATCCTGAATCCAGAAGTACTCAGGCTGCAACTTGAGTTGCACAGAATGGAGCCGGAGTTCCAGAGGGAGAGGGACCGAGAATGCCGAGAGGCAGAGTGGGACCTGCGGGAGGTGGACCGTGAGGAGAGTGAGCGCCAGAGGCAACATGAACCAACTACCAGCACCAGAGCAGGAAAGTGACGTGGGTTTAACTGGGACTACAGGACTGGGTTACAAAATGAATTCCAAATTAATAGCCGAATTTAAAGAGGGGGAGGATATGGATGCCTTTTTAAATTCTTTTGAAAAAGTTTGTATTCAGGCTAAAATTCCTAGAGAGTCTTGGAGCTTCCAGTTATCCTCGCTACTTACCGGGAAAGCTCCCGAGATGCACTGGGTCAAATGGACAATGAGAACAGTGATGATTACAGCAAACTTAAAGCTGCACTGTTAAAGAAATTTGAATCAACTGCTGAATCATACAGAGCTAAATTCTGTAAGCTCAGGAGAAGCCCTGACAAAAGCTACGAGGAGCTAGCCATGAAACAACGTCAGTTTTTAAAATGTTGGTGGGAAGGAACTGAGGCAAACTCTGTTGATAAAATTGAAAATGTGATTTTGTTAAAACAGTTTTATTGGGCATGCCCAGCAGAGCTAGAAACCTGGCTACAGGACCGAGATCCCAAAACAGTGCAAACTGCTGCTGAACTCTCAGACCGCTATGCCAAGAGAAGACCTGCTCTGAGAGCAAAGGGGGCGTGGCAGCGCAGAAAGGAAAAGTGCGCTTTCAGGGCAGCTAAAACCTTCACTGCCTCCACCAAAACCAGTTAGCCCCAGGTTTCAGAGAAAAGATTTCTCTGAAAAGAGAAGTGAATGTTGGTTATGTAAAGAAACTGGGCATATTGCCAGACAGTGTCCCAAAAGAATGAGCAATAATACACAGAATGGTATTAGAAAAGAAGTGGGTTGTTTGTGTGTCCCTGGAAGCATGCCTGTGAATATGAGGGAACCCATGCACCCAGTCACGGTGAATGGTGTACAGATGCAAGGGTTAACGGACACACGGGCATCCTTGACCTTGGTAAAAGGGGATCTAGTACAGCCTGGTCAGCTTATACCCAATAAATACGTCATTGTACAGGACTTTACTGGTGAGGCGAAAACACTGCCACTGACCAGTGTTCTCCTGGACTGGGGTGAAACAGAGGGAACCGTGCAACAGGTGGCTGTAGCCAAAACATTAGCAGTAGATGTGATCCTGGGCAACAATCTCAAACAGGGGATGGTATGTGCAGTTAGCCGTAACCAAGCAGCAAGGAAAAAACTGTAGTTTCCTGAACCCCACAGAAGCCATTGTGGAAACCACTGAGAGGCTGGTTCCCCAGCCTGTGTCTCCAGATGGGGAGAATAATGAAAAGGGGGTAGAACTTTCCCTAGTAGCAAGTAACCACACAGCTACAGAGGGTTACTCCGAAGAGGGAGGGGTGACCCATTGTCAGAGGGTTGGGGTTGACAGTGATCTTGAGTGCCCTGACGCTAGTGCTAGGGACCCTAGTTTAGTGACTGAAGGGGACCTGTCCCGTGCCTTGGGAATGTGTGAGGGATTTGCAGCTGCTCAGAGGAGTGACCCTAGTCTAGAGAAGCTGAGGGCTAAGGCAGACTCGGACAGCACACGGAGGTGACGGCAGACATAAGGTTTATTGGGAAAATGGACTTATGTATACTCAGGCTGTACAGACAGAGGGAGGGGTGCTAGGCAGGCAGCTTGTCGTTCCCCAGGGGTATCGGGAGCAGTTGCTCAAGATTGCCCATGATATTCCCTTGTCTGGTCACCTGCGAATCGCACGCACTACGCAGCGTTTGGCCCAGAATTTCTATTGGCCTAACTTCACCCAGCAGGTGAAGGAGTGTTGCTGGTCTTGTCACCGGTGCCAAGAAATAGGGAAGGCGGGCAAGAAAATCAAAGCTGCCCTGATTCCATTGCCCACAGTGGAGGAGCCATTCCAGAGGGTGGGAATGGATATTGTGGGGCCTTTAAATACCCCCAGCTCCTCAGGGAAGAGATTCATCCTGACTGTGGTGGATTATGCCACCCAGTACCCAGAGGCAGTCGCCCTATCCTCACTGAGGACAGACAAAGTGGCAGATTTCTTACTTGGGATTTTCTCCCATGTTGGGTTTCCACAGGAGGTTTTTACCGATTGAGGGGGTTCCTTCATGTCGGACCTGCTGAAATGTTTATTGAAGAAGTGTGGGGTGGTGCAGAAATGCACGACACCATATCATCCACAAACCAATGGTCTTGTGGAAAGATTCAATGGTACCATAAAGTCAATGCTCCAGGCGTTTGCTGAACAGCATGGGAGAGACTGGGAGAAATACCTTCCCCACCTGTTATTTGCATACAGGGAGGTGCCCCAAGAGTCGACAGGATTTTCCCCCTTCGAACTCTTATATGGACGCCGGGTATGTGGGCCCCTAGACTTGATCCGGGAGGACTGGGAAGGCAAGCATGCCACCCAGGGAACTCCCATTGTGGATTACGTCCTTAGATTTAGGGAAAGGCTGAAGGAGCTTATGGGGACAGCCCAGAGCAACCTGGCAGCTGCCCAACAGAAACAAAAAGTGTGGTACGACCGCAGAGCCAGAGCTCACTCGTACATGGTGGGTCAGGAAGTCATGGCCTTATTCCAGTCCGGAAAGACAAGCTGCAGGCTGAGTGGGTAGGATTGTGCAAAGTGGTTAGGAAGGTAAATGACATGAACTACATTATAGAGTTACCTGACAGAAGACAGACAGAAAGGATGTACCATGTCAACATGATGAAGCCAGACGCAAATAGGGCTGACATGGTGTTTGCAGTGTGTAGTCAAGGGAAGGGGACGGATGAAGGAGACCCCCTTCTGGACTTGCTGGAGGAAAGTAAGCGGGAGTCCTCTGTGGAGGCAGTTAAATTGTCTCCCCAGCTGACCCCGGACCAGATCAAGAAAGTAAGGGAGGTTTTAGCAGACTTTACCCCATTGTTTAGCACCAAGCCTGGACTAATCCCCTTAGCAACGCATGATGTGGAGACAGGGATACAGACGTCCATACAGCGGACAGCGTATTGGATGTCAGAGGCTGCCCAAAAGGACATTAGGAGGGAAGTGGGGAGATGCTGGATTTAGGGGTAATCCAGAGATCCCACAGGCCCTAGGCCTCACCTGTAGTTCTTGTGCCTATGCCAGATGGCTCTACTCGTTTCTGTGTGGACTATCGTGGACTGAATGTAGTCAAGAAGTCAGACACCCACCCAGTGCCCCGGACGGACGAACTCCTGGACAAGTTGGGAGGGGCGACCTACCTTATGACCACTGACCTGACAAAAGGGCATTGGCAGGTAGAGTTGACAGACAGAGCTAGGGAGAGGTCGGCCTTCATCACTCCGATAGGCTTATTTGAATTTAAAGTAATGCCTTTCGGAATTAAGAATACCCCAGCCACTTTCCAAAGGTTGGTGAACCAGGTGTTAAATGGTGCAGAGGAGTATGCCATGGAGTATCTGGATGACACTGCCATCTTTAGTGCCAGCTGGGAGGAACACCTATCCCACCTTAGGGAAAGTGCTGGGCAGGATACAGAGGGCTGGGCTCACTGTCAAAGCCGAGAAGTGCCAGGTAGCCATGGGAGAGGTGGCATACCTCGGGCATGTGGTAGGCTGGGGACAGCTCCGTCCTAACCAAAAAAAAAATAGAGATAATCCAGGCATGGCCCAGACCAGAAACACAGAAGCAGGTCAGGAGTTTGCTATGGACAGCAGGGTACTATAGGAAATTTGTACCCAATTACAGTGCCCTGGCTGCTCCCCTATCTGACCTGACAAAGAAAAGGATGCCAAAGAAAATTACCTGGGGCCCAGCCTGTGAGGAAGCCTTTTCCAAACTAAAGGAGGCACTGTGCAGTGCTCCTGTTTTGACAAGTCCTGACTACAGCATACCCTTTATAGTTCAGACTGACGCCTCAGACATGGGTATTGGGGCAGTACTGGGTCAGACATCCAGGCCAAGAGAAAGATCACCCAGTAGTGTACCTGAGTAGGAAGTTACTTCCCAGGGAGCAGGCATACTCTACTGTAGAAAAGGAATGTCTTGCTATAGTGTGGGCCCTAAAGAAGTTGGAGCCATACTTGTATGGGCAGCATTTTGTGGTGCAGACTGACCACAACCCCCTGGTTTGGCTGATGCAGATGGGTAAGAACAATGGTAGATTGCTAAGATGGAGTCTTGCTTTGCAAGGGTATGATATGACAATATTACATAGGGCTGGAGCCAAAAATCAGAACTCCGATGGGCTGTCTAGTGTCTATGAGGAGTGAACTGATTTGGGAAGCTCATCCCATGCAGGGGATAGAGCCCCCAAATTCAGTCTAGGTGGGGAGGACTGTGACACTTGGACAGCTGGTTCTGATCACTGTATGCTTTTTGTAATGTAAAAATGTGTTATTCACTGTCTCTCATGAGAGATGCTGAGACAGCATGTGAGATGACACACATACACACCCAGGTTTTAGATACAAGGTGTTACCTGGAAGGCCAGGAGCTAATTACAAACTAGACCAGGCCTTAATTGGGGATCTCCTGTTTGTCTAGCTTTATTGTAGCTTGCTAGATGCTAGGTTAGAATCATAAACATTTATGATGTTCAGGGGAAACACAGTTCAGTTCAGTTCACATGGTGATACAAAGCATATTGCACCTCCGTGAGATCTGGCAGAGAGACATAACCAGTCCTTTGATGTCCTGGAAAGGGGAAGCTGATCATAAGATCAAAGAAAGTCATATGAGAAAATGAGTTGTGCTGAGATCACAGAACATTAATTTACCTTCTGGAAAAGACATTCTGGTTTGCATAGATACATTTTTTTTATATTCTGACAGGGAGGAGCTAGGTGACCCCATCCAAAGAGGTGGGCAAAGCCAGTTTTTAAACAGTATTCTGTTTTTCAGACACACTTCTATCTACACTCTGAGAAAGACACATCTTTGGGCACTTTAAGCAGGTATTTAGAGAGACAGAGAAAGAGAGAGACAAATCTAAGTACTGCAGTAGGAATTGCACTGTTAAAACCTTGTTCTTTTAAAAGATTGTATGGTTCTTGTAATATATGGTTCTGCATTTTATGTTTTACACATTTTGATCTATTTTAGTAAAACTCTATTTTTAGAGCTTACTTGGTCTGTCTTTGAATTTCTATCTTTAACAAGTGAAGTATATATGGTTAAAGCTGACACTGTGCATAAGCTTGAATGGTGATACCAAACTGGAAAAAAGTAGAGTTAAATCTGAGGTCTTTTATGAGAGTTTTTAAGGGTTCATTTTTGTACACCTGGTTAGGTGCCTGTAGGCAAAGATATGTGGCCCCCCAAAGACAGAATTATCTGAGCCTGTGCATTGGGTGTGCTAGCAAGCGGTTCACAGTTTGAATCCCTCCAGAACCTGAGACCAAAGGTTGATTCGAACCCACAAGACAGACAGGAGGGTTACCGTGTTTCTGTTAACTGTTCACAAGACTGCGCTCGGAGGTTGGCACTTTGGGAGTAGAGGGCTGACCTGCTGAGTGGGTTACTGACAATGCATACGTTTTACTGGGCTGTTCTAATTCTTGCAGTCAGTAGACTGTCGCAGACTGGCCCCCAAAGTCAGAATGGGGGACACCGCAACCAAATGCACAAAATGATAATAATACTACAAAAATTTAAGAAAAGAACATTACCTTTGGTTTAGAGCAGGGATACTGAAAGAGGTGCACCTTGCAGAAATCATCAGCAAGAGCTATTACTTTCCGGTTGTGGGACCTGATAAGGGCATTGATATCCGTTCCATCGGAGCCTTCGGGCCACACCCCTGCAACAACAACAACAACATATTCAAGTACTACTCACACACACAGAGTCATGTTTTTATTATGTATTATAAATGACTTATGTAATCTTAGTCAATCAGGGTCAAGAAGTGCAGGACCTCTCATCCTGCGTACAGTGGACACCTTGTGTGGGTGCTGCAAGTGGAAGATTCCAGATCAACAATGTGGGGGAAGAGTGTTATGTTTTTATGTGTGTGTGGGGTTTTTTTGTAATAAAAAAGAATATAAAACCTATTATAAATCACACTAGAAAACTCAAGTGATTTATAATATGTTAATATATGGGATGTCTTATGATAAAATTATGTCCTGTTGGGCTGACAGAACAGTTTAGCTTAATTTTACGGTTCTCTCACCCAAATAACATAAGAGAACATTATGTAACTGAGAACATGATGGTGTCAACAATATATGAAGAAATAATTTGACTGTCAAAAGAATAAAGGTCGAGTACTGTAGGTAACTCTGTCATTGGACTGGAAGAGAGGGTCCACATAAAGTTAGGTAGGTTAATAGATTTTTTTTTCTTTACATTAAGACGCCCCTCCGAGGCTCGGAATGCCTGTTCACAACTAACAGCAGCTTCCTCAGTTTATTTTTTATTTTTTATACTTGTTTATTGAAAAGGGTCATATAAGGCAATTTACAGAACAAAAATTAATAAACAATAATCACACCGTCAATGTCATTATACCAATACATGCCAAACTTTTCTGGCATGGATAGAATAAACAAGCAGTATGTTGTAGCTAATACCAAGATATACCTGTGTCTTGGTCTCTTGTTTTTTAATGGAACAAATAAAAAGAACAAACTGTCCCTGAGTGATTTGATTAAAAACATCTTCAATTTATTTTTAAGGATAGAAATGTCTCTGGCAGTGCAGATATCCTCCAGTCTCCAGCAGAACATTACAAAAGACTAGGGCCCCTACCACAAAAGCCCTTTCTCCTGATGATTTTAACTTTACTGGTGATGCTAGGAAAAAGCCCTGTCCTCTAGATCTCAAACACTGATGAGCACCTAGAGAGTTAGGAGGTTGTCGAAATCCAGTCCAGTCAATTCAGGGCTTTCTATGTTATTAACAGCACCCAGAAGTCAGTGTGCCACCTAACAGTCAGCCAGCCCAGGACCTGTGGTGATGGGTGATGATCTGATCTCCGAGTGGTGGTCTGAAGTGCAACTGCCATGTTCTGAACTAGCTGCAGGCAGTGTAACTGACCACTAGGTATGCCCTTATAGAGCACACAACAGTAGTCAAGGTGACAAAACATGAGGTTGTTTACTAGAATGGTAAGGTCTACTGTATCAGACAGGGGGAGCAATCTGGATATGCTCTTTATATGATAAAAGCAGGTCCAGACAACAAGACACCTGTGAAACAAATGCCAACTGACTGTCCAGAAAAACCCCAAAGATTTGCACCTCATCTGCCACCTTAAGTCTATCCCCCCTAGGGTGGGTTGCCTCAGGACCCTATAAATAATGGAATACTGCTTTACCGCCCACTTCCAGTAATTCAAGTTTGGAAGAAGAAGAAGATGAGGAAGAAGAATCAGCATTTATATAGCACTTTTCATACACATTGTATCCCAAAGCACTTTACAAGCAATGCTAGACTGCTAGTGATGTGACTGAACGCGGAGTGGCAGCCATTTTGAACATCAACACCAACACACAGCCCTTGACAGTTGCATGAACCAGTTTTACAGGAAAGGAATGTTGGCCAGGACACTGTGGAAAGTCTGCTGCACCTGCGAAAAAGTGCCTTGTTTTGTTTTTTTACTTCCACCTGGACACCCAAAAGGACAGCACCAGAGAGGGGTAGAAGGGACGGCAGTTTAATGTCTCAGCTGAAGGACAGCACACCACGACGGTACAGCACCCCTGAGAAGGATGAAGTGCCAACCAGCTGGAGGCCACCCAACCCCTGATCTCCTCAAAGCATTGTTCTAATCTCAGCAAGAATGATGCCCTGTCCAGAGCAAAGGACACATATAGCTGAGAATATCTGTGTATTAGTGTAATTCCATGCTCTAGCATCTATTTGTCATTTCTAGAGGTATCATATACACAGCAAATAAGACAGATGACAGGACAGACCCTTGAGGGACAGATGAGCCCAATCAGCCACGACCAGCAAGAGCCGAGCATCATTGACTGCTCCCTTCCACTCAGCAAGGACTGGAACCATAGCAAGACAGTACTGGACACTCCCCAAAACCAATCAAGTCTGTCCAGTAATCCTAAATGGTCTACGATGTATAATACGTGTGCTAGATCTGGAAGAATCACAATCAAGATCTCCATATGATCTCCTGCCAAGAAATGATCACTGTATAGTGCACACCCAGACTAGAGGGGGCCTCCATGCCATGCTTGCAGCAGAAACCAGCTTGGAATGGCTCAAAGAGATTATTCTTCTCCAGGTGTGACACTAGCTGTGCAGCAGTCATTTCACCACAACTGTAATCAAAAATGGAAGTTTGGAGACTGGCTGATAATTCAGCAAATGTTCATGATCTGAAGATGCATACTTAAGAATGGGTCTTATCACTGCCTTTTTAAGGGCACTGTCAATAATCCTTCACTCAGAGAGGCAGCATCAATTCTGGTCAGCACTCTTGACCACATTGAGAATCTTTTCCTCATCCGAAAGGTTGAACTTATGCCAACCATTTACTGTACCACTTGTAATATCTCCATTATTCCTGTTGCCCCTAACTACAGCAATGGAGGCCATCAGGTCCCAAACGCTGACAATCTTGGCTGTGAAGAAATATTCAGTCACTCACACACCTCTGCAGAAAACCTGCTTCCTGTGCTGCAGACAGTCAGAATGTAACAGGCTACCTACTACACAGAAAACTGTGAGTGGTCTGTTCCTCTCAGCTGCTATCCCTGAAGTGAAGAAACTTTTTTTGCCTCTCTTATAGCCCCCCCGGCAACTTCTAAGATGTTTCTTCAGGGCAAGTTTGTCACATCAACCCAAGACCTCATTCATCTGCACTCCAGTTTTCAACCCGAGACCTTCACCTGCCAAAGTTCTGATGAAAACCAAGTCAAGAGGTCATCCCGCAAAAATTGAAAATGAGGTACTCACTGTAATTGTTGATCTTCTGGAATATCTTCACCATTGAGTCATACATATCAGTCATAGGGCCTCAGGCACTATGACCCCATGGGAGCTTTTTTCCTCTATGGAGGAAGCCGACATTGGCTATTGGCAATGCCGCATGCAGCATGTTCCCACGTGTTGTCATGTGCCAGTCAATAACCGTCATAAACTCCTTCATGCATCTCAGTTCTGTTCGCTGGGGGAGAAACAAAGCAGAGAGAAAATAAAGAAAGGACTAGAAACTTTCTAGCCCAAAGGCAATGTAAAACAATACAGGATATAAAAGAAACAGTACACGGCTACCAACTTAGAGGCTACTGGTTGGCCCTACTAGATGGCACAAGGGTAGCAGGTCTAAAAGAAGTCAGAGTCTCTTACACTAGCCAGACAGGGAGCTGGTAGTGATAGGTAAAGAGAGGGAAGCAACCATGGATAAAAGTATATCTACTTGTTACAAGATAAGCTGAGTAGACCCAGGAGTGAATTCATAACCCTGTAAACTCTAGAAATAGAGAAAAGGAGACTTGGCATAGGAGTTGCAGGACTAATGGCCCAGGGTAGTTAAGATGTGGGTATCTCCCCTACATAATCCAGTCGGAGTGGCAACACCAACACAAATAAGCATTTGTCTATGCCGAATGTTCGTCGTGTGCACTGGTGTCATGGTGGGTGTTTGAAAATTGCTTCATTGAAGGAATCAGTGTATTAACATTCAAAAATGCAAAGTAGAAGTGATGATCTTGGGCAGTGTGTCTAGTTTGGTAATATTTGTGCCTCAGATTTTCAACATACCCTTCTTATGACCCCACCTCATCCACCTCATGAACAAGTGAAGAGAACATTTTAAGCTCCTGGCCAAAAGATGATTTACTGCAGTGATTGCGGAATCACCTTTTGTGATGCAAAAACACATTTTGGCCAGGATCTGAAAAATGACAGCTATCACATTCAGGAAGTGCTGTGAAGAAATGTCAATGTTGAAAATTTGGGGTCAAAATATTAAAAATTAGCAAAGTTACAAGCCTGCATTCACAAATTTCAATGCAGGCTCATACCTTTGTTGTCTTTTAATGTTTGTACACCAAATTTTCAACATAGCATTCTTATGACCCCACCTCATGAACAAATGTGGAGAAACTTTTCAACTCCTGTCCAAAAGGTGATTTTGCACTGTGACTGCAAAATCACCCCAGGATGCAAAAAAATATTTTGGCCAGGATCTGAAAAATGGCAGCTGTCACATTCATGAGGTGCTTAGAAGAAATGGCTATATTGAACATTTGGGGTCAAAATATTTAAAGTTACGAGTCTGCATTTGCACATTTCAGCGCAGGCTCATAACGTCCTTGTTTTTTTAATATTTTTACATCACATTTTCAACATAGCATTCTTATGACCCCAACTCATGAACAAATGTGGAGAAAATGTTCAACTCCTGTCCAAAAGGTGATTTTGTGCAGTGATTGCAAAATCACCTTTCAGGATGCAAAAACACATTTTTGCCAGGATCTGAAAAATGACAGCTGTCATGTTCATGAGATACTGTGAAGAAATGGCTAGACTGAAAATTTGAGGTCAAAATATTGAAAATTGCCAAAGTTATGAGCCTGCTTTCGCAAATTTCAACACAAGCTCATAACTTCGTTGTTTTTTAATATTTTTACACTACATTTTCAACATAGCCTTCTTATAATTCCAATTCATGAACAATGATGGAGAAAAATTTCAACTCCTGCACGAAAGGTGATTTCATGCAGTGACTACAAAATCACCATTTGGGACAGATTTACCTAACATCACTTGCATTGTTCATGAGGTGGGGTCCCAAAAAACAAATGCTGAAAATGTGGAGCAAAAATATTTAAAAATGGCCAAGTTACGTCACTGTTGAAAACCCCATTGAAATACACTGATGCCGAAAACCCCACCGAAAAACATTGAAGCGCATACCTCAGTTCGCGGTTGGACTTTGAAGAGTGAAGATGTGCTTGCAATCCAAAGAAGATTACAGTGACGGACCTCCAGTTGGTAAATATGGGGTGGTGGGTGTGGGGTGGTGGGTCCTGAGTGGGAGGGTTTGGGTAACAGCACAACTGACAACGATGGACGTTTTTCTTTTACAGGAAAAATGACGAGGGACAGTTTTTTTTCAGGGACAGTTTGCTGAACAGATGAGGACACTGGGAATCTGCACCCCCCAAGTGTCTGTATATTGTTTGGGGTACATACAGCGGACAACGATGATCGTTTTCTTTTTTCAGGATAAAAAAAGATGACGAGGGACAATTTTCTTCTTTTCAGGAGAGTTTAGAACATTTTGAGGACATTAGGATTGGGCACCCTAATGTCACTATGGTTTTGCGGGGTTGTAGGGTCGTGGGTGCTTATAGGGAGGGTTGGGTGGGGAATAACAGTCATCCTGACTTGCACTTCAAAGGACTGAGCCGCGCTGCTACTGTGTCGACTCTGTCTTTTGAAGTGCATGACCAGACCGGCCCCCTCAGAAAACCAGTGTCATCAGGACACTTCCTGCTGATTTGCCTGCCATAGACCAGCCCCTAGAGCACCACTCTCCATTGGATTCACCCCCCCACACCCCTCTCTAGCAACTCTCATACCAACATGTTCGCTTTCGCATGTGTGCACTGCCAAAAACCAACACATAAGAAACATGCCCTGCTTCTCCCTGCAATCACAAGTATATACCCTGTGTGAAGCTATTAAATTAATCCAAGCAAGTGCAATGCATCTTCCACAAATAGAGCACCTGCTCAGTGAAGTGAGACTGGGTGGTGCCTGGGGCACATGTTGCATATAGCAAATAACAAATAAGGATATACCCGAAAGGGGATATACCCCAGACAGAAGGGAGGAGGAGGAGGAAAAAATTGAGGGAAGGGGCCACCTTCCCACCCATGGAACAGACAAAGAAAATATAAATTTTTGGGGTTGATGGGTTGCCTCTGAAAACAGGCACTTGTGCCTAGTAGGCTTTACCCGACACCATAGAGATTAAAGAAAAGTGCCCCCGCCTTTTTGATTTTTTTTGGGGGGGGTGCACTTTTTCCAACAGCTATACGGAAGGGCTATGGCAGAGGAGACAGAGGCACTGGAAACTGCCAGCACCCACTGGGTGGCCTGCCAGAGGTCCTGGCTCACAGCTGAGCAGGTGATGGAGGATGGGTGTCTCTATCATAAGAACATACGAATGTGTCGGTAGAAGGGGATCATGTGATCCATCTAGTCTGCCCGATTTCAATGGTGAAGATATTCAGGAAAATCAACAATTACGGTAAGTATTTAATTTTCATATCTTTTCTGAATCGAGCTTCACCACTGATTCATACATATGGGTCTGAGCATCAAGCTTCCCTCCCAGTTTACAGAGGAGCTGGCTCACCCTGGGGGTGAAGTCACCCTCAGCCCTCTACGGGGGGGGGCGCGGGGAATACCTGAAGGCAGGGACTCCTCATGGGCCTCACAAGCCTTGAGAATGTTCAGAGTCAGTCGGGATACCTGAAGGCAGGGATTCCTCATGGGCCTCACAAGCCTTGAGAATGTCCAGAGTCAGTCAGAAGGTAGTAACACCCCCCCCCCCCAAGTTTTCGCCAGACTCTCTGGGAGAAAAAGGGAGTCCCCTGGAATTGGGAGTTTAGCACCTTATGCCCGCTCAAAGGTTTCAGTAAAGAAAGGCAAAGCCATGCTGTCTGCCGAATACAGACTCCAGTTCCCACCAGCCTACTGGCCACCACAATGGCATCATAAGATGCCCTTGTCTGATGCCTCACCAACTCCAGGCCCTTGGCAGAAAGGCACAGGCACTTGTTATAAGCTGCCAAGTGTGTCTGATGTGCCAAAATGCAGATATCAGTGCGAGCTGAGGTGAAAACCTTCCCTTTAATACATCTGTCTGTGCAGAGTCTGCATCGGGAAGTTGGTCATACACTGCGTGACAAGGCTCATCCAGGGTCTGCAGGACCTGAATCCCTGAAGTGGGGTTAGGTATTGTGCCAGCAGAGCCCATGGGTACACAATATCACTGGTAGATGTCCCTGGGGCTGGAAGAAAAGCAAAGGGATATCTCCAAACTGTCCTGGAGCATTTCTTGAAAGTCTTTCTTCTGAGGGTCTCTCTTAATTCCCAGTTTCATTCTCTCACTCTCCTTGTCTCTCTAGCAAATGCACTGTTGCTCTTTTTAGAAGTCTTTGTCTGGGAACTCATTAGGAGAGCCTGCTTCTCACAGAATGTTCTTGCAAGATTACAGAATGTTCTGTCAGTTTCGTTCCTTGCAGGTACAGCAAAACAGTACATGGTGTCCCAGAAATGATCTCTTGTTGACAACTCTGCAAACGGCTTAAAAACTGCATCTCAAGTTAACTCCTTGAGTCCCAAATAGCTTTTTGCAATCATTTCAACAGTATAACTATATACCGTTTTAAACAAAGGGATCCCAGTATCAGTGACATTTCCACATAAAGATTCACATACATTTTTATACCTGCAAATATACAAGTGGGGAAAAAAAGACAGAAATAGCAAGGGAAGGTAGATAGAAAGCAAGAGGCAGAGAATTGCGAAACCATTGAAGTGATCGGTTCCTAGGTCTCACAAGAAAATTTATTGCACAGACAGACGAGACAGAAAAGGAATTGAAAGACCAGATCCTTGTGTTTAAACTCTTATTGCATAACACATGGGGCAGGGTCTTATTCAACCATGTCACACTACATGACTGCCACCTGTTAGAGACCTAGTGGCAGCACATCAGGTGCACAGATTTTGCACAGGACTGTCTTGAAAACTGGACAGTATTATCCAAATGACATGTACTTTTCCTGTATAAAAATAAGGTTTTTTACTACTACTACACAGACAAGGAGAGAGACAGCTGCCAGATGCCAACAATGCATGCGTACTGCTGCACACATGCATGCATGTCACTGCATGCTGGTATCCTCAGGGAAATAAAATGGAGGAGAAAATCCCTCCAGGTCTGCCAGCATGACATTGATATCTCCCACAGGCCCACGCTAAACCGATAGGGCAGGCCATCCACCACACCTGTGGTGCTGGGCAACGGGTGGATAACCTGCAAGTCCCAGAGAACGTTGATGATGGGGCTCGGGATGCTGTCAGGAGGGGACAGATTGGGGGCAGGAGAAAAAGCTCTATGGAAATAAAAGCAGACAAAAATATATGTTCCAGTGTGACCTCTTCTCCTGCCAGTTTTCCATGCATGAAAATATAAACCTCCTCTTTCTAGGTTACTGCATGGTTTTCATAGTTGTAAACTGCAAAGTTCTCTGAATCAAAATTTACCCCCCCCCCCCCCATTCGAAATGTATGAAGCTAGAAAGCACTATTCCACCCAACTTGGACAAGTTTGAGATGATCCTGGAGTGGCATATGGGTCTCCTGCAGGAGAGCAATTTGGGATTTTTGTCTCTTCAGGGTACATACTATTTTCTTTCTCTTTATCAGTGAGGAAAAGCCCCTTAGAAGCACACATTTATCTGTCTTGTGATGGATATATACTGTACATTTGCAAAACTTCTGGAGGAAAGACTGAACCATGTCAGCACAGTCTTACAGTCTTGGCAAGCCCTGAGTATTTCCAAAAACAGTCAGCAAGCACCCCGTGGTCCACTATGCTGAATGCCGATGAGAGATCAAGGAGGATCAGCTGTGACACCTCATTTCAATCCCTTGCAAGGAAAAGATCAATATACGCCTTAACCAAGGCAGTCTCAGTACTATGATGCTGACAAACACCGGACTGGAAGTGATCACAGATGATACAGCTTGACAGGTGGTCAGTCAAATGTGCCACAATCACATTCTCGGCAACATTTACCAAAAACAGCAGTTTGAAGATCAGAAGAGAGCTAGCAAGGAATATTGGGACTGAAAGACTGTTTCTTGAGCAAGGGTTGAAGCCCCGCTATTTTAAACCTGCCAGAAAGATGCTCTCCTTCAAAGAAGCTTTTTTTTTCTATGCCCACTGTAGCCGTAACAAGATCTGACCCAAAAGCACTTACCAGTTGTGAAGGACCAGGATCCAGTCTCAAGGTGGTGCAGAGTGGTCTAGAGACAAGTTGTGCAACATCTTCAACATTCAAATGGCTAAACTCACTCCAAAAAACAGGAGTAGTTAAGCTCCTCACGACTCTATTCCTGCAACTCTGGACTTCAGCAGTTGAAGAGATTTGGTCCTAACTGCTAACAACCGTGAACTGGAAGAACAGAGACACAGTTACACTTTTCCAAATGTAACCCCTAGATGGCGCTATCCCAGGGGCTACTACCCCTGCCTGATTTGCCACTAACAGGTTGAGGGGCCTGGATCCAATGGCGGGTGCCTCCACCCAGAGGTCAGGGTTTGCAATAGTTAAACTAACTTGGTCACAGCCCTCTGGGACACTACAACCCCCCTTTCTTCCCACTAGTGGCCCACACAATATATCAGAATTACCTTCACAGTATACACTTACCCCAGGTCTGGTTCCGCACTGGGACCTCCTGTGAAATGAGATACAGTGCAACAATCACAGTACAGTACTTTAACATAGACAAATACCTCAGGCAGTATAACTTTGCTGAAACAAGCAGCTCTGATTTATTTAGGGGATATAACAAGGACAGGGGAAATCAGGTTAATCAGCTTATCACTCTAATAATCTACCTATGGCTCTGTGCACAGGCCTATCCCTATCAGTTACTGTCCCTGGGTACCCAAGCCCTAGTGGCTAGTCCAAACCGTGGCAGCTGGTAGGGCCCTTTCACACAGAGAAAGGAGAATTAAACAGTCAGCAGTACAGTAATTCCATTTGGATTTAATGTGGCAATTCAACAGGGAGCAACCCTGAATTAGTACTCACGACCTCCAAATAAGATAGGGTCCTTCAATGTCAGTAGGGCTCACTTGAGGTACACAAACCTCTTCACACATCCATATAAAAGAAAGCACTATACCAGGCAGGCTGCATCTGTATCCCGATCGCAATTACTGCACAATACCCGGAGAACACACAGCAGATTCAGTTCCTGACAGACCGAAGTGCAATTTTCAGCAATTCTTCCAGTCTTCTACAGGGTGAGCCTGGTTTCTACTCTTCAGAGATCCTTTGATTCTTTTCACAGGACGGATTCAGTCCTAACAAGCTGTTACACAAGCTGCAGACCGGAACTCTGGGCCTTACACACGTTTTTTGACTAAAACTGCACACTGAAAAAGCACAGGGCTCTTTCCTTCTTCACTGCCAAAGCTCAACTGAAACTCCAACCGACAAAACCGGGCACTTCCTTTGAGTTCCTCCCAGTTCTTGACTGGATTGGCTGTCACTCACAATAGACTGCTGCTGTTGGTCCAAAAAGGCACTGAAGTCTAAACTACATCTCCCAGGGTCACTGCTCATACAATCCTCTTGTGGCTGGCTCAGATTATGAGTCCAAGTTCTGATTCGTCCAAGGCACCATTTTAGAGCTAGCTTACCCCACACTGATTGGTCCAGTTCAGCAGTTCAAAACTAGAATGGGGAACTAGCAGACACAGTTCTGACTGCAAAGAAGGCAGGTTAGACAAACTGTAATTTCATTATTACTCTAAATAATTTCTGGCAAACAGTTACATCTTTCAGATAGGTTCCCTTTGCACTCCTAGTGACTGCAAAAATGAAGTGAATTGGCAGCAGCTCGAGTGGTACTCAGAGAAGCACACAGTCCCCCATACAAACTAATTATGTCTGCAAGCAGACAGCTCTTAAAGAGACAGTACCAGAGGTTCTAAAAACACTCACTGATAAATGGCTTAAACGCCAAACACCATTCAGGCTTGGAGCATTCAAGCAAGCTCCTGGAAGTCTTTTGGGAACCCCCATTTGCAGGGGGGTTACACAAAGAAATATCATTCTTCGTCTGCAGAGAGGCAGGGTATAAAAACCTTTCCACAGCAAAAGTGAAGCCTGTCTGTTCATCTTGGTTATTCTAAGATTCAAGGTAACTTTTTCGCTTTCTGATTGTATAGCTTCCTTAAAGGCATTAAAATATGCCATGAACACAGTCTTGACATCCACCCAAGATCTCCACTCGTGCTCTAACTTGCAACCCCGCGCTTTCAAACAAAGCTCTTCATTAAACCAGAGTGTACATCAATACAAAGTAACAAGGTGCATCTGGCCTGCTGCCAGGTAATCGACTGGCACCCTATGAACCAAATTATAGACCTCAATGGCGACAACTGATCCCCTAGTAGATGCAGCTGCCAGGCTCAAGGTATCCAGGTCCTGCCAAGCAATTCACAGGTGAGCAAAACAACATGTGTATGACACCTGAAGGGGATGACAGAATTCCAAAGACTGTAAACAGAAACAAGGCTATGGGACCTAATGGAATGCACCTAAAAATCCTTAGTGAACTAGCCAAGCAACTACAGTATCTATCTGCAGGCAATCATTTTCAATGAGTCACTGAGACCTACATATGTGCCTGATGAATGGAGGGTGGCACACGTGGTACCAGTATTAAAAAAGGGCTCCATAGCCGAGTCTGGGAACCATAGGCCAGTTAGCTTGTCAATACCAGGAAGGCTGGCTGAGACAATCATACGAATTAGAAGTGATGAAAACATAACAGAAAAATAAATGAAATAAATCTGATCAGATAAAGCAACTAAATAAACAAATGAAAAGATGAGAGGACTAAGGAACATCAGTGAGCAAAGAACGAGAAAAAGTCAGACAATATATTCCAAAACATTATTTTACTGAAAGTGGCTTGTGGCCAATATTTCCATCTATGATAAAGGTAGGATTGGGCTATGTTGGCCCACACAAAAGCAGACATGAAACAAAAGGAGAAGCTTTTTGCCAGGTAAAGATAATGTGCCAAATTTTCAAAGGGCCCTTAGACCAGCCGAGGCTGTGTCAAACAACCACCTTGCATCAGATCCAAGTGCACCAAATACTGTGCACCGTATTTTGCAAGAAAAGCATTCTCTGAAACAAAGTCCCTCGTGACACAAGAGAACTGCTGTGTCAGAACTATGATGCATGGGGTGAGACAGAAGCAAGCTGAGAATGAGGCAAGCTGAGTCAAAAATACGATGCAGGCAGGCTCCGTGGCACCGAGCGAAGGGGTTCGCTCAGCATGCTGGCCACCTGGGTTCGCTCCCCGAGCCAGAGAAAGGATTCCAGAGTGTCCATTATACGCTTCCCTCCCGGTGGGGGTGGGGGTAGGATGGGCCTCGGCACCTGGAGGCAAATTGGGGAAATGCAATGGCGTCGTGAAGCCTCGAAACGTCACCACACGCTCCCGCCTCAGGTCACCACTTAGCTCAGGTCCCAATCACAGTGGGTGTGGAAGGGCAGTAAAAACAGAAAAAATGGCCACCCGAGCCAGGCGGATGATGGTGGCTGGCCTCCCCGCCATGAAGCTGGGACAGCCCCTGAACTGCACTCTCACCATCTGGTGTAGATGCAAGGAAGTGCCTCTGGGCACTTTGATCTCCCCTCCCGGTTGCCCCCATGGGTAAGGGGGTCCCCGTCGATGAAGGGTTTCAATGGGTCAGTGGGGCAGCAGGGGCAGCAGATGGCAAAAACAGGAAAGTGGTGGATGGAATGGCCACCCAAAAGAGAGAGCAGCTGGGTGGTAGGGGATTTAAAAAAAAAAAAAAAAGAGAATGCAAAAAAAAAAAAAAGATGCACTGATGCGAGACAGAGCATAACTGATGTAAGCAGAGTCAAACATATGATGCATGGAAGGAGATGGAGCAAAAATTATTTGAGTCCAAAATATGATGCACGGATCGAGAAATGGTGCAAGCCGAGTCAAAAATTCTGGCAGACGAAATGGCCTACTGAAGCAATATTTTACATGCTATAGTTCTTGAGACAGCATTACAACATCTACAATGCAGGACTCTCATAGCAGAATGCCATTCATAGTACCATAGTCAGGTCTGCCTGCCTGCCATGGGCCTCTGTATGTGCTCTAGTGTCAGTTAGACCAGCTCTGGCTGGTCTAACAGTGGCATGCATCTTGGGCACAATGACAGGACCTAAATTCTTTGAAAATCCCAAATAAAGTGATGGTGCATCATTTCCTGTGATGCAGTTGTCCCTTCAGACAGGGGGGCATTTTTTTGACGCAAACATGGCACATGTCAGTCTATTGCAAGCAGACCTGTTTATGATGCAAGCACTGTTAGAAAATCAGAACTAGCGCAATTTTTGATGCATCCTGCTCCTTGCATCATTTTTTTTTTTTTTTATATAAGCACTGTGCGACATTCTCTGGCCTTTGAAAATCTGGCTCAATATCTTTATTAGGCCAACGAAAAGACAAAGATACAAGCTTTCAAGGCCTATGAATCTCTTCTTCAGGTAGAGGAAGAGGTTTACAGGCCTCAAAATCTTGAATCTTTGTTTTTGTTAGCCTAATTAAGGTGTGATCTGTACTGTGCAAAAAGATTTTCTTTTTGTTTCTCTCCATCAAAGATAGTATCACTGATTTTAAATTAAGACTAGATAAAAGAGCCACGAATAAAAGAGAATAAGTGATTCTGCCCACTTGGTTCATGGAGACAACTTTGGATGATCAAAAATCCATTTACTTGGCCGGCCCGGTGGTGCTGAGGGTTGAGGCACTGGACGCCACACCTTGCACCACGTCGAGGACCTGGATTCGGGAACGGACTCGGGCCACCGGGGGCTGGCAGGGGAGAGTTTGGATTGAGCGTCCCAGGACGGCTCTCCTTCTTCTGGGGTAGGCTCATGGGTTACAAGGCCAACGAAGGCGGCCCCTGGTGAAGACCGGGAGAAGCACAAGGCGTGCGCCAGCAGGGGGAGGAGTTCAGCAAGATGCTTGCGTATGTGCAGCGCGATCATTGCTGCTGGCTCAGGGACAAAGGTGGGTTGAAAACAGGGCTGGGGCGCAACTGGCGGCAGTCGCCCCGCGCCACCGCCCGACCTGGAGGCCTGTCGTGGAATCGCATCCCGGGGTCTGGTGACGGCCATGCTGGGACCCTCGTGTAAAAGTGAGCTTGCTGTCCTCCGGGTCGGTGGGGGCTGGCGGCGGGATGCCCCCACCAGTGCGCTGCAGAGGCACAAAAATCGAAGGAAGATAAAAAATAAATCCTTTTACTTTCCAGTTTTTGTATATTTGTATAATATGTAGAGCTAAGTTGTAAAGCTACTATAAGTATTTAGTTGTGGGTGTTGCTAGGAAGTTTTAATATACCAACAACCACTACTAGACATTTGAAACAAACTGTTCTGAGAAAGAAGTAATTTGCCCTACTTTAACTGGGAATCGAACCCAAGTCCCTAGAAAACTGTCAAGCTGCTGTACCAGCTGAGCTACAAGATCAGTACAACAGACCAGCCTGAGTTTCTCAGGGTCAGTTTTTTCTCACACTGCAAATTCTACAGCTAAGAATATTTCGGGTGGAAGGAAATTATCTGTACACTATTATCCACTGCTAAGCAAAAGGCAGAAAAAGGCATCAAAAGGCCTGCAGTAACTGAACTATCTTCTAATTGTAAATTCCTTCTTTGTCTGTGGTATTTAAATGGTATTTACATAACAAAAAAACAGCAGATGTAGAAGGAAGAGGATTACAAAGGCAGAAGGCTGACACTGCCAGGTTTAGAATGCGTGGATGGTGAGCATGAACAACCTCTTGGAGCATTAAATCATTGCCCAACTACATGTTTCAATATGGTATACTCAAAGACTGAATTGTTCCGTGAACAAAAAGAAACTGTTCATGCAAATCACAGCCTACTTGTACTCCCAGATCCCCAAAATTTCACGTTCGCAGCATTCTTTCCGGCCAGTGACCAAAGCAGAGTTTTGTGTGCTGTACAACAAAAAAATGCAATCGGTTTAAAAGCCTCTTTGTGACTCAGCAAGGTAGGCAAATGTACTGGTATGTCAATGTGGTTGACAAAGCAGCAATCATGGCAGCCTCCTCTAAAATATCAAGAATGAGGTGGCAAGACTAAAGGCAAGGGTTTTAGAATTAAACAGTTATTTCAGTGAATGTCAATGTATTTGGGGTCTTTTTCTACACAGAGGCATGGATACTCACAGCAACTTTTTAAAAATAATTATAAGTTACAGAAACATAGAATTTGACGGCAGATAAGGACCGAGAGGCCCATCCAGTCTGCCCCGTTTTCCTACCTACTGGAAGTGCCGTATAACCTACTTTATCTGCGGTTTCACTTCTTTTTTTGAACCGCTAGGGTTCCCCTATGTCTATCCCAAGCAGTTTTTAAATCTCCTACCATCTTTACCCCCATCACTTCTGCTGGGAGGCTGTTCCATGCCTCCACTACCCTTTCTGTGAAGAAGCACTTTCTCACGTTGTCCCTTAGTCTTCCTCCTTCCAGTCTCATGTCATGTCCCTTTGTTCTAATGCATCTTTTCTTCTGAAAGATGCTGCCTTTCTGTACCTTATTTATTCCCTTTAGATACCTGAAGGTGTCTATCACGTCACCCCTCTGTCTCTTCTCCTCCAGTGCATACATACAGAGTTCCTCCAGTCTCTCCTTGTATGACCTTTGGTGTAGGCCCTGCACCATTTTTGTTGCCCTTATTTGAACAGCCTCTACCTTGTCTATGTATTTTTGTACATGTGCCCTCCAGAACCGAATGCAGGATTCCAAATGAGGTCTCACCAATGACATGAATAGTGGCATCACCACCTCTTTTCTGCTGCTGATGATGCCCCTCCCTATGCACCCCAACATCCCACTGGCTCTCGCCAATGCCTTGGCACATCATTTGGCCACCTTTACGTCATCAGATATGATCACCCCTAGATCTCTTTCCTGTTTAGTGGTGCTAATAATTCTCCACCCATCATCTAATCCTCCCCAGGGTTCCTGCGTCCCAAGTGCATGATTGTGCACTTTTTCACATTGAGTCTTTGCTGCCACACTCTGGACCATTCCTCCAGTTTGGCTAGGTCCCTCCTCAATTTCTCCACTCCTTCCTGACTGTCTACCCTATTGCAGATCTTAGTGTCATATGCAAAGAGGCATACCTTCCCCTCTAGTCCCTCCACAATGTCACTGATGAAGACATTAAACAGTACTGGCCCAAGAACTGATCCCTGTGGCACCCTGCTGGTCATCCTCCCTACCTCTGGTTCAGCTTCGTTTACCACCACCCTCTGCATTCTAACCCCCAACCAATTTTCAACCCAGTTCACCACCTTGTGACCCATTCCCAGGCTGCCCAGCTTGTTCACAAGCCTCCTGTGTTGAACAGTGTCAAATGCCTTGCTGAAGTCAAGGTAGGCCACATCCACCACTTCCTCCAAACCACCTCCCTGGTCACCCAGTCAAAGAAATCTATCAGATTTGTTTGACACAACTTTCCTGATGTGAATCTGTGCTGCCTCGGATCTTGTGCTCCGCTGGATTCAAGGTGCTCAACTATCCTTTCTTTTCGCAGCAATTCCATAATTTTCCCCACCACTGAGGTCAAGCTGACAAGTCTATAGTTTTCAGCCTCCTCCTCCTCCCTGCTCCCACTTTTGTGGAGAGGGACTATATCAACCCTTCTCCAGTCCTCTGGAACCACTCCCATATCCATTGACTTGCTGAACAGAGATGTCAATGGTGCAGCTAGTACCTCCCCTTAATTCCTTTAATATTCTAGGATGTATCCTGTCTGGTCCCATTGCCTTGTCTACTTTAAGTTTTGTGAGTTCCTTTAGGACCCTCTCACCTGGGAATGAACTACTGTCCACCTCCCCTCCAATCCTGATTTTTCGCTGCAGTCCTTCCCTTTCCCCTTCCTCTGTGAAAAGTGAACAGAAATATTTGTTCAGGACTGATGCTTTATCCCACTCCTTCCCCCCCTTTTAGCATTACTATCCCCCCACCCCCATCCGGTCTTCCTCCTTTCGCTAATGTACCTATAGAAGGTCTTGTCCCCTTTAACTTCTTTTACCATTTTCTCCTCTGTCTTCACCTTGGCACTCCTAACTGCTTTCCCTGCCTCCCTTATCTTTTCTAGATACACTGCCCTCTTCCCTTTGTGTCTCCTTACATTTCCTAAACACCAACTTTTTAGCCCTTACTTTCCCTGCCACTTCCTGCAAGAACCACAGTGTTTTTCTTTTCCTCTTGCCTTTGTCTATTTGCCGGATGCAAAGGTTTGTCGCCTCCACTATGGCTCCTTTTTTGATGGACCCATCATTCCTAGATTCTCCCACTTTTCTCTCCGTCTGCTAGGGCTTCCTTGAGATACACTCCCATCCTTATGAAGTCTGCCCTCCTGAAGTCCAGAACCCTCACCTTCGTGTGGCAAGACCCTGTTACAGCACTGATATTAAGCCACACTGTGCGATGGTCACTGGACCCCAGGTGCTCACCCACCGTGACTTCTGAAATTCTGTCCCCGTTGGACAGAACCAGGTTCAAGATCGCTCCTCTCCTGGGCTGGCTCAAGCACTGGCTGCTTGAGGCAAGCCCCTTTCAGGGTGTCCAGGATGTAAGTAAGTGATTTATTATTTATCAGGTGCCCAATCCCAGAGGCTCTGGGCGCTGTACAGTACAGAGATTTGACAGAGTAACAAAACATTAAAAGTAGTATAAATAACCTATCACAAATTAAAATATTATATCTTAAGTAACATCGCTGGGGAAAGCCAGACTAAACAGGTGAGTCTTTAGGCCCCTCTGAAACACCTCCACCATAGGGGCCTCCCTCAAGAATCTTGTCAGTGAGTTCCAGAGGACCAGGCCGGCCACCCCGAATGAACAATCGCGTAAGGGTTTCAGCCTGGTCCTAAGAACTGCCAGTATGTCTCTGCCCCTGGCTGTTGCCACCACTGGGATGCTCCAATCAACTTCTGGCAGACTGAATTCACCTAACAGCAACACCTCCCATTTAGCTGCCATCATATGTATGGCTTCTAGTAGGTCCCTGTCCAATCCCTCCCTTTGGTCAGCTCAATTGATCTGGTCACCTTTCTGTCTGAATAAAAATAACCATTCCTAAGCTTAACCTTGTTAATTCTCACTTACCTTCCCTGTGTTTAGCCTCTCCTTACTTTCTCTCATTAATCTCATTTACTCTCCCTTTGTTTAGCTAATTCCTCAAATCCCACTTATCCTCCCCGAGTTTAGCCTCTTCTTACTTCCTAATTAATCTCATTTACTCTCCCTGTGTTTAGCCTCTCTTTGGTTTCTCTCATTAATCTCAATTACTCTCCCTGTGTATAGCCTTTCCTTACTTCCTCTCATTCTCTGGTCTTTATCTCTTTAAACTCATTTAACCTGCCGGGGTTTAGTGTCTCTTTACTTCCTTTTAATAATCTCACATACTTTCCATATGTTTAACCTCTCTTTTCTTCCTCTTAATAATGTTACCTACTCTCCATGTGTTTAGCCTTTCTTTACTTCCTCTCATTCCCTGGGCTTTACCTCCTTAAACTTCATTTAACCTCCCTGAGTTTTAGCCCCTCCTTACTTCCTCTCATTAATCTCACTTAATCTTCCTTAATCCCCCTCCTTTAGACAATAAAACCACCTCTCACAACCCTCCTCATACTGTAATACTTTCCTGCCCACCCCCACCACTGCTGAAGAAGTACTTCAGGCACTCCAATTCCTAAATCTCTCGAAATCAAGCCCTTATGGCAATCACCCTAGTCTCCTGTGCATATCAGCCCCAGCCATTGCCCTTCCACTCACCTTCTTGGTAAACCTATCCTTCTCGTCCGGCACGATCTCGAAAGCCTGAAAATTGGCCTGCATCATCCCTGTCCACAAGGGTGGCGACCACTCCCTGCCCGGCAACTACCAGCCCATTTCCTTGCTCCCAGCCTTAGTCAAGCTACAGAAAACACTAGTGCAATCCAGGCTGACTGAATTCCCCTCTGCCACTAATTTCCTTTCCCCATACCACTCTGGCTTCAGACAGTACCATTCCACTATATCCTCCCTTCTCTGTGCCACAGGTCACATCCACTGAACTGCAGATCAAGGTCATCTCACTGCCGCAGTCTTCATTGACCTGGCAAAGGCCTTCGACGCAGTCTCTCACCCTCTGCTCCTAAAATAAACTTGAGGATGCAGGGCTTGCCCCCCCCCCCCCCAACACCATTCAGTGGTTTAAGTCATACCTAGTAAATCAATCTCAGTCTGTCAGGATTGCTAATTCCACATCCCCTTCCCTTCCCATACTTGCTGGTGTCCCCAAGGCTTGATCCTCAGCCCTGTTCTATTCTTCTTATTTATAAACAACCTCCCTTCTGTCTGCTCAAGATCCCCCATCCACATGTACATGGATAATGCCATTCTTTTCACATCCGGCCCAGATCTAAGCGAGGTTCAAGCCATCCTGCAACAAGATTTCCTCTCTATGCAATCCTAGTTCTAGTCTAATCTACTCAAAATTAACACATCGAAAAACATTCCAATGATCTTTGGCACCCCTCAAAAACTTGCCAGAGCACCCCCACCCTGACAATCATCCTCTTGACAATGCTCCTCTTATCGCAGTCTCATTCTATAAATACCAAGGTGTATGGCTGGACCCCTGCTAAATTTCTCGAACCATATCGATTCCATCTCCTTGAAACATCACCCTGAGCTACTGTAGGTATTCTATACTGCAAAAGGGAATCACTCCCTCTCCCTGTGAGGCGGGAATTGCTTGCTAAGGTGATAACCCCTATTTCTTATTATGTGGACCTAGTATAGCACTCTGCGCCCACCTCCTCACTTGCTAGGCTTGACTCCCTCTAGTACATTTTCTGTCATTTTGCCTCCAGCTCTCCCCTCAGAACCCACCATTGTTCTCTTCTCTCTACCCTTGATATCCCATACACGCCATCTCCTTTATTTCCAAATACTGGTTTAACTTGCTACCCACTTACCTTGCTGAGAAGCTAACACCTGCACGCTCCTCACCCTACACCCTTTGCTCTAGGGATTCCTGTCCTCACTCCCTAAACCTTGATCAACCGCTGGCAAATCCATTTTCACCTACAGGCTCCCTTCACTATGGAATACTCAACCACCTTTCCTATGTAACTCACTCTCCCACAACTCTATCAAACTCCAACTACGCTGCCTGCCTCCTGCCACCTGCTCCTGCCTCCATAACAAGTAGCTCATCTCTTACCTCTCCACTTTGCCTTGAACCTAACATCTCTACCAACTGCAAACAGTCCTAATTCTCCAGGCTCCTTTCTAATGCGTTTCACATAACCAGTGGTTTCGCCTAATCAATGTGTTCACCAATGTACCCACTTGTTAGAGCCTGTAAATACCTCCGTATACATCCCAGTATGCCAGTGTCTGTATATATTTCAAGAGCATGCTTCCTATTTATCTGTTGTACTTTTGTACTATAATTTGCCAACTGTTGACCAACGTATTTCCTATATATATATATATATATATATATATATATATATATATATATATATATATATATATATATATGAGGCAGGGAACTACATACCAGTCAGTCTTACCTCAGTAATGGGCAAGATTATGGAGGCACTCCTTAAGGAAAGGATAGTGCAACACCTGGAATCCATAGGAGCACAGGATCCAAGACAGCATGGGTTTACAAAAGGAAGGACCTGTCAAACTAATCTCATAGATTTCTTTGACTGGGTAACCAGAGTGGTGGACCAAGGGGGAGTAGTTGATGTCGCCTACCTTGACTTCAACAAAGCTTTTGACACTGTTCCACATAGAAGACTGATAAATAAGCTGAGTAGGCGCGGGGTGGGTCAGAAGTTGGTCAACTGGATGGAAAACTGGTTGACGAGCAGAAAATATAGAGTGGTGGTAAATGGTATACAGTCAGAAGAGATGCAAGTCACAAGTGGGGTACCTCAGGGATCAGTCCTGGGGCCAGTCCTCTTTCAGTATCTTCATTAGTGACATTGCAGATGGACTAGAGGGTAAGGCTTGTCTGTTTGCAGATGACACCAAAATCTGCAACAGAGTAGATGATCCAGATGGGGTGGGAAGAATGAGAAAAGATCTGGATAAACTAGCAAAATGGTCAGAAGAGTGGCAACTGGGACTTAATGCAAAGAAGTGCAAGATCATGCACATAGGGAAGAGAAACCCTGAAGCCACCTATAGGCTGGGAGGGGAGTTGCTGGCAGTCACAAAGGAAGAAAGAGACTTGGGCATCATCATCACCGATTACCTGAAATCATCCAAGCAGACCTCTAAAGCAGTAGGTAAGGCTAGGGGGATGTTAGGGTGCACTAGCAGGGGTATCACAAGTCGTAAGAGGGAGGGAGGTAATAATCCCTCTTTACAAGACACTGGTTAGGCCCCATCTGGAGTACTGCATGCAGTACTGGAGGCCACACCTTCACAAGCACATTAACCAAATTGAGGCAGTCCAGAGAAGGGCAACCAAAATGGTGCAGGGACTGCATCAGAGGACATATGAGAACAGATTAACAGAGCTCAATATGTATACCCTTGAGCAAAGGAGGGAGAGAGGTGATATGATCGGAACATTCAAACACCTTAAGGGCATTAACAAGGTGAAAGAGTCCAACATGTTTAAATATAAGAAAAATAGCAGGACAAGAGGACACAGCATGAGATTAGAGGGAGGCCGATTAAGGGGGAATGTGAGGAAATTCTTTTTCACAGAAAGAGTGGTGGATGCATGGAACGGCCTACGTCAAGAAGTGGTGGCTATGAATACAGTGCAGGGCATCAAACAGGCATGGGATAGGCATAAGGAAGCAGTACAGATGAGTATGAATAGACAGGCCACTGACAGAGCAAAGGCCGATGGCACATTTATAAGGTAGAAAAAGAAATGGGCAGACTGGATGGGCCTTGCGGTCCCTGTCTGCCGTCAACCTCTATGTTTCTATATCTTTTTTTGTATCATGTATTATTATTTGTACTCAGTATGTAATTTCCCTTTTGTCCCTGCCCCCGGGTCACACCAGGAAATGAGCCTTGGCTCAGTGTGCCTTTCCCAGTTACCAAATATTTAAATAAAAAATAATTAAAAAAAATTTACCTTTTCCTTAATTTCCCTCATTCTCAGGGTTTAACCTTCTTAAATGTCACTTAATATCCCCGAGTTTAGCCTCTCCTTACTTCTTCTCCTTAAAGGAGAACTACCAACAGATGTGAAACCCCGACCGCTGCACAGATCGGGGCTTCACCTCACAGATCCCCCCTGCAGGCACTATATTAAATTAAAAGTTTTTTTATCTGAATGCTTGTAAAAAGTATGTAACCCTCTCCGAGTAGCCGGATTGTTTAAATATGGCGCTCCTCACCTCCTGCAATCGAGCTTCAAATACCACGATATACTGATGCGGCACAGCCCTTTCCTTATTGGTGCCCTTATGTACAAAGATTTAATAACCAGGCATACACATGGCATTAAGGCAAATTCTGTAAAAATAGCACTGGGCATCCAAGATACAGAGATTATTAAATCTGCATACATAAGGACATTATATTGTGGTGTTAGCAGTCTGATCGGGGGTGAGGAGTGCCATATTTAAATATGCAGACTGCACCAGGGGTGGGGATGGGTTAGATGCTTTTTATGAGCATTCAGATAAAAAAAATTATTTAATATGGTGCCTGCAGGGGGGCTGTATAAGGTGAAGCCCCGATCTGTGCAGTGGTCAGGGCTTCACATCTGCCGGTAGTTCTCCTTTAATCTCACTTGCTCTCCTAGTGTTTTATCCTCTCCTTACTTCCTACAGCTGCTTGTCCCTGAACAGGGCTGCTCCAGCTCACCCACGGTCAGCCGGCACCCAGCCAGCCACCGACCAAGACCAGGACACCCGCCTGCAGCTCCTTGGAAGCTGCTTGTCCCTGAACAGGGCTGCTCCAGCTCACCCATGGTCGGCCGGCACCCAGCCAGCCACCGACCAAGACCAGGACACTCGCCTGCAGCTCCTTGGAAGCTGCTTGTCCCTGAACAGGGCTGCTCCAGCTCACCCACGGTCGGCGGCACCCAGCCAGCCACCGACCAAGACCAGGACACCCGCCTGCAGCTCCTTGGAAGCTGCTTGTCCCTGAACAGGGCTGCTCCAGCTCACCCACGGTCGGCCGACACCCAGCCAGCCACCGACCAAGACCAGGACACCCGCCTGCAGCTCCTTGGAAAGTACGGGACAGCGCAGCCAATCAGAACATGGGTGCTTCCAGCAAACCCACTCTGATTGGCAGGAGTTTTCCCCTGCTATAGACATCTGGCACTTTGTTAGATTTTCGATAGAACTAAGCACATTTCAACTGTGTTATTAGGAGTTTTACAACTGTATTAGCTGGATTGTAATTTCTACTACTGTTTTAAAGTGCTTACACCTCTTCTGTCTGACTGCTCTTCCTGCAGCGCCCCCCCCCCATCCAAGCACTCTGCCTTGGTGCCGAGTGGCTAGTTTTCCATTAGCAGGTTATACAGACCTGCCACTAGAGGGATTCTTGGTCTTCTACATAAATCACTGTATTCATTTGTGGGCAATATGGCCTGCATTATCATTTTACTTCTTTCCCGGTTCTGCTACAAGGGGACTTGAGTCTGAAGGGTGGATGGCCACTAACTAAGCTGCTCCTGCTCTCCTTGTTCCCCTTTCTGCTGTATTTTCTCATCTAGGTTTTAAGTGAGTACCTAGGTGGGCAAATTTCTTGCCTAGAAAATATTGCACTAATACAAATCACGAGACCACTCAATCTGGGACCATGGCTCTCCTTATTGTGTTTTTATTGGTCCTAAGGTGCAGAGTTTTCAGCAATACAGTGCAATTCGAAGTACCTCAATGCAATTCAGTTCTCCAATGTACCTTATCAATACCTAATGTTATAACAGTCTACCATTCAGACACTATGTCATTCCCCTCTCCCCTTTTAGCCTATTCCCCCCAGTTAGCCTACATCCCCTTGCTACTGTCCTCACCTATGTCCACCCAAGCACTTACATTGATCACGATCAACTGTCATAACAGTGGTGCCGCCTCTTTCGCCACAATCACGGGTTGCGCGAAGAAATAAAAAGCAGTCTCCATTCTTATAAGCTCCTTAAAGAAAGTTATAATTCTGCTTCTTCTCTGCTCAGGAAATGTGGAGCTCAACCCTGCCCCCCACACAACTTACCTCGCCTATCAATTTTGCTGAGGCCACAGGTCTCAAAATGATGATAGTCAACATTTTAAGCCTGACTAAAAACTTGTACAGCTGCAAGCCTGGGCTGCACTACGTTAACCCAGACCTTATCATAATTACTGAGTCGTGGTTAAAAAGATGAACACTGATCAACAAATATCACTGCAGGGCTACAATTTATTTAGAGCAGATAGAGAGTCTAGAGGTGGAATGTGTGGTTATCTCACTCAAATCTAAGTACTTGGTCACCAATATTGGTTGCAAATCTCTAGCCAAGGAATTTGAGTTAGTTTCGCTGAGCCTTCATCTCCTCCTCGGAATGTATCACTATCCTAGGTGGCTATAGACCCCGTCTGGTGGTGATGAAGTCCTTAATCTTTTGAAATCCATGTTAAGTAAATGCAAAAACTGAAACAATATTTCTAGGAGATCTAAATATGGACTGGCTGTCACCTAAATCACACGGCCTCAAATCCCTTTAGACGAGCTAGGTCTTGGGCAATTAGTCAGTGAACCTACTAGGAACAACACTCTAAATACTGCCAACAGTTCCATTCTAGATGTGGTACTAACCACCCATCCACACAAAATATCTCATTTGGCAGTGTTTCTACGACATGAGCAATCATGGAACTGTTGCTTGCATAAGATCTCAAATTAAGGCCGTCATAACCCATCTTTATAACAAAAGATCCTTTCGCAAATTCAGTGCAGTAAACTTCCTATCTGACCTGAGCATGATCAGATGGCAAGATCTTTACCTAGCCAAATATGTCAACAAGGCAGCTTGCATCCATAATGACAAACTCACTACAATAATAAATAAGCATGCCCCTTTCATCAAAGTAAGTGCGGAACAATTCCAACCCCTGGTTCACCTCAGATCTCAAGGCAGCCCTTATAGCTCGAGATAAGCTCTGGGCTAAAGCTAGACATTCAAAGAATCTTCGGATTGGCAGGCCTTTAGAACAGCCAGGAATAACTGTGAAAAAACTTCGCTCTGCTAAAGCTAACTATTATATTTCTACTCTCGAACAAGCTAAAGGTAACCCTCATAAAATACGGAAGACTATCAAAGCTATAGAAGGACGGCCCATGGCCCCCTCTGTCCCAACACAGATAGTTGCAAGTGGCAAGATTGTGAAACACAAGTCCCTAATCCTGGAGGAACTTAACTCCCACTTTGCCACAGCTGGATTAGCTTTTGACTCATCACCTTATGCTGGTGCTGCGGTGAGCCAGCATACCCCTCCCGCCACATCTAGTCCTGCACCCAGCCCCTTCCAACTGCGCGAGATAACTTATAAAGAAGTAGAAGATTTTCTTCTTAACTTAGACACCAAAAAAAGCGCAGGGGACAATGGCTTGGAACCCTTTTTCCTAAGGTCAGGCTACGCCCATCTCACTGCCCCAATTCTCCACATCTTCAATCTTTCCATTACATCTGCTACTGTGCCGTCCTGCTGGAAATCAGCACATATCCTCCCTCTATTTAAATCTGGTGACCCATGCAATGTAAACAACTATAGGTCTATCTCCATATTGCCTATACTTTCTAAAGTTCTCGAAAAACTGATCCATGTTCAGTTAAAATCTCACTTGAAACCTTCTCTCTCATTAACCAGCTCAATCTGGCTTCGGGCTAATCATAGCACAATCACTGCACTAGCAAAAGTAACCAATGATTGGACTCTGCTATAGATGCTAAGAAGGTAACTGTGCAGTCTTTTGGACCTCAGCAAAGCTTTTGATACTGTTGATCACAAACTATTAGTCAATTGCCTTGCAAAGTTGGGTGCCACATACCATACCACCCAGTGGTTCTCTAGCTACCTAACTGGAAGATTCCAAAAGTAAAGGCGGAAGGCTTTTTTCTGTTGCCTTGCCAGTTGCAAGAGGAGTCCCCAAGGATCCATCTTAGGCTCTATCTTGTTTCTCTGTACATTAATGACTTAGATGCTAACATATCTCGTCCAATCTGCACTTTTGCAGATGATGCTGTGTTGTATACTTCTGGCTCATCGTTATCTGAAGTCAAGGGAGTGCTTCAAGCGGACTTCGCACAACTTGAGCATAATCTAATAAAGGCAAAGCTTCTGCTCAATGCTAAGAAGACTAAAGTGATGATATTCTCCACAGTGCTGTCTCAGGCCCCCAATACCCTTGCCCAAGACTTCATTGTCACCACGCTAAGAGCCTCTGGAAGTTGTAACCAAATTTAAATATCTAGGTATCTGGATCAACAATAAATTATCTTTCAGTGACCACGTCGAAGATGTCTCTAGAAGGTTAAAAGCAAAGTTAGGTTTCTTCTACAGAAATAGGCCCCTTTTCCCCCTTTAAACTCGAAACAAGCTTGTACAGGCCACTTTTCTCCCCCTACTCAATTATGGTGATGTAATCTATTCCTCCACCACTCTTGCAAATCTAAGTAAACTGGACATCCTTTATCACCGTGCGTTCTGATTTCATTACCAACTCCTTACCGTTAGCACACACTGTGACTTATATGCAGCTGTTGGTTGGACATCCCTTACTACTAGACGCCTGCTCCATGCTGGGCTATGGACTCAAACTGCTCCTGCAGAAATTGCCAAGCTATCTCTCTTCCCTTATTAGTATCTCACATAGTGCACACTCGGTAAGAAAATCTGACTTTCTTATGCTTGACATACCAAGGACGCGGACTTCCTTTGGTAAACGTGCTATTGCATATGCCCTTCCCTCCATTTGGAACCAATTACAAACCGTACTGAAACTAACTAGCACAGTTTCAATAAACTTCTACAAATCGCTAAGTTCAGCCAAAATAAAAGACACATGTAACTGTCATTAAGTCTCTTCCTTCCCCATGTGTGCCATATTTATCCACTGGTAAGGTATAATTGATTTGTCATATTAACTGCTTTCCCTTCCCCTTCTACTCCCGGCTTTATCTTTGCTTACGCTCCACTGCTACTCTATCAAATCACTCCTCCTCCCCATATCAGTTGTAGACTGTTGTTTGTTCTAGCCGCCAAAATACTGTATATGTATTGCACACACCACTCATCATGTTTCATTTATCAGTATGCAACCTGTAAGTTGCTTCCCTGTCTCACATCAATGTTTACCACCTGCGGTCACCCTATGCGGTACCCTTGTATGTATATCCAGCCTGTATCATGTAACGTGCATTTCATGTATATACTGTTATTACCTATCTGTGTTTGTACTTTAAGTGTTTATGTCACAGGACCTCCTTGTGAATGAGCTTGCTCAATGGAGTTTTCCTGCAATAAACTTGAACTTGAACTTCCTCTCATTAACCTTACTTAACATCTCTCTGCATGCCTAATAGCTGCCCCAATTGTCAACGGCTTGTAAAGCACTTTGGGATATAGTGTTTGTCAAAGTCGCAAGGTAAAAAAATATATGCATGTTTATTTCCTCAAAAAGCATTATTGGATTGTGTTTTTCTTTACACAGGGGGTTATGCTGTAGTCGGGTTACTCATTTGTTTGGATGACAGGCTACTATAAATAGTACACCGTCTGCCAGTGTACAGACAAGGTACTACTCCTTCCCTGCCACCATCACCATTTGTGTAATTAGAATAAATTCATTCAGCCTAGGCTGACTAGGAAGCAACATCTCGTTTACACAAGTGTGACAATGTAGAAGGAATCCAGGTAGGCATAACATGTTGTTAACAGTGAGGTTTTACTTTGAATTAGAGTAAGCTGTTGGTGACTACTCCAGTAAACACTGGCACTTTATACACTTTAAACTGTGTGAGTTTTTATTTCAATCTTCCAGAGAGATGAACAGTACCATGGTCCATTTGTTTGTTTCGTGTTGAGCATGTTTGGGCTGGCCACCCTGACCAGAAGTCCCTCACAGGATCCAGCATGTCTCTGATCTGCAATTTTGAACTTGATAGGACTCAAACCTGTTATTTCCTGTATCACAGTTCAGTGCTCTAACCACAAGACCACAATGTCGACCCTTAATATACATTAAACAACTTTAAGAGAGGCATACATCTATATCAAAATTATATTTACATATATCTATAGCAACATAAATATATAAACCCAAAAATCAACATAATTAGAATGGACTGGAGCAAATGAACACATTTATACCTTACAGTCAAGCATTTTAATAATTAAGGTTGACGTGAAAAAAAAATACAACATACACAGTACAGTTAAAGTCTGACAAAATGACTCGATGAAACAACCACACAAATGAGTAGGCTAACCCCCTGCAAAGTAATTCAATCCCCATTGCAGTTGCCCTAAATATCATACCAAAGAAAAGGGTCTTGGGTCTAGATTACTATCTGGCCTTTAGTTTGTTTGAATTTGTGTCAGTCATCTGAAATGTACCGGCCTCAGAATGACATCATTACAAGAAAGATAATAAATAGTATGAAGAAAAAAGAAAGAAAGGTTGTGTTTTAAAAGTGCCAACAGGGCCCACAGCAACGCTGGCTCAAATTCTGTGGCCTCTACTCAACATTCAGTCTCTGGCACCCCATCGGAGACGTGCAGCACTGATAATGTGAAAAGAGTTTTAACACTGCAGTATCCTCTCACAGAAGAGGGCAAATCAGTTTGTAGCAGTAAAAGCCAATAAATAACCTCGAGTCACAAACATTAACTCCAGTGTTAACACTCTCCCCGTCTTATGGCAAATATGCAGACTACGTAATTTCCAGCACTGGGTCGAAACTTGGTGTGTTCTAGAAGTTAAAACACTGCCTCAGTACGTCAGCTAGGTAGCATGTGGTATCTCACTTCCTTTTATCCAGGTTGGACTGTGGGAATGTGGGCTACTCAGCAGCTCCTTTGACATGCAGTAGCACCCAAATATCTTTCTTAAGTGATGCAGGTTTGTTCTGTACTGTCCAGCAACAAGCTTACTCGTTATTGTAACCTTTATGACAGATCTAAGTGGCTCAGCTCTGCCTTGCCTAGGAGATTCTACTGGTACATCAATCAACTTCAAATATGCACTTAGAAATATACTAAGTTACCTACAAGCCCTCCTTCTTTCCAACAGGGATCAGTAACACACTGCGGTTTGCTACCATCTTGAACTTTGCTTTGTCCAATGCTAAAAGGAAGTCTAGCAGATGTGTAGCCCTTACAACTGTAACATGCCACTGTGACATCTCAGAGTCTTCACTTACAAATTTAAGACCCATCTTCAACAGTACTTGGCTAAGCCTTGTCAGTACTATTGACTTGCTACTGTTGTGCTGCTTTAGTCACTAATGTATGTGATATTTATTGCCAGTCTGTGTACTTGTTTGTATGAACGGAACTACCTGTTTGCTCTCTGCCTGATGTTTCCCTGAGAACACCATGAAAACGAGATGCTGCATCTCACAGAGCTACCCCAGTGGGTAGAATCTGTTTTGCAATTAAAAGCTCTATTATTTCATACAATACTAAACATTTCACACTTCAAGATGGATTAGACTGTGTGTAGAATGCTCTTAAGAAACATCTTGAAAAGTGGTAGCTGTGCCAGGTGGAGAGTATACGGACAGGCTCATGGCATACAGAAATGTCACACAAGTGGACTGTAACCACTTAACCAGCAGAAGTGGTGGGTGTGAAAACAATACAGGGATTCAAGAGTGCATGGGCTAGACATAAGAGTACCCTGGAGATGTGCAGAGCAGGAGAGCCACATATCAAATAGGGTGTGGGGCTGCAGCAGTGAGTAGGGAAATGGGCAGACTAGGTGGGCCGTATGGTCCTTCTCTGCCGACAGATTCTATGTTTCACCATGGAATACTGTAGCAGGTCAGCATCAGAAAAGGTCTAGCAAGTACTCCAAAACCATGTCAGGTGGGCACCCAAAGGGGTCCATGTGGGTTTTGGCGCACCAGATGGGAAATCTTTTCCTCCTAGTGGAAGGGTTACAGGCAGGCAAAGGCATGTGTATCTATTCACTTCTATCTCTTTGGGAGCCAGGCCTGAAGGTGAAAGGAGCGCAGGTTGGGATGGACCAGTGACCCTGAGTCAGTAAGTCTGGAGGGGGGATCCTCAGTTTGCTGATAGTCTATTCAACAGAGAAACAATATCTGTTAAGGCCAGCAGGGGACCACGTCTGGGGTGACACACTCATCGATTAGCCATCTCACAACATCTGGAGCTAGTGACCACTTTTGAGGACTGGCCTTTGTTCAGCTGAGCCTGTCTGCCAGAGTGTTCTGAACATCTGGAGGATAGATGGCTTGGAGTAGGATCCCTTTACTCTTATCACCTCCTTGCAGAAAGGGTAAGAGTGAACCCCTCCTTGTTTGTTGATGTAAGACATCACAGACTTGTCTGTCTTGAGGAGGACTGTTTTGTGGCTGATGAGATCCACTAGGGCTTGCATGCCATACAAAACAGCTGACTTCTCCAATACACTGATGTGGAGATGAGTCTCTAATGGGTCCCCAGCACCTTGTGTTTGGAGGCCCTGACAGTGTCCCCCCACCTCAGGAGGGAGGCATCTGTGGTGAGTCTCACCTGAGGCACTGGTTGGGAGAAGGGAAAGCCCTGAAGGAGACTGTCCTCCACTGATCACCATGTGATAGACCACACCAGGGGCTTGGCCACCTGAATAGGGTAGGTATGAGAATGTGATGTTTGTGACCACTGTGCACTGAACATCCACGGAGTCATTCTCATATGTAACTGTGTCAGAAGCACTGTGAACACTGAAAAGGCTATCGTGTCCAGCATGCACTGCATGAAGTGGGCTTGAACATTATGTGGTATGCCATCAGCAGGATGCCTGTATTCTGCTCTCTGGAAGGAAGTCCCAGGCCTTGGTCATATCCAGATGAGAGCCTATGAACAGCAGCCACTGTGAGGGCAGGAGCCGACTGCTCTAGATTCAGCAGAACCCCCATGGAGGTAAGGAACTGAGAGGCTCTGGCCACTGCCTGCTTCATCTACTACTTGGATGGTCTGGCTATCAGCCAATCATCCAGGTTAGAGTAAACCTTTGGAGTTCCAGTTTTCTCGGGTGTGCTGCAAGGACTGCTAAGCACTTTGTAAATACTCAAGCTGCTGTCGGCACAGTGGTTGGATTTCCACTTGCGATGCCAATGACCCGGGTTCGGGAGTGAACACGGGAGTCAGAGGGCCGGCCAGGGGAGGATGCCTGAGCATCCGATGGTCAGATCAGCTGCTCCGGGGGGTACACTGGCCTGGGGGTAGCCTGACATCGGCAAAAGCCAGAGGTATCGCAGCCCCAAAGCCTGCGCCAGTGGGGAGAGCACGACGGATGCCGGCATAAGCAATGGCGTTGTCATGGCATATCATGCGGAAGGGTGTACAATGAAAATGCCTCACCCAGCATGACACTGACATGGGGGCCTAACAGTGGGTCTGTGGAGGGGTTGTGGGATAACAGATGGTCCAGGCACCGAACTTCAAGTTCAAGACACAATCTCTGTGTGATGTTTATTCAAAATACAAGAAATAACTTTCAGCAATGGCATATTCCTTCTTCAGCACATCAGTTCGCAGCAACAGATCATGTATGTCCTTTCTCTGGGTAATGGGGGCCCAGAAAGAAAGAAAACAAACAAAAAAAAAAAACTATAGACAAAGAACCTCAGTGCAGAATCACTGGGAGGTCACCACAATAACCTCCCTGTACGAGGACCTGAGAGGGAAAGGGAAAATTAAATAGGACACCATAGTATTCTCAAGAAAAGGGAGGGGGTGCCCATAGGTAGCCAACCTCATGGACTACAAATGGTAAAGGATATATTAGGCTTAGACATAGAAGAACTGTTGCAACAGATTTAAGAAAAGGTTGGTCCTCAAGAGTGGCAAAAGCTCCCCATCACATATCCCCCACCTTAAGAGGGAAGCAGTTATTGCAGACTGCTTACCACCTTCCTGTCCCAGGAAAGGATGGAGCTTCCACCATCCCAGGGTTTTAAATAATTGATTAGCAGTTTTTTTTTCCTGGGACAATACTAAATGTTCAGAAAGTATTTATATAGGTTTTCTATAAGTGTCATGTTTGTTAAACACAATGAGGCAAGTGCTATGTGTTTTTACAATGTTTTAGCACTTTTACGAGCAAAACTCTAATCAATTTTTAGAGTTAAATAAAACCCTGCATCCATCTTCAGAAGGTTGGTCTCAGGGTCCCTATTAACAATAAACATTCTATCATAAACATAGTCGATATCATTATTCTTTACCCTGAGGCATTAACACATTTCTCAACAGAGACTAACGGTACCATCCCATCTCCTTCTAGGGAAGATCTGTCATATTTCTTAACCAAAAATCTGGACGTCTGTAAAGTCCAGTACCACAGAAAGATTTTCTCTGAGGTGAGTAATTACCTGCTCCAACCCCACCAGACATGTCAGTTTTAAGCAGAGGCCCAGGTTCAACCCCTCTACACAAACCCACTATGTCTCTTGATTCAATTCACTTGCTAAAAATACAGACACCTGAGGGTAAACATTCTTTTGGTGTTACCCCAACACAGGTTCCAATCCATTTTCCACCCACTTCCTCCTTTGTAGGTTTTTCATCAACAAAATAAAACACATGTACCACCTCCTTAATCTGAACTTACTGTAACATTTTGGCAATATTAGCATCTTTAGCCTGCAGTATACCCCATTCAGTGCTGTTAATAGATTTAGCTGCATCAGTACAAGAAAAAGTCCATTCAGCATCATAGGCTTTTTCTTGCTTGCTTGGAGTCTTCAACCCCAGTACAATATCACTAAGCAAGTCTTACCTGGGGTCTCACATTCAAGTTCCATACTTGTATCTCCGACCTCCAACAGGTAACATCCTGGGAACACAGGCAACAAAGGAATATCCTGCTCAGTGAGGGGGTCCTCCTCTAGCTGAGCCCATGAAAAAAATCCTCCTCTGACTCTTTATCCAAACTCTCCGGCAGGAACCTCTCGAGCACCTGGCCCCAGTGTTCCGCCTCTCTGCGTAGTCGGCCTACCTCCAGCCATTGCCCACTCATCCAGTGGATCATCCTCATCAGGGACTCCACCTCCTGGGTGTTGTCTCTCGCACTTCCAGTCTGCCTTGACCTGCATATCTTCATCGTCTTCAGGCTTGGCCTTCCTCCAAGCTCCCAGGTCCAGTCTAGGCAGCAGCTTCTCTCCATCTGTCAGCCATGGTTCTGGTCAGAACTCCGCAGACTTTCTTCTTCGGGTTCTCCTCTGGCAGCTCCTGGTGCATCAGTCCACCTGGGATATTTGGGTGATATCCACCAGAGAACGTCCCTCTTCGACCAGTCCAGACACTTCCAGCAAGTTATCCCACTTCTAACATCAAGTCTTTGGAGGGGTTGTGGGACAACAGATGGACCAGACACCGAACTTCAAGTTCAAAACACAATCTCTGTATGGTGATTATTTAAAATACAAGAAATAACCTTCGGCAATGGCATATTCCTTCTTCAGTACATCAGTTTGCAGCAACAGACTATGTATGTCCTTCCTCTGCACCCAGCACTTACTGACACTGATCTAACTTACCAGTTGAGATGTAACCTCCACCCCTATGTGGGCCCCTTTTGCTTGGGTAGTGGGGGCCCAAAAAGAAAAAAAAACAAAACAAGCTATAGACAAAGAACCTCAATGCAGAATCACTGAAAGAAAGGTTACCCCAAAGGGCATTGGTAACAAATCAAGTTTCAAAGAAACACATCATCATACCGACTTCCATAATACAAAGCATCATGGGATATATGCAAATCATCTTGACATATAGACTTGTTCAGTTTACAGCAATTTACATGCATTTTAAACAGCACAACTAACTTAATTTCTGTAACAGTCACCTAGTACTTTTTACCATTATCAAAAATACCTAGTGCCATGGTATTTTCAACATTTACAGGTTTCATAAACATAAGGTATATACATCAAGGTATTTTATGACATAGTGCTATTACATACTAAATCCAACAATGATAAACACAGCCTGTTTTACATATGCTTGGAGGTCACCACAATAACCTCCCTGTACGAGGACCTGAGAGGGAAAGGGAAAATTAAAGAGGACACCATGGCATAGTCAAGAAAAGGGAGGAGGGGGGGTGCCCACAGGTGGCCAACCTTATGGACTAGAAATAGTAAAGGATAGATTAGGCTAGAAATAGAAGAACTGTTGGAACAGATTTAAGAAAAGGTCGGTCCTCAAGAGTGGCAAGAGCTCCCTGCCACAGAGTCCTCATCTACCTGCTGCTACTACTCGCCCGGACCCCCGATGCAGACTTGATTCCCATGGGGAGGAGGTAAGAGGTAGGCCCCCTATTGTGTACCCACCTGGGGGTTAAGCCAGGGCTCCATGGGGGGTCCAGTGAGATACGTCAGCGGAGGCAGGGAGTCGGGTGACAGTGCTGGGTAAGAGGCAGGGTTAAAAATAGAAAATAAAAAAAAAAAAGCTTCTGAGGCGAACCCAAAGGGCAGGACTCTGAACTGGTAATGCTCTCCCAGCACAACAAACAGAAGATATCTGTGGTGGCTGGGGTGCACCAGTATGTGATGGTAAGCATCCTGCACATCCAGGGAAGCTAACCAATGTGGAGTTTCAAGAAGGTAAGCAAAGACCCCAGAGAAATCATTTTGATTTTTTTCTTGATCCATGAACTTGCTCAGGTTTCTAAGGTCAAGAAGGGGGTACATACCCCCTAATTATTTTGGTACTAGGAAGAAGTGAGAGTAGAAGCCTGTGTTTCATTCTGACTCTGGCACTATGTCCATTGCCATGTTGCTCAGAAGGCCCACAATCTCCTGCACCAGAAGCTCTGACATATGAGCTGATAAGAGGGGTTGCTTTCTAGGTGAATAGTCTGGAGGGATTTCTGTGAAGTCCAGGGAATATCCCTACCAGATGATCCTAAGGACCCACTTGTCCATCATACTGGACTTCCACTTATGGTAAAACTGTGTCAGGCATCCCCCACTGGGGAGGAGATGTTAGCCTTGGGAAGCTAAGGCAGAACCGGGGCCTGAACTTCAGAGGGTGACACTGGATGCTTTTGGCATCTGTACCTTTGGCTACACCTTCTTCTGAGGCTGGGATTTGCTCTGGGCTTTCCTGCCTTTCCCAAGAAAGGACTGCCAGTTTTGAAAGAAACCATGCCCTTTTCACCTCTGAGGGTTAGCAGGGACTGATCTGGGAAGTCTTAAGGGTCATTCACGTTTTCTGAGACACCTCAAGAAACTTCTCCACCTGCTGTTCAAACAGGTAAGTACAATCAAAGGGAACGTTCATAACCTATTGTTTGACATTCTGAAAAAATACAGCAGTATGAACCCAGGAATGCCTTCTGATACAGATGCGTGGGAGGCAGTATCAAAGGTATCCCTAGTAGCCTTGAGCTGATGACTGTTAGACTCAGTTGCATCTGTTGTAGTCAGCAGAATCTTTTGTTTAGTTTCCACATCTGGCAGGGATTCTGCCAGAAACTTAAGGAGCCCAAAAAGGTGTACTCATATTTAGAAAGGTGCCCTTGGTAGCTAGCAATCCACATAACAAGGGTAGCTACTGCAAAAGCATGCTTCCCCACAGTGACAATATTGTGCAACCCCTTGTTAACAGGGAATATAGTGTCCTCTTGGGGAAGAATGACTGTCATTTTCAGCGAGAATAACAACAGCATTGGCTACAGGGTTAGAAACATACACTAGTCTATCCTTAGTGGTAGTGTATGTCCTGTCTATCTGCTTGCAGACAAAGGACAGAAGTAGATCTGTTCCAGACCGCATCCGACAAGGTCCTAAATGCAGGGGTAATAAGAGGAACTACACTGACCAGCATGGCAGGAACGTTTAACCACTGCAGAAGTTTATCTGGGTCAATGGCTAAAGACTCAAAATTAAGTACAGAATGCATATTTTTGAACAAAGGTCTGGAAAGTTAGATTCTCCTATGGAACTGAAAAAGGGTCAGGTTCCAAAGAGTCAAGATTAAAGAAAGAGTCTCCATCGCTGCCCTCAGAAATGATGAGGTCAGGAGTCAGACTGATCTTCCTCCATGTCCTCACCAGAGGGATGGTGATAGGGAGGGGTGGACTGTAGGCCCTCCAATCCAGAATACGGCCTTGACAACACCGGTATCATGTCGCAATAGCAACAGGAATACAGTGAAGACCATCACAGCGACATTTTCGTCAGTTTGCTATGATGGTCTGCTGAGTTCCCGACACTGTTGCCTCAAAGTTGGTTAATTTAAGTGCAGGGTGTGGGGGGGCAGAGCCCCCCACATGGGGGGGTGTTGGGGTGCAAAGCCCCTACAGAAAAACTAGTTCCCCCAGTGATGGCACAACACCAACTGGCAGTGTTGTGCCATCGCTGTGCTGACAGTTGGCAGATTCCGTGTTACCACGGCATGGTGGAACCGGCAACACCTGCCCCAAGGTGGTGCCATAATCTGAACTAAATCTGGTACCAGGAAATACTCAGCACTGGCACTGACACCAGAGCAAGTGCTGGGTCAGGGCCAAATGCCTAAACCTGGCAGCGACAGCAGCACTGATCCTGTTACAGAAGTAACTGTCAATGGCACTGTGGCCGGTCCCATCACAGTGACACTGAATTAGGGTGCAGCCAGTGGGACAGGAGTTGGCAGCACAGTCACTGGCAAGGGCCCAAGGGCTGTTGCCAGAACTAAATGCTTTACACAGCTTGAGGGTCCCATCTGCAACTCCAGTTTCACTGTCCCTGAAGGACCAGGAACCGGCTCTGCTGGCAGAGGCAAATGAGTCAGACGCTGCACCCACTGCTCCATAACAGCCTCCCAATGGTTAAATTGCCCACCGGAGTCCCCATTTACAGACAGAGAGGGGCTCCGGACCCAAGACGTCACTCTCCTAGTGCCAGAGGACCCCGGTGACGTACATGGTGCAGGTGAGAGCCTCCAATTATGGGAGACCTACGAGCTCAGAGAAGACCTTGCAGAGGGTGACCTTGAGTGGCACCACTTCTTCCCCTTCCAATGGGAAGAGGAAGAACTTGAGGCCAAGTAGCACCCAGAATCTGACTGGGATCGGGAACTGGTCCACTTCTTTCTGTGCTTCCTGAAGGACTCTTTCCTCCTGTGCATAGGACCACCTGTCATCATAACCTTTCCGCGATGAGGAAAGTGGACAGGACATGGCCCCACTGCTGGAGAAGCCTGCCTGAGAAAGTTCTCTACCATCGCATGCATGGCCGTCAACCATTGACTCAGTAGGGCTGTGAGAGACTGACAGAAATATTTTTGTAAAGTCACTAAACTGACACAAAAATAACAAACTCTAGCTTTAAACACTAAAACTGAGAGTGTTGAATGCTGTTGTCATATAGACGTGAAGTTCTGCCACCGGTGGGCGAGCAACATCATCAATGATGCACACAGTGTCGAGAAAAAAAGAACTGAGGTGGCTGACGGCTGCTGAGGTAAGGCTTATGCTGTGAGCTCCCTCTCACGACATGGCACATGTGTGCAGCTTGCCTTGTGCCAGCCCTCCAAAAAATGTCTGGCTCCCACAGGGTCCTAGCACCTCTGGTTGAGATCCACTAGTGTGAATCAATGGTGAACAAGCGAGGCGGCGGGGGGCACCAGAGACCAGTTACGGTCTGTGGAGGTGGAATAGGTAGGGAACACTTGGGCAGAATGGGCACCATCGGTCCTTTCCAGTCAGCAAATTCTGTTTCTATTTAAGCAGAATTGCCTAACCAAGATATCAAACAGGCAAGCCCCCTGTGAGTTTTTCAAGTAGAATAAGGTGGGCAACAGTGCTGAAACCTTTGGTAAGGACAGTATCATTAAGCCGCAGAAGTGCGGATACAGTGGAGTGGAACTTACAGAAGTTAGACTGGAAGGGGCAAGAGTCAAGAAAGGAGGAGAGCAGGGTAAGTGCTGGATTTCTTGCACTATTACCAGAGTGGAAAGGAGTGAGACAGGGCGACAGCTTCCAGAAGAGAACAGTCTCCCCTACCCCTTTGTGGAGTCGGTGAATATAAGCACTCTATGAAGCCCCAGGTAGCTTGCCCAGGAGAAATGAGCAGTTGAAGAGAAGAGATGGAAGCAGTAATATCATGTTCAGAGAGGTGGAGGAGCTAAATGTCAAGGCCATCCAGGTTGCAGCCTTTGGATGGGTTGGGCAACAGTGGTATCCAAAGACCAATTTTCATCTGGTTCAATTTTGCTTCTTCTTAGGCTGGCCTGTACTTTTATGGCAACAAAAAAAAAAATGATGGGAAATCTGGGTGTATGAAGACAGAGTTCTAAAAATGTGTCTTGTGAATCAGTTTCTAAACTGATACATTTGCAAAGTCATCTTTCATGGGCCCAAATCCAAACTGACAAATCAAAAAATTGCTTACCAAATACATGAAATCCTAGAACGCAAGTGTACGTTGCCCAGTCTGTGTCCTTGCATTCTGAGCGATTTCGGATGAGCTTACAGCCACTTGGAATGTCCCCTTTAAAAAGGAAATGAAACAACGAAGGTGGTTAGCCATGAAATACAACTATTTTTGTGTTTCCATGCTCCCAACACACAAAGTCCTAAAAAAACTAGAATAAACCTTTAGATCATACTTGATGTACATCTTATGACTTAAACACAAGCATTGCATACAAATTATTTTATACTGATGTAATATAGGCTGTGTGAGAAAAGTTGTGGAAATGAGCTTCAGTATTACTCAATATCATATCAAGGCACATTTTTTACTTAAACAAAAGATAATCCCAAAATCCTGCCGGGCAAACTGAGTGGGCAGGTCCCTACCCTACAGTAATTAACATGTACTCAGATACTCCAAGTCAAGAAAAGTAATAGCGTTTCAGTATTACTATTTACTGAATGCATGGCACCAGTCTCCGGAAATTATTTGATTTGCAGCAGGTTATGAGTGGGTGTACAGTATGTTTCTTGAATTATTCACAACACATATTTATTGGTTGGTTCATTGTAGAAAAGAGCACATTCTGTTGTCTTTAACAAACACTAGCTTTTCACACTGTGCATGTCCTGAAGACTGCATGAGATTATTCCTTTTGCAAGCTGCTTATACAATTTTTTTAAAGTGTTTGGTTTTGTCTTTTTTTTTGTTAAAGAAAGGTTATGCCTTCAGATTTTGGTGTAGGTATAGGACACTCTTGTCTGCTTACAGGCGTACTGTATCGTCCTCTCCCCAGAAGGTCTTCTGTGTCTCTCTATTGGCTTTCAACATCATTGCTAGTTCCCTTTCAAAAATGTCACTGATGTGTTGCATCCATCACCTTTAAACATACTGTGGCATTCATTATTAATAATATTCTGTACATTAGAGCTGCATGAGGCTTCTGTATGCAGCTTTAAAGAGCAACTATCTCGGTGTTCAAAAGGAGAAAACGGAGGCTCCCTTACATGAATGGGAGTCCCTCCATTGATGTTTTAAAATGTTAACTGTAGCCCACTTTAGAAAGGAAGGAAAGTGACTGTAATTTGCCTCCAAGGGCTAGCCACCCGATCCCTTCTACTTCCTGATTGCCGATTCCACCCCCAAACTCTGATGTTTTGTGATGTATTATTAGGGAGAGCATGGGCGCCTATGGAGCACCTTTTTTTGTTCTTAATTTTTATTTATGGCATTTTACATGAAAGCATAAAATACATATTCCTGAGCTAGTATACAGGCATCAACAAAACACAGTACATTACTAAGGATAATGGCTACTAGTTCAGCTGGTACATCGTCAGGAGGTATCCAAAGTCTAGTTTAAAAATAATAATAAAAAGTTATACATTTCAGGAGCTACACTGCAACCAATGCCCCATATTAAAGATCTAAAATTAGTAATAACGTCCTTTGAAACTGACCTGTTATAGGTCCAATATTGAATTAGCAACAGATTTTTATAAAGAAAATAATCCACATTCTAGAGCTCCCACAAGCAAAAAGGGTGCAGCTTAATACAAACGGATGCCGCCAAGAGAAAAAACAGTAAATATCGATATAATAATTATTAATGACCCCCCCTTCCCTCCTGATGTTTATATTGAGAAGCCATGAGTGTGGAGACCAGCTCATATGCCCATCATAAACTTCACTCCTTTATTGAGAAGGGGATCTCAACACTTCAAATATCTCTCAGCGTATTTTCACGTAGAAAAAAAGAGAGACACACGCTATCACTGGGCATTAAGGCACCCAAACCGAGCATAACAAGTGATCATAGTACAAATTATGTGACTGCCCCTATACCACTGCAAGCCACTAAGAGGGTGCAGAAGAACTGGTACCAGCATTTGGCCCATTCACTACATCAAGATAAGCTGGGCTATAGTTCAAACAGCAAACAGTTAACTTTAAGATAAACAGCAATTGTATATGGAAGTAAAACTGATAACTAAGTTCCAACGTCCCAGTTCCATTATAGCAAACCTCTGGAGGGGAGCAATCTCTGTACTTGGTAGACCAGATAAACCTAAATTCAGTTCCCACCTGACTCCTCATCTTCATCGAGCCGACAGTCTTGACTCTGGTTAATGGCTATCTTCTCCATGCAGACACTGGCCTCCTTCGAGTCTGTAAAGCGATATTGCTTGCAACCAACTGTAAAACACAGTCGGGGTGGAAAGGCCAGAGGATACGAAGTGCCCAGGTCTCTAAGTCTTTGTTTGACCCCATCGAAGACTTTCCATCATCTGCATCTGCAGGTTGCATCTGAGATAAACAGGAAAAAGAATTTGCTCCTCATTAAGAAAAACAGGTCCTCTATTCCACAAAGCTCCAAGGATCGCATCCCGCTCCTATGCAGAAATAAGTGTAAGCAGGACCGTGCTAGGGGTATCCATGTTGATGCCCAGCCTCCTAGGGGTGATTCAGTAAGCATGGGTAATTTTAAAGTCATTAAGCCCCATCAGCTCTGTTGGCCATGGTCCAAGATATTGGAGCACGGTTTTGCCCTCCATCCCCTCTGGTAGATCAAGGACTCAAATGCTGGCAGCCCGAACAGTATTTTCTAATTGCTCCACCCAGCTGCGCAACGCGTCCTGCTCCTTTAACGCTGTAGTTGTAGCTGTCATGAAGCCACTCCTGGAAGCCAGGTCCACTGAGATCACAGTGCCCATCCCTAAATGCAATCCATGATGGGGGGAACAGGAATACCCTCCTTGTGTCCTCCTGGAGTGTTCACTGAGTTCACAACTGAACACCAGCCACAAGGTCCTAGGGCATCCTTTCTATTCTGGGTAAGGGCCAAATACAGCCTCAAGTCTGTAGCCAGGTGAGAACTCTCCTCGGTGGCTGTACTGGGGAGAAGACCCAGGCATTACGAGCTCTTCAGGATTTGCCCTCATAAACTTGATTGTGTCCTCTCCCACGAGGTGTGCAGAACCTAGTTCCCCCTTACAGACTCCTCCCAAATCCTTTGTATCTCCCCTATTTAAGACACCCATATTTCCCTATCAGGATCCTAGTCTTGGCAGCCAATGATAGCACTTTAGCAATTACAGGCTGGTCTCAGAATTGAATAAACCTATGCCTCTATGCACACAAAATCACTCACTGGCAGTTTGAAAAGCAAAGTACTTGTACTAAAATTGCTTAGATAATTATCATACAAACTTTACGAACAAGAAATTTCAGAAAATTCTGGTTACAGAAAAACAAAACAAAAGTTGGAATTATACATAAAAAACTCACTGTAAACTTTTAACTGTCTAGTTTCTACCTGGCTCGTGGATGATTGAAGTCCAGAGAATAAATTGGTTTCTATAAGAGTTTCAGTTCTCTGTAGCCACTGTTCTGCAGTCTGGCTTCAATTGTGCGTCAGGAACAAGTGTTTCTTGAAAAGAGTGTCCAATGCAAATGCAATGCAATGCCAAAATGCACTGAGCTTCTGTTTGGAGGGCCTTTTAAAGGCCTGGTTCATGCAGTTTATAACAACCCTCTCTGTGTTATAGCTGGTGGCATTATCTTTTAGGCCACCGGGGTCTCTCTTGCTCTTTCCCAAACTTTGAGGGAATCATCATTAGTGATACTCCATATGTCTCCCCACAGCCCAGCTTACTGCCACTTATGACAAATGTAAATACACTATGACAGTTATTGGAAATACATTTGCTTTGAAGTAGAAGAGTTTATGATCATAGGAGATGTTTTCTATCCCCTGACCATTTATGACTCTCTTTTTTGATCAGCTACCCCAAGCCTCTTTGAAATGTAATCTTCAAGTCCCTGTCAGCAGCCTGTTCTCAGGTCACAGAGGAATGTCAAATATTCTGCAATACATGCTCTCTTCCTGTGATCTTTTCAGTAAACTATGTATCCCATCTGTCAAAGCTCATTCTCCTGGCCTGTTTGGGAATTTATTTATAACAAAATCATAGAACTATATAACAACAATATGTCTGTAATGTTCAGCAGTGGCTAAATCATCACCATAGCCTCAAGAGCCTTCCCTGCAGTGGCCTCCGCAGACTTAGTGATCTCCCCCATTGCAGCGAAGTGAGTTTCCACAGCCATGTATCGTTGAGAGGAGGCATCCAACTTCTGATCGATTTGTTGCACTGTTTTGGTAAGCGCATCAAAGGATTGCTGAAGAGAAAGCAAGGAGGCTGTGTTCAGCTCCACACTCGTAGATGCAAAATAACCTTCCACGTGGTCGGGCAGCTTGGCAGCCAGGATGCGCAACTGAAAATAAATTTGTTTATTCAGCTTACTGCATCCCACAGCCATCAAAATTTAGTATCTTGAGGTATAGCAAACAGTCTTCTGTTGAATGAAAGAGGTCTCAAACCAGGTTTGATCCAAATTTCAGTAAAATTGTGCAATGTAATGGGCTCTAATCAGGAGCGCCAGAAAACTGCTGCTGCTGGTTAGATTGCTAGCTCCACCCCCCCCACCACCCCCCAGAGCATCTTTTGAAAAGCTTATTTTTGACTGTAAATCTGACTGTTGAACTCTGCCTTTGATCTGTAGCAAAAGTGCTATTACATTCATAATACAAACTTTTAAAAAGATGCTCCATTGGCCTGAATGGAGTGCGTCTCCACACTATCCCTACTACTATATCACAAAACATCAGAGCGTGGGGGCAGAATCAGTGATCAGAAAGTAGATGGCATCAGGTGGCTAGCCCCTCAGGGGCAAATTATGATCTCTTCCCTTCCACAGGGGGCTAAATTAAAAAAATTTAAAACATCAGTGGAGGGACTCCAGTTCAGGTAAGGAAATCTTAGGTTTCTCTTTTTTTTTTTTTTTAAATAGTGAGAAAGGTGCCCTTTAAACTGTCTGCTAACCTCACAAGGTTGCCAATAGACCTTTAATATCTGCCTGTGTCTAAGTTGTACTGTTGGAATTTTGTTTTTCTTTCAAGGTGGGAGGGAGGCAGCTACAGGCATTCGTAAGCTCAGATAGTTCATGAACCCCTGCTATTTATTTACAATTTATATAATTTGTTTGAAATTTATTTTATCAGAAACACATTCAGAGTTCATGAAGTATTCATTAACAGATGGGAAATGTCCTCCCTGTAAGGATGGACTTCCATTTCAAGACACTGCTGCCACGGGTCCCACTGATCCGCAAGTTGATAAAATGCAGTTCTAACACTGCTAAAATGCATAATCTTTTTAACGGGCAGGAAATATTCATCAAAACCGTATATATATAGAAAAACAGCAGATATATCTTCCAAGATGTTTATAATTAGCTGAAAATCTTGCAAATACAAATATACATGTTTGTTGTTTTTATACAGAAACATAGAAAGGTGTAAGAAGAAAAAGACTTGGTAGTTTATCATGTCTGCCCTTTCCTACCTGAGCTGTACCAATCTACTCTTGACTGGGCTTAGGCTGAATGTCCTGAGGTAGTTTAGCTCCCTTCCACCTACTCTCCACCCCTTCCCTGCCCTTGTTTTCACCAACTCCTACAGCTGTTCTATGCTCTCTTAAAACCTATCACTGTCTCTGCATTGACCACCTCCCTTGGCAAACCATTGTATCTATTCACCACACTATCAATGAAGAACTGCTTCCTGATGTCCTTCCTGTATCTACCCACACAACTTGTGCTCCCTAGTCCCTGATCCCTCACTATACCTAAACAGGTTGTGACACTGCTCTGTTTATCCCCCTCAGGTATTTAAGGGTTTCTATCATGTTCCCCCCCTCTCTCTTCTGGCCTCCAGTTAGTACATAGTCAGACTAGCCAGATACTCCACATATGATTTTCCATGCTGACCCTTTACCATCTTTGTAGTGTGCCTATAGACAGATACCACACAATTCTTAATTTTTCTTGTTTGGGCTGTAGAACAGAATACAGTACTACAGGTGTGGCCTCAGCAAGGACCCACAGAGGGGTACAAGTACATCCTTTCTGCAGCTGGATAAACCTTTTCCTATTCATCCTAGTATTCTGTTTGCCTTCTCAAGTGCCCTTCTGCACTGGCCACTGACATACACACATAGACAATGTTGGCAGAAAAAGTCCATCAGTCCAACTTACCTCCACCTCTATTCCCACCTCACCTACCATACAAAGGTCTACAGATGACAAAGGAAATCCCCTGCATACCAAAAAAATGTACAACTAAGACCAAGGCAGTGGTAAATGACTTATCTTCCCCAGGTACATATGCAATTTCCACTCACAACTCATTTGAGCATTTAACTAACCTTATTGAGGAAACTGTAGAAATTAGTCCTAAACTAAGTCATACTAATGAGAACAGTCTTGCGCAACATATAACATCTAAAAAAAATTTCGATGAAGCCCCATCTCTTCTTCCTTCCTCTCTCCCCCCTTGTGTACAAGACACATTAACCATCCAAAAAGAAGTTTATATACTTGGTGACTCCATAACAAAATATATTGACCGCATCGTTTGTAATCAGGATAAAGAACATCGTTCTAGCTTGAGCTACCGAGGTGCTAGGATTTCTGATATTACAACTATGCTCAAACCCATTTTAAACTTTGCAGGGAAAAATCCACTAGTTGTTATTCACGTGGGAACAAACGATATTACTAAGCAACCAGTGCAGGGGATAAAACAGGACTTTGTCTCCCTTTGCAATTTATTGGTTGAAAGGGGCTGTGAGATCTGCCTGTCTGAAATACTTCCTATCCCAAGAGCAAAGGCAACCATAAATTCCAAAATCAAAATCATAAATGAATGGTTGAGAAAATGGTGCCTCAGACAGGGTATACACTGTCTAACCCACTGGGAGGATTTCCACCTCAGTTCATCACTTTACTGTTGGGATGGCCTTCACCTCAGCAGAAGAGGTAGTGCCATACTTGGGGAAAAAGATTGTTACTCATATAAATACCTGTTTAAACTAATGAATAAGGGGGAGTTTGGACGATCGCCCAAAACTCTTGAAAAAGGGCCTGAACTTGTTAACTTACATTTAAATACTTTATCTCTCAACACACGATCACTGAATATAACCAAAAAAGCAGAATTAGAATCAAAAGCTCATCTTCTAGATTTGTCACTCATTGCTGTCTCTGAAACCTGGGAAATTCCAATAGAATTGGTCAACTGAGATTCTCAGCTATAAACATTACTATAAAATAGGCCAGACACAAAATAGGGGAGGAGTCAGTCTTTATGTTAAGAGACAACATACCTTCATACCAATCCCGATAGAGCAAAACTCAGAGAGTATATGGGTATATATCCAACCAAAGGGTCTTCCCAAATTTAGTAGGTACCTGTTATCATTCCCCTCATCAGATAATGCTCAAAATCTTAACCCACTAGAGGATATCTCTCAGTTTTCCAGTAAAGGATCAGTGCTTCTCTTGGGCGACTTTAATCTCCCAAACATTAACTGGGAAACTCTGATGGGTTCAAATAACATCGAAAAAAATTTCCTAACAACTATCATCGATTTGGGTTTACACCAACTAGTTAAAGAACCTACAAGGGGCAAAAATATTCTTGACCTCGTTATAGCTAGCCAAGATGTACACAAACAACTTACACATAACTGATTTGCTTGGTAATAGTGACCATAACTCTATATTCTTCTCCATATTCTTACCTGATTGTTCAGCCCCTAGTAAAAAAATAATTAAACACTATGAGAGGGCAGATTTCCAAAAAATAAACGAACAATTAACCAAAATCAATTGGGACCACACTCTTACCCCCCTTAATACCATTGAGGCATGGAACTTTCTAAAGTCACAAATAGCCTCTATTGAACATAAATATGTCCCTAACAAACGTACTTACAACTGTAAAGGTAAAATACCCCCATGGTTTAATGCTTCCATTAAAAAACAAATACTGCGCAAAAAGAAATTATTCATACGTTTAAAAAAGAATAGACATACGCTGACTGGTAACAATAAGTTGTTGTTACAGTACAGAGAATCAGTAAAAATTCTCAAAAAATCTATACTAATAGCAAAACGGAATCTTGAGTTTCACATAGCACATACCAAAGACTCACACAAATCCTTATATGCTTATCTAAACAGCAAAAAAGGTAATAAACAAACAATTGGTCCCCTTATGCTTGACAATAAAATAATAAAATCTCATTCGGCTATAGCATCAACATTAAACAACTACTTTACTTCAGTGTTTACTCAAGATTTTCCCCTACCCATCTCAGTTAGACCACTTAAAATTATTAATAAACAAATAATTCAACTAAACGATGTTTATAATCTCCTTACAGTTTTGAAGAAAACTACCAGCCCGGTCCAGATGGCATAAGCCCAATTTCTCTTGGGCACTCAACAAACAATTGTAAAGCCACTAACAATGATTTTCAACAAATCTCTCAATGAATCTATAGTTCCCTTGACTGGAAAGAGGCAATAATACCCCCATATTTAAACAGGGTTCCCATTCACAAGTAAATAATTGTCGTCCTATTAGTCTAACATCTATTCTATGCAAATTGCTTGAAAAATTATTAAACACTTCTGGACAAGGAGATTATATCTCTAAATCTCATAGATAGTACACAACATGGGTTTAGATCAGGCTTGTCATGTACCACTAACCTATTGACCTTTTATAACTTCATTAGCTTAAATTTAGACTCAAACATCCTTCTGATGTTATTTTGTTGGATTACAGCAAGGCTTTTGACAAGGTATCCCATACGATTCTCATTTCCAAACTCATTAACCTAGGTTTTTCGAGATTCTAGTTTCATGGATAAAGAGTTGGCTAACAAATAGAACACAGAGGGTTAGAGTAAATGGTACGCTGTCAGACACGGGTTGGGTCATGAGTGGGGTGCCGCAGGGTTCTGTCCTGGGACCAACATTGTTTAACATCTTCATCAGCGATATGAAAATTCATTCTTCTAACATTCTTATTAAATTTGCAGACGACACTAAACTGGGTGGTGCAGTTAACAATGCTGAAAACAAAGAAATCCTACTTAATGATCTGTTATCTATTGAACACTGGGCCTCTATTAATAAAATGGAATTTAATACTACCAAATGTGCTGTCTTGCACTTTGGGAATAACAATCCTAAACAGATTTACACATTGAATAATAACATAATCAAGGCTTCATGCCTTGAAAAGATCTAAGGATTATAGTTAATAACAAACTCACTCAGGTCTCGCTGAGTAATAAGACAGCTATTCTAACAAATTCACTATTTCGTAGAATTAAAGGTACTTTGTCTCTAGAATTGAGCAATGTATTATACCATTGTATAGAGCATACATCCGACCACATCTTGATTATGGTTCACCATTCTGAGTCCTTACCTTTGTAGAGATGTGGTTAGGTTAGAAAGGATACAAAAAAGTTACCAAATCTATACCTCATCTATCGCATCTTGATTATGAAACTAGGTTACACAAAACGGGCTTCACTCTCTTAAACTAAGAAGACAGCGGGCGATTTATTACAACTTTACAAGATTATCCAAAATCAATACTAATGAAACAGTGTGGTATTTCCTTTGCTAATAGGAAAACTGGACCCAGACTGCACAACAAACAATTAGATATAGCTAAATGTAAAACAAAAAAAAGACAAAACTTTTTTACAATACGTACCCCAGGACTTTGGAATACTCTTCCACAGGACGTTATTGATGCCCCTTCTTTCACTAACTTCAAACTTAAATTAGACAAATGGCTAACTAGATAGGGTTTATCACTAATGATCCACATATGTGGAGGACAATATTCATGGGCTTCGGCCTTCTTTTGTCCCTCTGACCAAGTAACCAAGTCCATACTGTCTGCACTGTTATACCCTGTCCTACCCTGAGACCTGCTGTCTAGATGAGTTTTTTTGCCCCATGTCTTAACACTACCACCCTGAGCAACTGTTAAACCCTTAACTCTACCTAAGCCATGCTAGAAATCATTAATGGTTTTGGCACCCACCAGTTCTGCTGGTAGGCTGTTGCATGGTTCAGCCACTCTCTCTGTAAAATAATACCATTTCACATCCCTCCTGAACCTTGCCACCACCACTTCCACTCACGTCCCCATGTTTTTAGCCCTTTTTACACAACATGCTGTACACCTCAGCGAGCAGTGCAGAGCACCTGAAGCATTTCTTCTTTTGCCATGTATAGGGAAGCTACACCGCATTCCTACCAAGCACTCGCTGATCCGGCGTTCCCTGTTTTCCTGGGTTCACCACTGCATTTTAGTGTTTTGTGCCACTCAGTGTGGCTGCCTCCAAGCACTCACACTGATCTGGGAGAGTCTCACGAAACCCTCCTGCATTTAACCATACTTGGTCGGAGGCTCATTTGTGTAATATTGTAACCGAGTTCAGATAGTGGGAAGAAAGCTGAACTCAATGAACTAGTTATTTTTCCAAAATGGGGGCTAAAAAGTACTTTGAAAGGCTCCAAAAATGGAGCCGTGAGGCTGGGCATGTGCTAATGTATATTACTATCACTATTAGTATGCATAAGCACATGCCCAGTCTCACAGCTCCACTGTCGGAGCCCTTTCAAAGTAAGATCGGTGTGAGTGCTTGGAGGCAGCCGCACTGAGCGGCGCAAAACACTAAAATGCAATCGTATCACCTCTCTCTCTCCTGGCCTCCAGTGGGAACATGTTCAGTTCTTTAATCCAGTCCTCACAGGATATGCCAAGTTGGCGCTGAATCATTTTGTTTACTCTATGCTGCTGTACATTATCTCCAGTCCATCTTTGTCTTTCTTTAGCTGGGGATTCCAGAACTGGGCACAGTATACCAGATAAAGCCTCAACAGTGACCTATAGAGAGGTAGTATTACCTCTTTCCTCCTGGTATTGAAACCCCTCCCAATACACCCCCGTGACGTGAGTTTGTCACTAATAATGACCCTTAAATACCTTTCCTCAGTGGTCAAGCTGATTTTTTTCGTTTGTCCCTCTACTAATATTTAGTCTTCCAGTTTCCCGCACCTACATGCATAACTTTGCACTTCTTAGAATTAACCCTTTGAGAACTGAATATGTGTGAACGTATATAGATTCTGGACGTATATATACGTCCACAGTCTTCTAAGGGTTTTTAAACTTCAGTTGCCACACCTCTGACCACCCCTACAACTTTTCCAGGTCTCTCTTCATACATCTCAAATCCCCTACTCACATTCTACCTTGTCATAGAGTTTAGGTTCATCTGCAAAGAGGCAGATCTTACCTGATCCTTTTCACTGTCATAGATGAATACGTAAACAGGACTGCCCCTAGCACTGACCCCTTTGGTACCCCAACTGTGACCTACCTGACCTCTGACTGCTCCTCATTTACTACCTTCTGTTGGGTCATTCCTCCCAGCCAATTTACTACCCACCTTGTTAACTTTCCACCGACCACTAGATCCTCCAGCTGTTTAACAAGCCTTCTACGGGGTACAGAGTCAAAGGCCTTACTGATATCTAGATACAGCACATTGCCTGTCTGCCTGGCCCTTAATCACTGCCCCTGTTACAAAATCAAAGAACTCTAGCAGGCTAGTCTGGCACACTCATCCCTTCATGAAACCATGCTGCCTCCTGCCATTCAGCCCACTCCAATCAAAACATTTCACCAGCTGCTACTTGATAATCATCTCCAGAAGCCTTGCCACTACAGAGGTCAAACTAATGACTTATAGTTTTCTGGGTCCTCCCTCCTCCCACTCTTGTGTAAGGGACCCACTTCCGCCCTCTTCCAAACTTCCGAGATTATGCCAGTCTCCATGGAGCGGTTGAACAGGACCACTACAGGCCTTGCAAGCCCCAGTTCCATCGGCACTCTGGGGTACAACCCCTTTGGTCCCTGTGACTTCTCCACTCCAAATGCCATTAGTCCCTTACATATCTGATCTTGTAGCATGGGCCACAATTTCAGTCCCTTCCCCCCTTTCCTCAGCCTCTCATTGACAGTCAGGGAATGGGCCACCTGCCTTTACCGTGAATACTGAGCAAAAGTACAGTACTCACTGAGAATGTCAGTATTCTTCCCATTCCCCTTTTAGAAACATAGAAACATAGACTTTGTCGGGAGATAAGGACCGCTTTGCCCACCCAGTCTGCCCATTTCCCTCGCTATCGGACAAGCTGCATATCCTAGTTTTACCAACAGCCTACTTCCTCCTACCTCCCACTAGAATTACCTTTTGTCTGTCCCATGCATTCCTAAATTCCCACAGTTTTTGACCCCACAACCTCCTCAGGAAGGCTGTTCCATGCGTCCACCACCTTCTCCATGAAAAAATACTTCCTCACATTGCCCCCGAGTCATCCCCCTCTGTCTTCAAATTGTGCCCCCTTGTTCCTGCGCATCTCTTTTTCTGAAAAATGCTACCCTCTCGGACTTTGTTAATTCCCTTGATGTAGTTGAAAGTTTCCATCATGTCCCCCCTCTTCCTCCTTTCCTCGCAGGTGTACACATTAAGCTCTTTTAGTCTCTCTTCGTATGGCTTCTGGTGTAGACCCTGCACCATTTTAGTAGCCCTCCTCTGGACTGCCTTCATCCTGTCTATGTCCTTTTAGAGATAGGGTCTCCAGAACATCATGCAGTACTCCAGATGGGGGTCTTACCAACTGTCTGTATAGAGGGATAACAACTTCCTGTTTTCTACTGGTGATGCCTCTCCCTATGCATCCCAGCATCCCCCCAGCCATCCTTACTGCCTTCTCACATTGCATGCCTACCTTTAGGTCATCTGATATGACTACCCCAGGTCCCTTTCTATTTTTGTTATTATACCCCATTATGTACTCTTCCACTCGGTTTTGTTTCCCAGGTGCATTACTTTACACTTCTTTGCATTGAATCTAAGCTGCCATACTTTTGACCATACCTCCAACCTTGCCAAGTTCCTTCTCATACTTCCCCCCTTCTTGGGTATCAACCCTGTTGCAGATCTTTGTGTCATCTGCAAAGAGGCATACTTTTCCTTCCAGTCCCTCCACAATGTCACCTATAAAGACATTAAAGAGGACCAGTCCTAGTACTGAACCCTGCGGTGTCCTGCTCGTAACCCCACTTTCTTTGGAGTGGACTTTGTTTACTATTACACTCTGCAGCCTGTCATCCAGCCAAATTTTTACCCAGGTTACCACCCTGGGACCCATTCCCATGTTGGCTAACTTGTTTATTAATCTTTAGTGCGGGATTGTGTCAAATGCCTTGATAAAGTCTAAGTATGCCATGTCCACAGCCCCTCCCTGGTCTACTACTTTGGTCACCCAGTCAAAGAAATCTATTAGATTCATCTGACATGACCTTCCCGCTGTGAATCCATGCTGCCTTGGGTCCTGTGCCCCAATGGCCTCTAGATACTCAACAATTCTTTCTTTGAAAAATGATTCCATCATTTTCCCCACCACTGAGGTCAAACTAGCAGGTCTGTAGTTTCCTGCCTCTGCCTTGCTCCCATGTTTGTGAAGAGGAATCACATCCATCCTCCTCCAGTCCTCAGGCATCACACCATCCTCCCATGATTTGTTAAAAAGGGTAGTCAGTGGTGCCACTAGTTCTCCCCTTAGTTCTTTTAGAATCCTGGGGTGAATCCCATCAGGTCCCATTGCTTTGTCTGCCTTCAGTTTTAGGAGTTCTTTCAGGACTCTTTCTTCTGTGAATGGACTGATATCGACCCCTATCTAGTGTGCTTCTATTATCTGGTTTAGATACCTCCCCCTCCTCTTCTTGTGAATACTGAGCAGAAGTATTACGTTCAGTATCTCTGCTTTGTCACTGTCACCCTCTGCCCACCCACCCTCCCTTTATTAAGCCTCACTATCCCTCCCTGGTCTTTCTTTGCTCCCTAATGTACTTATAAAAGGTTTTATCCCCCCCATTCATATTTCTCAATTTTAGCCATACTATACTATACTACACTACACTAGGTTTTCCTCTTCTCTTTAATATAGCCGAAGAAGTCCTTGTCATGTTCCTTTACTTCCTCAGCTATCCTGAGTTCTGTCTCTGCCTTTGTCCTCCTTATGACACTGATTGCCTCCCTTATTTTTATTATGTATATCTCTCTAATACCTTTAGATTTATCAACTTTGTACTTTTTGTATGTAGTCCTCTTTGCCCTGACAGCTGCTCCCACTTCTCAAGAGAACCAGAGAGGACTCTTGTATTCTTCATTTTTACACACCTGAATAAAACAAGTTTTAGAGATTAATAACATCTTCCCTTTAATGAATTCAGAAATTTTCTCCACCCCCTCAATTTGTCTCAGAGATCCACTCCCATTTTCCTGAAATCTATGATGATTGTGAAACTACTTGCTTCAGCAGGTTTCCAGGGACCAGTGGAGGCAACATTATCCACTTGCAAACTTGCTGACATGAATAAACATTTATTTGATTCAAGTTCCATAAACACCAGCAGTTTAAAAAACGTTGAGAGTACCATATACCCAGAGCCAAAGTGCTTACGTTTCGGGGAGACTCCACCTTCTTTAATTTACATTTAATAAATGCTTCAATAATGTCAACAAGTTTGCAAAAAATATTGCATGTGCTGGTCTCTGGAAACCTACCGAAGACTGTAGGTTCACTGCCTCATGAAGTATAAATTTGCTGCTTTGCCAGGACGTATACCCTCAGCTGAGAGGCTGTGGATCTACAGATGGGTTAGCTCAGAAAAATTTTGTACTTGCTTATCTATGATGACTGTCTTGGACTTTGTCCTCTGGCCTTCTAGGACTACAGTAAACCTAACCGAGTTATCGTGACTCATCCCCAGGAGTTCCTTTACCCCTTCCTCCTGTATCATGTGCTGGTTCAACATAACCTGGTTAAGGAGGGCTCCCTCCATGGTAGGTTATTTCACCCACTGTACAAGGAAGCCCCCTTGCAATGAATCTACAAGACCCTGCAATGAATTTACAAGGGCCTGGCTCCTTGCACTCCTAGCTATCAGTGTTTCCCAATCCATAACTTGGTGATTTCAGTTACCCATTACTACCACGTTCCCTAAGGTAGTAGTTGTTCTACTTTGCTCTCTCAGCTCCTTGTCCCTCCCAACTGATTTGGAGGCCTGCAGTCCCCACCCCCTCTGAGGAATTTTCCATTTTTGACTACCAGTTGCACCCACACTGTTTCTAACATATTTTTATTTAGTTTTTTGTTGACCGGGTAAGTGCACTAGAAAAATTCTTGCCTATTTTCAGGCACAAGCCAGGGGAGGGGGATACAGATGAATGCCAACTGACCTTGAACCAGATTAAGCTGTTGGTGGTTTTTTTTTTTTTTTTTACAGTTCTCCACTTTAATTGCTTTTAAGCTCTCTCTCTCTCTCTCTGCTGTAACATCCTCCCGTTCCAGCTCATAGCCCTGTCCCATCTGAATAAGGCATATCCCAGGACAGCAATGTCCCAGTTGTAGTTTTACATTGCCCATATTTCCATGATTGCTGTTAACCCCAGCTGGGATTCCGGACATCTCATCCTGGAGGTTCTTCGTTTTGTTCCCGGGTCTCCTAGCATTAATGAAAACTGCCTTCCACAGTCTACAGTGCTTCTTCTTCTCCTCATGACTGATGCACCTCCCTTTCTCCCCTTCTCTCTATTCCCTCTATTTTTATTTAGTCTACTTATCTGTCCTTCATGGCTTTTATTGCTCAAGGGTCAGACATTGTTCGTATGCAACTGCTCTTGGAAGTGTGGCATTTTCTTCCATTTATGTACAGTGAAGGCTTTCTATACTGGTCAGAACAGAAGTCAGTAATTTGTTGCAGTGTCAGACTGCTAACCCTAATATTGCCGTAAAAGCCACATACAGAGCCCATCATATACAGCCCTGTGGTTTATTTATTTTTCATTTACTTCTTTAAAGAGCTAGTGTACTGCCTGGAAACTGCCTAGAATTAACAACTTTCAGATATAGTCAGCTATCTCTTCTTGTATCTCAATTATTTTTCTTTTCTGTTCACCAATTAGAAGAGTTTCCACCTGGCAGTACTGAGGTGATGTGTGGAGCAGCACTCTGTCTGGAGGCAAAAAAAAGAGTTTTTTTTCTCCCGGTACATTATTACCACTAAGGCCAGACTGTGACATCACTAGTAAACAAGGGGAACCATTTCTCACTGCCAGATTATTCTCTTTCACATGAAGCAGCAAGAATTGGCTTTTCTTGGTTACTAGTGATGTCGCAATTTCCAGCATGTTGATTGGTAACTTGCGAAAGTCATTGTTCAGGCTGCAACGGTTGTGGAGGTGCCTCAGTGTGTTTGGTCACATTTCTGATGATGTAGTGGGAGGAACAAAAATACAGGTTACTCACCTGTAACAGGAGTTCTAAAAGTGGTATATGTTGTTCATCCACACTTACTGGCAGGTTCCTTGCCACTTTAAATCTTGCCGGAAGGTCATCAAGCTGGCTCCTCCCACCCACCCGGGTGGTAAAACTCTCGGCTCCACCCCATGACGCCAGATCTAGCCCGCTGGAAGCCAGGTTGTGCGTGGAAGCCGGGGAGGTCGGGTGGGTTGTGTGGATTAACAACATATACCACTCCTAGAACTCCTGTTACATGTGAGTAACCTGTATTTCTAGGGACATGGATATGTTGTTCAATCCACACTTACTGGCAGACTCCTATCAGTTCTCCAGGAGGGAGGCAAGGCATGCACCCCTACTTAGGAAATAAGGACTAGAGAACCAAGGTCCCAAAACCAGCATCCCGGCGTGACTCAAGGTTGATGTGGTAGTGGGTAATGAAGGTGTGTACTGACTTACAGGTAGCAGCCCTGCAGATTTCCTGGATAGGGATGTCCCTGGAAGCAGCCACCGAAGCAGAGGTATGGCGGGTAGAATGAGCTCTTATCCCTCTGGGAGGCTCCTTGCCCCCCCCAACTCATAACACAGATCTATGCATGATGTAATCCATCTTGCAATGGTCCGCTTCACTGCAGGTCTGCCAGAAGCAGCTTCAGCATAGGTGACAAACAGCTGGCGAACCTCTCTCCGAATTTCCACCGTCCTCTCCTTATAATAGTAGACAGTACATCTCAGGTCCAAGGTATGGAGCCTGTACTTGGCCTCCGAGGTGTAGGTTGGGTAGTAAACCGGCAGAGTTAACACCTGGTTAAGGTAAAACTCTGACACCACCTACAGAAGGAATTTCGGGTGGCGGCGCAGGACAACTTTGTCCATGTGGAAGACCGGATAAGGGGAGTCTGCTGTAAGCACCTGCAGCTCCCTCGTCCTTCTGGCTGACGTGATAGCTACCAGGAAGGCCATCTTCCATGACAAGTATGACAACCCACACTTGTGCATGGGTTTGAATGGCTTGCCCATGAGCTTTGCCAGTACCAGCAGTAAATCCCACGGAGGTGGAGGTTCACGCACCGGAGGGTATATGTGATCCAGGCCTTTGAAAAAGCGCCCAACCACTGTCTCCTGCACCAACACTGGCTGAGCGGCCTGCGCCCGGTACACAGAAATGGCTGCCAGGTGCACCCTAAGGGTCGATGACCGTAGCCACCCCTTGGAGAGAGACCAAAGGTAGTCGAGAATGCTAGCCACTGGACAGGACAGACGGTCCAGGCCCTTGCCCTGACACCAAATGGAAAACCTTTTCCATTTCAAGGCATAATACTTCTTGGTCGATTCCTTTCTAGATGCCTCCACAACGGTGTAGACATCTTCGGGAAAGACCCAAAGCCTGGAACTCTAGCCGCTCAGGTACCAGGGTGTGAGGTACAGAGATTGAAGGTCCAGATGGAATACTTTCCCTGATTGAGTGATATCAGGTCTGGGTGTGTACAGAGCCGCTCCGGGGACCTGCAGCTGAGGCTGAGGAGATCTGAATACCAGAACTGGCGCGACCAGTCTGGGGCTACCAGAATCACCTTCACCTTGTCCCTCCTCACCTTGAGGAGCAACCTGTGGATCAAGGGAAATGGAGGGAAGGCGTAGAGGAGGCCTGGGATCCATGGCCTTGAGAAGGCATCCCCCTGCAGCGAGCCCTGCTGAGGGGGGTGGGCATGAAACAGCCTCAGCTTGGTGTTTTTCCTGGAGGCAAAACAGTTCCACCATTGGTTTGCCCCAATGTGAGAACAGACTGTAAGCTACCTCTGGATGAAGAGACCACTCGTGGGATGTCTGGTCTAAGCGGCTGAGAGCATCCACCAGATGACTTGAGGCTCCTGCCACATGGATGGCTAGAAGATCTGCCTCCAACTGGCTCATGAGGGTCCAGATGCAGAGCGCCTGATTGCACAGCAAATGGGAGTGTGTACCACCCTGTTTGTTGAGGTAGAACATAATCATAGTATTGTCCATCTGGACTAGAACCACTTGACCCTAGAGCTGAGGAGGGAAAGTTGATAGTGCCAGCCAGACTGCTCTGAGCTCCAACAGATTGATGTGGCATCAGGACTCCTCGGGGGTCCAGAGCCCATGGGCTCTTTTGTCCCCCATGTGGGCTCCCCAGCCCATGAGAGAAACATTGATCGCAAGGACGACAGTCGGCTCTGGGCAGACAAACAGGATCCCTTCCTGCAACTGGTCTGGGGCAGTCCACCATTGGAGAGTGTCTCACATCTTCTGGGTCACAGGGATCAGCTGGTCGAAATGACCATGGCACTGAGTCCACTGGGCGGCTAGATCCCATTGGAGGGGGCGCATGTGCAACCGGGCCCAATGGACCACCGAGGTGCACGCCGCCATGTGGCCCCGAAAGCGCAGAAAGTCCCAGGCAGGGCGTGACTGCCCAACCAGAAATGATTGGGCAAAGGAGGAAAGAACCTCTGCCGTGAGATGAGCTCTGGCTTGACGAGAGTCGAGCTCTGCCCCGATGAAGCCCATCACTTGAGAAGGCATGAGTTCCAGCTTGGCCTCACTGATGAGGAGGCCGAGTTGAGAGCAGGTCTGGAGGGTCAGATCCCTGGACCTCTCTACCTCCTGTAGGGTGGGACCTGTCAGAAGACAACTGTCGAGGTAGGGGTAAATTCTGATCCCCGACACCATAGATGGGCTGCCACTACTGCAATGCATTTGGTGAAGACCCGTGGGGCCGATGACAGGCCGAACAGCATGGCTACGAACTCGTACAGGGTCCCTTCAACCCTGAAGCGGAGGAACCGCTGATGGGACAGACGGATTGGGATGTGAAAAAACGCGTCCTGCAGATCCAGTGAACAAAACTACGTTTCTCTCCAAGGATGGTATGATCTGGGACAGAGTGACCATTCGAAAGGTGTGAGACCTGAGATATTGATTCAGGTCATGGAGATCTAGAATGGGGCACCAGCCACCCATCCACTTGGGCATCAGGAAGTACCTGGAGACGAAGCCTGGGTCTGCTGGAGGATCCATCACTGGAGCTATAGTCTCCTTGAGGAGGAGATGAGCAATGTCATCTCAAAGAGCCGACTGGGTGTGAGCGGATATCCATTCTTCCCGAGGGGCACGGGCTTGGCTGGGAGGGTACTGCTCAAATTCTAGAGGCAGTCCCTGACCAACCACTTCGAGAACCCACCTGTCAGAAGTGATAGCAGACCAGGCGGAAAGGAAGTGGTGGAGCCGGCCCCCCACAGGAGGACCCAGTGCTGTCATGATGGGAGAAGGGGAAGCAACCCCCACCCCATCATTGAGCAGGCTTGGAGGAGGAAGAAACTCCAGGACCTGAACCTCGGCCTCCTTTATGGGCCTGTTGGGGTCCGGGCTTGGGCCGAGGGCACCAAGCCTGAGCCTGCTGCTAGTGTTGCTGTCCCCCTTGGAAGGAGGACTGCCAAGCCGCAGGGGAAGAGTGCCAAAAAGGCTTCTTCTTCTTCTGCGGGTTCTTGCATGAAGAACCCTTCACAGAAGTAGCATGCAAGGTGGCGTTGGACTGCTCAATGCGCTGAAGGTGACCGGCCACTCCTGGGCTGAACAAGTCGTTCCCGAAGAAGGGCACGTCAGCTAGTTTGTGCTGAGTACCTGCCGGAAAGGAGGAGAGTCTCAGCCAAGCCCTGCAATGGGAGGCAACTGCGGCGGCCATCAAGTGGGCATAAGAAACCCCAATGTCCAGGGCCGGCTGAAGCTGCTGTTTGGCAACAGCTCGGCTCTGGTCTCGGACCTGCTTGACTATGGTCTGCATGTCTGTGGGGAGATGTGGGAGGACCTTATCCAATGACCTGGGAAGGGGGTGAGAGAAGTGCGCCATGATGATGGCTGAACTTGTCTGATGAAGGCCCAAGGAGGAGGCTGCATAGACCTTCCTCACTGAATGGTTCAAGAGCTTGGGCTCTTTATCAGGAGGTTGTTCCATGTCAGCAGAACTGCCAGTATGCCTGAACACAGAGGCAGTCACCAGGCTCTCGGACGAAGGGTGCTCTATGAACCCAGCTAGGGACCCCATAGGCACCGCGTACTTGGGGGCCATGAGGGCAGATGGAGCTAGGCAAGAGGCAGGATGTTGCCAGAGTTCAAGGGCCGGACCAACAATGGCCTCGACCACCAGAAAGGCCTCCATAGGGGTGTCCCCTCTTTTAAGGATGTCCATAAGAGGGTACTCCGCCTTTTTCTGGATGGGTTCCAGGGGCATCCCTGTGGACTTAGAGCTGAGGCGAAGGATCTCTTGAAAGGAGGAAGTACCTTCCTCCATACCTAGGCAAACGGACGACTTGTCATCCCCAGGATGAGAGTGAAGCCTGGTGATGTCTAAATTCAAGGAGTCAGGACACAACGGCCTGCCGCCTAAATCACCCTCAACACACCGAGGACGGTCTGGGGTGACCATGACCGATAAACACTGGGGCAGCCCGGGTGTCTGGTTTGTCTTTCTTAGAAGAAGCCCCTCCCACAGGTTGCTTAGGCGGCAGCTCCACCACAATGGATGGAGAGACCGGTTTAGGCCGAAGAGGTAGATCTGCCATCCTCATGGGCAGGGGAATTGAAGCTTTCGGCTCCAGAGGGGTCGGCTTCGGCCTAGGAGGTGACAGCCAAGTAATGACTGGGGATGGAATCGGAGTAGGCTTGTGCCATATGAGGTCCTCGTAGCACCGCTGGAGTTTCTGCTGGAGCCTCATCCGAGGAGGACGAGGACGACCGATGGCGTTGCCTCTTCTTAGAGTGCTTATGGCTCTTCCTCGGCCTTTCGGTCGAGGGGGTTCTAGACTTTGACCGAGATCGGGCAGGCCAACTCAGCCGTTCCGGAGACACTGGCCAGACCGGTGACTTCTGGGAGTCCGGAACCGGGTCCTCGATGGGAACACCAGCAGACTGGGTCTCCTCATTGGGGAACACATGGACCGGAGTCCTTTTCAAGATGTCGTTGGCCGGAGCCGGCGACAGAGGGTCAATGAGGTCGATGACAATCTCGACCTCATCAACTGAATTCTCAGACGGCTAGCCCAATGGAGGGTCTGAGAAGCCAGCGACTGAAGAAGTGATCTCGACCGCAGCCGAGCCCACATGCTCCTGGCACTGGGACCTCTCTCGGTCCCAAGAGCACCTTCGCTGAGAAGAAGGCTTACTCAGTTCCTTCTCCCGCTTACGGGATTGGGAGGAGTGCAAGTCCACAGGTGCCTCTCCCTGGGTGGGATGAGACTGGCACAACTCCTGGAGGGAGCCCAAGAAAGAAGAGCCTAGGTTGAGAGGAATGAAGAAGCCCGAGAGTCGGCGGCACAAGCCACTTCTTCCTCAAACACCTGCATACGTTCCAGTTGCTCGTCGGAACCCGCAGCAGCGGAAACTGACCACCTAGCCTCCTTGGACTTCACCGGAGGGTTCCTTTTCTCCAGTCTCCCCAATTCTAAATGTGCCAGGCAGTTGTCCAGAATGTTGGGATGGCAGGCCAAGCAAAAGCTGCAGGACAAGGTGTCATGGCTGACACCTAGGCAGTAGACGCATGTGAGGTGGGGATCGGTGCATGACATCTTCTGGCCGCAAGGACACCGGTGAAATCTGGGGGAAGATTTTTCTTCCATAATTGAAGACACAGAAGCACGATCGCTAACTCGAACGAGTTTTAATTTCAGTAAAACCAAAGTTTTGAAAGCCAGGGCCTACATGCGTGAGCACTACAGAGGCAACATGAATCTTCCAGCGGAAAGGAAGATCTGGCATTATGGGGCGGAGCTGAGGTATATAACCACCCCCGCCGGGTGGGTGGGAGGAGCCAGCTTGAAGACTTCCAGTGATCCTTAAAGGGGAAAGGGACATGCCAATAAGTGTGGATGAACAACATATATACAATCCTAGAATTGACTATTTTTTAGCCTTCAAACGGAGAGCTGCTCCACACATCAGCCCAGTACTGCCAGGCAGAAAATGTTCTAATTAGCAAAAACATACTTCAGATATAGGAAATGATAACTAACTTCATCTGAAAATTACTATTAAATCCAGGCAGACATTAGCTCTTTAAGTTACTTTTTTTTCTGTCTTATGTTTTATTTTCTTTTTTTTCCTCTGGTCTGTCCTCCTCTAGGTGACCTGAGTGACACTTTGGTTCTGTTGGTCTTACCCCAACCTCGAAACAGACCAGCACTCTGTGTCTTGCTAGTGGATTCCTGTACCTTTTGATGGTTGAAAATCTAGTTGCGATCCAGACCATCAGTTAGAGTGATCATTATCCCCGAAATAATGCATGTAATCCCTCTTGAATATATCCTGACATCACTGGCGGCCCCATTCCCCAACAGCCAGAGATGCCAACATGTAATATATTACGGCACATTCTGACTCTTCTGGAGGAGTCACTGTCGGGACTGGGATGTTGTGTTTCAACTCTCCATGGGGTGAAAAGCCAGGCTGAAGCTCAAACCTGAGTAGACAGCATCATGGTGAGATGTATTACCTCTGAGCCATACTTATTTTCCCTTTTGATGTATTAAAACAGCGGTGAAATAAAAAATGTTATCCCAAACAAGTAGTTACGTAAGAACTTACCGTAACAGTAGATCTTCGAGAGAGGCTCTTGCAGTAGGTAATTACATATAGGACTGAAGCTGGCAGGCGTCAGGACCCCACGGAAAAATTTCAGGCTAGCAGTCTCTAGCGAGGGACCGCCCGACATCAGGTGACCGGCATCAGGAGACATCGGTATAAAGGGGCAGTCCCTCACACCTGCCTTCCAGTTCTTTCCCGCCATGGGCCAAAGAGGCCGGACAAGAGAGAAAAGAAAATTTCCCTCACTGGAAAAGGAGCTGAAAAAGCTTAGGAGGATGGAGGGCAGGAAGGCATTACCTACTGCAAGAGCCTCTCTCTCGAAGATCTACTGTTACGATATGTTCTTGCATAACTGTACTATCTTACTTTGAGAGGGCTCTTGCAGTAGGTAATTACATATAGGACTGAGTCCCAACCAGTCTGGAACAAGAAGAAGCACACGGGTGGAGGAAAGCTACTCAAAGCAGATCCTCTAGCTGCGAAGGCCTTAAGAAAGGAGGCCTTGTGGAACAGCGAGGCCGAAGCCTGCTCTACGTCGAGAGGCAATATCCAAACTGTAATGTTTTGTAAATATATGGACAGAAGTCCAAGTGGTGGCAGCAGCACAGACGTCTGCCACGGACACGTTCTTGAAACATGCAGCCGAGGCAGCGACTCCTCTGGTGGAGTGTCCTCTTACTTGACCCGGAAGGGTCTTGTTGTACTTGTCATAACAGAAGGTGATGCAATGAGCCAACCATTTAGACAGGCACTGCTTGGAAACAGCATTGCCTTCTCTTTTGGGGGCAAAAGAGACAAACAGTTGATCAGTCTTTCTGAGATCCTTTGTTCTGTTAGTGTAGTATCTCAGGATCCGGTGAACGTCCATAGTGTGAAGTAGATACTCCCCCTGATTGGAGTACTGCGTAAAGAAAGTGGGTAACTCTATGGACTAGTTCAATGTAGATTCCACTACCACCTTGGGGAGAAACTTAGGATTGGTGCACAGAGCCACACGTTCCTTGTGAAAAATCAAGTACGGGATTTTACACATCAGGGCCTGGAGCTCGGAATTCCTCCAAGCAGAGGTAATGGCCACTAGGAAGAGAGTCTTCCATGAAAGGAACTTCATGTCTGCTGAGGCCGCCGGTTCAAAAGGAGGCAAAGTAAGTTTCTCAAGAACGAAGTTCAAATCCCAAAGAGGGGCAGGAACCTGGATAGGGGGTCTCAAGTGAAGAACCCCTCTAAGGAAAGTCTTAGAGACTTCCAGTTGAGCAAACATCCTATCTGCGAAAGGAACATGGCAAGCCGAAATGGCCACCATGTGTACCTTCAGAGACGAGTGACTAAGACCCAGGTCAAAGAGATGGCTCAGGTACTCCAGCAGTCGTCCAACCGAGCAGGAGAAAGGCTCGAAGCCTTTTGAAGCAGCCCAGATTGTGAACCGTTTCCACTTCGTGGCATAAGTAGACCTAGTGGAGGATTTCCTAGCCTCCACCAAGATCTCAGCCACCTGGGAAGAAACCCCAAAAAGGGCTTGAACTATGTCTGCAGGAGCCACGCATGTAGTTGAAGGGACTTGAGACCTGGATGGACCAGGGTCCCCTGATCCTGGGTCAGTAAAATTCGTGACAGAGGAAGATGAAGAGGAGGTTCCTCTGAGTATTACTGCAGAAGAGAGAACCAAACTTGCCTGAGCCAGAAAGGAGCGATCAGAATCATTTGTGCTCCTGAACTGAGTTTCTGCAAGACACGCGGGATCAGAGGAATCAGGGGGAAGGCATAGACGAATCTGTCCTTCCAATCTAGAGACAGAGCGCCTCTCCAGAAAATGCCTCACTCTTGAACGAGCGATCAGAAGTTGGGAAGCTTTGCATTTAGAGGTGAAGTGAACAGGTCCACCTAAGGTGTTCTCCAACGTAGGAAGATATCATTTAGGACCCCCGATCCAGTTCCCACTCATGAGCTTGAGCAGACGAGCAACTTAGTTTGTCTGCTAAGGAGTTCTCGACCCCTGGAACATGAAATGCTGTGACGTGAAGGTCATGTTGTGCTGCCCAATCCCAAAATCTCATCGCTTCCCTGCCAAACGGGTAGGACCAAGTCCCACCCTGTTTGCTGATGTACCATACCACACACATATTGCCTGTCTGGACGGCTAGGTGGCCTGGAAGAAGATGCAGGTGGAGAGCCTGGAGAGCATAGAGCACTGCCCAAAGCTCGAGCACACTGATGTGCAGTGATTGCTCGAGCTTGGACCAAGAGCCCTGGGATGGGCTCCCCAACCTTCGCCCGAGGCGTCTGTGGTCAGAGTCTGGGAGGAGGAAGAATGGAACTCCCCGAAGAAGGTTCTCTCAAACCATCCACCACTGCAAGTCTCGAACCATGGGAGAGGAGACCAGGACCAATTGGTCCAAGTCATCCACCAACTGATCCCATTGAGAGCAAAGTGTCCACTGAGAGACCCTCACGTGGAGCCGAGCGCGAGGGACTGTTGGGATAGCAGCCGCCATAAGCCCGAGGAGGCAAAGAACCGACCTTGCACTGACCCACCTGCGGGCGGACAACAGGCTTACCTGAGTCTGGAGTGTGGTCGCCCTGTCCGGTGGAAGGAAGGCCCTGCCCAGGGTCGTGTCTAGTATCGCCCCAAAAAACTGGAGCCTCTGGGATGGGATCTAGTGAGACTTGGAAAGGTTGGTGGAAATACCCAGACAGGCAAAGACCTGCTGGGTAAGGGAGAGGGAGCGCAGGAGTTCCTCCCTGGATGAGGCCACCAGGAGCCAATCGTCCAGGTATGGGAAAACCTGTACTCCCTGGGTACACAGGAAGGCTGCCACCACCACAAGGCATTTGGTAAATACTTGGGGAGCTGAGGAAAGGCCAAATGGGAGTGCCTTGAACTGGTAGTGGTCCCCCTGAAAAGCAAAACAGAGATATTTGCAGTGAGAAGGGCGGATAGATATGTGCAGGTAAGGTAAGCATCCTGCATATCCAGAGCACACAGCCACTGACCCGAGCGAAGAAGGGGCAGAAGGCTCTAGAGTGAGAGCATCCTGAACCTCTTGTATTCCACGAATAAGTTCAGGGAACTGAGATCTAGAATAGGCCTGACCTCTCCTGTCTTCTTTGGAACTAGGAAGAAGTGGGAATAGCAACACATTCCCTGCAGAGGGAGGGGAATGGGTTCTATCGCCTCTTTCAGCAAAAGTGCTGAAATCTCTTCCTGGACCAGAAAAAGATGTTCCCGAGAATATGATGACCTTGGGGGAGGGTGACGAGGTGGTTTCTGTAGAAACTCTATTGAGTGTCCTTCTGCGATTAGCTGGAGCACCCAAGAATCTGATGTTATCCTCTCCCAGCCCAGAAGGTGGAGGGAAAACCTCCCTCCTACTGGTTCCACCAGGAAGCCCGGAGGCTGTGGGAGAAGGAAGGAGTCAGGTGGTGTGGGGCAGCGCCACAGCTGAAGCTCCCACCGCTTTTTTGGGCAGGGGGGGCTTGGCAGCTGGGGGGGTCCGACGTTGAGTGGCTCATCTTCCCTGGGGTCTCACTTTGGGCCAATTCCATCTGCAAAAGGGACGGCGCTTCATTTGATGGTGATGATACATAGGGTCAACAGACTTTAGTGCCGTCCCCTTCTCCTGCAGGTCAGTGATGATGTCCTTGACATCACCTCCAAACAGCACTGAACCCCGGAAGGGCGCTTCCTGAATGGCGGACAGCACTTCCGGTACCATCCCTGACACTCGGAGCCAAGCATGATGCCGTAAGCCTATGGCGAAAGCTGAGCTCTTACCGGCAGTGTCCACTGCATTGTAGGTCGCACAAAGCATGTGCCGACTGGCCAAACTTACGGAGCGGACAAGGTCAGCCACTTCCTGCTTGACTTGAGAGTCCAAAAGGGAGTCCAATTTAGATTCCACCTCATTGAGAATCGCCTTCTGGTAATCCCCCATGTGACCTGCATAATTAAGGGCCCTATTGCCTAGTGTGGAAGAAGTGAAAATCTTCTTGCCATACTGGCCCAGAAGGCAGGATTCCTTGTCAGGTGGAGACGAGCCAAGATGTTTGGGGTGAGCTGTCCGACCATGAGCGGCTCTAATCACAACCGAGTCAGCATGAGGGTGAGAGTCTAAATAATCAACACCCTCGGGAGCCTGTTCGACTTCTTAGGAACTGGGGCTAAGGCGATGGCTGTTTCCATATGGTGGTGATAAGGTCGGCATGAGGCTCGATCCAGGGTGGCACCAAGGTGGGAGCTGTCTCGGGCAGATCCAGATGCCCAGAGAGCTTTTTACACTGGGGTTCTGGCTCCAAGGAGTGCCATTTATGTACCTCCTGGATCTTGCATAGCAACTCCATGAAGGAAGGATCCTCCGGAGGAGACTTTGGAGGAGTCTTTGGCCTGGGCTTGGACGGAGAACGTGGCTTGTCATCTTGCTCGGAACAACCATCGGAGGTGTCAGAGGAAGATGAAGATGAAGAAGACTCCCTCTCTCGGCGAGGGGGAGGAATGGACCCCTTGGGGAGCCCACGGGGAAGCATGTCCTGCCCCTCTCTGGACCCAGAGGGTTTAGCCCTGGTGTCCGGAGGTGGGGAGGGAGTTTGTCGTCATGGACGTACGGGAACCGGGACAGACGACGTCATCAGAAGATGACTCTCCACCTCTCTGGTGAGCTGAACCTTGGCCCCAGCCCACCAGGAGGCCAGAGTCTCCTGCAAGTCCACCGACGGCTGGGGGGTGGTGGAGGAGGAGGAGAAAGAGGAGGAGGACACGGGTATGAATTATACCCATAAGGTGTGCATCCGTAACCCGATGGCGGGAAGCCCGGTATCGGGTATTGAGGCGCCAAGTACTGCAGCATCGGATAGGTCGGCACCGGGTACTGAGGCGTCGGATACTGCGGCCCCAGGTAAGATGGCGTCAGATACGACGGAGTTGGATACCCGGGAACCGGGGGTGCTGATGGAGCAGCTGGTCTGGCCGGAGGGCCCACAGGTAGATCTGGAGCAGAAGGCCCAGGGGGCGGAGGGCCCGGCGTTGGAGCAGCATCCAGAAGTGGGATGTCACCCAGAGTCAGCAATACAGGCATCAGAGCTGGCAGTCAAGGAGCCGGTGTCGGAGCCGGCGTCCGGGGAACCGACGTCAGATCAGTTGAATCAGCAGGTGGGCGGTCTGACGGAGGTGGATCAGGAACCTCAGTGTTGCCTGGGGATAGAGGAGAGAAATCCTCAGTGTCGGGCTGAGGAGACTCAGGAAAAGGCTGCAGGAAGCCAGGAACAACAGATGTGGGAGGGTCCGGCGTTGGCTCTTCCGCTGTGCGGACAACGGGCGAACCGACATGCGGCTTATCAGCGGGATCCGGGAGGACGCCAGTGGGGCCGGCGTCAGACTTAATGGACCCATCGCTGGAGACAGGCCGCACTGGAGGGGCGGCCTGCTCGGGCGGAACAGGGGTCGCGCGCCGCCCCAAAGGGTCAGGCGACTTACCGACCTTCTCCGTGCGGGCATCGGAGGAGCCAACGTCCAGCTTATCGGAGTCGCTCGCACCAATAGGCCACAAAATCACGGCTTTACAGGGATCAGAGGGCTCCAAAAGCCCAGAGGCGCCCAAGCCAGACGGGTGGGCTGACGCAGCCATAGAAGCCTCTAAGGCGACCGCTGCAGAGTGGTCCCCGGGGGGGGGGGGGATGATGTTACCTTTAGCACGGTGACTCCCGAGGAAGTTGCGGTGGATGAGGAGCCCTTGTTCCGGGGCTTTTCTTTATCTTTTTTCTTGCGATGGCCTTCAGGGGAGGTGGACGCCTGCCGGAGCTTTTTCAATTCCTTCTCCATGGAGCTTATTTTCTTTTTCAAAATATGGGCCTCCAGGGACTGCTGCCACCATCTTCGGGTGGCCGCGTTAAAGCTGAGGCAGTGCTGGCACTTCTCCACTGCATGGTCGGGGCCAAGGCAAAAAAGGCACAAGAAATGGCCGTCCTTGTGCGGGAGTTGGGCGCCGCACGAGTCACACTTGTTTTTGTGCTCAGAAGGTGTAGGGGATGACATACACCGACGAATACCTGACAAATTAAGGAAAAAATCGAAAAATACTCGGTGAAAATACCGACGTTAGAGTCTGACGAGCAAGGAACTTTACCACGAGGCGCTGGCATGAGCTAATGGTGGGAAAGAACTAGAACGCGGGCGTGAGGGACCACCCCTTTATACCGACGTCTCCTGACACCGGTCAACTGACGTGGGACGGTCCCTCACTGGAGACTGCTAGCTAGAAATGTTTCCGTTGGGTCCTGACGCCTGCCGGCTTCAGTCCTATATGTAATTACCTACTGCAAGAGCCCTCTCGAAGTAAGATTGTTAGTTTCAGCTACTATTAATAAAAATATTAGCATACCTGTCAAATCTACCTTTCTAGGTACCTTCCATGCTGCACACCAAGAGTTTTTATTTTTTGATTCTAACCCTAGACAGGTCTCCAATGGCATTTCTAAGTCACATAAGGAAGCCATAGTTTTCCCGAGACAAAAAACTAAATGTAAACATTTATAAAATGCTCAAATTTTGGTGGAACTGGAGAATTTTACCACTAAATAAAAATTAAAATTATATAATCACCGTAATTCTTGATCTTCTAAGAATATTTTCACCATTGGTTCACACTAGTGGCTCTCAATCGAAGGCAACAGGACTCAGCAGGAGCCAGAACTTTTCAGAGGGCTGGTGCTGTAGCAAGCAGCACGCATGCGTGGCACCACCAGTCAGTGCATGCAGCTGCTTGTTTACCTTGGCATAAGTCCCCAACTGCCTCAGCACCTTTTTCACTGAAGAGACATAGCATAACCTAACTAGTACCTATGCACTTAACTTAAGGGCATAAGATAACCCTGGTGGCTTGCGTAAGGAGGGCCACCAATCCAGTAGCACAGTATCTTCACAGCCCAAATGAAGCATAAAGGGGGTGAAGACCAACACAGCCATACTGGAATGAGTTTGGGGGATGTCAGGCAAGTGTGTGAATCAATGGTAAAGGTATTCTTAGAAGAGCAAGACTTACAGAGAGGATGTAATTTTAACATCTTCCACGAATTGTCACCACCGATTCCCACTAGTGAGTCGGTGTACCCAGCTCAGAGTCCCCCAGACTAGGGTAACAGGAACTGATGGCTCACTGAGGACAGTAATCCACTCAGGTTTGTTCTGCCAAAGGTGGTATATCACACAGCATGGACATTCAGGGCACAGTGCTTAGTAAAAGCGTGCACTGTGCCGCAAGTTGCAGGTCTGTAGAGTTCTTCAATAGGCACAGAGCGTTTCTCTGTCAGGGACAAGGCAACCACTCTGGTGGTGAGGGCGTGCAGTGGAGAAGGCACTTCACAATCCAGGCAGAAATGCCTAGACTGTAATAGGCTGTCCCTTCCAATTAGGGTTGAAGAAGACAAAGGGTTGTCTGAAGTCCTTGGTTCTATCTAGGTAAATCTTAAGGACTCTCTTAACATCCAGTGAGGGAAGACACCTCTATCCTTTATTCTGGAAGTTGGTAAAGTAGGAAGGCAGGACTAAGACCTGGCTAAGATGGAACTCCAAGACCACTTTTGGTAGAAACTTAGGGTGTGTGCAGAAAACTACCTTATCTTTATGGAAAACAGTATATGGAGGATCTGAGACTATAGCATTGATTCAAGATACTCTGCAAGCAGAGGAGAAAGCCACCAGAAAAACTGGTTACTCATGTGTAACAGTAGTTCTAGGAGTGGTATATGGTGCACATCCACACTTCTTGCAGTGTTCCTTCCCCTTTAAGGCTTGCTGGAGAGACTTCAAGCTGGCTCTTCCCACTCCCCTGGGTGGTAATTCCCTCGGTACCGCCCCATGACATCAGATCTTACCCACTGGAAGCAAGAATCAGTGTGCCACTTGCCAGGGGAGGTCAGGTGGGTTAGTGTGGATGTACACTGTACACCACTCCTATAACTACTGTTACAGGTGATTAACCTGTTTTTCTAGGGACGTGAATATGGTGTACTTATCCACACTTCTGGCAGAGTCCTAGCAGTTCTCTGGGAGGAGGGAGCAAGGCGCACACACCCTTATTTAGAGAAGAGAGACTGGAGAACTGAGAACCCAAAACCAACATCCTGGCGCGACTCAAGGTCGATGTGGTAGTGGGAAATGAAGGTTATGTGCCGACTTCCAGCTGGAATGAGCTGTTAGCCCTACGGGAGGATCCCTACCTGCCAACCTATAGCAGAGGTCTATGCAGGATACAATCCACCTGCCAATCGTCCACTTACTGTAGCTGCCAGTCTGCCAGGTGCGGTTTCAGTGTAGGTGACAAACTGCTCGCGAACCTCTTTCCGAACTCCAGCCATGCGCTCCTTATAGTAGGCATGCATTCGCCTCAGGTCCAGAGTATGGAGACTGTGCTCAGCCTCCGAGGTGTGGTTGGCAAAATACATTGGGAGATTGATCACCTGGTACAGGTGAAACTCAGACACAACCTTCGGGAGGAACTTCGGGTTAGAGCAAAGGACGACCATGTCCCTGTGAAGGACCAGGTAAGGAGGCTCCACTGAGAGCTCCTGGAGCTCACTGATCCTTCTGGCTGACATGACAACCACCAGGAAGGAGGTCTTCCATGACAGGCAAGATATTTCACACAATGCATTGGTTCGAATGGCTTGCCCATGAGTTTTGCCAACACCCACAACAAGTCCCAAGGTGGTGGTGGTTCATACACTAGAGGGGAAATGGCGGTCATGGCCTTTGAAAAAGCAGAAGACTACCTTCTCGTGCACCACCGACGGCATACCAGCCCAAGCCTGGTATGCAGAGATGGCTGCCAGGTCCACCTTAAGGGTTGTCGAATGAAGGCTCGACTGAGAGAGGGATCAAAAGTAGTCGAGAATGCTAGCCACCAGACAAGATAAGGGGTCAATCCCCTTGCCCTGGCAACAAATGGAGAACCTCTTCCATTTGAAGGCACAGCATTTTGGTTGACATCCTCTAAAAAGCCTCAACCATGGTGAGGACATCTTCTCCCCTGACTTCAAGAGAGCAGGCCCAGGTGGAGAGGAAGATGCCATGGGAGCCTGCTGCTGAGGCTGAGGAGATTGGGGTACCAGAACTGGCAGGGTCAGTTTGGAGCCACCAGGATCCTCTGTGCCTTGTCCCTCCTGGCCTTGATCATCACTTTGTGTATCAGGGGAAATGGAGAGAAGGCTTAGAGGAGGGCTGGGGTCCAGGGCCTTGAGAAGGTACCCCCCTGCAGCGTTCCCCACTGAGGGGGCAGGCACAAAACAGCCTCAGTATTAAGTTCTCCCTGGAGGCAAACAGATCCATGGGAGGGGTGCCTCGTGGGGAGAACAGGCTGTGTACTACCTCTGGATGGAGAGACCACTCATGAGATGCCTTACCCACATGACTGAGTTCGTCCACCAGCTGGCTGGAGATGCCAGCCATGTGGATAGCCAGGAGATTGGCATCCAGGCTGAGCACCAGGATCCAGATGTGGAGAGCTTCTCTGCACAGAGTAAGGGAGTGTGTACTGCCCTGTTTGTTGAGGCAGTACATGGTTGTGTTGTTGTCCATCTGAACCGTAGTGACCTGACCCTGATGGTGTGAAGCAAAGGCCATCAGCACCAACTAAACTGCCTGAAGCTCCAGCAGGTTGATATGGCATCGGGACTCCTCAGGGGTCAAGAGTCTGTGGACTCTGTGGTCCCCCAGGTGGGCACCCCAGCCCATCAGGGAGGCATCAGTTGTCAGGATGACTGTCGGTTCTGGGCAGACAAATGGGATCCCTTCCTGCAGATGTTCTGGGACTAACCACCACTGGAGGTCATCCCGCATCAGCTGGATCACAGTGACCGGCTGGTTGATGTGACCCTTGCACTGAGACCAGTGACGGGCAAGCTCCCATTGCAGACAGCACATTCTCCACCTGACCCAATGGACCATGCTGGTGCATACCGCCATGTATTCCAGGAGGCACAGGAAGTCCCGAGCCGAGCACAACTGCCCAACCAGAAATGATCGGGTAAAGTAAGAGAGAGCCTCTGCCTGGTTCACCGGAAGCCGAGACCTGGCTCTGCAAGAGTCAAGCTCTGCCCTGATTAAGTGTATCACCTGGAAAGGTACCAGTTCTGACCTGGCCTTGAAGACCAGGAAACCAAGGGATAAGCAGGTCTGGAGGGACAGATCCCTGGACCGCTTCACCTCCTCCTCTCTGGAGGGACTAGCTATAAGATAGTCATCCGGGGGGGTATACCTGGACCCCTTGGTGCCTCAAGTAGGCTGGCACTACTGCAATGCATTTGGTGAAGACCCTGGGAGCTGAGGAGAGGCCGAAGGACATGGCCTGGAATTCACAGAGAATCTCCTCTGCACGAAACCGGTGGTGGAATGGACGGATTGGGACATGGAAGAACGCGTCCTGAAGATCTAAAGAGCACAACCATAAGTTCTGCTCCAGAGATGGTATAATCTGACACAGAGTGACCATCCTGAAAGTGTGTGGCCAAAGGAATTTGTGCAGGTTGTACAGATCCAAGATGGGGCACCAGCCCCTTGGTCATTTGGGCACCAGGAAGTATCTGGAGACAAACCCTGGTTATACTGGAGGGTCCAAGACAGGAGCCACGACCTCCTTCTGGAAGAGCTGGGCAATGTCTTTCCAAAGGGCTGACAGCATGTCGGTGGACACCATGTCCTCCTGTGGGGCACCGGCTTGGCAAGGCAGGAAAGCCTCAGACTCTAGTGGCAGACCCTGACCGACCACCTTGAGGACCCACCTGTCCATGGTAACAGTAGACCAGTTGGAAAAGAAGTGGTTAGCCAGCCCACCACGGGAGGACCCAGAGAGTCAGGACAGGCATAGGGGAGGCACCAGGTTGGGACAAATCACTTTGTAAGTCGGTCAGTTTGGTCACTAGCTATCAAAATCTGGTAGCCAAATCAATATTTTTTGTGACAATCATTTGTAAGGTTCCAAATGCACTTTGTGATCAGGTAGCCAGCTGGCTGATAACTTTCACAATTTGCTAGCTCAACTAATTTCTTTAGTGGCCAGTGGCTACCTGATTTGTCCCACCCTGGGAGCACCCCCATCCCATCACTGGGCAGGCTTGGAGGCAGAGGAGGGACCGGCTGAGGAACAGTGGGACCTCAACCTCCTGGTTTCCGGACAATCGAAGCAACCAAATTCGAACAGGGACAGCTTGGCTGCAGGAGCAAAGAGGGTCCAAAAGGGCATCTTCGTTTGAGCCTTAGAGCTCTAGGGATCCCTCTAGGCAGAAGTAACAGAGTCCAGGATGGCACTGGACTTCTCAATGCGAGTAGATGTCCTTCCATCCCTGGCCCAAACAAGTTGGTGCCCATGAAGGGGACATCTGCCAACTTGTGTGGGTATCTGTCGTAAATGTTGAGATCCTCAGCCAAGCCCTGTGGTGCATGGCCACCGCAACGGCTACAGATTGGGCACAGCAGTCGCTGTTGTCCATGGCCATCTGGAGGTGCTGCTTAGCCACCACTCAGCCCTGATCCTGGACCTGCTTGACTGTGGCCTGCAAGTCAGCTGGGAGTTGGGGAAGCACCTCATCAAGGGTGCTCAAGAGGAAATGAGCAAATTGGGCCATTAAAAGGGCCAAATTTGCTTGCCGAAGGCTGAGGGAAGAGGCCATGTAGACCTTCTTGGTCATATGATTCAATTTCTAGGATTCCTTGTCGGGAGGTTTATCCACGTCCCCGACATTGCCTGTACGCTGAAAGATCCAGTCAGCCACCAGACACTCATACGAGGGATGTTTGGTGAAACCTGACAGGGAACCTGTAGGGACCGTATTCTTGTGGGCCATATAAGCCGATAGCACAGGACAAGACGCAGAGTACTGCCAAAACTCCAGAGCAGGGCCAAGAATGGTCTCGATGACTGGGAAGGTCTCCCCAGCGAAGTCACCACAGTCGAGAATCTCGGTCAGATGCTATTTAGCCCATTTCTGGATGGGCTCCATCTGGAGACCCATAGATTCTCAAACTAAACAGAGCAGGCCCACAAACAAAGTGGGAACATGCTCCATCAACAAATCCTCTCCCAATTCAACATCCAAAAGACTGGAGTGTAGGGAGAAGCCCTCAGACTCCAAGGACTCATCGAATAAAGGTCGACCACTAGAGTCCCCTCTGATCCTACAGGGTCTGTCGGGAGTCACGGTGACCAACAACCATTGAGAATGCCCTGGAACTGTACGGGCATCCTTAGGAGGGGGCCCTCCTTTGGCTGTTTGGATGGTGGCTCCACCTGAATAGGTAGAGAGGCCAGAACAGGCAGAGCCAGAACCAGCCAAGCCAAGGTAGACTGAAGCCTTGTGGCAGGAACCACGTGATGGCTGGGGTGGGGGCCTGAATCGGCTTAACCCCGGAGAACATGAGCTGATGCCACATAAGCTCCTCACAGCACCGACGCATTTTGTGGTGGAGCCTCTCCTCATCTGAGGAGGAAGAGGAGGAGTAGTGTCGAAGTCACTTGCCCGAATGCCAGGAGAGGGAAAACCAATGCTGGCATGGGCTGCTCGACCTGTGACTTCAGGACCAGGACTGTGACCTCAACCATCAGGGCTGCTGATAGTGGGTCTCGGAAGGAACCGGTGAAAGCAGAGGATCCTCTGGGATCACCAGATCTTGAGGGGTAGGGCCCAGAACAGCAAACTGGTCCGACCCACCCTGGGAAGTAACAGGCAGGACTGGAGTCCTACAGAGAGAGAGAGAGAGAGAGAGAGAGAGAGAGGGGTATCGGCCTCATCTGGTGACAACAGTTTGACCAGTTTGAGAAAAATCTCAATAGGCTGGTCGACAGACATCTCAGCCAACTGGCCCAATGGGGGAACCGTGGAGCCAGAGGCCATGGCAGAAGGATCGACCACTGCTGAAACTTCCAGAGAAGCATGGGAATCTGAGGCCTGAGAGCGCTCGCGATCCCATGATTAACGGCAAGACTCTTTTAGTCGCTTTCTTCGAAGATTTAAATTTGATGCCCATAGAGGAGCCCTGCCCAAAGGTGGGAAGGGACTGGCACAAATCATGAAACGTCCCTGAAAAGGTAGTGCCTAAGGAAAGCGGCATAAAGGCCAAAGCCAAAGAGGTCTGCTCTGTGGCTTGAGCTGCAGCCTCTTCAAAAGCTGCAAGCTGTTCAACGGACCCCACAGCCTCAGTGACCACCCAACGGAGATATTTTGATTTAACAGGAAGATCCTATTCATCATGGTGCCCTAGAAGCCAAGTGTGCTGGTCTTCCAAAGTTGAAGGATGCATGGTGCAACAAAGGCCACACAGCTGGGGATCGTGTTAATGTCCTAGGCGTAGACGTACATGGTGTGCGGGTCCATCCAGGACATCTGCCCACACACGCACCACTTGAATCCCGGTGTCGACTTTGAGTTGTCCATCATGCAGAGATGAAGAAATCACCTGAAGATGAAGAATATTGCAAATCGTGAAAGTTTAAAAGCAAAGGGCCCACTTAGCGTGGAGTGCAGTAACGAGGGAACCTTCTTCTTCCAGCAGAAAGGAAGATCTAACACATCACGGGGCAGTAACGAGGGAGTTATCGCCCAGGTGGATGGGAGAAGCCAGCCTGCAGGCTTTCCAGCAAGCCTTAAAGGGAAAGGAACACTGCCAGAAGTGAGGATAAGTACACCATATCCACATCCCTAGAAATGCTGCTTTCCAAGTAAAATCTTCAAGTCTGCGGGCCAGCCGGTGCAGTGGTACAGCTACCACTTGCAATTCCCGGAGACCTGGGTTCAGGAACAGGCCTGGGTCACCAGAGAGACAGCTGGGGGGCAGGAGGACTGAGCAACCTACAGGATGCTCTCTTCCTCCAGGGAGGGAGGGCTGCTGCACCCGCTGTAATACTGCCACCTGGTGACCACAGGTGGCGGTACAGTGAGGGGTGCCATGTAGGAGAGGAGGGAGGGAGGTAGCTGTAGTCTGGAACAATGGCACATCTTTGTGTGTGCATGCCTCCTTGGGCTCCATTGCATGCTGCTGCCCTCAGGGAGTGGGGGTGCAATGGGGAAGCAATAAAATCCCCCGTGTGTTAGGACCTCTTGGATCAGTGGTCACCCCAACTCCTAGCATAGGCACCGTGAGCATGCCATGGTGGACAGAACCATCCCTCTGGATGGCTCCACCATGAGAGGGCAATCTCGTGGGTTTGATATCCCATAGTGGAGTGTGCTTGGGCGTCGGGGTAATCTGGGGGTAAAGCTGTGGCCTGGGGATAAAAACAGTAAAGTAAAAAAATACTTCAAGTCACACATCGCAAGGGTCTCAGAAGGCTTGAGAGTGAGCATATCCAACACAAGGTTGATATACCAGGCAGCTACTGGCTTCCTGATAGAAGGCTTTGTGGGTAAAATGCCCTTGAGGAACCTCTTGAACAGTGGCAGCTGCGACAGGTAGAGTGCACTGACAGGCTCATGGTATGCTGAAATAGCATACATATGGACCTTTACTGTGGAATACTGCAAACCAGCATCAGAAAGGTTCAGTAGGTACTGCAGAACCTTGTCGGGTGGACACCAAAAGGGATCATGCAGGTTTTGGAGCACCAGCTGGAAAATCTTTTCCATTTGGCTGTGTATGCCTTCTTGGAGGAAGGTTTACAAGTAGCCAGAAGTATTTCAGAGACCCTCTGAAATACCTTGTACCTGTTCATGTCTACTGCTTCAGGGGCCAAGCCTCAAGGTGAATGGAGCAGAGGTTGGGATTGACCAAGTGATCCTGTGTCAAAACGTCTGTTCTGAGTGGTACAATCCTCAGTTCGCTGACTGAAATTCTGTTCAACAGAGGAAACCATTACTGTCAAGGCCAGCAAGGGGCCACTAGTAATCTTGCCACTGTGTGCCTATAGTTTGAGCAACACTCTCTGGATGAGAGGTACTGAAGGGAATGAACACAGAAAATGATTTCGCCATGGCAGTCAGAATGCATCCTGACAGAAAATGCCATGTCCTGGATTTCTGGAGGAGAATCTAGTAAGTCTAGCATTGAGTGGGGACGTAAAAAGGTCCACATTTGGGGCACTCCCTCATCGAGCGGTGATCTCATGATGTCTGGAGCTAGTGACCACTCATGAGGGTCAGCCTCTGTTCGACTGAGTTTGTCTGCCTCAGTGTTCTGAATTCTCAGCAGATAAGATTGCTTGGAGCAGGATCCCCTGCTTAAGGCAGCATCCCCACACTGTTATTCCCTCCCTGCAGAGAGGGTAAGAGTGTGCTCCTCAATGTCCTCAGTATAAAACAGATTTGTTGACTGTCTGGAGGAGGACTGTTTAGTGGCTGACTAGATCCAGTAAGGCTTTCAGACCATACAAAACAGCTTGCATCTCCAACAGATTGATGTGGATATATGTCTCTGATGGGTCCCAAACACCTTGTGTTTGGAGACCCCAGCAGTGGACCCACCACTCCAACAGGGAGGCATCTGAGGTGAGATTCACTTCTGGATCTGGTTGGCAGAAGGTGAAGCTCTGGTAAGATTCCCCTCCACTGACCACCATGTGAGGGACTGTACCAAGGGTTTGGTCATTTGAATGAGGTACCCAGCTGGTTCAGCAAGGTGGTGGCATAAGCAGTGGGGGCAAGAGGGCAGCCTTTAGAAAGTACAACCATACTCAGAAGGAGGAGGACAGGGTGGACTATGCAGCTAAGTCAAGAGAGGCGAGCAGGGCGGTAAGGGAGGCAAATGCCACAAGAAAGGTACAGCTAGCTTAGGAGGTAAGTGTGGGTGAGAAGGTCTTTTTTAGGTATATAAGGGAGAAAAGGAATACAAAAGATGAGATAGTAAGGCTAATAAAGGAGGGGGGTTGGGAAAGGTTGGGTTGGGAGGGTTGGGTGAAGAAAAGGCGGAGGTGTTTAACTGGAACTTCTGCACAGTCTTCACTCGGGAGAAGACGGACCAACATCACAAGGGAGTAGGGGGGGGGACTTGGGCCGGGGGGTAAGTCACACATGATGAAATTCAAGCTGACAGGGTACTCAAGGACCTAAACGCCCTAAAGGTACACAATCACCAAGGCAAGATGACATGTGCCCGAATTTCTTAGAGAGCAGGCAGAGGTTCTGGTGGGTCCCTGGCAGATCAGTTTAATGTCTCTCAGGAGTCCAGAAACATGCCCCAGAACTGGAGAACAGTGCATGCGGTGCCCTTCATTAAAAGTGGGATGATGGACAAACCAGGGAACTACAGACCAGTCAGTCTGACCTCAATAGTGGGTAAGCTGATGGAGACCATCCTAAAAGAGAGACTGATCAGCTTTCTGGAGGAAAATTGGCCCCAAGATGAGAGGGAGCATGGGTTCGTGTCAGGAAGGCCCTGCCAAACTAACCTAATTGACTTCTTCGATTGGGTCACTAGGGCAGTTGATGTCCTGTATCTGAACTTCAGCAAGGCCTTCGACTCGGTGCTCACAGAAGGCTGGTAAGGAAGCTAGATGATCTGGAGGTGGGGCTAATCTAGCAGGATGGGTCAGTAGCTGGCTGCAGGATAGAAGAAACACAGAAACATAGAATTTGATGGCAGATAAGGACCGCTTGGCCCACCTGATCTGTCCATTTCCCCTACCTAATGGATAAGCTGCAGATCCTAGTTAACCAAAAACCTACTTCCTCCTATCCCCCACTAGAATTGCCTTATGTCTGTCCCATGCATTCTTGAATTCCCCCACTGTTCTTGGCTCTACGACCTCCTCAGGAAGGCTGTTCCATGCATCTACAACCCTCTCTGTGAAGAAATACTTCCTCACATTACCTCTGAGCCGTTCCCCCTCTATCTTCAAATTGTGCCCCCTTGTTCTTGCACATCTCTTTTTCTGAAAGATGCTACCCTCTTGGACTTTGTTGATTCCCTTGAGGTATTTGAAAGTTTCTATCATGTCCCCTCCTCCTCCTTTCCTCGAGGCTATACATCTTAGGCTCCTTTAGTCTTTCTTTATATGTTTTCTGGTGCACACCTGCACCATTTTGGTTGCCCTCCTCTGGACAGCCTCCACCTTGTCTATGTCTTTGCGGAGATCGGGTCTCCAGAACTGTATACAGTACTCCAGATGTGGTCTTAACAACTGTCTGTACAGAGGGCCAACAACTTCCTGTTTTCTACTGGTGATGCCTCTCCCTATGCATCCTAGTATCCCCCAGCCCACCTTACCGCCTTCTCACATTGCTGGCCCATCTTTAGGTCATCTGATATGACTACCCCCAGGTCCCTTTCCATTTTTGTTGTTGTCAGTATCTTACCCCCCTTTGTGTACTCTTCCCCTGGGTTTTTGTTTCTCGAGTGCATTACTTTGCACTTATTTGCGTTGAATCTAAGCTGCCATACATTTGACCATTCCTCCAACCTTGCCAAGTCCCTTTACATCCTTTCCACCCCATCTTGCGTATCAACCCTGTTGCAGAGCTTTGTGTCATCTGCAAAGAGACATACATTCCCTTCCAGTCCCTCTGCAATGTCACTTATAAAGACATTAAAAAGGACCGTCCCCAGTATTGAACCCTGCGGTACCCCACTAGTATCCCCCCTTCCTTCACGGTGGACTCCATTTACTATTACTCGCTGTGTCCTGTTGTCCAGCCAGTGTTTTACCTAGGCTACCACCCTGGGACCCACTCCCGGGCTGGCTAATTTATTTATTAATCATTTGTGCAGGACTGTGTCAAACGCCTTGCTAAAGTCTAGATAGGCCATGTCCACAGCCCCTCCCTGATCTACTACTTTGGTCACCCAGTCAAAGAAATCTATCAGATTTGTCTGGCATTACCTTCCCGCTGTGAATCCATGCTGCCTTGGGTCCTGTGCCCCACTGGCCTCTAGGTACTCAACAACTATTTCTGACAGGTCTGTAGTTTCCTGCCTCTGTCTTGCTCCCACTTTTGTGAAGGGGAATCACATCTGCCCTCCTCCAGTCCTCAGGTACCACACCATCCTCCCATGATTTATTAAAAAGGGTAGTCAGTGGTGTTACTAATTCTTCCCTTAGTTCTTTTAGAATTCTGGGGTGAATTCCATCAGGCCCCATTGCTTTATCCACCTTCAGTTTTAAGAGTTCTTTCAGAACCCTTTCTTCTGTGAAAGGACTAATATCAACCCCCATCCAGAGTGCTTCTATTGACTGGACTAGGTATCTCCCCTGCTTTTCCATTGTGAATACTGAGCAGAAGTATTTGTTCAGTATCTCTGCTTTTTCACTGTCACTCTCTGCCCAACCACCTTCCTCTTTATTCAGCCTCAGTATCCCTGCCTTAGTCTTTCTTTGCTCCCTAATGTACCTATAAAAGGTTTTATCCCCCCATCTTAACCGAGTTGGCCATCTTTTCCTCGGTTTGGGCCTATGCTATTCTAACTGCCTTCCCCGCTTCCTTCTGCTTTAACTGGTACAGTTCTCTGTCCTGCTCCTTCTATGTTTCCTTATACTTCCTGAATGCTATCTTTTTCTCCCTTACCTTCCCCGTCACTTCTTTTGAGAACCATAGTGTTTTTTCCTTTCATTTTGATTTATTTGTTTCACACAAAGGCGTGATGCCTCTGTGATGGAGGTTTTGATGTTTCCCCTTTGTTGCTCCACCCCACCTTCTTGCCTGTTTGCTAGTGCTTTTCTGAAGCACTCTCCCATTTTGACAAAATCAGCCCTCTTGAAATCCAGTACCTTCACTTTTTTATGGCTTGACTCTACAGCTAAACTTATGGTGAACCACACTGCTTGGTGGTCACTTGTTCCCAGGTGGCTACCCACTTCAAGATCGGAGATCCTCTCTCCGCCCCCATTTGAGAGTACCAGGGCTAGGATTGCTCCCTCCCAAGTGGGTTTCAAAACTAGCTGTCTGAGGCATTCCCCCTGTAGGGCATCAAGAATGGCCCTGCTCTTGGATGTGACTGCAGCAAAGGTGCTCCAGTTAACATCTGGCATATTCAGGTCCCCCATCAGCAGTATCTCCCCTTTCTCTGCCATCCCAAGGATGCCTTCTATCATTTCCTTGTCCATTTCCTCCCCCTGAGATGGGGGTCTGTATAGAACCCCTGTGCGGATTGTGGTGCCATTTCCAGTCTCCAGGGTGACCCACAGTGCCTCCTCTCCTCCCTGTTTACCCTTTAGATCTGTTGCTTTGATCCCTTCCCTTACATAGAGAGCTACTCCTCCTCCTCTTCTTCCCTCCCTGTCCCTCCTGTAGATTGTATATCCTGGTATGTTGACATTCCTGTCATGGTTCTCTGTGTACTATGTTTCTGTGACTGCCATGATATCCAGGCATCCCTCTTCCACCAAGGCCACCATTTCGGGGAGCTTTTTACCTAGACTACAGGCATTGGTACGCATTACCCTCCATTTTTTATGGCTTTATTTCTTTTTGCCCCATCCCTGTCCTTCCTGCCTTTATCTTTTTCTCCATTTACCCCTGCCCTTCTCCCTATCAACTGCTCTATCTTGGTGTTTACCTCACTAACTACCCTGATTTTTGGGGGGGCCAAAGGGTCATTGTCAGGGGAGAAAGTGGGGTACCACAGGGCTCGGTGCTTAGCCCGGTTTTATTTAACATCTTCATGAGTGGCATCACGGATCGGATCAAGGGTAAAATCTGCCTGTTTGTGGATGACGTCAAGCTCTGTGTGAGGGTAGACATGGAGAAGTCAGTAATTCAAGGAGGACTTGGCTAGGCTAGAAAAGTGATATGGCATTTGGTAGCTGGGGTTCAATGCTAAAAGTGCAGTTATGTACTTGGGGGCGAAGAATCCGGAGACCAACTACTGGTTAGGCAACGTGCAGGTAACCAGGTCAGAAAAATAAAAGGACCTGGGAGTAATAATCACATGTGACCTGAAACATTCTGCAGCAGCCAAAACAAATTGGATGTTGGGCTGCATAGCCAGAGGAATTACCACCAGGAAGGCGGAGGTCATTCTGCTGCTGAGACCACACCTGGACTACAGTGTGCAGTTTTGGTGCCCAAATCTTAAGAAGGATATCAACTTGCTGGAGATGGTCCAGAGAAGGTCAACTAAGATGATACAGGGCCAACAGGGCAGCACTTATGAGGAGAGACTCAGGGAGCTCAACATGTACTCTCCTGAGGGGAGAGGGGAGACATGACAGGGACCTTCAAGTATATTAATGGTATTAGCAGGGTGACCACTGAGGGCCTCTTCAGCCTTACTGAGATTAAGACCACTAGGGGGGCATAGCCTAAAGCTGGTGGGGGGGGAGATTTAGGAGGGAGATAAGAGGGCACTTTTTCAAAGAGAGGGGGGGCAGCCAAGTGGAATGAGCTGCCAGAGTAGGTGATATCCCTAAAAATGGTGGATCAGCCTCAAGAGGGGTTGGGACAGGGTGAGGGGGAAAAACTGCAGATAAAAGGGGAGCGAGCGGGATGGGAAGGAGGAAGTAGAGGGAAGTCAAAAAAGAAACAAGGAGGGGGTAGTTCCCTTACTAAATACATAGGAAGCTGCACAATCAAGCAGCCTAGATAGACCATAAGGCCTTTATCTGCTGGCATGTTCGTATGTATGTTCATAGGGTATGATGCATGTGACCACTGTGCACTGAGCATCCACTGAGCTGTTCTCATGTGTGTAAGCATGCCAGGGGCACTGTGAACATGGAGGAGGCTATCAGACCTAAGATGCGTTGCATGGAATGGGCCTGCAGTGTCATGTGCTCCATTATGCAACATGCCATCTGGCAGAATTGCTTGTAGTATGCTCCCTGGAAGAAAAGCCCAACCCCGGGCTGTATCCAGAAGAGTTCCTATGAACAGCATGCACTGGAAGGCTTTCAGCTGAGATTTCTGGAGGTTCAGCAGAACTCCCCTGAAAGTAAGGAACTGAGAAGCAGTAGCTACTGCTTGTTCTACCTCCTGTATGGATCGGCTAGAAATTAGTCAGTTGTCCAAGCATGGGGAAGATCTGGAGTCCCAATATCCTCAGGTGCACAGTTAAAAATGCAAAGCACTTGGACTCTGAACTCATAATGCTGCCCAAGCACTATGCTATAAAATGGAGGTACATGTGGTGGCTGGGGAGTACCAGTATGTGCTGGTATGCAGCCTGCACACCCAGGGAAGCTAACACATCCTGAGGCTTCAGGGAAGGTAGCATAGAGCCCAGAGAAATAATTCTGAATGCTTCTCAATCCATGAATTTGTTCACTTTGGAACGTGGAAGTAGTGGGAGTAGAATCATGCGTATCATTCTGACTCTGGCACTACTTCCACTGCCCTATTGCTCAAAAGGCCTGCAATCTCCTGCAGCAGAAACTTTGACATGTGAGCTGACAAAGGGGGTTGCCTTCTGGCTTTTTTTGTAAAATCCAGGGATTACCCCTCTCAGATGATCCTGAGGACCCACTTGTCTGTCATGATGGATTGTCAGTGATAGTATAACTGGGTCACCCCCCCCCCACACACACACACACACACACACTGGGGAGGAGAGGTCTGCATTGAGCAGCTGAGACAGGACCAAGGCTGGAGCTTCAGATAGTAGCACTAGGTGCTTTCAGCACTTGTGCCTTTGACTGTGCTTTCTTCTGAGGCTAGGGAGACGGGCTTGTTTTTGGCTCCCCTGCCTTTGCTACAAAAGGACTGCTTGTTATTAAAGGACCCTCACCCTCTGCTCTTCTGAGAGTTGAAGGGGACAGGTCTGGAGGTCCTAAGAATCATTCTAGTTTCATTAGCTACCTTAAGAGACTGCTCCACTTGTTGTCCGAACAGGTAAGTGCCTTCAGAAGGGGAATTCATAAAGCCCGCTCAATGGCATGGAGAGCTGAGGTGCTATGCACCTCATCTCCTACCACGCCAGCAAGCTAGGTTCAGAAACGAACGTGGGTCACTCCAGGGCTGGCTGGAAGAGGCAGGACAGAACGTCAGTAGGACTGCTCTCCTGTGACTCGCTGTTGGACTGCCACCCAGCAACAGCTGGGTGACAGCGCATGCAACGCCATCAGGCGTGGGAACGGAACCTAAATTCAGGGTGTTGGGGGTGCCTCCATGGAAGCAGAGTTCTACATCATGCCCAGTGCATGTCCATGGGCCAGAGAAGAAAATCAGTGGACACCCCCCCGGCTGCAGGATAAAAATCCACCCCTCACAGGCCCCACACTGGCGACCAGGCACCCCCATAGTCCTGTGGCATAGGATGATGGGAAGTCCTAGAGAAGCTGGGTGACAAGGCTGGGGGGGGGGTCAGTAGGAAGAGGGCAGTTCAGGCGCTAAATAATGAGGGGTGAGGGGACATTCATTACCTGTTGCCGGACATCCTGGATGAAGCCATCAAACCACAGCCAGAAATGGCGTCTGATGTAAATGCCACAGCTGCAGAGCGAGATGTTGCATCAAAGGCATCCATGAAGAGGGACTTTCCGGTGATGTCATGCCCTGGGCACCAGCCTAAAAACTGAGTGCTGTCTCTACCTCGGTAATCTCCTTAATTAACACCACATCAAAAGGGGATTTTTACAAATTTTTTATCTTCAGGAGGACAACTATGCCTAAGGGATGGGCCAGTCATGCTCCGTCCCCCTAAGATACAGCAGATGGGGATGGATTTGGCACAGATCGTGAGGGCTTCTAGTTCTCGACCAAACGAGGTAACCTCCAATCGGATGCCACAGGCATAAAAACACTGCAGCATCAGATGGCAGTAATTTCTACTGAATTAAGAGACTTCCATAAGGATATGAGATTAACTACTGCAGCCCTTCAAAATGATCTAGACAAACTTGAAAAGCACCACAATGTCATCGAGGAACAGTGCTCAATGGCCGCCTCCCATATAGATACAGCGGAACAGGCAGTTGTGCAACTTCACCAGGCCATACAAGGCTTGCAGGAATGAGCAGAAGACTCTGAGGCACAAAACCACCATAATAACCTCTGAATTGCTCGTCTACCTGAGGGTGCAAAGGGGAGTGATTTAATCAACTTTCTGCAAATGTTATTTAAATCTGAACTAGATCTTCACCCCTCTTAAATGCTGTAAATAGATCAAGCACACTGGGTCCTGGGTCCTAAGCCTACACACCCAGAGTCCAGACACAGATCAGTAGTGCTCCGATTCCTGCGACATCATGAAAAATAATGAATCCTTCAATAAAGCTTGGCAAAAGGACAGCATTACATACCAATCCCACCAGCTGTATTTTGATAATGGTTACCCGACCGCCATCGCAGCCAGGTGCTGAGCATACGCTCCAATAATGGAAATACTACGACAGCAACAACTGAAATTCTGGACCCCTTACCCCTCGAAAATTACTATCTTTTTTCCAGAAGGGCACAAACTTTTATACCGTGAAGGAAGTCTACGGTGATTTGGCCTGCAAGAAAATTGAGGTACCATCTCACGTTCCGAATCCTGTACCGACTACTTCATTGGCAGCTAAACTGTCAAAGAAGCTATGGCAACAAACCACCCCTAGGGACCAAAGACAACAGCAAGGGGCTGTGGCCCTCTAACAAATTGTGGCCAGCCTAAAGACTAACATCATACCGGCCCCTCAGTGCAACCAGACTGCTGCATCGGAAGGTTGACTAGGCAATTCGCCATACAATTGAGGTAGGTTTTGTCCTGTGTGCCCCCCCCTCCTCATTTAGTAGCCTTGGAATTTGGTCTCCTGGTCACCCGATTATAAGCAGATGGGCCACTCATCTCCCCATCTCCTCCGCGTCATTTGGTAGGTCTCCCTCTCCCAGGTCGGTGTCTTGCTACTGCCTTTACGTTTAGCTGGGCCTGCTCCCCCGGCCTCTGTCACCACTGCTAGCAACCATGGTATCATGATACTGGCTCTGCACAGAAGAACCCATTACAGCACTCCTAACCAGCACTAATTCAAAGCTGCTTTTGATTTTATTTAGGCATGTATTACCAAGTTTGCGACTGGAAGGGTGATTCTCAATGACTCCCGGTGCTGGTGAGCCTCCATGTGGGACGGTCAAGATGGTGGTGGCCCTGTGGGTGCTAATGACGCAGTTCTGAGTGCTGGTCACTCTGAAATAAGCAAGCTGAATGTGTAGCCTTAATTACCCCAGCACACAATGTGTGTTTTCGTTTTCAAGTTTCACCCTAGTTCCATAAGGGTAAAAGTGCAAGCTTCCTGAGTGCACAGCCTTCATTATCCCGACACTCAGCTTAGGTCTCCGAGCTCCGTCCTAGCTATATAAGTAGATCATGCAAGTAATGTATGGACTTCACTCCAAATTACCTTAAAGCAGCAATACAGAGCAGGTACAATATATGCGGTGCTATGGTGACACAGGGGAGCAGCATACTGGCATATTGTGTTGGGTAGCTTGGCGCTTGACCTTTGAGGGATGGGCTGGGGGTTGCTGCATGTCAACTGTGGGATGGAGGAGTAGTGGGTGATCAGAAGGCCCAAAACTGGGGGGATTTGGACAACTACCTGGAAGGCCCTCTGACACTGGGCAGAGTCGCTCTAAATGCCTTACAGAGTCTTTTGTTTCCTAAAGCTTCAGTGGTTGACGGTGTGTTGCTTTTAATTGCCTGTGTCTATCTGCTATTATAAAAGCAATTTTAGCAGCCTCACTGATCACAGACATGTTAGGGTTCTTTGTTCTTTGTCTACCACACTCTGATAGTCGTGGAGTTCATGACTCTGATGGATATTTTACTGTTTGTTTGTTTATAGTGGCTAGACTACCATACCACACTGCTAACCCTCGAAAAGTATGATTTATGCCTGTGTCTCCACTGGAGAGTTGAAATGTTAAGGAAGGCCTTGATTATGTGAAGGCCTGTGAAAGGGGGATTGCTGAGACTGTGGTTTGGAATGCCCCACTAACTGGGAGTGTAGCTGTTTTTTCCTGATCTCCAGGATCCTTGAACCCCGAGACTTCAGAGATACACAGCGTACTGCTGTTTATCATGTGTAACCCTGAAATTTACTAGAAGAAATTCTTGTTACCCCTTTGCTTCTAAATACCTAAGGTCTCTATTTATCACGCATTTAGCAGCATAGAGCTCTTCACTTGGTTTCTTCTTTAGATAACAAGTATGATTATTTGCTGATTTTAATCCAGTTATGTCATTCCTTTACATGCAGAGTGTATAATAACAGGATTACCTTCCTAGGGAAAGTGGAAATGTTAACTGTTGCTTTGTTTATTAGTGGCCCACCCTTTGTTTCTATTAATCGGTTGGGGGGCATATGTAGCAGATCTGTTCCTAAATGTATTGTAACGTGACATCTTATAGAATACCATTATATCTTGCTATTGTATCTCACATCACTGTGACTGAGCCACTTCTTAGTACCCTACCACTACTAGGTACCTCTTCTTTACACACCCTGTTGTCTTCCAGTGACTCTTCTCTGGTACAAGGTTGGTATGTTTACTCTAATACATCTATTAATAATTTCCTTCCCCAACCCTGAAATCAACCAACCCCCCCCCTTTCTGTTTGAAGTGGTTCAATTTAGCCTTATGTATTAACACTGCCCAGGTAGAGCCGAAGCATGACGTCCCACTTCCCACAGCCCCTTCCCCGACATTCTATATGTTTGAAGGCCCCATTTGTGAGGACTCATTAACATCTTGGTTAATACCTTGCCTTCCATGTCCCTTTCTGGACCTGCTGCACTGGAAGTACATTTCCCTTCTTTTTTTGGAATAACCCAGATGACATTCCTTTGGGTGCTTAGTAGCCCCAGGTTAGGTATGTTCTCCCTACATACATTTCTAGGATTGTTTCCTTCTAATAGTTTACAAGGTCCCTTGTTTGTTTTCTTTAGGTTACAGGAAGTCTGCGTATCTAGGCATAATGCAAGTTGAGATTCTATATGGTGTGTGGGAGGTACGGGTTGGGGGAACACAGAAGACTGGTTGCTCCTTTCTTTATAACCAACAATATGTCATCACAATATACACAGTTATACTCACTGAATGTGAATGGGTTCTCCAGCCCGATCGGGTGCTCCAGAATACTGTCACACCTTAGAAAGACTCAGTCTGATCTGGTCTATTTGCAGGAGACCCATCTTTCACAGACCGAACATGAGAAATTGGCTAAACTTGAGTTCCAAACTGTCTACTTTTCCTCAGTTCAGACAGATCGAAGGGGAAGTGTTGCCATCCTTATTCACCGTCATACCTCATGTCAGATTTCCAGTTCCTGGTCTGATCCAGACGGATGCTTAATCGTTGTTTAAGGACTCCGCTATCCTGTAGAGGTCATGCTGGCAAACATATATCTACCACTCCTGCTGCCTGCCCTTGAACGGGGCTGCTTCAGCTCCCCCACGGTCGGCCGGCACCCAGCCAGCCACCGACCAAGACCAAGACATCCGCCTGCAGCTCCTTGGAAGGTACGGCGACAGCGCAGCAATCGGAACACGGGCGCTTCCAGCAAACCCGCTCTGATTGGCCAGGACTTTTCCCCTGCTTTTGCCACCTGGCACTTTTTAGAAATAGATTTTAGATAGAACTAAGCACATTTCAAATGTCTAATACAAGTTTTTCAACTGTATTAGCTGGATTGTAATTTATACTACTGTTTTAAAATGCTTGCAGCTCTTCTGTTTCCTTGCTCCTGCACACCCCCCAATCCAAGCACTCTGCCTTGGCGCCGAAAAGCTTAACTCTCCTTTGTCTTGCTAAACTGCTCATTCTAAACCTATCCTACCTCTATGCTATTTAAACCCTGATATTTTTTCTTCTCTCCAGCTGCCTGCCCTTGAACGGGGCTGCTTCAACTCCCCCATGGTCAGTCAGCACCCAGCCAGCCACCGACCGAGACCAGGATGCCGCTTGCAGCTCCTTGGAAGGTACGGCTAATCACAAGAAATAATCGAATACCGGGCGCCCAGCAAACCCGCCTAATTGCCAGACTTTTCCCCTGCTTTTGCCACCTGGCGCTTTTTACAAATAGATTTTAGATAGAACTAAGCACATTTCAAGTGTCTAATAGAAGTTTTTTTTTTAAGTGGCTAATTTTCCATTAGCAGGTTATACAGACCTGCCACTAGAGAGATTCTTGTTCTTTCATTTAAAAAAAAAAAAAAGTCTACCCTCTGAAAGACACAGTTGCTTTACTTGCTATACACCTTCCTTCACGCCCTCGAGATCCTCTTGAACCGGGTAAGAGTTCCCTGAACCACAGGACTACTGAGAGGTAAGCCATTGGCCCCACGGTATCTGTACTGCACCCTGATTGGACGCTCTCTTGCCTCCTGCTCAGGGATTGGCTCTTGAGCCACCTAAAACTTTGCTCTGCTCGGGGTTGCTGCACCCATTAATTTCTACAGCAAGCGGATGAAAATTTTAAGCCCACCCTCCCCGACCTTAACTCTACAGACCTTCCTCAACGCCCCTGGTAGCTCCGCCCCCACTCGTGCTCCATTGGGTACCTGTTTTGGGACCCCCCATCTTTAGTCGCCACCCACTCCCTGGCTGCCTGGCCTTCCTAGCTGTATCCTCACTTCCCACTGATCCAGCTACTGCTCTTCCGCCCCCTTCTCCTAGCCCCGCCAGCCTGTCTTAACCCCCTCCCTCTGCCTACCCTGAATCCTACCTTAATGATGCGCCTCCACCGTTCTCTACCCCCTATTCTATTTCTTCTTGCTTGTCTTCCTCCCCTACTGCATGCCCCAAAAGCCTGCTTTCCCTCCCTCCCCAACATTCCTACATCCTTTCTCCACATAGGCACGCTGCACACTGATCACTGCCCCTTGTCCAGGGTCCATCCTACCACCATGAAACTGTCCTACACCCACACTGGTCCTAGCCCTCCACTCTGGTCCCCCCCTGTCTATGCTTACCCTCACCCACTATCGTTGATGCTCGGCAATTTCCTGAGATGCTAGCAGGCAAAAGCATTCCCTTAAAGAAATACGCCACAGCTCCTTGAGGCTAGTTCTCCTCCTCCTAATGCTGTCAGGCAACGTGCACCCAAACCCTGGCCCATTCTGCTCTAAAGCCACTAACGTGAGCAAGCCTTTGGGTGCCCTCTCATTCATATCAATCAACATCTGCAGCCTCCTTCCTAAAATGGATGCCCTACAGGCCTTCACCAGCCAACACTGCCCTGACATCCTGGCAGTTGTCGAAACCTGGCTCTTGCCATCAGTACTGGACCATGCAAGCAGCTTTTCTGGCTACGTCATCTTTAGGCTGGATCGCCTCTCCAAAAGAGGCAGGGGCTGCGCTCTCTACCTAAAAGACTCCATACAGGGGCACCACATCATTACCTCACTCCAACCCACAACTGCTCAGATACTGCCAGTGAGAATCCTCCTCAGAGCCCAAAACAAACCCCTCACTGTTGCCACCATCTACATCCCTCCCAAAGAACAGGGAACTAGTCTAACAGCTGTTCTTGACTTTGTAAAGTCACTCCCACTGGACACCAAATCCATTCTCCTAAGCGACTTTAACATCAACTGGCCTGCGGCCGATGCTGGTGCACACAGGGATACCATTGCTGCGGCGAACCTCACACAAATGGTTGAGTCACCAACCAGGAAAAATTACAGGACTGGCACCAGCACACTCTTGGACTGGATGCTTACCAGTTACCCATCGCGGATATCTAACACTAATGTCCTCCCTGACTCTCTCAGCGACCACTCCCCTGTTAGCTGCACCTGGTCAAATAAATTCATCAAACAACCACCAAAAACTATCACCAGCAGGGTTCTACCCTGTGGTCACCTTCCTCGACTCAAATCCCACCTCCTCCGACAAGACTGGTCCCCATCTTCAATGCAACCAACGTAAACACTGCCCTTGACCACTTCATAAACATCTTCACTGTGGCCTGTGACACGTATGCTCCTATTAAGAAACGCAAAGTCAAATCACTCAGTAACCCTCTGCTCACAGGTGACCTCCTCAGGATGCTAAAAACAAGAGACCACCTATGGGAGCTGGCCAGAAACTGTGGAAGGCAAAACGACATTCAAAACTACAAACGTGCCCGCAATGACTGCACCAAAACCATCCGGCAAACGAAGTCCACCTACTATAAGCATGCCCTCACTCCTAGGGCAATAGTCAGGAATTCTGGAAGAACATAAAGGAACTCACCGGAATCCACCCAACCCCCATCAATACTCAACATCAATGGAACCACAACCTTCAACCCAAAAACTATTGCGGATACCTTTAACAAAGCCTTTACTGACCTCAGTGCTGTCCTACCACAGGACTACTTCAAAGATGGTGAAGCCCCTCTGTCCGCAATGAACAATACTCCCACCAGCTCCCCCTGCTTCTACTTCAAAGCAGTAAAGGCTCACCAACGACGCAAATATGTTACCAAAGCCCTTGGTAAATCAAGATTCAGTAGTGACTCCCTCAATCTCAAAATCCTGTCTCTCGCACTTGATGAAGTGCTTAGTCCTCTGACCAGAATTTTCAACCTCTCCCTCAGCCTTAGCCAGTTCCCGGACAGATGGAAATCTGCCACTGTCACCCCAATCCATAAAAGTGGTGACAAAATTCCCCACAATAACTACAGACCTATCTCCCTACTACCCCCACTCTCCAGGGCACTAGAATGCATCGTATCGGACCAGCTCACAGAATACCTGGATACGTACAACATCCTGTGCAAGCAACAACACGGGTTCTGCAAAGGTCACAGCACCTCCACAGCCCTACTTGAATCCACAACGCACTTGACTCCGGTGAACTATTAGGCTCAATCTAGATTGACTTAACTAAAGCCTTCGACACCGTCAATCACCGCATCCTGCTTGTCCAGCTTCAGAACACTGGGCTGTCAACCGACACCATTGGCTGGTTTAAGAGCTACCTTGAAGAACGGTCCCAAACAGTAAGAATCGCTGATACACTCTCGGAGCCTAGGCCGGTCTGCTCGGGAGTTCCCCAGGGCTCCATTCTGGGACCCCTCCTCTTCAGTCTATTCTTAAACTCACTACCGGACAGCTGCCCAGAACAAATAATTCTCTACGCTGACGATGCTGTGATCCTCACCTCAGACCCTGATCCAAACCAATTACAAAATAAACTTCAGCGGGCCTTCTCCTCCATCGAATCCTGGTTCCTAAATCATAAACTGCTTCTCAATCAGAAAAAAAACAAGTCTATGGTCTTCTGCAGCCCCCAACAAAAACAAACAACTCCACCTCTTCATTTCAACCGAACAAGGAGCCATCCTAGAGCAAACACAATCGTTCAAGTACCTCTGCATCACCCTTGATCCCCACCTCTCATACGCTGTCCATATCAGCAATGTTGCAAAGTCTGCCAATGCGAGGTTAGGCATATTATTCCGGCACAGGAAACACCTAACCCCAGAAGCACTGTCAGTGTCCGTCCAAAACTCCATCGTCAGCATCATAGACTATAGTCTTATCATATATGGGTCTGCAACTACCACTGCTCTCAAACGTATTGCGACCTCCCTGAATAAGGCCTGTCATGTCATCACTGGCTGACATCACCGTACCCACACATGTGACCTTTATTCCCAATCTGGATGGCTTCAACTGGACAAACGCATAAAATACCAAACCTGCATCACGGCCAAGAAAATTATAATGGGGCGTGCCCCACCTGGTGTCTGTGCCCTCCTTAAGCCTAGACATAGGAACGTCACTGCAAGGAGATCCAATTCCCATCTACTACATATCCCACGATGTTGCACGACCCAAGGACAAACATAATTCACCTATTGGGCATCCAACTGGCTCAACTCTCTTGGCAGCGACATATCGACCGCTCCAACACTCGGCCTCTTCAAGTCCAAGCTGCACCTCTCACTGCTTGTATCCTGCGATTGCCCATCTTAACATTTCCACCGTTCCAGCTGCACATGCCCCAGTACCCAGCACTTACAATCAGTCTTTGCACCCCTAGCACCTTACCTGTCATATTCCCTCAACAAGGCCCCCTGGCTGCACTGTCTCCCACACTCGCCCACATCCCCCCCATATCTCCATTCCTGCCCCGTCCCAACCACCTTCTGTACTCCCCCTTACCCCTGCACCTCCTTCCCATCTCCTACCCTCACTTCCCCCCACCCACCCCCCTTCCCTTGTCTTGCTGATAGCTCAAGTCTTTGTACTGGTTATTACATGTCTGTAAGTCAATGACTATATGTTTGTAACCAAAAATGATGACTGTTGCACATGCTGACGTGGAACCTTTGTAAAAGAGCCTCGGCTCAAAGGTATTATAATCCTATACTGAAATAAATAAAACCCTGGGACAAATTCTTCTACCACTAAAATGCTCCTTGATAAAATATTAACTAACACAAAAGGGCTGCTTTTGCTTACAGGGTACCTAAGCATTGCCCTGAACCCTAGTTGGGATTCCTCTAATCTGGCTCCCACAAGACAATCTGCACCACATAAAACTTTTAAATTCTTTGCACAGGAAGTGGAATGATCGGACGTGTGGCATTTTTATCACCCTCAAATCCGTGGCTACACCCATTATTCGGCAGTACACAGCACTTGTTCCTAAATAGATCACTGCTATACTCAAATGGAAAACTTAACTTACCTAGAGAACTGTGCATTAGGAAATATCACTCACTCTGACCATGCTCCTGTAATCTGCCAGTGAGACTTTGGCCAGGAGACTCGCTCTACCCATTGGTGTTTGAACCCATACTACCTTCGTGGGGAACCCATTCGAGAGTTCCTCAGCAGTAATATTGAAGAGATCCTTCAAGATAACATATCCGGATATTATGTACTCCTTGACTGGGATACTATGAAAGCCATCCTGAGAGGACATATAATCCAGTATACCACCACCCAAACCAAATTACTTCCAGAACATCAAAGACAGTTGGAAGACATGCTTCATTTTCTACAAATGGCACATCAGCAGGGAGACTACTCAGTCCTCCCACAATTAAAACAACTTAAAATGGACTTAGCTAACCATTGCCCCTAGCAAACTGAAATTCCCCTTACATTTCTGAGCCAGCGATATGATAAGGTGGGGACCAGAGGTACCAGATTATTGGCATACCAGCTACAGAAACAACATCGTGTGGTGACTATTCCTGCGTTGAAACACCCAACACCAGGGTCCATCACACCAAACTACACAACATTACATATTCTTTTTGTACATATTATCAGCTCCTGTACAACCTGGAGTGAACAGCGGCTCCCGCAGAAATATTCAATTTCTGGCCTCCGTTACTCTGCCACTCTGATGGACAAGCAAAGATTGCGCCTTGTATGACCTACAAGCCCTGGAGCTTGAAGCACCCATAAATTGCTCCAAAACGACAAAGGCTCCAGAACCTGATGGTTATGGTGCTGAGTTTTATAAGACCACCAGGGATCAAGTACTCCTCCTTCTCCGGACCTTCAATGAGGTAGTCTCTGGAGATCCCCCTCCACCAAGCTGGTCACAAGCAGCTATCTTGATGATACTAAAGCCAGACAAAACCCCCCAAGTGTGTGACTCTTCTCGACCTATTTCAGTACTAAATACTGACTATAAATATTTTATGTCAATTTTAACACACAGGTTAGATGAGATCTTTCCTACCCAGATTGGGATAGATCAGACAGGATTTGTCCATGCAAGAATGACCATGGATAACACCAGATGGACCTTACACCTAATTCATGAAATGCAGACTCGCTAGTCACCCTCAATCCTTCTCAGCCTAGATGCCAAGAAGGCATTTGATAGGGTTTCCTGGCCATTTCTATACTCTACCTTGGGGAAAATGGGCTTTCCTGAACCCCTGATAACAGTTATACAAAACACTTATTAATCCCCACGAGCATGTGTTAAAGTTGCTGGTCACCATTCTGAGGACTTGCCTCTATTGCGAGAAACTTAACAGGGATGCCCAATGTCCCCCCTTTTATTTGCAATATGTCTCAAGCCTTTGGCACAGGCTATCCGGGAATCTCCTCATTTAACTTGGATGCCTTTGGGAGGAGAGGAACACAGAGTGTCTCTTTACGCTGATGATGTGCTCTAATACCTAGGCAATCCCAGTGCCTCCCTCCATCCCAGCTGCATTCCAGATATTGGAAAACTTTGGTGCTGTTTTGGTATAAACTTAATGCCATTAAAACAGAAGCACTTACTTTCCATTATCAACCTGTACAACAGATCAAAAACCATTATCCTTTCCACTGGGACATAAAGAAACTAAAATGTCTGGGGATTTATTTAGCACAAACCCCGTCAGATGCCCTCCATAATAATTATACTCCATTCTATAATCAAATGACATAAGACCTCACAAGATGGAACCTACTACCCCTTAGCCTCTCCAGAAGAGTCAAAGTGATCAGGATGGTTATACTACCAAGGCTTCTCTATGTTTTCCACAAAGTCTCACTCTCCTTAACCTTAAATACATTCAGAAAATGGAACAAAACAATAACTAGATTCATTTGGGCAGGACTTCACCCTCAGATTAAATTATCTACATTGTTCCTCCCTAAGGGGAAGTGAGGCCTCACTCTCCCCAACCTTAAGCTATACTATTGGGCTTCCCATCCTCATTTCATTGCACTCCAACACCTTGATGATAGCTAGAGATAGAGACAGCATTTCTTCCAGTTCCAGAGTTTGTCCAGACCATGTATCACCTTAATTTACAACTGGGACATCCTACAGGTCTTAATCCATGGCTTCGATACCAACTCTCAGCCTGGACTGCAATCTGTGAAGCGATGCATTTAGTCCCCTTCCTTAGTCTGCTGTGCCCAATAGTCTTACTGAAACGCTTCTAGCCAGCCCAGATAGCTCTCGCCTTTTGAAGGTGGAAACATTTCTCACTCTACTACCTTTACTAGCTCATGTCAGGGACAACATTTAAATCTTTTACTGATGTTCAATGGGAATTTGGCCTTTGGCAGAGAGATTTCTATAGCTACCTAAAACTCTGACATTATTTTCACAACCTACCCATTGGGGCTCGTCAACCTGAGTCTCACCCCGCTATTATTACCTCCCTTATAGCCGTTATATGAACTGATGCAACTGGACACTTGATATCTCTTTATAGTTCAGGGATTGGCACCACGGGTGACTCAACAGATTATGTGTTACAACGATGCCAAGAGGAACTAGACCAACAAATATTGCTAGATCAATGGCATGTGTCCTGCCGAGTCATCTCTAAAATTGCTAGTTCTCACCAATGGCGGGAATATGCGTGGAAATACCAGATACGCTTTTTTCAAACGACGGCTATAGCGGCCCATTTCCACGCAACCAGGTTGCTACCTGTTGGAGGCAATGCAGGGAAACTAGTGCACATCATACTAATGTAATGTGATCCTGCCCCATCTTACACCCTTTCTTTCAGTCACTTCAGATGGAGCTGGAGGAGCTCTACAGTAAACCAGTATCCCTAAACACAGAGATGTTTTTATTTTGCGTACTGCACGAGTCTTGCATGACCCTCACACACATTACCTCCTGGGTATCTACTGCTGGCGGTCAAAAAGGCTATTACAAGGGCCTGGCATACTCTCCAAGTTCCCACCTTGATGGGCTGAAGGGACATTGTCAATCAAATTTATCAGATGGAGAGGATTACGTACACACTATATGATGCAGTAGATCTCTGCTCTTCCAGATGGAATGGGTAGATCCTGCACATAATGACCAAAGATCCAGACCTTGTCCCTTGATGAGAGTGTTTGGGCACTGTCCCCCCCCCAGCCCACTGACATTGTCAATTCTCTGGAATATCCACTAGAAAAAATCATTCTTGGTAAGAAAACTGACCCAAACTCAATTACTGCCTTCCTGTCTTCCAGTTTCTGGGGATATATGTGCCAGTCCCTGTGGTTCCCCCTGCCCCACCAACACACACACACACACACACACACACACACACACACAAAAGAAGTCTTATCAAATTGACCAGGACTGAGGTAATTACATGTTACATATTATTATTGCTCACTCTCCCCCCCCCCCACCTGCGCTGTCCCAAAGGGGGTGGAGGACTTACCTGACATTGTTGCCCTGTAAACCTGGCTTATCTAACTCTACTGCTTTAATGTGACTGCACGGAGAATTGTATGTACTGCTGATCTGTTGTAACTATGGTTACTGCAGACTTAGAAAAGTTGAATAAAAAATTATATTTACAAAGGCATCCACGGTGGCTTTGAGTTGGTGACTGTTGGATTCAATACCTTGCTTAAAGAGCTACTGACGTCAAAAAGAAAACTTTGAAAAACTCTGAAAAACATAATAATTAGGCACAATTCAGCTTGCATTCCAGATGTAGTCTATATATTTCCTCTTCCTTGTTATTTATTACTGAGTAAATTTGCATGAGTACATGATTTTATCCCTTAGATTTCCCTTAGAGTTTATCTGCCTCTATAGCTTACTCCCTACTTTAAGTGACATCACAATCTGTTGCCATAGGAGTCAATTGTGAGGTCACAAGCAGTGCTCTATGACCTCAGGTAGGGAGAAAGCAACAGGAATAGATGAACTCTTCAGGAACAAAGACCCTGTTGTCATGCAAATGACCTCAGTAATAAATAATGGGGAGAAAGAATACAAAACTAATGTGAAATACAAGCAGAGATGTGTCTAAATGTTATGTTTTGTTAAAGTTCTTTTGAAGGTGTCAGCTGCTCTTTAACAGTCAGAAGAATATCCTGATTACTATCCGAGGCTGGCAGAGTCCCCGCCAGAGACTTTGGCTTGCTCCAAAGGATACATTCATATTTGGGAGTAATGCCCTTGATATCTAACTATGCTCATGCCTGGGGTGGCTGAAGCGTAAGCTTGTTTGCCCAAAGTGTCAATCTTGTGTGATTTCCTGTTTATTTATTTATTAGCTTTTGGTAACTGGGTAAGTGCGCTAGGCAACAAAACCTGCCTATTTTCAGGCATGACCTGGGAGGGTACAAAATGACATTACAGCAATGACAAAACAGTAAGGTACAGCAATTACAACAATATGGCATGTAAAGAACAATACCTGCCAGGATAACTGTTAATGCATTCTGCAGTGACCTCTGTGAAATACACTGGTTTATTTTTAGGAGCAGAGTATTTCCTGTCTACCTGCTTGGGGATAGCTGCCACTGAAGCAGATCTCTGCCAAACTGCATCAAATAAGGTTTATAACATGGGTTGGATAAGAGGGACCAGACTGAGAGGCATATTAGACACACTTAGGAACTCTAGCTGCAGGCGCCTAGCCTGGTCAATGGCTGCTGGCTCCAAAATCCAATGCCACATGCAGATTTCTGAGCAAAGCCTGGAAATACAGGTTACTCACCTGTAACAGGAGTTCTAGGAATGGTATATGTTGTTCATCCACACTTATTGGCAGGTTCCTTGCCGCTTTAAATCTTGCCGGAAGGTCTTCAAGCTAGCTCCTCCCACCCACCCGGGTGGTAAAACTCTCAGCTCCGCCCCATGACGCCAGATCTGGCCGCTGGAAGCTCAGGTTGTCGTCGAGCGGGGGGAGGAGTTGGTGGATGAACAACATATACCATTCCTAGAACTCCTGTTACAGGTGAGTAACCTGTATTTCTAGGGACATGGATATGTTGTTCATCCACACTTATTGGCAGACTCCTAGCAGTTCTCCGGGAGGAGGGAGGCAAGGCGTACACCCCCACATACTTACTTGGGGAACAGAGATTGGAGAACCGAGGCCCCAAAACCAGCATCCCGGCGTGACTCAAGGTCGATGTGGTAATGGGTAATAAAGGTGTGTGCTGACTTCCAGGTAGCAGCCCTGCAGATTTCCTGGATAGGGACATCCCTGGAAGCAGCCACCGATGCAGCAGTATGGCGGGTAGAATGAGCTCTTATCCCTCTGGGAGGCTCCATGCCCGCCAACTCATAGCAGAGATTTATGCAGGAGGTGACCCATCTGCCTATCGTCCGCTTGGCTGCAGGTCTGCCAGGTGCGGCTTCAGCGTAGGTGACAAACAGCTGGCGAACCTCTCCCCGAATTTCATCCGTGCGCTCCTTATAATAAGCGAGCGCCCTTCTAGGGTCCAGAGTATGGAGCCTATATTCGGCCTCTGAGGTGTGATTGGTGTAGAACACCGGCAGAGTCAACACCTGATTAAAGTGAAACTCCGACACCACCTTCGGAAGGAATTTCGGGTGGGGGCGTAGGAGAACCTTGTCCCTGTGGAAGACCAAGTAAGGAGACTCGATGCTAAGCGCCTGGAGTTCCCATCCTTCTGGCTGACGGATAGCCACCAAGAAGGCGGTCTTCCACGACAGGTGGGGAGACCACACCTGTGCATTGGTTCAAATGGCTTGCCCATGAGCTTTGCCAGTACCAGCAGTAAATCCCACGGAGGTGGGGTTCCACACTGAGGGAAATGTGATCAAGGCCTTTAAAGAAGCGCCTGACCACTTTTCTCGCGCTTACTGACTGCTGACCGCCCGCCGCCTGCAAGCAGAGATGGCTGCCAGGTGCACCTTAAGGTCGCCGCCACCAAGCTCTTGACTAGAAAGGACCATAAATAGTCCAAAATGCTTGCCACAGGACACGAGAAAGGGTCCAACCCTTTTTCCGACACCAAATGGAGAACCTCTTCCATTTGAAGGCATAGCATTTTCTGGTCGACTCTCTGACGGGACGCCTCAATGACGCTGAGGACCTCGCTGGGAAAGACCCAAGGCCTGGAACTCTAGCCACTCAGGAACCAGGCGCTAGGTGCAGGGATTGAAGGTCTGGATGGAACACCTTCCCTGATTGACTGAGAGCAGGTCCAGGCGAGCTGAAGCTGCCGCGGAGTCCTGGAGCTGAGACTAGGAGATCTGGGTACCAGAACTGGCGAGGCCAGTCTGGGGCTATCAGAATCACCTGCGCCTTGTCCCTCCTCGCTCAGCAGAACCCTGTGAATCAGGGGAACGGGGGGAAAGGCGTAAAAGAGGCCCGGGGTCCATGGCCTCGAGAAGGCATCCCTGCAGCGAGCCCTGCTGAGGGAGCGGCACTAAACAGCCTCAGCTCGTGATTCTCCCTGGAGGCAAACAGATCCACCAGAGGTGTGCCCCAATGGGAGAACAGGTCCTGTACTATCTCCGGCAGGAGAGACCACTCGTGCGATGCAGCCCCTATCCGGCTCAGGGCATCGGCCAGGGTGTTGGAGGCTCCTGCCACATGAATGGCCAGGAGATCCGCCTCCAGGCTGCGCACTAGTGACCAGATGTGGAGAGCTTCCTTGCATAAGAGCATGGAGCACGTCCCGCCCTGGCGGTTTAGATAGTACATGGTCGTGGTATTGTCCGTCTGGACCCGGACCACTTGACCCCGGAGAAACGGAGCAAAGGCGGTGAGAGCTAGGCGGACCGCACGGAGCTCCAGCAGGTTGATATGGCATCGGGACTCCCGTGGGGACCAGAGGCCGTGCACTCGGTGTTCCCCCAGATGGGCACCCCAACCCATCAAAGAGGCGTCGGTCGTTAGAGAGACCGCCGGCTCGGGACAACGGGATACCCTCTTGTAGATGGGACGAACGGTCCACCACCGGGAGAGCGCTCCACATCTCCTGGGTGCCCACACACGCTGGTCCAGAGGATCGTGAGCGCTGTGACCACTGGCTGGCCAGTCCCCACTGAAGGGGGCGCATGTGCCAGTGTGCCCAACGGACTACGCTGGTACAGGCCGCCATGAGACCCAGGAGTCGCAGGAAGTCCCGGGCAGGGCGCGATTGCCCAACCAGAAATGACTGGGCAAAGGAGGTAAGAACCTCGTCCCTGTCCGCCGGGAGCCGTGCTCTGGCTCGAAGAATTAGGGCCCAAAGCTTAATCGCAGAGCGTTATGGAGGGGAATCTGAGCTTCCAAGGTGGTGGAGATCTGAGCGTCATGGAAGCGTGCAGCCGAGTTTACCACCGGGTGGGTGGGAGGCTAGTTTCAAGACCTTTTGGCAGAGTTAAAGCTGCAAGTGAACTCGTTATCAGTGGATGAACAACATATCCATGTCCCAGTAGTCACAGGTTACCTACCTGTAACAGGAGTTCTAGGAATGGTATATGTGTTCAACCACACTTATTGACAGGTATCCTTGCCGCTTAAATCTTGCTGGAAGGTCTTCGTGTTGGCTCCTCCCACCCACCCGGGTGGTAAAACTCTTGGCTCCACCCCATGACGCCAGATCTGCCTGCTGAAGCCCAGGTTGTGCATCGGGGCCGAGGTCGGAGGTCGGTGGATGAACAACATATACCATTCCTAGAACTCCTGTTACAGGTGAGTAACCTGTATTTAGGGACATGGATATGTTGTTCATCCACACTTATTGGCAAACTCCTAGCAGTTCTCCTCGGGAGGAGGGAGGCAAGGCGCACACCCCCTACTTAGGAATAGAGACTGAGAACCGGGAGGCCCCAAACCAGCATCCCGGGCGTGACTCAAGTTTGATGTGGTAATGGGTGATGAAGGGTGTGTAGCTGACTTCCAGGTAGCAGCCCTGCAGATATCCTGGATAGGGACATCCTGGAAGCAGCCACCGATGCAGCAGTATGGCGGGTAGAATGAGCTCTTAACCCTCTGGGTGGCTCCATGCCCGCCAACTTATAGCAGAGATCTATGCAGGAGGTGACCCACCTGCTTATCTTCCGCTTGGCTGCAGGTCTGCCATGTGCGGCTTCAGCGTAGGTGACAAACAGCTGGAGAACCTCTCCCCGAATTTCAGCCATGCGCCCTTCTAGGGTCCAGAGTATGGAGCCTATATTCGGCCTCCGAGGTGTGATTGGGGTAGAACACCGGCAGAGTCAACACCTGGTTAAGGTGAAACTCCGACACCACCTTCGGAAGGAATTTCGGTGAGGAGCAGACAACTTGTCCCTGTGGAAGACCAGGTAGGAGACTCGATGGAACGCGCCTGGAGCTCTCCCATCCTTCTGGCTGACGTATAGCCACCAAGAAGGCGGGCTTCCACAACAGGTGAGAGAGATCACTCCCTGTGCATTGGTTTGAATGGCTCTGCCCATGAGCTTGCCAGTACCAGCAGTAGATCCCACGGAGGTGGAGGTTCTCGACGTAGGGGAAATGTGGTCAAGGCTCTTGAAAAGCCACCAGACCACCTTCTCCTGCGCTCACTGATCTCGCCTCGCCCGTGCCCGGTAAGCAGAGATGGCTGCCAGGTGCACCTAAGGGTCCTCAACCTAAGCCCTTGCTGAGAAAGGGACCACAGGTAGCCCAATATGCTCACCAGGGAACAGGAGGAAGGGTCAAGGCCCTTACCCTGACACCAAATGGAAAATCTCTTCATTTTGAAGGCGTAGCATTTCCTGGTCGACTCCTTATGGGACGCCTCAACTACATTGAGGACCTCGTCGGAAAGACCCAAGGCCTGGAACTCTAGCCGCTCAGGAAGCAGGCTGTCAGGTGCAGGGATTGAAGGTCCGGATGGAACACCTTCCCCTGATTGACTGAGAGTAGGTCCGGGCGAGCTGGAAGCTGCCTCGGGAGCCTGGAGCGGAGGCTGAGGAGATCTGGGTACCAGAACTGGCGGGCTCAGTCTGGGGCTATCAGAATCACCTGCGCCCTGTCCCTCCTTGCTTTGAGAAGCACCTAGTGTATCAAGAGAAATAGGGGAAAGGCGTAGAAGAGGCCTGGGGTCCACTGCCTCGAGAAGGCATCTCCTTGCAGCGAGCCCTGCTGAGGGGGGCGGGCATGGAACAGCCTCAGCTTTGCATTCTCCCTAGAGGCAAACAGGTCCACCTGAGGTGTGCCCCAATGGGAGAACAGATCTTGTACTACCTCCAGCAGGAGAGACCACTCGTGGGACGCAGCCCCTATCTGGCTTAGGGCAGGGCCAGGGTGTTGGAGGCTCCCGCCACATGAATGGCTAGGAGATCCGCCTCCAGGCTGCGCACGAGTGACCAAATGCGGAGAGCTTCCCTGCACAGAGGCATGGAGCGTGTCCCGCCCTGGCGGTTTAGATAGTACATGGTCGTGGTATTGTCCGTCTGGACTCGGACCACTTGACCCCAGAGAAACGGAGCAAAGGCGGTGAGAGCAGGTTGATGTGACATCGGGACTCCCTCGGGGACCAAAGGCCGTGCGCTCGGTGTTCCCCCAGATGGGCACCCCAACCCATCAGAGAGGCATCGGTCGATAGAGAGACCGTCGGCTTGGGGCGGACAAACGGGATGCCCTCCTGCAGATGAACTGGAATGGTCCACCACTGGAGAGCGTTCCACATCCCCAGGGTCACAGTCACTAGCTGGTCCAATGGATCGCAGCGTTAAGACCACTGGCTGGCCAGCCCCCATTGAAGGGGGTGCATGTTCCAGTGGGCCCAGCGGACCACGCTGGTACAGGCCGCCATGAGACCCAGGAGGCGCAGGAAGTCCCGGGCAGGGCGCGATTGCCCAACCAGGAATGATTGGGCAAAGGAGGAAAGAACCTCGGCCCTGTCCACCGGGAGCCGTGCTCTGGCTCGAAGAGAATCGAGCTCTGCCCCGATGAAAGAATCACCTGCTTCGGCTCGAGTTCCGACTTGGCCTGGTTGATGAGGAGGCCGACTTGAGAGCAAACTTGGAGGGCCAGATCTCTGGACCGCTCCACCTCCTGTCTGGAGGGGGCTGCTATCAGCCAGTCATCCAGGTAAGGGTACACCCAGACCCCTCAGCGCCGTAGGAATGCTGTCACCACTGCCATGCATTTGGTGAAGACCCTGGGAGCTGGAGACAAGCCGAAGGGCATGGCTCGGAACTCGAAAAGGGATCCCTCCACTCGAAAGCGAAGGAATCTCTGATGTGACAGACGGATAGGGACGTGAAAGAACGCGTCCTGCTGGTCCAGAGAGCAGAACCACACGCTGCGTTCCAAGGATGGTACTATCTCAGCCAGAGTGACCATCCTGAAGGTCCGAGACCTTAGGAACTTGTTTAGGTCGTGCAGGTCGAGAATGGGGTGCCAGCCCCCCCCCCGTCCGTTTCGGAACCAGGAAGTACCTGGACACAAACCCGGGTCTGAGGGAGAGTCCGCTACCTCTCTGATCACCTCCTTCTCGAGGAGGAGAGCGATGTCGGCTCGGCAAGCCCACAGTGAGGCTGTGGACCCCGAGGCCCCGCGAGGTGCGACGGCTCTGAAGGGTGGGGCCTGCTCGAACTCCAGAGGCAGGCCCTTTCCGACCACTTCCAACACCCACCGGTCTGTGGTAATAATGGACCAGGCGGAAAGAAAGTGGCGGAGCCGCCCCCCCACGGGGGGAACCTGGGGTGAGGTGACAGGGTTGGGGGCGACACCCCTCAACTTGTCACTGGGCAGGCTTGGACGAGGGACCGGCTGAGGGACCTCCAGGGCCTTTACCTCCCTGCTTCCTGGAGGAGGAAGCCAAAGGCTTGGGTTTGGGATGCCAAGCTCGTGCCTGCTGGCCCTGACGTTGCTGGGCCGGACGTGCCGTGGGCGCAGAGGGACGAAAAGGCTTAGGCTGTGGTCTGCGGCCTTTGTCCTTCTGTGCGGATGAGACCGAGTCCAAGGTAGCATTGGACTTCTCGATCCTCTGCAGGTGACCTTCCACCCCAGGGCCGAAGAGGTCGGTCCCCAGGAAGGGGGACATCCGTCAACTTGTGCTGGGTATCCAAAGTGAAGGTGGACATCCTCAGCCATGCCCGACGGCGCATAGCCACTGCAGCCGCTACTGACCTGGCACATGAGTCTCCAATGTCCAGAGCAGTCTGAAGCTGCTGTTTGGCCACTGCCCTGCCCTGGTCCCGCACCTGCCTAACTGTGGTCTGCAGGTCCGCCGGAAGATGAGGAACTACCTCGTCCAGGGAGCCCAACAGGGCATGAGAGAAATGTGCCATGAGTAAGGCCGAACTGGCATGACGAAGGCCGAGGGAGGACGCAGCGTAGACTTTGCGCCCGGCATAGTCCAATTTCTTGGACTCCTTGTCAGGAGGTTTGTCCACGTCCCTAGCGTTCCCGGTGTGCCGGAAAACGCTGTCGGTAACTAGCCCCTCGGCTGAGGGGTGTTCCGAAAAAACGGACAAGGAACCGGTAGGGACCGCATACTTCCTGGCCATTCTAGCCGAGGGCGCAGGACAGGAAGCAGGGCGCTGCCAGAGCTCCAAGGCCGGGCCCACTATGACTTCGGCCACCGGAAAGGCCTCCATAGGGGAATCCCCTAGGTCCAGTATCTCCGTGAGGGGATACCTGGCCCGCTTAGACACAGGTTCGAGCTTCATCCTGCTGGACTCTGAGATGAGCTGATGCAATCCCGGATAGGATGAAGGGCTATCGTCCATCGACTGACCTCCAGAGGACTCCAAGTCTACTCGTCTGGAGAAAAGGGAAGAATCGGCGTCGGACTCGGAAGAGTCCGCAAAGACCTGCCTCGGGCCTGAGCCACGCTCCACCTGCTGAGGATGATCGGGAGTGAGGGTAACAGACAGCCTATGGGGCAGGCCCAGAGCCGACCGAGAATTCTTGGTCGGAGCCCCAAATAACGGCTGTGGAGGCGGAGATTCCACCAGGATCGTGGAGCAGCTGGTTTTGGCCGAACAACCAGCCTCGGAACAGGCTCCTTGGGTAAGTCAAGGGGTTGTTTCGGCCGCTCCAGTGACAGCCACTTAATGGCCGGGGAAGGCGACGGCGTCGGCTTGTTCCCAGTCAGAAGGAGCTGTTGCCATATGAGGTCCTCGTATCGTCGACGTAAATTACATCGAAGCCTCCCTCGCTGAGGAGGGGAGCGACAGCGGTGGCTGCCACAGCAGTGCCGAGACTGAGACCGCCTATGACAGCGGATCGGCTGACCGCGAAGAAGTCCGAGACCGAGAACCTCGGCTTTTCTGAGGATGGTGCGGGGAGGGGACGGGTGGAACCGGCTCTCCCCTCGGCTCGGAGGGTTCACCCGAGGGCTCCGGAACCGGAGGCATTGGTAAGCCCACGGGATCCTCAACTCCCACCGGGGGAACTGGGGAGAGAGGATTCTCGCTTCTGTTTGGGCGACAACCCGCCCAACGGGTTGATAAAAATCTCGATCAGCCAATGGGAGTCTCTCGTCAACTGACCTGACGGGACACCGTGAGACCAGTGGCTCAAGCTGAACGATCGATCAAGTCAATGGCCGACAACTCGGGGAGAGGGACCTTTCCCGCTCCCAAGAGCATCGATGGAGGGACTTACCCTTGTCTTTCTTTTTGGACCGAGAAGAAGGTCCAGCAGACGTTGGTCCCTCTCCCTTAGTGGAGAGGGACAGACAAAGCTCCTTAAAGGAAGCTGTATAAGAGGAACCCAGGGAGAGCGGGATAAATGCCACAGCCGAGGAAGATGCAGCCCGCGCCGCCTCCTCTTCGAGGGCGATCATCTGCTCTAGCTGATCCACCGAGCCCGCCACCGCGGAAACCGCCAACCGGGCCTCTTTTGACTTCACCGGAGGAAAATGTTTCTTGGGACGCCCAGTTGTAAGCGGCAGCGGTCTTCAGGGCGTGGGCTGAGAAGGAACAGCACAGGTACCGCCAAGCCTGCGAGGTCATGCTCAGGCCCTGAAGCAGTGAACATGCGTGGAGTGCGGATCTGTCCGAGACATCTTCTCACCCGCAAGGGCATCTCCGAAAACTGGGAGTCGATTTGTCCATCGCAGCCACGAGGGATAGAAGACCAAGTCTAGAAATGCAAAAACCTTTAAATTCGCAAAACCGAAGAATTAGGAACCAGTCTTATACGCAGAGCATTAAGGAGGGAACCTGAGCTTCCAAGCGGTAAAGAAGATCTGGCGTCATGGGGCGGAGCCGAGAGTTTTACCACCCAGGTGGGTGGGAGGAGCCAGCTTGAAGACCTTCCGGCAAGATTTAAAGCGGCAAGGATACCTGCCAATAAGTGTGGATGAACAACATATCCATGTCCCTAGAAAGAAAAGTTCACCTGAGGTACAGAGTCAGGAGTCTGAGAGTTCTTGGCTATAGCAAGAGTCATCACCACCACCTTCAGAGATGAGGTCAGGGTCCGACTCATCCCCCTCTACACCCTCCTTAGAAGGACAGTAGAAGAGAAAGTGATTCACAGGGTTGATAACCGAGTATGCAGTTGTGGAAACATTGTTGACACCAGCCCCAACCCAAAGGGCAAGAGACCAGTGCCAAGTGTGGGGATGGAACTGACACCAGATGTAGCACCAAGAGGGTCCCTGGCACCATGAGCTTAAGCAGTGCTGGACCCGGCACAGCACCTGAAACTGGGCAGGACATTGAGGGGCCAGAAAACAGTGCCAGACACAACCCTGCAAATTGGTGTCGATGACAATGGTGGCACAGAGATTACTAGCAATGGCACCGTGGCTTGCCCCATCCCGAAACAGGAGGGGGGGGGAGCCACAAGTGGGACAGACATTTGCAGTGCTGCTCCTCGCAAAGGTCTGAAGGCTGTTGCTGAAGCAAACTACCTTCCATGCCTGGCAGCACCACCTCTGGAAAAATATCTGCTGACCCCAAAGGGTCAGGAACTGGCGCCACCAGCAGTGCCACACAGGCCAAACACTGTACCCCCCTGTTCCATAAGAGCTGCCCAGTGGTGGAACTCCCCACCAGAACCCTCACTTAAACACAGAGGGGGGCTCCAGGCCCAAGACATCAACTTCTTAGACCTAGAGTCCCTGGTGCTGCTGGTGAAGGAGGAGAGAACCTCCAGTTCCGATAAGTTGATTGTCTCGGTGCAGCCCTCACAGAGGGTGACCTCATCTGGTGCTCTTTCTTTGCCTTCTTGCGAGAACAGGAAGTGGCCAAGTGGTGCCTGGACCCCGAAGCAGAGCATGTGCAGAATTGGGACTGCTTATTTTTGTACTTAGGGAAGGACTGCTTTTCTTCCAGAGTACTGGACCGCCTATCTTCAGAACCTCCTTCCAGAGGAAAGAGTGCACTGGATGTGGCTCTGCTGCCAGAGCAACTTGCCTCTAGAGGCTCCCTACCATCCTCCATGGTCATCACTACTGACCTTCAGTAGGGCTGAGAAGACTGAGTTATTCATTTGTGACAAGAAACTAAAAACTGACACAAAAATAACAAACTCTTGCTTTAAACACTAGAACTGAGAAGAACTGAATGCTGTTGTCAAACAGACATGAAGTTCTGACTTCCCATGAGTGAATGATGATCGTCACTGATGTGCACTTGACGGTGGAAAAAAGAAAATGAGGCAGTTGGGGGATAATGGCGAGGTAAACAAATGGCTGCATGCACTGACTCACACTGCTTACCATGGTGCCAGCCCTCTGAAAAAGTCCTGGCTCCTGCTGGACCCTAGCACCTTCGGCCAAGATCCACTAGTGGGAATCAATGGTAAAGATTGACTCTTCGAAGCCCTGGAAGATGCCAGAAATCTTTTAATAGTGAACAAAGACAGGAGCAAATTGTTTGCCCAGTGTTGTTGCACTGCTGCTTGAATATGGTACTTGCACTTTGAAATGATGGGGTGCCAGAATGCAGTTCAGCTACTTAAAAACTGTATTTGCTCAGGCCAACCCATCGGCGCAGCGGTTGGATTTCCGTCTGCGATTCCGGCGACCAGAGTTCGGGAATGGACTCGGGTCACCGGAGGGCCAGCTGGGGGGAGAAGGATGGAGCGTCCGGGGACAGCTCTCCTTCTCCGGGGGGAGGGTGGGGATGCACACCAGCACATGCTGACTCCTGGCGGAGGCTGGGAGCACAGCAGTGACGCCTGGTGCGAAACACAAGGGGAGTGACAGACGTCGCCGTATGCCTTGACGTCAGGATGTCACTCCCCACAGAAAACCAGGAAAATGCTTCCTAGCTGGCCAGATGACGGTCTCTCTGTCCTCTGCTGAAGCTGATCCCATGACCGCACACCTCAGCAGTACCCGGCCAATGAAAAGTCGCAGGCCGCCCATCGTGCCCCTCGGAGGAGGGGACCCGCCCGGCAAGTGGTTACGCCGGGTTACCGGGGGGGGGGGACTGCCATATGAGGTGATAGCCGGTATGGGAGTTGGGGCAGGCAGTCGGGAGAGGCATTAGAGACCCGAAGGAGTGGGCAGCCAGGGAGAAGGGGAGGCGCAAAAAAGAAAAAAAAACACTATATTTGCTCATAAAAGATCTATGAGCAAATACATGTGAGTATGAATGCTTCTGATTCACTCTGCAGGAAACACAAAGCTGGATACTAAAGTCTGCTACAGTCGAGGCACACCGTGAATGCTTCTTTATTGTTTGTACTGTCCAGGCTATTTTTCTAATAAAACAATGGTGTGATGACACACACATGTGGCTTGTGATGCAAACAAAAAAGTGTTAAATTTGTGTTAGTGCTGGCAGTAAGAGAGACATTGCAATTAGTAAGTGTTGACAGTACACTGAAGGGTGCAAAGAGTTCAAATAAATTTTACAGTCAGCAGATATTTTCCAAGCTAGCAGCAACATTTATGTAAAGAGCTACGTTACTGTGATTTGTTTTTACAAGAATGTCTTACTTACAGTATAGGATTTCATAGTCTCCTGAGTTTGACATTATGTGCTTGTTATCTGGTGACCAGTCAAGGTGTGTAATATAGCTGGAATGTCCCTAGGGAACAATAAGACAGAAGCCCTGTTAATGGTTTAAAGTCCACTACAAATCAAAATAAATATCCTGTGGACAGGGTTCTCCATGTGCTCTTTTCACCTGCACATTTGAAAGCAACAGCTGAGCCAGCTCAGTAAGGAAATGGGCTGTGGAACCAATTTATGTGCAGGATGATCTCAGATTGAAGGCTTAATCCAGCTTCAAAAATAATGGCGCCATACCTAATGAGGTAGGAATGAAAGCTTTTGCCTAATAAAATGAAACCCAGGAACTCACAAGACCTTGCACTGGCTGCCTGGAAGAGAACAGCTGGCCACCCATTATCTTTTCGTTTTTTATTCATTAAAATATCTCACCAGGAAACAGTACACTGAGAAAAAAATTCTCATTTCTAAGTATATCTTGGAATAGAACAGCGAAGCAAGATCAGTGGCAACCAAAAACACATATTAAGACAGAACAATGCTGTAAATATTACTACAGAGAGTTGCACTTGCCACATTTCAAGATTTTCTCCAGAGTCTGAAATAATACCAAAGCATGAAAATACAGGTTACTCACCTGTAACAGGAGTTCTAGGAATGGTATATGTTGTTCATCCACACTCATTGGCAGGTATCCTTGCCGCTTTAAATCTTGCCGGAAGGTCTTCAAGCTTGCTCCTCCCACCCACCCGGGTGGTATAACTCTCGGCTCCGCCCCATGACGCCAGATCTGGCCCGCTGGAAGCTCAGGTTGTGCGTCAAGCCGAGAACAGGAGTCAGGATTTAACAACATATACCATTCCTAGAACTCCTGTTACAGGTGAGTAAACTTGTATTTAGGACATGGATATGTTGTTCATCCACACTCATTGGCAGACTCCTAGCAGTTCTCCGGAGGAGGGAGGCAAGACGACACCCCAATACTTACTTGGGAAAGAGAGACTGAGAACCGAGGCCCCAAAACCAGCATCCCGGCATGACTCAAGGTCGATGTGGTAGTGGGTAATGAAGGTGTTTGCTGACTTCAGGTAGCAGCCCTGCAGATTTCCTGGATAGGGACGCCCCTGGAAGCAGCCACTGCTGCAGCAGTATGGCGGGTAGAATGAGCTCTTATCCTCTGGGAGGCTCCATGCCCGCCAACTTATAGCAGAGATCTATGCAGGAGGTTACCCACCTGCTTATTGTCCACTTGGCTGCAGGTCTCCAGATGCGGCTTCAGCGTAGGTGACAAACAGCTGGCGAACCTCTCTCGAATTTCAGCCGCGGGCCTTATAATAAGCGAGCGAGCCTTCAGGGTCCAGAGTATGGAGCCTATATTCGGCCTCCGAGGTGTGATTGGGGTAGAACACCGCAGAGTCAACACCTGGTTAAGGTGAAACTCCACACCACCTTCTGGAAGGAATTTCGGTGGGGGCGAGGACAACCTTGTCCCTGTGGAAGACCAGGTAAGGAGACTCGATGGAAAGCCTGGAGCTCTCCCATCCTTCTGGCTGACGGATAGCCACCAAGAAGGCGGTCTTCCACGACAGGTGAGAGAGAGCACACTGTGCATAGGTTCGAATGGCTTGCCCATGAGCTTTGCCAGTACCAGCAGTAGATCCCACGGAGGTGGGGGTTCCCGCACTGAGGAAATGGATCAAGGCCTTGAAAAGCGCCAGACCACCTTCTCCTGCGCTATCGACTGCTTCCCGCCCGCGCCTGCAAGCAGAGATGGCTGCCAGGTGCACCCTTAGGGTCAGTCGACCTAAGCCCTTGACTAGAAAGGGACCATAAATAGTCCAAGATGCTTGCCAAGGAACAGGAGGAAGGGTCCAAGCCCTTGTTCTGACACCAAATGGAAAACCTTTTCCATTTGAAGGCATAGCATTTTCTGGTCGACTCACGGGACGCCTCAACTACATTGAGGACCTCGTCGGAAAGACCCAAGGCCTGGAACTCTAGCCGCTCAGGAACCAGGCCGTCAGGTGCAGGGATTGAAGGTCCGGATGGAACACCTTCCCCTGATTGACTGAGAGCAGGTCCGGGCGAGCTGGAAGCTGCCGTGGAGTCCTGGAGCTGAGACTGAGGAGATCTGGGTACCAGAACTGGTGAGGCCAGTCTGGGGCTATCAGAATCACCTGCGCCTTGTCCCTCCTCGCCTTGAGAAGCACCTTGTGGATCAAGGGAAATGGGGAAAAGGCGTAGAAGAGGCCCGGGGTCCACTGCCTCGAGAAGGCATCCCCCTGCAGCGAGCCCTGCTGAGGGGGCGGGCATGGAACAGACTCAGCCTGCTCCTCCTGGAGGCAAACAGGTCCACCTGAGGTGTGCCCCAAAGGGAGAACAGATGCTGTACTACCTCGCAGGAGAGACCACTGGGATGCAGCCCCATCCGCCCAGGGCATCGGCCAGGGTGTTGTAGGCTCCTGCCACGGAATGGCTAGGAGATCCGCCTCAGGCTGCGCAGTGACCAAATGCGGAGAGTCCTTGCATAGAAGCATGGAGCGCCCCGCCCTGGCGGTTTAGATAGTACATGGTCGTGGTATTGTCCGCCTGACCGGACCACTTGACCCCGGAGGAACGGAGCAAAGGCGGTGAGAGCTAGGCGGACCGCCGAGCTCCAGCAGGTTGATGTGGCATCGACTCTGGGGACCAGAGGCCATGAGCCCGGTGTTCCCCAGATGGGCACCCCAACCCATCAGAGAGGCATCGGTCGACAGAGAGACCGCCGGCTCGGGCGGACGAACGGATGCCCTCCTGCAAATGATCTGGAACGGTCCACCACTGGAGAGCTGCCCACATCCCTGTGTCACCACACAAGCTGGTCCAAGGGATCGCTGAGCAGGACCACTGGCTGGCCAGTCCCCACTGAAGGGGACGATGTTCCAGCGGCCCAACGGACCACGCGTGCAGGCCGCCATGAGACCCAGGAGGCGAGGAAGTCCCGGCAGGGCGAATTGCCCAACCAGAAATGATCGGGCAAAGGAGGAAAGAACCCTCGCCCTGTCCGCGGAGCCGCCTGGCTCGAAGAGAGTCGAGCTGCGCCCGATGAATAGAATCACCTGCTTCGCTCGAGTTCCGACTTGGCCTCGTTGATAAGGAGGCCCAGTTGAGAGCAGACCTGAGGGCCAGATCTCTGACCACTCCGCCTCCTTCCTGGAGGGAGCTGCTATCAGCCAGTCGTCCAGGTAAGGGTACACCGGACCCTCGCGCCAAGAGGAATGCTGTCACCACAGCCATGCATTTGGTGAAGACCCTGGGAGCTGGAGACAAGTCAAGGGCATGGCTTGAACTCGAAAGGGATCCTTCCTCCGAAGCTGAAGGAATCTCTGGTGAGACGATCGGATAGGGACGTGAAAACGCTGGCCCTGCAAGTCCAGAGAGCAGAACCACACGCTGCTCCAAGGATGGTATTATCTGAGCCAGAGTGACCATCCTGAAGGTTCGAGACCTTGGAACTTGTTTAGGTCGCGTAGGTTGAGAATGGGGCGCCAGCCCCCGTCTGCTGTTTTCGGAACCAGGAAGTACCTGGACACAAACCCTGGGTCTGAAGGAGGATCCACCACCTCTCTTACCACCTCCTTCTGGAGGAGGAGAGCGATGTCGGCTCGACGAGCCGCCAGTGAGGCTGGGGATCCCGAAGCCCCCCGAGGGCGACGGCTCTGAAGGGTGGTGCCTGCTCGAATTCCAGAGGCAGGCCCTTCCCACCACCTCCAAGACCCACCTGTCCGTGGTAACAGCGGACCAGGGAACGGAAGTGCGGGCCGTCCCCACGGGGGACCCAGGGTAAGGTGACGGGAATGGGGCACACCTCAGCCCGTCACTGGGCAGGCTTGGAGGAGGGACCGCCGAGGGACCTCCTGGGCCCTTTCCTCCCTGCCTCCTGTTAGAGGAAGCCGGCGGTTTGGGTTTGGGATGCCAAGGTCGAGCCTGCTGGCCCTGACGCTGCTGGGCCGGCGCAGCCGAGGGCCAGAAGGACCAAGTGCTTAGGCTGTGGTTTGCGGCCTTTGTCCTTCTGAGCGGAAGAGACCGGTCCAAGGTGGCATTGACTCTCGATCCTCTGCAGGTGACCTTCCACCCCAGGGTCAAGAGGTCAGTCCCAAAGGGAACATCCGCCAACTTGTGCTGGGTATCCGGCAAAGGTGGATATCCTCAGCTAGCCCGCCGACGATAGCCACTGCGCCGCCACCGATCTGGCACATGAGTCCCCTATATCCAAAGCAGTCTGGAGCTGCTGTTTGGCCACTGCCCTGCCCTGGTCCCGACCTGCTTAACTGTAGTCTGCAGATCGGCAGGAAGATGAGGGATGACCTCATCCAGGGAGCCCAACAGGGCATGAGAAAATGCCATGAGGACGGCCGAACTGGCCTGACGTAGGCGCGAGAGAGGACGAGCGAGACTTTTCGCCCGACATAGTCCAATTTCTTGACCTCCTTGTCAGGAGGTTTGTCCACATCCCGGCGCGACGCGGCGCTCGAAAACGCTGTCGGTAACCAACCCCTCAGCAGGGGTGTTCCAAAACCGACAAGGAACCGGTAGGGACCGTGATACTTCCTGGCCATCCTGGCCAAGGCGCAGGGCAGGAAGCAGGGCGCTGCCAAAGCTCCAGTGCCGACCCACTATGGCCTCGCCATCGAAAGGCCTCCGCTGGGAGAACTCGGTCCAGAATCTCCGTGAGGGGATACCTGGCCTGCTTGAAACGGGTTCGAGCTCCATCCCGTAGACTCCGAGATGAGCCAAGAAGTCCTAGGAAGGACGACGGCTATCGCCCATTGACTGACCTCCTGAAGACTCCAAGTCCAGTCGCTTGGAGAAAAAGGAGGAATCATCTTCGGACTCGAAGAGTCCTCAAGAGCTGCTCTGGCCTGAGCCATCCCTTCACCTGCCGAGGTCGTCGGGAGTGAGGGTAACGACAGCCGATGGGTAGACCCCAGTCGATCGGAATCTTGGTCGGAGCCCCACTGGTGGCTGTGGAGGCGGAGTTCACCGAATCGTGGAGCAGCTGGTTTTGGCCGAACAACCGGCCTGCATAGGCCTCGGATAAGTCGAGGGTTGTGCCGGCCGCCCGTGACAGTTGACTTAATGGCCGGGAAGGCGTCGGCTTATTCTCGCCAGGAGGAGCTGTTGTCATAAGGTCCTCGCATCGCCGACGTGCACTTACGCCGAAGCCTCCTCATCCGAGGAGGAGGACGAGGACGAGGACGAGAGGCGACGCCCGCCACCGTGGTGCCGACCGAGACCGCTTATGACGGTGGGATCGGCTGGACCGCCGAAGAGGTCCGGAGACCAGACCGAGAGTCCCGAATTTCCGAGGTCGGTGCGGAGGTGTCGGCCGAACCGCACTCCTTCGCTCGGATGGTCCATCCGAGGCTCCGGAACCGGAGGCACAGGCGAGCCCACGGGATCCTCAACTCCTCCCGGGGAACCGGGAGAGGGAATCTCGGCTGCTAAAGGCGACAGCTCACGTCATGGGTCGAGAAAATCTCGACTTCATCGGTGGGAGTCTCGGTCAACTGACCTGACGGGACACCGTGGAGGCTGGTGGTCAAGCCGAGCGGTCGATCAAGCCAACGGTCGACGGCCCGGGAGAGGGACCTTCCCGCCTCCCAAGAGCCGCCGACGAGGATTTACCCCCGTCCTCTTGACCGAGAATAAGGTCCAGCAGACGCAGGCCCTTCTCCTTTAGTGGAGAGGGACAGACAAAGCTCCTTAAAAGAAGCCGTGTAGGAAGAACCCAGAGAGAGCGGATAAATGCCGCGTCGAGGAAGATACGCCCGCGCCCTCCTCTTCAAGGGAACCATCCGCTCGAAAGTGATCCGCCGAGTCAGCCGCCTGACACCGCCAACCGGGCCTCCTTGACTTCACCGAGGGAACGCTTCTCGGACGGCCCAGCTGCAATCGGGCAGCACGGTCTTCGAGGACGTAGGCCGAGAAAGATGAGCACAGGTCGCAAGCCTGGGGGTCGTGCTCAAGGCCTAAGCAGTAGACACACGTGGAGTGTGGATCCGTCCGAGACATCTTCTGCCCGCATGGGCATCTCCGAAATCCGGGAGTCGATTTGTCCATCGCAGCCGTGAGGGATAGAAGACTGAAGTCTTTTGCAAAATTTATTTTTAAATCCGCAAACGGAGAAATAGGAACCAGTCACAAACGCAGAGCGTTAAGGAGGGAACCTGAGCTTCCAAGCGGTAAGGAAGATCTGGCGTCATGGAGCGGAGCCGAGAGTTATACCACCCGGGTGGGTGGGAGGAGCAAGCTTGAAGACCTTCCGGCAAGATTTAAAGCGGCAAGGATACCTGCCAATGAGTGTGGATGAACAACATATCCATGTCCCTAGAACACCACTTTCTGTCTTTGCAACTTCTGCATGTCTGAATCATTAGTTGTGCATATCACATTGCTAAAAATCTTAACATTATAGAACACTTACATTTCACCAGACAGTCAGAGTGCAGGATCTGAGACAACCCTGTCCGCCTTTATCTTACGCAGTGTACAGTTGCGCTCTTGTATATGTTTACACTGGACATACCGCTACTGTGTCTCTTATTGTTATAAGAGTGCATTCTCATGGTGGCTCATGGGTGTAGTGGTAGCGCCACCACTCACAACGCCAACGACCCAAGTTTGGGAATGAACTCAAGTCATCAGGGGCCGACTGGGGGAAGGACGATGGGTGTACCCAATGGACTGCTCTTCTCCTTTGGGGGGAAAGGGAGGCTGGCATGATATGCTCTTGACTGCCACCTAGCGAAGGTTGGGGGGCAGCAACTGCTCAAGCAAAGGGAGGGTCAGGACACAGCCGATGCTGGCACAACCTGCGCATGCATGACTACATGCCCCTGGTGCTTGCACAGCTGCATTCTAGGGGAGGAAGGAAAGGGGGGAAAACAGCCACTGGTTGGGCAGGTGAACTCTACCCGTCCACTACATCAACAACTGTGCTTCCTTCCCCAACTCCTTGAATAATCCCAGACATCACCTCCGATGTGGATGACGGGATACTGGTGGGGTGGAGAGATGCTGAGGCGCAGAAGGGCAGGCCCCGTGCCTGGGAGGGGGCACAGGCCAAGGGGGTGCTGCATGGTTGTGTAGTGAGTGGCCCCAAAGAGCCCCAGGGTTCCAGGTAAGAGAATCCTCAACAGTAAGTAGGTAGTGCTGCCAAAAGGTGGATGGAGGTCCTAGCCAGAGGGCAGGGAAAATGGAGGTGAAAAACAAGCAAGTGCAGTCTCAAGTTCTTTGGGTAACAGAACTGCAAAGTGAAGCGGCAAAGTTCAGGTAAACAAAAGACTTGAGAAGAAATCAAAAAAATCAAAGATAAATTTAAGAAGAAAACAAACTCATATTTACCTGACAAGAGAAAGGTTTTATTAAAACAATTTGTCAGATCATTATTTCTTTCTTTATCATTTCTGCACACTAGCACATCCATATTTAGGCTACAAGACATTTTTAGGAGGCAGTATAGGGCAGTGGGTTAAAGCTCTGAGCTGCAGATCTGGAGACCTGTGTTTGAATCCCACAGCCACCTAGGTGCATACTGTGTGATCCTGAGCAAGTCACTTAACTTCCTTGTGCTCCCAGGTTGCATCTGGAAACAAGCTTTGGCTTGGTGTGCTACTCCTGGTTAAACAATGTCCCCTTTCCCTTAAGAGGGTCCTGGGGGGACAGAGACAGGAGTAGGGGTTATTAACCACTAAAAAATGACTAGAATAAATCTCGACCTCTGATTGGTCAGTGCTACTTCACCAGTGGTGTTATCCCAGCGCATCACTGCGTGAGGGTCAGGCATACATGATGGCATGATAAAAAAAAAATCATTACATCTCAGATGTCTATGTTGCCCAGACCTACTGTAGCAAATCTAATTTGCAGTATGGCCGTACATGAGGCATTTTTTAAACCACACATCCCTCCCCCACCATGTGGCACAACAAACCCAAAAATGTACAGAAACACTCTTTCAGGTTTCCCCAAATAAAAAAAAACAAAACCTGCATTAACAACACTGTCTGCTCCTTTTTAATTCAACAGCATGATAAATGGAAACCATTACCATGACTTCACTATACCCTGCCTGAATGCACAATCATCATAAGGGTGTGCAACTGAAAACCCGCAGCACATGCCTTCATGCCAAAACTCCGCTGCACTTACCAATTTGTTCACATGAGACAAGTGAAACTTACTCGACTGAAACTACTGGTCACGGATGCAAATTCATGCACAGGGTGCAGAATGTGATCTCTAATCACAGAGGAAGGGAAGAGAAAGTAAGGGAGATGGGGGGGGTTTGGGAGAAAGAATAACTGAAAACAGTAATGCGACATGTAGTAGCACCACATACCTCTCAGTCTTCTGGCAATGAAAAGAGGGACACAGATACTCAAAATGAGGGACACTGACCCTGATGATGAGGGGACATCCTCAAACATAGAGCTACAAGCTCAAAACACTGTAGAAACCAGCATGTTCACGTGCACAAGGTTTACTTGTGATTTAGCATTTAGAATATTATGAATTTCTGCTTCAAAGTCTGAATTTTTAGCACATTCTCTGTGTGCAGACAACACTTTTTCCACGAAGGGCAGCTGAGGAACACAGCAATTTTAAGGGGTAAAACAATGGATGTCCACCGTAATTGGGGACAGTTGAGAGGTATGCCACCTACTGGTCCAAAAACAAAATAAGAACTTTTTGTTTCACTATACATTCCTCCCCATTCAAAAATCAACTGAAGAGATATTTTGTAATCTTTTTTTTTTCTTTTTAACAAATAAGTCATTTTATAATTGCAATAATGCACTTCAGGGGCTGTATCATGGAACAATGTTACTTCTCACTGTTGGACACACTCGTTCTGTGACCTCCTGCCCAACCACAAGAGGCATTAGTTATCCCAGCACGACACATGCCCTGTCGTGCATTACTGACTAAACATCTTACAGGAAAGGACATACCTCGCATTTGCACCTATAAAGGCTCAATAAACTCAAAGCACTGCTCCGGTTTTGTCTCAAACAGACACTTTTACTATATCAAAGACATATAAATAATGCACCCCCTGCAGGGGCGTGAAATGACATTGGGAGGTTGGTGGTTACTGTTTGGGTTTTTTTTTTTGGTGCCAGTAACAGTTACACGTCACTCGTATGTATGTATATATATATATATATTTTTTTTTATGTCTGATATACTGATAGTCTCTATTTTAGCCAAAACTGGAGTAGTGCTTTCAGGTTTTGGAGCCTGTATGGGTGCAAGTGTTTGCTACATTGGTTTAGCCTTTACCTGTTTGCACTGCACGGCCCTGGGGTGGTTCTTTTCTCTTTTACTACATACATTACAAATTATTTACATATCAGTTGAGACAGCACAGTTGACGATAAAAAGTGAAATGTAAATAATAAGTACATGTTTACAGAGTTTCTTTTAATGTATTCTCATCAAGAGGGGTAGCATACTGGTGGAGTAGATGACTGGGAGGCTGCAGTATCAATGCTATAGAGATAAAGCAAATACAGGGGGTGCTGCGATAACTGCACATGATCTTCCTGAAGGTGCTGACGGGCTGGGCTTCTTTGGCATATATTGGAACGGCATTCCAGGCAGTTGGGCAGATACTGCAAAGGATTTACTTCAATGGCCTCGCATGTTCTTGGTACATGGAGGAAGCTCTTTTTCTGGGATCTCACTTAGTGTGTATGACTGGTGGGGTTTATGTAAGAGGTTGCAGAGGTAATTTGGATAATTTCAATGTGTACATTTACAAACTAGAGTCGCCCATCTCATCTCTCTCCTTTCCTTAGGTAAAAGGCAGCTGATGTTACCACAGAAAAGACAGTAGTGAGTGGTTTTGCTACAAGCCAGTGCAGATCTGTAGATGTTTTTAAATGCTGAGGTGATTTTGTGCAGATAATGTGCAGGGTGCAAGCTGTAGACTTCACCATTGTGTTCTAGAGTCGGGAACATGGGATGCGGCCTTCAATAATATCTGCCGCTTCGCCCTTGCCATCCCTTGGCTTACTCACCACGGTGAACTATACAACCAACTACACTAGCTGTCCCCGAGTAATTATCACTCATTTGTCCTAGGCTGCTTCATAGAAAAAATTATCTGCAACGCCACCCCACCTGCCCTGACAAAACTCCTTCAACCGGCACTGCCATCCTATCAGCTCCAATCTGCTGACTTCCATCCCGTCCTTGTCCCAAAAACTCGTACACTAGCTGGCAACCGTACCTTTGTGGTCTGTGCCGCCAGATTCTGGAATACCCTACCTGCACTCACCAGAAGTACTCCCACCCATCCATTGTTTAAGAGCTCCCTTTGTTCTCACTTGAAGTCGGCCTCAGCCTGCCACTGTCCCTAGACCATCAAGTATCTCCCTGCCTAACTTGGTGTGCTCCATCCACTCCCCCGGTCTCAGGGCCCCTACCCCTTGGATCCATAAATGGTGACCTTTAGCCCTTACTCGCCCATGCACCTAAGCACTTACCATCCTTATCCTCAAACTGGGTCAACGACACCAAGCCCCACCTCAATGCAGATGTATTCTTCCACTAATTGCATATTACCCTTTACCGTGTTGATTATCCTTGCCTCTGTGCATCTGCTTACCTGCTCAATATGCGTATGTTTATTTGTTCTCACGGCTCACTGACTATGCGTAACCCCCCTGCAAATGGAGAAACATAGAAACACAGAATTTGACGGCAGATAAGGACCACTTGGCCCACCTAGTCTGCCCATTTTCCTACCTAACAGATAAGCTGCAGATCCTAGTTAACCAACAGCTTACTTCCTCCTACCCCCCACTAGGACTGCCTTATGCCTGTCCCATGCATTCTTGAATTCCCCCACTGTTCCTGACTCCACGACCTCCTCAGGGAGGCTGTTCCATGCATCCACAACCCTCTCTGTGAAAAAATACTTCCTCACATTACCTCTGAGCCGTCCCCCCTCTATCTTCAAATTGTGCCCCCTTGTTCTTGCACATCTCTTTTTCTGAAAGATGCTACCCTCTTGGACTTTGTTGATTCCCTTGAGGTACTTGAAAGTTTCTATCATGTCCCTCTCTCCCTTCTTACCTCAAGGGTATACATATTAAGCTCCTTTAGTCTTTCTTTGTATGTCTTCTGGTGCAGACCCTGCACCATTTTGGTTGCCCTCCTCTGGACAGCCTCCACTCTGTCTATGTCTTTGCGGAGATGGGGTCTCCAGAACTGCACACAGTACTCCAGATGGGGTCTCACCAACTGTCTGTACAGAGGGATAACAACTTCCTGTTTTCTACTATTGATGCCTCTTCCTGCATCCCAGTATCCCCCAGCCTTCCTTACTGCCTTCTCACATTGCTTGCCCACCTTTAGGTCATCTGATATAATTACCCCCAGGTCCCTTTCTATTTTTACTGTTGTCAATATCTCACCCCCATTGTGTACGCTTCCCCTGAGTTTTTGTTTCCCATGTGCATTACCTTGCACTTCTTTGCATTGAATCTGAGCTGCCATACATTTGACCATTCCTCCAACCTTACCTTCCCAAAAGTCTTCCAGGAGCTAGCCTGAATGCTCCAAGCCTGGGTGGTGTTCGGCATCTGAGCTGCTTAACTGTGGTTGCAAGTGAGCGCTATTTGAGCCTCCACGTACTGTCTCTTTAAGAGCTGTCTGCTTGCAGACTTAGTTTGTATGGGGGGGACTGTGTATTTAATGCTCGAATCCCGCCTAAGCTGCGGAGTAATCGCTCCATTTTGCGGTTGCTGTAGGTGCAAAAGGAGCCCATCTGAAAGCTGTAACTGTTTGCCTGTAATCATTTAAAGCATTAGCAAAATTATAGTTTGAATAACCTGCCTTTATTGCAGCTGGGACTCTGTGTGTGTTACCTCTCCATTTTGGACCTAAACTGCTATGCTGGGCCAATTGGGTTAAAGGAGCCCTAAAATGGAGCCTGTGGATGAATCAGAACTTGGACTCTTAATTTGAGCCAGCCACAAATGGATTGCAAGGGCAGTGACTCTGGGAAATGTAGTTTTGACCTAGGCACCTTTTTCTACCAAAAGAGGGAGTCTTATTGTGAGTGACAGCTGAATCAGCCAACAGAATAGTGTGGAGCTAAAGAAAATGCCCTGCTCTGTGACTGGAAAGATCAGATCAGTTGTGGCAGTGAAGAGAGAAGGAGCTGTGTGCTTCTGCAGTGTATAGTTTCGCGTGGGAAGCGCGTGTGAGGCCCTGAGTTTCGGTCTGCAGCCTTTGTGAGTGCCAGTTTGGACTGAATCTGAGTTGTGAGGAGAAAGAAGCACTAGAAGTGTGGAAACCAGGCTCACTCTGTAGAAGACTGGAGAAATTGCTGAATCGCACTTGGTCTGTCAGGAACTGAAGCTGCTGTGTGTGCTCCCAGGTATTTTGCAGTAATTGCAATCAGGATCGAGGAGCAGCCTGCCTGGTATAGTACTTTCCTTTTACATATAAATGTGCGTAGTGCTTGTGGGGAATCGCTATTTCAAATCCCCTGTACAGTGAATTGTGTGCTGAAGCTGGAAGTAAACCCCAGCTTAATTCAGACTACATCCGTTTGCTATCAACTGCAGTGGGGGCCTGTCACAAGGACCTCGTCTTCATGCCCTGATCTTCTGGCAATCCAGAGGGACATTCTCCATCTGATCCTCAGCTTGGATGTTGTGAGTACAAATCAGGGTATTCCCCTGCAACTTGTTTTTCAATCACAAGTGTGTCATCTAATTCTTGTTGTTTCACTGTTTCATGGACTGAGCCCCCTGGCTCCGGATTACAACTGAGTGTTATGCATATATTTTCTTCTACAGGGCCCTATCCATCTGCACTTGCCGGCCAACCCCGGGCAAAGGACCTGGCTAGCCCCCCTCCCCAACCTGGGTAACCAGAGTGTGACTTTTCAGACCCTGTATGTGTGCACAGTACTGTGATTTAATGCCACCAATTAACCTGATTTTCCCCTCCCGTGTTACTGCCCCCTAAATAAAACAGATTTGTTGTTGTTATACTGTATACTGTCTGTGGTGTTGGTACTTATGGAAACAGTATTGTGTTTTGCTGTGTATGTTTAACCTTATTTTACAGGGGGTCCTCAGAGACGTGCTGCAGAATCAGTCTCAAGGGTAAGTGGTATCTATATGAGTGAACAGTGTGTATACGTGGGGTATTGGGGCTGTAACTCTGGTGTACTGTGTGAGTCACTAGAGGGAATAAAAGGGGGTCTCAGCGTCCCAGAGGGCTGTGACCAAGCTAGTCTAACCACTACAAACCCTGACCTCTGGGTGGAGGCACCCGCCATAAGACCTAGGCCTCTCAACCTGTCCGTAGTCAAACAGGCAGGGGTAGTAGCCCTTGGGATAGCGCCACCTAGGGGTTACATATGTATCACCTTCCTTGTAATACTGTCTTACTGTTTGCCTGCGATCTTGTTTATGCTGTTTACTGTATTTGTTTTACTGCCTGTAAAACCTATCTTTGTAATCTCCCGGGTCGCACCTGAAAATAGGCATTCCTTGTCTAGTGTGCTTACCCGGTAAACAAAAACTAATAAATAAATAAGAATTAGTTTCCTTATGTTTCTCAAGAGACAAGTTTGTGAGAGAGGTAGTGCACCTAGTTTTTGGTGAACACTCTTGGTGGTTCTAATGTGGTGTGCAAAGCTTAGTTTCAGGCTAGCCAGAACCCAAGCTATTTGATGGATTGTACAGCTTCCAGAGGTTCCGATTATTATTTGAAGACCCCTTTTCTGTGGTGGCGAATAGAACAGCCTGCATTGGAACGTAATTGTGCAAAGGATAACAGAAGTGGTATGTCCAAACCCTGTGCTCTGACTGGCTGATGGACTATAAGTGATCTATTGCATACCATGAGTCACATGTCAGTGCCCCTGTTAAGCTGTTACTGAAAGCAATGTATTTTTGAAAGGGAAGCTTTGTGCGCCCCACAATAAGTATGCAGTAACCATAAAAATAATCCTTACCAGACAGTAAATAAACAGGTTACTCACCTGTAACAGTAGTTCTAGGAGTGGTATATGTTGTTCATCCACACTCTTCAGCATGTCCCTTCCACTTTAAGGTCAACCGGAAGTCTTCAAGCTGGCTCCTCCCACCCACCCAGGTGGTATATACTGCGGCTCCACCCCATGACACCAGATCTTAGCCTGCTGGAAGCCACGTTGTGTGCATCCGCAGCCAGGGAGGTCGGGTGGGTCCGTGTGGATGAACACCATATACCACTCCTAGAACTACTGTTACAAGTGAGTAACTTGTTTTTCTAGGAGCGTGGATATGTTGTTCATCCACACTCTTTGGCAGACTCCTAGCAGTTCTCCAGGAGTAGGGAGGCAAGGCGCACGCCCCCTACTTAGGGGGCAGAGATTGGAGAACTGAGACCCCAAAACCAGCATCCTGGTGTGACTCAAGGTCGATGTGGTTGTGGGTAATGAAGGTGTTTGCTGACTTCCAGGTAGCAGCCCGACAGATTTCCTGGATAGGGATGTCCCTGGAAGCAGCCACCGATGCAGCAGTATGGCGGGTAGAATAAGCTCTTATCATTCTGGGAGGCTCCTTGCCCACCAACTTGTAGCACAGATCTATGCATTATCTGATCCATCTTGCAATAGTCCGTTTTGCTGCAGGTCTGCCAGAAGCGGCTTCAGCGTAGGTGACAAACAGCTGGCGAACCTCTCCCTGTAATAGGAGAGAGCACGTCTCAGGTCCAAAGTATGGAGCCTGTACTCAGCCTCCGAGATGTAATTAGGGTAGTATAATGGCAGAGTTAACACCTGGTTAAGGTGAAACTCTGACACCACCTACGGAAGGAATTTCAGGTGGGGCTGTAGGACAACCTTGTCCCTGTGGAAGATAAGGGGAGTCCACCGAAAGTGCCTGGAGCTCCCCCTGTCCTTCTGGCAGACGTGATAGCCACCAGGAAGGCCGTCTTCCACAACAAGTGTAAGAGTTCACACTTGTGCATTGGTTCGAATGGCTTGCCCACGAGCTTTGTCAGTACCAGCAGTAGATCCACAGAGGTGGAGGTTCACGAACCGGAGGGGATATGTGATCCAAGCCTTTGAAAAAGTGCCCAACCACTGTCTCCTACTCCAATGTCGACTGACTGGCCAGCGCCCGTTAAGCAGAGATGGCTGCCAGGTGCAGCCTGAGGGTCGATGACCGTAGATCCCCTTTGGAAAGAGACTAAAGGTAGTCAAGAATGTTAGCCACTGAACAGAACAAAGGGTCCAGACCCTTGCCTTGACACCAAATGGAAAACCTTTTCCATCTGAAGGCATAACATTTCCTGGTCGATTCCTTTCTGGATGCCTCCACCACGATGTAGACATCTTTGGAAAGACCCAAAGCCTAGAACTCTAGCCACTCTGGCACCAGGCTGTGAGGTGCAGGGACTGAAGATCCAGATGGAATACCTTCTCCTGACGGTGTGAAATCACGTCCGGGTGTGCTGGAAGCCGCTCTGGGTGCCTGCAGCTGAGGCTGAGGAGACCTGGATACCAGAACTGGCGTGGTCAGTCTGGGGCTACCAGGATCACCTTTGCCTTGTCCCTCCTCACCTTGAGGAGCACCTTGTGGATCAAGGGAAATGGAGGGAAGGTGTAGAGGAAGCATGGGGTCCATGGCCTCGAGAAAGCATCCCCCTGCAGCGAGCCCTGCTGAGGGGCGGACATGAAACAGCCTCAGCTTGGTATTTTCCTTGGAGGCAAACAGGTCCACCATCGGTTTGCCCCAGTGGGAGAACAGGCTGTAAGCTACCTCTGGGTGGCGAGACCACTTGTGGGATGTCTGGCCTAAGCGGCTGGGAGCATCCGCCAGATTGTTTGAGGCTCCTGCCACATGGATGGCTAGGAGATCTGCCTCTAATCAGCTCATGAGGGTCCAGATGCAGAGCGCCTCCATGCACAGCAGACAGGAGTGCGTGCCACCTTGTTTGTTGAGGTAGTACATGGTCATGGTATTGTCCGTCTGGACTTGAACCACTTGACCCCGGAGCTGAGGAGCGAAAGCTGACAGCGGCAGTCTGACTGCTCTGAGACTCCTTGGGGGTCTAAAGCCCATGGGCCCTTTCGTCCCCCATGTGGGCTCCCCAGTCCATGAGAGAGGCATCGGTCGTGAGGATGACCATCAGCTCGGGGCGGACAAACGGGATCCCTTCCTGCAACCGGTCTGGGGTGGTCCACCATTGGAGAGTGTCCCATATCTTCTGGGTTACAGTGATTAGCTGGTTGAAATGACCATGGCGCTGAGTCCACTGGGTGGCCAGTTCCCACTGGAGGGGATGCATGTGCAACCGGGCCCAATGGACCACTGAGGTGCACGTCGCCATGTAACCCAGAAGGCGCAGAAAGTCCCGGGCAGGGTGCAATTATCCAACTAGAAATGATTGGGCAAAGGAGGAAAGAACCTCTGCCCTGTCCGCTGGAAGCTGAGCTCTGGCTTGACAAGAGTCGAGCTCTGCCTCGATGAAGCCCATCACCTGAGAAGGTCTGGAGGGCCAGGTCCCTGGACCTCTCCACCTCCTGTTGGGTGGATCCTGCTAGGAGCCAATCGTCGAGGTAAGGATAAATCCTGCCCCCCCCCCAACGCCGGAGATGGGCCGCCACCACTGCAATGCATTTGGTGAAGACCCATGGGACCGATGACAGGCCAAACGGCATGGTTCAGAAATTGTACAGGGTCCCTTTGACCCTGAAGCAGAGGAACTGCTGATGAGATGGATGGATTGGGATGTGAAAGAATGCATCCTGCAGATCCAGTGAACAGAACCACATGTTTCACTCCAAGGATGGTATGATCTGGACAGAGTGACCATCCAAAAGGTGCATGACCTGAGATATTGATTCAGGTCAAGCAGGTCTAGAATGGGGCACCAGCCCCCAGTCCGCTTGGGCACGAGAAAGTACCTGGAGACAAAGCCTGGGTCTGCTGGAGGATCCGCCAGTGGAGCTACTGCCTCCTTGAGGAGGAGCTGAGCGATGTCGTCTCGAAGAGCTGACTGGGTCTGAGTGGATACTCTTTCCTCCCAGGGGGCGCAGGCTTGGCTTGGGGGGTACTGCTCGAATTCCAGAGGCAGTCCCTGACCGACCACATCGAGAACCCACCTGTCCGGAGTGACAACGGACCAGGTGGAAAGGAAGTGGTGGAGCTGGCCCTCCATAGGAGGACCCAGAGCTGAGGTGATGGGAGAGGGGTTGACAGCCCTCGCACCGTCACTGAGCAGGCTTGGAGGACCAGGACCTGAGCCTTGGCCTCCTTTAAGGGCCTGTTGGGGTCCGGGCTTGGGATGGGGGCACCAAGCTTGAGCCTGCTGCTGATGCTGGTGCTGCTGTCTACCTTGAAAGGAGGACTGCTGAGCTGCAGGGATAGAATGCCGAAAAGGCTTCTTCTTTTTCTTCTGCTGGTTCTTGCCCGATGAACCCTTTGCAGAAGTAGCGTCCAAGGTGGCACTGGACTGCTCAATGCGCTGAAGGTGGCCAGCCACTCCTGGGTTGAACAGGTCAGTTCCTAGGAAGGGCATGTCAGCTAGTTTTGCTCAGTAGCGGCTCTAGCCACAAAGGGTTACCAGGACACAGCTGGGGCACAACAGATGACAGCCAGGGCACTGATATATTATTACTATGGGGGAAGCTCTGCACCATATGGGGCACCAACTGGGGCACAGCATTTTTTTACCAGGGCACGTGCCCTGGCGGGCCCTGGTGTAGAGCCGCCACTGTTTGTGCTGGATATCAGACAGGAAGGAGGAGAGCCTCAGCCAAGCCCTGCGACGAGAGGCAACTGCGGCAGCTATCGAGCATGCACAAAAATCCTCGATGTTTAGGGCCGTCTGAAGCTGCTGTTTGGCAACAGCTCGGCCCTGATCCTGGACCTGCTTGACCATGGTCTGCATGTCCACAGGGAGTTGTGGGAGGACTTCATCCAGTGACCCTAAAAGGGTGTGAGAGAAGTGTGCCATGATGACAGCCGAACTTGCCTGAAGAAGGCCCAAGGAGGAAGCCACATAGACCTTCCCGGCTGAATGGTCCAAAAGCTTGGACTCTTTGTCAGGAGGTCGGTCAATGTTGGCAGAACTGCCAGTACACCTGAACTCAGAGGTGGTCACCAGGCTCTCGGCCGAAGGGTGCTCTGTGAACCCCGCCATTGCCCCTATGGGCACCGCATACTTACGGGCCATGCGGGCAGACAGAGCTGGACAAGAGGCAGGGCACTGCCAAAGTTCTAGGGCTGGGCCGACAATAGCCTCAGCCACAGGAAAGGCCTCCGTCGGGGTATCCCCTCTCTTAAGGATGTCCGTAAGATGGTACTCTGCCTTTTTCTGGACAGACTCCAGAGGCATCCCTGTAGATTCAGAGATGAGGCAAAGAATCCCTTGAAAAGACGAGAGAGCTTCCTCCGTCTCTAAGCCAACGGTTGATTCGTCATCACCTGGATGAGAATGCAAGCCGGTGATGTCCAAATCTGAGGAACAGGGGTATAACGGACGACCACCTAGGTCACCTTTGACTCGCTGAGGGCGGTCTGGGTGACCGTGACCGACAATCACCAGGGAAGCCCAATGTCCGGTCTGCTTTCCTTGGAAGAAGCCCCCCCACAGACTGTTTGGGCGGTAGTTCTACCACAATTGGTGGAGAGACCGTTTTGGGCCAAACAGGTGGTTTTTCTGGCTCCGCGGGTTAAGAAACCGATTTAAATGGTTCTGAAGTAGTCGGCTTCAGCCTGGAAGTCGAAAGCCACGTAATGGCCAGTGCAGAAGACGGTATCGGCTTGTGCCCAGTCAAAATTAGCTGTTGCCACATGAGGTCCTCGTATCGCCGCTGGAGTTTCCACCGGAGCCTCTCCTCATCTGAGGAGGATGAGGACAACCGATGGTGTTGCCACTTTTTAGAGTGTTTATGGCTCTTCCTCGGCCTGTCAGTCGAGGGGGTCCGAGACCTCGATCGAGATCAGACAGGCCAACTCAGTCGCTCAGGAGACACCGCCGGGACCAGTAATTTCCCAGGATCAGGGCCACTTCTTTGATTGGCATCCCAGCAGGCTGGATCTCGTCATCTGGAAAAAACAGATTAGGGGTTCAATCGAGGGAATCGTCAACCAGCGTCGGCGATATCGGATTGATCATGATTTCGACATCGATCGATCAATAATTCGGTCTACTGACCAGACGGCAAAGCCGAAAGCCAGTGGCCAAAGAAGCAATCTCGACTGAAGTCGAAACCGCATGTTCCTGGGATTGAGATCTCTCCCGCTCCCAAGAACGTCTCAGTCGAGATGAAGATGATCCCGGATCCTTCTTCCGCTTACGGGATCGAGAGGAGTGCGAGCCCACAGGCACCTCTCCCTTGGTCAGGAGACACTGGAACAACTCTCGAAAGGAACCTGCAAAGGTGGAGCCCAGGTTGAATGGAACGAAGAAGCTCCGAGAAGTCTCTGTGGCATGAGCTGCTTGCTTCTCAAATGCTTGCATGCGTTCCAGTTGCTCAGCGGATCCCACAGCCGCGGAAACCGCCCACCGAGCCTCCTTGGATTTCACGGAGAGTTCCTCTTCTCTGGCCTCCCCAGCTTCAGGTGTGCAAGATGGTTGTCGAGGACGTTGGGATGAAAGGCGAGACACAAGTCGCATTTCGAGGTGTCATGGTCGATACCGAGGCAATAGACACATGCGGTGTGGGGATTGGTGCATGCCATTTTCTTGCCACAAGGGCACCAATGAAATTCGGGGGAAGACTTGTCTTCCATAATCGAAGCAGCAAAGTTGTAATCGCTAACGCGAACAATGCGAATTTTCAGAATAACCGAATGTTTGAAAGCCAGGGCCTACAAAATGTGAGAGCACGAGGGAGGCAACCTGAATCTTCCAGCAGAAAGGAAGATCTGGCGTCATGGGGCGGAGCCGAGGTATATACCACCCGGGTGGGTGGGAGGAGCCAGCTTGAAGACTTCCGGTTGATCTTAAAGTGGAAGGAGACATGCCAAAGAGTGTGGATGAACAACATATCCACGCTCCTAAAGACAGTATTATGGGTAGGAATTTGTGGAATGGCCTTCCAGCAGAGACAGTGGATATGAAGACAGTAAAGGCTTTCTAGGTAAGCCTGGACCCATTTTTGCTTATCGGTGGAGCGGAATCAATAGGTACCAGGCATAGTAGTGTGTACAGACTCCATATAAAAGGGTAATTGGTTGCACAGAATACTTTTTTTTTTAATCTCTTTTTTTGAAGCAGTGGGAAAGGACATGGTGGACATAGTGTTACAATACTTCCGAGTTTAAATTATTATGTTACTGTGTATTACTATAATGACCACATTTTTAATAAGCTACCCAATGCAGAGCCTGGCATCATAAATCCATGCTACAGATAATGTAAAGAATCTGCTAGAGTTGATCCACATAGGAAACCATCACTGTTTCTTTATCAACAGAGCAGAAAATCCTCCTCTCTACATGTTTTCTGCTTCCCCATTACCTCTCAGTTCCACTACTGAGGAAAGGGAAACTTATAACAGCAAAAAATTAAATATTTTTTAATAACTTGCCTGCTGGATATATATTTTAAAGTAACACTGATCCACAAGATTATTACTTCTGAGGCCGCCATATAGGCATTTTCCTCCTTGCTAGGATACCGGTTAATCATCAGAGGCCAAATGAAACTGCCCACGAATTACCTTACTGAACTGGTTGCCTTTTAATGGGAGAATGTATGCAGGGCTGGATGATTTGCCTCTGTGCTTGATCAAGCAACGGCAATGTTTATGCATTGTTGTGATATTGCAAAAAGTGAGCGGGTGACCTGCGTGCCCCCCTCCCCCCACACACACACACACAAACACTGTTTAATACATATCACTGGCTGCTCTTTTAGGCGAGGCACACGTCATGTCTACACCTTTCTGCTAAATGCTATTTTGGAAATGTTGGAGTTTGTCCATATACCTTTAAGCAAAACAGTGCACCAACTCAAAAACAAAGGCAAATCTTAGACATCAAGGAAGGAAGCCTATAAAATTCTTGATCTTCTCTTGGAAAACTGAGTTTTAATTCACAGTTTACAGACACAGTTGCAGACTCTTTTTCCAGCTATTTGTCATGGATTACATATTCATTATACACAAAACCTGTGAACCCTTGATAAACTTTTCTTAAAACAATGAAGTATAAATAAACACTCAGACAAGGATCGCTTTACTATTTCTTAATAAAAAATGCTTCGACATTGCAGGCTAAATTCCAAAATGAAAAAAAAAAGGGGGTTGAAAGCTATTTGCCAGCCACTTATGAAATCCTGCCAGACATTTGGCAGCTGTTAAAATTCCTACAGATAAAAAAGAAACACAAAGCATTTGGCAAACGGGATCTGTTACAAAAAAAAATCCATTCTAAATTATCATGACAGGCCATTTCTACATACCAGCAAATTAAACACTTTTTTCATTTTCACAGAACCGTATTTTAAACAGCATGTCTGTTTTAATGATACATGGACCTGTATTACAAGACAAAATACTGGAGGAATACTGTTCCAATCCTTTAAAACATCAACAACTGTTACAATTAAGGTGTATAATACTCATTTCAGAAATAGCCTGCAAAGTGTGTATAGCCCTTCCCCAAATTTGGGGTCTATTACAGTATATGCAATCTATATATAGTGTCAGTGACTCAGGAGGTAGCACACTTGCCTCTGAGGCTGGAAGATCAGAAGGTTGTGGGTTCTAGCCCCACGCTGGGAACTTGGGATAAATCCCGATACTGACAGTTACACTGTAGTGCATCATGGCGGGGGGGCCTGCACTTCTGAGGTGCCGTCTTTTGAATAAGACGTTAAACCGAGGTCCCATCTGTCTGTTCTGGTGGTTGTTCAGGTGGACGTTACAGATCTTGTTGCACTTCGCGAAAACAGTAAAGGAATTTTTATTATGAATAGGGCTTCAGATAAATTATACACCAACATTACAGTCACAAAAAGCACACATTTCCATAAACAAATCAATATGCATTACAAAAGTAAAAATACTATTATATCCAATCTACCTCCCTATTTATGTTACCTGATTTTTAAACCATCAACCATTTTTCACATTGTACCCACAAGTGCTTTAATTTTTCAGAAGGAAACCTTTTGTAATCATTCTGTAAGATATTCTGCAGGGCTGCCAGAATATTGGCATACATTTCGGTATATGAAATTTCTCACTGCTGCGATAACCAATAGCAAAGGGATTGCCACACGTAGTATCTAATAACTGAAAATACAATGTACAGCAGGGGAATCTCCCAAGTGTTCTGGCCAAATGTCCCCCCATTCAATAAAATACCATCAACAGCTTAATATGGTTATGTATGTCAGTTTGCATCTGTATCATCCCCCTCTCCCACAGGACGAGGCTGAAAATAGGCAGCATAGCCTAGTCCTCCTTTCCTAATAAACAAATAGTAAATAAATATGCATCCCCTGCCAACTGTAGCCTGTTTGAAATCGTGCAGCCACAGAGTTAAATTCTTCTCAGCCATGCACAGCACACTGGCTCCTCTGTATCCTGCATGCACAGCACACTGGGGCTCCTCTGTAGCCTGCATGCCCAGCCCTGCATGCACAGCACACTGGCTCCTCTGTAGCCTGCATGCCCAGCCCTGCATGCACAGCACACTGGCTCCTATGTAGCCTGCACGCCCAGCCTTGAATGCACAGCACACTGGGGCTCCTCTGTAGCCTGCATGCCTAGCCCTGTATGCACAGCACACTGGGGCTCCTCTGTAGTCTGCATGCCCAGCCTTGCATGCACAGCACACTGGGGCTCCTCTGTAGCCTGCACACCCAGCCTTGCATGCACAGCACACTGGGGCTCCTCTGTAGCCTGCACGCCCAGCCCTGCATGCACAGCACACTGGGGCTCCTCTGTAGCCTGCACGCCCAGCCCTGCATGCACAGCTGCTGCATCTGCCATGTGACTGTTAGCAGTATATATAGGGAGTGAGCTAGCAGGTTCAAGGAGGAGGGACTGGCATTTTGAGGAATGGAGGTAGAGCCAGGGGATCTCCCTCTTGGAGCCCACCAGGGAGCTGTGAGGGTAGTGTCGGGCTCAAAGGAAGAGATGTGGATGCCTACATATATAGGTCCTGGCACAGAGCCTAGTGGTTAAAGCAAGAAGCTGAACTATCCTGGTAGATCCAGCAGACCTGGCTTTTATCCCCATAACCTACACTTGTATATTGTGGGACCGTGAACAAGTCACTTAACTTACCTGTGCTCCCAGGTCACCCCTGTAACTGGGCCTTTTGCCCAGTGGGCCTTACCCAGTTACTAAAGAACAAAAATGAAAAATAAATAGAGAAATAATACATACATCTAAAACCAAAAATGACCCTGGGGTCCAGAGAGCAGTAGTAATGGAGATTCTGAGACAGATCGACCAAGTGGCTTAAGGGAGGAAAAGAATTCTGACCAATGCATGGGTCACAAGCAGCATTTGGGTTAGCTGGAAAAGATGGCAGGGTCTGAATAACTTCTGTGCCTCCAGCCACTGGGTTGTCCCCTTCTTGTGTGCCCTGTGAGACAGGAATGTATGTTGTCAGTGAAGGGAATGTGGTTTAGGACTTATGGAGTAAGAGTGGGGTGAGTGGCAAGAGTGTCTCGTAAGAGGTTCATGCGTGTCTCAATTCCAGCTCACAGGCAAGGTTTTGAGCAAGCTGGGAAGGAAGGAAGAAGGGGTGCATTCGAGTCTGCTGGGAGAAACCTTGGAGCTGGGCTGAAGGAGCAACCTTCCATCAGTGTTATTAGGGCCCCAGTACCAGCTGAGTGAAAGGGCCTGACAGAGTTCACTTGGTAGGAAATGTGGAGTTTTGTTAGTTTAGGGAAGACAGATCCAACTAGATGCCACCTTGTCTGGCACTCTGGCAGGGTGCCCACATAATACTGGGTGCCAGGGAAGGGTCACCTGTATGGAGGCCCTGAATTGGACCCATGAGACTGAACCCATCTATCTGGCTCCAAGTTTGTGAGTCTGAGTTTCTATGGTCCCTTTGGGAATGGGGAGTCCAGTGAAAGGCACATCATTTTAGATCCTGTAACAGTGAGACCCTAGCCCAGGGTAACAAGGGAGACTGCAGTGTAACAGAAACATAGAACCTGATGGCAGATAAGGGCCACTTGGCCCACCCAATCTGTCTATTTCTCCCTACCTACATTCTCACCACAGACCCTACATGATCTACAATTCTTTCTCCCTCCTCTTTCCTTTCCACTACTATTCCCCCGTGCCCATGCATTCTTGAACCTCACCACTGTTTTGCCCCCGACACATTCACTGGAAGGGTATTCCAGGAATCCACCACTCTTTCTGTGAATTACTTCCTCACATCACTCCTAAATGTACTATACCTCCTTCCAACTTTACAGAGAGAAGGGTGGATGGATTAGAGACCATAACATTGAGAATTTTCACATCCCATAAGCAGGCCTAAAGATACAGGCTGAGTGGGTTGGCGGATGACTATAATGGTAGCGCCATGTCACTGATGCTGTGCCATGCACAGTCCTTTGGGGAGGAGCTAGCTGGTGCTATGCCTAGAATAGTCCTCTGTGGGGCTGACTGGTGCTCTGCCATGCACAGTCCCCTGTGGGGGTTGACTGGTACTCTGACATGCACAGTCTCCTGTGGGGGTTGGCTAGTGCTCTGCCATGCATAGTCCCTTGTGGGTGTTGACTGGTGGTGTGCCATGACATTCCTCTGTGGGGGTTGGCTGGTGCTCTGCATGCATGTTCCACTGTGGCGGTTGGCTGGTGTTCTGCCATGCAGTCCCCTGTGGGTGTTGACTGCTACTATGCCATGCACAGCCTTCTGTCGAGGTTAAATGGCGGTGTGTCATGAACATTTCTCTATGGGGACTGGCTGGTGCTCTGCCATTCACAGTCCCCTGTGGGGGCTGACTAGTACTATGCCTTGCACAGTCCTCTGTGGGTGGTGACTGGTGGTATGCCTGGTTTGGTCCTCTGTGAGGGCTGACTGGTGTTATGCCCCGCACAGCCCTCTATGGGGGGATGACTGGTGGCATGCTCCCTGCAGTCCTATGTGGGAGTTGCAGTTTACATGTCTGCGGTTGGAAACTGTGTTTCTGACCACAAACCTCCGGTGACCATAATCTGCATTGTGACTTACCTGCCTAAGAGACTCGTCCTACCGATGCTAGCATTTTCCCTTTGTGTATGGCTGTTTTCAGTGGAGGCACAGCGGAGTGCTGTTCTGCACCCTGATTCTGCACTAAAACCAACTTTGACTGTGCATCAGACCTTGTATTTGATTATGCGGCGGGGCCTGATTCTTCATGGGAGTTTAGATGTGCATGCCTACTACAGTACTCTGAAGTGTGAAGTTTAAATCCTCAAGTCATTTTTTTTTCTTTAGTAAAAATACCTGGACAGGTTCAAGCAGGACAATTACCATCATTTGCAAAAGATCTGAATTCAGATGTGGTCCCTAAAAATACTGGAAATGGATTTTTCTCTCCCGTCACACAAAAAAAAAAAAAAAATCAGAAAACTTTGCCAACAACCTGCAGATGGATACCTTAGGTAAACAGGTCTGAAATCCTGACTAAAAAAAAGGGGTGATCTAATGTTTACAAGCAAGCAACTACAGTTTGTTAACACCAGAAGTACAGTGAAGACTCCTCTTTCTATTATTCTTGATATGTTGCATATATTGAAACATTTTGGAAAGGCTATGCAGTTTTCTCACACCCAAAAGGCCTAGGTTCATTAATGATTACTCAGAGGGGCAGGAGGTTTTCCTTCAGAGTGAAAACATTTGGCTTATGAACACTCTATTTTGTAAGCAACAAAAACTGGTTCTAAATTGACTGAGCTGGCCATTGTGTGAAAATCCACAGTAGCCAACATCCCACCACACATTTACACAAACATGCAGGGGCCAAGCTTCCCAATGTTGTGGGTTTCTGGCTGCAGAAAGGTGGTGGTGTTTCAAGACTGAAAGAGCAGAACAGCCTGATTCCTTATTCTGGCTATGGAAAATTCAGATACTAAGGATTACTAATGGAATGCGAAAAAAGATCAGATAAGGATCCAGATGGTGGGCCACTGAAACACGTGTCTATGTCTTCTGTTGGCACCATGCATTTTTGCTTAAAGTTGAACCAGCATAATATTTGGTGATGATTTGCATATACAGCCCATGATGCTTTGCATTGTGGGGTCATGTGTGACTTTGTATTTCTTTGAAACTTGGCTTCCCAGCCAAGTGCCCTTTGGGGTAACCTTGCCTCAGTGCTTGCGCACTGATAGTGCACTGCATGATCATGATGGCGATAAGGGTGTGGGAGTGGACTTATGACACTGGCTTTCGGCAACCAGACTGAGGAAGCACTGCCAGTGGCAATGTGTCCTAGCCCACGGCGGGTGGTGCCATTCTGTACCACCACTGTGATCCCTGTAGTGGTCCTAGGAGCTTGCTGTTTCACAGTGAAGCTGTGTACGAGGCTTTAATGTGTAACCCCCACAAATGGTGGTTCCCAAAAGTCTTCCTTAAGCTTGCCTAAATGCTCACTGCCAGGCTGGTGTTCTGCGTTTTAGCAGTTTAAATGTATTGCCAGAGAGTGCCTGTATAGCCTCTGTGTGCTGTCTTTTTAAGAGCTGCCTAGATTGCAGTCATAATTAATCTGAGAGGGAGCTCTGTTAGAAGACGTACTTGTTTGCTGATCATTTGTTAGAGTAGTAATAATAATGCAGTTTGTTCTAATCTGCAGCATTGACAGTTTTGTTTGTTTCCATCATCTTGGTCCTGGACTGCAGAATGGGCCAATCAGTACATTTGAGACTCTAAAATGGAGCCTGCCTACAGGGGCTTCGTGGGTCCAAAACCTGTAGGAATTATAGTTTTGGGCTTTAGGCACCTAAAATAACCTGGAAGGGGAGCCCTTGTTCTGACTGACAGACAGATCAGCCAACCAAACCTTTTGGATCTGGGGAAAGTCCCACACTGCTTGCAGTTTCAGTTACATCTGAGTTGGGAAGTGAAGAACTAGCAACTCAAGATAGTTTGAACAGCAATCCATAGTGGATTTGCATGGGAGAACAGTGAAAAGGCCTGAGTTTGGCCTGTATGCCTGCCTGCTGTTCCTGAGAGGGAACTTGTGCTTTTTTCGGACTGAATCTGAATTTGGAGAATAAATTAAGCCACTGAACTGTGACCAGGCTTTAACCTGAAGAAGACCGAAGATTTGCTGAATGCGATCAGCCTATCAGGACTTCCAGCTACCTCTGAACTCCCAGATTGTGCAGAGACTCTGTAACTGTGACCGGAGAGCCATTTGCCTGGTACAGTGGAATTTCCTTCCATGTGAATGTGCTGTGTGCCTATGGTGGGTCGTGATTTGGTTCCCCACTGCGTGTCTGAACTGTGTTTTGCTTGCTGAAGGCTGTAATCCAGCTCCACGGACTGAATCCATATTCATTTCCATTTGCCTGGGCCCTGCTAGAGTGGCCCAGCCAGAATACCTGCTACACAGAGAAAGTCATCGACAAGAGACCGGCCTGGGGATCAGTCCCCTGCTCAACACCTTGAACAGGAACGATGCTTCAGTGATTCGTGTGGGCCCTGCTTCTCCGGGCACTCCAGCTCAACAGCCTCAGTTTCATCCTGCCTGTGTCCAGTATTGGGTATCATGAGTAAACATCAGGGTAACTCCCTGCAACAACAGCTAAATCTAAAAGTGTTGTCATCTGATTGCCTTGCTTTTTCTTTCATGAACTTGAGCCCTCCAGCTCCAGAGTACAAATAGTGTGTGTTGTGCATGTTGCTTTCTTCCATCACAGGGCCCCAACCAGCTGCAATGTTCCTGGCTAACCCGTCATTTTTCCACCTGGGTACCCAGAGTGTGTGACTGTGTAGGGACTCTGAACTGCATGCATAACTGTCTGATTAATATAGCTTTTAAGCAAATGAACCTGATTGCGCCCCCTCCCTTGTTCAAGTCCCTTGAATAAATCAGATTTAACTTTGTTTGCATTTAACCTGACTGTGGTTCCAGTTTGTGCCAAACGTATTGTACTGTTGCTATTTGCTGTGCTTAACCTTGTTTTACAGGGGGTCCCCAGGGTCAAGCTAGAGGCCACTAGAAGGGAAAGAGGGGGGTTACAGTGTCCCGGAGGGCTGTGCCCAGGGTAGCTTGTCCACTAACAACTCTGACCTCCGGGTGGAGGCATCCATTTCATTACCCAGGCCCCTTAACCTGCTACTAGCCAAGCAGGCAGGGGTAGTAGCCCTTAGGATAGTGCCACCTAGGGGTTACAAATGCATTAGGTACCATTAAAAAAAAAATAATAATAATGTGGGTGATGGGAAGACAGGAGAGAGAGAATCTGGAGAAAAAAATGGAGCAGCAGCCAGCTTGAAGGTCCAGTACCCACAGACCCCCCACCCCTGCCTATGCCCCTGGACCACTGGGTGACACTATGTGGAGCAGCCAGGAGGGAGCATCACCAGGCCTGATGTGGGGTGTCTGACTCAAGAGTTGGGAGGAAAGGCTTAGTTGGGGGGGGGGGGCAGACCAGATACTGCAGCTACTAGCTGGCCTAATCTGTCCATCTCTAATTATAATGTGAGGAGACCGTGGGAAAAAGTCCCAAGAGCTCCGCCTAATCCCATGATGGCATCACAAGTGGAAAACATTTTGCATACAGACCTGACTTACTGAAACAGAGACAGATAACATTAAAAGGCCTCAATAATGGAATGACTTACCCTGTTTGACAGAGTGCTCCTGTGCCCTACTGAAAAAGCAGACTGCACTCTTTATATAGAAACAAGAAGGACAGAAAATATATGAGCAGTGTATCCAGTCTGTCCCAAAATTCTGTAGCTAAAAGGACCAAACAGTGGAGTACCTTGAAGCGAATGGGTTGCAGAATAGTAAACCGCATGATGATGTGACAGGAAGATCATGCCAGATGGACATAGCAGTATTATTTGACTGAATCACCAGGGCGGTGGACAAGGCAGGCACACCTCTCAAATGTCCCTGATTTTCAGTGATGCCCCAGATTTTGCCTCAAGATTTTCCCCATCTCTCTTAAAATTTGTGTTTCCATGACTAAACAATGGGGATTCTAAGCACAAAATAATGTCAAACAAAGTTACAAACATGTTCTTCTTTAGAAAATGCATTTTCTACTAATCCCCATATTCTACCAGCCTCCAGAGGATGTCACCAATTTTTAAGATGTCCCCTTGAATTTGGTCCTTTGTCCCTGATTTTTTTTAAGCCTTGTCCCCGTTTTATGAGGCAGGAGGTTAAGAGAGATGGGGGCAGGCAGTTTTTATTTATTTAATTATCAATTTAGTAACCGGGTAGGGACTGTGAACAATGTCCTTTTTCAGGTCTGACCCGGAACAGACTACAAACAACATTAATAACAAATAATATCTCACATCTAACAATCACATTTAGACTTACTCAACAAAAATAACAAGCTTATTCTTAAAACAATCAAGAGATATAGTTTGGCAAAGAGCAGGAGGTAAGGCATTTCAAAGGGATGGGGCTGCGATAGAGAAAAGACCTCAAACCATTCCGAGTCTTAAAAACTGGGAGATTCAATAAGATCCTATTAGCAGATCTCAATTTAGGGAGGAACTGATGGACTCAACCATATCTGCCAACGAAAAATTAGAAGAAGAAAAGAGACTTATAAAGCAAACAACCAGAAAAATAATTCTTTCCCTAGGAGACAACCAACCTAATTGTGAGTACACCAAACAATGATGTGTCCTAAATGGGACTAATAAAATAAACCTACAAATATTATTATAAGATACAGACAAAACATTGTATTCCCTAACATTCAAATTCTGATACAAATAACAAACATAATCAAAATGTGGAAGTAATGAACCAACAGCGACTGATTTTCTAGTTTCAAAAGCAAAATAAGACCGGAATTCAAACAAAATACCCAATTTCTGATTTATTGTTTGACTAGCATACTTAATATGCAATGAAAAAGTTAAGCCACAATCTAACCACACACCCAAATATTTAAATTGGGTAACCTGATCTATCTTGCAGCACCATCCCCATCAGAAAGCCGTAAGCAAGGATTATCTTTCAGCATAAGTGGAGTCCCATAAATCATTGATTTTTTTTTTTTTTTTTATTTAAGATCATGGAATTAGTTACAAACCAAGCACACATATTCCTGTAGCTAATATCAAGAGCATTTACCAAATCTTCTTGTTATTTACCCTTACTATAAAGGGTCAAATCATGTGCATACACTATTGAATCACAAGGTCCACAATAAGCAGGCAGTTGGTTAACAAATAGAGAGAATAGCAAGGGCTGTAATACGGACCCTTGCGGAACGCCACACTCAATCAAAGCCATTTGGCAGTCTTGCGACCCAATACACACAAACTGTTGACGATTTACTAAACAGTCATTCACCCAAGATAATGCACTTTTGGAAAAACCAATAGCTTTCAACTTACATAATAAAAACCCGTGATCAATTAAATCAAACGCCTGGTCAGGCCCACAGATACCGCCCCCGTCATTAGGCCATCTTCAAAGCCCCTGAGGACGGTGTCCGTGAACCTGACCAAGCCAGTACCAGTTCCATATCCCCGTCGAAGCCCATGCTGCTGTGAACTTAAGATGTTATAACAATCCAAGTAATCTTTCAGTTGACTAGAAACTACTCTCTCCAACAACTTACTCAGAGGGTTTAAGATGGATATGGGCCTAAAATCGTCCAAAACAGCAGCATGGATTTTTTTTGGGACCAGAACAACCCTTGCACACTTTCAATCAAGTGGGAATTGGCCTGAGGTCAAAGATAAATAAAAAATATAACACAATGGATCAGTAATATAAACAAGAGCTAACTTCAAAAACCTAGCCACAAGACCCCTTCCACAATCAGTACAATTATTGGGCAAAGTACAGACTAAATCAAACATTTCATGCAACTCAATTGCCCTAAACTGAAATTGCGGCCTTGCCACTTGAACAGCCTCCTCACCCTGAATAACATCAAATGATCCTAACTGATAACTTTAATAGTCAGAAAACTTAATATTAAATAAATCTGCAATTTCTGACTGGTCAATAACTGTCTCATCATTCACTCGCAATTTATCCACATCACTATTAATCCTAGGAGACAGAAAGTAATTAACATTCTGCCAACATTTTTTAGAAACTGATAAATTAGTTGTAAACTGTGCATTGTAAAATTCCCTTTTAGTACCTTTCCCCAATTCCGAAACCTTGTTTCTCAGATTACGATAGCTAGCCAGCGAAACAGAAGGGTTACATTTATAATGCACCCATGCATGAGTCCTCTGTTTAATATATAATTTAATCTCATCCGAAAACCACTTGTTTAACTTTGCCTCACAGTCTAACAGTACGTAAAGGAAAAAAGGCATTTTGGATGACCAACAATTCATTTAGAAAATAATCCAATGCACAGTCCACATCAGGTATTAAGTAACAATATGACCAATCAATGGAGGAGAGAGAGGCAGTAACTGCTTCAGAGTCAATCCTTTTAAAACAATGACGTTTCAAGATACGAGGTGGAATCCTTAAAGTCCTAAAGCTCAAGATACAAAAAATACCCTGATGGTATAATACACCTCAGTTTCGGTAAGGCCTTTGATTCTGTTCTGCAACAGAGACTCTTAAAGAAATTGGAGGCTCTTGGGCTAGAAGTGGTGGTAAATGGGAGGGAATGGGGGGGCAGTTACTAGTGAGGTGCAGGTGCGAATGACGTTAGGGCCTGTCCTGTTCAACATGTGTATTAGTGGCTTAAGAAAGGGTATACAGGGCAAGCTGTGTCTATCTGCAGATGACACAAAGCTGTGTGGCATGTGGACAGTGCAACCGAAAGCAGGGATATCATATGAGACTTAGAGAAGCTACAAAAATGGTCCAGAATATGGTAGTTGAAATTCAGCAGTCCCTGGCATATAGGAATCAATTGCTTCTTTTTTGTGAGGTAAAAAAATAATAATAAAAAAAAACAGTTAGTGCCTGTTGCTCACCAAGATTTCGGGGGACCCACCGTCCCCTTTCTCATGGTGGACATATATATATTATATGTCTTCATTGCAAAAAACTGCATTAAAGCACTAGTTAAAAGAAAGGGTCCCTCAGCCTTTTACTCTGTTTACCTGTGTAGTTTGTAGGAATGAACAATGATTTTGTCTATCGTACCCTCTTAATTTCATCAGGATTTACATGTAAATCAAGTTACTTAAATCTGGTATGAAAACCTGCTTGACTCCATTGCAACGGTCATGACTGGACTTATGTTTGGCATCCTGAAATTTTATTATTTATTGCTAAAGCCTGCAGCAGTTATACAGTATTGGCCAGTGCTGTTGCTGTACTCTGCAGTCCCTATGTTCATGTCTTATGCTGGCCATGAAACTTTTCAAGGCATAGTAAGTGTCCTGCTGTTTGCTGTATTTAAATAAAAATGCATTTAGGGAATACATGGACTTCACAAGGCATGTAACAAAACTGAATGAGAGTATAGCATCTACTGTCTTGTGCAGGTACACATCATCAACTTCCATGGTGCCTTGCATGAGTGGGGCCATGACCTCTGCAATTGAGGAAAACAGGCTTTCACACCAGGGCAAAACAAAGTGAAGCAACCTCATTTATATTTACTGTAGATTAGGAGAAATTAGGGGGATGCAAGAGAGGGAATCATTGTTCATGCCTGCAAACTACACAGGTCTACAGAAAACAGGTTGAGGGTGACTTTCCCTTTAAGGTTCAACTTAACCCCACAAAAGTAGGGGAATGTAGCATTAGGGTTTCCAGCCCTAACTCCCCCCCAAGCAGAAAAAGGAAAAGATCACTCAAGCAACCACAGAAAGCCATCAGCATGTAAGACAAACAACTGCTTTCAGATTACACAGATTCAGTACCACTGATGTTACCTTCGTGGATTTGTATTGGTGGCATGTACGCTACAAGTCCTCACTTTTGGCTGCAGACAGAAATTCATGATACTCAAATGACAACACTAGAAGCACAGGCCCCTGCAGCCATTGATATACGATACCCAAATTACAAAGCCAATCCTTCTGTAACCACAGGTACTCATGTACACTGTAAGACATAAACATACTTCTGGCTGCAGAAGCACATGCCCCTGAAGGGCCTGCACTTCTGCAGTCACAGGTTTATGAAATAAACCAACTTCTAGCTGCATGAATGTAGGCTCCAGTGGGGCCTGCACTTCTGCAGCTGCAGACAGAAATCTGTGATACCCAAATTGCAATGCTACTTCAGCTTGCAGAAGTGCAAACCTATGAGGCTAGTGCTTCTGTAGCCACAGATATTCATGCATATTGTGAGACATACACGCACTTCATTTTTTATTATTTATTCTCCTGCTCCATGGCCCTTTCTATCTGGAGAGAGCCCCAGCCCCGTCCCCGATGTCCACTATCCAACCAGCTACGGTACAAGTCACATTAAACTGTTCCCTCAACTCACTGGTGTAGCACTGTTCAATGAGTTTCCTAATCTGTGCAGGGTTTAATTCAATGAATTAGTAAAAGTTTAATACTGGTTTGCATCTAGCTGTTATGTGCTATAAGCTTTATTTTCAGCTGAGTGCTTATGAGTTTCATTTCAGAAGGCAGACTAAACAACTCTTAAGGAATGCTGTGATATTTATAAACAATTCTCTTAAGGAATACTGTGATATTTATAAAGAATGCTCTTAAGGAATGATGTGATATTTATAAACAATGCCATGAAAATGCAGCTACTGCCATTTCACTAAACAGTCACATGTGAGCTGAATAGGCAGTGAAGGATGGTTGGAAAGTAGTTGAAAGCTTGAACAGTTTGTGCTGCCAATCCAGTAGCATAACAAAAAAAAAAAAAAAAAAATTCTACACCTGTGAGTTGATGGAACAGTTTAATGTGACTTGTACTGTACCCCCAGGGCATACCCCCCACCAGCGGGATTGACGGGGGGCCCAACTGAGACAGGATGCTGTACAAGGGCCGGCACATGGCTATTTAGGGGCGGGATCTGCAAGCTCCCCCCCCATCATCTGCCGTGAACTTTTTCCTCTTTGGTTTTCTCCCCCTCAGAGGCAGAGCATGCAGGATGCCAATGATGCACACTCCATCAGGCATCTGCCCCACCTCTGACCCAAAGTCTACAGTGTCGGTGCGCCAGCCCCCAGTCGCCGCTGGGGGGCCAGGCATACACCGACAACTGGTTGCCCCCCTCCCTGGAGAAGGAGAGCTGTCCTTGGGATGCTCAATCCTTCTCCTCCCCTGCCGACCCCCGGCAGCCCATGCTTGCTCCCGAACATGGGTTGCTGGCATAGTGCGAGGTGTGGCATCCAGCACCTCAACCCTCAGTGCCACCAGGCCAACATACACACACTTCAAACTGTGGAATTACAGCCTTCTGCAGCAACAGGTGTAAGACATGAACACCAATTTCTGTCTGCAGAAGCACAGACCCCTGTAAACAGAAATCCATAATACCCAAACTGCAACACTACTTCTGTCTGCAAAAGCACAGGACCCTGTAGGGTCAGCACTTTTGGAGCCACAAACAGAAATCCATGATACTCATATAGTAACACTGCATCTGTCTGCAAAATCATGGGCCCTACTACTTGCACCCTCTATACTTCAGTTAGCTGGATTTCTCTAACCACCAAAAGGTTGAAAAACCTGTGTGGCTTTCAAGGCTCTCCGAAATGATGTACCAAATTTCTTTTTATAGGACCTCTAGTCTATACAACCTGAGAATATGCAATTACATTTTTCTTGAGGCCCCTATCTATACATCCAGTTATGGCAAAATGGGTATTAGCTGGCTTGCCTCTGCGTACTGGAATAAACTACAAGCCTCACTTCAACTGAATTCGCTGATGAGCCTTTACAAGTTCAGACTGCTGCTAGAAATTCACTGCACTGATACATGTACTTGTCTCCAGATTCTCTTTCGTCCTTACGGTACCCTGATTACTGTTTTCTTCTGACTTGTTTATACTATCTCGTTATTTTAATACAGTGTATAAAAGAAGTTCGTTCTGCATGGCTTTTCATCCTAAGCAGAACACTGTTGTACCACAGTGCAATGGTCATGAAACATGGTTGTACCCTTCTGTGGTACAACAGTGTTCTACACAGTTGATGTCATTGTCCATGTGATGAATTCTAATGACAGCACAGCTGAAAAAAAAGTGCACTTCCAACAGATGCCATAAAATGGAACACTACAATGTGGACCTTTGCTAGTTTACTCTGTTTTGAACAAAACTTTGAAAAATGAAACCTTTAGATGGACATTAAGTTACGTAATCTTATTTTTTTTTTTAAATCATGTTTCTCTGTATCAGCTGACACTTGTACCTGACAACGGGAGAACAGTCCGAGAACAGAGCAACAGTTTAAACAGTTAAAAGAACATTATTAATTGCTTTATACACTATAAAAAATACTGGTTGGGCAAAACTATGCCCAACTAGCCTGTCTTGCCACCTCAAGGTTCAGATTATAACGGACCTCTCGAGCTTCACTCTCAGGGTCTGCTGTAATCTGAATCTCTTGATAGCAGCACAGATTGGCTGGGAATGGTTTTCCAACCAGTATTCTCTATATATTGTACTTTTTTATTATACTTGTTTCTGCTGCTGCTGCTGTATATCATCATATCATATCAGTGTCAGTGGCTCAGTAGGTAGCACACTCACCTCTGAGGCCGGGAGATCAGAGGGCTGTGGGTTCAGTTCCCACATCTGGCACTTGGGTTAATATCCCAGTACTGACACTGTAGTGCAGCATGAGAGGGGTGCTGCACTTCTGAGGTGCCGCCTTTCGGATGAGACGTTAAACCGAGGTCCCATCTGCCGCATTGGTGGTAGTTCAGGTGGATGTTAAAGATCCCACTTCTCAAAAAGAGTAGGGGAATTTCCCCGGTGTCCTGGCCAAATTTCCCTCATTCACTAAAAAAAAAAAAATACCACCAACAGCTTAATCTGGTTCAAGGTCAGTTGGCATTCTTCTGTATCCCCCTCCCCTAGGTCGTGCCTGAAAATAGGCAGGATTTGCCTAGTGCACTTACCCGGTCAACAAAAACTAAAATAAAAATTAAAAAAATATTCTAGTACTGTATATCTGCTGTTTGTTTGTTAAACTATGTATTTTTTATGCAATACTGTTGATTTTTATACTATTACCTGTCCAAACCAGGACTTCCTTGCAAATGAGCCTTGCTAAAAAAACAAACAACAAAAAAAACAGGATATCCTAGTTCAGTTATTTTAATTATGATGGGATATATATACATAAATATATATATATATTTATACAACTTATGTCCTGGGATAAACATCAGTATAAAAAGTGATATCTCAAGAAGCCAGTGAAGATAACATTGATATCTTCATGTTCCTATACGTCATCATGATATCTTTAACACTCCTATACGTCATCCTGTTCTGTAGTCATCTCCAATAAATCCTATTGGCCCCTCATAAAACTCAGCTGTTGTAAAGCTCTGCCTCTCAAGCACCTGAACCCCACCACCACGACTCTTAAATTTGCTATCAGTTTCACACAATCAGTAATTAAAAAACTCACTTATCTGGTTGATCCAGCTGTTTTATCCTTGTCTCACCAACAGTGTTTAATTTCTGATACGCTACATTTTCAGCGTGACCGAGCGCTAGCAAGAGAGTACATTGACTACCTCAAAGACATTTAAAATAAGATATTCGCACTGGTTTCATTCACTTTGCTGGCCTTTATTAGAGAAAAGCTACTAAGACTAGAGAGAGAGAGAGAGAGAGAGAGAGGCGACATGACAGCTTCAGAAGTGAAAGTAAGCCTGAGCTCTGCGCTTGCGCTCACTGCTCTGAAGCTCCGACATGTCTCTCTCACTAGTACAGTCTTCTTATAATCTCCCAAATTTATGCCCCGCTAAGGGAAAGCCAGAAATCTGTGCAGCACACCCCGGTAGCCATAGCTTTTATAAACAGCTACTGCAGCCACACAGAAAACAGAGACTGAATCCAAGGCCTGAGCCTGGAGCAGAGTACTGCAGCCTGGAACTTTGGAAAGCCCGGAAGCTCCATCACTCAAATTGTTTCTGCAGATTCCTCCCAGTGTTTTCTGTGCCTCTTGAAGCTTTCCAGTGGATAGATAGAGCCTAACTGCTGGTGGATTGTTTTGTGGGCCATCTGTCCTGGAGCTCGGCTCACCTTCTTGCCCGTGGTTTCTTTTTCTTGGCTTCCTGGGAGGCGTTCTGTTGTATCAGCTGGAGGGTTGCCTCCTGAGCTCCCCGAACCCTCTCCTAGGAATGTCTGTCAGTGGACAGGCGCTTCTCCTTGGGTTGTGGCTGGGGTAGTCCAGGATTTTATGGTTGGGCTGGACATCCAGAGTCCCTGGATTCAGTCTCTGTTTTCTGTGTGGCTACAGTAGCCGTTTATAAAAGCTACGGCTACCGGGGTGTGCTGCACAGATTTCTGGCTTTCCATTAGCAGGGCATAAATTTGGGAGATTATAAGAAGACCGTACTAGAAAGAGAGAGGACATGTCGGCAGCTTCAGAGAAGTGAAAGTGAGTGTGAGTTCGCACTCACTTTCATTTCTCTGAAGCTGCCGACATGTTTGTCGTCTCTCTCTCTACTCTTAGTAGCTTTTTTTTAACAAAAGCCAGCAAAGTCAATAAAAACAGTGCGAATATCTTATTTTAAATGTCTCTGAGGTAGTCAATGTACTCTCTTGCTAGCGCTCAGTCACGCTGAAAATGTAGCACATCACAAATTAAACACTTTTGGTGAGACAAGGCTAAAACGGCAGGATCTCTCTCTTTCTACTGTCAGCAACTTCTTTCTAACAAAGCCCAGTAACATCAGTAAAAACGAAGGGGATTTATAACAATTTCCACTGAGAGCACTTTATTTTAAATGTCTGTGAGCTAGTCAATTTACTATATTACTCGGTCACGCTGCATTCCATGTCTAGGACATCACAAATTAAATTCTTTCGGTGAGACAAAAGGGAAACTGCAGGATCAACTAGATAACTTTTAATAACTATGTTTTTACCACTTACGGCAGGACAAGAGCCATGGGGAGGTTGGGGCACTGCTAGTTCTACCTAGTAAATATCTACACTATTGTTTTAAGTCCCAGATTTGGTACCTTGTCTTGGGATGGAAGGTGCTCCAAAACATATCTGGGGTTCGTGTTGGGGGCCCAGCTCATAAGTTGTATAAACAGAACATGACATGGCCTGACTGAAGATATCACATTTATCTTCACTCGAGGCCAATGACATCAAGATATCTTACTCGTATCTTCAGTCAGGCCATGTCATATCCTATATATATATATATATACACATATATATATGTATGTGTGTGTGTGTGTGTTTATCTACTGTTCCTGTTCTGTTATTTATGTAATTGTAATGTTACTGTAAGGATGCCCTGAGCCTTTGGGGGAAGGGTGCCCCAAACAAAATCTACTACTACTACAACTTAAGTTGGATAGCTTGTTTATCATAATGAGCACCTGCTAATTTTTTTTTTAATTAGACACAACACATTCTCATGAGTGTGGCAAATACAGACACACTGCCCAGTAATGTACATAACTACAACCATAAATAGGCAATTTACAGAGTTATCTTGTATAACAGTAAAACAAACTACAGACTTTACTGCATATAGTAACAGGATTTAATCCTGTTCTACAAATAAAATGCTGCATCTCAAGGGGTCACTATTCTGGGGAATGACACTTGACTCCAAATAAATAAATAGGTAACAACAGTTATCTGGAACTAGTAGTATCACAAAGTTAATAGAAACACAGATTTTTGTCAGCAGGAAAGGACCTTTAGGCCCATCCAGTTTTCCCCTTGTCCCAGTCTATTTCATTACCATTGACCCTAGCTGGCCATAGGTGCCACTCCTTCCCCCATTCCACTACGCAATATGCCCCTGTGCCCATCCCATGCATGCTTGAAGCCCCCACAGTCTTTGCCCCCACTGCCTCCTCTGGCAGGCTGTTCCAGTCATCCATCACCCTTTCCATGAAGAAGAACTTCCACACATCTCTCCTAAACTTTCCTCCTCTTAGCTTCATTGCATACCCTCCTGTTCTAGTGTCTTCCTTTTTCTGAAATGGACTCTCCACTTGTACCCTGTTCACTCCTGTGAGGTACCTGTAGGTTTCAGTCATGTCCCCTCTAGCTGTCCTCTCTTCCAGGGAGCACATGTTGAGTTTCTGCAGCCTTTCCTCTTATGGCTCCTCATGCAACCCCCTCACCATTTTGGTTGCCCTCCCCTGTACCGCCTCCACCCTTTCAATGTCTTTACGGAGGTGCAGCCTCCAGAACTGGACACAGTACTCCAGAAGAGGCCTCACCAGTAAGAGGTACAATGGCAGCACCACCTCCCTCCTCCTGCTAGAAATCCCTCTCCCAATGTGCCCCACCATCTTGTTAGCCTTTCCCACTACTAACATGATGACCCCTACGTCTCTTTCTTGCTTGGTAACTGTAAGCTCTACTCCCCCCATCTTATATACAGTCCCTGGGTTCCACAGTCCTAAGTGCATAACCTTGCACTTTTTGGCACTGAAACCTAGCTGCCACCACCTAGACCATTCCTCTAGTTTTCTCAGATCCCTTTGCATTCTCTCCGCCCCTTCCTGAGTGTCAACCCTGTTGCAGATTTTTGTATCATCTGCAAAGAGACACACTTTATCCTCGAGCTCCTCTGCAATGTCACTTATGAAGACACTGAAGAGAATCAGTCCCAGCACCGAACCCTGTGGCACCTCATTAATCACTCTCCTATCACCTGAGTGGCTACTGTTTACCACACAAGTTGCGTCCTGTCCCTAACCGGTTTGATACCCAGCTTGTCACTTTCTCCCCACCGTCAAGCTGCTTAGCTTCTTAACTAGCCTCCTGTGCAGCACGGCATCAAAAGCCTTGCTGAAGTCCAGGCAGGCCATGTCTGCTGCTCTACCTTGATCCACTTCTCCAGTAACCCAGTCAAAGAAATCTCTAAGATTAGTTTGACGTGACCCCCCCCCCCATGAAACCATGCTGCCAATGGTCCTGCAGCCCTTTTGCCTCCAGGTGATCTACGGGCCTCTCCTTCAGTAATGTCTCCATTAACATCCCCAAAACTGATGTGAGACTGACTGGCCTGTAGTTGCTAGCATCCTCCCTACTGCAGCTTTTGCGCAGGGTGACTAGACTGGCCCACCTCCAGTCCTCTTGAACTTCTCTCATCGTCAATGAGGTGCTAAAAAGTGCTGCCAGAAGGGCAGCCAGCACTGTGCTCAGTTCCTTTGGGACCCCTAGATAAATCCCACTGCCTTATTCTCCTTTATGGCTTCCAATCCCTTCTTGAGCCTCCTCACTAAGAATGGACTCATGTCCACTCCCCCCTCTCCCTGTTTCTTACTGCAGCATGTTGATCTGGCCCCACACCCTCTACCATGAAGACCAAGTAGAAATAATCATTTAGTATATCTACTTTTTCTGATCTTCCTCATGCACCCTCCCCCACCCTCCTGATTCTCACTATCCCCCTCCCCTTGTCTTCCTCTTCTCACCCACATACCTGAAGGTCTTGTCCCCTTGTTTGACATCTTTAGGTATCCTCTCCTCTTTTATTGCTTTAGCTGCTCTCACCCTCCTTCCAGACTCCCTTTGTTTTACCAGTTCAGTGGGATGCTTACATTTATCTTGCAAAGGATATCTTCAAAAGGATTTTATTATATAAAACAAGCATTAAAAACTAAAATTCTGTATGTTAACAAACAGAACCCACTCAGCATCACATCACAGTGCTGCCACTCTCAGAATTTTCAAGAAGACGTTCTTAATACTATAAAAGACCAGGTAGGCATGTACTGCATATAAATAGCTATACAACATGAGTGGGACCACAATGACAAGAAAAACATGATTTCTTGACCGGTGGCAGAAATAACAGCAAGATATCAAAAATAATGTTGCTGTAATTGTTGCCATAATTGATGTCTTGAAGGCAAGTATGATCACAGTGGCATACTGAATCAGTCAGACCAGCTTTCACTATGCTGATGACATCCTCAGGATAAGTCTGTAAGCTGGCCTTGTCCTAATAATCTTATCCTGATGAAAAATAAACATTTTACCTACCTACCTACCTACATCACAGTTGCCTAGTGCTCCATTTAAAGGTAATTTCCAAGATTTACTGTTGGGCTTTATAACCCGTTACCTTATTGCGACACCAGACCTTTGAGCTATAAATGAACATTTTTGGTTAGTCCTGTTAGGAAGAGAAGGGATCATAAATCAAGCTGAACCTGATGACAAGCCAATACCTTCCACTTCCCGGTCCACCAGCTATACCCCTGCGCTCAGACATTTTATGATGTCTGACCACGGAAGGGTGGGCATGCCTTACTGAAGTTCGAGGGTTCAGTTCAACTTTACATAATAAAGGCCTGGCACATATGAAAGCCATTAGTTGAGCGGTAGCTTTCATATATACTAAAGGCTGCTTTATCACATAAAAAAGTTTTGAAACTGAGCCCCGTAGACTTCAATGGGATGTGTCCTCATGCTCGCCCTGGTTAGATGTCACAAAACGTCTAAGCAGTGGGGCATGGACGGTGGACTGGCAAGTGGAAAGAACAGACTGGCCATCGGGCTTGGCCCGATTTATGACCCCTTCCTAACTGGACAGTTAAAAAAATTATCACTGATGGCTCAATGGACTAGTACTGTACCAAGGTGATGGGCTATAAAGCCCAACAACCCCTTTGAAAATGCTAAAAATATACCGTAAAGGAGAACTGCATTGAATCTCGAAGTTATTTTGCTCTCTAGAAGCTGTTTTTTAAATATTTGCTCCAATTCTGTTATTGCTGCAGCCTTACAGCAGGCCTTTTAGATAATTCAGTGGGTGTTTCTGAATGACACACTGGTGGTAAGGGCCATTCTGAAACTGTATCATGTACAGTAGTTTATGTCCTTTCCAACCACAGAGTTCTATAGTAGACCACAGATGAACTGGGACAACAATGGAAGACCTGAGCTGACTGAGCAAGAACATAAACTACATCACTGCAGTTCTAAAATGGCACTTACCATCAAAATCGTAAATCAGAAAAACTCATGGAACTGGCTAAAGGCCAGTAAAGATGGACCAACAACAGACTTGGAACAGATATTTAAAAAACAGTTTCTATGGGAAGCATGACTAGGAGGGTCAGCACAGTTCTCCTTTAAACCAGCAGCTGGAATCCACGAGAAACAGTTAAATCATTAAACTAACAGCATATTTAAAAGTTATAACTCGTAAACTTATGTTGCATAACGCAGCGGTCAGGCTCAAAATACGCAGTATTAAATCTGAAAATTGCATATTCCTATTATGTTCCAGTTTTGTTAAGTGGAAAATGTCCATTTACAATCAATCCTCCTAGGCGATAATGAACCTAACCCAGGCCCCTACGTTTTGACCTTACATTCAGCTGGGAACAAGATCTCCAAAAGATTGAAGACTGCAGGCTGTCGTCGAGGCACAGGTCAGGAAGCAGAGGGAAAACCCAGGAGCAGCTGTAAAAATCACCAAAACTTTATTTACTGTAGTAGTAACTTAAAAATAGAATAATAGATGGGTTAGTGTGTATTACAAGGCTGTAATTTCATCGAGAGTTTCTGGGGACATAGATAACCTCGAGAGGTTTCTATGTCCCCAGAAACTCGAGATGAAATTTCAGCCGAGTAATACACACTAACCGATTTGTTATTTTTTGTAATATATGGATTAAGGAAGCTGGTGAGTTCTTACCTGTGATGGGTTGAAAGCTGAATCAGGAAGTTGAAGAATTAGCAAACTTTGTAAAAGTTCCTTGTGAAACATGAAAATAGGTAAGTTTTTTTTAAATAGCCAATGATTGTGGCAAAAGAACCATGTTTGAGATTTTTACTGAGACAGTATCGGGAAACTGAAGCAAGCGGTACTTTCCCGCGAATGACTTTTTGAAATTTTACAACTGTGAGGTGATTGTTTTGGCTCGTGGTCGGCCATGAGGTTGAGGGGTGCACTTGCGCTGTGCTGTTGCAGTGATAATACTATTGTTCGTTGGAACGATAGTATTATTGAGAGTGAAGTGTGGTATTATTGAGTCTGCAGAGTTCTGTGAGATGGATTACGAGGAATTTTTTAAATCATTTTCGATGATATTATTTGGCAAATCCATATATTACAATAAAATAAACCTGTTCAGAATAACTATGTACAGAAGCTAAAATAAAATCTTTCTTGCAAAAAAAAATCTCATCTTAGGTGTTTTTATAAGTCTTTTTCAACCCCCATCCTTTGCAAGCTTCCTGTAAATTTCAGGAGCTGCTAGAACACTGAGAACTTCCTGAGGTCCCCACAGCAACTGCAAAAGGATCAGGCATTTGCACCCAAGTAACCTCTAGCTTTTTACACTTATCTCAAATTGTAAATATATACCCATTTCAACAGTAACACCATATTTTCTAAACAAAAAGTGATCCCATTTTCAGTTTAATTTCCATATACTGATCTGCACATATTCTTATATTACCAGATCTAGATAAGTAAGGGAGGAAAAACAGAAAACGAGAAAACAGAGAGACAGTGAGAGGCAAAGAATTGCGAGACTGTTCGGGCTGATCAAATCCGAAGTCTCACAAGAAAATTTGGCTGCGCAACCAGACAGAGGAGAGAGAAAAAGGAAAGAATACAGATCCTTGCATTTACACACGTTGTCCAACAAATGGGACAGGGTTCTATTCTACCCTGTTACACAGGCATGAACATCAAGAGTCTCATAATGAAGACAGAACTCCTATGAACCTGGGTATCTTGCCATAAACCTGAGGTTCTAGCAATTTCAGAAACCTAATTGCAATGACATTTCTTCTGCAGTGCCCTGAGTGTCCACAGATACCAACTAATCAGATGAGCAGACCCTCAGGTAAAGGCGGTAGCCTGGGCTTCTATGTCAAAAGCAACATCACGCACAAGACTTTGATATGAGACTTCACAATCAGTTGGCTACACTCCCTGAGTCTCTATCTATTAAAATCACCCAGGCAATAAAGTAGAATAGTGTTTCCTTAACTGTAATTTCTGCTTTGTGTAGGCACCGCCATAGGCAGTCACATGGTATGGACTGTCCTTCCCTGCTAGTTGAGACAGGTTGTAAGAGTCTGAGATATGTCTTTCGACATGTCCATTCCCAGACTCCCTCAGTCCAACCTACTGTCCAAGACTGTAGCAAAAAATATTGTGCTGAGAAATAGGAAACAACCACAATAAACATTAAACAACAACACAAATTAACAACACCATGAAAAATAAACTATATTGAATACAGGACAGAAGATAATATAGGGAAAAGTACAGCACTGAAATCTGGAAGGTCCTGACTGCCTATGGACGAAGCCTATGCATAACTGGAATAACTGGTAAGAAAATACAGGTTACTCACCTGTAACAGGAGTTCTAGGAATGGTATATGTTGTTCATCCACACTTATTGGCAGGTTCCTTGCCGCTTTAAATCTTGCTGGAAGGTCTTCAAGCTGGCTCTCCCACCCACCCACCGGGTGAAGGCCCAAAACTCTGTCCGCCCCATGGCGCCTGATCTGGCCTGCTGTAGGCTCAGGGTTGTCGCGGGCGGGGAGGTTGGTATGCGTGTGGATGAACAACATATACCATTCCTAGAACTCCTGTTACAGATGAGTAACCTGTATTTCTAGGGACAGAGATATGTTGTTCATCCACACTTATTGGCAGACTCCTAGCAGTTCTCTGGGAGGAGGAAGGCAAGGCACGCACCCCCAGTACTTACTTGGGAAATAAGGACTGGAGAACCGAGGCCCCAAAACCAGCATCCCGGCGTGACTCAAGGTCGATGTGGTAATGGGTAATAAAGGTGTGTGCTGACTCCAGGTAGCAGCCCTGCAGATTTCCTGGATAGGGACGCCCCTGGAAGCAGCCACCGATAGCAGTATGACGGGTAGAATGAGCTCTTATCCCTCTGGGAGGCTCCATGCCCGTCCAACTTATAGCAGCCGATCTATGCAGGAGGTGACCCACCTGCCTATCAGTCCGCTTGGCTGCAGGTCTGCCAGGTGCGGCTTCAGCGAGGTGACAAACAGCTGGCGAACCTCTCTCAATTTCAGCCATGCGCCCTTATAATAAGCGAGTGCCCTTCTAGGGTCCAGTGTATGAAGCCTATTCGGCCTCCGAGGTGTGATTGGGTAGAACACCGCAGAGTCAGCACCTGGTTAAGGTGAACTCCCACCACCTTCGGAAGGAATTTCGGTGGGGCGAGACAACCTTGTCCCTGTGGAAGACCAGGTAAGGAGACTCGATGCAAAGTGCCTGGAGCTCTCCCATCCTTCTGGCTGACGGATAGCCACCAAGAAGGCGGTCTTCCACGACAGGTGAGAGAGATCACACCTGTGCACTGGTTCAATGGCTTGCCCATGAGCTTTGCCAGTACCAGCAGTAAATCCCACGGAGGTGGAGGTTCTCGCATCGAGGGGAAATGTGATCAAGGCCTTGAAAAGCGCCCGACCACCTTTCCTCAGTGCCACCGACTGCTCCCCGGCCCGCGCCCGGTAAGCAGAGATGGCTGCCAGATGCACCTTTAGGGTCGTCGACCTAAGCCCTTGACTAGAAAGGGACCATAAATACTCCAGAATGCTTGCCACAGAACAGGAGGAAGGGTCCAAGCCCTTGCCCTGACACCAAATGGAGAATCTCTTCCATTTGAAGGTGTAGCATTTTCTGGTCAACTCCTTACGGGACGCCTCAACAACATTGAGGACCTCGTCGGAAAGACCCAAGGCCTGGAACTCTAGCCAGCCAGGAACCAGGCCGCAGGGTGCAGGGATTGAAGGTCCGGATGGAACACCTTCCCCTGATTGACTGAGAGCAGGTTCGGGCGAGCTGGAAGCTGCCTCGGGAGGCTGGAGCCGAGGCTGAGGAGATCTGGGTACCAGAACTGGCGGGGCCAGTCTGGGGCTATCAGGATCACCTGCGCCTTGTCCCTCCTTGCTTTGAGAAGCACCTTGTGAATCAAGGGAAATGGGGGAAAGACGTAGAAGAGGCCCAGGGTCCACAGCCTCGAGAAGGCATCCCCCTGCAGCGAGCCCTGCTGAGGGGCGGCATGAAACAGCCTCAGCCTGCCTCCCTGAGGCAAACAGGTCCACCTGAGGTGTGCCCCAGTGGAGAACAGATCTTGTACTACCTCCGCAGGAGAGACCACTGTGAGATGCAGCCCCATCCAGCTCAGGGCATTGGCCAAGGTGTTGGAGGCTCCTGCCTCCATGAATGGCTAGGAGATCCGCCTCCAGGCTGTTACGAGTGACCAAATGTGAGAGCCTTGCATAGAAGCATGGAGTGCGCTCCCCGCCCCTGGCGGTTCAGGTAGTACATGGTCGTGGTATTGTCCGCCTGACCAGACCACTTGACCCCGGAGAAACGGAGCAAAGGCGGTGAGAGCTAGGCGGACCGCTCAGAGCTCCAGCAGGTTGATGTGGCATCGGGACTCCCATGGGGACCAGAGGCCGTGCACTCGGTGTTCCCCCAGATGGGCACCCCAACCCATCAGAGAGGCATAAGTCGATAGAGAGACCGTCGGCTCGGGGCGGACAAATGGGATGCCCTCCTGCAGATGGAATGGAACGGTCCACCACTGGAGAGCGTTCCACATCTCCTGGGTCACTATCACTAGCTGGTCCAAAGGATCGCAGCGTTGTGACCACTGGCTGGCCAGTCCCTCACTGAAGGGGCGCATGTGCCAGCAGGCCCAACGGACCATGCTGGTACAGGCCGCCATGAGACCCAGAATGCGGGGAAGTCCCGGGCAGCGATTGCCCAACCAGAAATGACTGGGCAAAGGAAGTAAGAACCTCGGCCTGTCCGCCGGAGCCATGCTCTGGCTCAAGAGAGTCAAGCTCTGCCCTGATGAACAGGATCACCTGCTCGTTTCGAGTTCCACTTGGCCTCTGATGAGAAGGCCAACTCGAGAGCAAACCTGAGGGCCAGATCTCTGACCACTCCACCTCCCTGCCTGAGGAGGCTGCTATCAGCCAATCGCCCAGGTAAGGCAGTACACCCGACCCCTCGGGCGCCAAGAGGAATGCTGTCACCACTGCCATGCATTTGGTGAAGACCCTGGAGCTGGAGATAAGTCAAGGGTATGGCTCGGAACTTGAAGAGGATCCTCCGCTCAAAAGCGGAGGAATCTCCAGGTGACGGACGGATAGGACATGAAAGAACGCCCCTGTAGGTCCAGAGAGCAGAACCACATGCCGTGTTCCAGAGATGGTATTATCTGCACCAGAGTGACCATCCTGAAGGTTCGAGACCTTAGGAACTTGTTCAGGTCGTGTAGGTCGAGAATGAGGCGCCAGCCCCCGTCTGCTTTCGAACCAGGAAATACCTGGACATGAACCCTGGTCTGAAGGGGGTCCTCCCCTGCGTGATCACCTCCTTGGATGAGGAGAGCGAGTCGGCTCTCGGGTAGCCGCCAGTGAGGCTGCGACCCCGAGGCCCCTGAGGTGCGATGGTTCTGAAGGGCGGGCCTGCCTCGAATTCCAGAGGTAGGCCTTTCCCACCACCTTCAGTACCCACCTGTCCATGGTAACAGCGGACCAGGTGGAAAGGAAGTGTCTGAGCCGCATTTCAATGGGGAACCAGGGTGAGGTGACAGGGATGGGGGCGACACCCTCAGCCCGTCACTGGCAGGCTTGGAGGAGGGACCGCCGAGGGACCTCCTGGGCCTTTACCTCCTGCTTCCTGTTGGAGGAAGCCGACGGCTTGGGCTTGGGATACCAAGGTCGAGCCTGGCTGCCCTGACGCTGTTGGACGGGCGCCGCGGGTCGCAGAAGGACTAAAGGGCTTAGGCTGTGCTTGGCCTTTGTCCTTCTGAGCGGAAGAGACCGAGTCCAAGGTGGCATTGGACTTCTCGATCCTCTGCAGGTGACCTTCCACCCCAGGGCCGAAGAGGTCAGTCCCCAAAAAGGGAACATCCGCCAACTTGTGCTGGGTATCCGAAGTAAAGGTGGATATCCTCAGCCAAGCCCGACGACGCATGGCCACTGCGGCCGCCACAGACCTGGCACATGAGTCCCCGATGTCTAACGCAGTCTGGAGCTGCTGTTTAGCCACTGCCCTGCCCTGGTCCCGCACCTGCCTGACGGTAGTCTGCAGATCAACGGGAAGATGAGGGACAACCTCATCCAGGGAACCCAACAGGGCGTGACAAAAATGTGCCATGAGGATGGCCGAACTGGCCTGACGAAGGCCGAGAGAGGACGAGTATAGACTTTTCGCCCGCATAATCCAATTTCTTGGATTCCTTGTCAGGAGGTTTGTCCACATCCTGTGTTCTCGGCACCGGAAAACGCTTATCGGTAACCAACCCCTCGGCCGAGGGTGTTCTGAAAACCGGACAGGGAACCGTGGGACCGCGATACTTCCTGGCCAACCTGGTCAAGGCACAGGCAGGAAGCAGGACGCTGCCAAAGTTCCAAGGCCGACCACTCATGGCTTCGGCCACAGGAAAGGCCTCCGGAGAATCCCTCGGTCCAGAATCTCCGTGAGGGGATACCTGGCCCGTTTAGAAACGGGTTCGAGCTTCATCCCGTTGGACTCTGAGATGAGTCGAAGCAACCCTAAGAAGGACGAAGGGCTATCGTCCATTGACTGTCCTCCCGAGGACTCCAAGTCCATGCACTTGGAGAAGAGGAAGGAACCATCATCGGACTCAGAAAAGTCCTCAGCTGCCTCGGCCCTGAGCCACCCTCCACCTGCCGAGGTTTATTGGGAGTGAGGGTGACCGACAGCCTATGGGGCAAACCCAAAGCCGACCGAGAATTTTTGGTTGGAGCCCCAACTAATGGCTGTGGGGGCGGAGGTTCCACCAGAATCGGTGGGGCAGCTGGAATTGGCCAAACAACCGGCCTGAGAACAGGCTCCTCGATTACAACGAGGGGTTGTTTCGGCTGCTCCGGTGACAGCCACTTAATGGCCGGGGAAGACGACTGGGTCAGCTTTATTCCCCGGTCAAAAGGAGCTGTTGCCACAAGTTCCTCATACCTCCGACGCAACTTGCGCCAAGCCTCCCTCATCCGAGGAAGAGGAAGAGCGGGCGGCGCACTCTCCACGGTGCCAAGACCGAGACCGCCTATGATGGCGGATCGGGTTGGATCACGAGGATGTCCGAGACCGAGAGTCTCGACTCAGGCCGAGGAAGGCGAGGGAGAAGTGTCGGAATCGGCACTTTGGCTCGGACGTATCCTCACCAAGGCTCCGGAACCGGAGGCACGGATGAGCCGACGGGATCCTCAACTCCCACCGGGGGAACCGGGGAGAGGGGATTCTCAGCTTCTCCAGCCGACAACCCGTCTAACGGGTCGAGAAAAATCTCGACCGCGTCGACAGGAGTCTCGGTCAACTGGCCTGGCAGGGGACACCGTGAAGCCAGTGGTCGAAGCTGAGGGTCGACTGTCGACTGCCCACAAGGGAGAGGGGGATCTTTCCCGCCTCCCAAGAGCGGCCGGACTGAGACTTACTTTTGCTCTTTTGACCTGGAAAAGGTCCCAAGAAGCTGGACCTCACCTTGGTCGAGAGGGTCAGACAAAGCTCCTTAAAAGAAGCCGAGCACGAGGCACCGAGAGAGCGGACAAATGCCGCAGCCGAGGTAGAAGCTGCCTCAGCCGCCTTCGGAGGGTGATCATCTGCTCTAGCTGATCCGCCGAGCCCGCCACCGTGACACCGCCAATCGGGCCTCTTTAGATTTCACCGTGGAATTCTTTCTCGGCGCCCTAGTTGTAATCGGGCAGCACGGTTCCCCAAGGACGAGGCTGAAAAGGAAGAGCACAAGTCGAGGCTCATGGTCGCAAGCTCAAGGCCCAGCAGTAGACGACGTGAGTGCGGATCCATCCTAGACATCCTCTGTCTCGCAAGGGCACCTCCAAAACCGAGTCGATTGTCCATCGCAGCCGCGAGGAGAAGAAGACCAAGTCTTTTAGCAAAAACTTTTAATTTCAAACTTTTCAAGAATTAGAACCAGTCTTAAACGCAACGCTGCTAAGGAGGGAACCTGAGCTTCCAAGCGTAAGGAAGATCTGGCGTCATGGGGCGGAGCCGAGTTTTACCACCGGGGTGGGTGGAGGGGCCAGCTTGAAGACCTTCCAGCAAGATTTAAAGCGGCAAGGAACCTGCCAATAAGTGTGGATGAACAACATATCCATGTCCCTAGAATTATAATTCCCCTCTGTGTATTGACTCCTATAGCCCCTCAGATGGTATGGGCCTCAATAGGCATTTTCTGAGAGAGTCAGTGCTGTATAACCAAACTCATCCTTTGCCTGCCAAGATTTTGTGAAGTCAACCATAGCACATCTAAGGTGATAATAACTGGAAAATGCGTAGATCAAAGTCCATGTGTTGCCTTACAAACATCCTCCAGTGAGGCTGAGGTGTACTCGGATTAACAAGCTGCCATAGTCCTCATGAAATAAGCTCTTATCTTAGTGGGAGCAAAGAGACCCTAGAAAGTGTATGCTAGTCTGATACCTTGACAAAGCCATTTGGCTAAAGTATGTTTGTCCAGAGCAGACCCTTTCTTCCCCGGGCCTACTGTAGGGGACCAAAGAGTTTCTGTATTGTGGAATGGCTTAGTGCACCTGAGGTAAATTCTGAGAGTTCTCTGAACTTCTATGGAGCCATTCCTACTTGGCATTTTTAAAGGGGTAGGACAAAGGGAAGGCAAGATGTTTTTCTTGTGTATGTGGAAGTCGGATACCATCTTAGACAAAAAGGAGGGCACCATTCTAAAGACCACTTTGTACTTCTGAAAAAACTGGCAGGCTCCATGTATGACAGAGCCTGAATTTCACTAATCCCCTTGGCCAAGTAAATGGCCACAATAAAAAAAGACCTTGATGGATACAAGCCACAGGGACACCTCATGCAAAGCTTCAAAGGGGGAGTCCATCAAGGTTTTGTGGTCTGCATTAAGCTTCCAGGGAGGTGAAACTTGCATGTTTCTGGGCTGTAGCTGTAACAGGTTTTGAAGATGCAGACATCCACCGTAAGTTAAATGTCAGTGAGTATGACCCCAAAGACCCCTGATAGCCGAGAGGGCCACCACCTGTACCCTCAGGAAGCTAATTAACAAGCCTTTGTCTAAGCCCTGCTGCAGAAATTCCAAGACACTGGACAGAATGTGGCTGAGAGTTTGATCAGCAGAGGGGAACACAAGGAGCAGAATGTCTCCCAAACTCTCCTGTAGGTCTTATTTATTGAGAATTTCATAGACTGCATCAAGGTGTGAAAGAGTCTTAAATATAAACATAGACAATGACAGCAGAAAAATACCACTGGTCCATCCAGTCTGCCCATAACCCCTAACAAACTTACTGTAAAACATATTGTGCATACAGGGTTCTAACCCAAACTATCCACTCCCATGCTCCCCACCCTACTACTATCACCCTGAGCAACCACTAGCCTTTCACTCTGTCCCAGTCATGTTTAATACCATTGATAGTTTTAGTATCCACCACATCAGGTGGCATATGTTCCATGGCTCTACCACCCTTTCTGTAAAATAAAACTTGCTCACTTCCCTCTTGAATCTTCCTCTCCCGTCAGTTTCCACTCATGCCTCCGTGTTCTTGATCCACTATTTATACTAAATAAACAAATACATCTTTCAGAGTATCCTGCTCTGACAATGTCTACGCTCAGCAGCCATGCCAAGAGGTGGACCTTCTGAGGCTCTGGATGGAAGATCAGGCACCGATGAAGGTCTGGTCTGTTCAGAAGTGGTTGTCACAGAGCTTATTCAATCAGCTCTGAGTACCAGGCTCTTCGTGGCCCTCATGGTGCAATGAGGATTTGTGTTGATGGTTCCCTTTGTAGTTTTCTTAGAACATTTGATGTCATTGATCATAAAAGGAATATGTACAGCAGGATGTCAGGCCAAATCTGGGAGAAGCAGCTGAATTCCAGTGACTGGCTTTCTCTGCATCTGCTTAAAGCACCTGGGGAGCTTTATGTTGGACTTGATGGCCAGGAGATCCAGAAACGGTGTTCTCCAGCGCCTGTATATCAAGGTGAAACTTTCTGGGGCAGCTCCCACTCCCTTGGGGCTTCTATCTACTTAGCCTGTTGGCTTAACAGTTAATGGTAGCCACAAGATGAATTGTTCAGAGTAAGGGCAGGTGCCTCTCCACCTAACAGAGCAGCTTGTAAGACTTAATAATAATTGCTATGCTTTTTGTGCATCCCTGGTGTCTGATGTATGCTACTGTCACCGCATTGTCTGATCTGACTATAATGTGCTGATTCTGTATCTGAATGTAATTGTGCAATTCCAAGACAAAGGACTTAGAGGTGGCTGAGGGCTTGCTTGGCAGAGGAGCACGCCAAGAGCAGAATGTCTCCCAGATTGTCTTATTCACAGTGAGTTTCCTGGATCGCATCACAACGTGGATGACTCCTGCTGAGTATCCTGCTTTCACAAAATGTCTACGCTCAAGAGCCAGGCAGAGAAGTGGAACTTCAGAGGCTCTGCATGGAGACTCAGCGCATGATGAACAAGGTCTGGTTTGTTTGGAACTGGCTCCTACAGCACTACTTCGATCATCTCTGAGTACCAGGCTCTTCATTGTCATCATGGAACAATGAAGACCAGTGCTGACAGTTCTCTCTGCAGTTTTCTAAGAACCTTTAGTATCACTGACCATGGCAGGAATATTTACTACAGGGTATCCAGCCAAATCAGGGAACAACCTTAATTTCAGGAAGGTATCCAACACCCTCTTCTCCCCCCCAAACCCAGTCCCCTCCCTGATCCTCAAGGTGGGTGACACTCCTGTTTCTGACCCTTCTTTTGTCACGTCAGCTTTCAACTTATCCTTCGCCGTTTGTGCCCCCTCCCCTCCTCCTTCAAACCCTCACCACCCCTTTTCCTTCTCTCCTACCCCTCCCACTGCTTCCATTAAGGGCCTCTTGGCTCTTTATCCCCACAAAGGTGTGAGCCTGGGTGGTCTTGACCCCAAATGCCTCCATCTCTCCACCACTGCCTTTGCTCTGCCTATTACCTCCCTTCTCAACCTCTCTTTCTTCTTAGCCTCCATCCCTGACACTTGAAAACAAGCCACAGTCATCCCCCCTTTCCAAAGGGGGTGACGTCACCTCTCTGTCAACTACTGCTCTATCTCCCTGCTCCCTACTCTGGCTAAGCTCCAGGAACACCTCATGCTATCTCAGCTCTTCCCTTCCTCCTCCTTCATCCCTTTCTAGTCTGGCTTCCGGAAGTTCCACACCACCTCCCTCCTTCTGCTTACTGACTCCATTGCATCTGGCATGGATCACGGCTTGGTCACTTTCACCATTTTTGTTGACTTGATCAAAGCCTTCAACACTGTTTCCCACCCCATCCTCCTGGACAGTCTCAGAGCTGCGGGGCTCTCTGTCTCCTCATTTGGCTGATTAAACTCCCACTTTGAGGCCAGGTCTCAAGCTGTCTGTATTGGAGAATCCACATCCCCCCACTCCCTATCAGCTCATGTGTCCCCCAAAGGTTTGCCTTTGAACCAACATCCTTCTCCATCTTCCTGAATGACCTCTCCATAGTCTACTCCTATGCATCCATCAATATGTACATAGGTAACATGGTACTCTTTGCCTCTGGTCGTCTGCCTTGGACCTCACTGCAAGGCTCCAACTGGACTTTACTAACATCCAGCACTGGTTCCCGGCAAATCAGCTGTCTTGCAATCCCAAACAAAATGGTCTCTACGACCTTTGGCACTATGCAGAGGTTTGCCAGACCCACCCCCCTACCCCTCTTTCATTCCTGGAAGGTGCAGCAATGGAGGATGTTGCCTCATTCAAGTATCTCAGAGGCTGGCTGGACTGGCGCTGCGATTTCTCAGTGCATGTGGATGCCATGCACAAAAAGCTGCACCCAAAATCTGGTACGCTTTACAGGTATAAACGGTGTATACAGCTTCCTGTGTGTCAAGAGATTGTCTCAAAGTTGATACTCCCCACCTTTGACCATGATGACACAGTTTACAGTGTTGCTCCCAAGTCCTCCCTGGCTAGACTGGATCCCCTCTTTCACTCCTTTTCTGCTTTGCTCTGAGCTATACATATAAACATATTATAAATCATACTAAAGCTTTTTGTTTTCAAAAAATGGAATTTGAGTTTAAAATCAAAATGTTTCACTTTGCAGAAAATAAGAGAAACACCTGTGTGAAAAATGCACTATACCAACTGAACTTTAAATACAGAATTGTGGAAATGTTTGCATGGGAAACACACTCTTGCGGTTATGAAAGTGTCTGGATCACTTAGAAATCAACAATCCAATTTGGCTAAAATTTTTGTCATGACTAATAAACAAGGACACTGATTTACGGTAACTAAAATAATGAAATTTCTTTTTTAAGACTTGAAATTCTGGGAATTGTGCCAGTGATTGTTAGTCTAATTTCTGGAGTTTACCGGGATTGTACTGTCATTCATTTAATATGTAGATAAATAATCAGTATAAAAGAAGGCATAGTATGCAGACCATTAAATGAAGCAAGCTGAAAATAGCACTGGAAGCAATTATCAGAAAATCACAAGTTCGGCAGATCTACTGATCTGGTGCAAAACGACAAATTCCATGAAATTCTTTGTTTTAACCGGTGTGAAGGCTGTCTAGATTCCACAATTTTAACATTTCTTTTCCGTTAAAAACTGAAAAACAGTGGCCTTGCTGATAAATAGAAAACGTGAACTTCTCCCCCTGGATAAAAGAAGGGAGAACACATGGGCTTCCCTTATATACACATAAGTCCTGTGTCTCTCTACACCCCATACATAAACAGCCTCCTCGTCAGACCAATCATGAACTATCAGTTGTGTTCCCAGTCCAGAAATATTTCTGCACCAGCTGCAAGCACACAACTCGGCTGGGGCAAAGGTCTTTGCCCCTGCTACCCCAACCACCTGGAAAACACTAACTGAAATGGTAATGAACCTCAACAACCTGTGACCTTTCAAGAAGGTGCTGTATTCCTGCACTTACAAGACCCTTGTGACAGTTAATGCATATCCTTCCTCCATCCACTCCAGACTGATATCCCCTCCCATACTCTGTCCTCAGCTAGCCCATCCTTTTTCTTATCCCCTGCCAAAGAATATGACTTCTGATCATTCCATAACTTAAACCTATAGTACTACTATTATTAGAAATGTACTTACACCTGCATGTTAACATGCAAATATGTAACATAGAAACACAGACTTTGATGGAAGATAAGGACTGCTTGGCCCACCTAGTCTGACCATTTCCCTACCTACTGGATAAGCTGCAGATTCTAGTTAACCAACAGTCTATTTCTTCCTACCCCCAACAAAAATCACCTTATGTTTGTGTAACCCCTAGGTGGCGCCATCCCAAAGGCTACTACCCCTGCCTGCTTGACCAGTAGCAGGTTAAGGGGCCTGGGTAATAAAACGGGTGCCTCCACCCGGAGGTCAGGGTTGTTAGTGGTTAAGCTAACCTAGGCACAGCCCTCCGGAACACTGTAACCCCACTCCTTCCCTTCTAGTGGCCTGAGCAATATACAATAATCACTTTCACAGTACCCCTTGTGCACCATACAAGTACCCACACTGTCTGCACTTACCACCAGGGCTGGTTCCTCTGGCTCAACCCTGGGGACCCCCCTGTAAAACAAGGTTATGCACAGCAAATAGCAACAGTACAGTACTTTTGGCATAAACTGGAACCACAGTCAGGTTAAATGCAGAAAAAGTCAGATCTGATTTATTCAAGGGACTTGAACAAGGAAGGGGCGTAATCAGGTTAATTGGCTTAAAGGCTATATTAATCAAACAGTTATGCATGCGCTTTAAGTCCCCACACAGTCACACCTCTGGGTACCCAGGTAGGGAGGCGATGGGCCAGCCAGGAACGTTGCAGCTGGCTGGGGCCCTGTGATGGAAGAAAGCAACATGCACAACACACACTATTTGTAGTCCGGAGCCAGAGGGCTCAGTTCGTGAAAGAAAATGCAATCAGACAATCAGATGATAACACTTTAGATTTAGCTGTTGTTGCAGGGAGCTACCCTAATGTTTACTCACGAAACCCAATACAGGACACAAGCAGGATGAAACTGAGACTGCAGGTTGTTGAGCTGAAGTGCCAGGAGAAGCAGGGCCCACACAAATCACCAAGGCACTGTTCCTGTTCCAGCGCTGAGCAGGGGACTGATCCCCAGGCAAGTCTCTCGTCGATGGCTTTTTCCGTGCAATAGGTAGTTTGGTTGGGCCAGTGTGGCAAGGCCCAGGCGAAATGGCAATGAATTCGGATTCAGTCCGTTGGAGCTAGATGCAGCCTCCAGCGAGCAGAACACAGTTCAACACACAGTGGGGAACCAAATCACTACCCACTAACAGCACACAGCACATTTACATGTAAGAAATTCCACTATACCAGACAGACGGCTATCCAGTCGCAATTACAGTCTATGCACAAACCGGGAGTTCAGAGGTGGCTAGAAATCCTGACAGGCCGATCGCATTCAGCAAATCTTCAGTCTTCTTCAGGTTAAAGCCTGGTCACAGTCCAGTGGCTTAAATAGTCCACACAACTTGGATTCAGTCCGAATAAACTCTATTTTCCCTTCCAGGGACAGCAGGCAGACAGGCAGGCCAAAACTCAGCCCTCTCACAGCTCTCCCACACAAAACTACACAGAACTGCTGTTCAAATCACATGAGCTGTTATTCATTTCACTTCCCAGCTCAGAACTAGCTGAAAACTGCAAGCAGTCTGGGAATTTCCCCAAGATCCAAAAGGTTCGGTAGGCTGATCTCTCTGTCAGTCACAACAAGACCTCCCCCCTTCAGGTTCATTTAGGCGCCAAAATGCAAAAACTACAATTCTTACAAGGTTTGACACCACCAAGCCCCTGTAGGCAGGCTCCATTTTAGAGTCCCAACAGTACTGATTGGCCCATTCTGACAGTCCCGGGCCAAGTTGGTGAGATAAACAGAACAGTCCTTGCTGCAAAGAAAACAGGTTAGAACAAACTGCAATATTATTATCACTTTAATAGATATTCAGCAAATAAGCACATCTTATAACAGAGCTCCTGCGCAAATAGCGATGGCAGAATGGAGCAATTATCTGGCAGCCCGGGCGGGGCTCAAGCATAGAAACACTCAACCCCCTCCCAGATTAATTATAACTGCAATCCAGGCAGCTCTTAAAAGATACAGTACACAGAGGCTATACAGGCACTCTCTGGCAATACATTTAAACTGCTAAAATACAGAACACCAGCCTGGCAGTGACCATTTAGACAAGCTCAAGGAAGACTTTTTGGGAACCTCCTTTTGTAGGGGGGTTACACCTGTCCCATGCATTCTTGAATTCTCCCACAGTTTTAGACCCCACAACTTCATCAGGAAGGCAGTTCCATGCATCCACCACCCTCTCTGTGAAAAAAAACTTCCTCACATTGCCCCTGAGCCGTCCCCCCTCTATCTTCAAATTGTGTTCCCCTGTTCTTGCACATCTCTTTTTCTGAAAGACTTTGTTGATTCCACTGAGGTACTTAAAAGTTTATATCATGTCCCTCCTCTCCCTCCTTTCCTCAAGGGTATACATATTAAGCTCCTTTAGTATCTTCGCGTACGGCTTCTCTTGCAGACCCTGCACCATTTTAGTTGCCCTCCTCTAGACTGCCTCCATCCTGTCTATGTCCTTGAGCAGATGGGGTCTCCAGAACTGGAAGCAGTACTCCAGATAGGGTCTCACCAACTGTCTGTACAGTGGGATAACAACTTCCTGTTTTCTGCTGGTGATGCCTCTCCCTATACATCCCAGTATCCCCCAGCCCTCCCTACTGCCTTCTCACATTGCTTGCTAACCATAAGGTCATCTGATATGATTACCCCAGGTCCCTTTCCATTTTGTTGTTGCTACTACCCCCCATTGTGTACCCTTCCCTGGGTTTTTGTTTCCCAGGTGCATTATTCTGCACTTCTTTGCATTGAGCCAAGCTGCCATACTTCTGACCATTCCTCCAACCTTGCCAAGCCTCTTCTCATCCTTTCCACACACCCCCGGCCCCGTGTATCAACCCTGTTACAGATCTTTTTATCATCTGTAGTGAGGCACACTTTTCCTTTCAGTCCCTCTTCAATGTCACTTATAAAGACATTAAAAAGGACTGGACCCAGTACTGAATACTACAGTATCCCACTAGTAACCCCCCTTTCTTCAGAGTGGACTCCATTTACTATTACCTTCTGTGTCCTGTTGTCCAGCCAATGGTTTTCCCAGGCTGGTTAATTTGACCACTAATCTTTTGTGTGGGACTGTGTCAAATGCCTTGCTAAAGTCTAGGTAGCCCATGTCCGTATACCCTCCCTGGTCTACTACTCTGGTCACCCAGTCAAATAAATCGATTAGATTCGCCTGACATGACCTTCCCGCTGTGAATCCATGCTGCCTTAGGTCCTGTGCCCCACTGGCCTCTAGGTACTCAACAATTCTTTCCTTCAGAAGTGATTCCATCATTTTCCCTACCACTGAGGTCAAACTGACAGGTCTGTAGTTTCCTGCCTCTGTCTTGTTCCCACTTTTGTGAAGGAGAATCACATCCGCCCTCCTCCAGTCCTCAGGTACCACACCATCCTCCCATGATTTGTTAAAAAGGATAGTCAGTGGTGTCACTATTTCTCCCCTTAATTCTTTTAGAATTCTAGGGTGAATCCCATCAGGCCCCATTGCTCTGTCCACTTTCAGTTTTAGGAGTTCTTTCAGAACCCTTTCTTCTGTGAAAGGACTGGGATCGACCCCCCTACCCAGAATGCTTCTGTTAATTGGATAACGTACCTCCTCCTCCTCTTTTGTGAATACTAAGCAGAAGTATTCGTTCGGTATCCCTGTTTTTTCACTATCCTTCTATGCCCACCCACCGTCCATTCTATTTAGCCTCACTATCCCCCCCTTTGTTTTTCTACGCTCCCTAATGTACCTATAAAAGGTTTTATCCCCCTTCTTAACTAAGTTGGCTATCTTTTCCTTCTGCCTTAACTAGTACTCGTTCTGTCCTGCTCTTTTCTGTGTTTCTATACTTCCTAAATGCTATCTTTTCTCCCAACTTTCCCTCACCTTTTGAACCATTTGCTTTTCTTTGCTTTGATTTGTTTATTGCTTCACACAGGATTGTTGCCTCTATGATGGCAGTTTTGATGTTCCCCATTGTTGCTCCACTCCTCCTTCTTGCCTGTTTGCTAGTGCTTTTCTGAGGCACTCTCCCATTTTTACACTATCAGCCCTCCTGAAGTCCAGTACCCTCACTTTTGTATGGCTCGACTCTGTAGCTGAGTTTATCATGAACCACACTGTTTGGTGGTCACCTGTTCCCAGATGGCTACCCACTTCTAGATCTGAGATCCTCTCACTGTCCCCATTTGAGAGTATGAGGTCTAAGATTGCTCCCTCCCGAGTGGGTTTCAACACTAGCTGTCTGATGCAAGCCACCTGTAGGGCATCAAGAATGGCCCTGCTCTTGGATGTGACTGCAGCAAAGGTGCTCCAGTTAACATCTGGCATATTCAGGTCCCCCATCAACAATATCTCCCCTTTCTCTGCTATCCTAAGGATGCCTTTTATCATATCCTTGTCCATTCCTTCCCCCTGAGATGGGGGTCTGTATACAACCCCTGTGCGGATTGTGGTGCCATTTCCAGTCTCCAAGGTGACCCACAGTGCCTCCTCTCATCCCTGTTTACTCTTTTGTTCAGTTGCTTTTATCCCTTCCCTTACATAGAGAGCTACTCCTCCCCCTCTTCTACCCTCCCTGTCTCTTCTGTAGGTTGTGTACTCTGGTATGTTAACATCCCAGTCATGGTTCTCTGTGTACCATGTTTCTGTGACTGCTACAATATCCAGGCATCCCTCTTCCATCAAGGCCACCAGTTCAGGGAGCTTGTTGCCCAGACTATGGGCATTGGTACTCATTATCCTCCATTTTTTGATGGCCTTACCCCTTTTTGCTCCATCCCTGTCTTTACTATAATGTTTCTAATTGTACTTTTTTAACTTCATGTCTTTAACTGTATTTATAACCTTCACATTGAAAATCAACATGTTCCATCTCAGCTGCTGTAACTGCCCCCAGGGACCCTCGTGAAAAATAGGTGTCTAACCTAAGTGAGTCTATCCTGTTGTCCAAAATAAATCCAAGCAAAGTAAACTTATTTCAGAATTCTGTGAACAAATGCCAATGACTAATTTACCCCACAAAGTATACCTAGTTACTGGTGTTATGTGAAAAAGCTGATCTACTTACATTTATTGGTAAAGAAAACCATCTCTCTAAATTCTAATTGGGTGGAAATGATGCAATGCATATAATACTGAACAACTGAGCACCTTCCGGTATCTCAAGATTCAAAGAACAAGAAAGAAGAGCTGATGCACACCACCACATGTGGAACACACCCGAGAGGCTGCTGGGAACTAAGAACCCTGTGTCACTAATCTATATTTATATTCAGTAACCCCTTGTTCAATTGTTTTAATACAATTTGCATCATAAACTTAAAAAGTTAGTACACACCCATAAAACAGTGCAATTTTAGAAGTACCCATTTTCTGCTTGATATATTTGAAGCCTTTTTTTCACCTTTCATGATGTTAATCAGAAGATTTTCCTCCTAACTGGACTAGGCGTGATGTGTGGAACAGGGATCCGATTTTTAATGGGCCTGGCATGGCGCAGGGACCAAGTTCTTGTGTGCAACTTGCTATAGTGCCATGAAAAATCCACTAGTAAAAAATTTTATTTTCAGCATTCTCTGTGCACCAGTGGCATTGTTCATTTTTTTGTCCAAGTTTACCATAAAATAGTAAAAAGGTCACAAAAGGCAACCTTTCTGAAAATGGTACACATGGTAGAAACTGCTGTTGCACAAGGCCCCCCCCCCCTTCTGAGCTTTATCTGACATACATGAGCAATTTCTACAATTATGAAAATCCTGCCCCAGTGCTCTACCTGGAGACATGTTTAAGTCTAATCCTCTTCACACCATATTAGCACCGTGAGCCACTGAGAGAGGCATCACAAATGAGCCAGAAGAGCCACTGAACGTCTACCAGATTGGACATTAGTGATGTCACAATGAGTGAGGTCAAAATGCTACTCTGGTATAAAGAGGATATGCCAGCTTCCAGGTACAGCACTGTTCTATACATCATTACCTTGCAATTCCAGGAACAAAATCTTCTGTTTGAAAAATAAAATATGCTCCTAAAATAAAAGTAACTACTGACTGCTTTAAAAAAAAAAAAATTATAGCATTTTCTGACTGAAAATGCATTTAACAGATTTTATTTTCCAGTGTGTGTTGAGGTTCTCTACAGTTGCCATTGACTTGTGCAGATTATAAACTCACATCCTGCACCTGGCCTTCGTACACCTCGTCCTTAGTGGGGATTGAAATAACACTATTTACAAATTCACAGATTTTATATGAAAGAAAAAATCCATTCTGCATATGAAGTTATCATGACCTAACAATTGGAAACAAAAAGTGCACCTGAATGCTTTGGACAGAGTGGTGCCCTAAGGCAAGGCACTCATTTTACCTGACAGCCTTCTCATTTGTGGGTTTCTGCAGTTTACCTTGGCGCCGAAATGAAGAGCAACCTCAGTTTGGTAAATGATTCAGTAAAGTGCACTTTCACGGCTCTCACATTTCATGGGGAAATTGGACTCTTGGTATTTAAAAGATCATTGCACTTTTTTCGCCAGAGAAGCAGTCCAAAACTGGGATTAGTTTACTTTAGAAACCAGCGAGGAGTATGTCAAAACAGATCAGAAATCACAAAAAACCATAGCAGACAAAATAAGGATGAAACTGAAAGCTTTGCTGTCTCTTTCAGCTGCAGTGGTGCTTTTATGAGATATGAACTATGATATGGTATGGCACGACATGACATAAGATATATGCTACGACATGCTCCTTGCCATGGGTCTATTCTTTTACCTAAGCAATACTTGTATTAACACAGTTACTGTTTAAACTTACAGTGCACTTTCCATATCTGCTGTATTTCCTCCCACTGTCAGACACCGTGTAGACATAAATAAAGTTGTCATGTGATCCTACTGCAAGGAACGTGCCATCTAGGAAAAGAAAAAATCAAGAGACACATTTAACAGTGTTGATCGTTCACATTTCTACTGGAGAAGATTATTACTGCGTGACAAACAACTGCCTTAAGCCACTGAAATGTTGTGTTCCTATGGCATGTAGTACACACTTAGCATGTTATCAGGTCAGGAAGAATGACTTGTGCTGTCATACATATATACATACAAAGAAGCCAGTAGAAGAAGTCCATTTGGCCTATCTAGTCTGCTCGTATTACAGGGTCCACAGCTTGAGCTACTGTCCCTGCCCCCCCCACTCCTCTCATCCTCCCTACCCATGATCCTTACCTTCCCCCTATGCCTATCCTAGCCTCTCTTGAAGCTGCCCACTGTCTTCAACGAGACCACCACCTCTGGCAGCGCATTCCAAGTGTCCGCCACCCTCTCTGTGAAGAAGTGTTTCCTGAGCTCCCTCCTAAACCTTCCCCCCCTCCAGGTCAAGACTGTTCCCCCTCATGTTATGGTTGCCATTCAGCTTAAAGAGACACTCCTTATCCACCTCATTTATCCATTTCAAGTACCTGAAGGTCCCAATCATGTCCCCTTTCTCTCTCCTGTCCTCTGGGGAGTACATGCTCAGTGCCCTCAACCTCTCCTTGTATGCCTTACCCTGCTGACCCACTATCATCTTTGTAGCCCTCATCTGGACCTTCTCCAGATCCTCCAATCTAGCATATTCATTTTAACTACTTTACTTTAAGCCACACAGGTATAAACCAGTAGGGTTCCTGGGTACCTGTAAAAAGTCCCATCCAGTGCAAACCTAAATACAAAACTTAAATGTTCTTATCTTGGCATCCAGTGATGACCACATCAAGTCTGTGCAACTGAGATAACTTCTGATGTGCCCCCACATCTGCATACTCACACAGACAACAGATGAAGTGCTACTCCACCAATCGCAAGGCAGCAGACTTTTGTACTGTGCACCTGCAGTACAGCACATGAATGCAGGAACACACATATACTCGTGCAAACACACATGCATGTGCACATATTTATTTATTTATTTTATTTATTTGAGTCTAGGATTACAAAATACCTTTGAGCCAAGGCTCTTTTACAAAGGATCCACATCAGTTAGTACAAACAATATAGATCAACAGGTTTCAAGGTACAGAATAAAAAATCAGTTACTTCAGTTGTCATAAATCTTATTTATACCAACAGTGTATATAAACACTAGGAGGAAGCAGGCAACATAGGGAAAGGGGCAGAAAGGAGGAGAGGGTGTGAGCGGAGTAGGACTGAGCATAGCAGCCTATAGGGCTTTGTCAGGACAGACACGGGGTAAGAGCAATTGATGGGCATAGGACTGACAAGTGCTAGTAGAGAGGACATAAGCAGTCAGCAGTGGTGGTCTGCAACAGCACAGAGAAACATTGCTTAACCGTGGCAGTCACAGGTGTTAGTACCTATTAGGGAGAGGTGGAGCTTAGCCTTGAAAGCACCCTGTGTTGGTGAGGTGGAGATGTTGCTGGTGAGACTGTTCAGCCAGCTAGGAGCCCTATATGCAAATGACCTTTGGCCTTGAGATGTGCGACAGTGGGGGATTTGTAGGATTTGGGGCTTAGTGCTCCTGGTGTTGCAGTTGTTGACTTTGGGTTTCAGGCGGGAGCGGACTCCAGGGGGAGCCTTGCCCAATATAATTTTCTTTGCTGTGATGCAGGTTTGATACTTTATTCGGTTGTTCAGCTGCAACCATCCAGTTTGGGAGTAGAGGTCACAAGTATGTGTGAGTCAGTGGGCTCCAGTAATGAGTCGACAGGCTTTATTGAGGGAGGTGGAAATAACATTTGAGAGAGGAGGCAGTGGCAGAGCCGTGGATAATGAATCCATAGTCTATTACGCTAACAATGGAGCTCTGGACGGCAACAGACAAGGCTTCAGAGGTTAAATGTTTCCTGTGTCAGAACAGTAGGCCGAGCCTGGTGTTTGCTACTTTCGCAAAATTATTGATATGGGCAATATAGGTGAGTTTGGAGTCAAGGGTGAGGCCAGGGTATGGACTTGTTCAAAGGTGATTCTTTGCTTGGTACTGATGGAGAGGTGATAATGTTTATTTTTGTTGTGGGAGCTGCTGAAGGTCATTGTCTTTGTTTTTTTCTGGTTTAGGATCAGTTTACGTTTTGAAAACCAGTTTTCGACTGCTGTAAAGGCCCGCTGGAGGTTTTCTTGTAGCTGAATTGGAACATGGTGGGAGGCCAGGATGACTGCATCATCAGCGCAGAGTAAGATTTGTTCTGGACAGGAGTCTGGCAGTGTGTTCAAGAAAAGGCTGAAGAGGAGGGGGCCCAGAATCGAGCCTTGTGGGACACCGGACCGGACTGGTCTAGGATCTGAGAGCGCATCTGCTATTTTCACTCTCTGGGACCGGTTGTCTAAGTAGCTTTTGAACCAGATCACAGAACTGGGTGACAGCCCCGCAAGCTGAAGCTGGGCAAGTAGGAGACGGTGGTTGACTATATCAAAGGCTTTGGTCAAGTCAATGGAAGTAGACCCAGTTAACTGACCATTATCCAGTGAGTGGTGGATTGCACCGGTAAATTCAAGTAGAGCCGTGGAGGTGCTATGACCTTTTCTAAAACGATGTTGCTGCTTGCACATGATGCTGTGTTTATCCAGGAAGTCCGTAAGCTGATCTGCCACAATCTGTTCCAGGGCCTTGGAGAGCGGAGGTAGGATGGAGATTGGACGGAAGTTCTCATGTACAGTTTTGACACCACTTTTATGTATGTGGCAGATTTCCATATGTCCAGGAACTGGCTAAGGTTGAGGGAGAGGTTAAAGATCTTGGTCAGTGGCTGGAGTACTTCTTCAAGGATGAGTGATAGAAGTTTGAGGTTGAGGGAGTCATTACTGGATCTGGACTTACTGATGGCTTTGGTAACATAGCTGCGGACCTGGTATGACTTGACCGGTTTAAAATAGACAGGAGGGTGGCTAGTGGGGACAGGGGAGGTTGGGGAGTCCTCTTCATTGCAAAAAAATCAGGGGGGAGTACAGAACTGAGGTCCATGAAAGCAACATTAAATGTATCAGCAATGAGTTTCTGGTCAAGTGTAATAACACCATTTATGCAGAGCACTGATGGAGACGATTTAGACTGCTTCCCTTTGACAACTTTTATGTTATTCCAGAAGTCCCTTCCATTGCCCCAGGAGTTTGTAAGAGTGCTCTTGAAATAGGAGGATTTTGTTTCCTGGATAGATTTGGTGCAGTCATTCCATGCACGTTTGTAGTTAGTGAGTTCAGTTTGTCTCCCAGTGTTTCTAGCGAGCTCCCAAAGTTGGTCCCGAGCTTTTAGTCGCCTTAGGAGGTCACCAGAGAGCCAGGGGTTGCAGAGGGCTTTTACTTTTCGCTTTTATAGGGGTACAAATCTGTTGTAGGATTCATTAAAGATTCTGATGAAATGATCCAGGGCTGTGTTCACATTAGTTGCTGTGAGGATTGGTGACCAATCCTGTTGAAGAAGGAAGGCTTTGAGATGTATTAACTGACCACGAGGTAGAACTCTGCTGATGATGGTTTTGGTGGGGGGTTGATGAATTTGTTGGACCAGGAGCAGCTAACAGGGGAGCGGTCACCAAGTGAGTCAGGGAGGACAGTGGTGTTTGTGATCCTGGCAGGGTGCCTGGTTAAGATCCAGTCCAGTAGGGTGCTGTTACCAGTTCTATAATTTTTCCTGGTTGGGGAGTTAACCATCTGTGTGAGGTCTGCTGCCGCTATGGAATCCCAATATGCCCCGGCCTCAGCAGCAGGCCAGTTTATGTTAAAGTCACTGAGGAGGATAGTTTCGGTGTCCGTTGAGAGAGACTTGATATAGTCCAGAACTGTGTTTAGCCCACTTCCTTGCTCTTTTGGTGGAATGTAGATTGTGACAACTGTGAGGGCTTTGTTGTGAGCACCAAGGAGGATCTTGATGGGAATAATCTGTGCTGTAGTGGTATGGGGAGTATAGCTGATGTGATGACCCAGGAATGTATCCTTAAGGTATAAGGCGCAAACACCACCACCTCTTTTTGTTGTTCGATCAAGCCGAAATACACTGTACCCAGGGAGGGTGATAGTATGGTCAGGGACCGATGGAGAGAGCCAGGTTTCTACAACTGCTAGGATGTCCGGACTATGCTGGCAGGCATAAGACTGGAGAGCATCAATTTTATGAAGAAGACTACATATGTTAAGCGAGATGATTGAGAGGGGTCCTGTGTGTTTGTTCTGATTTGTTCCTTTAGTAGGGGCTGGGCCCGGATTAGGATGAATGCTGCCAGACAGCAGCAGGAGAAGAAGCTTGAGCTTCAGAGTACTGGTGCATAATTCCCATGTCAGGTGCCTATCCTTTCGTGCCATGCAGGACCGTGATTCACAAGAATGTGCCATGGGATGAAGGCGAGGGTACAGGGTGAACGCAGTAAAGGTGGACTGGGGGAGTATGCCCCCACATGCACGTCTCTTACCCATTACACTGGCTCCCAAAGATTTATTGAGGATGGAGGAGCTGCAGCAGCCACAATTCAGAAATCACTAGAGGCACAGTGGGCCTTTCACCAGAAGGCAGCTGTACAGCTGCTCTTGTAGCAGACAATGTTGCCATTCACTGGATTATTCAGCCGGGGGATGCTGCCATACGCAGCAACCATCATATCCTCCCCAGAGCCTGAGAGCATCACCTCCATGATGTAGCATGACCTCCATGGGCCCAGGGAATTTCAGCCCATTTTTTAATTCACTTACCCTGGTTGTATGCAGCACACCATGCCACCAGGCAGCTCATTCCACTGAAGACTTTAGTGAACTGAGTCTGGCTATCTCAGTTCTTAGTAGGCACACTGCACTTCAGCACTAATGGCGAGCAGTGTTTAAAAAACAGGCCCATGATCTAGTAAGCACAGAGATGAAGCCATGTACCTGACCCTTACTCCAAAGGGCAAGTGGACCCTTCTGGACAAGTCTGAGAGACTCTAGTGCTACTGGGCAATAAGCACTGCTTTTTCTCACACTGTACATGTCTAATGGATAAATAAAGTTTCCAGTGACATCATTCCCTTAGCTTCTAGAACACCCTGTTATCACAAATTACAGTGAGGAAGAAATAATGTGACCTACTGAGAAATGAACCCAGGTCCCAGAATACCATCCCAGTGCTCTAACCACTGAGTTACAGACTCACATGGTTGGACCTGGGGTTCCCAGACACACTTTGTTTCACTGGTATTGCATATCCTGCAACTAGGAATAATCAAGATGACAATTATGATATGACAGCCAGTGGCATGGAGTGCTGAGGCAGCGATGCCTTACCTCCTGCCACGCCGCCAACCCGTGTTTGCAGTGCGAGTGGGAGAGGATTGAGCGTCCAGAGGACAGTTCTCCTCTCCCGGGGGAGGGTGGGGACATGGACCAGTACTTGCCTGATCCCTAGTGGTGGCTGGGGGCCAACAAAGTCAGGTCCCATAACATGGTGGCAGAGTTGAAGCAGTTGCCTGATGCACTGCGTACGGACACGCACGTGGTGTGTTGCTGGCGGCCTTGCACGCTCCATGCTGCAAAAAGAAAATTGAAAAATGGTCCTGCCATGCAGAATGACAATGGTTCCCCCCTGCGAGCTACCCCAAGAGGTCACCTCCCAAGCTGGATCCGAGTTGGTGGGTTGAGTCACTCCCCACCCCCTGCCACAAAGGGTAAGTCATGGGGGCACTGGGGAGTGGTCCTGATCCTCGGGGATTGCGAGGTTGGGGGGGTGGGGGGACTTCAGAGGTGGCCGGAGGGACCCGAGGAGAAAAAGACTAACTAAAAAAAAATTAAATAAAAGATCACAATTAGGATGTTTTATTGATGCAACATTAGCCTCTGCCATGGGCTTGAATAGGGCATGCTCTAGTTGTGCCAAGCATATAGTTAGGTCCCAGGGCAGAACAGGTTCTCTGACTGGAGGCTGCAGGTGAAGAAGGCCATTAAAGAATCTCTTGGACACAGGGTGTGAGGCTAGAGGTTTTTACTTCCCTGCAGACAGGAAGGCTGATACTGCCACCAGGTGGACTTTCAGGGATGAAGCCCTCAAACTACTTTTGGGCAGATGTTCTAAGCAATCCAGAACAACTCAATTTTGCTAGGGTGGCCAATTTATACCAAAGTTAAGCAATGGAAAGCTCAGGCTTCAAAAAGTGCTCCAGGTAATAGAGAGTTAAATCAGCCTCCAGGGAAGAAATTCCCTTGTCTGAGTGGCAAACTGAAAATCTCCACTTTGAGGAGGATTTTCTTTGGGGAGTTTTTAAACCAAAAGTTATTTGCATTTTAAACAACATCAAGTAAAACAGTAATCATACAAGGTCCAAAAAAGATTAAACCGTACACCAAAGCCTGATATGCATTATGCAAAGGGACATCAATACTAAAGACGTAATACATGAAAAATGAGTAAAGCAAACAGATCAACCAAAATTAAAAACAAAAGTACAAAGTGTACTGGAAAACAACAAAAAAGAAGAGCCCTAGGGGTTAAAGACAAAGCACAGAGCAATCCCAAATATACTTGGAAGTCAAAAGGCCGTAGGCTGAGGAATGACAAGCCTAACTGAAGCAAGCCAGATCTCAAGAATATTCCTACCTCTGGAATAGGATTTGCTTGCAGATTGTTTCCTTGAAACTTTCAAAAGACTCTGCTTGAGAGGAGGGCTATGTCAGGCCGAATACTGTCTTACTGTGACTAAAATACAAGTAGAAGTTATTTGGGAGTCCTCCCACCCCAAGACTGCTGGGATACCAGGACAAACAGGACAAAACAGGAACCTCAGAAGGAACTGAGAAGAACGAAACAGCTGGTTTGGGAAAACAGGGCTGGGACCACTTGCAGGCAGGGGTGGCAGTACAATAAAGCTCCCTACTGGCTCTACACCGGCCAGCAGATTGCTCCCCCTCACTCTTTCTTATGAACATACGAAATTTGCCAGCAGATAAAGGCCTAGAGGTCTATCAAGTCTGCTCGAATGTGCAGCTAGCACCTTTTCTGCAGCTGCCCTCCCTCCCACCCTTCCCCTACATTGACCCTCTCCCTTGTCCTGTCCTATCGCCTTTGAAGCAGTCCATTGTTCTACTGGATACCACTTCTGCAGGTAACGATTCCACCCAGTTACTACCCTCTTGTAAAAAAGTGTCTCCTCATCTCCCTCCTGAATCTTCCTCTCCAGTCTCACATCATGGCCCCTGGTGTCCCTCCCCCCCACTTACTTTGAATAGCCCCTCTGTACCCATCTTGTTTATTCCTTTCATGTACTTAAAGGTTTCAATCATGTCCCCCCTTGCCCTCCTCTCCTACAGGGAGTACATGTTCAATTCCCTCAGCCTCCTCTCATATGATAAGTCCCCCAGCCCCTTGATAATCTTTGTCACCCTGCGCTGCACCCCCTCCAGTAACTTAATGTCCCTCTTCAGATACGGGCGCCAGTACTGCATGCAGAACTCCAGGTGCGGTCTAACCAATGACCTATACAGTGGCAGAATCACCTCCTCCCTCCTCAAGGATATACCCCTTGCAATGCAACCCAGCATTTTGTTGGCCTTTGCAGCTGCCTTCCTACATTGTGCCGAGTTGTTCATCGACCCCGTAATGAGCACCCCCAAATCCTTCTCCTCCTCTGTCTGGGCTAGCTGCACTCCCTCCAGCTGGTAACTCCTCCTTGGGTTCTTCATCCCAAAATGCAGCACCTTGCACTTTTTGGCATTAAACCCCAGTTGCCAGGTGTCTGACTAAGTTTCAAGCTTTGCCAGATCATCCTGCAACCCCTGCCATCCCCCTAGGTCGTCCACCACCGCTCCTACCTTGGTATCATCAGCAAACAGACTGGTCTTGCTCTTGATGTCCAATGATATGTCTGCAATGAATATCCCAAACAACACTGGTCCCAACACCGAGCCCTGTGGAACACCGCTCATCACTACCCTTGGGTGTTAGCGCTCCTCACCCACCACCACCACCCTCTGCTGCCTTCCCTGAAGCCAGTTCCTACCCACCTCACTAGCTTTGCACCTGCCCCTGTGCCTTCTAATTTACTTCCCAGCCTTCCATGCGGCACCGATTCGAATGCCTTACTGAAGTCCAGATACAGGACATCCACTGCATGGCCCCTGTCCAGTTGCCTAGTTAGCCAGTCATAGAACTCCACCAGGTTGGTTTGGCAGGATCTGCCACGTATGAAGCCATGCTGTCTGCTGTCCTGTAGTCCTCTGGCCTCTAGGAGGGCCACCTGCCTCTCCTTCAGGATAGTTTCCATTAGATAGTCTCCTAGACCGACCTCCCTAATTTTGGGTTGTTGTGATATCATCAGTCCGGTCCTTGTGCGGATAGTCTGGTGCTCCTTAGAATCAGGTGATTTTCCTAGTTCCCTGAAAGAGGAGGTGGTGACACCACTCTTGAAGAACGCTACCTTGGACCCAGACTGTTTCACAAACTACAGACCTATCTCTAACCTTCCCTTTGTTGGGAAGGTGATTGAGAAAGTAGTGGCAGCTCAACTGGAGGACCATTTGACCATCCATGATATCTATGAACCCCTCCAGTCTGGTTTTCGTAAAAGACATAGTACCGAGACAGTGCTGGTTCGAGTGCTCAATGATCTCCTGATGGCGAGAGATTGGAAGAGCCATTCCTTCTTGGTTCTTCTTGATCTCTCTTCAGCTTTTGACACCGTGGATCACGTGGTGTTGTTAGATCGTCTGAGGCATATATGTGGGATATCAGGAACCGTCTTAAGATGGTTCACCTCATTCCTCACGGGGACAGCACAAAGAGTTGTGTCCGGGTCTTTTCCTTGGACCCAACTGCTTTGTTATGTGGGGTGCCTCAGGGTTCGGTTCTGTCACCCATGTTATTCGCGGTGTATATGCTACCCATCGGAGACATTGTAAGACAGTATGCACTGAGGTTTCACTGTTATGCAGATGATACCCAGCTATACCTATCTTTTGCACCCGACCAGGATGGAGCTCTCTCGGTCTTTAAGAACTGTCTGAAAGAAATCCAGGAGTGGATGGACTATAGCTGGCTGAAGTTAAACTCGGAAAAGACAGGTTGTGGACCCGGGTCATCGGATGGGGGGTCGGAGGTTGATGCACCCTCTGGAATTATTCTTGGCGGTGTTTCTCTCCCACCCTCTGAATGGGTGGGTAACTTGGGGGTGGTTCTTGATGATAGATTGACACTGCAATCACAGGTGTCTGCTGTTGTCAAGACTTCCTTTTACCATCTTAGGAACATCGCCAGGTTTAGGCATCTGGTTCCGTCTGACGACCTTCCAACTTTGGTCCACGCCTTTGTGTCCCCATGCCTGGACTACTGCAACTCCTTGTATCTAGGGCTTTCAGGGGTTGAAATCCATTGCATGCAGCTAGTGCAGAACACTACAGCCCGGCTTTTGGCGGCTCAGGCAGATCCTGCCATATTACTCCGGTGCTGCGCGAACTGCACTGGCTGCCAATACGGTGATGGATTACCTTTAAAGTCGGTTTACTGGCTTTCGAAGCCCTACACAGTCTGGGTCCGGTCTATCTGAAAGAACTTCTGGTTCCTTACTGCCCTGAGCGATCGCTCCGCTCGGCCGACGAGGGGTTGCTAGAGATTCCAAGGGTGAATTTGAAATCTTCTGGTGCTAGAGCGTTTTCATATGCTGCTCCCACCCTTTGGAATTCTCTACCCTGCCGGTTACGAGAGTGCACTTCTGTAGTGGATTTTAAAATTGGATTGAAAACGTTTCTCTAGCATAAGGCCTGTTTTATTGGATTTGATTTTAAAAGTATTAAGTTTTATGGAATTTTATAATGGTGGTTTTGACTATTTTAAATTGTTCGGCGCCTTGAAATTAGAAAGGCGCCTTATAAATAAAAATTATTATTATTATTATAATATTATTATTAGCTTACCCACAATGGATGTGAGTCTCACTGGTCTTTAGTTCCCTGGTTCATTCTTGGGCCCACTCTTGTGGAGGGGCACCACATGAGGCATCCTCCAGTCCTGAGGTACCCACCCCAAGTGTAGTGAGGCATTAAATAGGTCTACCAAAGGTTCCGCAAGGACCTCTGCCAGCTCCTTCAGTACCCTGGGGTGGATGCCATCTGGGCCTGGCACCTTGTCCACCCTCAGTGCCTTCAAACCCTCCCGAACTCTGCCCTCCATGATTTCCCCATCTGTCACCCCCCCCCCCCGTTTCTGCCATTCCTCCCCCCTTGGGTGTCACCTCCCTCTTCTCCTTAGTAAATACTGAGCAGAAGTAATCATTTAGTGCTTCTGCCTTATCGCACCCTGCTTCCACCCAAACCCCCTCCTTCCTAATCCTTCTGCTCCATTTGCTGTTCCAACTAGAACTGAATAGCTGGTGCCGTTCAAACGGACCGAGGATTCCTGTCTGCCTGCCCTCGTGCCCGGGAATCACATGCATAGCTTTCCGGCACCTGGCAATGGGGTTGGGGGTTCCTGACAAAATGAAGTAGGCAGGGTTAAATGAGGAAGAAAAAAATTTGTTTTAAAACCACAAGCCCAGCTGGGGCTTTGCGTTTTGGGAGTTGGGGCACCTAACCTGGGCAACTATACACCGAAGCACCTATCCCCTTGGAGCACACCTATGCTGGGGCACCTTACCTCCCAAACGAGCCCTGGAGCACCTGGATGCCCATTTTTGGAGGGCACCAGAAACTCTGGGGCACTACATCTGTTTTATTTCCACAAGGAAGGGAAGGTCCCTCAAATGAGGAATCCACAGCCTTTGTCTTTGTGCCTCTTGACAGAATGGTTGCCCTGAGCCAGGCAAACCTCCTTAGGACTACTGCATGAGCTAGCGCCCTTTATGTTGTGTCATTTGCATCCATGGTCATGTAAAAGTGATATTTGGTGGGTTCCAGTGCATCTTTAGCAGTTTCTGTTAGATCACTGCCAAGTTCACCTGCCGCCTTCCCACTTATGGCCTGCACTGTACTCCAAAGGGCTTTCTGGTACTGTACAACATATGTCATGTAAGCAGCCTTGTCTTAACTGCAGGGTGGCTGAAGTGTACACGTTCCATGCCATATAATCCAGCTTTCTGGAACCCTTTTTTGGAGACAAAGATGCTAATAACACTTTAGATTTGTCACATGCAGCTGCCTTCAAACTCCCAAATGATCAGGGTGAAAATATAAAAATTCTACCCCTTTTTCTCTACTTGATATTTCTTTTCCACTTTTTTGCCAATGCCAGGAGCTGAATTTGGATGCTCCAAAATCTTGCTAGTGGCTTTTTTGAGGGATTAGTGAATGGGTACTGTGAACCTTTTAGATGAGTTCAGTCCCAGCATACTCAAATTTTGGCTCTTCTATATCTTCCTCAGTCTCAGAGGATGGGATATCGAGAGTCTCAACCACATGCTTTAGAAAAGGAAAGAATAACTTAACTAGAACCAGCGTGTAATGAAATAATTGTGCTGTATTATGATGATTGGTGCATAATTCTCTTGTGCTCGCCTGTACAGCTAATGATAACTTCCCTGCAGGCCAGATAGTAACACAAGTTCCCTTACCTCACTTCTCCTAGATACAGCAAATTCTAACTGCTACTATAACAAATGTATGTGTAAGGTTTGATGCTAACTTATTACAGTGACTACAATTTTACTCAAGTTTCATTCCTAAGCTTCAAAATGGGATGGGACAGATAGACTGCGACATCAACCCCTGAGTGTGAACTGCTCAATGTCAGCTGATTCACTTGGCAGGATAATGCTGGGCAGTCCAAATATTCTGTAAACAGTTAGGTGTCAAATTAAGCCAGAATTGTCTGTTGGCCTTTACCATATAGAGTTTAATCCTTTACCAACCAACTTGCCTTCTGACAGGTTTTGCACCCCTCCTCATTTAACGCAGTGCACTATCATTCTTCCAACATGGCTCCGGTGAGACACTCCCCAGCCCTTGGTATACTATGCCACAAGTCGAGCTGTGCAAACAAAACCTGTGCCTCTCTCCTAAATAGGGGAGTACTCCTGGCTACACTCTATATACTGTCCCTCCTCTGGGTGGACAGGACCATATGCCAAGGTTTCACAGACTTCAAGGGGCCCCTTTACTATGACTCCCCTCCAAGGGGCCATTACTACTGGACGCCTCCCACCAGCATGCATGCCCTTCTGATAGCCCACGAGCTGGCAAGAAGGGGCACATACTATGAGATACTCCATTTTACTAGCAGGAGGCTCTGTTAGTTATTCAATCCCATCGGTCAGCCCAAAGTTACTCTGTCTACTGGCACTCCTACTGCTCCGGGCAGGAGACATACAGCCCAATCCAGGCCTGCAATTGCCAATCTCTTCATTTCTTCTCCCCAGGACCCACACTGGATATCCTCCAAGGGGTTGAGGATTGGGCACATGAACATCTGTAGCCTCAGACCAAAAATTCAAAAGGTACAAGACTGGCTTGATCTCTACAAGCCTGACATCCTTGTTATCTCAGAGACGTGGCTCAAGGCCCACATCCTTGATCATGAGATCATGGCCCAAGGATATAACACCTACCAAAAGGACAGGTTGAACAAGAGAGGTGGGGGGGTCCTAATCTATGCAAAGGACACTCTTACGGTGTCGCACCTGAAACTGAACCAGGATAACAGCCAGGATGGTGAATCTATATTCATCTGCATAACACTTGGTCACGTGACGCGCCTCACTATTGGTTGTGTCTACAACCCCTTAAGACTACTCTCCAAGCCCTGGAGGGTATCACAAAAACCATGGTCAAAGATGTATCCACGGAGCTCCTTATCCCGGGAGATTTCAACCTAAACTGGGCCAATGACCCAAACAAAGCCCTCTCGGCAGTGACCCAAGAGGCTAACCTGGAACAGGTTATCTCAGAACCTACCAGACTTAATTAAAAATTGGGGAGCCACACCATCCTGGACTGGGCGCTGGTGTCAAACCGCCTCAACATCCAGAAAGCCGGCTTAATGGTCAACGCTCAGAGTGACCACTCAGCTATATTCTGCATCTGGAAGAATAGAGCATCTAAGGTTCAACCCAGGATACTCACCATCCATGACTACTCAAATTTCATGGCGGCACAATTTAAGGACTACCTTAGTAACCTGGACTGGAGTCCTTTCAGGCTCCTCCTTACCTTGGATGAGGCCTTGGAACACTTTCATGACTCAGTTATCAAGGTGGCTACCCTCTTTGCCCCACTTAAAAAACTCAGATCAAAGGGTAGCTGCTACAAGTGGATCGCCCTGACTGTAAAATCCCTCATGGTCAATCGGGATAAGGCTTGGAGGAAGTTCATGCACTCTTCTCTCCCGGCTGATCTGGTGGCATACAAATCATTAAGAAACAAATGTAAAAGGCCTACCAAACTTGCAATAAGGAAGTACGTCACTCACCTCCAAAAAAACAACTTAGGCAACCCCAAGCTATTTTGGTCTCACATCAACGAGCTGCTTAGGGGCAACTCCAAGGAGGAGCTGGGCCCAATCGAGGTCAACGGTCAGCTAGTGAGTGATGGCCCACAAATTGCCTCAGCTATCAACCTCCACTTCACCAACCTCGATGAATACAAGACTGGATTACCTCCTTCAACATAGGCACAGAACATGACTGAGCCGCCCCCCCCCCCGCTCTAATAGACCCTCACTTCACTTGAGACTGGTCAAGACAAGAGGTCCCAACTCTTCTAAGGGCTCTTAAAATCAAAGGCTCAGGAGGCCCCGATGGGATCAGTCCCAGGCTACTAAAGGAAGGAACCCAATCCCTTGCCAGACCTTTGACCTGGCTCAACAGTAGATCCCTGCTGGAAGGAACAGTTCCAGATCAGTGGAAGCAGGCTAATGTGGTCCCCATCCATAAGGGTGGTTCAAGGGAACGCATAAGCAACTATAGGCCCATCTCCCTGCTCTGTACCCTTGCAAAACTGCAAGAAAGGTTTGTATACAGTCAACTCCGTGAATACCTGAAGTCCCACCAGCTCCTAGCCCCCTCCCAGCATGGTTTCTGAACCAACCATGGCACTGACACTGCCCTCACCAACCTCACAGTGAATGTACTTAGAGCAATGGACACAGGTAAGCTGATGGGCACAGTCTTTACAGATCTGTCCAAGGCATTCGACCTCATGGACCACAACTTCCTGCTAACAAAGCTAGACAAACTAGGTCTAGACCCCCTTGCCCTCAAGTGGTTCAAGAGCTACTTATCTGGTCGCACACAGAGGGTCATTTGGAAGGGTGCACTGTTGGACCCACTACACATAAAGGAGGGAGTACCTCAGGGCTCAATCCTTGGTCCCCTCCTGTTCTCTCTGTTCACCAATGACCTAAACCTCCACTGTTGGGGTAGCTCAGTCATTCAATATTCGGATGACACAGTCATTTACCGCTCCATGGATAATCTGCCTGCTCTAGGTCCTCTCCTCCAAACTGACTTTACGACACTTGAGGCCTGGCTAACATCAAACAGAATGGTTCTCAATACAGGCAAAACAAAAGCCATGCTGTTCAGTCCAAGATCCCTTGGACAAGACAGGACCAAGTCCCTACAGCTTAACTCACTTGCTGGTAAAAGCACTGACGTGGTGGACACCCTAAAATACCTAGGGCTAACAACTGACCACTGTCTCTCCTTCAAGACCCACGCTGACTTAGTAACCAGGACCATCCATGGCAAACTTGGCACCCTGTATCGATTAAAAGACCAGCTTATCCTGGAAGTTAGGGTCACTATTGCCTCCAGTGTCCTGCTCCCAACACTTAACTACGCAGCCCCAGTATTACAGGGCATGCCCAAGCAGGAGTTCAACCGGCTACAGATACCGTATAACAAGGTTGCTCGGTTCGTGACCCAGAGTCACTCTAGAAGCCACCACTGTGATACGCTTGCCCAACTGCAGTGGCATTCGTTCGCTTCTCGACTACAGTACCCTCTGCTCTGTCTGGCGTTTAAGTTACTCAGCCCAGCTGCTCCACCCAGCCTAAAAAGAACAATCATTCTCAAGCACAACTCTCGGAGGCTCGGGACCTCAGGTTGGACTCTACTGGAAATCCTCTGGGTTAGGACTAATGCAGGTGGCAAATCCTTCTTCTATACTGCCCCCTACCTGTGGAACAATCTTCCACCCTCAGTACAGGAAGCCCCCTCTCTTCTGAACTTTCGTACTAGGCTCAAGGCCCACATGGCCGAGACCTGTACCTGTCACTGTCACGGCACCGGATAGCCTCCCCCCCCCCCACCAACAACCTATGTCAACCCTCTCAATTGCCCACCTTGTTCTCCACCTGTCGCATGTCACCCTAACAGGCAACAAGACTAGGACTTGCCTCATACTATAACTGCTGGAATGTCTAACTGACTCAGAAAAATTGCTATTTTCTGTAACCTGATTATCATCTGTACTTTCTCTGTAACCGTTTGCATCTGTGTCTCTCACCCTGTAATGTTAACCCGGGTCACCGCTGAAAAAGGGGCTTTCAGAGCTCAGTGGCCTACCCAGTCATCACAATTTAATAAATAAATAAATAAAAGAGGAATACGAGGAAAAATCCTATTTGACTCTGGGTGGTGAACCAAAATTATGTTCCAAGTTTGTCTCTGGTTCTGTCGGTTTTCCTTTCTTCTCTTCCTCCTCCAGTTCAGGTTTTAAAAATGCCTGAGGCAGGGGAGGGAGGATGATGGCTTGGTAGCTTTTTCTGTCTCTTTGACTAGAGACTGCAGCTTTTGTCACATTAGATTTTGTCTGAGGAGGGGTACTTGAAGATGTGTGCTTTCCATCATCTGAGGTACTTCCCTCCACTTTCTTTTTAGGAGAGCTGCTTGGTGACTCAGTGACAGACTGAGACTCTCTGAGTTTTGTTCTTTTCTTTTTTGTTTTAGGGTAGAAAAGTCTACACAAAAACCAATTTAGGCAGTCATGGTTAGGACCCAAATAGACAAAACAAAGACTGTGGTGGTCTGCCTTCACCAAGATCTTGTGACTGGATTCACTATTTTTAAATCCTCTAGGCCCTGTCCTTTTCTTAAGCCTTTTAGTTATACCAATGAACTGAAATTAGCCAAAAAGTTTTGCCGGTTCCTTAGACAACAACATTCATAAACCGCTACATAAACACTATAAAACAGGTGGTTATTTTATGATTTTTTTTTAACCAAAAAACACAGTTACTGCGTTTAAACAGGAACTGTTATATTTACTGTTGTCCGGTTCCAGGGACCAAATCGGGAACCAGAGAATACTGTTAAAATAACAAAGTTAGATAAAAAATAACCTAATTAACACAAATATTGAGAACTAAATAGAAATAATGATAGGCGTTATTACAAATAAAAGAACTTAGCCGATGGACTTGGAGAGGTCTTCCAGGTGACTTCTCTTCAGCGGAGAAAAGAAATCTGTTAGAACACTAAAGGGAGTACCAGCACACAGCAACATCTGAATGGAGTTCTGATTCTACAACACTACTCTAAATTACTAGGCAACATCTCAGAGTGGACATGATGCATTTTTATGTTACGCATGTGCAGAAACATAGTGCGACGATTCAAAATGCAGTGCCGTACAGTTGAAAGGGAGAGCACCGCTTGAGTGAGCAGTGCTCCCCCTCCCCATACGCGTGCACGCACATTGCGTGCTCATGCGCTCCCTACCTCCCCACGCACACAGTGTATGGCTGGCCAGGGGTGCCCAATCTCGTCCAGCTTTACTGTTCTCCCCTCCAGTCTGTATGGCCGACGGGGTGCCCAATCTCCCGCCGGCTCTACTGTCTCCCCCAGACTATCGGGTGTCACGCTGGGAGCCCACCCCAGCGCGGCAACAGGTCCTATGGCCGGCGGGGATGCCCAATCCCCATCGGCTCCACTGCCCCCAACAGCTCTTCCAGCTGCCACGCTGGGAGCCCACCCCAGCGTGGAAAACGCTCCGCATAGTCCAAATAAAAAACCTGAAAGAAAAACCTTCCTCGCTGTCTTCAACCCTCTCCCACCCGCACTCCACCCACTGCTAACCCTGCCTCCCCACACCCCCACCTCACCCCATACTCACCTCCGGAGCTTGCGCCGATGATCTTCGATGGACCAGGAACACGCCTGCACTCTTCAAAGTCGACCGCGAACTGAGGAACTGCCGTAGCTGTATAATGTAATGAATAGGGTTTTTCAACTTTGCTGCATATCTCAGGCATTTTTGGAATTTTGGCAAATTTTCAACATGGGTTTTGGGACCCCTCATGAATTCTGTCGCTGTCTATGGCGCAATCGTTCGGCGGGTGATTTCGCGTGTCACCGCGCAAAAATCACCTTTCGGACTGATTAACGAAATGACAGTGCCAGTGTTCATAAGGTGGGCTCTCAAAAAGCCTATGTTGAAAATTTGTGGAAAAATTCCTAAAATGACTGTTTGACGAGTGTGCGCTATGCTGTTCCTATGCATGCTCATAGGTTCGAATTTTCAATATTTTCATCCGATTTCAACATTGCCATTTGACCACACTTTCTTATGAGCAGTATAGCTGTCATTTTTCACATCTCACCCAAAAATGTGCTCACATGATAGCGCACAATGGCGCAGTCGGTGCGTAAATCAATGTTCGGGACACATTAAGAAAATCACAGTGACACTGATCATGAGCAGAGGTGTTAAAATGGCTATGTTTAAAAATTTGTGAAAAATTCCCAAAAATGACTATTTTACGAGCATGCGTTGCGCTGTTCCTACGCATGTTCGTAAGTTCGCGAATTTTCAATATTTTCACTCCAGATTTTCAACATTGCCATTTTACCACACCTCCTTATGAGCAGTACAGCTGTCATTTCTTACTTCTCACCCAAAATGTGTTTCCGCGCATGTAGCGCATAATGGCGCAGTCGGTAAAGCTAACTCAATGTATGGGACACATTAAGAAAATCACAGTCACACTGTTCATGAGCAGAAGTGTTAAAATGGCTATGTTAAAAATTTGGTGAAAAATTCCCAAAATGACTGTTTTACAAGCGCTTGTTGCGCTGATCCCACGCACACTCATAAGTTCGCAAATTTTCAATATTTTCACCCAGATTTCAACATTGCCATTTTACCACACCTCCTTATGAGCAGTATAGCTGTCATTTTTCACATCTCGCCCAAACATGTTTATGCCTCATGTAGCGCATAATGGCGTAGTCAGTGTGCAAAATCAATGTATGGGACGATTAAGAAAATCAAAGTGACACTGTTCATGAGCAGAGGTCTTAAAATGGCTATTTTGAAAATTTGGTGAAAAAATTCCTAAAAATGACTGTGTGTCACGAGTGAGCATTGCACAGTTTCCACGCACCCTCGTAAGTTCATGAATTTGTAATATTTTCAGTCCAGATTTTCACCAGTGGCATTTTTCCACACTTCCTTATGAACAGTACAGCTGTCATTTTTCACAACATGGCGAAATGTATTTTCACACTTTCAGCACAGAAATGCGAGTCGCTGTGGGAAATTATTGTTCGACAGATAAAGAAAATCACAGTGACACTGTTCATGACCGAGATCCCAAAATGCTCATGCTAACAATCTGCTGTAAACAATTCCCAAACTAATTACATTACGGTGCATCGCTCAGTACGTTTTACGACGCCGCGGACTTCACCAGTTTTTAATATTTTCACTGCAGATTTTCAACACTGCATTTTTACACCTCCCCATGAACAGTACAGCTGTCATTTTTCACATCCTGTTCAGAATGTGTTTTTGCACCTGTGGTGACAAATGCCGTAGTCGCTGTGCAAAAGCAGCTTCCGGCTAACAAACTGATATTGCCACTGTTCATGAGGTGGGGGTCACAAAAACCCATGTTGAAAATTTGGAGTGAAAATACCAACGAATGCCTGAGGCGTTAGGGTTTCCGACCATAACACCCCACCCTGTAGAGAATGACAGGCAACAGGGCTGTGACTTGGGATTGTCACCTGCAATGCTCATACCATTCCACCCCCACCCACACCCTGCAGCCACTGAGAGGCATCGAGGTGTGCCTTGGACTCTTCGGCCCCAAAGTTCACCCCATTCTCCTATACCGCACCCATCTTACAATATTTCCTGATGGAATGGGGTACGCATAAGGGCCAAAGACCCCAAGGCACACCGTGACACTTGTCGGTGTCTGCACGGTAGGGCGTGGTGAAATGGCGTGGCCGTTATGCCTGATGACCCAAAGGCACACCCCAATGCCTGTCAGTCTCTGCAGGGTGGTGGTGGGGTTGGCTTCAGTTCAATACTTCACTGCCATTCCTATTATGCAGCTCTGTAACTCCTACACTACCAATGCCAATGCCAGTAAGCAAACATTCGGCATTGACAAATGCTTGTTTTGTATGGCATCACTACTGGACTCATGTTGCTAGAAGAGGTATTATGTTCAGGGAACCAGGATAGTAGTTGCCTTCTGGGGGCTTTGACTGGAAGAGGTATACTCGGGGTTGGGAGAATTGTCAACAGCATAGTGGGTGGTAGGGGTCCGGATGTTACTGTCTACCTGGGGATGAAAGATCTGACTTGCAAAGCTTTTGGGGGAGGTGAAACACAGTTCTAGTGAGCTGGGCATGAGGCTCAAACTGACAGTGTCCTCGGTATCTTTTACATGGTCCTGCAAGTGTGGTTCAAGGGAGAAGACAGGGCTTTTCATAATTACTCACTACAATCCTGGCTGAAGGTGTGGCAAAAGGAAGAGAGTGCTGCGTTTGTGTGGGACTGTGGGCAATTCTGGTAGGACAGAAGGCTATACAAAGGGGATGGCCTATACCTCTCACCAGAGGGAAATACTGTACAATCTTGGGACAGTAGCTTGATTTTATCACAGGACAGTTAACTGATGGGGGGGGGGGGGTGGCTTGTACTGGGAACAACTAGGATACATAATCAGTTGAGGGAGGCCATGGAGGCACTCCCTCTTCAAGCGGTAACAGCCAGGGTCCTTATGGGGTGAAGAATAATGACAATAACAGAGAAGTAGTAGCAAGAGATGGTCCACTGACTGAAAAGAAAATTAGATGGGGGGGGACACACCAGCATATTGCTGGAGGAGGTGGTGAACATACATAATAGGAGTCTGTGGCCTGAGTATGGCAGCAGAAGGGTTGGGGTGGTACAGGAGGAGAAACACAGAATGAGCAGGTGTAGCAAACAAAGGGAAGAGATTAGAAAAAGAGGCAACTCAAGGAAAAAGGGTGCCACAGTGGCAAGAGGCCGGAAAAAGCTAAGAAACAGGGGTAAATGAATTAGAGGGCAATGGACAGGAGCAAAAGAGTCAAGGCACAAAATCAGTGGAGAGCAGTATACATGAATGCCAGGAGCCTGGGGGAATAAAATCAGCAATGTGCAGGCACAGATAGCAAAATCCCAGGCAGAACTGGAGGTGGTAAATGAAACCTGGGCCAAAAATACCTTGCCTGTGAGCTACTGTATCAATGATTGGTTACTCACTATTCAGGAGGGATGGGGGTAGGGGAAAGGAGGAGGAGTGGCCTTAAATGTTAGGTTAGGGATGGCATAAAGGCCATGACGTCATAAAAGAGGGGGAGGACAAAAATGTGCATATGTTGTGGGTTCAGGTAATCAAACTGGGGGTGATCACGTTAGGTGTAGTATATAGGCTGCCCTCTAAAAAAAAGAGGAAACAGGACAGGGAGATGAGGAGGGGATCAGACGCGTAACAGAACAGGGGAAGGAACTACTAACAGAAGTGTTAGTGATCATTAGTGTTCTTGTGACATACCATATATAGCGGCTGGGCAGACTGGGTGGGTTGTGAGGCCTTTTTCTGCCATAATTGTCTATTTTTCTGTTCTGCTGCTAGCTGTTCTGGACCAGTGAAATGTTTTTCCTTCAAACCTTAAAAGAAACATAAACCTTTCTTTACCTTTTTGTAATATAACTGGAAATGTGGCCAGGTGTGTAATCTTTTAAATCTCCTTACTGTGCTTTTTCATTAGTTCACTTCAAATTATAAACTAGCTTGGGATCATCCTGTACTGTGATTGATGGAATCTAATCAAATGACTAGCCATTATTTCAGCACAGGTCGTCAAAACCACTTAAAGAGAAAGTCCCCATAACCTTATTTTCTGCATATCTGTGTAGCTTGTAAGCATGAACAACAATTCCCTAGCCTGCAGCTCCCTAATGCCATCCCAATTTCAATATAAATAAGGTTGCTTCACTCTTGTTCACCCTGGTGTGAAAACCTGCCTCCACTGTAAAGTAGGGTTACCACCTTTTAATGTAACCCCTAGATGGCGCTATCCCAGGGGCTACTACCCCTGCCTGATTTGCCACTAACAGGTTGAGGGGCCTGGATCCAATGGCGGGTGCCTCCACCCAGAGGTCAGGGTTTGCAATAGTTAAACTAACTTGGTCACAGCCCTCTGGGACACTGCAACCCCTTTCTTCCCACTAGTGGCCCACACGATATATCAGAATTACCTCACAGTATACACTTACCCCCAGGACTGGTTCCGCACTGGGACTTCCTGTGAAATGAGATACAGTGCAACAATCACAGTACAGTACTTTAACATAGACAAATACTTCAGGCAGTATAACTTTACTGAAACAAGCAGCTCTGATTTATTTAGGGGATATAACAAGGACAGGGGAATCAGGTTAATTAGCTTATCACTCTAATAATCTACCTATGGCTCTGTGCACAGGCCTATCCCTATCAGTTACTGTCCCTGGGTACCCAAGCCCTAGTGGCTAGTCCAAACCGTGCAGCTGGTAGGGCCCTTTCACACAGAGAAAAGGAGAATTAAACAGTCATAGTACAGTAATTCCATTTGGATTTAATGTGGTAATCAACAGGGAGCGAATTCTGAATTAGTACTCACCGACCTCCAAATAAGATAGGGTCCTTCAATGTCAGCAGGGCTCACTTGAGGTACACAAACCTCTTCACACATCCATATAAAAGAAAGCACTATACCAGGCAGGCTGCATCTGTATCCCGATCGCAATTACTGCACAATACCCGGGAGAACACACAGTAGATTCAGTTCCTGACAGACCGAGTGTAATTTTCAGCAATTCCTCCAGTCTTCTCAGGGTGAGCCTGGTTTCTACTCTTCAGAGATCCTTTGATTCTTTTCACAGGGGCCAGTTCAAGTACATAAGCTGTTACACAGCTGCAGAGCGGAACTCTGGGCCTTACACATTTTTGACTAAAACTGCACACTGAAAAAGCACAGGGCTCAACTGAAACTCCAACCGACAAAACCGGGCACTTCCTTTGAGTTCCTCCCAGTTCTTGACTGGATTGGCTGTCACTCACAATAGACTGCTGCTGTTGGTCCAAAAAGGTGCTGAAGTCTAAACTACATCTCCCAGAGTCACTGCTCATACAATCCTCTTGTGGCTGGCTCAGATTATGAGTCCAAGTTCTGATTCGTCCAAGGCACCATTTTAGAGCTAGCTTACCCCACACTGATTGGTCCAGTTCAGCAGTTCAAAACCAGAATGGGGAACTAGGCAGACACTGTTCTGACTGCAAAAGAAAGTAGGTTAGACAAACTGTAATTTCATTATTACTGTAAATGATTTCTGGCAAACAGTTACATCTTTCAGATAGGTTCCCTTTGCACTCCTAGTGACTGCAAAAATGAAGTGAATTGGCAGCAGCTTGAGTGGTACTCAATCAAAGGAACACACAGTCCCCCATACAAACTAATTATGTCTGCAAGCAGACAGCTCTTAAAGAGACAGTACCAGAGGTTCTAAAAACACTCACTGATAAATGGCTTAAACGCCAAACACCATTCAGGCTTGGAGCATTCAAGCAAGCTCCTGGAAGTCTTTTGGGAACCTCCATTTGCAGGGGGGTTACATTAAGAAGCCCAAAGTGGGACATTTCTTACTGAAACATGATTTTTTGCAGGACAATATGTAACCTCGACCAATGTGACAGGTTTGTTTACACTAAATAATCAGAATTAAGACTAGAGTAAGTGTTGTTTGTTTTTTAGTTTCTATTGTTTCTTATCATTTTGAGGTATTTTAGTTAAGGTATTATAGTTTTCTGCTACATTCAGAGGAGAGTTAGAAAATATTTCTACTATAAGGTCAGGACATGTAGTATTTTCATGTCTTTTTGCAGGACACAGCTGCTCAAATCAGGACTGTCCTGTGAAAATCAGGACAGGTGGTAACCTTACTGTAAAGGTCATGATCCCACTCATGCAAGGCATCATGGGAGTTGATAATGTATATCTGTATAAGCCAGCAGAAGTTATACTCTGTCAGTTCTGTAGTGTTACATGTCTTGTGAAGTCCCTGTATTCTCTAAAAGCAATTTTTTTTTTCTTAACTCAGCTACACTTTAAACTATGGAAAACAGCAAGGCACTTACTACTGTATAACTTGAAAAGTTTCACGGTAAGCATAAGACAAGTACGTAGGGACTGCAGAGGACAATAACAGCACTAACTGATACAGTAGTATAACTACTGCAGGCTTTAGCTCTAAAACATAAAAATTCCAGGATGCCTTACAAGGGTTGGGTCATGATCTTTGCAATGCAGTCAAGCAGGTTTTCATACCAGATTTAATTACCCTCATTTACATTTAAATCCTGATGAAAATAGGAGGGTGCAACAGAGGTAGGCATTCTTCATGCCTACAAACTACACAGGTAAACAGAATGAAAGGCTGAGGGGACCTACCTTTAACATTCTGTATATCACTACTCAGTTGAAAATCTTCTGAATATCTTCTCCATATAGTCCTAATTGCAGATCAGCCACTCCCTCCCCTGCTCCCAAATACTCTAGCACAGGTTCTGCAATCAGACTGCATCTAATTCCCCAAACTCTACCTCCTCACCACCTGTAGCTAGAACAGGCTCCACAAAATACTACTGGCTTCTACAGCTGTCATTTGCGTCATCCGCTGTCTTTTCTCCTGCCGCCTCCTGCATTTATTTATTTCTACTTGACTTAAACCTGTGCAGAAAATTATTTGCTGACCCCCTTCAACTCTTGCATTTTTTTTCTGTCATGTTAGGGAAACTGCTCTGAATTTTATCTCTTTGCACGCACTGAAACTCACTTAATTATGGCCTTCCTAGGCACATTAATCCATTTTTACCGGTAGTGCCATATGGCATCAGAACCATCCGTTGCTTAACCCAATCCAAAATGGCCACAAAAGACAGAATTTAATAACCACAGCACTCACTTGTTCTCTCATTGGTGCTGATCTGTTTGTTGCTACCTATCTCCCAACGGAATACCTGCCCAGACAGAATGTTACACAGCACCCTAACTCACATCCATGGGTCTCCATACATCTGCCCCATAATACCTTCCTCCTGTATTGCCTCTGTAGGAATTGTACCTGCTACTAGCAGGAATCAGATGCTACTGCATGTCTATACAATTCAGCATCCTGGGGATATATCCTTGGTTCTTAACCTTCACCAACACTCTTCTTCTATCTGGAGACGTTGAACAAAACCCTGGCCCTAAGGCTACGTACGCTAAGGTATTCACCCTATGATACAGGAATGGTCTAGAACCAAAGGATTAAAAATTGCACATATGAATATACACAGCCTTTGCCCTAAGATGGCTGAACTGGAAGCGTAGCAACTATTATGCCCCAGACATACTAGGCATTTCCAAAACATGGCTCAAACCCTCAATCCTACCACAAGAGACTGAGCTGCAAGGGTACACAGTCTTCAGGTAGGATCGGATATCCAAAAGAGGTGGAGGCATCCTCCTATATATCCGCTCACATCTAACAGCCTCAGAACTGAATGTACCCTCAACAAAAGACTTCATAGGGGAATTCATATCCATATCAGTCACCCTGGGTACTGTTAAGTCCCTCTGCGTAGGCTGGATCTACATCCCCAAACCACGCCTCCCAGGTGCTGTCCTCCCTCTCATCCTTCCTCTCTGAGCTGTCCCCCATGGAGCTCATCATGTGTGGTGATCTTAATCTAAACTGGCTGGGCCCCAATCAGAAATCTTACCAGTCATCCCTGGATAATTTCCATCTTACCCAGTGAATAGTTGAATCCACTAGACTCAACCTCAGATCCTGGCAACCATACATTATTGGATTGGATACTAGCAAGTAGGGTTGACAGAATCAGAGCTGTTGGAATCCTCCTGACACCCTTAGTAACCACTCTCTGGTCTACTGCATATGGAAAATAGTTTTCCACCACCCCCCACCCAAATACATAGAGGCTATGAACTTCTCCAAATTTATAGAATCAGCCTTCATTACAAGCTTCAAAGAGGTAGACTTGAGTCTGATAAATAACCTCCCCAGTGTTGAACAGGCATTAGATTATTTTGTACATAACTTCACTAATGTTGTTAATCGACATGCCCCCACGAGATGTAGGAGGGCTAAGTGCTTCCATGCACCTTGGCTTGACAGTGAACTACAACAAGCTCTCATAATCAAGGGACAAAGTCTGGTCTCGATATAAACAATCAGACCTATCCTCTGAGTGGCACTCTCACAGATCACTCCAAAACACCTGCAGAACTTGACTGATAAGTGCAAAACAGTCTTAACTCAAGTCCCTGCAAACACAAAGTCTCTCCTCCCTCAAGCACTTCTGGACCCAGATCAACCAGTTACTCCATGGGAAAACACCTGTCCCTGCTCACAAAATCCACTTTGATACTCAAGTCATATCCAACTCCCAAGCTATTGCCTCTGGTTTCAACCACTTCTTCACTGATCTCGACAGATTCAAGGTCCCTCCTGCCCCCCACCCCAACATCCTATGTCCTTCCCAACAGTGGCAACACTTGGATACCACCAGATCCCCTCTACTACAGTCACCTGGCAAGAAAATTACACCACAGTTCCACCTTAAATTAGTTGCCAGAAGTGAGGTTCTTAGATAGCTAAAGAGACTTAAAAGTGAAGGATCCCCAGGCTCTGACTCTCTAGATCCACTGTTCTTAAAACTTACTACACCAAATACAGCCACCCCTCTTAGAATCCTCATTAATAAATCTTTCTTAGCTGGAACCATCCCTGAAAAATGGAAATTGGCTCTGGTAGTGCCCTTACACAAAGGGGGGGTCCAAGGACAAAATAGAAAATTACACACCTAGGCCGGCCCGGTGGCGCTGAGGGTTGAGGTGCTGGACGCCACACCTCGCGCTCCACTGGCAACCCATGTTCGGGAATGAGCACGGGCTGTTGGGTGTCGGCAGGGGAGGGAGAGGATCGAGCATCCGGAGGACTGCTCTCCTCTCCCGGGGATGGAGGACTGGCACTCCTGCCGAATGACTACCCCCAGGTAGAGGCCAGAGGGTCCAGACAGAAGGAGGATGCTGCGGAACTTCTGCAGACATGTGCATGCCTCTATGTGCACATGTCCTGCGTGTGTGCCCCAGCAACGGGGAAGGGAGAAAATTAGGAAATACACCTCCGGCTGCAGGATGACGACTGACCTCCTGCAGGCTCCATACTCGGCGACCGAGGTGACGGGACTGGGAGGGTCGGTCACAAGGGGGCAGCCGGAGGCAGAAGGATCATACAGTACATATATAAAAAAAAAAAAATTACAGACCCATATCTCTCCTCAGTGCAGTTGCCAAGATACAGGAGAGGCTACTATATGAACAATTATTAGACTTCTTAGAATGGAATCACACTCTTACTCAATTCCAGCATGGCTTCTGCAAAAATCATGGGACTGATATAGACCTTGTATGTGTCAATAGTGATATAATTAATGCCATGAATATGGGCATGGCATCTGGGGCCATCTTCGTAGATCTTACTAAAGCATTCAATCTGGTCAACCATAATTTGTTACTCAAACAACGACGGGACTGTGGTGGATGCAAGGCGTCAAATGGGAAGGTAAGACCTCTTCCCCCAGGTAAATCACAGATGAGACCCCCCAAGAACTCATACTTGGCCACCTTCTATTTTCACTATTTATCGATTACCTAACTTTTAGCTGCGGTGGTGCCTCAATACAGCTGTACACAGATGACACCATACTTTACAGATCCTCCACCAACCTAGCCTGGATCAATACACAGCTGCAGAATAACTTCCACTCTTTAGAAAGTTGCTTTCTAGCCAACAAACTCATACTTAATACAAAAAAAAACAAAAAACAAAGGCAATGCTATTAAGTCATCAAAATCTTGGCTTGGACAAGTAAGATCTCCTTAAAATCACTACCTGCACTGGCGAAAAGCTAGAGGTGGTCCACACCTTTAAATACCTAGGAACGACCCTAGACCACACCACGTCCTTTGAACCTCATCTTGATGCTCTGACTAAAATGCTTAATCAAAAGCTCGGGCTACTATCAGCGCCCCTGGTGCTCTGTGGCAGAAATTTCTGATTTCTGCGGCAAGGCTCCTTGGCTTCTGCAGCAGCATTTTCCGATTTCTGCGGCATGATTTATTCACTTCTCTGACAGAACACAGTCCTGTCATTGGCTAAATATGATGTGATGTCATTGACAACATTATATGCTGAGCATAGAGGAGGGGCTACAGGATAATCGAGATGGAAAAGAAAGCCTGACAATATGGAAAAACAGTATATTTAAATGAAAATTCACCGAAAACAATGAATTCTGTGGCACTATATATATTTTGCAGCATGATGCAATTTCTGCGGAAAATTCCACAACCACAGAATTGCAGAATTCCAGTGGCCTTGGCTACTATATAGATTTTCCTCCTACCTGTCCAAGGAGGCACGTAGCACCATTACCTCCAGCTCCCTCTCCTACTCTACGGTGCCCCAATACTTCAGGTCTTACGTGAGCCCATCCTCAATAGGCTAAGAATTCTCTACCATAGAATAGGACAATTTGCAACTTGCGCCCACCCCAAAACACACCACTGTACAATGCTAACTACCTTAGGTGGCCCTCCTTTGAAGCCAGACAATGGTATCCCCTATATTGCCTTACCTTTAAGTTATTGCAGCCACTTGCCCTGTCAAAGTCTCTCTGGTATAATCCAATGCAAACACTTTGCTCGACCTCTTAGAGCTTCAGCCTTCCCACTGCTGGAAGTCCCTAAAGTACAATATGAAATTGGAAGATAGTCCTTCTCTTACTCAGCTCCACATTTGTGGAACTCCCTGCCCTCAATGGTCCAGAACTGTCCTACCTTGCCACAGCTTAAGGTGGCTCTTCAATCTCTCTATTGGGCAACTCCCCCCTGCAATTGCTTCCACTGAATCTAATCACCTTCCACTTACCTCTACAATCCTTGGAGGCTATATTATCCCAGACTACTTATCCCAATATGATTGCTACTCAAAATTAGTCAAGCCTGTTGTCTGCATGCATCTTGCATGTATTTCTCCACCAGTATAACACTTGTGAATGTTCTTGTTCCAGTTCTATTGCCTGTAACTAAACCCTTGTTAATATGACAACTGTATGTGTACGTATAAACAACCATGTATAATTCATATGTTATTTAATGTTTACAACCCTGGATAGGTCAGCTGGCGCCTAGAAATTAAAATGTAACTCCTCTAAATGCAAAGGTGTTACATTTAGGATGTGGGAACGTCAAATATGAGTACACCCTGGGAGGGAAGGAGTTGGAGGCCACAGTAGGGGAAAAAGACCTGGGGGTCCTGGTGGATGCCAGCACGAATAACTCGAAGCGTAGGAGGGCGGCAGCAAAAGGCAAACAGGATGCTGGGCTGCATAGCATGGGGGATTACCTCAAGGTGCAGGGAAGTGATTCTGCTGCTGTACATTGGCCTGGCTCGACCACACCTTGAGTACTGTGTGCAGTACTGGAGTCTGCATTTGAGGAGGAACATCCAGCTCCTGGAAAGGGTCCAGAGGAGAGCAACCAAAATGATTCAGGGTCTAGGGGAGTTGGTGTATGAGGAGAGATTAGAGGAGCTTGGTCTGTTCTCGCTAGAGGAGAGAAGGGACCCGGGGGACATGACTGAGGTCTTCAAGTACCTCAAGGGAATCAATAAAGTAAATCAGGAGGGGATCTTTAGGATAAAAGTAAGGGGTATCACCAGAGGGCATAGTTTGAAGCTGGAAGGAGGAAGGGTGAGGGGGGAAACAGAAGGACGTATTTCACTGAGAGGGTGGTAGAACTGTGGAATGCACTGCCCAGTCAGCTGGTTCTGGCTTCTACAGTGGAGGGGTTCAAGAGAGGGTGGGACAGGTACAGAAAGGGGATGAAGCAGAGGTTGGCTTGCCCCAGGGGAGCTAGGAGGGAGGGCAGAAGCAACAGAAATGAGATAAGGGGGGATGGCTTCGGTATCCACCCAGGGTTCTGAGGCACGAGCAGACTTAATAGACCACAAGGCCTAATCTGCTGGCAACTAGTATGTATGTAACTAATTCCGGGTCGCCCCTGAAATAGGGACATCTTGTGCTAGTGGGCTTACCCAGTCACCAAACTTCAAATAAATAAATAAATAATACCACTCATGGGTCTGAGCTGAAAGGTGCTGGGATCCCATGGGAGCCCTAACTTTTGCAGGCTGGTGGCACAGGTATGCCCCCTGTGCAAGACTGCTGTAAGTGCCCTTTGGTATACTGCAGCACCTGCACCCAGCTGCCTCAGTACCTTTTATACTGAAGAGGAGAGCTGATGAGTGAAACAAAACTTCCAAGCAACCTAATCTCTACCTAAGGGCATAAGACAGCCCTGTTGGCCCCCCTATAAGAAGAGACCACAACTCCAATATAAACCACAGTGTCTTCACTGCACGTACCTGTTCGAGGAGTGAGGAAGATAATAAAACAGGACAATAACACAATAGTGAGTCTGGTGGATGAGGGGTGAAATGTTGTAGTCTATGGAGAAGATATTCAAGAAGATCTTCAGTTACAGTAAGTACGTAACTTCATATCTTCCAAGAATAAATCTTCTCCATAGAATTTCACTTATGGTCAGAGTACCAAGCTTGAGAAAGCAGTCTGAGGATGTTGGAGTACACTGACTCACTTAACAAAATAAGCCATTCAGTATAGGATAGCCAACGCTGGCATGCTGCCTGCAATGGTTATTCAGAGCATAATGCTTAGTGAACATATACACAGTACTGCAAATGGCAGCCCTGCAGATCTCTGCAACGGGCACCAAGTGGAGCTCTGCTGACAAAGTGGCTACTGCTCTCAGGTAATGTACATGAACAGAGCCGTCAAACTTTACCCCCACAATGGTGAGCCATGATGGAGACAGTTCACAATCCACCTGGACAGGCACTGGATACTGACAGAGAGACTCCTTCAGTTAGGATGGAAAGACACAGATAGTCGCTTTGCATGTCTGTTGTCCTTAGTTCTGGCCAAGTACAACCTGAAGACTCTTCTGACACCAAGGGGAATGCATCATATTTTCCTCTTCATTGTCACTGTTGGGAAAATGCTTAGGCAGAACCAAGGCCTGATTCAAATGGAACTCTGACACTACCTTGAGCAAAAACTTGAAGTGTGCTTGCAGGACTACTTTTTCCTCATGAAAGACAGTATATGAAGGATCCGTGACTAGAGCCCATATATCAGATACTCTTGAGTGCAGGGGCAACAGCTACAGTACTAGCAGAAATACTGGCTGTCCAGGTCAGGAACTGCATATCACAAGTCACAATTGGCTCAAAAGGTTTGAAAGTGAGCATGCCCAGTACAAAATTCTGATTCCTAAGAATAACTGCTTTTTTTGGGTGTCCTGTGCAGGATTCTCTAAGAATCCTCTGAACAGTGGCAACTGAGACAAGGTCAGGGTGCCCCTAGGTTTGAAATGGGCTGGAACAGCAGATATGTGGACCTTGACTGTGGAGTACTGAAGCCCTCATTCTGAGCGGTCCGGTAAAATCCATACAGTTCACAAATGGTGTTTATTGTGTGTAGTGGAATTATGAATGCAGAGTATAGCTACTCTTTTTCATGATAACTAACAACTGTAAGGTCAGTGGTGCTAACCCTGTATCATTGTGTTGTGCATATACAAAGTGGCAGGATGATCTGCTTCTAGGGTTATAGAAGAACTGGAAATGTAATGGTTAATGCTAACTTTGCGGTTTTCATGCCATTGCTGGAGGCAAGCTGCAGTATGAACATGTTTAAACAGCAGTCACAGCACAACCCCTTTCGAACACAAAAGAAAATGACATGCAAATAATGTTGCTTTCCTCAGCAGCACAGCCACAGTGTGCACTAACAGCTTGAACATTACAGGTCGCTGACTTCCAAATCCTTTGAACATCTGCAATATAAAGGGCAGCCTACAGAGGTCAGTAACTCAAGGTTTTCCTGCTTAGCAATGCAATTACTTATTGCTTATTTTAATTTCACTCACTGGGAAGGCCATAAGAGATACTATCACAACCCCTTACCTTTTGTGAGAATCCTAGGAACAGCAAATAAACCATTCGTCCATTACAGTAGGTATCCTGGTACTCATATGACAATATATTATACAGAACATAACAGCAGAGAAATAAATAGGACTGTAAGTTGTAAAAACAATAAAGTGGTTCATGGAGGTCAGGACACAGCTGTAACCCCCCCAAAAAAGTTTGCCTACCGACTGAATAGCGCATCACTGAGAGCTGTTCATTGCCATCGGTGTGTATGGAAACCAGGTCTCGCTTCAGCATCCAGAACGAACCATCTGCCAAGACAAAACAAGAATATTCATGAACTAATGTTGTTTTTAATTGGAAGCTTTTCTGCTTGCTATATCAAAGACCATTATTATCATTATGAAGGATTAGAACCCCATTCAGCTACTTTGTCACACCGTGTCTAAAACTGTTCACTCAAGAAAGTGCTATAAAAGTCACTGAAACAAAATCCCGTCACAGGCCCATCATATTCAACAGGTGATAGAGGGGGAATATGCAACCTAGACTGTTCTTATTGGAACGTTACAAATATGAACGGCTATAAGAACTAGATCCTTTCCAGAAACTACAGGCAAGTTCTCCCTGTGCTGCAAGTTCTCCCTGCCCAGACCCTGCTTCTGTACTGTGTTTTCCTCAACATACACTGGGGGGAGTGCCTACAATATATATCCAAACAAGCACAGCAGCCTGAAGTGTGTTCTTTTCCTTGTAAAATGGCCTGGTATTAAAATCTGACTTTGGAAATGCTGCACCATATGTTCCAGGTGAACTGGTTTGTCCAATTAATGAGCGGTACTTTAAGCAGCCCTCAACCGATTTTATAAAGACCATTATAGAACTCTTACGATGTTGTTTATGTTCTCCCAACCTTGAAGTTCTGTAGTAGAACCAGGATGCACTGTGACAAAAATCTAAGAGCTTAACAAGGCCATAAACTACACTGTTCTAAAAGGGTCCTTACCACCAGTATATAAATCACAAACAAAACTCTGAATTACCTAGACAACCAGTCAATGTGGAATAGTCATAGTATGCAAACCAGCAGACAACTTGCACATTAAAATCAGATGGCTTTAAATTTAATTGTTTTGTTTCTGAGTTAGCAGTAAGAAAGGAAATACTTCGAGGCCACTACCTATAACAGCTTTGTTACAAGAAAAAGGGGCATTCCACACTGGGTGTAGAAGTCATCAACTGTCACAGAGCTCAGGCAATTTAAAGCACGCTTCCACTGCTTTTTGGCACTTGCAACGTAGAAAGTAGGGGTGGGCACACCAGGAATGGTGCTGAAAATGACTCCCACTCTGGGGGATTGCCTTTGGTTCAAGCTTGGGAGCACCAGCTTGGATGCCAGTAGCTCAGTCTTTACACTCACCATGTGAGTTGACACCACTCCCTCCCTGGAAGCCAACAACTCACCACCTCAAACATAGTACAGAACTGGCACAAACAGGTGCAGCTGTGCTAGACCATCGTCATGCCAGCTGCACCAGGGATGCCACATGTGTTCACTCAGTCTCTGCATGACAGAAGATGGGGACTGGTACTTCTAGATGGGTGCTGGATTCGCTGACTATAAAATCATAGCTAAAATCATTGCCACGAGACTACAGCCAATCCTCCTGTAAGTAATTCACTCAGACCAGCCAGGATTTGTAAAGGTCCGGCAAAGTACAACAAAAGTATTACACATGCTCTACATCATTCATAGGTGGTCTAAAACTGCAGCAAAACATGGAGCACTGGGTCCTTACCCTGAACATGGAAAAAGCATCTGACCATGTGGAGTGGGGGGTATATGTCTGAGACACATAATAGATACAGGATGGGAGGGCAACTACTGCATTGGGTGATCTCTGTACCAAGCCCCACAGGTCCAAATCTTGATCAATGTCGGCCTGCCTTCCCCCTTTTCTCGGACCAGGAGAACTAGATAGGGATGCTCCCATCCCCGCTGTTCTATGTACTGACCCTGGAGTCCCGTGCCACTGCGATCATAGCTGACCGATAATACATCAGGGGGCTTGAGTGTGGTGACAAGGAGGAACACAAATTATTACTCTTTGCAGGCAACATCCTCATGTCCTGCAAAACCCTCCGAAGGCTTCACTGCAGTCACCAAATTACTATGAGAATATGGCCTACTCTCAGGTCACAAAGTAAATTAGGGGAAAGTGGATTGCTCCTGGTGGCAAAAATAAACAGAAGCTTTCTAACAACCCCATGGGACTGGTGGTAGTGGACGCAGACATTTAGAGGTCCATCTGGCTTGTTGAGCGGCTTAGCAGAGGTGTGCTTTTCATGCTTTTCACTTAAAAATACCACCAACAGCTTAATCTGGTTCAATTTCAGTTGGCTTCCATATGTATCTCCCCGCTGAAAATAGGTAGAATTGTCTAGTCCTCCTTCCTGGTCAACAAAAGCTAAACAAATACGCTATACAAGATTAGGTTACTCACCTGCAACTGTAGTTCTAGGAGTGGTACATGGGTCACATCCACTCTGGCAGTTTCACTGGAACAATGTTATCAGCCAGATATCTTTAAGCTAAGCTCCTCCCACCACCCGGGTGGCATATCCCCCAAATCTCCCCCGTGACATCAGATCTTGTACACTGGAAGAAGAATACACGTGCCACTTGCCAGGGGAGGCTAGATGGGTTGTGTGGATGTGAAACATATATTGTACCACTTCTAGAACTATGGTTACAGGTGAGTAACCTATTCTTTTAGTGATGTGGATATGATTCACTTATCCACCTTCTTGCAGACTTATTCACACTGGCAGATTTCTAGCAGTTTTCCAGTAGGAGTGGGCAAGGCAAGCACTGCTACTTGGCAAACAAAGATTGGAGAACCGAATTCCCAAAATCTGCATCCCGACATAACTCCAGGTCAATGTGGTAGTGGGAAATTAAGGTGTGTTCTGATTTCCAGGTAGCAGCCCTGCAGATAGGGATGTTTCTGGAACCAGCCACTGAGGCAGCAGTATGTCTGGTGGAATGAGCCCTAAGCCCTGTGGAAGGCTCCCTACCAGCCAACCTATAGCAGAGGTCGATGCAGGATATAATCCACCTGGTAACTGTCAGCTTTGCTGCCGGTCTGCCAGGTGCAGCTTCAGCAAATGTGACAAACAGCTGGCAAGCCAGTCCCTGAACTCCAGCCATGTGCTCCATGTAGTAGGAAAGTGTCCACCGCAGGTCCAGGATATGGAGCTGCAGCTGGCCTCTGAAAATGGACTGATGAAATATACTGGTAAGTCTATCACCTGGTTAAGGTGAAACTTCGAAACCACTTTTGGGAGGAACTTCGGGTTGGGATGAAGGACGACTTTGTCCCTCTGGAAGATGAGGTAAAAAGACTCCACCCAGAGTGCTTGAAGCTCCCTAGTTCTTCTGGCTAACGTAATGGCCACCAAGAAGGCTGAGTTCCATGACAGGTGTGATATTTCACACTTGTGCACTGGCTCAAAAGGACTGCCCATGAGCACTGCCAATACCAGCAGAAAGTCCCACAGTGGAGGTGGAATACGCACTGAAGGGGATAAGTGGTCCAAGTCTTTGAACAAAACACCCGACCACCTTCCCCTGGGCCACCAGCAGCTTACCAGAATGCACCCAGTAAGCAGATATGGCTGCCAGGTGCACCTTGAGGTTGGTTGCCTGCAGTTCCAGCTGGAAAAGGGACCAAAGGTAAAATGGGAAACCTCATTCATTTGAAGGCACAGCCTCTGCGAGTTGACTCCTTCCTGCAGGCCTCCACAACAAGGAGAACATCCTCTGAGAGACTCAAGGCCTGGAACTCTAGTTGCTCAGGAACCAGGCCATGAGGTGCAGGGGCTGAAAATCCAAGTGCAGGACCATTCCCTGATGTCTGCTCACCAGGTCTGGGCGAAAAGCCAGTCTCCACAGAGGTCTGCTGCTGAGGCTGAGGAGATCCATGTTCCAGAGCTATCAGGATCATCTGCACCTTGTCCTTCTGAGCCTTGACCACCACCTTGTGTACTGGGGTAAAGGAGGAAAGGCATTCCTGAGGCCCAGGGTCCAGGGCCACATGAAGGCATCCCCCAGCAGTGTCCCAGAATGAGGAGGGTGGGCACAAAACAGCCTCAGTTTGGCGTTCTCCCAGGAGGCACACAGGTCCACGAAGGGTATTCTCCATAGGGAGAAAAGGTGGTTCACCACCTCCTGATGCAGGGACCACTCATGCGACATCTCTCCCTACCTGGCTGAGAACATCTGCCAGCTGTTTTCTCCTGCACTATGAGATCTGCACCCAAGCTGCGCACAAGTGTCCAGGTGTGGAGTGCCTTCCAAAACAGAGGAAAGGAGTAAGTTCCGTCCCGTTTGTTCAGATAGAACATGTTTGTGGTGTTGTCTGTCTGGACCTGCATGACCTGACCTCTGACTAGTGGAGCGAATTCTGTCAGAACCAAATGCACTGCATGGAGCTCCAGCAGGTTTATGTGGTGATGCGACTCCCTGAGTGTCAAGAACCCATGGGGTCTGTGGTCACTTCCCTATTGCATACATTCTTGTTCAATGGGAAGCCAAGGATTAAAAAATCCATCCTACAGTTGCCACCTGAGATGGGAAGAAGTGGTCTACCAAACTTTTGCTTATATTAATGGGCTACCCAAGTAGCCTTCCTGGCAGCTAAGCCTGCACTAACACCTCCAGCTTGTCTGGCGCTAGAAGAGGATGAGATGGGGATGGACATCTACTTAGGAGTATTATTCCCGGCCTTAAGACACCCTGAAAACCATACTGATGACTAACACTTTCTCTGCTAACATGCTCCAGGTATGGCTAGATCTCCACAAAGCCATTCAATGTCACTGGGGTGTTTCACCTAAGGCAGACGTTACAGATGAATTTCGGTGCAGACCGGGGTATAATGTCTTCCTACATCAAATGCTGGTGTGGACTGAGACAGGTTGAGAAATTGTATGAGGGCGATGTTCTAAACTCCTTCACCAACCTAAAACACCAGCCTGGGTTGCAATCTGGGGATTTCTTCACTTACCTCAGGCTGAGGTACTGACTACATAGTGAAGGGTCATTAGAACTGAATACAACAGAGGTCTCGCCAACTGAGGCGCTACTGTATACTCTTCCCCACAGTGCAAACCATTAACTGCATTTTATAAACTCCTTCTGTGGGGCTGCCCATACCCCTTAGATGAATAACTAGTAAAGTGGGGCAGAGACTGAGACATAGTCCTTTCCCAGAAAACAAGGAAAATGGCCTCCTTGCAGTTTAAAAATTATGCCAGGAATAGTCGTCTAAGGCAAATCCAACTTTGGGAGGGGCAGTACCGTTTAAAGGGGATTTTGGAAGCAGAAGTAAGTAAAGACAGACGGATTTACTACAAAAAACTGACAGGCAGTTGCCTGAAAGTCATAATCCCGATGCAGCAAGCCAGACAGAGAAAATCCTGACAGTGGCAGCAGATGTGTTTTTCATGTTTCGGGGGGCTTCGCCTCCCCCCATAATTATTATAACAAACTCCACCGCAGGCAAAATCCCACTATCTGGATTTTCGGTATCGGGTTTGCAGCATCAGGATTTCAAGTGTCGAGCAACCAAGTTTCAGTCTTTAAAAATACTTCCAGACAGACATCTAATTTTAGCAGCTATTGTGAAAAATCTGCTATGTTAGTTTTTGGTGTTGTGCTTACAGGAACAACTGATTCACGTCAGGGGCCACGTGGCTCACCATTATACCCGGTCACTCAATTTCACTCGCTCACTTCAACCTCACCCTCGCTCACTTAGCATATACAGTATTAATACTACACCCCCTCCTGTAGTGGACACAGACACATTTGCTGGGCTCCTAGGACAAGACGGCATTACTGTACTGATCAGAAGTGTGTGTGGTCTGAGCAGCTGATTACTGTTCCGAAGCAGTCGGCAAGTGAAGCTCTGAGTATCTTCATTCTTTCAACCACGAACTCTGATTAAAAAAAAACTCTACTAAAAGAAATAAATCAACTGTGAATAAAATATGCTCACTGCTCTATTATGCACTCCCTTGCTCGCCTCAGTCACTCAACCTCACTCGCTTCAAACTCAAGCTTGCTCACCGGATACAGTAATATGCAGGGCCCCCAGTTTTCCGCGATTCCATGGGTGCGGCAAACCGCGGAAATATCTGTGGAATTTGCCGTCACCCATGGAATTTGCGGCTGCCCGCGGAACAAACGTCTATTGCTGACGGGGGTGCCCAATCCCCCATCGGCTTCACTGCCCCACCCAAATGTTTGTATGCCATGCTGGGAGCCCACCCCAGCATGGCAAAAGCTTCATTTGCCGACGGGGGTGCCCAGTCCCCATCGGTTTCACTGCCCCCAAAATGTTTGCATGCCACGCTGGGAGCCCACCCCAGCGCGGGCAAAAGCTTCCTTTGCCGACGGGGAAAGCTCCACCCCATTGGCTTCACTGTCCCCTGGGCTGCCTGCTGCCACAATGGGAGCCCACCCAGCGTGGCAAAAGTCCTCGCTAGTGTAAAAAAAATGAAACAAAAAACCTTCCTCATTGATTCTTTGCCCCTCCCCAACCCGCACCCACCCTCACGTACTCCACCTCCCACACCCCACTTCAACCCATATTACCTCCGGAGCCCAGCGCAACGATCTTCGTGGACCGAATACGCCTGCACTCTTCAAAGCCGACCGCGAATTGAAGAAATGCTGGTAAGCTGTATAATGGCATAAATGGATTTTTCAACTTTGGTGCATGGCTCAGCCATTTCTGGAATTTTCACCAGAATTTTTCAACATAGGGTTTTTAGGGCCCCACCTCGCCGAACTGTGACACTGTTATTTCGTTACTGCCCGAAGGTGGTTCCGCAGTCACCGCGCCGGAACCACCTTTCTGGAATGATTAACAAAATGACAGTGTCACAGTTCATGAGGTAGGCTCCCAAAAACCCAATGTTAAAAATTTGGTGAAAATATTCCCAAAATGATTGTTTTACGAGCATGCGTTGCGCTGTTCCTACGCACGCACGCAACTTTGAGCATTTTTAATATTTTCACTACAGATTTTCAGTATTGCCATTTTATCACACCGCCTTATGAACAGTACAACTGTCATTTTTCACTTCTCACCCGAAATGTGTTTTCGCACATGTAGCGCACAATGGCGCAGTCAGTGTGTGAAATCAATGTTCCGGACAGATTAAGAAAATCACAGTGATACTGCTCATGAGCAGAGGTCTTAAACTGGCTATGCTGAAAGTTTGGTGACAAATGCCCATAAAATGACTGTGTTATGAGCGTGCCTTGTGTCAGATATGGCAAAAAAAAAAAAGGGAAAAAAATTAAGGGTAAAAATGTGCCGCAGAATTGCCGCAGAAATTGGTGTTGAGTGCCGCAGAAGTTCTGCAGCAAATGAGAACCCTGCCGCAGAACTTTGCTCCGATGTGCCACAGAAAAATCGGGGCCCTGGTAATATGCTTAGAAATGTTAAACTCAGAGCTGCTGTATGAGTGAGTATAACCGCTGTGGGAACTCGGTATGTCTTTGAGCTGAAAAAAGTAAGGGATGGGCAGTAACCAGCTGGGCACTGTAAACAAATCACTTCCTGCCTTGACTTTGGAAGTGAGCACGCACAGTAATCACAGCAGGGAACAAAAGCATTGTGGGAGTACAACAAACAAAAACAAACATGGAAGTTGGCAATTTACTTCACGCTAATTAATATCAGACTTCACAGTATAACAAAAAGAAAACCTGACTTAAAGCAGTAAAAAAATACAGAAACAACACTTGGAAATGTTAACCCATTAAACTGGCAGGTGAAAAAGGAACCTCTAGGTGGGGGGGAGGCGTTTGTTGTACTGCTGCTTTAAGTGCTAAAGCAAATACCAACATAATTTCCCCTTCAAAGTTCTGGAAGGTGGTCCACACTCTATTTACACCCTCATCTCACCTACCGCCCCCGGTACTTAAAGTAAATAGCTCACTAGTCTCCGACCCACCAGCTTCAGGTGCAGAATTTAACTCCTACTATACCTTCTTTGCCACTGAGCTACTGAAATCCCTCCCCTCCTACCCTTCCCCTTCCCCACCCTCTACCAGTGTGCCCCCTCCACCACCCTCCCACCGACCTTCCCTTCTCTTTCACTACTGTAACCCCAAACGATGCCCTAAGTGCCCCCTTCGACCATTGCCTACCCCCTCTCATTAAACCTAAATCTCTCATTCTCGACTGCCTTGGTCCCCTCTTCATGGAAACATGCTGTGGTCCTCCCTCTACCCAAAGGGGGTGACCCCTCATCCCCTGGCAAGTATCACCCCATTTCTCTCCTCCCTACCTTTGCCAAGCTTCAAGAACACATTGTCCTCTCCCAACTCACCTCTTTTCTATCTGACACCTCCTTTTTCACCCCTTTTCCGTCTGGTTTCAGGAAAAAACACTCAATCACCACCTCTCTCCTACGGCTCACAGACTCCATCCTAACTGGGATGGACAATGGCCAAATTACCTCTGCCATTTTTGTTGACCTGGCCAAGGCCTTTGACACCATCTCTCACTCCTTTCTCCTTGACTCACTCCCAGCAGCTGGCCTATCTCCCTCTGCCACAAACTGGTTCAAGGACTACCTTACTGGCAGAATCCGTTCAGTTAAGATCTTGGACGCCACTTCCCCTCCCAATTAGCACTGGAGTGCCCCAGGGCTTGGTATTAGGGCCCCTCCTATTCTCCAACTTCTTAAATGACCTTCCCTCTGTTTGCTCCCCATCCTCCACTGTACATATGTGTGCAGATGATACAGTCCTGTATGCATCTGGCTCCTGTCCTGATGAGGTTACAACCAGCTTACAGCAAGAATTCGACAAGGTTCAGCTCTGGTTTGCTAACTACAAACTTTTCCTCGACGCCAAGAAGAATGTCTCCATAACCTTTGGCACAAGGCAGAGACTCTCTAGACTTGCCTCCCTACCCACTTTTCACAACCTTGAGGAGGACTTTATTCAAGGACACATCCTCCTTCAGGTACTTAGGTGCTGGGCTGGACTAACACCTAAACGTCTCTGGACATATTGACGCCATCCAGAAAAAACTGCGCCCCAAGCTTGGTGCCCTGTTCAGGAATTATAGTTGCATCCCTCCTATGGCTAGGCGTGAACTTGTTCGGAAGATGATACTGCCCATTTTTGACTACTGTGACGTAGTCTATGGTGCTGCCATTAAGTCCTCCCTAGCCAGACTGGACACCCTCATCAATTCCTTCCACCGCTTTGCCCTGAATGCCCCTCCCCCGCACCCATCACTGTGATCTTTATCGCGCCCTATCCTTCCCCTCTCTTACAAACAGGCGACTCTCCCACTGTGCTACACTGACCTCCAAGCACGGGTTGGGTGAGCTCCCTTCCTACTTCACCTCCTCCTTTATAACAACCCCAACCCTCCCATTCCCTTAGATTAACCGACTCTCGTACCCTGGTTGTCCCCTGCAGATCCACCCAAATTGGCCAATCCGGTCACTCTCACCACCTCCCAAAAATTTAGAATTCCCTCCCCCCTCATATCCGGTACTCATCCTCCACCTACTCCCATCAGCTCTGCCCTCAATAATTACCTTGCACCTAGCTGCTCCTGCCATGTCCCTCCTTAATTCCCTCCTCCAAGCCCTGGACAAACCCTACCCCTCTACCCTCACGTTCATTTTACCCTGTGCACACCAACCCCCCAAATCTCTAGCCCTCCTCCCCTTCCCCCAAATTGCTCACCCTTACTGTCCTCCCTTGATCTCTCACAGAATGTGAAGGGCCCCAAATGCTCTCCATGGGTCCCTCTCCTACCCCCCCAAAGGGGCTTGTATTGCTCATCTACTCCCTTCCCCCACCATCTTAAAGGGGTCTCTCCGGGACACTGCCTTATCCCCTTCTCTCTGGTCCCCCCCCAGTCCCCTTGCAGGGTTCCTCGCATCCTGACGGGGTCTCCAGGGACATGACTCTTCCCCTCTCCCCACCTCACCCCTCCTACACCTTTGCCCCTTTTCTTTCTCGTAAGCACTTGTTTACTTATTAACCTGGCACTTATTACTGTTCACTCTTTCTACATGTTATGCGCAACACTGTTGTAACACTGTTCGTAACACCTGCCTTACAACTGTATGTTAATGTTGATCTTGTAACTTGAAAGTTTAATGTCGCATTCCAATTGTACCCCTTCCCACCAGGTCACACTAGATGATGAGTGACTTGTTGCTTAGTGTGCCTTCCTGGTGAAATATTTCAATAAATAAATAAATGCTGTTGCTTCAAGGGGTCATTCTTTCAATTTATCTTAATTTCTGCATGAAACCAAAGTATCAATAAATGCTTCAACTGTGATGCCAGCACTGGCTAGATCCAGATCTTCAGTCTATAGTAGATTGTGGAGTCCTTCTGTGAATCCGAGAATGAGATCAAAGAGGAAAAGACAAAATACTGTGCTGAATGATATCATGAAGTTGTAAAGGCTGTGAGTTTTGGGTGCAGTTCCGTGATCACAGTGAGAGAGATAAGAGATTATGGACTCATATGTACGCTTCAATGCTCTTTTCTAACATCCCCACATAGTGTTTCTCAAAACTGTAACTTTGTATGTTCTGCTACATAGAAACATAGAAACACAGGAAGTGATGGCAGAAGGAGACTGCAAGGTCCATCTAGTCTGCCCAAGAGCCTACCTGGTGCTATTCCCCCTCCCCTCCGTTGCCTTTCCTTATGCTACCTTTATGTCTATCCCATGCATTCTTGAATTTGCTTACCATTTTGGCCCCCACTACCTCCTCGGGTAGGCTATTCCATGGGTCCACTATCCTCTCTGTAAAGAAGAACTTCCTTGTATTACTCCTGAACCTCCCTCCCTTCAGCCTCATGCCATGCTCTCTCATTCTCCCGCTCCCTTTCAATTGGAAAAGCTCCAGAACGTTAACCTTATTTGTATCCCTCATATATTTAAAAGTCTCAATCATGTCGCCCCCTCTCCCTCCTCTGTTCCAGGGAGTACATGTTGAGTTCCCTCAGCCTGTCCTGGTATGCCATATGGTGCAGTCCCTGAATCATTTTTGTGGCCCTCCTCTGCACCGTCTCGATTCTGTCTATGTCCCTTTCGAGGTGTGATCTCCAGTACTATATGCAATACTCCAAGTGGGGGTGCATCAATGCCCTGCAGAGTGGTAACACCACCTCCCTCCTGCGACTCATGATTCCCCTCCTGATGCAGCCCAGCATGCCACTTGCCTTTAGTGCTGACTTTTCCCACTGTTTACCCAATTTCAAGTCTTCTGATATAATGGTCCCTCTCCTGGCTGGTGGAGGCTAGCTTTTCTTCTCCCAGGTAGTGATCCTTTATGGGATTATTTCTGCCCAAGTGCATGACTTTGCACTTTTTGATATTAAATTTCAGCTGCCATGTTTCCGACCACTCCTCCAGTTTCTTTAAGTCTGAAGTCATACTCCTCACACCCCTAGGGGAGTCCACTCTGTTGCAAATCTTGGTGTCATCAGCAAATAAGACACATTTAACCTTCCAGTCGATTTGCAATGTCTGCTATGAACACATTGAAGAGTAGGGGACCCAGTACTGAACCCTGTGGTACTCCGCTGGTCACCTCCCTCTCGGCTGAAAATGCCCCGTTTACTTGAACCCTCTGTGTTCTTCCTCTCAGCCAGCTACTCATCCACTCAACCACCTCCCGGCCCACTCCCATGTGGTCCAGCTTCATTACCAGCCTTCTGTGTGGAACAGAGTCGAAGGCCTTGCTAAAGTTCAGATAGATGACATCTGCCACCGCTCCCCGATCTACTATCCTTGTAACCCAGTCGAAGAAGTCAACCAGGTTAGTTTAGCAAGACCTACCTGCTGTGAACCCATACTGTTTTGGGTTTTGCTGCCCACTGTAATCTATATGCATTATGATTCTCTGTTTGAGTAGTGTCTCCATCAACTTCCCTACCACCAATGCGAGGCTTACTGAACAGTAATTGCCAGCCTCCTCCCTGCTCCTTGCTTTGTGAAGCGGGACCACTGTTGCCCTTTTCCAGTCCTCTGGCATGGTCCCACTCGCTAGTGATCTAGTGGGCAGAGGGAGACTGTGAAAAGGCAGAGATACTAAACAAATATTTTTGCTCAGTATTTACAAAGGAAGAGGGGGAGGTACATAAAACAAACAGTAGTAACACTCTGGATACAGAAGTTGATACCGGCCCATTTACAGAACAAAGGGTTCTGAAAGAACTCTTAAAACTGAAGGTGGACAAAGCAATGGGGCCTGATGGGATTCATCCCAGAATTCTAAAAGAACTAAGGGTAAAACTAGTGACACCACTGACTACCCTTTTTAACAAATCATGGGAGGATGGGGTGGTACCCGAGGACTGGAGGAGGGCAGATGTGATTCCCCTTCACAAAAGTGGGAGCAAGCAAGCAGGAAACTATAGACCTGTTAGTTTAACCTCAGTGATAGGGAAAATGATGGAATCACTTCTAAAGGAAAGAATTGTCGAGTATCTAGAGGCCAGAGGGGCACAGGACCCTAGGCAGCATGGATTCACAGCAGGAAGGTCATGCCAGGCGAATCTGATAGATTTCTTTGACTGGGTGACCAAAGTAGTAGATCAGGGAGGGGCTGTGGACATGGCCTACCTAGACTTTAGCAAGGCATTTGACACAGTCCCACACAAAAGATTAATATGCAAGTTAGCCAGCCTGGGAGTGGGTCCCAAGATGACAGCCTGGGTAAAGAATTGGCTGGAGAATAGGACACAGAGGTAATAGTAAATGGAGTCCACTCAGAAGAAAGGAGGGTTACTAGTGGGTACCGTGAGGGTTCAGTATTAGACTCGGGTCCTCTTCAATGTCTTATAAGCTTACATTGCAGAAGGACTGAAGGAGAAGTATGTCTCTTTGCAGATGACACTAAGATCTGCAACAGAGTTGATGCACAGGGTGGGGTGGAAAGGATGAGAAGGGACTTGGCAAGGTTAGAGGAATGGTCAAATGTATGGCAGCTTAGATTCAATGCTAAGAAGTGTAATGCACCTGGGAAACAAAAACCCAGGGAAGAGTACACAATGGGGGTGAGATACTAACAACAACAAAATGGAAAGGACCTGGGGTAGTCATATCAGATGACCTAAAGACGGCAAGCAATGTGAGAGGGCAGCAAGGAGGGTTGGGGGATACTGGGATGCATAGGAGAGGCATCACCAGTAGAAAACAGGAAGTTATTATCCCTCTGTACAGACAGCTGGTGAGACCCCATCTGGAGTATTGTGTGCAGTTCTGGAGACCCAATCTCCGCAAAGACATAGACAGGATGGAAGACTGTCCAGAGGAGGGCAACTAAAATGGTGCAGGGTCTGCACCGGAAGACATATGAAGAGAGACTTAAGGAGCTTAATATGTATAGCCTCGAGGAAAGAAGGGAGAGGGGGGACATGATAGAAACGTTCAAGTACCTCAAGGGAATCAACAAAGTCCAAGAGGGTAGCATTTTTCAAAAAAAGAGGTGTGCAAGAACAAGAGGGCACAATTTGAAAAAGAGGGGCGGCTCAGAGGTAATTTAAGGAAGTATTTTTACAGAGAGGGTTGTGGATGCGTGGAACGCCTTCCAAGGAGGTTGTGGAGTCAAAATCAGTGGTGGAATTCAAGCATGCATGGGATAGTCATAAGGCAGTTCTGGGGGTTGGGGGTAGGAAGAAGTAGGCTGCTGGTTAACTAGGATCTGCAGCTTATCCAGTAGGTAGGGAAATGGGCAGACTGGGTGGGCCAAGCGGTCCTTATCTGCCGTCAAATTCTATGTTTCTATGTTTCTATCTGGTCCCATGGCCTTGTCCACCTTTAGTTTATTTAAAGCTTCCAAGACTTTAGCCTCTGTGAAGGGGCTTGTGTCAACCCCTGGTCCCTGGGTGTTGCTGTTATGCAGGCTTGGCCCCTCCCCTGCGTTCTCTTTGGTGGGCACAGAACAGAAGTACTGATTTAAGACTTCTGCTTTCTCACAATCTCCTTCTCTTTCTCCAGCGTCTCCTAGTCTAACTATCCCCCCTCTTGGTTTTCCTCTTTCCCCTTATATACCTAAAGAAGGCTTTATCTCCCTCATTTACCCCCCGCACAGTCTTCAGTTTAGTCAGGGCTTTAGCCTTCCTTACTGCCTTACCAGCTTCCCTCTGTGCTACCTTACAGATTTCCTTATCCTCATCTTTCATTGACACCCTAAACTCTGTGTACGCCTTCTTTTTCTCCCCTACTATTGTAGCCACCTCCCTGGAGAACCCAAGGGGCTTCCTTTTATTTGCCTTGTTTACCCTTCTGACACACCGTTTAGTAACCTTTGTTAAGCCCCATGACTCACTGTATCTGTTTCAGTATGTCACTGTGCACTATAAATGTAGAAAAGAATGTATGCAATTGCACGCACTGCACAAAATCAAAAGTCTTTTACTTCTGGAATGCACTGGCATGAATTTACAAGAGTGAGATTTAGTGTATGTGCATAACAGTGAACATATAAAGCATGAGGATGGTCATTTTTGAAAAGCCCTTGAATGCCATTGAGATGGCCACTCATGACATTTGCCCCATCATAAGCTTGGGCAACAAAAGTAACATCTAGCTCAAAAATATGAAAATTTTTCAACGTCTCATTAATAGTACAACACATACCCCTTGCATCCAGTTGTGAGACTTTAACAAAGCACAGAAAATGTTCAACATGTTAATGGTTCTGAACATCTTTCACCCAGATGCTCATTTGTTATGCATGAAATGTCTGTACTGTCATCAAATAAAAATGATACAACTTTAGCATTTTTTGCTTCTTGCACAATTCCATCAGTAATACAGGATGCGGCAGACTGAATCAGGCCATTCTGGGACTCTGCTGAGATGTATACTGCATTTGATGGGACTGTTACAGCGTGTGGGAATAAACTTCAGACAAGGCAAATTTACAGGTTTCAAACACACTGTGGTGTGATATTTATTTTTTAAAAGTTCGAAAAATAATAAATGAAAAAAACATTGCAAAGAAAATCACTACTTAACGTCAGTAGTTTCTCCCCTAATACAGTCCTGGATCTTAGAGCTCCTAAGACCCTTCTCATCTGCAGTCAACAGCTTGTCTGCACAAACAGTAGAACCTCTCCTCCTCTTCTAGGGCTCAGCCTCTCTGGGCTGAACTGAAGTAAACTCTGTGAAGATGTATTTATATATTTTAGTTGGGGGGGGGGTCACCTGACTAAGTCTGGACATGTTGGTTTCATGTCTGAACATGTTGTTTCAAAACCAAGGGGGGGGTTATTTCAGGGGACTTTCTGGTTCAGTTAAAGATACAGTGTATATATCCACAGATATTGACTTTCTATATCTCTGATCCACAGTGACTAAGCTCTTTTATACACAGAACCTTATACATGTAACCCCCCTGCAAATGGGGGTCCCAAAAGTCTTCCAGGAGCTTGCCTGAATGCTCCAAGTCTGGGCGGTGTTCAGTGTCTGAGCTGTTTAAATGTGGTTCCAAGTGAGTGCTATCTGAGCCTCCACATACTGTCTCTTTAAGAGCTGTCTACTTGCAGATTTAATTAGTTTGTATGGGGGACTGTGTATTTAATGCTCGACTCCCGCCTGAGTTGCTACCAATTCGCTCCATTTCTGCCGTCGCTACATGTGCAGAGGGAGCCTTGTTGAAATATATAACTGTTTGCCACAAATCCTTTAGAGTGACTGAGAAAATGTAGTTTGTCTAACCTGTCTTTATTTTAGCATGAACTGTTTCAGTGTAGCTCTTTCATTTTTGTCCTAAACTGCTGTGCTGGGCCAACTGGGTTAAGGAAGCCCTAAAATGGAGCCTGTGGACGAATCAGAACTTGGACTCTTAATTTTGAGCCAGCCACAAGGGGACTGTATGGGCAGTGACTCTGGAAAATGTAGTTTTGACCTTGGCACCTTTTTCCACCAACGGAGGGAGTCTTATTGTGAGTGACAGCCGAACCAACCAACAGAATGGTGTGGAGCTAAAGGAAATGACCTGCTCTTTGACTGGAAAGCTCAGATCAGTTGTGACAGTGAAGCGAGAAGGAGCTCTGTGCTTCTGCAGTGTATAGTTTCACGCAGGAAGCGTGTGTGAGGCCCTGAGGTTCGGCCTGCAGCCGTTGCAAGTGCCAGTTCAGACTGAATCCGACTGTGAGGAGAAAGAAGGAAGTCTGAAGAGTGGAAACCAGGCTCACCCTGTAGAAGACTGAAGAAATTGCTGAATCATGCTTGGTCTGTCAGGAACTGAAGCCGCTGTGTGTGCTCCCGGGTATTTTGCAGTAACTGCGATCGGGATCGAGGGGCAGCCTGCCTGGTATAGTACTTTCCTTTTACATATAAATGTGCATAGGGCTTGTGGGGAATCGCTATTTCCAATCCCCCGTGCTGTGTGCTGAAGCTGGAAGCAAACCCCAGCTTAGCTTGGACTAAATACATTTGCTATCAACTGCAGTGGGGTCCAGTCACAAGCACCTTGTCTCCATGCCCTGCTGTTCTGGCAATCCAGAAGAACATCTACCATCCGGTCCTCAACTTGGGTATTGTGAGTACAAATCAGGGTATTCCCCTGCAGTCTGTTTTCAATCACAAATGTGTCATCTAATTCTTGTTGTTTCCCTGCTTCATGGACTGAGCCATCCGGCTCCAGATTACAATTGGGTGTTGTGCATATATTTTCTTCTACAGGGCCCCATCCATCTGTACCTGCCGGCCAACACCAGGCAATGACCTGGCTAGCACTCTCCAACCTGGGTACCCAGAGTGTGACTTTTCAGACACTATATGTGTGCACAGTACTGTGATTTAATGCCATCAATTAACCTGATTTCCCCCTCCCGTGTTACTGCCCCCAAAATAAATCAGATTTGTTGTTGTTATACTATATACTGTCTGTGGTGTTGGTACTTATGGAAACAGTATTGTGTTTTGCTGTGTATGTTGTTTAACCTCATTTTACAGGGGGTCTTCAGAGACGTGCTGCAGAATCAGCCTCAAGGGTAAGTGGTATCTATATGAGTGAACAGTGTGTATACTTGGGGTATTGGGGCTATAACTCCGGGGTACTGTGTGAGCCACTAGAGGGAATAAAAGGGTGTCTCAGTGTCCCAGAGGGCTGTGACCAAGCTAGTCTAACCACTACAAACGCTGACCTCTGGGTGGAGGCACCTGCCATAAGACCTAGGCCCCTCAACCTGTCCGTAGTCAAACAGGCAGGGGTAGTAGCCCTTGGGATAGGGCCACCTAGGGGTTACATACAGTAACAAGTTTATAGTGTGAATTTATGAAAATACCATAAGGGTTTCTTATAACTGTACTAATCATGAAATTATTATTGTTTTATATGGCTGCTAATCATTTTTATTTAAAAAGCCTTTATTAACTGTATTCATTCCTATTTAAAATAGCCTTCATGATTTTTGTACACAAAATGAACTTATGCACTTTACACAACACCTCTCTGGGGGTTTAGCATCATTCCGGAGACTTGGTGGATGGAAATGGAAAAAGAATGAAAAGAGAGAACTAGTAGGAAGTTTAGTAAGGACAGTAAAGAGCTACGCTAGGTGGCCAACCTAGGGTGGGGGTGGGGAGGGGAAGAAGAGCAAAGAGAAAAGTGTTAACTGTTGCATAACAGACGTTTTGGTAGCTAGGAAATAAGGAGATAGAACAGTGGTCCATCAGTCACAGCTGAGGGTGTAGCCTAACTCTGCCACAGGGATGAATTAATTTACTTGAAGCACTCTGTCAAACTATTCAATCAAATCTAAAAATGTCCTTTATTAACACACTGCTCATTTTCACTGTGACCATGGAAAGGCAACCCTAGCCGACCCAAATGTAGAGTGACTTCAACCAGTCTCTTCATGTATTCTCTTCTTTGTAGAATTTCCTTAATCTTGCCTTTGTCTGCCTGTATAACTATGTTACCCGTTTCATTTAAGCTCTTATATGCAGACCAGGCAGCCATTGCACTTCTGCGTGAGTTGATATGTGCATTCTGAATTTCTCCAATACCTTTTTCCAATTTTGAAATTCACAAATTATAAATGTTTCATTAGCACATCCCTGCCCATGCATGAAACATCCAAATGCAAAGCAGAATGCACTCTGTTTTTCACAGCTATACTCCAACCAACAAAAATGTTTGTACTAGTGATGGCTAAAGCCTCGTCTTTTATCACCATAAATTTTAGTACTAAAATTAGTCATAGGCTGAACAGGGTCTTTATTTTTTATTGCCAAGATCAGTGGGAGTGGGGTGGGGGGGTATCACCAACTGAAGATACTGTAAGGGACTGGGACAAGTCCGATTCAATAGCAGTAGAAGACTGCTCAATGAATTCAGTCGTTGTACTGCTGCTAGTACTGAGGCCTTCACCCTAATATAGTGCGTCACTTGTTTGATCATTACAAGATGTATTTGTATTGGTTGTGCAGACAGACTCATTCACAGTAGATGATGCTGATGCTGATGAATAACTGATTCTTGGCCTTTTGCCAGCTGTTCCCACATTAAAGAAAGACCTTATGTCACAACTCATTGTCTGTCACTCTCTCTTTTGTTGTTCTTTACTTCTAGTATAATTCAGTTGCATGTAAAAATAATAAAACTATTTATTATTTTATGGTACCCATGGGTTCCACCACGTCGGTTCGACATCCATCTCATTGACTGACACTACATCGACAACAAAATGTCGACAGCGACCATGTTGCCTGGCAATTGTGCCACCCGATCACGATCACAGGGAAGCACCAGGGCACATCCTGGCTGTTTATGGGGGGGGTTGCCTCCCACACCCCCCACCATGGGGGGTTTCACCCCCACCAGAAAATAATATAATCACCTCCAGGTTGGAGGTGTAGGGGGGAAACAGCGTAACACCCCTGAGGCAAGACGGCGGGTGCTGTAGAGTCCTGATCGACGGAACGACTGTCGATCGGGTTGCAGAGCCCACACTGCCATCGCTGTTTCCACTGTGTGAACAGCACACCGTACCTATGTACGTAGAGTAGATCACCCGAGACTCTATGCAATAAAGCAATTAGTGATGACAGCAAACTTTGCCCTCACCTGGAGACAGAAGAAATGATGCACCCAGAATGTAGAGGCAATGACGCAATTAGTGATGACAATAAACTTGGCCGTAATTTTTTTTTTTTTAACAGAAAAAATACTCTAGTCTGGGATTGTACGCAATGAAGAAGTTAGCAACAACAAACACTGACTTTATATTATTTTCTGGAGATATGCCCCAAGGCAATAAAACAGTTATGGCAAACCATGCCCTTACGATTTTCTGGGGTCAGAAGAAATACCCCAGGACTCTGTAGGCAGTAAAGAAATTAGCGACGGCAAACCCTACCTTCTTTATTATTTACTAAGGACAGAAAATATACTCTGAGAAAGAAGGCAATACAAATAAATTTGTGATGATGGGCAAATAAACCCAACCCTGCCTTTTTTATATTACTTTCTGGGGATACACCCCTAAGACTGCAGGCAGTAAATAAATTAGTGACAGCAAACCCTGCTTTCTTGATTATTTACTAAAGACAGAAGATATAGTCTGAGAATGTGGGCAATAAAAATAAAGAAATTAGTGATGGGACAAACAAACCTTGCCTTTATAATAATTATATTACTTTCTGTACAGCATGTCTCTATCCTCTGTTCCCCTCTACTCATTTGTCTATTTATTTTGACCTTTTTTTGGGGGGGGGGGGATTAATTCAAATAAGCTTCAGTCTTAGCTGATTAATAAGTATGTTTATTGGGGGAAGCTAGCATATATCACATAGATAAAGAAATTCCAACATCACCAAAGAAGGACAGACGAGCAGGAAATGAGGGAAACAAAAATACACCGAAGCAGTGAGGCAGCTCTCCCACTGCTCTGTCAGCAGCTCAGCCTAGGAGGTATTTAACATTTTCACTTCAGCTTAGCTGTTTGTTAATAAATGCATTGTATGTTGTGTTTAATGTTTACTGTGTGCTATTCCCAATAGGCAAGGCAGCAAAGAACAAAGTAACAAATGTGCCTGCAGGGCAGGGCAGGCTGTGCAGCTCCTCCTGCACTGTCTGCACTTCCTCCCTGTGTCAGACAGTCTCTGTCTCCTCTCTCCCCCCTGAGCTCCCTCTCTTCTTAGTCCCAATCTGTTTTTATTTATTTTTGTTCAGATGTTACGCAAACTTGGCCCACAGGGCAGGGCAGGCTGCTCAGTTCCTGGCACCTGCTGCTATTGCATTCACCCATGTCAGACTCTCTGTCCCCCGAGCTCCCTCTCCTTATTCCCAATCCATTTTATTTATTTATTTTGTTTAGATGTTATGCAAACTTGGCCCACAGGGCAGCGAGGCTGCTCAGTTTCTGGCACCTGCTGCTATTGCACTCACTCCCTGTGTTGGTCTGTCTCTGTCTCCTCTCCCCCGAGCTCTCTCTCTCTCCCTCTCTCCTTTCTCCCAATCCCTTTTTTTAAATTTCTTTTGTTCAGATCTTACACAAATGTGGCCTGCAGGTCAGGGAAGGTTTCTCAGCTCCTGGCAGCTGCTGCTGCACTAACTGCACTCACTCCCTGTATCAGACTGTCTCTAGGCACTTTTACACACAGGTTTCTGTAATGGAATGACTGTTACGGAAACAGTATACCGTTACATCCCCTGTGTGTAAAATGCATCTGTTCCGTTACACCGGTGAACATTCACCTGAACCGCAATCTCTTCCTTCCTTGGTTTGTCCCTATGTGTTCCGTTTCATCAGGCTGAAACGAAAATGGAGATGGGGGTTGCCGGAATACCTTCAGCGTGTAAAGTGAACCACAAAAGGAACACTTTGAAATTAACTCACCACATCAGCCTAGCAGCTTTTAAATCTCTATATCTACATCATAATGAGTCCTGTGCCTGTCTACCCTCAACAGTGACTCCTATAAGTCCAAGCACACTCGAATTACTACTGTTAAAAGACTGATCACATCTATAATCGACTCTTCCCTCTCCCCTTTTTCTACCCCCATATCTGTCCCTTCCACATTCCTTTGACCCTGGTTCCAGCTCTAAATTCTCCACACCGTATCACTATATATCTTTTAATATTAGGTTTTATTTGTGTTCAGTGTACCTGATATGTATATTTCTTTACTTTTATGAAAAATTGTGTCCTACCCAAAACTAGCTGTATCTTCTGTTCCAAACATATACTACTGTCAATGCTACCTGCTGATACTTTGTATATACTGTATTACTGTATCTCACTTTATTTGTATTATTACTATTTTCTTGTGTGTTGCATCCCATGTCTATTGTCCCTTGTTCCTCGTTAACAAACCCAGGTCCACCTCGAAAATGAGCTTGCTCAACGGTGATCGCCTGGTTAAATAAAGACTTTGATTGACTGATTGAACAGAGTACAATGGTGGCACACAGATAATGGCCATTCCATTGTATTCGCCTGTGTGTAAAAGCGCCTTCTGTCTCCTCTCCCACTGAGCCAGCTCTCTTAGGTCAGGGCAGGCTGCTCAGCTTCTGCTGTACTGACTGCACTCACTTCCTGTGTCAGACTGTCTGACTCCTCCCCAAGCTCCCTCTCTCCTTATTCCCAATTTGTTTTTTCTTCAGATCTTAAATGGGACCTGCAAGGCTGGGCAGGCTGCTCAGCTCCTGCTACACTGACTTCCTGTACCAGTCTGTCTCTGTCTTCTCTCCCCCTTGAGCTCCCTCTCTCATTATTCCCAATCTTTCTGTTTTTTTCCCTCAGATCTTACAGTACAAACATGGCCTGAAAGGAAAGAGGCACTGACTACAGCTGCTCACAGATGCAGTGCTTGGCCTCGGCCTGTGTTGTCTCTCCCATCTCTCTGTCTCTAACGATCTCACTGAGTGACCATTCAGTAAGCAGCTGCTCATCAAAATGATGATCACACTCTATAGCTGGAGCACGAAGAAGTCATCCAGCTCCAGCCCCATCTCACAGCTGCTCAAAATCAAAGCCATCTGCCCACCCCCAGCACTGAGATGACCGCACATGATTGGAGCAAGTGGCCACCCCCCCCCACATGATTTTCTGCTGAGAGAATCAGGCCCATGTGACTGTAGGCTTGGGAGTGCCAGCAGATTCCCAGCAGCAGCACGCAGGTGAAAGGCTGCGACTTGCAGCAGCAGTCCGATTGCACACACACACACACACACACACACACACACAGGACTGTAGGACAGTGTGTGAGAGAGACAGACGGTCTTAGATGGTCGCCGTGCATGATCGCAGCAGGGGCAGGCTATCAGCACATCGGGGGAAGAGTGGCTTGGCTCACGTCACTGTCAATCAATCAATCACACACACACACACACACACTACTGACTTAATTTACTTTTGTCTGCATAGTAGGAGTGGACTCAGCTGAGGCATGACTGGAGGGAGGGAGGAGAGCTTGCCATTGCTATGAATCTCAGTTAAAGCCTGCCCTACAGTACAGCGGAAGTGGATTATCATTGCAACCAATGCAGCATAATGTGGAAGCCCTTAAACTGCAAGCAAGAGTAGGGAGAAAAGACCAGGGGGGCACCAGTCTAAACTGGGGGGGCACATGCCCCAGACTCTGGATGACCCCATCTTTCGAAGACATGGAGGACAGCATTTCCCATTCAGGAACCGTCAACTGGAATCTGCTTAATCTGTCTGCTAAGATGTTTTGGAGACCTGGGAGAAACATGGCTGATAGCTGAAGGCCATGAGACAGAGCCCAGTACCATAGCCCCACTGCTTCCCTGCACAGGGGGACAGAAGCGATTGCCCCATTGTTTGTTGATGCAATACATCACACTGACATTGTCCATCTGGATTAGCAAAGGACAGGGTAGAGATGATTCTGAAAAGCATGGAGGCTGTACAGAACAGCTCACTTTTCCAGATAATACCACTGCTTTATGCTGGAGGACGAACACTATCAGTTCAAGGTATTGCCCTTTGGCTTGTTCTCTGCGCAGCTCGGCCTCTATCCTGGCTCAAGACCCCTGTGTCTGGTAAGGGCCAAGAAGAGCACCATAGCCAGAGCCCGAGGCATCCATGCTCCATGCTGAGGATCTGTAAAGGAGCTGGTACAAGGAATGGAACACCCTTCAGGAGTTTGTCATGATCCATCCACCACAACAACTCTCTGCGAAGAGGAGATGTGACGAAAACCATTTGGTCCAGCTCATTCGTCAGCTGATCCCACTGGACCCCGAGCATCTACTGAAGGATCCTCATATGATGACATGCCAGTGGCACAGTCACTGTGGCCGCAGGCTTTAAGTCCAGGAGACAACTTTGATCTCGCAGAGACATAGTGGCTCCTATATACCAAGTCTGCCTGAGCAACCAACGTGTCTACCCTGTCCTGTGGAAGGAGAGAACATCCCTTCTCTGTGTCAAAGACCACCCCTATGTACTGCAGTCTTTGGCATAGAATCAACATAAACTTTGTCGTATTCACTGTTACTCCCAAGTCGTCGAATAACTGACATGCCCAAGACAGGGTGTGTAGTAGGGCTTCCCTGGAGCTGGCCTTCAGGATCCAGATAGGTGAAAACATACAGGTCTTTCCTGTGAAGGGCTGCTGCAATGACTGCCAAGTATTTGGTAAAGACCAGTGGCACAGACTAGGACAAGCCAAAGGGCAACACCTTGAACTGATAGTGTTCGCCCTCCAACTTAAAGTGGCGGTATTATCTGTGAGATTCATGTCCAGAGAACAGAGCCAGTACCCTGTTTGCAGAAGGGGAATCAAAGATGGAGGTAGAGGATGATCTGGAGGAACTGATAACAACCATACAGCATGCCCGCTTGCAATTATCTCCAGAACCCACTCATCTATAGTGACCTCCCGCCACTGCTTTGGATGCAGGGAGAGCCTGCCCCTCACACATTCAGAGCTAGGACAAGAATCAGCTGCACTCTGTTGCAGACAGTCACCATATTTTACAACACAAGTGGATTGCAGTGAAGTTTACGTTATTTTTGCATATTGCAAAAACGTACAAAAAGTGGAGCAGTAGCTGAGAGCATGGGCTACGTCCCAGGGGCACCTGGTATGCAGCTTGTGCTCTCACCTGCTGCACCACCTTCTGTATGTTTTGTAATATGCAAGAATATAGAGGATTGTGTATGAGCTATCATACACAACAAGGCTATGTTTCACTCGAGAGGTTTCTGCAATAACAGGAGACCTCGAGAGTAGAGTTCGCGAGATCTAGTTGCCATGGAAACCTCAAGAGTGAAACAGAGCCTTATACGTGTATGATAGCTCATACACAGTTTTTTGTAGTGTATGGGCATCTATTACACCAAGCCTTTGTCCTTATTGTACATTTTACTTGTTCACACTCAGTTCCTGGGCCAGCTCTCACTGCCGCAGCCACTTCCTGAAGTGCGGAGGCTAAACCAACGCGCATGCACAAAGACATTTGATATTGTTGTGCTGCAGTAATGACGTCGCTACTGCAGTGCAACAACATCATGATGTTACTACTGCAGCACAGCAACGCTGTTCCAGGCATGGATTTCCATGCAGAACAGCGTTTCACCATACACTATAAAGCAGCCTTCACTGCAATCCATTTGTGTTGTGAAATGTGGTGACTGTCCACAACAGAGTGCAGCTGATTACTGCCCTAGCAGTTTTGACTTTGGGTTGACTGACCTGCAGCTGCACCTGAACTCTGCATCACTAGAGTAAGTAACACTCCTTGTTCCAGGATTTTGCCTCCCACACTCACCCTAGAGGTAAGCTGAGATGGGGGGGGGGGGGAGAGACAGAAAAGACTTAGGTGGAACCTGGAGTGGCAGGGTCACTGGAACCAATTCCTTTGGGTGCTTCTGCATGGGCACAACAGGGAAGGGAATCTCAGAGGAGGCCACCTCCTCTATCATGGCATTGCTGACAGTAGGCAAAACTACCTCAGGCAGCAGGTGGAGGAAAGGAGCCCTCACCATTCACCCTCACTGGCTGCTGAGATCAAAGATTGGATGAGTGCCAGCTGGCTAAGGTTAAACCCGGATAAGACTGAGGTGTTGGTGGTGGACCCAGGTCGCCTCGAGGCGGGTTGTAGGGCTGGGCTTCCTTCGGGCATATGGATTGATGGTGCCCAGCTTTCAACCTCAGATCGGGTGCGTAACCTGGGCGTTATTATTGACGATGGTTTGACCCTGAAGTTTCAGGTATCATCTGTTGTCAAATCTTCCTTTTATCATCTTAGGAATATCGCTCGGGTGAAACACCTGGTTCCTCCGGCTGACCTTCCGGTATTGGTCCATGCCTTTGTTACTTCTCGCCTTGATTACTGCAATGCCCTGTACCTAGGGCTACCAGGGGTTGATATCCGCCGCTTGCAGCTGATGCAGAACGCAGCAGCCAGGGTTTTGACTGGGACATCTATAAGAAGTCATATTACACCTGTGCTGCGCAAACTGCACTGGCTGCCGGTTCAGTGGCGGATCACCTTTAAGGTCAGGTTACTGACCTATAAAGCCCTACACGAACAGGGACCGCGGTATCTTCAAGATCTTCTTGTTCCCTACTGTCCTCTCCTCGCCTCGGCTCCACCGACGAGGGATTGCTAGAGGTTCCCAGGGTTCGCTTAAAACCTCTGGAGCTCGGGCCTTTTCTTATGTTGCCCTACCCTGTGGAACTCTCTACCCGTCCGGATACGAGGCTGCCTGACCGTTGAAAGTTTTAAGTTAGAATTGAAATCTTATTTATTTAAACAAGCATATGGAGAGTGATTTTATTGATTTTATTGTTTTTATTGTAATCATATTGTTATTGTTGTTTTTTGTTATTTGTATGCATTGTAATTGTGTATTTGTACAGCGCTTTGACTCTGAAAAGCGCTTAAAAATAAATTTTTACTTACTTACTTACTTACCATTACCTCTAGCAGGAGTGGGATATAGGGACTTTACAGACTTTAGAGTCATTTTTGAAGTCTGAAGGCCACATAGGGTCACTTCAGCATCATATCCAAACAGTTCTGACCCTTTAAAGGGAGCATTCAAAACTGCCTGTTGCACAACATTGGCAAAGCCAGCAACTCCAATCCAAGAATATCTCCTCATGTAAATGCCAGAAGCTGCAGGACTGGCAGAAGCATTAGAGACATCACAAACTGAGCGCAGTAAATATCTGCCAACCTCAGCACCAGCAGACAATGTTTTTAGCAGATCAGTCTACACAGAGCCATCAGGCAAAGCCTGGGCAGCAGTACAAGCAGCTTTCTGCAGACTCTTCTGATATTTGATCATGTGGACCTGGTAGCTTGCAATCCTCAGGCCCAATGATGCAGAGGCACAAGTAGTGTTGCCATGTACATCCATGAATCCCTCACCTGTTCCACCCCCTCACAAAAATCCAACCTCGACACTCTCGAGTATCTAGTAGCACACCTACCCTTCCCCTCCTCTCCTCCCTCCCAGTCTATGTCACAGTCATCTACACCGCACCCAAAATATTCATAGATGCCCTCATAAAATGCATCTCCTTTATCATCTCCCTTACAAGGAATGGTGACAGTATACTGATGAGTGACTTTAATCTGGATTGGATCTCTCTCTCACTCTCATCCAAGCCCTTCAACCAAAAAATTGAATCCCTAAACCTCTTATGGCTTATAGAGGAAACAACCAGATACAACCTACACTCCCAAACCACTCCCTTTTTGATTGGATCCTCACATCACATCCCCATTGCATCCTGGCTGCTGGCATCCTTCCAGATGTACTAAGCAACCACTGCATAACCTACTGCGTCAGTAAAGTCCCTCTTCCCCACTCTGCCCCAAAATATATCAACATCTGTCCAATCCGAACCCTCGACACAAACGACCTTTTGTATGACCTCACCTCTGCCGACTGGTCTCCCATCTACTTCGCTTTCAACATTGACACCACCCTTAATCATTTCCTGACTACGTTTCACCAAGTTTGGGACCTCCATGTCACGATGAAAAAAATTATTGGAGTCAAACAATCTCATCACCCATAGATCTCACCCTAACTCATTATCCTGTGCAAATCCGCAACCAGACCTGGGCCCGCTATAAGTCCTCCCAATCACAAACAAATCCCCTTGCCTATAGAACCATCAGAAATAGTTGCACAAAGGCCACACGTCTAGCCAAATCCACCTATTTTAAAAACATTTACACAAAAACTCCAGCAAACCTTCCTCCTTATGGAAGACAGTACACTCTCATATCAACCCTCGTGCCCCCCCCCCACCCCTGCACTCAAGGTTGACGGTACTTCTGTCTCAGATCGCTCTTCAGTGGCAGAAATCTTCAATCAATTCTTCACTACTTGTTCCCTGCCTGACCACTCCCTGCCCCAAAGCCCTCCTGCTCCTTCAGCCTCCCCCTCACCATCCAACAATGGTTACTGCTTCCCCCAAATCTCCACCCAGGAAGTACTCAAGGCCTTACGCTCGGTACACCTGCACAATTTTTGCCCAGATGGGCTACATCCTAAAATGCTTCATCTGTCTGCAGCAGCCATTACTGAACCACTTACACACATCTTTAACCTATCTATCATCACCAGCACTGTTCCCATCCTGTGGAAAACAGCCTATGTGATTCCTCTCCATAAGGGAGGTGAACCGTTGTCATCTGGAAACTACCATCCTATCTCCCTCCTCCCTGCACTTGCCAAAGTTCAGGAGTCACTAATATACTCAAGACTATTAGACTTCACCACCTCTTCAAACACTCTCTTCCCTTACCAGTCAGGGTTTTGAAGACTTCACTCCACTGTCTCTTCCTTATTGTGTGTCACTAAAATTATTCACTCTGTCATAGACAAAGGCCATATTACAGCCGCCATTTTCATAGACCTTGCCAAGGCCTTTGACTCTGTCTCGTACACAGTCCTACTGAACAAACTTCACTCCACAGGTTTGGCACCCCCCCCCATCCGTTGGTTTACCTCCTATCTTATTGGTAGACAGCAAGCTGTATGAACTGGCAACCCTCCACCCCCCATCTTAGCAGGTGTCCCCAAGGGGTCGCTACTCGGCCCAGTACTTTTCTCTATATTTATTAATGATCTAACCTCCATCTGTTCCCACTCCCTAATCCATATGTACACAGATGACACCATCATCTTTGCCTCGGGACTCTCCACAATGGAAATACAACCACTCCTCCAACATGACTTCAACAATGTCTTGGCTTGGTTTCAACGTAATGATCTCAAGGTAAACAATAAGAAGACGTCTCAATGACTTTTTGCTCGGTTCAAAAGATCTCAAGGCTTCGGTCCCTACCACTATTTCACTTCCAGGACAACTCCTCCCTAGACACAGTACAGGCATACACATACCTGGTAGTCAGCGTGATCATCACCTTAGGTTCTCTACTCATATCAATAACCTAGTCTCCAAGCTTGGACCCCAACTGGGTTTCCTCTATCGAAGTAAGGACTCCCTCGTACTCCCTGTTTGGCACAAACTTGTCTCTAAGATGATCCTACCATACCTTGACTACGCAGAAACAGTCTACAGCAATGCCCCTGCCACATCCCTCTTGAAACTAGACACCATTCTAAACTCCTTCTGCAGATTTGCCTCTAACTCTCTGTCTCGCTCACACCACTGCTCCCTGTACTCCACTCTCTCTATCACTCCACTCTCACAAAGGAGGTACAGTAGTAATCACAGACCTGGTCAGATATTTCACAAGGTTTCTAAAGAGTTTCTCTCTGCTGCCCCTACTGTGGAAATGGAGAAAGCAGGATTTCCCTAGAAATATCACAGAAATTTCAGGAAATATCTGACCATGTCTTTGGCTGTGACTGTATGTTCACTCAGTAACCTTCACAGCCAAATTTTGGATTGACCTCCTTCCCCCTACCTCTACTCCTGCCTCAGACATGCATCCCCCCCAATACTATCTTCACTCCTGGTATCCCCGCTCTTTCACTATCCCCCATCCCCTGCTCTATGGCAGGTCAGAGTGCCTTCTCCTGTCATCTACCCCTCATACAGAATAACCTCGCCACTGAACTTCGGAACTCTACAACCTACTTGTCTCTCAAAAAACTTCTACACCTCCTCATATCTCCTCCGTACACCTGTCTCCCCTCCACCTAGGGGTATCCACTCCCCTTCCCTACATCCCCCTTTCTGTGCCTCACTCCAGTCAGGTCTCCACACCTTTGCTCTGCCTCTCAGTTTGGTAAGATGCTGTTTTTAGAATCAGTCATGCAGTTATATACCCCTTAATGCACTTTAGCTATATGTCATCACATATATCACCATATGAATTGCTGCTAATATTATCATTACAAGTATTGCTATGTTGTTTTTACATTTTCTGTATATGCTTTGTTCCTCGCTTATTGTACGTACACCATTTGCATTTATCACCATGTCTCTGTATATGTGTTAACTGCTTTGTACCACCGGGCCGCACCTGTAAACGAGCCTCAGCTCAGTGAGCCTTTCCTGGTCACCAAAATTTTAAATAAATAAATAAATGCTTGTCCATCACATCCAGCCTCCTAGATTCCTTATCAGGAGGCAAAGTACTCATATGTCAAGGGGCTCCAGACCTATCACGAGCAGCCACGATGTACCACAGAGACAGTTTCTGGCTGGTTAGTATAATAAGGCTTAGCAGATGGTACAAATACTGCTAATCAGCCTTTCTAGGAACTACAGGCAGGGGGTTTGGTCTGTAGCATGCAGCAAAAGTAGCATCCTCTAATGCAGGACATATAGGTGGAATGATAATATGAGGGGAGCAGGGCACCTCCAAAAATTCCATTAGATTCCTTTTAGTGGAATCTTCCTCTTCCACAGCAAAGCCCATAGCAGACTGCATCCGCTGCACCATGGCTTGGAAAGATGGGTATTCAGGAGAGGATCTCGGGGTATAAACCACTGAGTCCTCACTACAAGATAAGTGGGTCGAACTAGAGTAAGGGGAACCCTCCCGAAATTGTTCTGCCTCATATTCCTCCTCTAAATCCACCTCTAAGTACACGAGCTCAGGATTATATTTCATTTTGTTGTCATCATCATCATGATCAATGATGGGAGTTGCAGAATGGACCAGCGACACTGGCGATGGCTGAGAGGCAGGAATCTGTAGTTTGTTATTAGAACCCATTGACAGAGGCTAAATAACAGAAGGCCCGTTGGTGGAATAACTGCCTGCACTGGCAACCCTGGCAGAATGTGTCAAATCATTTCGGAAAATGACGCCAGCACAGCCTGGGAGTCGATGGTACCTTACAAAGAGGCCAGGACTACCTACATTGATAGGCCACTGCCCGACAACTATGGTATCATACATTCCATAGTAGGTATGGTGGCGCCTAAGCCAAGCTCCAACTTTGCTGTCTCAATGATGGTTGGGGAGGCTGTGGTCGATACCACTGGAGTGGGCAATGATGAGTATATACCTTTTCTCAAAGGTGACCAGGACCTAGCTGGTGAAGCAGACTTGTCCTTTTCTTTGTATTTGTGCTTACAGTATGTCCAGATGATAAGGCGGCCCACAACGATGACCATTCCTTGTCCCTGTCCTCAGACTTTGACACCTGATTTTTGGCTGGCAGTGAGGGAGGGAAAAGAAGATTTTGAACCTTTTTCCTTATCATGACAGGACATTTTCTAAAGCTTTCTTACGGCATTACCTCGTCGCCTGGTAGAAGCTCTGACAAATCTCACAAGTCCACATGTTGTGAGACAGGCCCAAACAGCACACACAAACCATGCATGTGTCCTCTTTATAAATCTTATCTCTGTAATTACAGTACTGAAATAAGAGCTCTTTTAACTTCGGATGCATACACAGACGACAACAGAATACTAATGAAAGTAAAAATAACAAATGTCAATGGCTAAGTCGATGTTGTTATTCTTCAGCAGGTCCAACGAGGATGATTGATGGTGGGAGAAAGAACTGAGGAGTGATGGGGCCACCCAAGTTTATATACATGTAGATGCTGGATGTCACTGTGGGCAGCCCCCAGTTAGCAAAGGTTTCCGAGTGGTCCTAACGCTGACAGCTTACAGTTCCAAAGGTGTGACCTAATGGAGGAGACATCCTCAATGAAGATATTCTTTTCCTAATAATATCAATTTTGCATGAATTATGGTCCGGTGGCTGCACAAACACTTCAATGGGAGAGTTGGACTTACAAACAGCAACCATTAATACAATATCATCTACTACAGGCTGTATATAATGTCCCCTCAGTATATCCCCATGACAAACCACTATGCTCCCATCACCACCCTATCAGAAGACTCACTTGAAGTGGTGAATCACTTTAAATACTTAGGCTTCATACTCGACTCACACCTATCCTTTTCATCACATGTCGAAACTCTCACAAAAAAACTGAAATTTAGGCTTGGCTTCTTTTTCAGGAACAAATCATTGTTCTCCTGAGACTCCAGAACTAGACTGGTACAGGCCACCTTCATGCCTCTTCTTGATTACGCTGATATTCTCTATAACAACTGTGCACCCATCTACCTGCATAAGTTAGACCCACTCTATCACCAGGCCATCCATTTCATTACCAGTGCCTCAGCCAGAACCCATCATTGTACCTTGTATGAGGCAATAAAGTGGACCTCCTTATCCACCAGGAGAGTGGTGCACATTTATACTTGGACATGTAAAGCGCTCCTCAATAAGCTACCCCCTTATATATCGGCCTTCTTCTCATGCTCAGCTAGCACCTATACCCTCAGAAAATGTACATATATTACCCTGAATCTGACAAATTATCGGACATGGTTTGGTAGGGCATCTATAAGCTTTTCTCTTCCCTGCCTTTGGAATAAGCTTCAAGCTACCCTAAAACTCCATACCCTTATCCCAGTTAGGGCGTTCATTGGTAGGGTACATGAGATCACTGCTGAGACCTGCAACTGCACATAGCTTCCCTCGCGGGTCTACCTTCTCCCCATCCCTCTCCTATTGTCTTCGTAGATTCCTGTGTATATTGGCATACATCTCGCTCCCTCATTCCCTTCCTTCCTTTCTTCTTGTCCATTCTACCTAAGTTGTTACCTCCCATATTTATTAGGTGTGGTAAACTTACTGTTAAGTGATGCTTCTAATTTATCTCTATGTATTGCTATAACCAACCTATTCTACATACCATGATATCCCTGCTGTTCTTCTATGATGTACTACTTGTATTGATTGTCTGTGATGATTTTTATTAGATGGTGGTAAACTTACTGTCATGTGATGCTTTTGCCTTTACATATTTGTTACAACCAATCTACTCAATGTACCATGATATACCTGTTGTATTACTATGATGTATCCTGGTACTGACTGTCTGTGACGTTTAGTACTTTGTATCAGGGACCTCCTTGTGAATGAGCGTGCTTAATAGAAGCTATCTCTATGCAATAAACTGAACTGAACTGATATAATAACCTGATTTGAGCTTCAGTGTTGAATCATCTGCAAGGTGGAGTACAGCAGGCTCCTAAGCAGGCCTATTTCAGGCTGCAACTTCAGCAGTCTTTATGGCAGGCTGTTCTGGGTGCACCATAGATGCAGGCACAGTTGGAACATAGAAATCTTACTTTGAGGGTATCTCTTGCACCAGGCCACACCTATGGAACTATATCCACCAGGTGGCAGGACCACATGGACATTTTTGTAGCTAGCAGTCTACCAGGAGGCCGGTGACAGGGTGGAATAGGACCCTGTCCCATTTGTTATGGAGAAACTGTTTAAATACAAGGATCTTTCCTTTTCTGTCTCTTCTCTGTCTGGTTGCGCAACCAAATTTTCCTGTGAGACTTCGGATTTGATCAACCTGACATGCTCACAATTCTTTGCCTCTCACTGTCTCTCAGTTTTCTCTTGCTGTCTATTTTTCTCCCTTACATATCTAGATCTGCTAATAAAAAAATATATGCAAATCAATATGTGGACATGTAACTGATGTTGGGATCTCTCTTCTTTAGAAAATATATAGTGTTACTGTTGAAATGTATATATTTATAATTTGAGATGACTGCAAAAAGCTGTTGGAAACTAGAGGTTACCTTAGTGCAAATCGTTGAGCCTTTTTGCAAAAGCTGTGCAAAAGGGGGCCTCAACTCAAGAAGCACACTGCATTCAAGCAGCTCCTGCCTGATACTTAGAAAAATAGGATGCTTGCTAAGGATGGGGGTTGAACGGACTTATAAAGGAGCTAAGCTGTAATTGCAGAAGGAGATAAAAGGGACACAGAGACTGAAAGAAGACTATTTAATTTTGCCTTTGTACATAGTTATACTGAACAAGTTTCTTTTTTTTATGTTACTGCTACTGTAAATAAATATTTTTGGTGAATTTTACAACTGCTCCTGGTTTTCCTATGCTTCCTGACCTGTGCCTCGATGACAGGACCGCCCACTCCGATGTCACACACTGACGTCACCTTATCCTATAAGAGTGGGCTGCCCCGGCTCCCTCCTCAGTTCTTTTTCCACCATCGACCGTCGCATATCAGACTCTTGGAGACTCCACAGATTCTGCTGCACCTTTTTGATCTCCAAGGCTATTGTATCAAACTGCAGTTCATTATGCATGTTTTGAGCAGGGATTGAAAAGTGAGATCCCCTTTGAGGATAACAAAATGGCTGGACTCCTCCTGTGCAGAAACTGGTTCCTCATTAAAAGAACTCCTCCTTATGATCTTCTGTATCTAAATCTATGAGGTCTGGATTCAGATCCATAGTCTAACAATGCAGAAGATGTAATAGGCTCTAAAGGAACCTACAGAACAATTGGTACTTAAGATGGTAGCATCGAGGCCTATACCAATGATGGTGCCAACTGGGTCACAAGCATGGTGTGCAGGAGCCACTGTTCTATAAAAGTTGTTCACCTGCCACACTGTTCATCAAAAATTTCATTACAAAGATGCACCACACAGCTATGACCACAGGCTTGACCAGCACTTAGTATAAAATATAAAAGCGACACACCTACCCACCTGCAGCAGGATGAAAAAAACAGGTTACTCACCTGTAACAGTAGCTCTAGGAGTGGTATATGATGTTCATCCACAGTTTCTGGCAGTTGCCTTTCCCTTAAGACAGGCTGGAATGTCTTCAAGCTGGCTCCTCCCACCCACCCAGGTGATAACTCCCTAGGCTCCACCCTGTGATGCCAGATCTTGCCCACTAGAGGCAGAAGGGTGCGTCGCAGCCAGAGGAGGTTGGGTGGATCTGTGTGAATGAACATTATATATACCAATCCTAGAACTACTGTTGTAACCCGTTTTTCTAGGGATGTGGATATGATGTTCTAGCCACACTTTCTGGCAGACTCCTAGCAGTTCTCTGGGAGGAGGGGGAAAGGCGCACACACCCCCCTACTTAGGGAACAGAGATTGGAAAACTGAGGCCCTAAAATCAGCATCCCAGCATGACTCAAGGTCGATGTGGTAGTGGGAAATGAAGGTGTGTGCTGACCTTCAGGTAGCAGCCCTACAGATTTCCTGGATAGGAACGTCCCTGGAAGCAGCCATTGAGGCAGCGGTATGGTGGGTGGAATGAGCCCTAAGCCCTACGGGAGACTCCCTACCTGCCAACCTATAGCAGAGGTCGATACAGGAAACAATCCACCTGGCAATCGTCCACTTAGCTGCCAGTCTGCCAGGTGCAGCATCAGGATAGGTGACAAATAGCTGGCGAACCTCTCCCTGAACTCCAGCCATGCACTCCTTGTAACAGGCAAGCACTCGCCACAGGTCTAAAGTATTGAGCCTGTGCTTGGCCTCCAAGGTGTGGTTGGTGAAGTACACTGAGAGATTAATCATCTGGCTAAGGTGGAAATCTGACACAACCTTCAGGAGAAACTTCGGGTTGAGGTGAAGGACAACCCTGTCCCTGTGGAAGACCAGGTAAGGGGACTCCACTGAAAGCACCTGGAGCTCACTGATCCTTCTGGCTGATGTGCTAGCCACCAGGAAGGCAGTCTTCCATGACAGGTAAGACATCTCGCACCTGTGCATCAGTTTGAATGGCTTGCCAATGAGCTTTGCCAAAACCAGCAACAGATCCCAAGGTGGTGGTGGTTCACGCACCAGAGAGGAAATGTGGGCAAGGCCTTTAAAAAAGCACCAGACCACCTTCTCCTGTGCCAACGACTGCTGACTGGCCCATGCCTGGTAAGCAGAGATGGCTGCTAGGTGCACCTTGAGGGTCGTCGACCTAAGACCCGACAGAGAGAGACCACAGGTAGTCAAGGATGCTAGCCACTGGACAGGACTGAGGGTATTGCTCCTTGCCCTGACACCAAATGGAGAACCTTTTCCATTTGAACGCATAGCATTTCCTGGTTGACACCTTCCGAGATGCCTCGGCAACACTGAGAACACCTGTGGAGAGACCCAAAGACTGGAACTCTAGCCATTCAGGAACCAGGCTGTCAGGTGCATGGATTGAAGGTCTGGATGGAATACCTTCCCCTGATTGATGGAAAGCAAGTATAGGCATAGAGGAAGATGCCTTGGGAGCCTGCTGCTAAGGTTATGCAGATTAGGGTACCAAAACTGGCATGGCCAGTCCGGAGCCACCAGGATCACTTGTGCCTTCTCCCTCCTTGCCTTGAGCAACACTTTGTGGATCAAGGGAAAAGGAGGGAAGGCATAGAGGAGGCCTGGGGTCCAGGACCTCGAAAATGCATCTCCCTGCAGCATTCCCTGCTGAGGGGGGCAGGCTCAATACAGCCTCAGCTTTGCATTCTCTTTGGAGGAAAACAGGTCCACCATAGGGGTGCCTCATTGGGAGGACTGACTGTGCACTACCTCTGGGTGGAGCAACCACTCATGAGACACCTCACCCACATGGCTGAGAGCATCCTAGAGCTGGTTGGAGACACCAGACACATGGATAGCCAGAAGATCGGCCTCCAGGCTGTACAGGAGGGTCCACATGTGGAGAGCTTCCTTGCACAAAGGCAGGAAGTGTGTCTCACCCTATTTGTTGGGGTAGTACATGGTCGTGGTGTTGTCCATCAGGACCTGGACCACCTGACCCCAAATGTGAGGAGCAAAGGCAGTCAGTGCCAGCCAAACTGCTCAGAGCTCCAGCAAGTTGATGTGGCACCAGGACTCCTCAGGTGTCCAGAAGCCATGGACTCTGTGTTCCTCCACGTGGGCACCCCAGCCCACTAGAGAGGCATCGGTCACCAGGAGGACCATCACCTCTGGGTGGACAAATGGGATTCCTTACTGCAGATATGCCGGGACTTACCACCACTGGAGGGCATCCCACATCTGCTGGATCATGGTGACCAGCTGGTCAAAGTGACCCCTGCACTGGGACCACTGGCGTGCCAGCTCCTGCTACAGAGAGCGCATTCTCCAGCGGGCTCAACAGAACTCACTGGTACAGGCTACAGTTGCCTAACCTGAAATGATTGGGCAAAGAAGGAGATAGCCTCCACCCTGTCCGCTGGGAGCCGAGCCCTGGCTCTGCAAGAGTCAAGTTCTGCCCCGATGAAGCTGATCACCTGTGAGGGCACAAGTTCCAACTTGGCCTCGTTGACCAGAAGGCCAAGAGAGATACAGGTCTGGAAGGCCAGGTCCCTGGACCATTCCACCTCGTGCCTGGAGGGACCCATGATCAGCCAGTTGTCCAGGCAGGGGTTCACTCAGACCATCTGGTACCTCAGGTAGGCTGCCACCACTGCAATGTGCATGGTGAAGACCCTGGGGTCCGAGGACAGGCTGAAAGGCATGGCCCGGAACTCGTAGAGAGTTCCCTCTGCTCGGAAGTGGAGGAACTGCCAGTGTGATGGACGGATTGGAATGTGAAAGAACACGTTCTGTAGATTAGAGAGCAGAACCACATGTTTTGCTCTAGAGGTGGTATGATCTGACACAGAGTTACCATCCTGAAGGTGTGCGACCCGATGAACTTGTTCAGGTTGTGCAGATCTAAGATGGGGTGCCAGCCCCCGTCCATTTTGGCACCAGGAAGTACCTGGAGACAAATCCTGGGTGTTCCGGAGGGTCCGCAACAGGAACCATGACCTCCTTGTGGAGGAACTGGGTGATGTCGTCCCAGCCAACAGAATGTCTGCGGATACCACTGCAGAGGTATCACCAAAGGGCATGGTTTGAAGTTGGAAGGTGGAAGGATGAGGTGGGGGAAGAGGAGGTTTTTCACTGAGTAGATTGTGGATCCTTGGAACACGCTGCCTGGCGAATTGGTTCAGATATCCATGGTAGAAAGCTTCAAGAGAGGGCGGTACAGATACAGAAAGCGGATGTATCAGACAATGGCCTGGCCCGGGGGGGGGGGGGAATGGATGGTAGGGGTTTCTGGAACACAAGGGGGGGGGGACAGCCTCAATACCCAACTAGGGATCTGAGGTTCCAGCAGACTCGATAGACCGTAAGGCATAATCTGCTGGCAATTAGTATGTTAGTATACCATGTCCTCCTATGGGGCACAGGCTCAGCAAGGCGGGTACTGCTCAAATTCTAGAGGCAGATCCTAACTGACCACTTTGAGAACCCACCTGTCTGTGGTGACAGCAAACCAAGTGGAAAAGAGTGGCGTGATGGGCATGAGGGAGGAACCCCTCATCCCATCACTGGGCAGGCTTGCAGTGAAGGACGGCCTGGCTGAGGAACCACCAGGGCCTCATCCTCTAGGCTTGCAGATGACCAAGGCCACTGACTTCAGCCGAGGTTGCCAGCCTGATCCTTCTGCCCAGCTTGGGGTTGGGCTGGTTTTGCCACAGGAGTGGAGGTGGACCAATAGGGCTTCTGCTTCTGCTGTTTGGAGTCTTTGGGATCCCTCTGGTTGGATGTCACCGAGTCCAAGGTAGCACTGGACTTTTCAATGTGAGATTCCCCTCGACCCCAGGCCCGAACAGGTTGGTGCCCAGGAAGGGGAAATCCGCCAGCTTGTGCTTGGTGTCTGCCATGAAGATCGAGATCTGCGGCCAAGCCCTGTGATGCACGGCCAATGCAGCCACCACAAAGCGGGCACAGGAGACCCCAATGTCCATGGCTGTCTGGAGCTGCTGATTTGCCACAGCCAGACACTGGTCCCAGACCTACTTGAATGTGGTCTGGAGGTCTGCTGGAAGATGAGGGAGCACCTCATCCAGAGTGCCCAACAGAGCATGAGAGAAGTGGGCCATCAGGAGGGCCGTACTCACTTGACGAAGGCCAAGCAAAGAGGCAGAGGCAGCGTAAACCTTTTTCACAGAATGGTCCAATTTCTTGGATGCTTTGTTAGGCAGTTTGTCAACATCTCCTATGCTGCCTGAGCACCAAAATATAGAATCTGCCACCAAGCCCTCAGCTGAGGAATGTTCTGTGAACCCCGAAAGGGAACTGCATACTTTTCTTTTTTTTTTTTTTTAATCTTTATTTCTCACTCTACAGGGCCGGGCATCCTTCCAGAGTACCCACTCAGCTATGTCTCTACTCCAAGCCTGAACCCCTGCTTGCCAATGTCCTCCCCCAACTAACCAGGCAGGTCCAGCCCCCAGATCACCCCCCGGGGTGGGTGGGCTGCCTTCCCTCAGCGGTCTTCCTGGCGTTGGGTCAGGCCATGGAGTCCACTGGTGCCCTGGATCGGCGGTGGGATGTGGACTAACCCCTGGAGTCTCCATCTCTCGGCTCTGCAGAGGGCTCCCCTCCCCCCGTATTCCTTCCCCCCCCCGAGGGCTCGGACGTGCCATGGTAGCTGGGCACAGTGTACCGCCACCCGCCAAGCTCCTTCCCCCTTACAGCGTGTGCCACTGAACTGTGCTGCACCCGACCACCGCCAGGTGCTGCTACAGAGAGGCGCATCCCCAAACCCTCCCCAGGGAAGGGAGAGCTGTCCACCGGACGCTCAATCCCTTCCATCCCCTTGCCAACCCCCAGCGGCCCCGGCTCGTTCCCGAACCCAGGTTGCTGGTGTGGTGTCCAGCGCCTCAACCCTCAGCACCACCGGGCTGGCTAGGGAACCGCATACTTGTGGGCCATCTGAGTTGACAGCACTGAGCAAGAGGTGGGGAGCTGCCAGAGCTCCAAAGCAGGTCCAAGAATGGCCTCTGCTACCAGAAAGGCTTCTCCAGGAGAGTCACCCCGGTCCAAGATCTAGGTAAGTGGGTACTAAGCCCACTTCTGAACAGGCTCTGTCTTAAGACCTGTGGATTCCAGGATAAGATGGAGAAGGCCCATGAAGGAGGTAGGGCCTTCAACTGTTGAGAGACCCCCAGCCGACTCTGTGTCCACCGGACAAGAGTGCAAGGAGGAATCCTCAAACTCTGAGGAGTCACCAAAGAGGGGTCAACTGCTCAAATCCCCGTTGACCCTCCGTGGATGGTCAGGGGTGACAGTGACAGATAGCCGATGGGGAAGACCCAAGGCCGGACGAGACTCTTTAGTCGGAGCGCCAGATGTCGGCTGTTTTTGGGGTTGCTCCACCGGGATCAGCAGAGACATCAGGGGAGGCCAAGACGGGACCGTTTTATGGCTCTGCTCCTGCAGAGGCAGAGAAGGCATCGACCTCTGCAGAAAAAGCCAGTTGATGGCTGGGGTAGAAGCTGGAGCTGGCTTCATACCGGTGGATACCAGCTATTGCCACATTGAGTCCTCAAAGCAACTTGCGCCGATGCCGCTCCTCACCCAACGAGGATGTGGATGAAAAGTAGCGATGGTGCCACTTTCCGAAGTGCCGAGGGCAGGAGCACCAACATCAATGCTAGCCACTTGACCCACAGGAACAAGACCTCAAACGCTGGTGGGACCAGCTGCGGGCCTCAGAGGGTGTCGGCAAGAGTCAAGACACCTCTGGTTCCTGGTCTATAAGAAGAGGTGACGGGTCAGCAAACTGATCTGTCCCTCTCTGGGTCTGAGTCAGGACGTGAGTCCTGGACAGAGAAGTATCAGCCTCTTTGGATGACAACGGGTCAACTGGGTCGAGATAAATCTCAGCCAGAAGGTCGACCTGTGTATGGGCCAACTGGCCCAACAGAGGTACCATGGAGCCTGCAGCCTGGGCCGAGGATTTGACCTAAGTCTGACCTGGAGAAGCATAGGAATAGGAAGCCCAGGAGTGTTCCCAATCCTACAATCGACGGCAAGACCATTTTTTGGCCTCTTTTTTGGATTTAGATTTGTGTACTGAAGAGAGGCCCGGATCATGAGTAGGGAGAGCCCAGCACAGAGCCTTAAATGCCTCCATAAAGGAGGCACCCAAAGAGAGTGGCAAAAAGGCCGAAGCCGAGGAAGACCGAGCTGTGGTCTGGGCCACTGCCTCCTCAAAAGCCACTAGTTGTTCAGTGGACCCCACAGCCATGGAGAGCACCCAACAGGCATCCTTTGATTTGACGGCAGGTACCATTCACTCAGACGGCCCAAAAGCAAGCAGGTGCAGTGGTCCTCGAGAATGAATGGATGGAAGGTATGACATACATCGCAAGCATGGGGATCATGCGCGTGGCCTAGACAATACACACACATGGTGTACAAATCCGTCCAGGACATCTTCTGCCCACAAACACATGTCTGGAACCACAGAGCAGATTTCTTGTCATTCATGTCAGTTGGCGTGAAGAACAAGCCTGAGGACAAGTTTTTAAATGGTTTTGGAAAGAAATCCGAAGATTTACAGCACATTGCCCTAGCGCTAAAGCGATAAGTAGGGAACCTGCTTCTTCCAGTGGAAAGGAAGATCTGGCGTCACGTGGCGGAGGTGAGGAAGTTACCAAGTGGGTGAGTAGGAAAAGCCAGCCTGAAGATGTTCCGGCCTGTCTTAAAGGGAAAGGCAACTGCCAGAAAGTGTGGATAGAACATCATATCCACATCCCTAAAACTATTGTTTTGATAGGTAATCACAACAGGTAAACTTCAAAAAGCAGCATGGTGGCAGGCCACCTTCAATCACGTAATGGTACGTAATTCTGATAGCCCCTGGATATACCTGGTGGCTACAAAAAGAACAGGTTACTCACCTGTAACAGTAGTTCTAGGAGTGGTATATGTTGTTCATCCACACTATTTGGCATTGCCCCCTTCCACTTTAAATCTGCCGGAAGTCTTCAAGCTAGCTCCTCCCACCCACCCGGGTGGAATATACCTTGGCTCTGCCCCATGACACCAGATCATAGCCCGCTGGAAGCCAGGTTGTGTGCATCCGTAGCTGGGGAGGTCGGGTGGGTCCGTGTGGATGAACAACATATACCACTCCTAGAACTACTGTTACAGGTGAGTAACCTGTTCTTCTAGGAGCATGGATATGTTATTCATCCACACTGTTTGGCAGACTCCAAGCAGTTCTCCAGGAGGAGGGAGGCAAAGCACACACCCCCTACTTAGGAAACAGAGATTGGAGAACCGAGGCCCCAAAACCAGCATCCCGGCGTGACTCAAGGTCAATGTGGTAGTAGGTAATGATGGTGTTTGCTGACTTCCAGGTAGCAGCCCGACAGATTTCCTGGATAGGAATGTCCCTGGAAGAAGCCACCGAAGCAGCAGTATGGTAGGTAGAATGAACTCTTACCCCTCTGGGAGGCTCCTTGGTCGCCAACTCATAGCACAGACCTATACATGATGTAATCCATCTTACAATGGTCCGTTTGGCTGCAGGTCTGCCAGAAGCGGCTTCAGCGTAGGTGACAAACAGCTGGCGACCTCTCCACAAATTTCCACCGTCCACCACTCCTTATAACAGGAGAGTGCACATCTCAGGTCCAAGGTATGGAGCCTGTACTCGGCGTCCGAGGTGTAATTAGGGTAATATACCGGCAGTGTCAACACCGGGTAGGGGCGCAGGACAACTTTGTCCCTGTGAAAGACCAGATAAGAGGAGTCCACCGAAAGCACCTGGAGCTCCCCTGTCCTTCTGGCTGATGTGATAGCCACCAGGAAGGCCGTCTTCCACGACAAGTGTGACAGCTCACACTAGTGCATGGGTTCGAATGGCCTGTCTATGAGTTTTGCCAGAACCAGCAGTAGATCCCATGAAGGTGGAGGTTCATGCACCGGAAGGGATATGTGATCCAGGCCTTTGAAAAAGCACACGACCACTGCCTCCTGTGCCCATGTCGGCTGACTGGCCCATGCTCAGTAAGCAGAAATGGCTGCCAGATGCACCCTAAGGATCGATGACCACAGACCCCCTTTGGAGAGAGACCAAAGGTAGATATGAATGTTAGCCACAGAACAGGATAAGTGGTCCAGACCCTTACCCTGACACCAAATGGAAAACCTTTTCCATTTGAAGGCATAACATTTCCTGGTCAATTCCTTCTAGATGCCTCCACCATGGTGTAGACATCTTCGGAAAGACCCAAAGCCTGGAACTCAAGCTGCTCAGGTACCAGGCTGTAAGGTGCAAAGACTGAAGGTTCGGATGGAAGACCTTCCCCTGGTTGAGAGATAACAGGTCCAGGCATGTACAAAGCCTCTCCAGGGGCCTGTAGCTGAGGCTGAGGAGATCCGGGTACCAGAACTGGCGCAGCCAGTCTGGGGCTACCAGAATCACCTTCGCCTTGTCCCTCCTCACCTTGAGTAACACCTTGTGGATCAAGGGAAATGGAGGGAAGGAGTAGACGAGGCCTGGGGTCAACAGCCTTGAGAAGGCATCCCCCTGCAGTTATCCCTGCTGAAGGGGGCGGGCATGATACAGCCTCAGCTTGGTGTTTTCCCTGGAGGCAAACAGGTACACCATTGGTTTTCCCCAATGGGAGAATTGGCTGTAAGCTACCTCTGGATGGAGAGACCACTCATGGGATGTCTGGCCAGGGCGATTGAGAGCATCCGCCAGCTGATTCAAGGCTCCTGCCACATGGATGGCTAGGAGATCTGCCTCCAACCGGCTTACGAGGGTCCAGATGTGGAGTGCCTCCTTGCACAGCAGACGGGAATGCATGCCGCCCTGTTTGCTGAGGTAGTACATGGTCGAGGTATTGTCCGTCTGGACTTGAACCACTTGACCCTGGAGCTGAGGAGCAAAAGCTGATAGTGCCAGTCTAACTGCTCTGAGCTCCAACAGGTTGATGTGGCATTGGGACTCCTCAGGGGCCCAGAACCCGTGGGCTCTGTTGTCCCCCATGTGGGCTCCCCAGCCCATGAGAGAGGCACTGGTCGTAAGGACAACTGTCAGCTCAGGGCGGACAAACAGGATCCCTTCCTGCAATCAGTCTGGGGCGGTCCACCACTGGAGAGCGTCCCACATCTTTTGGGTTACAGTGATCAGCTGGTCGAAATGACCATATCGCTGGACAGTTCCCATCGAAGGGGGCGCATGTGCAACCATGTCCAATGGACCACCAAGGTGCATGCCACCATGTAACCCAGAAGGCACAGAAAGTCCCAGGCAGGGCGCAAGTTTCACCAGAAATGATAGGGCAAAGGAGGAGAGAACCTCTGCCCTGTCTGCAGGGAGCCAAGCTCTGGCTTGAAGAGAGTCGAGCTCTGTCCCGATTAAGCCCATCACCTGGGAAGGCATGAGTTCCAACTTGGCCTCGTATATCAGGAGGCCGAGTTGGGAGCAGGTCTGGAGGGCCAGATCCCTGGACCTCTCCACCTCCTGTCAGGTGGGACCTGCCAGGAGCCAATCATCGAGATAAGGGTAGATTTGGACTCCTCAACACCGAAGATGGGCCACCACCACTGCAATGCATTTGGTGAAGACCCGTGGGGCCAATGACAGGCCGAACGGCATGGCTTTGAACTCGTACAGGGTCCCCTTGACCCCGAAGTGGAGGAATCGCTGATGGGATGGACGGATTGGGACATGAAAGAATGCGTCTCCTGAAGATCCAGTAAACAATACCACACGTTTTGCTCCAGGAATGGAATGATCTGGGACAGAGTGACCATCTGGAAGGTGTGAGATCTGAGAAACTGATTCAGGTTGTGGAGCTCTAGAATGGGGCGCCAACCCCCCCATCCGCTTGGGCACCAGGAAGTACCTGGAGACAAAGCCTGGATCTGCTGGAGGTTCCGCCATGGGGGCTACTGCCTCCTTACGGAGGATCTGAGACACGTTGTCTTGAAGAACTGACTGGGTGCATGCGGAAATCTATTCCTCCTGAGGGGTGTGGGCTCGGCTTGGAGGGTACTGCTCAAATTCCAGAGGCAGTCCCTGACCAACCACTTTGAGAACCCACCTGTCCGAAGTGATAGTGGACCAGGCAGAAAGGAAGTGGTGGAGCTGACCCCCCACGGGAGGGCCCAGAGCTGGCATGACAGAGACAGGAGTGGCAACCTCTATCCCGTCACTGGGCAGGCTTAGAGGAGGAGCAGGCTCCGGGACCTGAGCCTCGGCCTCCTTTGCGGGCCTGTTGGGGACCAGGCTTGGGCCGAGGGTGCCAAGCTTAAGCCTGCTGCTGATGTTGCTGTCCTCCTTGGTAGGAGGGCTGCCACACAGCAGGGGAAGAGTGCCAAAAAGGCTTCTTCTTCTTCCGCTGGTTCTTGTCTGAAGAACGTTTTGCAGAAGTGGCATCCAAGGTGGCATTGGACTGCTCTATACGCTGTAGGTGACTGGCCACTCCTGAACCGAACAAGTCGGTCCCCAGGAAAGGCACATCAGCCATCTTATGCTGAGTATCCACCAGGAAGGAGGAAAGCCTCAGCCAAGCCCTGCGGCAAGAGGCCACTGAGGCAGCCATTGAGCGGGCACAGGAATCCCCAATGTCTAGGGCCATCTGGAGCTGCTGTTTGGCAACAGCATGGCCCAGGTCATGGACTTGTTTGACCGTGGTCTGCATGTCTGTGGGGAGATGAGGAGACTCTGTCTAATGACCTGAGACAGGCACGAGAGAAGTGTGCCATGATGACTGCCGAGCTGGCATGACGCAGGCCCAAGGAAGATGCCAAATAGAACTTTCAAGCAGTGTGGTCCATATTTTCGGAATCCTTGTCCGGAGGTCGGTCAGTGTCGGCCGAACTGCCAGTATGCCTGAATGCAGAGGCGGTCACCATCCCTCGGCCAAAGGGTGCTCTGTGAACCCTGCAAGGGAACCCATGGGCACCATGTACTTGCAGGCCATGCGGGCAGACTTTGCCGGGCATGAGGTAGGGTGCTGCTAAAGTTCAAGAGCCAGGCCAACAATGGCCTCAGCCACTGGAAAGGCCTCTGTCGGGGTATACCCTCTCTAGAATGTCTGTGTGAGGGTACTCTGCCTTTTTCTGGGTATTCTGAGTATTCCAGGGGCATTCTGGTGGAGTCGGAAATGAGATGGAGAATCCCTTGGAAGGAGGAAGGGCCTTCCTCCATCCCTGTGCCAACGGACGACCCATTATCCCCAGGATGAGAGTGGAGCCCGGTGACATCAGAGTCTGAGGAGTCATGATACAGCGGTCTACTGTCGAAATCACCCTCGATACGCTGAGGGCGGTCAGGGGTGACAGTAACCAACAGATGTCGGGGAAGCCCGGTGTCCAGACAGTCCTCTTTCGAGGGAGCCCCTCCCGCAGGCTACTTAGGTGGTGGTTCCACCCAAATGGGCGAGGAGACCGGAATAGGCTGATCTTGGGGACAGGCCGGTCCCACGAATGGAGGAATCAGAGGCTTCGGTTCCGGAGGGTCGGCTTCGGCATGGGAGGCTAAAGCCAAGTAATGGCCGGGGTAGGTAGCGGAGCTGGCTTCTGCCCGGTCAAGATCAGCTGCTGCCACATAAGATCCTCATAGCATCGACGGAGTTTCTGCCGGAGCCTCTCCTCATCCGAGGAGGATGAGGACGACCTGTGGTGTTGCCTCTTCTTTGAGCGCTTATGGCTCTTCCTCAGTTGTTTGGCCGAGGGGGTCTTGGACTGTGACCGAGATCGGGGAGGCTGACTCGGTTGATCATGAGACACCAGTGTGATCGGTGAGACCCTAGAATACAGAACCAGGTCCTTGATGGAGACACCAGTGGGCTGGGTCTCCTCATCAGGAAATACCAGGACTGAAGTCCGTTCTGTAGAGTCGTCGGCCATGGCCGGTGACAAAGGGTCGATCAGGTCGAGGATAATTTCGCCCTCGTAGGCCACGTCCTCGGTCCCCTGGGCAGATGGGAGATCCGTAAAGTCGTCGGCCGAGGATGCGATCTCGACTGAGGTTGAGACCACATATTCCTGGGATTCAGACCTTTCTCGGTCCCAAGAACGTCTTCACCGGGACGAAGACAACGGGTCTTTCTCTCTCTTCCAAGAGCGGGAGGAGTGCGAGCCCGATGGCGCCTCACCCTGGGTGGGGACAGACTGGCACATCTCCTTGAAAGATCCTGTAAAGGTGGAGCCCAGGTTCAGCGGGACAAAGAAGCTTCTATTGGCCGAAGCGTGAGCGGCTTCTTCCTCGAATGCCTTCATCTGTTCCAGCTCATCGGCGAAGCCCATGGCCGTGGAAGCCACCCACCTAGCCTCCTTCGACTTCACCAGAGGGTTCCTTTTTTCCAGTCTCCCCAGCTTCATGCATGCCTTGTGGTTGTCCAGAACGTTGTGATGGAAGACCAAGCAAAAGCTACACGACAAGGTGTCATGGCCGACACCTAGGCAGTAGACGCACGTGAGGTGGGGATCAGTGCACGACATCTTCTGGCCGCAGGGACAATGGCAAAATCCCGTGGAAGATTTCTCTTCCATGATTGATGCTGCAAAAGTGTGATTGCTAACTTGAACGAGTTTGAGCTTCGGTAAAACTGACAGTTTGAAAGCCAGGGCCTACGAAATGCGAGAGCATGAGGGAAGCAACCTGTATCTTCCAGCGGAAAGGAAGATCTGGCGTCATGGGGTGGAGCCGAGGTATATACCCTCATATATGTCTTGCCATTGCTGCATCGACTACAGTGGTACAATCACCATAAAGTTACACACATCACCACATATATGTCTCAGACAAGGCCCCACTACTGGGTATATAGATCCACACTAAGCCTAGTCATCATACTGCTAATTGGTATCCCGACACACTACCTTAAATCCACAGGGAGCACCCAAAACAAAGAGTGGCAACGGAATAAAAAGGAGGACAAAGACAGCCCTCTCCTATCACTGGCAGCCCTTATGAAATTACTGATCTTCCTATTGCTCTGTATTGGTAATGTAGAAATCAACCCTGGACCTCTTGAAAGCATCACCTCTCCTCAGACCTATCCTCAATTAAAGGCCTCAGTTTCCTGCATATTAATGTATGCAGTCTGTTGAAAAAATTACATTGCTACAATCCTGGGTTGCCCATACCTTGCCAGACTTTCTTGTGATAACTGAGACATGGCTCAAGACCACCACAATGGACAGGGAAGTTAACCTACTTAACTATCAGCTACTCAGAGCTGATCGCTAAACAAGGGGAGGCGGAGTAGCCATATATGTAAAAGCTGGTTTAGTTGTATCCTGTACTGCTGCAACATCTATGCCCAAGGAATTTGAGTGTCATCTCTAAAAGTCTCTCTCCCCAATACAGCAGCTTTCCATTTAATTGGATGCTACAGACCCCCCTCTGCTGAACACAAGCTCTTATCCCACCTGGGAAACCTGGTCAAGTCCTGTACTGAAGAAGTCATTATCATAGGGGACCTGAATTTCAACTGGCTTACCCAGGCAGCTACACCTCTGGTATCATTCTGTGACACCTATGGGCTCACACAGTTAATTAATGAACCAACAAGACTAAATGCAAGGAATAGTAGTAATAGTACTCTACTTGACATCATACTAGTGAGTAAATCACATCTATTCACACACACACTGGAGTGCTCCTATGCGACATAAGTGACCACTGCCCCATCGCAGGGGTAAGATCCAACAGCATTAAAACAGATCCTGCAAAACTCCTCATGAGGAGATCCAAGAAAAACATCAATATTGAAGGATATCTGCATGATCTAGCCTACTCTCCACACTGGCAAAAGTTCTATCTTGCACATTCTGTAGAAAAAGCTCAGCAGGTGCTAAATAGCATTATATTAAATGCCCTTAACACCCATGCCCCAATCTCTAGTATCCGAATAAAAAACAAATCCTGTCGCTGGTTTTCAGCTGACCTCAAAGCTGCACTGCTGGAAGAGATAAACTTTGGAAAGTAGCAAGAAAAACTAAGAATATCATGGACTGGATGATCTTTAGGAAAGCCAGGAATAAATGCACTAAGAAATTAGGGATGCAAAGGCTGCCTACTACCTGGCCCAGCTCGACTCCTCCTACCATAATACTGCTAGATTTTGGGCACCATCAAGGGATGATGGCCAGGATGTTAACAACCCCTTCCAACCCATTTACACAATAACTATGGCCCCATTACTGGCACATTGGAAATCCTGGATGCATTCAACAACCACTTCACAACAGCTGGCCTTGCCTTTGACTCCTTTGACTCCTCCCCAGCTAACCTATTAAGGGATCATTTAAGCTCCCACTATACTGGTGAACAAAGAGTTGACTCCTCCTTTAGCTTCAAACCTATACTGTTGAAACAAGTTGAGGATCTATTATGGCATCTAGATACCAAAAAGTGCAGGAGCAGATCTTCTGGACCCATTCTTTCTAAAGATTGCGTGTCATGTGCTTGCAGTCCCCTAACTCACCTCTTTAACCTTTCCTAAACTCTGGCTCTATTCCCATGCTGTGGAAGACAGCTCAAGTGGTCCCCTTCTAAAATCAGGGGACCCTATGGATCTTAATAACTACAGGCCCATTTCCATCCTACCTGTGTTATCCAAGATGCTGGAGAAATTAGTGAGTATTCAGTTAAGGGAATATCTGGACAATGCTAATCTATTAAATCCAGCTCAATCTGGATTCAGGGCCAAACATAGCACTATCACTGCATTAGCCAAGGTCACCAATGATTGGCAAACCGAACTGGATAAAAAGAACAATGTCTGTGCAGTATTCCTGGACATGAGCAAAGCATTCGACACTGTGGACCATGAACTGCTACTCTCATCCCTACACTCCATTGGCCTAGATCCATCCTCCCTTAAGTGGTTCAGATGCTACCTCTCCGGTAGATCACAGCAGGTAAAAAGCTGAAGGTGACCTCTCCCCATTAAGACCACTGTCAAGAGGAGTCCCCAAGGCTCTATTCTGGGTCCTATCCTTTTGCCATTTATATAAATAAAATTGATTCAACCTTACCAAGTCCTCAGTACATCTCTTTGCTGATGACACTGTACTGTATGTCAGCAACCCTTCACCTAAAGTTGCTCATGAAATCCTACAAGCAGAATTCTCCCTGTTACATCAGCTTTCTCGAGAAAAACTTCTGCTAAATGCAGAAAACCACAGCAATGATGTTCACAACCCAAACTCCACCAACACATCCTCTTCAATCAGTCTCCCCCAGATATGCACTATACTTGAGAAAATCTGGAGTATGTTGAAAATTTCAAATACCTAGGTGTGTGGATTGACAACAGACTTGACTTTACTCAGCATCTAGAACAACTGCTGAAAAGCTTACGCCTAAAGGCTTGGCCTCCTCTACAGATTAAAACCCTTCCTTAATAGAGATTCAAAGATGAGATTAGTCCAGGCCATCTTTCTATCAGTCATTGACTCTCATAGACTTCCTCTATAGTCACTGCTCCTCCCTACCTTCAAAGTTGGATACCTTATACCATAGAGCAATAAGGTTCATTACAGACCTGCCATATAATACTCACCATTGTTCTCTCTATGATTCAGTTGGATGGGTTTCCTTCATGTCAGGAGGAGCAGAAATGCAGCTCTATGGATCTACAGAGCTTTATCAAAAAACTCCAAGCTATATCCTGGACTGCTTCAACCTGACCACTCCCAGCTCCTATGCCCTAGAAGCAACAATATCATCCTGCTCAAATTGCCCAAAGTCAACACCAAAATAGGGAGGGCAGCAATCAGCTACTCTCTAGCCATAGCATGGAACACCCTACAAAAATCCCTAAAACTGTCATTATCATTCCATTTACATCCTTCAAGCAGCACTGTACAGCCTTCTTCACAGAGAAATGCAGTTGCTACCGCTAGAGATAGAACAGTCATCCCACAAAACCTTATTCCAATCACATATGGCATATTCCTTCCAGCCAGACACATACATATATAGCACTTAATATTCCCTTCACCATCCTTGTACTCATTATGTCAGTGACTGTCATGGCCCTCATTGTGATATGTATGTATTGTACATAATGTAGATGTTAGTTTAACTTTCTCTTGCCAAGCTTTAACATGTGAATTCTCTGTATATTATTGTGTTATAAATAACATTTTCTTGTTTCTGTATGTATAACTGTCTCATAAGTATGTGATGTAATTGCTGTGCACCAACTCGAACCTTGACCTTATCAGGTCCATCTTGTAAATGAGCCTTGCTCAATGATGATCGCCTGAATAAATAAAGATTTGATTGATTGATTGATTGATTGATACCACCCGGGTAGGTGGAAGGAGACAGCTTGGAGACTCCTGGCAGATTTCAAGTGGAAGGGAACTATGTCAAACAGTGTGGATAACAACATATCCACGCTCCTAGAACGTGACTTTTCTCCTCTTTTTTCTCGGATAACTTGGTGAGGTAGATTATTTGAGTCTGTCTGGTATAGCATGTACTCTCCAACTGTGCAAACTTCAGAGCACAGTAATCTGTGCAAGAGAGAGAGAGCAGTTCATTAATATTTTGCAAACAGGAGTTCAGTTTTATATCTGCAAACTGTAATGTAGTGTGCCATACAAAATCACAAGCATTCAGATATACTCAAGAGATGTGGTGCCAAGAAAATAAATCTTCAAACTGCCAATACCTTACAAACACCTGGTGCCGTGTCCACTGATGATGTGGGTGAAAACTGCCAGTACTGTTGCTCTGAAGCATGCACCATTGAAGGGTCTGTGCTGTACCAGCAGGTGTCAGCGTGGCTCAGTGGGTAGCACATCTGCATCTTGGCCAGAAGGTTGTGGGTTCTTGTCCCACACCGGGATTGTTCTCATACCTAAAAATGCTGGCACCCTAGTGCAGTATTAGGGGTGCTGTACTGTTGGGGTGTGCCATCCTTCGGATAAGATGTTAAACTACGGTCCTTTATACCCATCCTGGTGCTGTCCTGGTGGGTGTCCAGGTGGAAGTAAAAGAACCCAAGCCACACTTTGCAAAAGAGTAGGGGACTTTTCTGGTGTCGTGGCCAATATCCCCCTTCCCATGACACCGGTTCATGCAGTTGTCCAGGCTGTGTGTGGGTGCTGATGCGTGATTTGGCTGCCATTACACATTCAGTCGCCTCATTACCAGTGTAGCATTGCTAGTAAAGCACTTTGGGATACCCTGTGTATGAAAAGCGCTATACAGAATAAATGCTGATTCTTCTTCTTCTTCTATGTCATCTACCTTACCCATTATAGCCAGGGGAAAAAAGAAGAGAAAATAACACTTTTCTAGCTACTAGCTATATCCAAGGGCTATCAGCATTATGCACCAATACATAGCTGGAATGCTCTAAAGTCAGCCTGATGTAATTACTTTCAAAGAAGTCGTTCCAACCTCCTGCAAGTGGGTAGGTGTGGGGCTTGTATATTTAATACTTAGAGCTAGTGAAGCTCATGGTCATTGTTGTGGGAACCACCCTTGTTTTGGAACAGCTACTCTATCCTGCATCTGATGGCTTGTGCTCCACTATGTCATTTAAGGCTGACGGACCTGAGCAGGAACATTTGTGCCTGTGTATGTTCATCTGAGATGTGGAAGAGGGGCAGTTGGAGATGGAGATAGCAGACAAGATGAAGTAGCGGGCACCAAAGTCAGCACCTTCTCCATCATACAGGCTGAGAGAGGCAGTGTTAAATGCTGCAATGGTACCTCAATCACAACATCAATGTTCAGGATCTGGAACTGGAATGGCAGTGACTAGAATGGACCCAAGCTGACTTGTCATTTTCATATGAGAAGACAGAAGTTAAAGGGCCCCTCCGAGAGGTCAATGGCAAGCAGAAGGCGCAAGACTGCTTTTTCTTGTGGCTCTGCTCAGACAACCCCATACGAGCAAGTCTATTCTTATGGGCCCATCCAGACACAGTTTGACAGCTTGGGCAGTTACAGATGTTGTACACAACACTGAGACACACTAGGCAAAAGAAGTGGAGGTTCTGAACAGAAATATTGCTGCCACAGAGACAAAAGATTTGAAATGAGCTTTAGTGAAAGTCTTTGAATGAACAAGGATAAAGCTACCAAGGCACCATGGCTGAGAAGATGACTTTTATGAAAATATTTAATTGAAAAGCCTGGTCCAGTGGCATGAGGCACTGGTTGCATTACCCCTTGCCACATCCATGACTTGGGTTACGGAACAGATCATAGTCGTTCGGGGACCAGCCTAGGGAAGGAGGACCAAGCATCCAGTTACAGCTCTCTTCTCCTTCATGGAGGGTAGGCAGTGTGTGCTGTTGCTTAGCTACCACCTAGCAGAGGCTACACGGCACAGCAGTGGCTGCCTTTCACAGGGCCAGACACATGTGCTGAGTACAAGCAGCATCTTCACGCCACACATCCGTGCCATGGCACGAGTGCTGACCTCGGGAAATGGGGAGAAAACAACAGTGGAAAACCCCACCAGTCAGGAGGATGCCTGCCAGCTTGTTGCAGGCTCCGCACCACCTACCAAGTATTTGTTTGACCAAAAAAAGTTCTGGAGATGTGGGTGATGGGGCTGTGTGAGCTGGGTCCAAAGGGGGGCCTGTGGCGACCAATGGACATAAACACAGGATTAAAAAAAAAATGTTATTAAAGAATGGTGACAAATTTAGGTTTAGCAGACAGTAAGAACAAGAAACAAAAAGGTTATCCATGACAGGGCGGGCCCACCGTAGTGCTACAACTTGCGATGCTGGTGTCCCGTTTGGACATGAGCCTGGGATGTTGGAGGGCTGGCTGGGGGGAGGAGGATTGAGCATCTGTAGGGCTGCACTCCTCCTCCAGGGAGGGTGGGACGTGAGACCTGCTGCTCTACTGCCACCTGGGTGACCACGGGTGGCAGTGGAGCTGAGGCCACAAGCAATGGGAGGGGAGGATGGTGGCTGGGATCCAGAGCAGCGGCATGACTCAGTGTTCCCCACCTCCTTGGACCTACTAGTATGCCGCCGCCCTCGAAGACTGGGGCACGGAAAATGGAAAAGCCCCATGTTCACTCCTGGAGATTGGCCCCAGTGATGACTGCCAGATCGGGCTCAGAAGGGGCTCAATGGAACACCCAACATGCTACAGTGAGTTTGGTGGTGGGAGGAGATCCTGGGCCCCCCCCCACCCAGGGGGAAAACCACAGCTGGATGTGGGATGGCCACTGAAGCCCCTTGGAAGCCTGACAAGAGCTCTACAGTCACCCTGGGAGTCCCGGACAGAGAGGAACAAGTGGAAGGGGGCATTAAGTGCAAATAATAAAAAAAAAAAAGTTATCTATGACAAACTAGACAGAAATTCTATATGAAGCAACAAGAAGTTGTGGTCCCCACTGAGGTAGGTAGTCTGCTACGACAGTGGGGAAAAAAAGAATCGGGGTGTTTGATGCTGGCACTGCTTTCTATGCTGCGGGTGCATGCAAGGTGCTTTACACATCAGTGCAATGCACAAGCATCACCAGCCCTAAAAGTTCTAGTTACCACTAGGTTCCAATGACTTCGGCTCTAACACAAATAGTGGGGCTCTATGAAAGAGACCATCTCTTTTAGAAGATACATGTTTTTCATATTTTTATACTAGTAGGGCTGTGTATGTAGTAATAGAAACAAACTGAGCAGACATATTTCATGTTCACAGGAAGAAATGTATTTTCACTAAGCTGCTGCAGGTTTCAGGTGGTCCCTAAAAGTCAATTTTACCTGTGGGCCCAAGGCATCCGAGTTCCACCATAGTCTTGTCTGGGACTCTTTCCCTCTGTCTTTCTGCTCAGACAGGCCCTTCTCAGGATCATCCCATTTTTTTTTTTTTTTAACCATTTGCATGAGTTTATAATCTTGAGTTGCTGTATCTATCAAAGATTAGTTCTCTACAGAAAAGGCAAATCATGGAATAGTCTTCCTTCTTCTTTTCAGAACACTGCATCACATAACGTGTTTAACAAGGTGTTGAAAAAATATTGTACTGATAAATGCTGCCTGTAAATGCTTTTCGTAACTTATGCACTGTCTGCATTTGTTACTGTATTATATTTACTGGTTAGTGGCTATAAACCACTGCCAGCGAGTGCCCAGCAGCTCCATAAAACACATATGTGGTTTATGGAGCCCCGAAAACCATATTTGTAGTTTATGGAGCTCCGTAAACCACTAGCAGAACAGTATCGCAACATTACCAGAAAAAACACTGAACAAGCTGTCCTCATACTGGACGTTCACAAGTGCTACACAATCGGTCACTCAGCACGAGACAAGCTTGTCGGTGGTAACAGTTACCCTTGCAAAGAGACAAAAAAAAGACAATTTAAACAAAAACCCACCAAAAACCAGTAAATATAAAAAATAAAACATGGAAAAGTGTGGTTCTCTGGGGATATTATGCACCCCCTCAATATGTGATGCCCATATAAATGTCTTGGGCTGTGCCCTTGGGGTTTATAGGGCATCACACACCTTGGGGGTGCATAAATCTCCATAAATAACACTTCTCCATGCATTATTCTATGTAATACCTTACCCATTCGAGTCCCCCTTACAATTGGGCATCTAATGCCCTTGGCCCGATGGAGTTACTAAAATACATAAATCTATAATTATACTGTAATATTTGAAAAGAGAACACTGTTGAGGTATGGAATCAATAACTTCAGGAAACAAGTGCTCTTGTGAAAACTTGCTTCTCATTAATCACTCAGAGTTGGAACACCAAGAGCGCACATGACTGTCAACCAAGTGCTATGCTTAACATTTATTAGCACTGCAAAGCTTAGTCTTTGTGACTGTTAGTATCCTCTAAACCTCCAGAGTTGCTCGTGGCCTCAATCAAACTATTTAACATTCTTCCACATGCCAGAAAACATGATCATCTCAACCCAAGTCTTCAAAAATTTCACTGGGTGCTTTTCAAGTTCCAGGCCTAATGCAAAGTTGTACTAATTGTATAAAAAATCCATCGCTGTAATACATGTCATTATCTAGCTTATTCTCCCCTCTGATTACTACACTTATGTGATACTATTCATTGCAAAGTGCCAAATTTAAATCTGTCCACTACTGGTGAATGTTCATTCTTCCTTGCTGCACCTTCTGTTTGGAGTAATGCTCCAGTCTCATTCTGTTTATCAGCAGTCATTGGCTAACTGGCTGCTGAACTTCATATAACATTGGTTAAAGTCATGAAAGGAAGTGCATTTCACAAGCCATGGCAGACTCAAATGGAGCCAGAGTTAATATTTCAAGGATGAAATTAAGGTCCCAAGGCAGAACCAGTTCATGAATCAAGGTGCCCACATGCAGAATATCCTTAAGTAACATACGAAACACGTCTAGCTGCACCATCGTGTGCCCATCAATAGGTGCACGGAAAGCTAAAATGGCAGTCAAGTACACCTTAATGGACGAGCATTGGAGACTACAGTCAGATAGAGACGGCAGGTAGGCCAGTACAGTATCAACAGGATATTTTAATGGATCCTCAGAATGGGAAGCACACCATATGGTGAAACGCTTCAACCTTAGTTAATAGGTACATCTTGTGGAACACTTTCTAGCCACTAGTAACATATCAGCCACCTGGGGAGAAAACCCAAAGCAAGTAATGGCTACATCTTTAAAGCCATGCATGCAGATGTAGGGACCACAGGTCTGAATGGACCAAGGACCGCCTGTCCTGTAACAGCAGACTCCAACAAGGGAGTAGTTGAACAGGAGGCTCTAGTGCCAGATACTATAGCAGGAGAAACTGCATTTGGTGAGGCCGGGAGGGAACTAACAGTATTAGGGTGGTCCACTCTGCCTACAGCTTGAGAAGAATCCTCTGAAAGAGTGTGATCGGAGGGAATGCATAAAAGAACCACCCTTTCCAGGAGAGAGACAACCTCACCACAAAACTCCAGGGCCAGGAGCGAGCGAGTAGAAATGTGTCAGTTTTGCATTGTGTTGTGGCACAAAAAGGTCCACCTCTGGATGACCCGATCTCATGAAGAAGTCATCTACCATGAATGTCAGTAGTTCCCATTTGTGTACTTGTGATTGAGACTGACTTAGTTTGTCTGCTAAGACATTTTGGATGCCTGGAAGAAACACTGCCAAGACCATGAGACATCACCTAGTACCATATTCTCATCACTTTCCTGCATAGGGGATACAAATGAATGCCTCCTTGCTTGTTGATACATTGTCTGTCCATGTTATATATGAACACTGTTGGTCCTTATCAAGAAGGGAACAGGATTGAGGTGTTCTGTTAAGGCTGGGAGACCAAGCAGAACAGTGTTCCTCTTCAGAACATCGATGTGGAGATTCAAGTCTAGGTCGGTCTACAAGCACTGGGTCTGAAAAGGCCCTAGATGGACATCCCATCCCAACTTGGAGAAATCCATTGTGAGGATCTGTACCACAGTATGGATGAAGAATGGGATGCTCTGCAACATGTGCTGGGGTTCCATCCACCATCTTAGCGATTTGCAAAGAGGAGATGCGATGAAACTGTCTGTTCCAGTTCATCTGTCAACTGAGTTTGCAGTACCCGAAGTATCCATTGTGAGATTTGTATATGGAGGCAGACCAAGGGGACTGTCATAATGGCAGTTGCCATAAGTCCCATGAGATGAAGCATTGTCAAGATGGATATCTAATGGCTCCTGTGACCAGCTGGACCTGGTCAACAGGTTCTCAGCCCTGTCTGTAAGCAGAAATGCACTGTCCACTGCTGTTGTATAGCACTGCTCCAATGAACTGTAGGTGCCAACAGTGAATGAGTATGGATTCTGATACAACGACTGTAACAGCCAGGTCCTTGAACAGTCGTGTTCTGGACAAGGTGTGCTGAACTGCTTCCCTGGATGGGCCCTTCAGTAGCCAGTCATCCAGACAGGGGACAACATAAAGTCTAGCCCTCCGGAGGGTTGCTGTCACAACTGCAAAGTATTTGGTAAATATTCACGATGCAGAGAATAAACCAAAGGGCAAGACTCAGAACTAATAATAGTTGTCCTCCAGCATAAAGTTGAGGTACTGCCTATGGCATTTTTAAATTTTTACATGAAGATGAACTGAAGGGTTGGACAGCAACCCCAAAGCATGCACTTTTCTTATTATTTATAGGAAGCATTTGTCTATGATAATCTCCCTCCATTTTGATAGATGAAGTGAGATCCTTTTCGCCCCACTTGCACTCCTACTGGCAACAGTGGAGGGGGAGGAAGCGGGGAGTTAGAAGGTACTATGGACAATGGGACTGCCTTGACCGATACCTTTGGCTGCCTTAGTATAAGCAACCAGGTTGGTGAACCCGGAAGAGGGCCAACCTCATGACCCCGGGACTGCTGATGGTAGCCACAACTTGTGGGTCAATGAAATTAACCTCTACTGCATCTTCTGGCAGGTTGAGGGGGTCAGTGATTTAACAGACCTCAATGTCATTCAGGATTATAACTGAAGTTCCCTAGGGGCATTATCAACATCCGGTCCAAACAGTATGGAGCCTCTACAGGGCATTCAGTACAGCTTGTTGTACATCAGTAGGAAAGCCAGCCACCCTAAGCCAGGAATATCTTCTGAGGCAGATGTCAGAAGCAGCAGCTCTGGCAGATGCATCAGAGGTATCATATGCTGATCGTAATAGAATGCTTTCTGGTATCAATACCAGCTGAAGCAGCTTTAAGTAGTTCAGTCTTGGCAGGAATGTCAGGCAAAGTCTGAACAACAGTCATGGCAGATTTCCACTGGCTATTCTGATATTTTATCATATATGTCTGATAACTTGCAGTTCTTAGGCCCAAGGATGCAGAAGCATAAGTCTGATTGCTTGTAATATCCAACCTCCTAGATTTCGTGTCAAGAGGTACAGTACTCACGATTCTAAGGGCTCTAGAGTGATCATGAACATCCATGATTATTACAGATTACGTTGCTGGCGGGAAAGCATAAGAAGTCTTAACAGACAGTGCAAGTTGTAGTTCATCAGTCTCTTTAAAGGACTGCAGGCAGGATGTTAGGCCTACGCCAAGTAGCAAAGTTAGCATCCTCCAATGCACAATGTACAAGAGGCACCACAGTAGTAGGTGCAGACATAACCTCTAAAAACTCCATTAAATGTCTTTTACAGGAGTCTTTCCCTTCACCCTCAAAGCTCATGACATCCTGGATTTGCCTGAGCAAATCCTGAAATGAAGGATCTTCAATAGGAGACCTGGGGTTACATACCACAGAATCCTCAATGCAACAGGATAGGGTAGAGCTGGAAGGGAGCCCTCCTTCACAGGGATCTTCCTCTCTATCCCAATCCTCCAAATCCTCCTCCATGTTTTGGAAAGCAGATTATATTCCTCATCATCATCATCTTCAGTGAAGATGGGGTAATCAGCAGAGCTGGCAGTTGCAATGGAGGGACGACAGGCATGCTTTTGTGTCCCAGCAATGACAATGGTACCTGCAGGGAAGGCCCTGTTGATGAGACTGTAGGCACCATCACTGGCAGAAATGTTAACAGGCAAAGCAACATTGCTGAAAAAGACAGCAGCACAGCCTGGGATTCAATGACACCTGTTAGAGGGTTCTGACAGCCATCGTCACTGGGACAGAACGTGAAGATGGAGGCGACATACTATCCATAGTAAGTATGGCAATGCCAGACCCAAGTCCCAACCTTGGTGTCTTGGCAGCACTTTTGGGGGGAGGGGGGAGGTAGTCAATGCTGCTGGAGCAGTCAACAACAATGACTTGCCCTCCTTCAATGAAGGGTTACACACATTAGAGCGGAAACAATTCTGCCAAATGACAATACATCAGGGGAAACATGTCAGCAGGATAAACACAACACAAGTTGCGAACACCGTGCCAAAGAACTGAGTACAGGGTTTGAACAAATATGGAGGGCCCTCCCTGGAACTATATATAGCAAACTGCGGGTCCCACATTTACTGGAGGATGGCAACCAACCCATTAATCCAATCACCAGATGACAACTGACCCATTCCCACAGTCACCACATGCTGAGACAGATAAAACAGTGTCAGACAATCCTGCAAAAACACTTTCACTCCAAAGCTGGGTCTGATCACACATATTTTGACCTCCTTCCTCCGCCCTAATTTATCTGCTCTAAATACTCTGCTCCTTTGTCAGGATACTTTCAATGAAGGCCTCCACCTAACTGGTGATGCATGTTTCTCCCAGTGTTTATGGTGATGGCTATAGGAGGAGGCTCTGACAAAGATCGCTCCTTGTTTTTACTTTTCTCCAACTATTTTGCTGATCATAGTGGTGACAACATCGCTGACCGCCTGAGAGTTTCTTTCCAGGCCGCAGCCACATATGACAGAGAAGCTGGCTTGGAGCCAGTGCTCCTGGCCTGAAAGTCCATGACCTTGAGGGAAATGAAGGTTTCCAGAGCCTTTTTGTGGTGTCCCCTTGTGGTCCGGTTAAATCCTTGGCAGATATTGCAGGCTTTCGTGTTGTGGGACAAGCCCAAACAGCAAACACACACAGTATGCACCTTATCCTTGTAGATCTTTTAACCGCAGGTACAAATCTAAATCTAAACATGCAGGGGCAATGTTGATAAGTTACAGTAAGCAGAAAAACAAATTAAACTGGAGAAATCTAGTGTTGTTTCTCTGCAAGTCTGCTGAAGAGTGGTCAAAGGAAGAAGAAAGAACTGAGAAGCAAGGGGTCTACACACGTTTTACAGGCGCCGATGCTGCACGTCATAATCAAGGCCCTATGTTTTCCACGATTCCACGGCTGTGGAGTTTTCCACAGAATTTAATGTAATCCGTGGAATTCACTACCCTGCATTGCGCAGCATTGCATGGTAGCCATATGCCTTGAGCAATTTTGGTATATCACGCAACTGGTAAACTTTTGTGCACTTACCACTAATTATTCTGCAGTTTGTATTGAAGAATAATTTTTTGCAGTTTACACTAACAGAGGAATACTGTTCCACAGCTTACATAAACTGAGGAATACTGTTCCACAGCTTACATAAATACTTACATAAACTGAGCAATAGTGTTCCTCAGCTTACCTAAACTGAGAAATACTGTTCCACAGCTTACATAAACTGAGGAATATTGTGTGACAAAATATTTATCTATACAGCTGCTGTTTGACCTCAGGTAACATCATGAGTGCCGTAAACTGCATCAATGGAAATAAATTACTTATCACACGATGTACCCTCTGTGTATTTTATTTATGTAATAGGTTAGGATCTTGTGCAACAGATTATTATTTATAAAAGTATGTGAGCCTATTTTGTGATCCAGTGATTTTGTGTGTTCCCCCATCCCAGTTGCCTTTGCCAAGCAGGCACTGTCCAAACAATGAGCGGACGCTGTGAGTTTTATGTGATTAGGGCGCCTCCTGATTGGTAATGGGCGACTGCACAAGGGAGAGTGCACCGAGGGTGAAGGGGAATAAGGGCGACCGGCAATATGCACAACGGCAGCAGGTAGAGTTGTACCAGGTGACTGTGCAATAGTGGGATGATGTGCGTGCCATGGACCAGTGGACCCCCCTCTCATGGGACCCCAAGCCAAGCTTGGACTGCCACAGGTAGATGCCTCTTTTGTGGCTGTGGGATTGTTTCCTGGTAGGGCGTTATGCCCCAGTCAGCCTCTGTTGCTCATCTATGTTCTCCTTGTCTGGGGGGGGTTTGCTCCACATTGCCTTGTGCCAGTGTCCCCCGTCCCTGCTGTGTTGTGGCAGTTAGCTGCCAGGAATGGCAGTTAGGCTACCTGCCCCCCCCCCACACCGCTGTCGGAGAGGTTGTTCTGCAGAGCTGCAGGTGCCTCTGTTCTGCACGCTGCCCACGTCCCTTGCTGGTTTGGGCTCCATCCTCCAGGTGCTCACCTGCATGCCTACTGGCACCTTTGCCTTCACCCTTAGTGGGACTGCAGCTCCATTCACTCTTCTGTCAGGCGGGCTTTCTGGACATTCGCCTTTTGAGCGTATGCTCCCGAGGAGTCGTCCACCTGACCATGCTCTTGTTCAGCGCTCTTCCTGGCTGTTACCAACGCCGTGACATGGCAGTTCATTGCTGCTGCAGAATTTACAAACTACCACTGCAGAAGTTCTGTGGCAAATGGTAACCCTGCTGCAAAATTTGGTCCCAATGTGCCACTGAAAAATCAGGGCCTTGGTCATAATGGGCAGCCCCCAGCTGGCAAAAGTTCCTAAGTGCTTCTGACACTTACGGCTTACAGTTCCAAGGTTGTGGCCCAATGGAGGATTACATCCTCGATGAAGCTCCTCTATTTCTAAATACCTAAATTCTGCTCACTGTCCACGCTTACTCAGACTCCTCACAGTCCTTAGGAGGAAGGGGTGTGGAAGGAACTCCAGAAGTAGCCAAACAGAGACTGAAGGACTGAGGACCTAAAAGCAGCATCCCAACGACTGAACAGTCGATGCTATAGTGGGAAATGAATGTGTGCACAGTGCTAGCAGCCTTACATATTTCAGAATGGTAATGTTCCTGGCTGCAGCAACAGAGTATGTCTAGTGGAGTGAGTCTTCAACCCCATGGGCGACTCCTCCCCAGCCAACTTGTAACACAGAGCAAGGCAAAAGGTTATTTGTCAGATATTCATCTGCTTAGCAGCCAGTCAGCCTAGGGAGGCTTCAGCACATGTGACAAACAGATGGACAGCCTCACTATAAAATTCTGCCATACGCTTATGGTAGAAGAGTAGAGCCTTGTGAACATCTAGTATGTGGAGCATTTACTCAGCATTCAAATCATGAAGCTTCGGGAAGAATGTTGATACAATGACTGTCTGATTATGCAAAATGTGAAAACTACCTTTGTCGGAAATTTTACCCAAGAACATCAGACAACCATGTCCTTGTGAAAGCCAGATATGAAGACTCCACGAAAAGTGCCTGGAGTTTACACACCTTCCTGACTGAGGTGATTATAACCAAAAATACTGTCTTCCATGACAGATATATGAGATCACATTTGTCCGTATGTTTGAATACTTGACCCATTAGCCATGACAGCACCAATGGTATGTCCCACAGTGGAGCTGGTTCCCACAAGGGAAGAGACAGATGGTTCAGATCTTTAAACGAAATGGCTAACCAAGCTGTCCTGTGCCACTGTCAGCAACCCTGCCTTGGCACATTATGCCAAAATGGTGGCCAGATGCCCTCTGAGAAATGTGGCTCACAGCCTTGCCTGAGACAGATACCGAAAGTAACTGACTATGTGCGACATGCAGCAGGAAAGGGGCAACAATGTTTGCACCAAAATGAAAAACTTGTCTACTTGCAAGAGTATGCCTTGCGTGTTGACTCCTTCTGAGATGCCTCCAGCACCTGGAGAACATCTTCAGAATATCCATGAGCATGGAACTCCAGCTTCTCAGGAATCAGGCAATCTGGTGCAGGGACTAAAGTTCTAGATGCATGATCATCCCCTTGGACTTTGATGGCATGTCTTGCAGGTGGGGAAGCAATCATAGAGGACTGCTGCTAAGAGTGAGTAAATCCTGATACCAGAACTAGTGCGGCCAATCCAGCACAACAAGAATCAGGGATGTCCTGTCCCTCTGTGCCTTGATGATCACATTTGTGGACCAGAGAAAATGAAGGGAAGATGTACAGGAGTCCCTGAGGACAGAATCAAGAGAGCACATCCCTCAACAGACTTCCCTGATAAGAGGAATGGACAAAGAACAGTCTCAGCTTCCTACTTTCCCAAGTAAGAACAGATCCACTGATGGCATTTCTTACACTGAGAATCACTTGGACACCACCTAAGGGGGCAGGGACCACTCATAGGATGCTTCTCCCACATGACACAGTGTCCACCAGCTGGTTGTTTGTTTCTGTGGCATGAACGATCTAAAATCCTGTGAGCAGGTAGGGAGCCAGAGACAGCGTCTAGAGTGCCTCCTGACAAGGTGGAAAGATGTGCATGTTGCCCTGTTTGTTCAGGTAGAACATGGTGGTCATGTTGTCTGTCTTGACCTTGACCACTCGACGTTGATTCAGCCATGTGAACTCCCCTAAAGCACGGCAAACTATGCAGAGTTCCAGCAGGGTGATGTGGAGCGGAGTCTCGCTTGACAACCAGAACCCATGCACGCTGTGGTCCAATAGCTGTGCAGATAAGCCCACCAGAGATGCATCCATCATCAACTTGACTGAGGACTCTAAATGGTCAAATGAAATTCCCTCCATGAGGTTCAAAGGGGAAACCACCACTGGATGGAGTGTAACCATGTCTGGGTCACCCCAGTTGGTTGGTTCATGACTGCATATGACTGATACAGACCACCGATGCCCCACTTCCCACTAAATGGGTCGTATGTGCCAGCAGATTCAATGCACCACAGCTGTGGTAGATGCCATGAAGCCAAAAATATGGAGAAAATACTAGACTGGGGCGACCGCCAAACCCAAAAATGATCAGACGCAGGAGGACAGATCCCTTCACTCTGCCTAGGAGCAGAAGAGCTTTGGCTTGGGGGGGGGCAGCTCTACTCAATTTAAGAAGATCAACTACTTGGTTGCCAGGAGTCATGAGATGACATTAATGGGGGAAGGTTTAAAAAGTATGTGAGGAAGTATTATTTTGCAAAAAATGTGGCTGAGCCATGGAGAAGTCTGTCAGCAGAGGTGGTGGGTGACAAAACCATAAAAGATTTCAAACACAGCTGGGACAGAGTCAAGGGGATGTTAGCTACTTAGCAGAAGTAGGGGACGGAAACATGGAAAACAAAATGGGGAACACAGTAAGCGAAGATACGGGCAGACTGGCTGGATCGTCAATCTTTTTCTGCTGTCATCACGTGCTTTGCGGTGAACTTGTTCTTAGCCAGATTAATCATCTGGTGGAGCTCCAGGAATATTTGGATGGCCAGATACCTGGACAGCTCCACATTCCATAACAAGCTCCCAATGATGGCTCAGTCATCAAGGTATGGAGATACTTTGATGCTCCTCCACCTGAGAAAGGTTAACACAAATGACTGACACTTACTGAACACTCTGAATGCCGAGGGCAGGCAAAAATGACATGACTCTGTACTGAGACAGGGTTCTGTCCACCCAAATGCAGAAGAAATGTCTGTGTGATGGATAAATGAGGATGTGGAAGTACATATTCAGGAGGTCCAAGCACAAGAACCAAGCCCTGCCTCCACAGACGGTATGATCTGGTACAGAATTACCATGAACTTGTTCAACACTCGAGGAATGAGAATGAGGTGACAGAACTCCACCCATTGGGGCACCAGAAGGTACTGCAAAACAAATGTCTGATGAGCTCTGTTTCCTGGGACAGACTCTAATGCACTCCGCTTAAGGAGCTGAAGGACTTTGCTCTGTAGTGTGGGGACAGACTCCAGCAACAGGGTTCACACAAATGGCACTTGTTATCAACATGGAAGTAAGAACTTGAATTAAGAGACAAACCCAATCCCACCACTTCCAGGACTTACTTGTCCAAAGTAACAGCAGATCACTGTGGCAGGAAGTGAGAGAATCCGCCCCCAACTGAGAGCTGCTGCAGGGTTTTGGACAGAGAGGGGTTAGCAGACCCTGGAAATACTGTAAATTAGGGTGAGCACTCCAACAGTAGGATGAGCAATAATTAAATGTAAAAATATGTATTCACAAAAAGAAGATAATTTCTAACTACATAAAGGAGATGAGGGTCTGAAATGCCAAACCACTAATATATTTCAAAATCTGCAAGTACTACACAGCAGAAAAGAAAGACTCAGATACTAAGGAGTAATCAGAGTTTAAAGATGTCTTTGGTAATTGCACTGACAGTTAAGCTTCCTTTTTCCAATAAAAACACTTTAAATAAAATAGTCAAAAAATAGAAACTATAAAAGTATGAAAGTGCGTTTTGAAAATGATTTTACTGTGCGTTTATGGGAACCGCAGGCTGTCACTCCTGCTGGACTGTTCTCTATGTTTTGCCTCCCTCTTTCTCCCCTTCTATTAACAATGACCTTTGTCGGAAGGAAGAGGCTTGGAGAAATATCAGGTTTTCCCGTGGTGCCTGCCGGCCAAACAGGCACTCCAAAGTAAACAGCACACCACACTGTGTTGGGGAAGATTACATGACACTGTATTCAGTTTTTCATTCCTCAAGCACCACTGCATTCTGCACCAGCACGATAAACAGACCCCTATCTGTTTCTACCATGAACCCAAACTCCCCGGCACTGACCAGACCCCTCCCCACCTAAAAGACTTCAGAGTCTCCATCACAGTAGCAGTGTTCCCTAAGAAAAACATATCCTGCCACATGCCAAGGTCAAAAGAGAACTATGCTTGAATACAGCCACAGGGAAGGGAGTGGGACCTTTAAGCATAGGAACCTTGAATGGATGTGCATCAGTGAAGTCGAGTGCCTCACAAACACATAGAAGCCAAAAAAAACTACAAAGGAGCACACAAGGCGAATCTCGGGTGAAAAAAATACCCTTTAACTTCATCATATAAGCAACAGCCAAAATCATCACACTCCCTGGACCTTTTAGCATTACTGCAGGGCCAGAGGTTGGATAAGGGTTACCATCAATTAATCTAATCCTAGGAGATAAGGTACAAGGTAAAGCTGAGTGCATTAGGTCCCTAGAGTTAGATAACCAAAGTTAATCCATCCACCTGGACATACTTTAAGGCTATTAAATGAAAATTGTTTTTGTAATTGATATTTTTGTAGTTCATATTTTATTTGTTTTATTGTATATGACTGTTTCCAGTAGGTACTATAACACTTTCAAATATATGCTAGCCAATCATAATGCCCTGTGTTAAACCACTGTTTAAGAACTAAGTAATAATATACGACAGGTTATGAGAAATGGTGGGATATCACCACCCTGTGGTACGAAATGAGGCACAAGACCGCAGGCTGAGTGTCTTATGCACCTCAGATGTGGAGATATCCTCCCACATCCCACATTCTGGACAGCATTATTCATTCCTCTTATACATTGGATGATTTATTAATTAAAATTAAAAATTTAAATATTTTTGCATTTTTTTCTGTAAGTAGGTATATGTTATAATATTCAAAAAAGAGCGCTACTACTTAGTTACTGGCCTGTAAGTGGTGCTGTGCAGAGCATACTTTCCATTCCATTACACATGTCCGTCCGTCCCCCCAAGTAACCAAAAAACAAAAAAAATCCCCCACACCACCAACTGTGGCTCCTCATCTGGCTTCCAGTGACACCCACTGCAGTGTCTAGCGATCTCTTCTCACACCCGCCAAGCTCACAAAACTGAAACTTCTCCCACTTACCACGCGACCAAGCTGCTCCCAGTGGCAAGGCAAGGCAAATTTTATTTAAAGAGGCGCCCATCCCGGAGGCTCTGGGCGCCGTACATCAATCAAATAAAAACAACACAGCACAATAACAGTCAATAAAATATACAGCTCCAAACAATTAAAACATAATTTGCTACACAATTTGTTTCATTCTCTAAAACTAAAATAAGCCTTAAACAAGCATTTGTCAATGCCGAATGTTTGCTTGCTGGCATTGGCAGTGGTAGTGTAGAAGTCACAGAGCTGCATAATAGGAATGGCAGTGAAGTATTGAACTGAAGCCAACCCCACCACCACCCTGCAGAGAGTGACAGGCATTGGGGTGTGCCTTTGGGTCATCAGGCATAACGGCCACGCCATTTCACCACACCCCACCCTGCAGACACTGACAAGTGTCACGGTGTGCCTTGGGGTCTTTGGCCCTTATGTGCACCCCATTCCATCAGGAAGTACAGTGAGATGGGTGCGGTACAGGAGAATGGGGTGAACTTTGGGGCCGAAGAGTCCAAGGCATACCTCGATGCCTCTCACTGGCTGCAGGGTGTGGAATGGTATGAGCATTACAGACAAGAATCCCAAGTCACATCCCTGATGCCTGTCATTCTCTACAGGGTTGGGCGTTATGGTTGGAAACCCTAATACCTCAGGCATTCGTTGGTATTTTCACTCCAAATTTTCAACATGGTTTTTTTGTGACCCCACCTCATGAACAGTGGCAATATCAGTTTGTTAGCCAAAGCTGCTTATGCACAGTGACTATGGCATTTAGCACCACAAGTGCAAAAACATTCCGAACAGGATGTAAAAATGACAGCTGTACTGTTCATGGGGAGTTGTAAAAAATGGCAATGTTGCAAATCTGCAGTAAAAATATTTAAAAAAATGGTGAAGTCACGAGCGTGCATAGAAACTGTGCAACGTACACCCATAATGTAATTAGTTTGGGGATTTTTTACAGCAGATTGTCAACACAGGCATTTTGGGACCTCCGATCAGGAACAGTGTCACTGTGATTTTCTTTATCTGTTCCGAACAATGATTTCCCACAGCGACCACACATCTCTGCGCTGAAAGTGTGAAAACACATTTCGGCCATGTTGTGAAAAATGACAGCTGTACTGTTCATAAGGAAGTGTGGAAAAATGGCACTGGTGAAAATCTAGACTGAAAATATTACAAAGTCATGAACTTACGAGGGCGCGTGGAAACTGCGCAATGCTCACTCGTAACACAGTCATTTTATGGACTTTTGTCACCAAATTTTCAACATAGCCATTTTAAGACCTCTGCTCATGAACAGTGTAACTGTGATTTTCTTAATCTGTCCCAAACATTGCTTTTGCACACCGACTGCACCATTGTGTGCTACATGTCGAAAACACATTTGAAGTGATGTGAAAAATGGCAGCTGTACTGTTCATAAGGAAGTGTAATAAAATGGCAATGTTGAAAATCTGGAGTGAAAATATTGAAAATTCATGAGACTTACGAGCATACGTAGGAACTGCATAGCACTCGTAAAACAGTCATTTTTGGGAATTTTTTCACCAAATTTTCAACATAGCCATTTTAAGACCTCTGCTCATGAACAGTGTCACTGTGATTTTCTTAATGTGTCCCATACATTGATTTCGCACACCGACTGCGCCATTGTGCGCTACATGGGCAGAAACATGTTTAAGGCAAGATGTGACAAATGACAGCTGTACTGCTGATAAAGAAGTGTAATAAAATGGCAATGTTGAAAATCTGGATTGAAAATATTGAAAATTCATAAAATTACGAGCGTGCGTAGGAACTGCAAAACGCACACTCGTAAAACAGTCATTTATAGGAATTTTTCACCAAATTTTCAACATAGCCATTTTAAGACCTCTGCACATGAACAGTGTCACTGTGATTTTCTTAATTTGTCTCAGTACATTGATTTAAGCACACTGACTGGCCATTGTTTTGCACATTGGACAGAAACTGCGTTTGGGTGAGATGTGAAAAATGGCAGCTGTACTATTCATAAGAAGGTGTGGTAAAATTGCAATATTGAAAATCTGGAGTGAAAATATTGAAAATTCGCGAACTTACGAGCCTGCGTAGGAACTGCACAACGCACGCTCGTAAAACAGTCATTTTTTGGAATTTTTCCACCAAATTTTCAAAATAGGCTTTTTGACAGCCCACCTTATGAACACTGGCAGTGTCGTTTCGTTAATCGTTCCGGAAAGGTGATTTCGTGCAGTGGCTGCAAAATCACCCTTCAGGCCCGAGTAACGCCATGACAGTGACAGCATTCATGAGAAGGGGTCCCAAAAACCCATGTTGAAAATTTGGTGCAAAAATTCAAAAATGCCTGAGATATGCAATAAAGTTGAAAAAACCCTATCTATCCCATTATACAGCTTACGGCATTTCCTCAGCTCACGGTCGGCTTTGAAGAGTGCAGACATGTTCCCGGTCCACTGAAGATTGTCACCCGAGCTCCGGAGGTAAGTATGGGGTGGGGGTGTGGGGAGGCAGGTGCGCAGTGGGTGGGTGCTGGTTGTGGGAGGGGGTAGGGAGAAGCGCCGAGGGACAGTTTTTATTTACAGGTTCATTTTTTTTAAATGACAGCGGGGCGTTTGCCACGCTGGGGTGGGCTCCCAGTGTGGCACAAAGAGCAGACTGATTGGGGAGGCGTGGAGCCAGCGAGGATTGGGCACCCCAGTCGGCCATAGCATCAGTTGCCAGCTGGGGTGGGCTCCCAGAGTGGCACCCAGTACTCAGGGGGTGAAGACAGTGGAGCAGGCGAGTTGGGCACCCCGTCGGCTATCACATGAGTTACCACGCTGGGGTGGACACCCAGCGTGGCATGTGAGCTTTTGGAGGGACAGCACAGCACGAGCGAGGATTGGGCACCCCGTCCAGCTATACAATGTGTGCGTGGGGGGCAGCACGCGCGTATGCGTGCATGTGTGTGTGTGTGTGTAGGGAGGCTGGCGCAGGCAGGCGATATCTTATCGCTGCTCACTGAGCGTAGCTCCCCTTTCAACTGTACGCCACTGCATTTTGGAGCTGTCATAGACAGCTCCAGCATGCATTGGCGGACTGGGGCCACGCCTGCCAACACACTGACTGAATTGGAAGAGGGGGTGACACACCTCCGAAAACTCGGATGATGGCACTATGTTTCTTGCACATGCATGCAAGAAAACATAAAAATTAGACAATACAAACAATAAAACATAGTCCAGGAATGCCTGATCATACAAAAATGCCTTGAGTTGGGCCTTAAAAACCTCAACAGACAGGGCCTCCCTAACAACTAAAGGAAGCGAATTCAACAGGACAGGAGAGGCGACACTAAAAGCTCTGTCGCTTGCAGTTCTTAACCTCATCCTGGGAATCACAAGGAGGCCCCGAGAAGAGGAACATAGGGAACGGACCAAGACAGCAGGTGTAAGAAGGTCATTCAGGTAGCCAGGGCCCAGGCCGTGTAGGGCCTTAAAGGTGAGAAAACCCACCATAAAGAGGACCCTCCACCTAACCGGCAGCCAGTGCAGATGACGCAGCACCAGGGTAATAGTATTTAGATTGTCCTGTCAACAACCTCGCTGCCGCATTCTGCACCAGCTGCAGTCGGCGAAGGGTACCCCCAGAGACCCCGAGATAGAGTGCATTACAGTAGTCAAGCTTGGACGTCACAAAGGCATGCACCAAAGTGGGGAGGTCCAGAGGCAGAACTAAGGGCTTGATCCTGGCGATATTCCTCAGATGATAAACGCTAGTACGGACAACGGAAGACACCTGAAATTCAAGTGTTAAACTGCTGTCAAGAATAACACCCAGATCACGCACCCTAGAGGAGGCCTTCAATGGTACAGAGCCAAGGCAAAGTCCTGTCTCTGCACCAGAGGCCAACCTATCACGTCCTCTGTTCGACTCGACCACCAGTACCTCCGTCTTACTGGAGTTAAGTCGCAAACAGCTGGAGGCCATCCAGTCATTGATTTCAGCAAGGCAGCTGTTAAGCACTTTCTACTGCACAAGATGTTCCAGGGGCAAAGGAAAAGTACAGCTGGGTATCATCAGCATAGCAGTGAAAACCCAAGCTGTACTTCCTGATGAGCTCTCCCAGGGGTAGCATGTACATGGCAAACAACATCGGTGACAAGACCGAATCCTGGGGAACTCCGCACAACAGATGGTCAGGGGAGGAGGAGGAGAAATTCCCCATCACTACCCTCTGCCTCCTGTTGGATAAAAAAAGACTCAAACCAGTGGATGACAGAGCTGGCGAGTCCACATCATTCCCTTAGGCAGTCAAGTAACACTCGATGGTCCACCGTGTCAAATGCTGAAGAGAGAGATCGAGGAGAACAAGAATTGTCCCCCTCCCCTCGATCTCTAGCCCTAAGGAGGTCATTGTGCACTCGAACTAGTGCAGTTTCTGTGCTAAGCCTTGCACGAAACCAAGACTGGAGCGGTTCATAAAGATTATGGGCCACGAGATGCTCCTCAAGCTGAAGTGCCACCACCTTCTCAACAATCTTACCTAAGAATGGAAGATTGGAGATAGGATGGTAATTTGCCTTGATGTCAGAGTCCAACAATGTTTTTTTCAGAAGAAGTCTCACCAATGCCTCCTTCAAGACATCAGGAAAGACTCCCTCTGACAAAGAACACCGGACAATCAAGGCAAACACCGGGCCAACAGAGTCAACACATCTCATTAAGAAATGAGTTGGCACTGGGTCCAGTTCACAAAAGGTGTGCCGAAGCTTGGAGGTAATCTCAATGACCTCAGCCACCTCCACCAGTCTAAACTCGCCCCAAACAGGCGGAGTGCTCTCCGGAAGCCCATGGCGACCACTGTCGGCCAGATTCTGGTCCACTGGCGGAACCCCGTGCCTGATGGCAGACACCCTGTCCGAGAAGAACCGAGCAAACCCATCGCACAATGCATTCAAAAAAGTTGCCTTCGGCTGTAGACAGGAGGGATGAAGAAGCCTGTCCACAGTCCGAAAGAGCACAGTTGGTCGGTTCCTCCCGGCAGCAATCTCCCTGGACAGAAATTCTGCCTTCTTACAGTTGATTGCCCCTGGTATGCACCACAGTGCATCATGCAGAGCCAGTTGTCTACCCCAGGCCAGACTTCCACCAGCAGCACTCTAATCTCTGACCCAGGTCTTCATCTCCTTGAGCTCCCCACATCAAACCAAGGGGACCTCAGTGAAGACCTGGGTCATACTGCAGACACAGTGCGAGGGGTGTCAAGCGCACTAGAAGTGCCTTATTATAGGCGTCCACTACTCGCACACCCCCGCCGCATTGTCCACACTAGATAAGTCAGCCACCGCCAAAAAACCCTCGGGGGTAACCCCCCTCAAAGGGCGGTAGCTGACCATCTCTGCAGGGGAAGGGCTACCAAGGGGGGCCCCGAACCGTAACTTCACCATGCAATGATCAGACCAGATGACCCTATCAACACTGAGACTATTTATCTCAAGCCCCAGTGAGAACACCAAATCCAGCATGTGGCCACCCTGATGAGTCATGGAAGAAACTCCCTGCGCAAAGCCCAGAGATGACATCAACTGGAGGAAGTTATGACCCAGCCAAGAAGATTCATCCTCGGCCCAAACACTGAAGTCCTCCAGCACTAAACATCTGGGGGCCTCCAATGTTTCACCGATGATGAAATCGGCCACTTCCTGCAGGAAATCTCCCGTCGCCCCAGCAGGGCGATAAATCAGGAAGACCAAGCAACCTGCGCCCGGTCCCCCATGGATGGCCACACACTCAAATGAATGTGGTGCTCTCACTGGGTGCTCGGCGAAGCCCAGCTCAGATCTAAAACAGATGGCTACCCCCCCCCCGCCCCTGCGTTCCACTCTGGGGCAGTGCACTACAGTATACCCGGACGGGATGGCAGCCTCTAAAACTGGGCCAGCATCATCACCAATCCAGGTCTCCGTAATGCAAGCCAGATCGGCCAAAGAAACCAAGTCCGCTATAATTGCAGTCTTGTTCTCACCGATCTGGCATTGCAAAGCACCGCCCTCAGGGGATTAGTGGACAATGCAGCCCTTCTGGCTACCTGCCCACTCGGTCTGGTGGGAACCCTGGTGACAAGAACTAAACACGTCGGGCCTCTCCCCAAGGCCGGTCTAACCCCAGGGCGCCTTCTGCACCCCACCACCTTGATCCTACCACCCATAGTGCAAGGGGCACCCAGCCCTGATTGAATCCTATGACTCCTCCCAATTCCAACCTCCCTACAGCGCCTAGCTGTAGTATCTGATACAGGGGGATTGAAAAAGGGCTGAAGATCAAGCAGCCGGGATGCCCCATACACTATCCTAGCCCGACCCAGGTCTACATGCATTCCCAGAGACATCCTCCCCAACTACGTAATCCCAAAAACAAAACAAAACTCAGTCGAACACAAAAACACCCACACACACGCTCACAACACACACACACACAAATCAAATAACCAATAAAACCCCCCCAAACAACCCCCTAAAAACAAAACTCAAGATAAGATCTTCAAAAAGAATTCAAGAAAACAAACTGCAAATCGCATAAAAATGCCAATACTCAGAATGGCCCAGTCATTTTATAGTCAAGATTTCCAAACTCTTTCAGCAATCAATTCCCAAGATACAATCCGAAATATACTCCTCGAAAAGCCCCAGCACCGCTCTCACCAGTCGCTGGGACCTCTAGAAAGATCCCAGAAATTTCTTAGGCCCCTCCAATCGATAAATCCACGGAGGCCCAAGTCCCAAAAAGCAATCTGCAGGTGAATATCCCAAATGGCACTCTCACTGCCAATAGGAAGATCTTTCAAACAGTCATTAAAACCACAGAGGTTCTCTCACTACCTCTGAAGTAAAAATTCAATTCAAATGCAGCAAATAAATTCCCAATAAGTTATTTATTTGGAGATCGAATCTTGCTTTCAGAATTTAAGGGCAAAAGGAAAAACCCCTCCGCCACTCACCCCAGGAGGGAAATACCCTGCACTAAGGAGCCGCAACTATGGTCCCTAGCTGGAGACCGCTAAAAAGAAGACTCCCTCAAGAGACCTGGAGGCTGCCGATAGCACATCCACTCTTCATTAGACATGCATCGGCACCTCCCGTAGCGGCCCTAATGCACACACAGGCACCCCTCAAAGGACGAGTAGGAAGAGGAATACCAAGTGCCCAAATCATCCTCAATTCAATAAAGCATTGCAAGTCCACTGGTTAGAAGCAGCGTGGTAATCATACAAAATAAACTCGCCAACATAACATGCCAGCAGTACCTTAAAGGAACTCACAAAAAAAACCACTATCCAGCGACCACAAGGTACTAATCTCCCAGTGTGACCCTCAGTATTCGTCCTCCTCGGATGGAATATCTTTCCGGTTCACTTTCTGGGCTAAACCACAAATGTCCAGGTCCAAAAACTGATCCTCTTCTCCTCGGTCCCACCAGTCCATCAGCAAGACAGCAGCAGCACCCCAAACACGATGCACAATCCAATATGAAACAGAGACTGCAGCTCATGCACGCCCCACACACCAAACACATGAGCAGGAGTGCGAATCAAGTAACGCCTGCCCTCCAAGTCTGTTCAATCAGCACTGCTCTCCCCGGTCCATTGACAGGACCACATCAGCCTCAAACTCAGTAACAAATCCAATATAGGACTCGGTAACAGCTACAATATAGGACCGATATCCAAGGGACCAAGACGAAACAAATAAAAGCAAACTGCTAAACAAATAAAGCGGAATTAAAACTCTGCAAAAACAGAATTAAAACTCTGCAAAAGAAAGCTGTGCAGACGGTCAGCCCAGCGTGGCTGCCATCTTGGAATTCTATAACTGTATGCACCCCTCTGCATTCCCGCTGCAGGAAATATGACCCTCAGTACAAAATCTGCACTGTGATCATGAATGTAATGCTGACCTCCACTAACAGCAGCCTGTGCATGGTTAAAGAAGCTGGCACTTACACTGCCATGGCCATATAACAAACACAATGCAGCATGGGTGCCACCTACTGGGTAATCTAAACAGTTTTACATCTGAATGGAGCTATTTCCTCTTTACATGCCCCCCTCCCCCTTTTTTTTAACAAACTGTAATAATTAAAAAAAAAATTAAACATATCTTATTTAAATACACTAAGGGACCCATTTCATAACTGCAATAAGGCCCTTCAAGGTGTGTGCTGTGCTGGGATAATGGCACTTCACATGATGGAAGCACACAGCCTTCAGCCTCATGCTTCAACCCACCCAAGGCATGCCAGTGTCCCGGCATGACGTACACCCTTTCATGGTTTACTGCTTAAATAATGCATGCCTTAGATGGTTGTTAGTCATGAGACATAGCTGAGTGATGCAATCACCTGAGAAGTGCCTTATTCCCTCATGGCCACACCCCTTGGAGAGTGTTATCCTACTTATAGGACACCAAAAAGGTGAATTTACACCAAGAGGCACTTTGATTTGTGTTCATAAAAATAGAACTGTTGGGGTCACCAGATGGTCCATAAGTTAGCACATTAATTTACTGTGCTGACAACCTGTGTTCACATCTGAAATTCAAACACCATGCATCAGGCAGCAAAGGCAGTCTTAGCTGTCCATTCCAGATGCCTGCTGCCTCACGTGGGGTGAGCAGCTCTCACCAATACATACGAGTGGAAAGGGGAAAGCCAGCTGCAAACGAGACACATGATGCTGATCAGGACACAAAGGTGTTTTGCATTCAGTCTTATTCAAGTCAGTGTGTGCTGGCTGGGCTAGGTCCCCTTCTTCTTCTTCTGACTGACCTGCGAGTCATCCTTCTTGAACCATGCCCCAGGTAAATGGGGTGTGACAAAATACACAATCCAGAGAAAATAAATGGTGGTACTCCAGTGGATGACACAGCCACAATCCTCCCGCCCTGCTGCACTGCCCAAATGTCCGTGTTCGCTGCCCTCCCTTCTCTATAATCAGGATACATTTTGAATGACTTGAGCTCCGAGCAGGCCAATTCTACCTGATGGAACATGGGACACAGGAGGGGATTGGTGGTGGGCAGCTGAAGGCCAGAGGCAGCTGATCCAGAGAGCATGGAAATCCAGGCTTAAAGATTCACCAAAGCAGAGCTGGGTCCATCAAGTGAGGCACAGTCGGGAAGTAGTATGTAAAAGACATGTAACTAAAAATGTAAACTTTATTCCAGGTATCTTACAACTTGGTAGATTATACTGAAATGCCACCCATGTGCTCATAAGTTTGTTTGCAGTCTATAGAGTAAATAATGTTTAAAGGTGTAAGGTTTTACTTAGAATCTGGTTGGCTACCATTACCCAAGTTATCCAAGAAAGTTACAGCTCAAATTTTGAAAAATAAAAGTTGGCAGAACCCCGAAAGAGCACTGGACACATAAACAGAGCGCACTAAGTTGTTTCATGCACACCACGCCGCATGCCATGCTGTTGAGCCAGGGTCTGCGTCTGTACATTGGGATGGCAGGAAATGGAGGCAGGATACCACAGGATGCTGTTCCATCTCCAGGGTGGGAGGACTCTTTATCATATTCCATATGGAGGCGCATAGTGTGCATACAGGTACCGTGATGCTGACAAGGTAGGAGGTTACATGCCATGTGCACCTGCATGCCTCCGTTGTGTGGGGTGCAGCAAAAAAGAGGAGAAAATGTCTCTATGCCATCCCATCCGCAGTGCTGGATGGCTCCCCATGAAAGGAATGACTACCAGGAACAATGGAAGGAGACCACAATCGTGGAAGGGGGGTTGGCAGAAATTATTACAAAACAAAAATGGTTTTATTACACACTCTTGTATGTTGTCTTACTGGATAGTGGAATATCTTTAAGTGAACCAACCTAGATGTTTCACGGAGATGTTACAGCACTTAAGCTTTTAGCACTGCCCAGGTCCCCTTGTCAGGTGCTGTGTGGCTCCAAGTTTGTGTATTGTAACATCTATATGCAAATTTGCGTGTCAGTCCAAATAAAAGGAATCATGGTATCTAATGAGCGTCTAGCTCTCCAAGGGCCTGCACAGCTACTGTACAAATCATGTTGTCATTTGAAAAGTAGTGCAAGAATACTCAATATACAAAAAAAGGGTTCTTGTGCTTTCCTTTTACCTTCCTGAATGAGTTCCTATTGCCACTACTGCCCCACTGGGATGGAAATCTGCACAATGTCCTGGTTCCTGTAGATTTAAACAGGGAACAAAAAACATTTCACTAATAAAGGCAAAACATATTATAAACTCCCCAATTTATGATCAATGCAAATTAGTACTAATACTCCCTTCGTATTAAATGAGCGAAAAAGACACTTGTTTTCAACTGGAAGGGGGAGGGCTGTACAGCTGTGCAACATGGCTGCATGTTTCCATGGCTTAGTTTGTGGTTCTGCTCTGCATTTCTGGCAACCATATTAATACTGTAATGGCAGTGCCAAAAGTTTCTAAAAGTTTTTCAAACGTCCAACTATCGAGGAAAGAATGCAAATGTCGACAAGCCCGATCATAATCACACTTTATGAGATTTTCTTCTCCATGAAGAATCTGGGCAAGTCAGACTTGGAATGGACATAGGGTCCGCTGCAGACTTGGACTTTGTGGAAGTCACCCCAAGAGCATGTTACATGCACTAGGAAGACAATTCAGCCCCCTTCATAGCACACTGTAATAGCTACATCGCTCTCCATGATAAAGTAGAACCAGCGCATGTTGTGTGGCTACTCATTAAAAGATTTTCTGTTTGTGTGCATACACACATGGGGAAATTACTACTTCTGGTCACACAGTAACCAGTTGGGCTGTATTCAGCAACACTTTACCAGTCCTTTTTCTTATTCTGCACAGCAGGGGTGTATAATGTACTGATTAATACTACCCTGGCTGGGACCCTGCTAGAAAGGCAAATAGTCAACAGTAGCCTACATTTGTGAATTTCTGCAACCAGGAGCATAATATTTGCATAGAATGCAGTAGAGTACAAATACATCAAGTTTCAAAAGAGCTGCTTGAGAATTGGTAAAGACAGCACGGAAAACACATATGTAACCTTTGATGTATATTTTTAGAGACAAAGATTGCAATCAGCTGGTTTCAGAATTCTGAGGATTCAGTAACAGGGGTCCAATGTTGTAAGGCAAATATGGGAAATGAAGACATCTGATCAGCAGTTTGCATCTTAAAAGTTAAAGGTCATATGTTAATGCTTTACTGTATAGAATTACTGAAGCTGTACACGGAGAAAGCTCGACAGAAACCTCAGCCCGGATATTTAAAGGGACTCAGCCTGGCGCAACCCTGCACTGCGCCCTGGTGGTATACTGAGATGGCTGCCTGGCGCAGCGCAAATCCTGATATGCCGGGGCGCGATGTGACATATGTGACGCAAGTGCAGTGGGTGTGTCCATGCATATGCGGCACATCCCGATATTCAGCCCGGGATGTGCGGCGCATATGCCGGTGCACCCCTGCACTGCGCCACATTCGGGTGCTCAAAGTTGAGCCCGTGCAGAGTAGGAACAAATCCCAGCCACCCACAGGTGGACTGTTGTAATGTAGGCGAACCCAGCAGCACACCCGTGGTGGCCACCTCCACCGCCACCCGCCCACCCAGAACAATGTCCACAAGCATTCACAACCTGGTAGTCTAGTGCCCCCATCCCGATACCCTGATGATATAAATACATGGCCAGCCCTGGTAGTGTAGTGGTCCCTCCTCCCTCAATTCCCGATATATGTGAAAATGAATGTCCCTGGTAGCTAGTGGAACCCCCACCCGTTACGCGATCGCGGTGATCCACCAAGATATGCCCTGGTGATCAGTGGCACCCTCCACCCTCCACCCACACTGAACCCTTGCCTCCGCTCCCCGTCGCCCGGGTGGCTACAACTACGCCCATACCGCCTGGCTGCTCACCGAATGACAGGTACAGTGTGGGCTGTAAGCCACTGGTCCCTGTGTGGACCGATGGGCTTGCAGGGCATACTGTAATATGAACAGTCCCAAATATGTGATTGACTTCATTCACATATTTGGGACTGTCTAGTACAACATGCTCTGTAAGCTCATTGTCCACAGAGGACCAATGGGCTTACAGCCCATATTGTACCTGTCATTCGACTCAGCGGAGCGGCGAGATGTGGGTAGGTTGCAGTCGCATAATCGATGATGGGTGGGGGAAGCGGTGGGCAAGGTCGGCTATGGGCGGTAGGGTGGGGTGCCACTGGATCAACAGGGATTGACGTGTGTCGATTTACCGTGATTGGGGACCCAGGAGGGATGGGGTCCACTAGACTACCAGGGACTGTTTTACATTACATTTAATGCGATCGCGGCAACAGGCCGGGGGGGGGTTCCACTAGACCACCAGGGATGGTCACATGTATGTATATCGGGGATTCGGGCAGGAGGGGGGACCACTAGATTACCAGGGATGGTCGTATATTCTATGTATCGGGGAATCGGGGACTGGGACTGGGGGGGCCACTAGACTACCAGGGAATTCTTTTTACACATATGCCACGCAATTGCGGCTATGGAGTGGGGGGATGCCCCGGGATCCCCACAACACACGTCATGCTGTGCAGGGTGCCAGGCACAAGTCACTGGGCTGCCCTGGGCAAGGCATGCAAATGGGGCCATAATGACATGCAAATGGCCCCATTTGCGCCTTGCATATATTATGGCCTCATCTGCATGCCCCCTGCTGAATATCGTGGGTGATGCACCTAGCACAACTGCACTTGCACTAGCACATCCCTGTGTTCCCTATCTGTGGCTTGTTCTGGCGCAGTGCCACTGCGCCTTGCACCGTATGTGCGCTGGACCCCGCCATATTCAACGGTGCTGCACCAAGGTGCATCACCATTGAATATCACCTGGCCCTGGCGCCAGCACATCCCAGTTGCGATGCACCCAGGCTTGTGCCACTTCCTGGCACAGTCTGAATATCCCGGCCTTGGTGTACAATGTTCTGGGATAGTAAAGAAAATATACTATACATTTCGGTTCACACCTGGCAACTAGCTTCGGCTCAGTGTTCCTTTCCCAGTCTCCGGTTTTCAAATTTCAAGTAAATCTGAACTCTGACCTTTTTATCCAGGTGCCATGTTTCATATCCCATTGCTTCTGAACCCGACTTATTATTGCCCCTTGCAATGTATTGCTCTGCGGTTGGCTGCACTGGGTCTTTGTTCTGTCTTTGTAATTCAGCCCTACTGGGTTATGTTTCTAGATATAGCAGGACATGAATTCAATACTTTTGTGCTTAATTGGCCTGGGAAGTGCCTGCAAAAAAGTACTTGGTCTCATTTACTCACCCGGTCAACAAACAAAATAAATAAGGTGAATATTTAGCTGTGCCATTAAAACAGGTTACTCAACTGTAACAGTAGTTCTAGGAGTGGTATATGGTGTTCATCCACACTAACTGGCTGTGTCCTTTCCTTTAAGATGATGCCAGAAAGTCTTCAAGCTGGCTCCTCCCACCCACCCGGGTGGTAACTCCCTCGGTTGCGCCCCATGACACCAGATCTTGCTCGCTGGAAGCAGCTGTGTGCGTCAAAGCCAGGGGAAGTCGGGGGGGGGGGGGTCTGTGTGGATGAACATCATATACCACTCCTAGAAAGTACAGTCATGTAAAAACTTACTGTAACAGTAGATCTTTGAGGAGTGTCTCTCTCAGTAGGTAATACTTTTGGGTATCCAGCAGAGCTTGCTGTGGCATGTGGCAGCTCTTCTAGCAGTTTTTCACCAGGGACCACCCACACATGACATCAGCTTCCTGTTTCCTATATAAGTGTGGGAGGTCCCTGGTATCCTCAGTTCCCCCGGCAGATTCGGCTCACAAAGTGAGGACCAAGGGGAAGCCAAGATACCAAAGGAGTCCCAACCCTAGTCACTGGACCGGAACTTGCTCTCTTAGAGAAGGAGGGGAATGGAGGGTGGGAATAAACCTACTAAAAGAAAAACTCCTCAAAGACCTACTGTTAAGGAAGTTTTTATGTAACTGTACTATCTTCCATGGAGTGGTCCCTTGCAGTAGGTAATACTTTTGGGATGAATCCCAATCAGTAATGTCCATGTCGGAGGACAGTTATGATAGGAGACCTCATACGACTGTATGGCTGAAGGCCATCCTATGTCATGAGGCAATATCCAGACTGTAGTGCCTTGTGAATGTATGGATTGTGGACCAGGTAGCTGCATTGCAGATATCTGAAATGGAGGCTCCTTTAAAGCAAGCCGCAGTGATGGCCATACCTCTAGTGGAGTGGGCTTGAACAGGTCCAGGTAACGGCTTGTTGTATTTGTTGTAACAAAATGAAATACAATGAGCCAACCAGGATGAAACAGTACATTTAGCAACCAGGAGGCCGTCCCGACCCGGGGCAAAAGAGATGAATAGTTGAGACGTCTTTCTAATCGACTGTGTCCGATTAGTATAGTAGCGTAATATACGATGGACATCTAAAGTATGTAGTAGATGTTCACCCTGATTGGAGTAGTCTGGATAGTAGACTGGAAGCTCCAAGGACTGATTTAAAGTATGTTTGAAGACTACTTTAGGAAGGAAGGAAGGGTTGGGACAAAGGACCACCCCATCTTTGTGGAAAATCAAGTAAGGTTCCCTACACATGAGGGCATGGATCTTGGAAATATGTCGAGTAGAAGTGATAGCCACTAGAAATAGGGTTTTCCATGAAACAATATGGAGTTCACAAGTGGCAGCTGGCTCAAAAGGCTCAAGGATTAATTTTTCTATCATAAAATTGAGATCCCACAGAGTAGTGAGTGTGTCTTCTAATAGGAGGTTTCATATGTAACACTTCTTTCAAAAACATCTTAGCTAGATGGAGGGAGAGAGGTGATATGATCAAAACATTCAAACATCTTAAGGGCATTAACAAGGTGAAAGAGTCTAACATGTTTCAATATAAGAAAAATAGCAGGACAAGAGGACACAGCATGAGATTAGAGGGAGGCCGATTAAGGGGGAATGTGAGGAAGTTATTTTTCACAGAAAGGGTGGTGAATGCATGGAAAGACCTACCTCAGGAAGTGGTGAATATGAATACAGTGTAGGGCTTCAAACAGGCATGGGACAGGCATAAGGGAGCAATAAAGATGAGTATGAACAGATAGGCCATTTACAGAGTACAGGCCTATGGCACATTCATAAAGTAGAAAAAATGGGCAGACTGGATGGGCCTTGCAGTCCTTATCTGCCGTCAATGTCTATGTTTCTGTTTCTATGATGTTGGTACAGTAACCTGCCATCCAGAGGTTCATGGAAAGCCGAGATGGCAGTCGAGTGGACTTTGATGGAAGAATAACTTAAACCAGACTCAGATAGTGAGGCCAGGTAGTCCAGAACCTTCGTCAGTGGACAAGAATAAGAGTCCAAAGATTGAGAGGCTAACCATATGGAAAAGCATTTCCATTTGGAATCGTATGTTGCTCTTGTTGCTGGTTTACAGGAGGCCAAGAGAATATTGGCAACGGGAGAGGACACTTGAAATCTAGTTATGAAAGCATCCTCAGGAGCCAAGTGTGAAGGTGTGGAGCCTTCAGGTTGGGACGTAGGGGAGAGACCTGTGACACTGAGTCAAAAGGTCTGGTCTGATCGATAACGGGATGGGGTCCTGTACTGACAGTTGTAGGAGTAGGAAAAACCACGTCTGGCAAGGCCACAGTGGGGCTACGAGAATCATTGTGGCCAGCTCTAACTAGTTCCAGTAGAGTCCATTGCAGGAGTGGGACAGGGGGAAAGCATATAAGAAGAGACCTGTCCAGGGTTTGGACAGGGCATCTATAGACCATCCCTTTCTGTTTGGGATAATGGAAAAATACCTGGGAAGATGGTAATTCTCTGGGGAGGCAGACAGATCCAGCTGTTGAGTGCCACATAAGCTGAAGATTTCTTGCAGCAGCTGCTAGTGAAGTGTCCATTTGTGAGTTGTGGACTGGCGACTCAGCCGGTCGGCTAACTGGTTGCAATGTCCTGGTAGCTGGACAGCTGTTAATGGCAATTGTTGCCATATGGCTTCTTGTCAAACTGCAAGGGTCTCTGCATAGGGTGCGAGATTTTGTACCCCCTTGCTTGTTGAGGTAGAACACTACTGCAGTGTTGTCTGATTGGTTCAGTAATGATCCTGGCTCGAGGTAGGGCCGCAACGTCTGGAGGACTAGCCGGACAGCTCTCATCAAAAAGAGACTGATGTGAGACAGCTGGGGAGAAGCGGGTCATTGGCCTTGGGTCTGATAAGGACCAAAGTGTGCTCTGCAGCCCTGTAGGGAAGCATTCGTGGTTAACATTTGCATGGGAGGGGGGTACTGGAAAGGCATTCCTTGATTCTGATTGTCCACCATGTCAGGGTAGACTTCAGAGATGGAGTAACCCTGATTTTGTCTTCAAACTGTTCTGTTTTTTTGGGACCACTGATTCTGGAGGGTCGACTGGACAGGTCTCGTGGAGACGGACGAACGCCACCGTAGGGATGGCAGCGGACATGTGACCCAGAAGGTACAGCATTTGTCTGGCTGTGACAATTTTCTGAGTCTGTATATGTAATGCCAGAGCTATAAGCATGTCCTGCTGGGCAGGTGTGAGGTAAGCCCTGGTTGTAACTGCATCTGGAACAACTCCAATGTATTGGAGAGACTGTGTCAGATTTGGACCGGACTTTGGCCAACTGACAGTGATTCCCAGATCTGCGAACAGTTTCAAGGTAGCATCTAGAGATGCAAGCAGTGCTACTTTGGAGTCTGCTTATATTAGTCAATCATCTAGATATGGAAAGATGAAGTGCCCTTCTCTTCATAAGGCTGCTGCTACCACAACTAGACACTTGGTGAACACTCAGGAGGCTGATGAGAGGCCGAAAGGGAGTGTTTGAAACTGGTAATTTTGACCCAGTAGGTGGAAGCGCAAAAATCTGTGGTGGGCAGGGTAGATGGGAATATGAAGGTAGGCATCCTTCATGTCTACGGCACAAAGCCAGTTGCCCTGTTTCAGGGTCAGCATGATGGCAGACAGGGTGATCAGCTGAAACGTTTGTACTGAATGTAAAGATTCAATTGTCTAAGATACAGTATTGGCTTGAGGTCTCCCACTCATTTGGGCACCAGAAAGAAGTGGGAGTAAAATCCTGTTTGATGTTCCAGAAGGAGCACCGGTACAATGGATTGTTCGGTCAAAAGGGCCATCAATTCCTCCTGTAAGGTGGGTATATGATCTGTAGGATAATGAATCTTCCATGGAGGGCAAGGGCATGGAGTAGAGAGAAATTTCAAAGTATGACCCTTCTGTATAATCTGAAGTACCCAATTGTCGGAAGTGATCGTCTGCCAGGCCTCCAGATGGAGGGCAAAACGACCCCTCACAGCCTCTGAGGCCTGGTAGAGGAGGTAGTGGGAAAGCCTTAGTGGGTCACTGGGAGGCAGGCTGTGCAGCTCCACCTGAAGGGCGGAAGCGAGTACCCCGGGTGGTAGAGGTGTTGCTTCTGGTGGACTGAGCATGATCTCTGAAGCCACCTTTATTATTACCGCTGTATCTTCCACCTCTTTTAGAATAAAAGGAGTGTTGACTACGGTAGGCTGTAGCTGGAGTATGATACATGCCATGAACTGTACAGAGGGTTCTGCTTGATGCCTATAAGTCATCCAGTAAAGTTTGAGTACCTGGCCCGAACAACTTGGACCCATTAAAGGGGGCATTAGCTACTTTATGTTGTATATCAGGTACAAAGCCTGAAATGTCACGCAGGCATGGCGACGCAGAGTGATACCAGTGGCTGATAGTTGGGCAGAGGTATCTACGGCATCATATCCTGACCTGAGAAGATGACGGGAGACAGAGTTACTAGTTGTCACTGTAACCAATAAATTCAGGTTACTCACCTGTAACAGGAGTTCTAGGAGTGGTATATGTTGTTCATCCACACTGTCTGGCAGGTTCCTCGCCGCTTTAAGATAGGCCAGAAAGTCTTCAAGCTGGCTCCTCACACCCACCCAGGTGGTAAAACCCTCGGCTCTGCCCCATGACGCCAGATCTAGTCCGCTGGAAGCCAGGTTGTGCATCTAAGCCGGGGAGGTAGGGTGGTTAGTGTGGATGAACAACATACCACTCCTAGAGCTCCTGTTACAGGTGAGTAACCTGTATTTCTAGGGACGTGGATATGTTCTTCAATCCACACTGTCTGGCAGACTCCTAGCCGTTCTCCAGGAGGAGGTAGGCAAGGCGCGCACCCCCTACTTGGAAATAAGGACTGAAGAACCGAGGTCCCAAAACCAGCATCCCGGCGTGACTCTAGGTCAATGTGGTAATGGGAAATAAAGGCGTATGCTGACTTCCAGATAGTAGCCCTGCAGATTTCCTGGATATGGGCGTCCCTAGAAGCAGCCACTGAAGCAGCAGTATGGCAGACAGAATGAGCTCTTAACCCTTTGGGTGGCTCCATACCCGCCAACGTATAGCAAAGATCAATGCAGGATGTGATCCACCAGCTTATCGTCCGCTTGGCTTTGGGTCTGCCAGATGCAGCTTCAGTGTAGGTGACAAACAGCTGGCGAACCTCTCCCTGAAATTCAGCCATGCGTGCTTTGTAATAAGGGAGTGTCCACCTCAGGTCCAGAGTACGGAGCCTGTGCTTGACCTCTGAGGTGTGACTGGTGAAGTACACCGGGAGATTAATCACCTGGTTAAGGTGAAACTCTAACAGAACCTTCGAAAGAAACTTAGGGTTGGTGCTCAGGACAACCTTGTCCTTGTAAAAGACCAGGTAAGGAGACTCCACTGAAAGCACCTGGAGCTCACTGATCCTTCTGGCTGACATGATATCCACCAAGAAGGAGGTCTTCCATGAGGGGTGAGAGATATCACACCTGTGCATCGGTTTGAATGGCTTGCTCGTGAGCTTTGCCAAAACCAGCAACATGTCCCTCGATGGTGGTGGTTTACACACCAGAGGGGAAATGTGGTCAAGGCCCTTGAAGAAGCACCAGACCACCTTTTCCTGCACCACCGACTGCTGACCGTCCCACGCCTGGTAAGCCGAGATGGCTGCCAGGTGCACTGTAAGAGTCTTCGACCTAAGGCCCAACTGAGAGAGGGATCAAAGATATTCAAGAATGCTAGCCACTGGACAGGACAAAGGGTCCAACCTCTTGCCCTGACACCAAATGGAGAATCTCTTCCATTTGAAGGCATAGCACTTCCTAGTCGACACTTTCCGAGATGCCTCCACAATGGTGAGGACAGTTTCAGAGAGACCCAAAGCCTGGAACTCTAGCCGCTCAGAAACCAGGCTGTCAGGTGCAAGGAATGAAGGTCTGGGTGGAGTACCTTCCCTGATTGACGGAAAGCAGGTCCAGACATAGGGGAAGATGCCTTGGGAGCCTGCTGCTGAGGCTGAGGAGACTGGGGTACCAGAACTGGCATGGTCAGTACAGAACCACCAGGATCACCTGTACATTGTCCCTCCTGGCCTTGAGGAGCACCTTGTGGATCAAGGGATTCAGAGGGAAGGCAGAGAAGAGGCCTGGGGTCCAGGGCCTCAAGAAGGCATCCCCCTTCAGCGGTCCCTGCTGAGAAGGGCGGGCACAATATAGCCTCAGTTTTGTGTTATCCCTGGAGGCGAACAGGTCCACCTGAAGGGTGCCCCACTGGGAGAACAAGCTGTGTACTACTTCTGGGTGGAGAGACCACTCATGAGACACCTCGCCCATCAAGCTGAAGGCATCCACCAGCTGCCTGGAGGCTCCTGCCATGTGGATGGCTAGGACATCCATCTCCAGACTGCGCACGAGGGTCCAGACATAGAAAGCTTCCCTGCACAAGGGCAGGGAGTGTGTCCAGCCCTGTTTGTTGAGGCAATACATGGTCATGGTGTTGTCCAGCGGAACTTGGACCTCCTGACCCCAAATGTGTGGAGCAAGTGCAGTCAGCGCTAGCCAAACTGTCTAGAGCTCCAACAGGTTGATGTGGCATCAGGGCTCCTCGGGGGTCCAGAGCCAGTGGATTTGGGGCACCCCAGCCCATGAGAGAGGC